>OX387183.1:14311218-15566673 GCA_947561395.2 Buxus sempervirens
CTTTTGCTTTTGGGGTTTTGCCCCAGCTTTTGTTTTTTTTTTTTCTCAAAAGGAATTACCCTAGTTCTTTCTTCACATTCTTGTTTCCTGGGGTTTTTCCACTTCTTTCTGTTCTTTTGTTCTTAGGGTGCTTTTCGCTTTACCCTTCTTCACCTTGGTCTTTCTCGTGTCTCCACTTTCATGAAGCTTCGTGCCCCAGCTTTGAAGACAGGACATGGTAGGGTTAATGAAGGAATTGTTAGGCCCAAAGTGTGTTGCGAGGGTTTCATCTTATGTTAGATGATTTTTGGAGAACATCAAGGATGGCCTTTCATCCTTTTACAGAGAATGTAACACTTACTGGTCTTTGCACAATTAACTAGCTCAAGAACCATATTAATTTTTTTCTTTCCCTTTTTATTTGACTTTGCCCCAGTTTGGGGTGGCTAGACATAACGTGGGTTAGAAATGAGACGATCAAGCTCAATCACGTCTGACTAGTGGAATTTTTTTGAAGTATTTGAGCCAAAAACGGCCTCTCATCATTTCATTGGGATCATTGGTCCTGGACCATTTCAATGACCTTTGACTGGTGTGGGCACCTTGCCCCTTTTCTCTCTTTTCTTTTCTTTTTCTTTTTTTTTCTCACGGCTTGCCCCTGTGTTTGGCAAGGTGGGGTTCAAATGTGGTGCTGATGGGGGATCCCTTGGCTATGTTGAGACTCATATAGTGGGTGTTGTTTGGCACATTCCATTTGTCGAATCCGATTGTTTAGGTTCGTCCCGAGATCACAGTCTTGCCTTGGTGTGGTTCAACACTTTGGTGATTTCCCAAAAGATTTCATAAGCTTGCAAAAAGAAGCATGTTATCAAGTTTGGAAATTAAAAGAAAGTATAAACAAAAGCAAAGTAGTAATTTATGCAAAAAGGTGGCTGATACGAATCAGCATTCTTGGAATTCAGTTGCATGTCATGGGAGGTGTAACGCCCCGGATCCAAGTTACGTAGATAAAACCGTAACTTATCTCCAGAGGTTATTATATAACCCAGGATAGCAAATCAGAGTGAAGGAAAACATGAATAAAACAATAACTAGATAATCAGAGTGCACTATAACCCAAGCTCCAATATAAAATACCATAACCGAGGCTAACTCGCATTAACCAAGCCTATACCCGCTGGTGCCGTCCTTACCAAAATCTGAAAACAAAACAAAACAGAACGAAAAAGAATGAGATATGAATATCCCAGTAAGCAGCACATGCATGCCCAAATACAGTTCATCAGTTCTAAAATATGATACAGTTGTAAATCATGCAACAGTAGCGATAACACCTTAGTTCCGAATAATCCAAGAAATTCAACAGTAATCAAATCAACCAGTATAAAATACAGAAATAATCCAGTTCAACAAATATATATGTAACATCAAAACAACAGTTGATAAGTCACTGCAGGACTCATGAAAATAAGACTGTCTTTAACTAGGTAATGCCAGTGTTCACTATGCCACCTCCCAGCTTAGGTGCGATATGCCGAGTACACGATCATCGTCTTATTGCGGGAGAACCCACCCAGTACAGTGATGGGTTGGCATGTACTAATCCAGTCACAGTCCGAGTACACGATAAAATGAGGGACAGCCGCAGCCAGCCGAGTACACGATCAGGCCTCACTGAGTACACAGTGGAAACGCGTGCGTGAACACAGTATTACAACTAGCAAAGAACAATCCTTTCCACTAACTAGCTCCTAACATGGATCCATATCGAGCTATGCCCACTAGACTCTAAAACCAAAACCAACCGTGAAATCCAGCAAGCACAACTCATCACAATCTCAATCATATCATCCCGAGTACACGGGGCATCTCTGAGTACACAGAGGTATCAACATCCCAAGTACATGGGGCATCCCCGAGTACACGGAGGTAAGGTAACCATCCAGCCATCTAGATTCACAAGAACATCCTCCAAGCATATGAAAGTTCCCAAAAATCAGATTTGTCCATAACAAATTAGTTTAGAAAGTCATTTCCAACATAGAGCTGAAAATCCTCTTTTATAGTCAAAATTTGGTAAAACTGTCAAAACACGGTTAAACCGGCAAATCTGCATATAGATATCAAAGTTTAGTAATAATATTAAATTCAGACTTGTCGCCTTTATTTTATACTCTTTCCTTTTTTTAAACTTTTCCCCATAGAATTTACACTAACTTACTTTTATTTAATCTAATCTTCTCAACTCTTTCTTTAACTCTTTTACTTCATATAACCCTCTTTAATATTTTCATTTCAGCATTTATTATTGTACTCCAATCCTTTTTATCATTTATAAAGTCCTTAGAGGATCTTACCTAACATGTTTTACAAAAGGAACCATCTAGAGACTATACATAGGTTCAGATTTCTTTATAATCTCCAACTCATTTCTCACTCCATTCTTCTGATTTCTTTACTTTATACTTAATTATAAACCCAGGTTCAGCACCTATATCTCACTCCAATTCCCTTTCTTCATCTCCCATTTATCTTGTAGATAATACCACCTTATAATTGTAGAAAATCCCAAATTATAATTGCTGGAAAAATCTCAGAATTTATTAAAATACTCACTCTTAACTACTTAGATAGATTGCTGATTTTTACACTAGTACCTGCAGAATTTCTCAGACCAACCCCTCTTATTTTCCAGAAGTTCTTTAATTACTCTAGGTTAGATTCCCAAAGGTTTTTCCCCTCGCTGGAATTTAGGACTTGGGTTTGAATCACCCTAGACTTGAGCTGGGCTACAGGTCAGCAATGGTCAGCAATGGTAGGCAATGGTAGGCACTCTCTCTATTTTTCCAGATTCAGGTACAGCTATGGAAATTTGGTTAGGACTGATCTATTTTGTTGTAATCCAACTAGTTCTGGTGATATATTAACTCCCCAATCTTGCCTCTATCATATAATTGAATTTAAGTAAATCATTATAGCACAACTACTTACTAGTTGCCAATTCCCTCTAACACTTCCTTTCTAATTATTCATTGCCTAAGCTTCTTGTTTGCCCACTTCTATTTTGCTGTAAAGGTTCTGTGTTTAACTAATTCAGAACATATTTAACCTTGATTCAGTTATGAGAATAATAATTAAATGATAGGAACCAGAATTTAGCTTATTAAGAGAACAACCACAACCTCCCACCAGCTCTCTAGATTTTTCCATACATTCAGAATTTCTTTACTTCAGAAAATCAACAACCATTTCAGCACCTTTAACAATCCTATTTAGACATCCTAGGATAACAATTTGAAGTTAAAGACTTGAGTTACCACTCCCTAAACTCAGACGCACATGGCTGTAGCCAAAACAGTTGGGCGCCAACCTCCTTCTAGGCCAGCCCTCCTTGGCGCTCATGAACCCTCTACAGATTTCTAAACCTTTAAATTCATTTACTATTCATTTATTTCTCATAACCAGCTTCCTAGAAGAATCTCTAACCTAGACTTGAAACTAGGCTTATAAAGACCCAAGGAATCTGCTGGTCGCTAACCTCCACAGGAGGTGGGCGATCCTTGGCAATGCTGGGCGCCCTCTTTATGTGCCCAGATTGCTAAAGCTAACGATCACAGCATCAATTGGATTCTGATGCTTTGCATTCAACTCACTTCTAAGATAATTTTTAACACTAAATGTATGCTACAGACATTAGTACAAGTTAAATATGATCGACATCATGATGCATACAGCAACTGTTCATGTATTCCTTTGAATTTTCGAAAACTGAATTTCAGCAATTGCTAACTTGGTTCTAACATGAATCATATAGTAATTGGCCTAAGAATCCTCTTCACTATAACAATGCTTGCATAATTAATTATCAATCTAATCTGGAAAATAGGTTGAACAACTCAAAATCTGACTTAAAATTGACGACCAACTCAGCAAACAGAGATCTAACACATGCTAGTTCGATCCAACCATTTCAAATCAAAAACCATGCCAATTCGATTAAGGTTGTGCTACTCACCTCTACTCAACTAATTCCAGCTGCTGAACCTTCAATTTCACAAGAAACTTCTGAGATCTCCTTCCAAACAGGGACGAATTCACTGCTCTGCAGAATTTGAAAAACTCAGATCCTCTTTTCCAGATCTGAATTTCCTCTTAAATTTTGATTGAATTGCAACGAATTTTTAACTAGATGTACCTGAATTTCGAATCACGAATTCAATCGTAGAAAACTCTTGTTCCTACACGCATAGAATCTGCTGCTGCAGAAATTCCAGACTTCTTTGATCAGCACCAAACGACCACACAGCTCTCCCTGATCTCTCTCTATCTGCCCAAACAAATCCAGAACCCTTGCTCCTTCTTCCTTCTCTGGAAACTCAAATTCTTAATTCACTTGACTGCCAATCGAACCAGCAGAAATCTCTTAGCTCCAATTTATAGCTGCCGCTCAAGAAGTCATTTAAATCATGATCTGCTGAACCGCCACACTACCACATCTCCTACACCAGCAGCTTGTTTACTTAATTAAACCCTGCTTGCCACATCACCAACTAAACAATTTAACCAAGTACATTCCCAAAAATTTTCTCATACCTATTTAAATATAAATAGCCCATCTGGTTCGACCAACAGTCCAAACTCGACACACTGATCCCCTTCTCTGAAATTTTTAATCAATTAAATAAATTAATCAAGCCTAAAATCCAAATTTTAATTTTATTAAAATTCGGGATTTTACAGGAGGAAGCCTTCAGGTGCTCTCCTCATCCTCCTTTTTCACATCATCTTCTCTTTTCTGCCTGAAGATGGTTGATTCAGACATTCGGATCTGTGCCAACTTGTCAAAGTGGTCTTGTCCTTTAGCAGACCCTGGTTTCTCAAGCAATTCCTTTAAGAATCCTTGATCGATCAGATCTTGAATATCGTGCCGCAGATCCCAACACCGGTTTGTGTGGTGTCCTGGAGCACCAGAATGGTATTCACATCATTCTACAGCATTGTAGTTTCTAGACCGAATCATTCGGGGGTTCGGGGGCTTAATCTGCACATACCCCTCCTTTAATAGTGTTGGAAGCAATTCTGCCGGTGCATATGGTAAAGGGGTGAAAACCCTCCTTATTCTGGCCTCTGCTTCCTCTTTTGTTCTCCTTGGGGAATCATCTAAAGGATTCTGATTTTTCATGACTTGAGGAATACCCTCTGCTACAGCTTTCCCTTTCTCTTTTTGCATCCGACTACCTACTATGGTTGGTGGGCAGCTTACTTCCTGACTGTTCAGGGGTATCTTTCCCTTCATTCGTTGGATTTCTTCTTCAAGGACCCTTACTCGAGACCGTAGTTCAAAATTTTCTTCTCCTAATGCTTCCCAGCATTTGCTCCATGTTTCTTCCCTGATTGTTATCATTCGTAGTAGGCTCCATAGAGAGGCCACTATACTGGTTATTTGTTGGGCCACATCACAACTTGTCTCTGAAGTGTGGTCCATGTCGACTACTGACGGGGTTCCTGCCAGAAGAAACAAGCATCAGAAAGCAGAATCCATGAAATGCTAGGCTTCATAGAGATGATTTTTTTTCTTTTTTTTTCATTTTTTTTCATTTTTCATTTTTTATTTTTATTTTTTTCATTTTGGCAGGGGATCGATTTTGAGTTCCCCAGCTTCAAGAAGGTCTTGGATTGCATGCCGAAGGCCCCAACATCCATCAGTATCATGGCCTTGTGCGCCCATGTGGTATTTGCAGCTCTTGCTTGGATTGTAGCCACTCATTTTTTACGCCTTGGGATTTGGTGTTGCCAGTTGCAGGTGTCCCTCCCTCAGGAGAGTTGGTAACAACTCAGCCAGCGTATATGGAAGCGGGGTGAACTCCCGGTTCTTTCTCTCCTCTTTGGTAAGACGCCTTCTGAGGTGAGCCGCTGTATTGTTAGTGGAGGGGAGGCTCATACTTCTTGAAGAAGGGATGTGAAATGGCACAGGAGTTTGCACAAGGTGAACTGTGCTTGTGTTGTCATCACCCTCTTGTCTTTTGCCACTTGAGGTGTTTCCACGCAACAAGCTCATCATGGGACCTCCGAGCTTCTCCATTTTAATCGCATCTTAAATTCTGTCTGCCGCCATAGTTAGGTAGGCAAAATTTACAGTGCACTGTCCCAGCAGCATTGTGAAGTATGGTTGCCCCAATGATGATACGAACAAGGAAGTCCACTCTTGTTGAAGGAGAGGGGGTTGTACCACGCTTGCCAGTTCCATCCACCTTTTAGCGTAGTCTCTTATAGACTCGCTATTCCTTTTTGACAACCTCTGCAATTCGGTTCTGGTCTGAACCATTTGGCTATTTAAGCGATACTGCTGGATGAACACAGCGGCAAGGTCATTCCATGTTTTAATCTTCTGCTTATCCAGGCTAAGGAACCATGAGTATGCTGCCCCAGTTAGAGATCTCTGGAAGAACTGCACCATGATCTTCTCATCTTTTACGTATTGGCACATGTCGGCTGAGTAAGATCTAAGGTAGTTCAATGGGCATCTAGTGCCATCAAATTGGTGTAGCTCCGGACACTTAAACTTGGGTGGGAGCTGAATATCTGAGAAAAAACAGAGGCTCTCCAGAGTAGCTCCGCTTGGGATCGTGCTAGGTCGCAACTGTTTCAATTCCTCTCTCATGGCCGCTAGCTCCGTTTTGCTTTCTTCCTGTACCGCTGCCATCTTTTCTTCAAACTGGACTTGCTGGGTCCTGTACCAGTCCACTTTGTCTTGTCTCGTTTGGACAGGCGCGGGCCATTCTTGTGGTGGTGGGTGGATTGGTACTGCTATCGGGTGTGGGATTGGAATGTCCTACGGTGGCAGATGTGCCGTCATCAATGTTGGCTGAGATGGTTGCCCTTGCTGGATTTCTGGCATTTGAATTCCCATGGTATGTGTTATGGCCACTTGTTGGCTTAAGTCCATTATGATCGGCTGCTCTTCAGCCCTTTGCTGTGATGATGGAATTGAGGCCTCCGAAGAATCCATTACAATCCTTTCTTATTGCAAATGCACTGTTCTGGGTAGTGCTCTTAATGTGAAGTATTTGAATTGTACCTGCTGATTAAAGATCTTGATTAGTTTCTTTTCAACTTATGAACAAGGTGTTGTGTGTGACGAGATCATTTACACCGTGACTGGTGCTCTTATGCTGTGGTTGACAAAACAAATACAAAACATCATTATGAAGAGTGTGAGATAGTGTCCCAGTCAATCAACAGTTCCTTCGGAGAATTGTGCAGTTAAAAAGCTTGTGATTTGGTCTTTCAGAGATTGAGATTCTGAAGATCATATTGTGTCTGATGGTTTTCAAAAATCGTGCAACACATGCTTTATGAGTGCAATCCTTAGGAAATCATGTCGCGGGGATTATACCTCGAAATTCGTGCCTTGATGGGCGGCGACTGCAAATTCCTTTGAAATCATGCAATGGTAAACAAATAGGGAAACATGTTCTGGACAATCCACACCATGCCATGAATGGCATGGAGAATTTATGCCGCAAGATCGGCGATTTGATTTATATCTAAACAGCTAGCTCAATATAACCACGAATGACGGTTTTACTGTGCATAGCAAAAGACAATTTTAGTGTAGGCCCGAAGGCCACTTTGTTGTGTGCTTTGAAAAGCAATTTTGATGAGCGCCTCAGAAGCTGGCTCAATGCATGCCTGGAAAATATTTTGTGCATTTTTTAAAACAGTTCAACTAAATAAGTTGGTATAAATGACCTCGAAGTGCACGTGTTTAATAAATGAACAAATATATATACAGGTAAAGTGAAAGTTAAATGCTAAAAAAACCCACAGGTGTATGCATAGTCCTAGAAGGGTTGGTGCTTGTTAAGACACGACTCCTAGACATACTTGTGTAAGGAAGCACTCCTAAGTCCTAATCAGCCTTTTTTGTCCTTTCATCTGTCCCTGACGTCGAATCACAGCAAAAATATTTACAATTTGCCATCGAGGGCAAAATTTACATGATATTTACAAAATCTGAAAAGAAATCGCCTTTAGGGCTGTTGGGAACCCAAAAGGAGGGTACAAGCTTGCTTCTTGGCAGGTGGGCTGAAATCCTAAACCTAGGGTTTTTCTGCCCCTGTTCTGATCTGGCCTGTTTCTGTCTGATTGTCTGATCTGGCCGGCTCTCATCTGCTCAAAAGGCTGACCAGGACTTGAGGTGCTTCCAGCGGACTCAATGGGTCAAGACCCACGGCTCACAGGACTCAAATGCATGGATCTGGGGTTAGACCCCTGATCAAATTGGGTTGGTTTCCTAAATTAGGGCTAAGGCAGCCCATGGTCTAGGTTTTACTCAGGTTGATGCAAAAAAAGGGTGGGGGTTGCTACCCCTGATGGACTCTTGGGTTTTAAATTGATTTTTCCCTTATTTTGTTCCAGCATTCACATTCACATTCAGATTCAGATCCATTCACATTCAGAGTATCAAGGTTTTTTAGAATCAATAGGTGGGGAAGGATACCCAGCCTGAGGCATCTGCCTGCAAGGGTCTGAGCCAAGTACCAAACCCCTCACGTACCACGGCAAGAAACCAGTGGCGCTAAGAAATCCAGAAACCTGGGGAGATGGGTTTACCCTGCTTTCCCTGGCAAGCCACGGGAGCGTAGGGCTAATACCATCCCAAAAGTAAGTTTTTCGATTGAAGAAGGGTGGCTGCTAGAGAGATCTAAGTTTTGGTTAAAAAGAGTATTCACAGAGTGCAGACAGCATTCAGTTCAGATCATCCATGCAGACTCCCTCGTGCATGTCACCCCACACAGTTAAAAAATTCATTCACGATTTATTGAGGTGCTTGTATGTGCAGTGGGGTCAAGTGATGTGTCTGTTCGGGTGATTCTCGGATAAGGGCCAACAAAGGGTTCCTTAATGTCGCATTTATAGTAAGAGTATATAACAACAAGCAATACAATGTCTGGGTGGATCCCCAGGTAAGTGGAGGGTCACAGGGAACCACTTAAATTCCACTTTCCTTAGGCAATTATCTCGTCCCTCTGACAGGATCCCCCAATATCATGTAATTACATGTGTTCCATACCTTACTAAGGTTGGACAAAAAGTACTTCCTAAGTTAACTCATATCCTCCTAGTTGACTCATTTGATAACCAGGGTCCAGTTGGGTTGAGGGATCCCCAGCAGAGTCGCCAAGCTGTGCGCACCTAAATCTGGCCTAGATCGCACACGGGGCGCACGTTGGTTCGTACGTGCCTCGGGACTTTCGGAGTCGCCACTGCCTGAGAGGTGCAGGCAGACACGGTGATTGCCCTATCCGGGTTTAAGTCTAGTTTGCAGCTTTTCAGAGTTCTAGCTAAGTCCTTGGTTACGGTCCGGGGAAGTCCTAAGACATCCCGGTCCGCCCCGTCGGTCTGACGGGTCCCTCGGGTCTCCTTGGTTTTTGAGTCAATCTCACCCTTCCTAGACCAGCATGCTGTTTATTGGGTCTGGCGGGGCCCTCTAAAGGTGTGGGTCCCTTTTATTTTGATTTTGATCTTTTTATTTAGTGAAGTGGGTTGGATCCGGGTCCCGTTGGAAGACCCATGGATTGCCATGATTGGGCCTGGGGCCCAGTTGGGTTATTGCGTAACCCATTTGGCAATTTATTTAAACTTTATTTATTTACATTTTTATTTGGGCTTGATGGGCTTGGATTTGGCCATTAGCCCAAGGTCAAGGGGCCTGGGCCTGTTTATTGAAAACAGGCCTGGTATAGGCCAGTCAAAATGTGGGCCACTCAAGTGGGCCCGAGGTGGGTCTTGGTGAGCCCATCTAGGCCCATGGTCTACTGATGGACTAAAAATAGCCCAAATAGCCTTATAGGGTCGGGTCAAGCCGATTCGGGTCGGAGTGGGTCCAACCGGGCCTAAAATTATATTTTTTAAGTTATATTTACACTGGCCCGTGTTTGTTATACGAACTGCCCTTGCCCGTAAATGTAATTCGGTTTGGGCTCGCCCGTGAAGCAAATACAGGCATGCCCGAACCGCTCTGAGTTTACGGACACATCCAGTTTTGCATTTTTGGTGCCGATTTCACTTGGGATCCGTTCCGGCGTGTTCCTTGGGTGCTCCGGCGACGTCTATGATGGTTCTAGCTCCTTCGATATACAGCATTTTCTTCTTTTGGTCCAAATGGCCATCTTTTTCCTTCTTTTGTTCTTTGAGTAAGCAAGATCCTTTCTTGGTTGTTCACCATCAATTTTTAGGAATGGGAAAGGGGCAATTTATAGGGGACATCAGATGTTCAAAAAGGGCTTCAATCTGCTTCCCGTAATGGTGACCAAATGGGGTCAAGTTTCCTCTTTTGAGACATTTTTTATAACCCTTTGTTATCACCTCCTTTTTTTGCATAAGAATGACTACTTTTCGATGCAATTCCTCATTATATACAACACTCAAAACATGTTAGAAATAACATAAAAACGAAAAGAGGTAGTGAGGAAGAGAAAAATAAAATCAAAATTCACTTAATTTAGAGGAAGAACATACTTACAATGTAATTAGTTGTTTGGTTGGTGTTATGGTTCTCCGACAATTAGAGCAGTGCTTCCGCGTCCTCCAAATTTTATTAGGATGAATTGGGAAGAGGTTGGGAAGGTGGCTTATGCATGAAGGCAAGAAATGGAGAGTTTTAAGTATACAAGGGTATTTTGGGTATTAAAGAAGGTTTGGGTGTTGGGGTGGCGGCAATTGGACAAAGGTTGGCCGTGGAAAACATGAAAGGAGAAGAGGGAGGAGGCCTGGAGACTCAGCTTGTTGAAATGAGGGGGGTGGCCTCTCTATTTATAGGCAAAAAGGGTCGTGCCCGTATTTGAAATACAGGCGTGCCTTGCCCGTACTTCAAATACAAGCATGCCTTGCCCGTACTTCAAATACGGGCGAAAAAGGCACATTTGAAAATCTCGCAGAATCGGCCATACAGGACGCGTGTCCCGCCGTACAATGACGCGCGTCCTCTTCTAGAAGCTTGCCCGTATTTGAAATACGAGCGAGCATGTTTTTAAAATGTTTGGATTTCAAACATTTATTCACTTTGATTTTTTTGCAAGATTTTGCTTGATTTTTCAGATTATTTTATTAAAAAGTGAGATTCCCTTTATTAAAATATTAATAAACATATTTATTTTATTTATTTTATTTGTTTATTCCATTTTTTGCTGCCTTATGGGCAGTTTTTCTGAAACTTCGACTGCTCATAACTTCTTCGTCCGGTGTCCGATTTCAGAATACTTAGTGTCGTTGGAACCGGCTCGGAACCAACTATCAATTCGGATCAAGTTTGGCAACTGAATTGGGGTCGAGAAAAAAGTCAACTTTTTGCTCCCCAAGAGTTTAACCAGCTCATATCTTTCTCATCTGGACTCCGATTCTAGCAAACTCAGTTGCGTTGGAACCGTGTCGAAATGCTCTTTTCAATGAGATGAACTTTGATGGCCAAATTTACTTGAATTAAAAAGTCAATTTTTTGGCCCCCTCAGGGTTTGATTTTTCATTTTTCTTCATTGTGGTGGTGCAAAAATCAGGTGCTAACAATAGGTCTACCAAGTGTCTAGCCGTATGACAAGTACGTGACCAATGTCCATTTATACCACATCGATGACATACATCTTCATTTTTCTTTTGAGGATTGTTCACAGGACCTTTCTTCCATTTCTGATGGTAAGGTACTTGGTGGATTCCCCTTTTAGTGGTTTCACTTCTGGTGCCACTATTCTTTCTACCATGTCCCCGTCCACTTCTACCATTCTTCTGGAATGATATACCATTTGCTTCGGGAAGTGTTGTGGAACCAGTTGGACGAGACTGGTGATTTTTAATCAAAAGCTCGTTATTTTGTTCAACCACTAGAAGACAAGAAATGAGTTCAGAATACTTTTTGAACTTTCGCTCTCGATACTGCTACTGCAAGAGCACATTTGAGGCGTGGAAAGTAGTAAAAGTTTTTTTTCAACATGTCTTCATCGGTGATTTTTTCACCACATAACTTCAAAAGTGAGCTGATTTTAAAGAGTGGAGAATTATACTCACTTACACTCTTGAAATCTTGCAACCTTAGGTGCAACCAATCATGTTGAGCCTTTGGAAGGATGACGCACTTCTGGTGCTCATATCTTTCCTTCAAACTATTCCATAAAACAAGGGGATCTTTTACCGTGAGATATTTAGTTTTCAATTCCTCATGAAGATGATGGCAAAGGAAAATCATTGCCTTAGCACGATCCTTCAGGGATGCTTCATTTCCTTCTTTAATAGTGTTTCCAAGGTTCATCGCATCAAGATGGATCAAGGATCCAAGATAAATAATTTTTCCCAGAAATGTCAAGAGCAATAAATTCAAGTTTGCTAAGATTTGACATTTTCTACAAATCAAAGTTATAAAGCATTTGTATCATATATAAAATTAAATTCATAATCACAAACAAAATAATATAAATACTTACAGTGACTTTCGAAAGAATGTTACTAGCTTTCAAATTTGGCAGAGACTCGTGTTGTAAAAGAAAGAGAATGGCAAGACAAGGAAGATTAGCAAGATAAGATAGACTCAAATGGAAGAGAAAATTAGCTCTCTTAGAACTCAAGATCATTCACTAGTTAGCAAATTTGTGTGTTTCAATTCCATACATCTCAAGACCCTTTTATAAGTATGAAGAGGTGTATTGAAGAGGTACATGTGGAATACCAAGAGGTGCATCCTTGAAGAGGTGTATCTCTTCATCTCAAGAGGTGTATCCCAATGCTCGAAGAGGTGTATCTCTTCATCTCAAGAGGTGTATTCCAATAGTCATCCATATTCAATGGATTCATAACAGAGACCACCTTTTTAACAGCAATAATCCTTAGGTTCTACCAATTTTTTCCGCCAAACTAAATAAATGCATCATGCTCAAATGCAATCTCTTTCGATCAACCCAATTATGAGCAGGTGTGGAGTGGAATAAAAGCCACGCCATCATCCAAGCCTTACAAGATTATTACTATTTAATTGACATAATGATTCAATTACACAACTAAAAAGCTTTCCTTTAAATGCTGATTGCTATAGCATATTGCTAAACATGTATTGCACTCCCACACACAAGGAAACTGCACCGACTGCAAACTACTGTACTTGTTTCCTTGAATTGAATCCTTCTATATGTTCAGAATGAAATATCATTGAACAACTTAATAAGTCCTCAATCTAAAAATAAAAATAAAAAAATCTGAGAAAATAAAATTTAGAATTGGAAGTAAAAACGAAAATAATGTTTTATGAAAGTAGGTTTGCTTAAATGTAAGAGGAAGGGATATGGGAAATAGAAAGTTAACCTAAAAATGGAAAAACTTTATAGTATGGCTATAGGTTTTAAATAAAAAATATATATAATTAATGTTTAGAAAATGAAGAAAATAAGTTGGTAATTGACAGGGTGGTCATTGTTCAACTTATGCAATTAGAAAGGGGTTTCTGATCAAAATCAGGCCATAGAAAAAAGTTCAAGACCCCTCCAAGTTATATAATACCGGCCTTGCAATCTAATTCTAATTGGAAATTGCAAATTTGAAACAACAGACCTAACCCCATGGAGCTTGTTAAAATATAACACCATAAATGAGAGTTTTTAACTAATAGTTTACAAGTGGAAAACTCAGGCATGTTTGCTATTTGCTTAAATTAATGCTTCTTATTGCTTTCCTAACTAATCAAGTAAGAAAAGCAGGAATAAAAGCCATTTACGTACAGTTATTCAGCATTGGTCCCTCATCTCAATGCCTCTCTGAGAACGTTTGAAAATCCTCCTTACCTTTGGAGGTTCATTCCATTACTTTATATATCTTGTTACAATATATGTAACGGCAATTACAAATCAATTGCTGTACAATTAAAGGAAACAATATACAATAAGATCTCCTGTAATTACGGAGACTAACTTTGGCATGTCTGTGATTGAGCTGTGTCATCCTCAACACCCCCCCCCCCCCCCCCCCGCCCCCGCACAAGCTAAGCGTCGGATTGGATCGGACGTGGAGCTTGGATTGAAAGAAATCAAATAGAGGACGAGGAACACTCTTGGTAAAAATATCAGCAACCTGTAAATGCGAGGGAACATGTTGTATGCAAAGTTTGCCGGCGACAACAAGTTAACGGAGAAAGTGGTAGTCCAATTCAACATGCTTAGCTCACTTGTGAGAAACGGGATTGGAGCTCAAAAAAATTGCACTTTTGTTGTCACATAAAAGAAGAGGTTGCTGAGGCATGGATACCTGGAGATCACGTAGGAGATGTGTGAGCCAAATGAGTTCGGCAGCAGTGAAGGCAAGAGCACGATATTCAAATTCACAGCTGGAACGAGAGATTGTCGGCAGTTTCTTAGCACTCCAAGAAACCAAATTATCACCAAGATAGATAGAATAACCAGAGGTTGAACGGCGAGTATCAGGACAGCTGGCCCAATCAGCATCAGAGTAGGCAACGAGAGTACCAGGAGAAGAGGAGGGGCGAAAAGTTAAGCCAAAGTGAATGGTGCCTTTAACATAGCGGAGAATGCACTTGACAGCAAAAAAATGATCTTCAGTGGGGGCATGCAAGAATTGACTGATAAAGTTGACGGAATGAGCAATGTCGGGCCGTGTGATAGTCAAGTACTGTAGTGCACCGATGAGAGATCTGTAGAGAGTGGGACCGGAAAACAGAGAGCCATCTGCAGACAGATGCTGAGAAACAACCATGGGAGTGTGAACAGGTTTACTGTCAAGTAACTGGGCTCGAGAAAGAATGTCCCGTGCATATTTGAGTTGAATAATGAAGAGACCATCAGAAGTTTGAGTAGCTTCCAGACCAAGAAAATAGCTGAGAGAGCCCAAGTCCTTAGTGGCAAACTCAGAATTGAGTTTACAAGTGAAGCTGTGAAGAAGACAAGAATTGTTGCCTGTAATGATGATGTCATCAACATAAAGGAGCAAATAGATAGTATTCGACTTCTGATGGAAGATAAAAAGAGATGGGTCGGCACGACTACAAGAGAAGCCAAGATGAGTGAGGTAGGAGCTAAGGCGCTGAAACCAGGCACGAGGGGCTTGCTTGAGACCATAGAGGGCTTTCTTTAAATTGCAAGCATGATTTGGAAAACGAGGATCAATGTACCCTAGAGGCTGTTCCATATAAACTTGATCAGTGAGAGTACCATTGAGGAATGCGTTCTTGACATCAAGTTGACGAAGAGGCCATTGACGTGTCACAACAAGAGAGAGCACAACTTGAACAGTAGTGGCCTTGATGACAGGACTGAAAGTATCAGTGTAGTCAAGAACAGGTACCTATGTATAACCCTTGGCAACAAGACGAGCTTTGAGGCGTTCAATAGAACCATCGGGCAAGTATTTGGTCTTGAAGACCCATTTGGAGCCTACAATGTTGGTGTTGGCAGGGCGAGAGACCAAATCCCAGGTGCAATTATTCTTCAGTGCATGAATTTCTTCATCCATAGCAGTAAGCCAAGCAGGATTCTTTGCAACAGATTTGAAACCTTTAGGCTCAGTTGATACAAGGAGAGCAAGAAGAAGGCCAGAAGAGCCCAACAAACTGAGATTGGCTGGATGATGAGTCTTGTAAATGCCTGCTTTAGCTCTCGTAAGCATAGGGTGAGTGACCATTGGAACTACTGCAGCAGGTGTGGGATCTGGACTGGTCTCAGGAGGAGATGGACCGGGAGCCGAGTGCTGCAAAGAGGAACCTGCAAGAGAATTAGGAACCTGCAAAGACTCATTCACTTGATCAGTACACATAATACACGGAGTAGAGCCGGATTGAGTAATATGTCGGGAACAAGTGTCAGAGGGAGAGGGCGGCAGATCTGTATGAATGAGACTGGGTTCAAGGAAATTGGAAAATTGAAGTGAGGATATAGGTTGGGCTTGAGAGGTAGCAAAAGAAGGAAAGTGGGTTTCATCAAATCGAGCATGGCGAGTAATATAGATTCTAGAAGTGAGGGGATCAAGGCAGCGAAAACCTTTGTGAGAGGAACTGTAACCCAGAAAAATACACGAGATGCTGCGAGGAGAAAGTTTGTTAGGCATATAATCACGCAAACAAGGATAAACATAACAACCAAAAGGATGAAAGTTTTAATAATTTGGAGAGTTACCATATAAAATCTCAAAAGGTGATTTACCTCCAAGAAGTGGTGTGGGCAAACGGTTGATGATGTAGGCTGCAGTGCTAAAGGCGTCAACCCAAAAACGAGTAGAAATGTGAGAATGAAAAAGAAGTGCTAATCCTGTCTCAGTGACATGGCGATGTTTCCTTTTAGCACGACCATTTTGAGCAGGAGTGTAAGGACATGAGAACTGATGGTGAATGCCAGAAGAACGAAGATGATGTTGAAAGGAATTTTCAGTAAATTCACCACCACCGTCACTTTGGAAAATTTTGATGCGAGTAGAATATTGATTTTCCACAAATTTTTGAAATTGAATAAAAATATTATAAAAATCAGATTTCAATTTCAAAGGATAGAGCCACATGAAGCGATAATAGTCATCAATAAAGAGAACATAGTAGGCAAATCCTAAATTAGATTTGACGGGGGAGGGACCCCATAGGTCGCAATGGATAAGATCAAGAACTTTAGACGATTGACGTTCATTGCAAGAATAAGGCAAGCAATGACTTTTTCCAAGTTGACATGTGCTACATAAAGCAGGAGAAGGCAACAAAGAGGTAAGATGAAGCTGCCCTTTTTTATTTAATAGAGAAATAATAGAATGATTGACATGTCCAAGTCGTGCATGCCATAAATCATATGACACAAGAAGCGATTTATTTTTGAGGACAGAAATGAAGGCAGAATTGCCTTGCTTGAGCACATACAAGCCTCCATCACGCTTGCCGGTTGCCACCACCCTTCCTATTTGTTGATTCTGTACAGTGAACAAATTTTTTGTAAATGTAACAGATAGTGGAAAATCAGAGGTTAATTTACTAATGGAAAGCAAATTTTTTGTGAGATGAGGTACAACTAGGACATCAAGAAGATGAAGATTTGGGGTTGGAGAAATTTTACCAATGTGGGTAATGGGTAGGGACGCACCATTCCCAACAACTACAGAACCCTTACTCGTGTAGTTTGTGGACTGATCTAGGTGAGAGTGATCCACGGTCATATGGGCCGAAGCCCCTGTATCCACAAACCAGTCAGATGCCATATCTTCGTTGAGGGAACAGGAGCTTGTGAAGGCTTCAGCAAGTTGAGCAGAGGGCTCATTTCGAGCATAATGTTGGCGACATCGATCAGCATAATGGCCATCCATGCTGCAGATTTGGCATCTTGGAGGACGACGCCCTTGGCCTGAGTGGGAGTGTCCTTGTCCTCGGCTGGAGTAGCTGCTGCCATGCCCACTGGTGCGGCCTCGATGAGGGCAGGAAAAACCATCACGATGGGTGGATTTGTTGGCTGTAAAAGCCGCAGCAGGTGATGTTGGGGAGTCCAGAGATTTCTAGAATATCTCAAAGCTTTCTGCTTTTGAGATTAAGTCCACAAATGAAGGGAGAGGGGTTTGAGCCATCTGTGCTATGGAGAAACTGGAGAAGTCGCTGCCCAACCCTCGGAGGAACCAGTGCACCTTGTCGGTGCCATCAACAGGACTACCAATAGCATGGAGTTGGTCACAAAGTGCTTTGAAGGCACGAGCATATTCAGCAACTGGTTTGCCTCCACGTTTCATCAACTTCAGATCATCTTTGAGACGTAACTCTCTGGCTTTTGAACGATGGCTGAATGTGTTCTCCAGTGCAAGCCATACTTCATGTGAGGTGGAGAGACCAACTACCTCGGCCATGGCTTCCTCAATGAGGGAGGAGAGTAATAGACTGTGGAGGCGTTGATCAGTAGCCTTCCACACCAGATGCTTATCGCTTGGTGTGAGGGAGTCAGCAGGTTCGAATATTGGGGGTGGCACAAGAGTGCCATCAACATAGCCCAATAGTTCTTGACTCTCAAGAAGAGGGAGGAGTTGGCATTTCCAAAGGAGATAATTTGAGGAAGAAAGTTTGATAGTGATCATATGGATTAAGGTGTTGAAGGGAAGGAGGGTGAGAGAAGTTTCAGAAGCCATGGGAGGAAGAAGAAGAGGGTCGGTGGTTTGCTAAACCTAGAGCTCTGATACCATGAGAACGTTTGAAAATCCTCCTTACCTTTGGAGGTTCATTCCATTACTTTATATATCTTGTTACAATATATGTAACGGCAATTACAAATCAATTGCTGTACAATTAAAGGAAACAATATACAATAGGATCTCCTGTAATTACGGAGATTAACTTTGGCATGTCTGTGATTGAGCCGTGTCAACCTCAACACTCTCAACAGTTATTTTACTGGGTATGTTGCTTTCCTTGAACTGTTATTTCTTAATTTTATTATTATGTTTAATTGTTTTACTATGTGTTTTCTGATCTATAAATGTATAATTCAATTATTTAAGGTTCTATAATGTTTTAAAAAGGGCCAATCCAGTGCATGAGGTTTTGTAATGTTTTGTTTGTTTTTTTTTTTAATCCTTTTTTGGCCTTGGCTTTTTGTTTTGTTCTAGGGAAATCAATGGATAGTTTCTGAAAACTCCAATAGATCAGAAAAGTAGGTAGAAACATGTAATCAAATCATGCAAGGCTCTTCAATCTTGTACATGATTTCAGAAAATCTAATGCTAAACCTTATATCCGACCATGTCCTCCTTTCTCATGCAACTGTGGTAGATATTTACCACAAAAAAAGAAAAGAAGGTAAAATCAATTCTCCTTTATCTATTTTTGTACCAAAGATCAGTTCAACTGGAAGTCGGATTGTACTGCTTCTATCTACACTTTTTTTTACAACTTTGAAGTAGTGCCATTCATTGTGGGTCCTACACAAAAAAATAAAACCTAAACAAATGGATGAGCAATAAATGAATGGCATCCTATATATGTTGTAAATAACATTGTAGATAGAAGCTGGACATTCCTTCATTCCCAGTTCTCAATTCTCAAGCAATGCTACACTATATGGTAAAGATATGTAAATATTACATTATGAAGTAAGATGGTCATTTGAATCCTAACTTTTCATGTATCTACCAGTAATTTATGAGTTTGGATTGTTACAAATTTGGGTTATATTAAAGTATGAGTAGAGTTCTTTCTTGACCTTGGTGTCTTTCCTAAATAGACGGCTTTTGGTGAAGAATTCAGGAAGAAATGGATCGAGGTCTATCAGAAAAATTTTACATGAGTTATTAGTAAGAAATTTCCTATGTTCCATTCCAAGGAATTAGAGTTTTTAAGTATAATTCAACATATATTTGATCCCTACTTGTTTTTCTTACTTATAGCTCGAAGATAAGCAAACCTAAAAATAAGGGGCTGCTCGTTGCTCTGAATCTTTTAGAGGAAGCAAAGAAGGAAATCAATTCATATTCTAAGGGAGGAAAAGTTGCATATGCAGATCTCTTTAATACTTAAGAGATGTAATTCTTGTTTATCTATTTCCTTATCTTGGTACATATCTTCTCAACTGTGCACTTTTTTCAGTGTAATACTATTGAAATCTGACTTTCTAATTTCCTCAGCTTTTTCCATGTAATATTATTCAAGTTTGACATATCTTATTTGACAATTACACCTCTTATCCTCACATGATATTGGTTAAATTGTAAATAATTTTTGGATTATGATGGGTTGGAAGCTAAATCAAATTAGTGATTCATATTTGATATGTGGGTGACACTGTAAAACCACTCGTATCCCACTTAGGAAAGGCTCATATCCTAGGTAGTAAATGTTAGTATCCATGTAATGTGCTCTCATGTCCCATGCACTCATTTCCCACAATGTGTTCGTGTCCTACGTACAATGCGCTTGTATCCCATATAAGACGCACTCATATCCTAAATACTTGTGTCCCATGTGGTATCCAAGTCTTACATCATTTAAAATTGTGTGCATATGGATGGATACGAAATAAATCATGTAAGCGAGATAAAGTATAATGTATAATCTTCAATGAGGATCATCCTAAGAGTTAGAATGCTCCTCATTAATTTCTCACTTTCAACCCCCTCTGATTATATTAAAATCAAACCTGAAATCGAATTTAAATTAAATTTAAATAATCTAATCAATGCTTATGTGATCAAACCTAAAAATTACAAAAGAGTAGCATAAGCTCAATCAAGCATTAATTCCTAAAGAAAAATCCAAATCTAGTGAAATGAGTGGCATTTGAAAGCTTATTTGATAAGAAAAAACTGTAAAAATTAATTTGAAACAGATCAAATTTGAGAGAGATATGTTTGATTAAACTTGTTGGTTCTGCAACTATGCACATGTAGACTAGATCGCATTTGAATCTCTATTTGTGGAGATTGGCTCCATATAAATCCTTGAAAATTGGCTCAAAAATATTATGATACCTCACCTTTCAAATGGCATAAGTCTCATATAGAGAATCATCCATTTGAAACCTGTGTACATCCTCAAAGTCATAGAAATCATCATAGATTGATCATGTGTTCTGCTACACGTAATACAAGATCAATCAAGCACACAAGGTTCATAACAAATCTAAAAAATATAAAACCAATTCCATTTAAAATTAGATTCATTAAAAAAGACTAAGAAATAAGAACCACTTGAAATGGATTTGAAATGAATTAGATACGCTTATTTACAATAACAAGTTCTGCAACTATCAATCTACGAATCCTATTCTACTTTAATCAAGCATAGACTAAGTTTGGCTCAATGAAAAGTCATGAAAATTTATAGGATTAAACTAAACATCCATATCTTTCATATGGAACTAAATTCATCTGGATGATGAAGATATATATATATATATATATATATATATATATGGGTGCATCGAGTCCATATTCAAGTACAATCCTGATTCTAGAAAAATATATAAAAAGTTAGGATTTATGTATCAAAACCAAAACTCTAAATGTGAAACTGAAAAGTCCTAGAAACTTGTAAAGTTAGGATTTGTTTAGATCTCACACGAAATGGAGAGAATAAGCTAAATCTAGCCCCCAAAATTTCATTATGAAAAGGATCCAAAGGAATTATGCCATAAGACCCTATCCCTAAGATCAAATCATGCTTAAAACACATCACAGGGTATGATAACTTATTTTAAGGATAATTCTCAGATCTATCTATAAAACCCCAAATTTCTGCATGTTTATTTTATAAGAATTAATAAGTCTGTATGGGTGAAATTGCAGAAATCTATCAAGCAAGGGTGTATTTGTAATTTGAGACATTAGGTGTGGAGCAAGAGGAATTAAAGTGGAGAGTCAAGTTGGTAAATCAATGGCTGGAAAGCTCTGTATGTAGGGAGACTTTGTGGGCAAGCATGCACTGGATCATGAGTTTTAATTGGTCGAGCGCAAAACGTAGGGTGAGTATAAATACTCAATGTATTTATAAGCGTAGGTTTTCGCATACCTTGAGTTTGAAGGAGATTTCGGCTGGAGTTCTAGGGTTTTGGAGAGAAGCAGACTTGAGGTTTCTTATCGATTGGAGTGTTCAGGATCAGAGAGGGAGAGTTCGGAGAACCATCTTGCAAACGGAAGAAAAGTTGAGTGGAGATCGACTGTTGGACTTGCTGTTATAGGAGTTACAGTTGCAGGGAGTTTGATTCGTATAACAGGTGAGTAGCATCTTTTTAATCTGCTGTTTTGGGTTTTGTATTATGAGTTTAGCCGTAATGCATGATTTTGGGAAATATAGTTTCGAACAGGGTTTTTGGAATAATTTCAGAGTCGTAATTTAAATGTTTGTAGATTAATTTTGAATCATGTTTAATCGTCATTTGAGGATGGTAGAAGTATAGGAAAATCGTTCAGAGGTTTGAAACTAGGTCAGTCATGGAGATTTTGCATTAACAGTGAGTCGTAAGTATACAGGTTGGGTCCGCCGAGCTACCGCCAACCTCTTTAACCTCAGCGGCAGCTCAGCGTGAATAGAGTTTTGGGTCGGCCGGGCTGGCGCCGTCCTAGCGCCAAGGGTGTGAGGTCAGCACACCCACTAAAATTCCCAATAGAGTGCGGCTGACCAATTTGAACCCATTTTTGGTAACCAACTGTTCAACGGATTAGCTAGAAGTTCGATTAGGTTGCTAGAAACAGTTTAGCCTGCTCCAAACTTTTGGAGATCATTGGATTAATTGTTGGTAGGTTTTATGAGCTACCGGAAGTGATTTTTCAAAGGACTTTTGTAGTTTAATTGCTGCTCTTGATACCCCTGATCTAATATTCTAGTTTCATCTATGTTTTGCAATTGTTTTCCAGTCTATGAATTTGTTTAACCTAAGTTTATGTGATTTTAAAGTACTGAGCAATATTTGTAAAAATTATCTTCATGTAAGTAAAAAGGAGTTTACTACCGATGGGATTTGTTGGTTTGGGTTGGAATATCTATTGGTGTTCTGTAAGTTACTGTTCTGGTCCGGAGTGACCTGTGATGAGTTAAATTGTATTATACATGATGATGACCAGGATTGGTTTATCATTTTGTAAATGCTGAGTTTTATGCAATTGTTATTCTATTTTGGTTTAGCTTCACCTGAATCCATGTCTAAACTTAGTAATGCAATGGTATTGTTTGTTGGTGTAATTCCATGGCCTTGTGTGTTGTCATGACCGGTGTAGAGCAGCTAGAAACCCTGAGTAGGCCTGGTTGTCAATGCCGAAACCTGGGGAGTAGGCCGGCATTGGATGACAAAACCCTGAGTAGGCCGGAACTGTGTACATGGAGGTGTGGATATCTCCTTAGCATGTCAATTAACCATTGTAAACAATATGCATGACATTGACCATTCGATGTTTTATCGGTATTGTTATTGAACTATGATTTGATACTATTATTGGGATTTTTGGATCTCAACTTCAGAATTATCTTTGTCGACTTAAATCGTGTTGGTTATTTATCGATGCATATTTATAACTGTGATAACTATTTCTACATGCATATGCTACTCGCTGAGATATTCGTATCTCACCCCGTTTGTTTTTGTTTTGTTTCCAGATACTCGTGGTGAGGCGACTACTGGGGTAGATCTGACTGATACTTATAGGGAGGAGGATTATTATTATATTCATTAGACTAGTAGGTTTATTTTTGGATTGGAACTTTTGATTTGTTTGATTTGGAAGTGTAATAAAGTAGTTGGATATTGAATCATTTGATTATAATTAAAGATTATTTGGATTCTTAGTTGATAGTTGTTTGTTCACTCTTATATGGTAGAATTTCGGTGATTATCCAGCGATCACATATTTATTGGATCCTTATGTAAAACCCCGATTTTTTCACCTAATAAATATATAAATATTAATAAAAGAAAATATGAGTTAAGTCCTAGTTAAAATAAAAAGTGAAGATTTAGAGGATAATTAATTCAAATAAGTCCTAAGTTGAAAATAAAGAAAGAATTTTAATGAAATTAGCCTAAAAGAATAAAAAGGGTATTTTGGTAATTTTTAGAAAAGGGTAATTAGTAAATAGATCATCAAATAATAATTAGAATTAGGAAATAGAAGAAAACAAATTATTTTGACAAGTTAGAAATTAAAAGAAATTAATAAAAGCCTAAAAGTGGGAAAAAGGGTAATTACGAGATTTCACATCTTAAATTGGAGAAAATAAGGTTTTAAGTGATAGAAATGTTTAATTAAATATTTTGCACGAAAATAGGTTATTTTCATGAGTTTAGATAATAAGAAACTTAATTAGTATTGTTTAAGTAGAAAATAGAAGGTGGAGAAAAAGTAGGAATTAAATTAGAAGGATTAGACATTAATTAGACCATGGTTGGGTTAGCCCAAATTAAATTAGCCAATTAAGGTTTGTTTAGGATTTCTAAAGCTTAGTATAAATAGGAGACTAAGGTTAGAAGAGAGGGGATTTTCGTGGGTTTCTTATGGAGAGAAAAGAGGGAGAGGAAGGAAGGAGGTCTCTAATGGAGGTGTCTGACCAGCCACCATCAAAATGCGATCGGGGAAAATCCGTACGGTGGATCGCCTTCAAATTTGGAGGTGTTGTTCGTGACTGATGGAACTACAATGTGAACGGTGGAGATTTGAAGTGGAAGAGTCTAGGTTGGTGCGTTTGGGAGCAACATTCTGGTCCAGAATTAGAAGGTGTAATAGAAGAAGAATTTAGCGTATAAGGCAAGTAGTAACCCTTGGAAAACGTGAGGAATTGCATGATTTTGATTTCTGTGATTTCATATGGTTAGCATGGATTAGACGGAACTGTATTTACATGGAATCAAGTTGCTTATATTTTCATGATTTGTGTTCTTGATGGATTTATCAAATTAGTGAAGAAAGTTTAGTCGGATTATGTAAATAAAGGTAGGAGGGTATTTAATTCATAAAAATTACTCTAGAAGGCTCTAGGTAAGTTTCAGAAAGTTTTTAGATTAATTTAGACCAGGAAAACATAAAGCAAAAGCATAAGAATCCGAAATTGGAAAATCTGGAAATTTCTGTTAAAAATTGCACGAGTGCCTAGGATCGCCCAACCCTGTAGAGGTAGGCGCTCTAAGTAAAATTGGCAGATTTTGGGGATTTTGTAATTCGAATAAATATCCAATAATTCTTATGATTAGTTAAGCATGTTAGCATCTTTATAAGGACCTAATTAAGGTATAAAAATTATAAAATTAAATGGGAAAGATTATCTAATAAATTGAAGGTTTCAATGAAAGGGGTTGTTTATAAAAGGGTCAAAGGGTATGGATATTGCTAGAAATAATATTACTGATACTTATAGCTTATAAACATCTTCCAAACTTTATTTCAAGCCTGTAGGACATGCTGGAGAATAAAAATACAGAAAAGTTAAATAAAGACTACTTTAGGTGTTAAGATAGAAATTGGATTCTAATAAAGGGATTAATAAGGAAAAGTCTAAGCAAGACTTGAATTTCTTCGGTGTGTGCTTTAAATATGAATACTGATTTTCTGAAAATTACTTTAATTCTGATTTCAATGGAATTTATGTTCAGGAGCTTTATTTTGAACTGTGGATTAAATGCCAGGATGGCAATAAGAGATTTATACCATCTGCGGATGAGATATATGACCACCTGCGGGTGAGAAGTGTAACTCCTGCGGGAGAGACCTCTTGTGGGGGAGATGTAGTCACGATGTGATTGCATCCCACAAGGGAGATATGTATGTGTGACCACCTGCGGGTGAGATGATCTCCTGCGGGAGAGATGAGACCTCCTGTTGGGGGAGATGTGATCCTGATTGGATTGCATCCCACAGGGGAGAGACCACCTGCGGGTGAGATGAGACCTCCTGTTGGGGGAGATGTGATCTTGAGTGGATTGCATCCCACAGGGGAGAGACCTCCTGCGAGAGAGATGAGACCTCCTGTTGGGGGAGATGTGATCCTGATTGGATTGCATCCCACAGGGGAGAGACCACCTGCGGGTGAGATGACCTCCTGCGGGAGAGATGAGACCTCCTGTTGGGGGAGATGTGATCCTGATTGGATTGCATCCCACAAGAGAGAGACCACCTGCAGGTGAGATGAGACCTCCTGTTGGGGGAGATGTGATCCTAAGTGGATTGCATCCCACAGGGGAGAGACCTCCTGCGGGAGAAATGAGACCTCCTGTTGGGGGAGATGTGATCCTGATTGGATTGCATCTCACAGGGGAGAGACCACCTGCGGGTGAGATGAGACTTCCTGTTGGGGGAGATGTGATCCTTATTGGATTGCATCCCACATGGGAGATATGTGACCTCCTGCGGGAGAGATGTGACATCTTGTGGGGGAGATGTAATCACAATGTGATTGCATCCCACAAGGGAGATATGTGTGTATTACCACTTGCGGGTGAGATGTGTTAGCTCCTGTGGGAGGAACCTCATGTAGGGGAGATGTGAATACTACGTGTTTGCATCCTACATGGGAGAATGTTACTATTGGATTTGTGAGATGGACCATTAATTATGAATACATGTTTTATCACTAATCTTCGGATTTATATATCAATAACATCTTTTTACTTGTATTTACGAATGATTGCATATCCTATTGCTTTATTTGGAATTGGCCATGTTGATTTGAATTTATCGCCTTATCATTGATTAATCGTATACCTCATGACTATTTGCCTAAATGAGACTGTTTACTTGCATGCACCTACTACTTGTTAAGATGTAAATCTCACTCCGTTTTCCCCTATATTTTTCAGGTTGCTTGGGGAGATCGCGAAGATGGGGTTTTAATTTGATGGGTAGAATTATAATCGGTATTAATGTCACATGTTGATTAGATAAACTTAATTGTAAATTGAATTGAATATATTGATTAAAGAAGTGTTTATTTTATTTGGCCACCATAACTCTGATGTAATTGATTTATAAATTTTAAAATTATTGTGAATCTTGGTATGTATCTGACCCCAGCTTCGTGGTAACACCTCGAGTTTGGTTGTTGAACCGGACTTGGGTTGTTACAGTAGCGAACCGAGTTCGGGTTGGGTGCCGGTTTGCACTGACCCGGGTTCGGGGCGTTACACCTTACCTAACACTCCGTGAGACGTGTTATATCTTAATTGAACAACATGGATCCGGGGCATTACACTATCATACTAAACATGATAGATCTAAGGATTTATGCCTAAGTTGTAGAAAACTTCACATGCTTGTGAATGTGTGCTTATGTGTGAAAATAAGCATGCATAGAAAACCAGTTTCATTAAGGGATTTCAGATCTGAGATTATAATTTGATCTAGATCCACGAATTTCCTCCAAAATGAAAGAAAACTTACGTAGAACAACAATCAAAGTAAATCTACTTAGATCAAGATCAAAATTAAAATGATGAGTCATGAGGGTTCTAATATTAGGATTCATCCCTTAGACCTTTCCCCTAATTCTCTCTTCATGTTTTACAGCTAAAAGAGTAGTTTTAGGTACTTTGGTCTAGGTTTGAGCTACAAACACATAGAGGCTCTATCCTAGAGAAGGGCTAGAAGAAAATAATGCTCAAATTAAAGAGGTTTTATAGAATTTTAAAGAGAAATATACTTATAAAGTTTCTTCTTTAAATAAATCAAACAAGTGCAAGTTGAGCAATCAATTTGGCAGAGTTTCCCTTCTTCAAGTAGGAACTTTCTCTCCAAGATTTGAAGTGCTTTACAAAGAGGAGGGGCCTTCTATTTATAGAGAGAACTAGGGACAAAATTATCCCAAGGGCATGCACAAATATTGGTCTAGATCCTTCCTAAGAGCTCCAAAGCATGGTTTTGAGGTCAATTGAGATCTGGGGGTAAATTGGAGAGATCACACTTGAGAGAGAGAGGTAATCACGTAATAAGGGAGCAGATCTCAGGCAAATTCACAAATGACGTAATTTACATTGCGCGTATATACACAGAGTGATGCACCGTGCATATATAATGGTGCAATACGAAACTTCTCTGCATCGTTATTATGAAATGATGCAAATTCTGTTACGATCCACATGCGTGCGCTGAGGTGGCATAATAGCCAAAAGTCCCAAAAATTGCAATGTTAATACGTAATGGTGTAGCACTTTCAAATGAAGACGGTGCAGCACAATAATTTCTACACCGTCACCATTAGTCAAAAACAATGCAACATGAAATGAAAAATTTTCACAACTCTAACACTTATTTCCATAGGTAGTATTTATTTTCATGAATATCATTTAAGTAAATATCCTCATATTTTTTAATCTCCATTTACTTAAAATATTACATTTAAAAGTAAATACATACCCCCCCCCCCCCCCCCCCACATCCTAATTTTCACAACATTGCAAAAATATTAAATTTTAGCGGCGGGCAAAAATCACCACTACAAGGTAAAAGCCCGTCTCTAAATAACATGGGTCCGCCACAAGGCCCATCCCTAAAGATCCTGTCACTTAATCCTTTTGGCAGCGGTCTTTTCCACTTTAGCAGTGGTCACAAAAGCCTCTACTAAAGTCCCCCACTTTTAAAAAATTATTAGCTACTCGATTTGCCCCTGCCCCTCGCCATTCGACTGCTGCCCGCTACCTTGACTAAGTAAACACAAGGGAAACGCTACACTATACTGGCATTCCAGAGAATGAAACTTACCAAAACAGTACGAAGTCCCATAGCTTTCTCGGTGGCGCTATTCCGAACCTTGTCGTCTACAGATGGCTGGAGATGACGATTACAGTGAAGGAGTTTCAAAAGGTAGGAGCAAACAAAATTCATGATCAAAATAAATGGAAGAAATAAGACCAGATAAGTTGTTTGAGCCGTACGTAAAGTATGATGCGGATCGACCTGCTGCTATGTCGGTCAGTCTAGTGGATTTCGAAATGTTCAAGCCGTAAAGTTTATGGCATCTATTGAAGGTTCAGAACAATGGGGAACTCAACCGATCTGGTGGATTTTGAAATGTTTGGATTGACGGTCTGTAGACACCCCAAATTGCACTGCCAAATGAGAAAATAATAAAAACATGTAATTAGAGCTTAAAACAGGCCAAAAAAGCATAAAAATTGAATAAACAGGCTTTGCCCGTATTTCCTTCACGGGCCCATCGCGCCGGAAAATTATCTACGGACAGGCGCGTCCGTAGTAGCTATACGGTCCCCATTGGATCGTAGTGCATTCACGGGCATTAAAGACACGTGCGAGTTTTGTCCTTTTCTCGATTTCCGAGCTTTATTTGAAGTCCAATATATCTTTAAACAAGCGAATTAAGTGTTTTATTCGCTGAAGCTACCTTGGTTGGCTATGGATGGGCATTATCTCTGTATTTCACTCTATCCTAAAGACCAGGCTATATCCTTCTGGACCAACCATGCCCCTGGGTGTGTCTATAAATAGAGGCTCATTCCTCTAGCTAAGGGCCACGAAATTTTGAAGTCAAAGAAGTACAAGGAACTCCAAGAGAAGAACTCCTGCTGCCTGCCTGCTTAATCCAGGTAAGTCCCCTATCCCTTTTTATTTTCTGTCTTCAATTCTAGAAATAATAGGATCATCTCTATTGCTGTAGAATAAGGCCATATCTGTTTTGTATTCCCAAACTTGTCTCTAAGTACCTCAAGGGTCTCTCTAGTCGTAAAACGTGAAGAGAGAATTAGGGGAAAGGGGAACAGGTGGATCCCTAGAATAGAACCCCATATCTGTTTTTTCTTTTGTTCATAGAATAAGACCTGTGATTGTGTTTGTGTAACCAAACCTATCTCTAAGTACCTCAAGAGTCTCTCTAGCCGTAAAACGTGAAGAGAGAACTAGGGGAAAAGAGAACAGGTGGATCCGTAGGGTAGACCCCCATGTGCTCTAATCTGTGAGATGTGGCTGTTTTAAATATCCTGATAATGTTTTAACGCTTTTTATGATATATCTGAATGAATACATGAATCCATGATGTCTATAGCATGAGATCCTCTCTTTTTGCCAAAATTTGGATTTTTGCCACTTTTGCACCTACAGCACTGTTTTCGTGATTTTTGTGGTCTTAGGCTAGGATCTTGGATTTATCATGATCAATATGATAGATCTGAATCCAGAAGCCTGAAAATAAATTCTAGGGTTTCATGAGATGGTTTTTAAATTGTTTTTCATTATTGGGCTTTATCTATGTCTTGGACTGTTCAAGTTAAATTTTGAAATATTTTATAAAAATCATATTTTTCCAGATTTCTAGAATTTTGACTTGAAGCCAGATTTTTGGATTTTTCACCTTAAATTTATTTTATTTGATTTTATCTAAATTTTGTTTTGATCATGAAACCCTAGGAATGGTATGATCATGTTTGATAGTTCTGGATCAATCAGACTATTCATATGAAAAAACCATATATTTTTGCCTTTTTTATGATTTTGTGTGATTTTTATAGCAAGCTTTTTCCTTTATTTTAACATGAACAAATACCTGGCAACCACCTTGTGTGGATGAATAGGGGTGCCTAATACCTTCCCCTGTTCATAACTTAATCCCCTTACCCATCTCTGGTTGTTTTTTTAGGAGGGATATTTTGCCCTAAAATTTGCCTTTTGTGCTTATTTAATATTTTGGTGTCCATTCACACCTAAATTGAATGGTGGCGACTCTTTGTTTTATATAATCCCGTGTGATGATTGAGGAAATCATTAGATTGATTTTTTCCCATGTCTCACAACTGGCGACTCTGCTGGGGACCTGTGGATTTCAGCCTTTTGGTGTTTGTTCATGTTTTTGATTTTTTATGCTTGCTATTTTGTGTTCTTAAGCATGTTGAATATGTTTTAAATCTGAATTATTGCTTAAGAATTCATGGGGGTAGAAACATGCTTAATTTTGATTTATAGGAGTGTTTCTACAAACATGCGTAGGGGAGGTTCGTTTTGATGAACCATGCTTATTTTTTTTGCTATATTTTTATAATAGCATGTTTTAATTTTCAGCATGATCTCCAGGATGATTTTGGGTGTATAACATGATCATATGTTTGCATGATAGATGATTTTTTATGAGCATGTTTTGGGTGCTATAGGATTGCTTTATTTGCTTGTTTATTTTAAATATGTTTTCCTATTATGCCTTGGTTTGTTTATGCATGGCTGCGAAAAGAGTGGCAAGGGTTTGGGACGTTGTGAATGCACCCTATTTTTATAATGCACTGTGCACCTTTTATTTTTTACACGGCCTACCCTTAACCTATAGGAAGTTGAACCCGAATGTGTGTAGCTTGGCGCAACAAGGTCGATACTTCGGAAAGCGAAAGTGAAAACATTCACCTTAGAACTTTGAGCTAATGATGTGATGATAACGTGGATCTGGGATTCTGGTCATCACTAGGCTTGAGTGCTAAGTTGCCATTAAGCCAAAACCCAAAACCCCTACGCTTGAAGGTGGAGTTACACGTTTTTGGCTAAAGTACACAATTACGTGGGGATATGGGTTTGTATGATTGTGGGAAGGCCGTGTGCATGGCTTACAAACCAGGGCATAATGCGGATGCCATATTGAAGGTAAACAAGGTAACAAGGTAATCCTATTGTTTTGCATATTTTCATGTCATAGGGGTGTCATGGTACTCATTGGTTCGGGATAAAATTTGTCCCAAAATTTACATGTTTTTAAAATTGGTGCAGCCCATAGGAAGAGTCTCTAACTCTGTTTAGAATCAATCCTACCCTATGTTCATACAAGAGGCAACAAAAGGGTACCAAATTCTTGAGTATGGTGTCAATTTGGAGGGTGCATGTGCCTTCCTAAGCATGTGTTTTTAGCAAAGAGGCCAAGGTCCACTTTGGGACAGTTTAAAAGCTCTGCAATGGGTGAACCGTATGTTTGGATGAGCAATTAAAGTGATCAAACCATGTAAAAACTGGAAAAACATAACAGGGTTCCGTAAAACCGCATTTTGTACACGGGTTGGGCTTGCCCGTATTATTTATACGGGCTAGGCTCGCCCGTGTTTTCCATACGGTCATGGCTTGCTCGTAATTTGAATACGGGCAGGGCTGGACCATACTGTGTATACGGTTTTCTCGGAATATTCAACTTTAATCAGTTTTTTTCATTAAAATCTTCCTTTAACCTCTAAATAATGATAAAGGGAAACAAGTTTGAATAAAATGCTTCAAAAAAAATAATTAAATAAACAAACAAAATAATTAAAAGAAAGAAAATGTGAGAGAAAGGTTTCTTGGGCTTCTGAAAGCCTTTGAATTTCAGACTTTTTCAAAACTCTTGGGCCTCTGAAAGCCTTTGAATTTCAGATTTTTCAAAAAAAATCCTGGGCTTCTGAAAGCCTTTGAATTTCAGATTTTTCAAAAAAATTCCTCGGGCCTCTGAAAGCCTTTGAATTTCAGACTTTTTCTCAAAAAGCTCTCGGGCCTCTGAAAGCCTTTGAATTTCAGACTTTTTCTCAAAAAACTTTTGGGCCTCTGAAAGCCTTTGAATTTCAGATCTTTTGGGCCTCTGAAAGCCTTTGAATTTCAGAACTTTTGGGCCTCTAAAAGCCTTTGAATTTCAGACCTTTTTCTTTTGGGCCTCTGAAAGCCTTTGAATTTCAGAACTTTTGGGCCTCTGAAAGCCTTTGAATTTCAGAACTTTTGGACCTCTGAAAGCCTTTGAATTTCAGACCTTTTTCTTTTGGGCCTCTGAAAGCCTTTGAATTTCAGACTTTTTTCTTTTGGGCCTCTGAAAGCCTTTGAATTTCAGAACTTTTGGGCCTCTGAAAGCCTTTGAATTTCAGACCTTTTTCTTTTGGGCCTCTGAAAGCCTTTGAATTTCAGAACTTTTGGGCCTCTGAAAGCCTTTGAATTTCAGAACTTTTGGGCCTCTGAAAGCCTTTGAATTTCAGACTTTTTTCAAAATATACCTGGGCCTCTGAAAGCCTTTGAATTTCAGACTTTCGTCAAAACATCCCTGGGCCTCTGAAAGCCTTTGAATTTCAGACTTTCATAAAAAATCCCGGGCTTCTGAAAGCCTCTGAATTTCAGACCTTTTCCAAAAATATCCCTAGGCCTCTGAAAGCCTTTGAATTTCAGACTTTTTTCGAAAAACCCCCGGGCCTCTGAAAGCCTTTGAATTTCAGATCTTTCTCTCTTTTGTGGGACCTGTTGGAAGCCCTAGAATATTCCAACAATTCAAAAAAAAAAAATCTAAACTCGTGTTCACCCAGCTTGCACATAGGCATTCCTAGGCATGTGAATGAGATTAAATTGGCACTGATATTTTCTTTTTATTTATCCAGGTACTAATACACTTGCAATCATAGCTCTTGTAACCAGATCAAGAGCTCGAGCCATGAATCCCGTTGAAGATGAAGTTGATGCTCCTCATCCAGATGTTGTTCTACTCCAAGAACAAGTGGCAGGACTAGCCCGAATGCTAGAGAACATACTGTCAGTACAGGCCCAACAAGTGCAGGCCCAACAGATGCAGGCCCAGAACCAGGCATCCACATCCAACCCTGCACCTCCACCCCTAGTTAACATTCCACCTCCAGTGCAACCAACTCCTGAACCCGTCTATGAACACACCCCTGAACCTATACTGACCAGGGATGAGACAGCTGAGTCAAACAAGGGTAAGGAAAAGGAAATGATAAGGGAAGAGGTTGAAAGAAAGTTCATGCATAAGCTAGAAATGATCCAAGATGAACTGAGGGAAGTAAAAGGGGTAAACAACTTTGGAGGCACCAATTTTGAAGACCTGTGCCTATACCCCAATGTTAACCTGCCGGCTAAGTTTAAGTGTCCAGACTTGGACAAGTACGATGGCACTGGTTGCCCCATGAGCCACCTAAAGTTATACTGTGGTGCCCTATGCCAGTTCGGGCAGGATGAGGGTATCTTGATCCAGCTTTTCCAAAGGAGCCTGACCGGAACCGCATTAAGATGGTTCGCCACTCTGGACCATGGAAAGATCAAAAGATGGAAGGACCTAGCCGATGCCTTCCTAGCTCAATACCGGTTCAATTCAGAGATCATGCTAGATAGGTACGATGTCATGAGAATGAGCAAAGGAAGGGATGAGACGGTAAGGCAATACGCCAAGAGGTGGAGGGAGACGGCCTCCCAGGTCAGGCCACCCATGCTAGAACAGGAAATGATTTCTACTTTCATAAGCACTTTGGGTCAACCATTCTACAGTCACTTGGTGGGTCAGACCACCACTAATTTTGCAGCTTTGGTTCAAGTGGCTGACCGAATAGAAGACGGGATCAGGTCAGGTAAGATAATTGACCACTCTGCTATGGTTAGTCAGCAAGACCCTAATCAGAAAAAAGGAAGCGGGATAAAAAAGAATGGGAACAAGAAGGAGGGTGAGGTAAACATGGTGCAGCCACCATCTGGCCCTAACAAGCCCATACAAATCAACGTACCTGCTCATTTTCCTACTCCATCTCCACCTACCCAGGCCCCTATGAGGGTTAATGTTCCAGCAGCACCTTCAGACCAAAAAAGGGTTTTTACCAAAGAGGAAAAGGATGCCTATTTTGCAGCAAGGAGAAATAGGGCTTTCACCCCTATTCCAATGACTCCCTCTCAATTGCTGCCTACTTTATTGCAAGGAGGGTATATCACCTTAAGAGAACCTAATCCGAATGCATCTAACGGGAGAAATTTTGACCCCTCCACCACTTGTGATTACCATATGGGTGCACCTGGGCACCCTACTGACAAGTGCTGGCCTTTGAAACATGCCATTCAGGACTTACTGGACCAGAATACCCTGTCTTTCAATACAGGGGCTCCCAATCCTCCAAGAACCGATATTGGACAAAACCCACTGCCCCAGCATCACGGGGCAGGCCAATCTAATGTCATAGGAGTCATCTCTTCTGACAAAATAACCTTTGACCCATCTCAATTAATTGCTCCCATAGGGACAATGGTCAAAGTATATTTTGACAGGAGAAGTGAAGGCAAGGAAATAAATATGATTTCAAAGGGGAATGATGGTGCTGCAAAGAACATTAGCTCATCTTTGGACCGGGTCTCATCCCTCATGGCCCAGATGAACATCGCCAAGCCACCTTTGGTCATCAATTACAATCCATCCACTTTTACTCCGCCCATTCAGTCTAAGCCACCATTGGTCATAAATTGTGACCCCTTTAGTGCATCAGTCACTTCTGCAAACCCCCAACCAAAACAACTTCCTCCATTGGTTGTTAATGTTCCTAGTACTCAGACTTCCATCGCCAAGCCCAAACTTCCCCCATTGGTGGTGAATGTCCCCAAGCCTTCCTACTCTGAATCGGCTGTACCATGGAGCTACAGTGAAGCATTTACCACTACATGCCCTGCAGCTGAAGACAAGGAAGAAGTAAACCTCATGATGAGGTCAAGGAAATGTCTAGGGGTGGAAGAAAAACAAAAAGAAACAGAGAAAGAGAAAGAAGAAGAAAAAAATAAAGGAAAGGCCAAGGTAGGGGAAGAGGCCCCTCTGGTAACTAACAGTGAGGCTGCTGACCTCATTAAGGTAATAAAAAAGAGTGAGTTCAATGTCATTGAGCAGTTAAACAAAGTCCCTGCCCAGATCTCAATTCTGGGACTATTGTTAAATTCAGAAAAACATAGGGACTCCTTGTTAAGGATACTCCAGGGGACCCATGTGCCTAAAAACATTGAACCAGACCAACTAGGCCGGATGGTTGGGCAAATATTATCTCATAATGTCATAACTTTTTCAGAGACTGAAATCAGTCCAGCAGGGTACCATCATGTGGATCCTTTGCACATTGCTGTGCTCAGTAAGGGTTGCATGATAGCCCGGGTCTTGATTGATAATGGGTCAGCCCTCAATGTCTGCCCGTTAGGAACCTTTGTTAAGCTCAATCTGGAGCGAAACAAAATAAAGCAAAATGGAAGAATTATAAGAGCATTTGACAGCTCTAAAACACACTCCCTAGGGGAGGTTGAACTGCCGGTCACAATTGGACCGTATATTTTCAACATCACATTTGAAGTGATGGATATACCCGCAGCCTTCAACCTACTCCTAGGAAGGTCGTGGATTCATACAGCTAGGGCTATACCATCTACCCTCCACCAAAGAGTCAAATACATTAGAGGGCAAAAGGTGATTACCGTCCTGGCCGAAAATTTGGTTCCCCCCATGTGGTCCCCTGATGTACCCTGTATTAACATGGAAATGACTGCAGACAGGTTGACATTTCACTCTTTTCAATTTGAAGCTGTGAATTATATACTTGTGGGGTATCAGGAAAAAGAAGGAAAATTGACATGTGCTGAAAAAATGGTCAAAAATGTGCTAGAAAAGTACCATTTTCATCCTGGAAAAGGTCTGGGGGTTAACCTACAAGGAAGATTAGAACCAGTACAGGTTAAGAAGATGGTTCACAGAGCAGGATTGGGGTCCAAGCCAAGGAAATGGAGAAGATAGGGGCAAATAGAAACTATGAAATTCCCTCACATCAGGGAAACTTTTCCTAAGCTATCTCACATGATTCAGCTGTCTCCTCCTGAGGATCAGTCCAAACCTCCATACTACAATGTTAACCCATTCCAGAAGCCCAAACCCTCAACAGTACAACCATATGTTCCACCTTCACCTCCACAAGTATCTGATGGGCCTGGGCCACAAGCAGAACAGGAGCAGGACTTTTCTGAGGACGTAGGGGCATTCTTTGCCATGACAGAAGGCAACCAAGAAAAAGTAGCAGAGGAGCTACCTTTTATTGATTGGGCTGCAGTAGAAGTTCCATCTGGAACTGGCCCTATAGAAGAAACAGGCGATGCAACTCACCCAGTACTGGTGATCTCTGATGCAGACCATGAGCTTGAGGAGCAGGCTTGTATCCCTGCCCCAGATTCTTTCATTCTGAATAATTGGGAGGAAACTCCTCTTAATTTTGAAGCCGCGTTTGTTTGGCAAACAGACATGGTTTCCAAAAAAAAACTTCATTAGTGGAATGCCCTTTTCCTGAAGATTTTAATGAGCCTTCGTCTTCAGGGAAAGATTTTGTAGAAGGCTCTCAAAAAACACAAAAAGATTTTTCAATTTTTTCTAGAAAAGATAAAGTTTTCAAAAAGGTCCAAACCATTTATGAACCATATAAGCAAACGGAATTGGATCAGGATGAGTATGACTTCGACCTTGAGCTCGACTTTGACCTAATGGGGGTTGAAGAAGAGACCGAGGACGAAGAAGACGACGTTCCAAAGGAAATCACATATCAATTAGAGCGTCATGAAAAGGGGGTCCAACCCAATATCGAAGAAACCATATCAATAAACCTAGGGACCGAAGATGACCCAAAAATAGTGAAGATTGGGGTATGTCTATCTGAGGTATAGCGGGATGAAATGGTACGATTTTTGGCTGATTATGAAGATGTGTTTGCATGGTCGTATCGGGATATGCCGGGGTTAGACATAGATATGGTGGTACACAGGCTACCTATTCTACCAGACGCTAAGCCAGTTAAACAGAAACTGAGAAGGTTAAAACCTGAATGGACGCTAAAGGTCAAAGATGAAGTGGTTAAACAATTCCAAGCCGGATTCTTAGCAGTTTCCACATACCTCGAATGGCTTGCAAATATAGTGCCAGTGCCAAAGAAGGATGGAAAAGTCAGAGTGTGCGTAGATTATAGAGATTTGAATAAGGCAAGTCCAAAGGATGACTTTCCACTTCCACACATAGACATTTTAGTGGACAACACTGCTGTACATAGCTTGTTCTCATTCATGGACGGCTTTTCTAGTTATAACCAGATCAAGATGGCTAAGGAAGACCAAGAGAAGACAGCCTTTATCACCCCTTGGGGTACCTTCCACTACACTGTCATGCCATTTGGACTTAAGAACGCTGGGGCAACCTACCAGAGGGCCATGACAGCCTTATTCCATGATATGATCCATAAGGAGATGGAGGTCTATGTGGATGATATGATAGCCAAATCATGTGAAGAAGAAGACCACTTGATCAACTTGAAGAAGGTATTTGACCGGCTTAGGAAATACAGTCTAAGGCTTAATCCTGCGAAATGTGTCTTTGGGGCTACATCAGGAAAATTGTTGGGCTTTATAGTAAGCAGAAGGGGAATTGAGATTGATGTAAGACCCCAGTTTTGAGTAGAAAAAAAAATAATATAATAATAATAAACAATATAAAATAGTAGATGAAATAAAATATATGCAAAAGTATGAACACATGGATTTATGGGCAGGCTTAATCAAAATTTATTTATTGCTGGAGATTTGTGGTCATTAGTTGTCAAAGAGAATAACCTTAAGTGGATGCGGGAAAATGTAGGGTTTTCAGTGGGCGAGCATGCATAGGATCAAGGCTTTTAAAAGGTTGTCGTGCGGCAATGCGTATGGGAGCGTGTGGAAGGTATATATATACTAAAGGGGAAATTAGGGTTTTGGTTTTCGAATGCTCGCATCATATTTTTGTAACTGGGCGATTTGGCGATTGCGGCTGAAATGGCGATTAGGGTTTCGCTGGGAAGAGATGAGAACCGCAAGAGCTGCTAGGAGTTTATTGGAGTCGAATTTCAGTGGGTTATTCCTCTCGCGAACAGGGGATCAGTTCGGCGACCTTCGCATCCACGCGCGTAGCCGGAAGTCATGCTCGGCCGGTTGTGGAATAAGCTTTTGTTTCTCGGATTAAGCGTATACTTGTGAGTAGCACTGATTTACAACTGGGGTTTTGTGTTTTATGTTTTCTCGAGCTTATTCTGATGCATGGTTTGTATATTAAGTGATAGTATGATGTTTTCTGGTTTTTCTGGTTTTCGGAAAGTTACATGAACAGAGTCTCCGGATTGAAATTATAATTGAAAATGAAAGTGTTTAGATTAATTTCAAATATGGTTGGGAAGTTTTCTGGGAGTATTAGGAGTGTAGTAGAACAGTTACAGACCTTCACAAACCGGCCAGTCATGTAGATCTCAAAATAACAGAGAAATGAAAACCACAGGGGGTATCCGCTCACCTCGCGCTCACCGGCGTTCACCTCGGAGGTAGGCGCCCCGTTAATAACGACCTACCGCCGATCCCGCGCCCACCTAGCGCTCATCTCGCGTGAAGTAGAAAACGAGGCGCCCATCTCGCGCGAATCTCGCGCCCACCTCACGCCCATCTCGCGCTCATCTCGCGCTCACCTAGCGTCGGGTGAGCGGCAGGTCGATTTTGCCCTTTTTCTTCACCGCCGACCGGCGCTCACCTCGCGCCCACCTCAATAGGTGAGCGGCAGACCTATTTTGCTTACCGAAATGGAATTTCTGATTTGACCAAGAGTATTTGCATTACTTAGGGGTTAAACCACTTCACTATTCACTTGGTTAGGAACCTGGGAAACCATTTTGCCTATGAAATTAATAGAGGAAAAATTTGTGAACATCTTATGAGTTTTAAGTTGAGTTTAGGTTGCTTATGAGTATTGTGCCGGACACCAAACTAGTTAGAGTTACCAGTTACTTTTCTTTATTCTATACACTGTTTTGATTGAGAAGTTCTTGTATTTCTGGTTTCACTTGTTGGAAACTTTATACGTATTGAAAGGTTTTCTTTGGTATGAATCGATTGAGTTTTACTTTCATATGACTTGTGTTATGGAAATGAGAAAATACTGAATGTACTTGAGGTACTGCTTGGTCCAGAGGGACAGGTGATGAATTGTGATGAGTTCTTACATGATGTGGAATGAATGGTTTTGTTTTGATATTGAAATCGAGATTATACGATGTTTACTGTTTTGGTCTAGCTTGTCCTGGATCCAGAGTCTAAGCTTAGTAATGTGATGTTATTGTTGGTTGTTGAAATTGCATGGCCTTGTGTGTTGCCACGACCGGTGTAGAGCAGCCAGAAACCCTGAGTAGGCCTGGTTGTCAATGCAGAAACCCGGGGAGTAGGCCTGCATTGGATGACGAAACCCTGAGTAGGCCGTCATTTCAGAGTATCCGAAACCCTGAGTAGGCCGGAACTGTGTACATGGAGGTGTGGAGTGTCTACTTGGCATGTTTAATTTATCAACTAAACGATAGTCATGACATTGACCAATGTTGGTATTTGATTTTGTTTGACGTGATATGTTTTATTCGCTGGTTGTTGGTATTTATGGTTCATGGAATATTGTTTACCGATTATTGGGTATTGTTCTTCCCGCCGGTGTAGAGCAGCCAGAAACCCTGAGTAGGCCTGGTTGTCAATGCAGAAACCCAGGGAGTAGGCCTGCATTGGATGACGTAGTCATTTCAATATCCGAAACCCTGAGTAGGCCAGATATACATTTGGAGGCGTGGGCATGGTTATGTGAAGACTTTGTGTTATATGATATTGGTATATCTGGAATTATATCTTGAGATACGAAATTATGGTTAATTGCTATGTTGTTGTCAGTTAATCTTTATTTTATCGAATTCTTTGGGATTGGAAACGGATTGTTATTGTTTGACTTACCTGATGGTTTTCCGCACTGATATGAATTCGATTATTCGGAATATGCGTATTATCGTCATTGTACATGGTTATAATCGTGGCATGTTTTAGAACTGAAATAAATGTATTTGTGCATGCATGTGCTGCTCACTGGGATATTCGTATCTCATTCCGTATTGTTTTGTTTTGTTTTCAGCTGCTCCTGGAGAGGACGATACTTGCGGGTAGTTACTTGGCCATGTGAGTTTTATTTTAGTTTGGGGAATATTTTAGCGCACTCTGTTATATAGTTATTGTTGTATTCGTGTTTTTCCTTCACTCTGATATTGCGATCCTGTGTTTTATAATAACCTCTGGAGACGAGTTACGGGTTTTTCATGTGACTCGGATCCAGGGCGTTACAATTGACCCAGCTAAAGCTAAAGCCATCATTGAAATGCCATCACCTAGAACCGAGAGGGAAGTCCGGGGTTTTCTTGGAAGGATTCAGTACATAAGCCGGTTCATAGCACAGCTCACCGCTATCTGTGAACCAATTTTCAAACTTCTAAGAAAGAATAACCCGACAGTCTGGAATGATGATTGCCAAGAAGCCTTTGACACAATAAAGGAGTATTTATTGAACCCACCTGTGCTAGTACCACCCACTCCAGGAAGACCATTGATTTTATACTTGTCAATTCTGGAAACATCAATGGGGTGTGTCTTAGGACAGCATGACGATACAAGCAGAAAGGAGAGGGCGATTTACTACCTGAGTAAGAAATTTACAGAATATGAAGCAAAGTATTCCCCCTTGGAAAAGACTTGTTGTGCTTTAGTATGGGCAACTCAGAGACTAAGGCACTATTTCCTTAGTCATTCCACCCTATTGATATCTCGCATGGACCCTTTGAAGTATCTATTTGAGAAACCGGCTTTAACTGGCAGAACAGCAAAGTGGCAGTTGTTACTCTCTGAATTTGACCTCACCTATATCACACAAAAGGCCATTAAGGGTCAAGCCATTGCAGATCACTTAGCTGCACACCCTTTACCAGAATATCAACCCTTAAAAACCAACTTCCCTGATGAGGCAATCCTATTTGCTGAAGAGGAAGAAGGCGAAAGCTCATGGCAAATGTTTTTTGATGGGGCCGCCAATATGAATGGAAATGGAATAGGGGCTGTTTTGATCAAGCCAGATGGGGCACATATCCCAATCGTAGTGAAGTTAAGGTTCCAATGCACGAACAATATAGTGGAGTATGAAGCATGTATAATTGGGTTGCAAGCTGCCTTAGACCATGAAGTAGAGGAACTTGACGTATATGGGGATTCGAGTCTTATCATCTTCCAAACAACTGGTGAATGGAAAACCAAGGATCATAAATTGATCCCCTATCACCAGTATTTGGAAGAAATAAGCAATAAATTTACTCGAATTTCCTTCAATTATATGCCAAGGGCCAAAAATCAGTTTGCGGATGCTCTAGCAACATTGGCTTCAATGGTCAATATGCCAGAAGGTGTTGATATTAGACCATTAGAAATTGAAGTCAGGGATGAACCAGCTTACTGCCTTGTTTTAGAAGAAACCCCAGAAGAAGAAGTACCATGGTTTCAAGACATTAAGAATTTCCTAAATGATCGAAGTTTACCAGAAAATGTCACCTCTACGGAGAAAAGAACAATACAGAGGCTGGCAGGACAGTTCTTACTAAGTGGTGGGCAGTTGTACAAAAGATCACACAATGATATACTACTTAGATGTGTTGCAAAGACTGAGTCAGAAAGGATAGTTGAAACGGTACATGGAGGAGTGTGTGGACCCCATATGAATGGGCATATGCCTGCCAAGAAGATTCTGCGATTGGGATATTACTGGTCAACTATGGAGCATGATTGCTATATGCACGTTAAAAGGTGTCATTTATGCCAAGTGTACGCAGATAAGAAGAATGCACCCCCAAGTGAATTACACAGTATGACATCTCCGTGGCCTTTTTCTATGTGGGGTATAGATGTCATTGGAATGATCTCTCCAAAGGCATCAAATGGACACAGGTTTATACTTGTAGCAATTGATTACTTCACCAAGTGGGTAGAGGCAGCTTCATATGCAAACATTACAAGTAGCCATGTTCTTAAGTTTTTAAAGCACAACATCATTTGTCGCTATGGTTTGCCAAGTGCCATAGTAACAGACAATGCTTCAAACCTTAAGAACAAATACATGAGGAAGATGTGTGAACAATTTCAGATTACCCACCACAAGTCAGCGCCTTACAGACCAAAGATGAATGGGGCAGTGGAAGCAGCGAATAAGAATATAAAGAAGATTATTCAGAAAATGGTGGTGAGTTTTAAAGATTGGCATGAAATGCTGCCACTTGCTCTACATGCTTACAGAACCTCAATCCGGACTTCTACAGGGGCAACCCCATACTTCTTAGTCTATGGAATGGAAGCAGTTTTACCAGTGGAAGTGGAAATACCTTCACTAAGAGTGCTAATGGAACCTGAATTAGAAGAAGCTGAATGGATACAATGAAGACATGATCAACTCAATTTAATAGAAGAAAAACGTTTGAAGGCACTTAGTCATGGCCAATTATATCGAAAGAGGATGGCCAGGGCTTACAATAAAAATGTGAAACCCAGAACTTTCCAAGAAGGAAATTTGGTATTAAAGAAGATTTTACCCTTTTTGGAAGATCCTCGGGGAAAGTTCAAACCAAATTGGGAAGGGCCTTATATAGTCAAGAAGGTCCTATCAGGGGGTGCTCTCATCTTAACAGAAATGGATGGGAAGGATTTTCCTGAGCCAATTAACTCTGATGCAGTAAAGAGATATTTTCCATGAATGAATATTACTAGGAAATGATCTGAGGCCATTGTTCCTTATATCCCAAAATTTGAATCCCTAGTCAAACCAATTTGAGCCTGTTCGTTTTTTTGTTAAACCCAAACTGGACTTACAGCCTTATACTGGGGCAAAGCCAATAAGGGCAAGGCCAATAGGGGCAAAAAAGAAAAAATTTGAAAAAAAAAATATATATATATATATATAATAGGGGCAAATAAAAGCCAAATACAAAAGAAGGGGAATGGGATTGAATTCACCATGACTGTAAGTCCAGTGGACCCATTTTCACACTTAGAAAATTTTGAGCCTTTAATACCTTTTCTTTCATAAACCGAACCTAGCCTTTGTTTCGTCCTATTATTAAGACCTCGGTGATTTTAGTATATTCATTCAACTTTCAGAGTAAGATTTGTGATGACGGAATGCAGAGGCCAACCCTAGTGAAAACCGTAATTGGCACTAGGGGCAAGAAGGGCAAAAAGAAAAAAAAAAAAAGAAAAAAAAGAGAGAAAAGAATCAAGGGTTGAGTTGATCATGTGGTCTAAGTTTCAAATCAGCATGAACACTGGAAACTGAGCAGATTAGCAGGGTCCATCATGAAGGTAGAATCATTAGGGGATGATTCTAAAGGTCACGGGGTAGACAAATTTGGTCTCTCCCTATTGCTTGGACTACCCTTTTCATTATTCAACCTGAGTTTAATTCCTTTAATTATATGTAATTAAGTGTTTTGGATCAGCTTTCAAAAAAAAAAAACTATACTTTGGCCAGTGATGAGAAATCAAATACTTTTTCATAAAACTTCTGTTTTTATAAGCATCTGAGAATTCTGAGGCCAATAATATAAAACCTATTTTTGAATTAAATCTAATATCTTTCCACTAATGGAGTTTGCTTTTGTATAAAAGTATGGAAAAAAATGAAAGAAAAAAAAAAAAAAGATGAAAGAATCTAATCCCTACTCCCTAACTGCTCCTCAAGCTCCCTAATCCTAGCTGCCTGAGTTGCAATGATTCCAAAAGCACCCTCTGCATCAGGATCACTCAAAAAGGAGATGACCTCATCTGAAAAAAAAAGCTTGCTCTTCAACGCCCTAAGGTCAGCCAAGGAATCCTGATACTTCTTCCGCATCACTCGGACTTCAAAGCGACGAGCCTGCCTTTGTTCTTCAAGTTTCTTCTCCATGGCAATGCGGCCAGACTTCTGCTCTTCAAGCTTCCTCTCCAGAACAAGGACTTTTATCCTAAGTTCTTGAGCCTCCCGTACCCATATTTGTTGAAGCCGTTTATGGGTTGCCCTTTCTGACTCCAGAATATCTTCATAGGTAGGAGGAAGAATTGCAGGAGGATCCTCTGGTACTGGGGCATGACTCTGCACCTGTTCTTTGATCCAAAAGTGATAGTCCTTCACATGGGACTCAGAAAAGACTGGACCCCGCAGAAAGCAAACATAGGACCACTCTTTCATTAATTGAGCATTTAGCCCCATGGTGGCTGATGTAAGTGGCCCTACAAAGCTCTCATAACCAGTGGGGATCATAATTCCCTGGGTTGCTCCAAACTGTCGAAGAACCCTCAAAGGAAGATAGAGAACAGCAGATTTCAAGCCTGCTAGGGCTAGAAAGTTTTTATCCCTAAAGCTAATCACTGTCTCTGGAGTAGGCTGATAAGTGCCAGGCCATCTCACTTGATCATCCTGGAGAGTACCCAAGAAAGTGAACCAGCCTTGCTTGCCACCTTGGATGTTAGGACATCCCCTATTGCTCATCAAAACAGGAACTCTCAATCTTGGAAAGAAGCGGCGAGTTATTTCTTCAACCTGGCTAAGATGGTCAAGCAACCAAAGCTGCAGAAAAAGGAGTATTTCAATTTAGAAAAAAAAGAAAAAGAAAAAAAAAAGAGAAAAAAGAGAGAAAGAAAAAGAAAAAAAAAGAAAAAAAAAGAAAAGAAAGAAAAAAGAGAAGAAGAAGAAGCAGAGAGAAGAAAAAGAAGAAGAAAGGAAAGAAAGAATAAAAAGAAAAAAAAGAAAAGAAAAAATATATGCATATTTTTTACCTGTAGGATAGGGGCGCATGCAAGGAAGCGTTTCTTCTTCCTGAAATAACAATCAGTAAGAGCCTGATATATCTCTGCTAGGATCATTGGGGCTAACCTCTCGCGTTCCCTAACCTGACAGATAACTGAGATGAGAGCCAAGTCAACCTGGTCATCACCTCGTGGAAAAAGCAGCTGATTGACCACTACCAGGGTCAATGCATTAAACCTAGAGTCCTTGTCATTACTCCTCAGAAGTTTTTCAGTCAAAAAGGTCTTAGACAAGGTCAATAGTGCATCAGAATTTCCTAAGTCCTTCTTCCCTATACCCAAGAAAGTGGAAGCCTCCTTTTTATAACTAAGCTTTAGGGGTGGGTTCACAACTTTTTCAGAAAATCTTAGGCCGAGGATGGTTTCAATTTCTTCTATGGCGGGAGTCATCTCTTTATCATCAAAACGGAAGAGATTCAGCTCAGGTACCCAGTGGCCAATCAAAGCTTCAATGATTTCCCACTTAAAGGGAATTTTAGGGAGGTGTAGGATGTGCCCTAAGTGGATGGAATCCCAACGAATCTCCTCATCAAGGGTCATGGAGTTAACCCATCTATCATAAAAGGAATCCACAATATTGTACCTGGTAAGATTAGGAGGTTTTGATCTAACAGGTTGTCTTGCAGGAGGAGATTCAACGGCAGGAGAAAGCGGCGTAGGGGAAGCCATGGATGCACCAAAGAAGCCAAGGAAAGCGAGAAAAGACGTGCTCAGAGAGTTTTTCAATTAATAAAAGTGTCACAATGATGTTCCCTACGAGTTTATATAGAAAAAATCGTAAGACAGTAAATTCCGTAATTATACTACGGGCAAGACGCGCCCGTATAGGAACTACGGACACGCCTGACCGTGAAAATTTCACGGGCAGAGTGCGCCCGTAGTAATTTTACGGGCACAGTCTACTCGTAGAATAAATACGGTTCCTTCGAAAAAATGCAAAAAAATGGGAATTTTTAATTTCCTTGGTTTTCCTAAGCTTCACCTGTCCCTGTTTAACATTCATCAGGTAATAAATACTGTAAATAAAGGAGAAAAGAACACAAATGGAAAGAAATCAAACTTCTTTTATATATAGGAATGTTTACATCACTTTTGCCAAAAAATACAAATATACATGGAAGAATCCTAATCTAATGACCATGCAGGTCCGCCCCTACGGCCACGGCCTCGTCCTCTGCTTCGACCTCGGCCTGAAGATCGCCTACGCTCAAAGACATGCCGCACAACATTGCGGGCCGTGCTACGCGTCATCCTGCTCAAAACAGACTGAATATCATGCCACATATATAAAGGCACAAGGCCAGCAGTGGGATGATCAGGAGGGACATACCCTGAAGTATCTACATCAGAATCAGTACGGGAAGACTCCGCTGACGTATCCACAGCAGCATGCGTCACCTCAGCATCCTCCATATCAGGACTAGCAGGAGCAGAGGTCCCAGGTGCATCAGCATCAACCCCAGGCTCTACAGGATCAGTTGTAGCCTCCTCCATCACTGCAGTCTCCACGATAGGCTCTACCACAGCGGCATCCATAGCCGAATTCATATCTACATCAGCAGATGCAGCAGGAGCAGTCTCAGCTACTGGGGCAGACTCTGGCACGTCCTCAGCAGTAGGTACAATATCAGCCTCGACCTCGGGCTCTGCTGCAGGAACCTCCACTGGACTGGGAGACGTCACGAACTCCACCCGTGCCACAGAAAACACCTCATCCCGGAAATGCATAGGCACGGGTGAAGCAGGTGAAGAGGGGCCAGCTGTGTACTCCTGAAACTAAGAGAAAAATTCAGTCAGAACAAGACAAACAAATACAAAAGCAGGAATGGAAATAAAAAGAAGAAATTAACCTGAGTATCAGATGGACCCGCCCGGTCCTGTGCATCAGATGTACCCGCCTGATCATGTGCATCAGATGGACCCTCCTGGCCCTGGGCTCTGGCTAGCTGACCCCGGAGATCTGAAATGGTGATATAGAGGGCGTCCCGCTCAGCGATCGCGGCATCCCGCTGGCGCTCTAAATCAGCATAGCGAGACGTGATCTCTGCCAACTGAGCCTCCTGAAATAGCAAAGAAAGAAGTCAGAAAAATGTTAATGAAATAGAAATAGAAGATCAGAAAAGGAAGAAGGCATACCGTGGTGTCGTAGGACCTAATCACTACCCCTCCTATCTCCGTGACTCCGCCACGGACAGGCATGGGTGACATGAGACACCCAACAGAAGCTCGCCTGAACCAGGCATCATAGTCACCCTCCTCTAATAATGTCTCTGCCTCAGTCCAATCTAAGAACTGGGCAGGATCAACAGGCATAGGAGGATAGAAAGGAGTAGTATCTGGCGGGATGGCAGGAATCCGCGGCTCTCCCACATGCTGAAAGAAGAAGCGCTCGCCGCAGTACCAGATGCTGCCCAGCTGACCAATAAAGAACTGGTATCTCTGTCGTCTCTAGTCAGGGACAAATGCATCATCTCTGGCTGCCTGCAGGGCCAGCACCTCATGAATGTCCTCCATCCTGGGGACAAATAGCTGAAAAACAGAACAGGACATCAGATATGCGATCCATGAAGAAAAGAAAAGAAGAAGTAGAGGAATTAAAGAAGATTACCTCAGACCAGTATAGCCTGTCTAAGTGGGCCCGGGCGGACCTGGGACGACTCTTTTCAGAGTCATGCTCTACATGACACCATCTAAGTGCCATGGGATACGTCTCCTCAGGCATTGTAGAGGTAGGGCGGAAATAGGGAATATAAACCCTAGCAAAAAACTGCAAGAAAGAAGAAAATAGTCAGAAGAATAGAAAAAGAGAAATAAAAAGAAAGAGAAAGGGAAAAAAAAGAAGAAAGGAAATAAGGTTCACCTGCAAGAAGGGCCAGAAGAACCTGCACCCAACTCCAGCCCCTCTGGAGGTAGAGAGGCTGCTCACTGATCGGCGCAAGCCAGCCAGAATAGTACCAAAAATAAGCGGACCCCATGCATATCTCCTCGCCCGCTGCAGATCTCCCAGAAGACTCAGAAAATGAGGACTAATTGAAGTCGTGTCCTCTGGGAAGAAACAAGATCCCATCATATACAGAAAAAGGAATCGGAAGGCGAAGGGGAACACATGATCACCGGCAGCAAGCTGGCCAAACTGCCTCCTCCTGAAAGTCTCTCTCAACCATGTCAGAGACAATCTAGCTCTCCCCCGATCCCAGGCCTCTGGAGGCAGCACAATATATCCAAGATAACCAGCAATCTCATCAGCCTCTGGCATAGCCATCTCAGTAATAACATCACCGATCATCCTAATCCCGGTGATGAGCGTGAAATCAGAAGGCCGGATCCCAATCTCTATATCTGGGAAGTGGAAGCTCAATGTCTCTGGGAAAAACCTCTTCAATAATGCTGCAATGAGGGCTCGATCCAAGCGAACGTCCGGGATGGTGATAAACATGCCGAAACCGTATAAGCCTAGCTCCCGACGATAGGCCGAACTGCAAGCTCTCAAAAATTTAGTAAAGCTGGCCCAGCTCCCTCTATAATGTGACATCGGATACTCCAAAGGGATATCTGCCCTAACGCATGCTGAGGGATGAGTCCTCAAGCCATGCAGCAGATCGGTATCCCTAATCTGGGCAGCCACCTCCTCAGGGATCTCAACCCTGGTCCTGGCCTCATCTCTGCCACGGCCCCCTCTACGGCCTCCTCTACGGCCCTCATCATGGCCAACATCTCTGCCTCCAGCTCGACGCCTGCTACGGCTCCTATCTCTGCCAGAAGCCTCAACAGCCGGCTAAAAGAAAATAATTGAAGAATTAGGAAGATGTATTTTGGGAAAGGATAGGAAATTGCAGAAAGGTTAGAGTATACCTCTGGGATCGCCTCACGCGAATCCCCAGAAGGGAAATCTGGGATATCAGAATCAGAATCCCTCTCGGCCCTCGAAGACGAGGCCACATCAGCAGGATCTCGCCTAACCCTCGAGGAGGAAGGCTCATCTGCAGGATCTCGGGAAGCCGATCTAAGGCGGGCCATCTACGGTTCAAATCAGGGAGATGATTAATTATTTATTTAAATTTTTAGTTGCTTGATTAATCATTCTAACCGGGTCTAATTGATTGACAGGGAAAAAGAAAAAAAATGGAGAATGGAAAAAGTGTTTCAGAAGCTCCCAATCAAATTAGAAGCCAACTAAAGGAGTTTCTTTCTTCAAAAATATCTTGAGAAAATTATTGCATCCTTTTATTGTCTTTGTTTCAATTAAGAAAATATATAAAAAATTATATACAGGGAGTTAAGGCTACTTGTATATTCTTTTTATATGACTGGAAAAAAAGAAAAAAAAGAAAAAAGAAGAAGGGTGTATTAAGGATTGAAATTTTATAATCCCTAATTGTTTCATCTTGATTGATTTCAGGAACTTCAAAGCATGATTAAAATGGCTTGAATCAGAGTTTAAAGCTTACAAACCAAAGCTTATTCAGGAGAAAATTCAAAGATCCATGGAGAAGCCATAAGTCAGTTCAAGAGTGGCCGTTTCAAGCAAGTGTTCAGATCAGTAGATTAACATTCAAGGATCTGGTTTCAAAGTCAAGTGGCTTATACTGATTAACAAGCCAAAGTAGCAGATGATTAAGTGAGATCAAACAGATCAGGAAAAAGTGCCAAATCAAAGCATAGAAATTGAGGGATTTATGTAAAAGCGTCAATTGGTACAATAGCATCAATGCAAGTAACATATGAATCATTAAGTATCAACAAGCAAACAGTCTATCAGCTCAATTGCAGAAAATCAGTCAAGGATTAGGCAAAAATTGAGAATTTGTACAAATCATAGTAACACAGGCAATGGGATTCTCAATACAGATAGAAAATCACAACTTGGTTCAGATTACTAAGTATGGAACAAAAACTAAAAACAATAGCAAAACAAGGCAATAAACATGGGATATCATATGCATGATTGCAATCGGCAACTCAATGGAATTGCAGAATAATTGGGAGTATTCGGCCACTCACTTGGTTCAGTCAAAATGGAAGAAATTGGCAGGCAAATCGGAAACTCTTACTCTACCGGAGCTTCCAGGAGTGTCCACGGTCGACTGAGAAGTTGAAGCACAACCAAAGACTTAATCACAGTCACGGCAATGGAAATTTGATCCGCCGGAGAAATTGGATCGATCGCCCAAGGATCAGGAAAGCAAGTCGCCGGAATCAGCAGGTCGTCGCCAATAATGAAGATGGCCGGAGAACAGTGAGAATTGCCGGAAAAATGAGAAGATCGCCGGCGAAGTCGTGTGAGGCGTCGGAGATTTGGAGAAGATGAGGAATGACCGGAGAAGAAGATACGGACAGAAGAGAATTAGGGCCAAATGCGAGCAGAGAAGGAAAAGTCGCGTTCGCGAGATTAAGAAGGAGTTCAAAATCCGTAAAATCAGTACGGGCATCAGACGCCCGTGAAAGCACTACGGTCCCGGTCGCCCGTGAACTCTCTACGGGCAGAGTCTGTCCGTAAGCACAATACGGGCGAAGCCAAAAATTGCGTATCTTATCATTTTCTCACAATTTTTAGGAGATTCATGTTTGTATTAGTTGTAAGTTGCAAGGATTGCCACTTTACCCACTTTTGTTTAAAAATTTTGTCTCAAATCTCACTTCATAGCCCACAAGTGCTCAGTGAGAGGAGAGAGGAGGATTTGGCCCTTAAGCTGAGGGATTTCTTAGCAAATCATCCATTTGATCTTTGCAAAGTGCAATTGGTTATACAAAAATCTCAGAAGGTGCAATTGGTGGGTCTTTTTGCTCTCTGCTTGTAATTGGTTCCAATTACCAGCAAAGAGGGGGCAGCTGTAGACACCCCAAATTGCACTGCCAAATGAGAAAATAATAAAAACATGTAATTAGAGCTTAAAACATGCCAAAAAAGCATAAAAATTGAATAAACAGGCTTTGCCCGTATTTCCTTCACGGGCCCATCGCGCCCAAAAATTATCTACGGACAGGCGCGTCCGTAGTAGCTATACGGTCCCCATTGGATTGTAGTGCATTCACAGGCATTAAAGACACGTGCGAGTTTTGTCCTTTTCTCGATTTCCGAGCTTTATTTGAAGTCCAATATATCTTTAAACAAGCGAATTAAGTGTTTTATTCGCTGAAGCTACCTTGGTTGGCTATGGATGGGCATTATCTCTGTATTTCACTCTATCCTAAAGACCAGGCTATATCCTTCTGGACCAACCATGCCCCTGGGTGTGTCTATAAATAGAGGCTCATTCCTCTAGCTAAGGGCCACGAAATTTTGAAGTCAAAGAAGTACAAGGAACTCCAAGAGAAGAACTCCTGCTGCCTGCCTGCTCAATCCAGGTAAGTCCCCTATCCCTTTTTATTTTCTGTCTTCAATTCTAGAAATAATAGGATCATCTCTATTGCTGTAGAATAAGGCCATATCTGTTTTGTATTCCCAAACTTGTCTCTAAGTACCTCAAGGGTCTCTCTAGCCGTAAAACGTGAAGAGAGAACTAGGGGAAAGGGGAACAGGTGGATCCCTAGAATAGAACCCCATATCTGTTTTTTCTTTTGTTCATAGAATAAGACCTGTGATTGTGTTTGTGTAACCAAACCTATCTCTAAGTACCTCAAGAGTCTCTCTAGCCGTAAAACGTGAAGAGAGAACTAGGGGAAAAGAGAACAGGTGGATCCGTAGGGTAGACCCCCATGTGCTCTAATCTGTGAGATGTGGCTGTTTTAAATATCCTGATAATGTTTTAACGCTTTTTATGATATATTTGAATGAATACATGAATCCATGATGTCTATATCATGAGATCCTCTCTTTTTGCCAAAATTTGGATTTTTGCCACTTTTGCACCTACAACACTGTTTTCGTGATTTTTGTGGTCTTAGGCTAGGATCTTGGATTTATCATGATCAATATGATAGATCTGAATCCAGAAGCCTGAAAATAAATTCTAGGGTTTCATGAGATGGTTTTTAAATTGTTTTTCATTATTGAGATAAGACCCTACGGTCTAAATTCTCCCATTTTGGTGTTTTTCATCAACGTGGGTATTTTTGGTTTTGATTTTCAGATTTAATGTGAAATTTGGGCTTTATCTATGTCTTGGACTGTTCAATTTAAATTTTGAAATATTTTATAAAAATCATATTTTTCCAGATTTCTAGAATTTTGACTTGAAGCCAGATTTTTGGATTTTTCACCTTAAATTTATTTTATTTGATTTTATCTAAATTTTGTTTTGATCATGAAACCCTAGGAATGGTATGATCATGTTTGATAGTTCTGGATCAATCAGACTATTCATATGAAAAAACCATATATTTTTGCCTTTTTTATGATTTTGTGTGATTTTTATAGCAAGTTTTTTCCTTTATTTTAACATGAACAAATACCTGGCAACCACCTTGTGTGGATGAATAGGGGTGCCTAACACCTTCCCCTGTTCATAACTTAATCCCCTTACCCATCTCTGGTTGTTTTTTTAGGAGGGATATTTTGCCCTAAAATTTGCCTTTTGTGCTTATTTAATATTTTGGTGTCCATTCACACCTAAATTGAATGGTGGTGACTCTTTGTTTTATATAATCCCATGTGATGATTGAGGAAATCATTAGATTGATTTTTTCCCATGTCTCACACGGTCTTGAAGCATATGATTTTATCAAAGCATTTTTGCAATCCTAACCTTTCGAGAAGCTTGATTGCATGTTGTCTATCTGAATCTGTTAAAGTCCACAGAAGAAACGAGCATTTAGCTTGGATTAAGCAAAGGACGGCTGGATTCATCTTGAAAAAGGAGATTCAAAAAGAAAATTTTATTCTCTTATGAGTTTTCGTTGATTGATACTTCACAGAAGCTTTCGTAGTTGTGGGTCTCGTATGATAAATTGATAATATCATAAGGCAACCTTCCGTGCACGAAACTGAAATGGAAACAACAGGGGATAAGAAAGAGAAACAGTTTTAAAAGCCGTAAATATCTCGATCGATATAACAGTCTAAATATCAATTTTATCAGAAGTAATCGAAGAAATAAATTTTCACCTGTGATACAGATCATTGCAAAATAAAAATCAGATGAAAACGAAGCAATTTTGTGATTCTCTTCGAAATCAACCAGAAATGCATAGAGAGCTCGTTGCAATTTATTCGAGTACAAGTTATGAATTATTACTCGCAAACCAGCAAGAGTGCTTCCGTAAGTTCTGAGAAGATCAACCAGAAGAGTAGACGCTTTGTCCATCGCAAAACTGTATCTCTCCACAAGGAACTCTGTATATAATGGACAGAGGATCAGTGATAGGATTTCAAGTAATGGAAATTTAGGGAGCTCTAGTCTACTAGATTAAGGAAGTTATTTGCAATTCCATTTTTATTTTTGAACCTTTGATATTTCTTCTACGGGCTTCGGCCATTCCACTCTTTGATGAGTACAATGTATCATCCAAATCTGTTGTTAGCAAACAATAAGATCAATAAACAAGATATACAAAGGCAGACTTAAAGAGAAAAATAGGGAGATTATATCGAAAAAGATGCAATCAAAAGGAGAAGTGGATTTTACAACAGATCAATTGGCTACATAACTCCATTTTTTGAAGCACAAGATGCAAGAAGAACACCCAAAAAAAAAACAGCTCTAGAATACCAATTTAATCAATATCGAGAAGCAGAAAGAGAAAGAGACAGGAGATAGACCATAGAGAGAATAAGAGATACGTACATATTCATGCAAAGAGGAACGGGAAAATAGAGAAAGGGCTATGGAGAAGAAAGGGGGGAAGAGATGAGAGAGAGAGAGAATGAAATGAGATTTGCTGGGGCAAGAAGAGGACTTCTAGCAACGGTCATCAAAAGACCGCTGCTAAATGCCTCCTAAAGCCCACCATTAATTCCTCCCTTTTTTGTAGTGCAATCTCAATGCTAAGGTATTTGTCAAATATTAAAGGCTCAACAATTTAATTAACCAAAACAATGCTAAAATTCTGATTTCAACATTAAAAGTTTGCCTTTGTGCAAAAGATTGAATTCGGGTCTTTTCCTTTGCGATTTTAGATTCAAATGGGTTATAGATCTCAAGCACAATTTGAAAAGATAAAAAATATTTCTATCTTTTTTGATATATCCAAAATCATGCAATTTTTGGGTGTCTACATGAGGTACAAAGAAAGAGAGTTTCAAAAACGGGAACAAATCAAGAGAAGAGCATGAGGAACAGTGATAGAGAGAACATGTGTGTAAGAGAGAGAGAGAGATATGTGGTTTTCGAGATTGGATTTTATGGAAGTGAGAGAGTGTTTTTCATGGTGATACTCAGGAATATACTTTTGTAAATTTGAAAACTTTGTAAGCTTCTTTGATATTTTGAAACTTAAAGTTTAAAGAACTTTTAGAATTCTCACCTCTTCCCTTATCTTAATATTCTTTTCCTTTCTTTCCTTATAAGTTATTTTAAGCACGACTTTAATATTGGATTGCATCACCAATAGCAAAGATTCATAGTACAATCCTCTACCAAGAGCCATTTGTGTGGGGCCCATCAATTTAATATTCCGTGGGCCCACACCAATGTGTCTTGGTGTAGAGTTGTACCGTGACTCTCCGCTTAGGTGATATATACCTATGATTGTTAGTTTATTTTAAGCTGTCATTTTTAATACTTAAACTCATGGTCTTAAGAAGTTGATTAATACTGTATGTTAATTAATACTTTTAGGTCCACCTTTGAAAGGATTTATATATAATATAGTATTAATCAAAATTAGTTTAGAGAACGTGAGTGAGAGAGAGAGATGTGGTTTTCGAGATTGGATTTTATGGAAGTGAGAGAGTGTTTTTCATCGTGATACTCAGGAATATGCTTTTGTAAATTTGATAACTTTATAAGCTTCTTTGATATTTTGAAACTAAAAGTTTAAAGAACTTTTAGAATTCTCACCTCTTCCCTTATCTTAATATTCTTTTCATTTCTTTCCTTATAAGTTATTTCAAGTACTACTTTAATATTGGACTGCATCACCAATAGCAAAGATTCATAGTACAATCCTCCACCAAGAGACATTTGTGTGGAGCCCATCAATTGAATATTCCGTCGGCCGACACCAATTTGTCTTGGTGTAGAGCTGTACCGCACGTGACTCTTCGCTTAGATGATATATTAATATACCTATGATTGTTAGTTTATTTTAGGCTATCATTTTTAATACTTAAACTCATGGTTCTTAAGAAGTTGATTAATACTGTATGTTAATTAATACTTTTAGGTCCACCTTTGAAAGGATGTATATATAATATAGTATTAATCAAAATCAGTTTTTGAATTGTGGCTTACCAAACACAATCTTGTTGATTTTAAAAACTTAAGTCATGAGTGAACACATTTACCAAGCTTGACTCTTAAAAGCCATTATTAACTTATAGTTGCATGTGCCATTCAACGACTTAAAGTCAACTAAATGAACACATTTACCTATCATATATTTATCATGTAGCTTTACGAGGCTGTTTTATATAATTCAAAAGTACCATGTACAACCCTACACCAAGATACACCCTGCACCAATTGCGAAGGCATCATGGGTACAAATTAAAATATTTTTGGGTGCATGCACGCAACTTTTGTTAGCATGGAAAGCATATGTGTACACCTAAATTTATCTTCTACCATGTTCCCCTAAATTGCTTCTTGATGTGACCGCAAGATACTGCCATGTGGTGTATCTCACAGTTAGTGTTTTTTATTGTTTTAAATATTTCAAGTGGGTTCCATATCAAAAAAACATTGTCCGTGAGATGTTCCACATGGCAGCATTTAACGGCCACATCAAGGAACAATTCAGGAAAACACGGCAGACGATTTCATCCCTTGTAACTTATGCATTCAAAACAAAAGAAAAAATTATTTTTGATCGAAGACAAATAATTTTTTAGTTGAATGCACCAATCGCAAATGTCAATGCATGGACAAGTAGTTTAAATACCTAAAAGACTAAACATTAATCATAATTTATAAGAACTAAGTATACATCATGCATCATTTCTCTTGGGGAGTATAATAATTGTTAAAAAAATGAAATCAAAGTTTTTAAGCTGTCTTTGAATACAATAATAATATCAAACCAAAAGTCATGGACTAAAAATTCAAGCTTTGTTATGTAAATGAGTAACTATGGGACAAGCTCGATCATCAAAATATTTATTATTAAGATAAAGAGTTCAAAAAATATAAAACAATAATAAGGGAATAATTTTTTTCGCTAATATTTCATACCCAAAATGCCATTCATTTTTTTTTCCTGTTAACTTCTATACTCATGAATTAATTCCAAGTGTATGATTTACTAACTGCCTAACATTGTATACCCAAAACTTCATTCTTCCTTTTTCAATTTGCTATGCGTATGTGCACTCCCCTGGTTCTTTTGAAAATGAAAAGGCTAGATAATAGAAGGGACATATATAGTAAAATCTCTTGACTAGACTCTGGAAAGGGACAATTTAGTAGTTACAGATAGATATTAACTTGTAAGTTCCATATCCTAAACGATGGAAATGCTAGCAAAAGCCAAAGCAAATTTTTTTTTGTCTCTCTCTTCATGTTTATAGCAATATAAAACCGCTTATATAAAACACTTCCTGCAAATGAAACGACTTGAGCCATTTACTTAAAGAAGACTCAAGAGAAGAGATACCAAACAAACACAAATATCAACGTTATATAATATTAGAAGGATTAACATCCATACACAAAACTCTTTACCAAACGGGACGGGTTGAAACCAAATTGTTGACAATTAACAGAGCATCTAATAAATAATTACGTAGCACGGTGGAGGACACCATAACACACAGTAGAACATTTTGGGTCTGCTTTAGAACCAGATGCATCACAGTGAAGATCTATTAGAACTTAAAAGTGACGCCATCAGCACGGGGATTGGGCGAAGCAAAGGCAAGGAACTCCTTATCACGTTCCAACATCGTCATGGTTTGTTCATCCATGGTCACCCATGCTTCTATTCCATCGCCATGTCTGGTGTCCATCAGAAGAACTTCATTGCCCGTTATTCCAGCGATTGCTGGATTGAAATAGCTCACCCACGCAGGCTTTCCCCAGCCAAAATCAGCATCATATAGAGGCATCCTACACATACTGCTGAAGGTACAGGAATCTGCTTCACAAAAGAGCTGCTCTTCCTTTTCTGCTTCAAGCAATTTTGAGATCCACTCATCACCCTGTAATTCTCTTAGATATTCACTGTCAATCCTTCTAATTGCTTCTCTTAGGTGAAGTACCAAGTCGACCAACTCGTTCTCCCTCTCATTCTTCAATGACACGTTCGTGTCCCAGATTAAGTTTCCAATAGTGTTTTCCGGTAAGGGTGGAACTAGCCTCCCCCGGATGTTAACCATATGTTTCGCCACGAACGGAAGCCTTTCCGAACCTGGTTTTGCTCTACAGGCAGCCATCATACGTTGCCAGATGAGTGACGACACCACTTCAAACCTCGTGGGACGCTTCATGGTACTTTCAGAAATGTTGTTGCTCACTTTGGTCTTGAGGGCATCTATGCTTGATCCTGTAAACACAAACCGTCCTGTCTTTGTAGTGATGGACTCCTCATTGGATGATTCAATATTTTGGAACAATCCTGATATATCCCTTGCTGGGTAGATAGAATCTTGTAAGAAGACGAGAGACACAGGTTCATTAGGACCGCGGGCGATCGAGGCCCAATCGTTAACAAACTTCACAATTGAGATTGCATCAATTATCTTGTGTAGAGCACACAACCCGATTGCTACTCCTCCGCAATCAAAGTTGTTCACTTGAAAGGATAATTGAGCTGCGTTATGATCTAGTCCAGTAGTGGCAAAGTCATGTGGAAGGAAACGATTCAATACCTCGATTTCGGGTTTCTCTAAGAACGTGGAGAGTTCACAGTTGACATGGGCTTCTATATAATCAGCTCCCTCGTCGTTACAGTCAACACTGGAGAAACCATCTTTGAATCTTCCTGCAAATGGGTAGTATTGGGACAAGGTCTCCGATAAGGATTTCTTGAGCTGATCAGATATTTCTTGTTTAGTGCTTATAGAGGGGTAAAAGAAAACGATGGAAGCATACATGGGGGGAACGAGCTGGTCAAGAAGGGAGAGCTTAAAGGTTCTTAGGCGAGAGGGAGTTGGGGAAGATGGTCTGACAGTCTCTCTCGAGATGATTTCAACCTTCATCTTCTTCTTCTTTGCTTCTATTCAAATGGGAACTCTTGTTTTTATAACGAATGATAAAAATCATCTGCCACACAAATGTCTTGAACACGCCTCAAGATTTCTAATTTTTAAAGTCACGTGAATACTATTGTAATTTTTAAATCGCCAGGCAGACCAATTCGTCAAACTTGTATGTCCTCCGTTTATACTTTCTTTAATTGATATGATTTTCATGCATATAAAATTCCTTTTACCAATTCAGCGTTGGAGAGATTGATACAAGAGGAGGGAGTGTTCACATCCTCTCCTCTAATTTTCTCACTGCAGATTTTAATGCACAATACCACGATGCCGCATGGTATTTTTAAACAGCACAAAGAAAGTTAAATCTTTCCGTGCACTGTAACTAATCATTGCTTGTCACCTCTGCAAAGTGCAAACAACAGTCCTCAAAAAGTGAAGAAAATTTTTTCGTTTAATAACAACAGCAAGCTACAGTGTATCCTTGAATTACAGATGATTTCATCCCATCTTTAGTTGCATTTCTACTCCATAGACCATTCCTACTAAAAGCTCAAGCTTATAATAAAAGTGAATTTTTATATATTTAATTTTATATATTCCCCTAACATTGTGCAACATGTGCTCTTCCTCTGAACGCATTTAGAAGTCAAAGTGAACATTTTGCACATTCTCTCTCTCTCCTTTTCCCTCCCCTTCCCTTCTCATGCATGGTAATGAGCTTTCAGTTTCTGGAAAGTATCCCCCATTAATCAAATACAGAAATGAAAACGAGAATTGAGTACCAATGATTCCGTTACTGTAACAAAGATCTCCTACGTTCGCCATTAATCACACACACACACATGCTTACGCTTTAACCTAGCCGAGGCTACTCTAGTTTGGCTAAGCTCATTAAAGTAACGAGCTATTTTTCAGGCTTAGGCTCGGCTCACAGGTTTAAAAATAGAGCTCAAGCTCTCAGCTCCTAAGCTAGTTTGATCGACTCGTTGACAGCCCTAAATAGAAAGGTTTTTAATAAAACATTTTATTTTTCTTAAGATTTTGATATTTTGGCCAACTGAAAATAAAAAATGTTCACACATTTTTCTATTAATAGGTTAGGTTTTGTCCAATAATTTGGAATATCCTAAATAAAATAATCTGTATTTTTTTGTCATGAAATGGGTATTTTGATTAATGTTAAAATAAAAAAAAATAAGGGAAATTTGAAAAATTATAATCATTATGTTATAAGAGAATGGCCTTTTTGCATTCATATCCTTAAGTTATACTATATTTGCATATATATCCTCTTGTTTTTTATATTTGCTCTTATACCCCTCCATTTTGTATAATCATTACAATCGTATCCATATCATTAAAATCCATTAAGTTTTGTTATTTATTTTTATTAAATGACTAAAATAACCCTCTGTAATATAAAGAAAATGTTAAATAGCCAAACGACAATGGGTCTACATGGAATTCCAATGAAAAATTATTAATGACTTAAAGCATATATGCAATAAATATAATAATATAAGGTCTTAAATAAATTTATAAGATAATATAAGAGGGTAAATGCAAAATATTTTTATTTTATAAAAGGTTAATTTAGTCATTTAATAAAAATAAACAACAAAAGTTAATGAAATTTGACATTAGGGTACATCTGCAACAGTTATGTTGAATAGATGGGTATAAATACAAATAATCAAAATAAAAGGACACTAATATATATTAATGCTTTAAGAAGACACTAATAAAAAATAACATATTTTATATATATATATATATATATATATAAAATAATTAAAAAATAAATTAAGTTGAGTCGGGGTCGAGGCGGGTGGGGTTGGGTTGAAACCTAACTGACGTGCCCCTAATTTGGCAATAACAAACCCAGGCAGGGGTTACCCATTTAACCTGTTCCATTGCCATCCCTGTCCACCTGTAATCCTACAAGACTATGGTTGTTCATTGGCTGTCAAACCTAAAGAGTTGAAAGGGGAAATAGGTTTTCAGTGATAAAAAATTGTTTTTAAAATTGAATATATAATCTAGTAGTATAAGTATTAATAAAATATGTAGTTTTTAAATAATATTATTGTTTACACCCTATACAGACCAACGAATAAAATAAGGCCACGTGGTATCTACAGGGCCTACTTAGGCCATGTCATAAACACACGTAGGTTTTGCGCAGTCAGACAGGCCACGTCAGTGTATGCATAAACCGAGAGTGCAGTTAAGGCCACGCAAGCCCATACGACGAACCACACTCATAAGATCGTGCCATTGGTTGTTTGAGAGTAACCAATTTAAGATCGTGGCCGAGCGGTTATCTTCCAAGAGCAGAAGACTGTAGATGAACAACCTCCATGAAGATCGTGCAAGAGTAGGACGTTGAGCTACCGTCAAAGATCGGCTATAAAAGGCACAAACTCGAAGAGCTCGAGGACACAATCCATCCAACCGCAACCAATTATAATATTATTTTGATCATCGGTGATTTTTATCCCCTCTCCTACACTGTAGTCAGAAGGATAAACTAGGACTTCTCTCATTGCTTCCAATCACAGTGACACCTTAGACCCCTCTTTACTCTGATCAACACCAGAATCCTACCACCAGAGAGTAAGTTGAGGCCACCCCTGACTCGCAGTTCTGTACCTCAAACAAGGCTACAGAATCCCGAGCAGCCGGTCCCGAGATTCGCTCTGATCAAGCCAGGTGACTTGAGTATTTTTGGTTAACCAGCAATCCAAGGTGAACCCCCTGAATTGGCTTTGTTAGCTGCCGCCCCCTTCCTCCTGCTCTTATACCCCGATTATGGCTATAAGATCAGGACAAGCCGGTCCTGCAAGCCTTGTCAGTTTTCTTCTTGCTTTTTGTTTCCTTTTGGGATTATCTATTGTAGCTTTCAGCCGTCGACCGATTTTATAATAAAAGAGTTTGTGCCATTAGTTGCTTTTGCTTTTAAACACTTTCAAGAACCCAAACGAAGACCGAACCCCTAGTCTTCATATTATCGCCTGACCGGTTTTATTGCAAGTGACTTGCAGTACGACTAAACCGACACCCCGGTTTAGATTAGGAATAGGTGCCTGGGGTCAGGACCCGACCCGAAATCATTGTATCAAATGATACTGGCACGCCCGCGTAGAGACACATCATCAAAATCGCCACGTGTCCACACTGGCCCAATTTCGGAGGACCATCCCTTTTTGGCACGCCCGGTGGGATCCTTAGTCTTAGAAATAGCATTAATGGCGGCAATAAGAAGTACTTGGCATGCTGAAAACGTAATGCCAGAGGAACCTGCCGAATCTCAGGTAAATCCTCTTTATGCTTCAGAAGCTCCGGAAGAAAGACCTTTAAGTTCTCAGCCGGACCTTAATGAACAGCTTATCCAGGCCATACAAGGTCTTAACCAGCAAATGGCAGGCTTTGGTCAGGGTATTAATAAAATTTCTTCTAATAATGGTAGAATCCTAGCAGTATTGCAGGAAGGGTTCTCCACAATGGCAAGACCGGCCATGATGGCCGAACGAGCCGAGACATCGGCTGCTAATTCGAATGCTCATGAGAGGATAAATATCCCGGAGCAACCACCACCCATAAACTTGGGCGGCAACGGCCAAAATGAACCGGCCAATATTACTGCTGTTAGGGGAAAAATACCTCCTGGTATCCCAATTCCTCCTAATGTGCCTCCGGTTGAGGTACGTCCAGGGGGTAAAGGGAGGCACAGGAAAACCACAGAGAAGACATTGGTGTAAGAAATATGGCCATAAACCGTAATTACATTCAGAATGTGATTCAAGAAATGATTGGAGATCAATATCACCAACGAATGACTAAGCCAGTGTATCGAAAACTTTACCCAGCCTGGATTGACCAGCAATTTGAATTTCCTAGGGGATACAAAATTCCTGAATTCACTTTGTTTTCAGGGGAAGGTCAACAGTCTACCATTGAACATATTGGCCGATTTACTGTTCAATGTGGAGAAGCGTCCGGTAATGATTTCCTCAGACTCAGACTATTTGGAAATTCATTAACAGGATAAGCCTTTACGTGGTACATTACATTACCGGTTAATTCCTTTACAAATTGGGCAATGACGGAGGAAAAATTCCATTCCCAATTTTATCGAACGGAACCCGAAGTAACCATGATTGATCTTGCTTGGTTAAGACAACAACCAGGGAAATCGGTCGATAAGTACATCGCTCGATTCAAATATATGAAAAATAAATGCCGAATTCTTTTACCGAAATCGGAATTTGCAAATCTAGCCTTAAACGGACTATACTTTGAACTCCAAAAGAAGTTCGAAGGTAAATAGTTCGAAGACTTATTTGAGTTGTCAGCTAGAGCCGCCAAATTTGAATGGCTGTTACAGGAAGACAACGAAAAGAAAGCCTCATCTTACGGGTCTTATTATAGGGACCCGAATTTTGAGTACAGACACAGAAGATGATCGGGAACTATGAAGCAAACCTAGCCGATATGTTTAGGAATGGGAGGAATTGGAAAAAGTGGTTCTACTCTCGCTGACCCCATCACGGTAGGTCTTCTCCCACCGAGGTCTATGAAGAGACAAGAGCTCTCATCTCCAACCGACATTTATGACGGTTGGATTTTTTGCCATTCCTCCCTCTCCATTCCCTCTGCTCAAATTTCCCCTCACTAACCCTGAGCAAGAGCATTGACAGGGGAGAAAATAGGAGAACCTTCTAGCCCCGGTTGGATTATCCAGCCTTTGTTGTATGAAAGAGCTAGAAGAGCTCGGTTTTGGTTGTATGAAAGATCAATGTTGAAATAAATACATTTTGATTGTTATTGTTTTAGTTTATCTTAATACGTACCAAGCAGCAGATATAAATGAAACGGCAAGTATGTTGTAAAGCATGCATATTGAACCGTTCAAATAAAAATACAGGCCGACTAACCAGCCAAGGAATAAAGAGTTGGCCATACATATGGCACTTTTTAAAAGCTAAATTCCGAACAAACGGTATATTGTTAAAGGAATTTACCTTTCAAATAAAGACTTAAACCGGGCATGATCATATTTCGCCCGCTCGGCGTATCTCCACCTCCCATTCATCTCCCATGTGCCCTTCCACACGATGACGGCTTGACTCGATCAGCATCCATTGAGATTTAATGGATTCTTTAAGACAGTTTTTCTCAAATCTGAGCCAAGATAATTCGGCCGGAGCAGCCGCCGAGAGACTGTCAACAAGAGAGGCTTGTTCAAGAGAATTGGCACGAAGAGTCCGCCTCAGATCTTCAATCTGACGATGATGACTGAACACCTCATGGATCTCTTGATGAAAGTCGGAGCACCTCATCATGACAGAACGAAGAAAATCCATGGCTTCCCTTAGCCGCGGCACAGCGCTATAAAATCCAAACATAGAGAGAAGCTGACCTTCAACCATGGGATCCCCATGAGAATTCATCCCCATAGCTCGAACAAGCAACGTACGGATTTCATTCAGTTCATCTTCAGAGAGATCTTCAGGCCGGCGAAGAACAAGAGATCGAAGTTCATCCCGACTGTCAAAGTCTAGAAGGAATGTTGGATGAAGATCGTTAAGTTCTGGAGATGTAAGACAATAGTTTATCTCCACAAAACATGATCTGACAAATCCAAAACAAGTGCCAGAGAGAGCACTGAAATCATCTTCGCCGACCACGGGAATTTTTGGTTTAGAAGGTAATTCATCAGAAGAAGAATCTGATAAAGTATTGCCAGGGAGAGTAGACGGACCAGCTTCATCTAGGTCGGGACGAGGGACAGGAGTGGCCTGCCCAAACACGCTAGACGAAGGATTGGTCGGGGCGATGACAGGATCCGCTGAAAGACGTGATGGAGGGGTGACATAATGAAATGAGGTATGAGGAATCAGCATGGGAGACGATTAGCTGCTACTTCCAGAACCAACGGGAGGACCATACTGAGGACGAGATAAGTCAATATCTTCTTCCTCGTCCGAAGAATCATCAGCCATGGTGATATGTTCATCTGGTTGCCGAACCCGAAACCGCATACTAGATCGAGTGGCATAAGCACGGCTCCCGGATATCTCGCTAATCCTTTGTTTCTTCAGTGGCGATCTTCTGGATGATGATTGGCTCCGGTTGGCAGTGGCCTTCGATGGTCGCCTCCAGCAGGCAGTGACCGTCGGCGTTGTTTGGTCGTTCCTTTTCTTGCCTTTTGCACTGGTCGACCGACGACCATCTGGTGAACATTGAAAAGGTTAAACACGACTGAATATAGGAAAATGAATTCGCAAGGAGGTAAAAAAGAGTTACCTGAATACCGAGCCTCATAAGACTCACGGAGGTCCCCAATACTTGCAACATCGACCTCGGTTGGCTGGAAAAGCTCAGTATACAAGTCCAAATCAAGCTTGACGAAATCAGAATAATGTCGAGCCCACCATGTCCAAAATGAAGGTTCGGCCGAGGATTCCCAAGGAGGAGGATAGTTGCGGGAACAGTTGGAGAGATCACGAAACCGACTAGTAACTAAAGACAAATAGTTGGGATTGAAGACCGACCGAGAATCATCGTTGACAAAAGGGAATTGGATAAGGGGAATGCCTTGGCCATATCCAAGCTGCCTGCTAACAAAATGTGGCAGATAGATTTCTACTCCTTCTCTTCTGGAAGTAGAAGGAGCATCCCGGTTATGCAAGCCAAAGGGAAGCTCCTGGTCAATGAGAAAACTGGCCATAGCACGTCGGCAAGTCTCGGGAGAAGAATTGATGGCATCATAAAAAGGGGACCCATGAAAATCCTCCAAGGAAAAACGATAAAATAAGGGTTCGTGTTCTTCTTGTATACCCACAAAAAAGAAATGAAGAACATCATCAAAAGGCAAATGCCTGGGTGTCGCAGTAAACCAGCGACGACCGGCGTAATAACACTCAGGGAGGGGATTGTCCACAGCTTCACAGAAGAAGCCGGGGAAGTATTCGTAAAACCAAAATTGTAAAAACCAGAGAGGGCTGCTTGTAGTTCCTAATCGGCCGGAAGACAAACTATGCAAGCCACGATAGACTTGGCTGAGAAAGAAAAGAGCTAAAGCTAGACGGCGACCCTGAGCAAGGGCCACCGCAATACCAGCAAACTCTTTGACCATCTAAGCAAATGGGCCACAACAGATAAAATGGCAAAAAAGCATCAACAGGAAAGAGCAATGCTCTTGAAAAGAAGGAGTGGCATCAACATCTAAGGTACGCTCGGCACGAATAAAGGTGCCAAAAGCCGAAGAGGCATAGGTGGCACTAAGGACAAGCCTGAAACAGAGATAGACGATGATCTATTTCCTCCCCAAGAACCAAAAGATCGGTGATACAACAAACATCCAAGAGTGTTGGAGTCATGGGACCATGATGGAAAGAGAAGGTGTTGGAACCCCGAAACCAGAAGAATGAAGCCACACCAAGCAAGATGGGATTGAAAGGGATATAAAAGGTAGAATAAAAGATTATCTCCACCAACCCAAGCCTAACCCAGGATTCCATAAAATAGGGACGGAGCCTAGGGACCCACTTGTTCCAATCAGGAGAACGCTTCGACCAAGAACGGGGAAGCAGAATCAGGGAACCCCAGTTCACATTCCCATTGGCGCCGATTAAGTGATAGGAAGAATCCATGACATGAGGGACATCCGCATCTTCTGTATCAGTGCATGGACCAAGAACAGGCCCATTTTCACCATCGCCAAACAAGTTCAAGTCATTAGGGTTTTCGTCCGCCATTGTCAATACAAGAAGCGAGATAGAAGAAACTTGCAGAGATGAGGAAGAAAGAAGCACAGTAGGAAGAGCGTCTGCCGAGGGAGAAAAGATTCATAATGATTCGAACTATCGGGAAGGACTTCGATAAGAAAGTTGTCTTCCTAGAAAAGGTGTTGAAGGGACAATTTCCTTCCCAAAGAAATCAAAATGACGGTTGGATATCTTCTCAATTAAAGCATTCCAAAAGTAAAGATCATACGGACGAATCGATTTGAAAAGATGAATCTTGTCAAGAAAGGGGCCGATTCTGACGGCCATGACAGTTGGCACATGGATCTCAAAAGTTATACAAATTCATTAAACACATTTACAAAGAAGTGTTTACAATTTCAGAATACAAACGGTCAAAGGACTCTTGAGCTAACCATTTTCCTTCTAGCAAAGTGGACTGAAGCAGCAATGAAACCTGAGCCGCTTCTATATCCGGTTCCAACTCACGAGCAATTTCATCGCATTGACGGGTCTTTTCCTTCATGGCATCCTCAGCAACATCATTAGCACGGAAAAGTTCCTCCTGTTGATTTACGAGTTCAGATCTCTTAGTCTGCAGCTCTGCAATCTGACGGTCAAGGTCCGCAATATTACCATCGATGATTTTCACATGGTGGACCGCTTCAATATATTGGTCTTGACAAACATCTCGTTCATTCCTCAGTTGTTGCAAAAATTGATATCGGCCAGTAACAGAATTAGCCGCATTGGTTATTTCATCTATCTCGGCCGAATAATGGTCGAACATAACCTTGAAGGAATAAAAAAGAGAAAGCTGAGAGAACACCGATTTTACGTCAGAAGACACCGAAGGAATATGCTGAAGCTCTGCTGCCAATGCAATCACACGAGTAAAAGTGGTATCTGAAATTCCGACTATGCCTGGAGCAAGAAGTTGGATAATCTCAGACCGAATACGGTTTGGAGATAAGGAGGAGGGAGTAGCAGAACTGCCCGATAGAAAATTAGACCGAACATCATTCAACATGACATTTAATCGCCCAAAATGATCATCAGAAAGAGACCCTGCGTCAGGAACAAATTCCGGAACAAGAGATGAACTGGTACTCCCCACTTCGATGTCCACTTGCCTCAGCTGATCAACGCCTTCTTCCGCTCCCATAACAGAAGGATCTGGAGGGATATTAGTCCCAATAGAGACAGTAGATATAGTCGTTTCGACAACCGGAGGTACAACTTCTACCTCATACCCAGGAGGTACTTCCGGAGAAGAATCTCTTTCTGAAGAATCCTCACGAAGAGAAAGATGGTCCTGATCTTCCTGATCTTCAAGAGAATCCATCGGTTCTGTAGATTCGACGAAGTCGGCGGGGCCCAAAGCAGGCATCGAATCAATAACAAGGGGAACTGGATCCAAAGAAGATTCCATGGCGTTGGGAGGTAGAATGACCGGACCTGAGGAGCTCACTCCCTAGAAAAACAGAGTGTTAAAAGAAGAAACGAAAGAAAAAAGAATGAATAATGAGAAGCTTATTGGATCCAACACCTGTCGATGGTGTCGTCGTAATGGAATGTCATCAGGGTCATCAACCGGATCCATCAGGGAGGCAGGGCATTCTTGTAATGGAGTATCATTAGGGTCTTCGGCCGAATCCCTCGAAGGAGAAGTATACGACGAAGCTTCCAAAGCTAAAGGAGGAAGAACCAGTGCTTTACCTATCAACCGAAAAACAGACTCAGTATAGCATAATTGGAAACAAAAAGGAGAAGAATGTACCTTTTTCAGTCGGCACAGGCAAAGGTTGAAACAGACCCAACCTCTCAAGATAATAATCTGCTGGATGGCGGCAGATTTCTCTCCAAAAAGAACCCCACCATACATGAAAATCAAATTGGCAACTGGCATGAGAAGGAAGAAAGGGAAGACGAAAGTCGACAGCGATTGCCCTATATCTCTCTTCCATTTGAGCAGCAGCACCTGCAGTCACAATCGGTCGCTCAATGGAGGTGGTGTCGATGGTAAATAGACCTTCCACATCAAGGTAGGGTATCCTCTGATTACAGTGGAATTGCCAGCCTACACAATTCGGTAAGTAGACTTCGAATCCCAGTTTCTTATTGATTGACTTCACAAAATAATTCAAATTTCGAGCTAGCAAAAAGATGGCCTAGATAAGATGATGTGCATTGGTTATGTCATCTACCATAGAAAGGAAGCCGGGAGCTTGAGCATAGATTTTGAAAGGAGGAGTGGAGAAGTGTTGAAGTTCAAAAAAGAATTGAAAGCATTCGGAAAAAGAGCAATCAATAGGAGTCGTGTCCAAACAAACATAACCACCAAATTCAGCAGGCGTAGGATTTGTCACCAAAGTAAAGAATTTGGATGGAAAATAGTGGTAAGCCCAGAATTGGAGAAACCACAACGGACCCCCCAGGATTCTGAAGGGTGCCATGAACCAATTCCTGAAGTGAACGGTATAAGACCGATAAAAAGTAAGGAGCAAGTGCGACTTCGTACTCACCCCATAATAAGCTTGACCAATGAACTGTATTCTCTGGTAACTGCTTGGGCTTTAGGGCAGAAGACAAAATTACAGAAGAAGTAAAGAAGGAAGTAGAAGTGTTCTACATCACCCTCATATTCTAAAGATTGGAACTGGTTGCAGTCCGCAATATAGGACCGATAAGAGGTACGAATCGGATCCACCCTTTGAGGCCCACTTCCTGACAATACTTTTCCTTTCTGCCGTGAGGACCCCTCCTTCTTAGAAGATTTTGGCTCCTTATTTGGGGTTGCTTCCTCGTCTTTAGTGGCTCTTTTCCCTTGTCACCTACCTCCACCAAAGGTAAATGTTTGTAAGCCTCAAGATCTGTCATACCTATCCGGACCTCGTGCCCAGTCGCGAAGAAGCCAGTAATGAAGCAAACGTCCATAACAGTGGGAGTCATCGGCCCGCAGGGGAAGTTGAAAGTATTGGTTTGGGCATTCTAGAATAAACTCATGGCATAGAGAAGATCGCGATTAAGAGGAATCTGACGGCAGGAAAATTGAATCATATCATAAATACCAGTTTTGCGCCAAGTAACCACAAAACGATCTTTCATTCGGCCAACCCAAGCTACCCATTCAGGATAAACAGTCGGCCAACTCTGAAAACAGAAAGATTGATTGAGACTTCTTCCATCGTTAAGAAGTAAAGGGCCCTTCACTTTTTCAATCGGGGCATCTAAAGGAGCATCACGAGAACAAAGGAAAAGACCGACAGATAGCGAACCATTGAAATATTCGACCGGAGAAGTGTAGCATATAATATTGCCCGCCATTGAAGGAAAAGGAGGAAGAAAAGGCAATAGCCGAAAGAGACAAGTGTGCGCACACGTGAGAGTGCGTGACTCGGGACTTTCGGAGTCGTCACTGCTTGAGAGGTGCAAGAAGACACGGTTTTTGCCCTATCCGGGTCTAAGTCTGGTTTGCGGCTTTTCAGAGTTCTAGCTAAGTGCTCGGTTATGTCCGGGGAGTCCTAAGACACCCTGGCCCGTCCCGTCGGTTTGACGGGTCCCTCGAGTCTCCCTGGTTTTTGAGTCAGTCTCACCCTTCCTAAGCCAGCATGCTACTTTATTTAGTTTGACGGGACCCTCTGATGGTGTGGGTCCCTTTTTATTTTGTTTTATCTTTTTTATTTATGTAAGATGGGTCGGATACGGGTCCAGTTGGAAGACCCGTGGGTTGCCAAGGTTGGGCTTGGGGCCCAGTAGGGTTATTGGGTAACCCCTTTGTTTTGTTATTTATTAAATTAAACTATTTACACATGCAATGGGCTTAGTGGGCTTGGAATTGGCCCATTAGCCCAGGGTCAAGGGGCCTGGGCCTGTTTATTGAAAACAGGCCTGGTATAAGCCAATCAAAGGTGGGCCCCACAAGAGGTCCCAAGGTGGTCTTGGTGGGCTCATCTGGGCCCATAGTCCACAAATGGGCTAAAACATAGCCCAAACAACTTATTAAATCGGGTCGAGTTGGTTTGGGTCGAAACGGATCCAACCGGGCCGGAAAATCATATTTTTAAGTTTTTTTTAAAATTGCCATATTTGCTATACGGGTGTGCCTTGCCCGTGAATATAATACGGTTCAGGCTTGCCCGTATACCAAATACGGGCACGCCCAAAACGTACTGAGTTTACGGGCATATCCAATTTTGCATTTTTGGTGCCAATTTTGCTCAGGATCAACTTGGTCAGCTTCCTCGATATTCTATCGACTTCTGTTGAAGTTCTCAATTTCTTCAAGGTGCTGCATTTACCTTGTTTGGCCTAAATGACCTCTTTTCCTTTTTCTCTTGCATTCTTTGAAGCCATCCTCTTTCTTAACCTTTCATGACTGTTCTCAAGAAGGGAATGAGAGGGAAAGAATGTGGGGCTACAGTAGCTTTATATGGAGGACAAATCCCTCATAATAAACAAAACAAAAAAAATGAGTTGAGGTAAATTAAAGTTAATCCCAATGTTCCTTTCTTATTTAGGATTGTTCTTTTCCATTTATAGGGAAACCACCTTGTACCAAGTCTCTCGTAGTGCACAATAAACAGCAAATGGGTTAGAAATGTTATGGTAAAAATAGGACGTAGAAAGGAAACTCAAAGAGATATTAAAAGAAATCACATTCTACTTATGTATCAAAAATACTTACAATATAGCCTCTTTGCTTGTTTTGCACTTTTGTGGTTCTCCGGAAATTTTGACACCGCTTCCGCACCTCCATGAATTTCCCAAATTGGTTTTGAAAGGGTTTTTCTAGGTTTCTTATATTCAAAGGGGTAAAAGGCAGAGTTTGGGCAAGGTTTGGGCTTACCAGGGGTATTTTGGGTATTCCAGTATTTGGGATTGGGGTGGCAGCACCTGGGCAGGGGTTGGCCGTGGAAAGCACAAAGAGGGAGAGGGGGTAGGCCAAAAGGAATGGCTTTTTCGAATGGAGGGCTGGCCTCTCTATTTATAGGCAAAAAAGATTGTGCCCGTATTTGAAGTGCGGGCATGCCTTGCCCGTATTTTAAATGCGGGCAAGCCTTGCCTGTATTTCAAATGCAGGCGAAAAACGCACATTTCCAAATCTCGCCGAATCTGACGTACGGGACGCATGTTCCACCGTACAGTGACACGCGTCCTCTTCTAGAAGCTTGCCCGTATTTCAAATACGGGCATGCCCTGCCTGTATTTCAAATACGGGCGAGCACGTTTTTAAAATGTTTGGATTTCAAACCATTATTCAATTTGATTTTTTGTAAAGATTTTATTCGATTTTTTCGATTATTTTAAAAGGAGATTCTTTTATTTAAATATTATTAAAATATTTAATATATTAATAAATACATTTATTTTATTGGTTTATTCTATTTTCTGCTGCCCTTTTGCCACATGGACAATTTTTCTGAAATTTCAACTGCCCATAACTTCCTTGTCCGGTGTTCGATTTCAGCAAACTTAGTGTCGTTGGAATCAGCTAGGAACCCTCTATCCACTAGGGTCAATTTGGGCAGTCGAATTGGGGTCGAGCAAAAAGTCAACTTTTCGCACCCCAAAAGTTTGACCGGCTCATAACTTCCTCATCCGGACTCCAATTCCAGCAAATTCAGTTGCGCTGGAACCGTGTCAAAGTGCTCTTTTTAATGAGATGAAGTTTGATAGCCAAATTTACTTGAATCAAAAAGTCAATTTTTTGACCCCCTCAAGGTTTGACTTTTAGTTTGACTTTTCATTTTTCTTTATTTTTGGGGTGCAAAAATCAGGTGCTAACAGCTGCCCCTCTTTGCCGGAGTCACCTTAGGGGATGAACGGCAAAGAAGAAAAAGAACCTTATTTTTGCACCTTGCATTTCTGTCGATATGGTCGACGAGCTCATTTCTTGAATTATTTTCAGTGAAAGGGAAGTGTCAGATGTCTAGTATCACTTCCTGACTTTGGAATCCCTATACCCTTTCTCGGGTTTGAATAGGGTTGCTCTTTAGTCTTTCGTTTTTTAAAAAGAAAGATAAGATTAGATCTGAGCTTATCAGTCTGTTTAGGCATTGATGCAAGGCACTTAACAATGTTCTTTTCTTCTTGTTTGTTCCATTAAAGCTTTTAGTGACTTCAGTTTTTTTTTTTTTTTGAAAGAAAGATTATCAGGCCAAGGTAGGGGTTTGGGAGTGAAGGTGGGAGGACGAGAGGAAGCTTTTGCGCTGCTGTCCATCATCTCAGAGACCACACATCTACTCTAGCCTATGCTATTTACAAAAGTGGGAATCAAAATTTACAAGAAGGGGCGAATTGGCCAATCATTGCCTTTTCTTGTTGCTTTTCCTTGTCAGGTTCTTTCTTTGTCGAGGCATTAAATCTTCTCTTCCCACTCATAAGTATCCACTGGGGATCTGTCGGGAATATGATCTGTCTAGACGACTCTCTGGGGACTTATTGTCACGTGTCCTTCTGCTTTTGAAGTTCTGTGGGTGGGTCTGAAGATCTTGTCGGTCTTCTTTCTTCTGAGCTCTGTTGGGGATGAAAGGGAAGAAATCCCTACTGGGGAAGAAAGGAGCAAGGTATCCTTCTCATGTTCATCTTATGTCCTGTTGTTTCCCTGTTTGAACCTGTACAAAGGACAAAATATCAGTGCTGAGGATATGCAGGGTTTGTTCCTTCTTTTATTTTAAGCCATTCACTCATCACAATCAAAATTGGCCACTGACCAAGGTAATAAACCCTTCTTCAAAGGTTAACAGCACTATTGGGGAAATTTCAAAAGTAGTTAAGCAGAATAATTATAGAAAACACAGACGTGATAGTGTGTGTTTGTGCGTGCAATTATCACAAGAGTCAATCCTTAAGTTAAACATAGATTATTGTACTTGGTATTTTTAGCCTTGTCATCATAGGCCATTGTGAAGCGTTGACCCAAACACAGTCTACCAATTTGGGCCCTTCAGATCACTTGGTTGTCCCCATTTAGCGCACTGTCCAACTTGTTTCTGTTTTTACTGCATTCCCCTTTCTAATCAAGGTATGACCATTTTTTTTTTCACGACTGACCCTTTTTGCACACAGCGCCCTTTTTAGGTTTTCACCATGTCTAGTCCTTTCAGGGAGAATCAAATTCCGTCATTACCAGAAAATGCAGATTTGACTGTTTTGCTCAAGATCATTCACTTTGGGATCCGAGAGGTCTTCAAGATAGGACGAAATGTAGGCTAGGCCGGGGTTTTGAAAGAAAGATAAGTGGCTCGAAAAGGCTGTAGCTTTATAGGTTTATACAGTGCTCCTTTTATTGTTGGGGGTTTACATCGTGGCTTATTTCTTTGGTGTGGGGTTCATATTTTCCCCGTTTTATTTTGATCTTGCTTTTCACAACTCTTTTCTTTTCTTTTTCTTCGCAATTGCTCTCTTATTTTAATTTTTTTTCGGGGCCAGGAATGCCCATTTTGATGTGAGGTAACCCCTATACTAGGATTGAAAAGAAATTTTCAGGCTCAAAAGTGTCTAACTAGGGGAGAACTTTTGGGCATTTGGGAGGATTTACAGTCTTAGGGGAGAGTCAAGGATGGCCTCTCTTCATTTCCCAATTGGAATGATCTCAAGGGTAATACAGTTTGATTTCATCTGCATTTATTGGCTCAGGAAAAATTGTTCCATCCATCTCTTGTAGGATTAGTGCTCCTTTGAACAGAACTTTGTGAACTATGAATGGCCCTTCATAGTTCGGCTTGAATTTCCCTCTATTGTCTTCTTGGTGGGGGAATATCTTCTTCATAACAATGTTCCCACCTTGAAGTGTCGTGGTATTATTTTTTTGTTATAAGTCCGAGCTGCTCTTTGCTGATAGAGTTGCCCGTGGCATTGCCCGTGGCATTGCCCGTGGCATTGCCCGTGGCATAAAGCCTTAATTCTCTTCTCCTCAAGCAACTGCAATTGGTCAAACCTTGATTCTTCCCATTGGACATCATCAACCTCTGTTTCCTTCAGAATTCTGAGTGAGGGGATTTGTACTTCCATAGGAAGAACTGCCTCCACTCTGTATACAAGGGAAAAAGGAGTTGCTCCAGTCGATGTTCGGATTGAGGTCCGATATGCATGTAAGGCATATGGCAGCTTTTCGTGCCAGTCTTTGTAGGTAACTACCATCTTCTCAAGTATTTTCTTTTGGTTCTTGTTGGCAGCCTCTACTGCTCCATTCATCTTGGGCGAATATGTTGTGGAATTGAGATATCTGATTTTCAAATCTTCACACATCCTATCCATGTCCTTGTTGTTCAAATTCTTGGCATTATCTGTGATAAGTGCCTCAGGTACACCATAGCGACAGACAATATTGTTTCTGATGAACTTCAGCACATATGACCCTTTCACATCTACAAAGGACACGGCCTCTACCCATTTGGTAAAGTAGTCAATTGCAACCAAGATGAATCGGTGCCCATTTGAGGCCTTCTGATGAATTTCCCCAATCATATCAATTCCCCAGATGGCAAATGGCCATGGCGAAGTCATTGAGTACAGAATGTTGGGTGTTACGTGGATATTATCAGCATAAACTTGGCATAACTGGCACTTCCTGACATAGATATGGCAATCATGTTCCATAGTCAACTAGTAATAACCCATTCTCAAGATCTTCCTTGCTAGCATGTGCCCATTCATATGTGCGCCACACTGTCCCCCATGAATTTCATCAATTAGTTGTTGGGCTTCATCTTCTGTTACGCACAATAATAATGAGTCATTATATGACTTTTTATATAGCTTGCCCCCACTGAGGAAGAATTGTCCTGCCAACTTCTGGATTGTGCACCTCTCAGTTGCTGTGGCATTTTCTAGCAAAATCCTGTGTTTCAGATATCTCATTATATCTGCATACCAGGGTTCCCCTTTCGGCGTGCTCTTCTCAACATGAAAGCAGTAGACAGGAGAACGCCACACCTCTATCTGCAACGGTTGTACCCAAGTGCCACTAGTGATGGTTGCCATAGATGCCAATGTTGCCAGGGCATCTGCAAACTGATTCCTGTCTCGTGGCATATAATCAAATGTCACGCTTTTGAACTGTCCTTCCAACTCCTTAATCAGTTCTTGATAAGGTACCAATTTTATATCTCTAGTTCGCCAATCCCCCATTACTTGGTACGTGATCAGACTGGAGTTACCAAGCACTTTCAACTCTTGCACATTCATTTCGATCGCGGCTTACAAGCCTAACACACATGCTTCGTATTCTGCCATGTTGTTAGTGCAATCGAACAAGAGTTTTTCCGCTATTGGATGATGGATTCCTTCTAGGGAAATGATTACTGCTTCAATCCCTTTCCCATTGATGTTGACGGCTCCATCAAAGAACATTTGCCATCCGGTTTCCTCTTCTGCTGGCTCGGCTCACATTATTTGATCATCCGGCAATCCGGTGAGAAGTGGCTGATAGTCGAGCACAGGGTGTTCTGCCAGGTGATCTGCTACTGCCTGTCCCTTTATTGCCTTTCTTATGGTGTAGACAATATCATACTGAGATAAGATAACCTGCCATTTGGCTACCCTTCCAGTGGAGATTGGCTTTTCAAAAATGTACTTCAGGGGATCCGTATTTGAGATCAACAAGACGGTATGACTGAGCAGATAATGTCGGAGCTTTTGAGCTGCCCATACCAATGCACCACAGGTTTTCTCAAGCAATGTATATCTTACTTCATAATTTGTAAATTTCTTGCTCAGATAATAAATTGCTTGTTCCTTCCTTCCTGTATCATCATGCTGCCCTAGGACACATCCGGCAGCTGTTTCTGTGACTGATAAGTACATGATTAGAGTTCATCCTGGTACAGGGGGAACCAAAGTTGGCGCACTCATCAAATATGCCTTGATCTTATCAAATGCTTCTTGGCAACCCTCATTCCAGACCACTGGGTTATCCTTCTTTAGTAATTTGAATATTGGTTCACACACGAGAGTCATTTGTGCTATGAACCGACTGATGTACTGTAATCTGCTAAGGAAACCTCTCACTTCTTTCTCTGTGGATGGGGGAGGCATCTCCAATATGGCCTTTACTTTGACTGGGTCAACTTCAATTCCTCATTTCCCGATAATAAAACCGAGCAGCATCCCTGAAGTAACTCCGAATACACACTTGTTTGGGTTCAACCTGAGTTTGTATTCTCTGAGTTTATCAAATACCTTTCCAAGGTTAACAAAATGACTTTCTTCTTCTTTTGACTTTGCAATCATATCGTCCACGTATACTTCCATTTCTTTGTGCATCAGGTCGTGGAATAGCAAAGTCATTGCTCGCTGGTATGTGGCGCCTATATTCTTCAACCCAAATGGCATCACTTTGTAGTAGTACATTCCCCAATGTGTGATGAAGGAAGTCTTCTCCATGTCTTCAGGTGCCATTCGTATCTGATTGTACCCGAAGAATCCATCCATAAAAGAGAACATGGAATGAGTTGCAGCATTGTCAACCAGTATATCAATGTGCGGCAATGGAAAGTCTCTTTCGGGCTTGCCTTGTTCAGATCCCTGTAGTCAACACACATCTTGACCCTACCATCTTTCTTAGGGACTGGCACGATGTTTGCTAACCACTTTGGGTAATCTGTTACTTTCAAGAACCCAGCTTTCAACTGTTTGGTAACCTCCTCCTTGATGTTTAGGGCCCATTCTGGTTTCATGCGCCTGAGTTTTTGCTTCACTGGTGTGGCCTCAGACTTTATAGGTAACCGATGCACAACTAAATCCGTGTCTAATCCAGGCATATCTTCGTACGACCATGCAAACACATCAGTGTAAGATTTTAGAAAATCAGTTATCTGTGTTTTCTGTAATAATGTCAGCTTTTTACCAACTTGAAGAATCCTTGGTTGTGCTGTTTCACCTATGTTGATAGGTTCAGTTTCCTCAATATTAGCCTGGAGACCCTTTTCATGCCTGTCCAAGGCTAATTGGATTTCAGGCGGGGTCTTCCATGATTCATCGTTATCCTCAAGTTCAAAAGACTCACTGGGGATAATTTCTGAATCATTGGATTGTGATGAGTGACTGCCATTGTCTGATTCTTGCTCAACACTACGAATTTCTTTTTGTTCTTTTTTATTTTTTTGTTCTTTTTGTTTGCTTTTGGCAGCCTGATTATCCATCTCGTGCTCTGGATTTTTCAGGTGTGCGTTAAGATTGATACTAAGGTTGCAAGATTGAGTTTGCTTGTTTTTAAAATTATTAACAGAAGCAAGCAAGTACTCAAAAGATTTCATGCATTTATCGAAAAGTGCAGAGATATCTACAAGGGAAATTTCATAAGTGAAAGAAACTCCCTTTGGCAGTTTGGCCTTGCTGATGGCAAGGGGCGTTTAACTCCAGTTTTGCAGTGTATGTTTCTCCTTGCTGATGGTAGCCACTTCCTGTGCCTTTCCACTTTGTATTATACTGACACTGCTGTCGGATGAGATGCAGATGAGATTGTTTGTCTTACCCTTCTCTGTCTTGTTCTGATTCTGCTCTGATTCTGATGACAAACTTATCCATACACCACGATGAGGGACTGACCCGGGTACCTTGATAGTGACTTCATTGGGTACATTCATCCTTGATAATGCCCTTGCCATGGGTATCTCTGTGGATATCTCCCTCCTTCTGGAGGAGTGCTCATCTGGGGCCCAGTTCCATATGTCTCGTGATAAATCATCTCAGGGGTCAATCCTAGCACTTGTGGCATATATTGGAACATCTGGTTCAAAACATCCTGCATGGCAAGGTGCAACATGCGGGGAGGAGGTTGTAAGCACCTCATTTTTGCGCTCCCAGAAAAACCAAAAATGCAAACCCTGGACAGAAAGTCAAACCCTAAGGGGTGAAGAGTTGACTTTTTGATCAAGTGAAAATTGGCCACCTCGCTTTATGCCATTGGATAGAGAACCTCGACACGGTTCCAACGCAACTGAGTTTGCAGGAATCGGGGTCCGGATGAAGGTTCTGCGGGCGGTCAAACTTAAGGAAAAGCCAAGAGTTGACTTTTCCTCGAATTCCGTGCCAAGTACCTAGCTTTATACCATTGGATAGAGAATCTCGACACGGTTCCAACGCAACTGGGTTTGCAGGAATCAGGGTCCGGATGAAGGTTCTGCGGGCGGTCAAACTTGAGCAGAGCCAAAAGTTGACTTTCTGCTAAAATCCGATCCAGAGACCTACCCCTAGGTCATTGGATAGAGAATCTCGACACGATTCCAACGCAACTGAGTTTGCAGGAATCGGGGTCCGGATGAAGGTTCTGCGGGCGGTCAAACTTGAGCAGAGCCAAAAGTTGACTTTCTGCTAAAATCCGATCCGGAGGCCTACCCCTAGGTCATGGGATGGAGGGCTCCGATACGATTCTAATGAGACTAAGTTTGCCCAAATCGGAGTCCGGATGAAGAAAATATGAGCTGACGAAATTCCCAGGCAGCAAAACCGGCAATCTGCGCACGTGGCAAAAAGCTGCACACGTGGCGAGTTGCGCAGGAAAATATCTCGGGGATTAAATCCGTAAATATCCAAACATACGAAATATCCCAGGGACTAAATCCATGAAAATCTGAGAATATCGGATTTTACCAAAAATTGTCAGGGACTAAATCTGAATTTTTTAGATTTTTACGTCCGGCGAGCGGCGACATTAAATGATTTTCATCATTATGCCGCTCGCGCGGACGTGGCGAGCGGGCTTGCGCCCACCTTGAGCTGGGCGCCAAGGTGGGCGCATACCTTTTTTTTCTGGCTTATATAAGCCGCGCGAAATCTCGCGCAGAGGGTTGGAAAATTTCGGAAAAGAAAGCTAAGGTTGGAAGATTTTTCGAAAAAAAAACTAAGTCTTCGAAGGTTTTGAAGTTCATCCTAAACCAGTGGAGGCGTTCTACTGTTGGTGCGGTAAAGAGGAGGCTCCCGCTGCTGTCCGGTTTCGAGGAGGCTCCCCCACTCTTCTCTAGAACTCAAGAACCACCAGGTAAACATCCCTGTTACATTGGGTTATACATATATGAGTATGCATGCTTTTTTTTCGTAAGCCGGTCTTATTCGGTGGTATTAGGACCACTGCAAAGCTTGCCATGTTTTTTTTTTCTTTTCACCTCCCTCTGATGAAGACCACCAAGTAAGGAAGAGGTAGATGCGTGTGTTGCTCGCGCCGAAAAGGGAGCATGTTCCCCAGTTCCCTTCATCCATTGTATCCCTGTAAACCCCCCTCCTCATTCCCTTCTTCGGATGTTAGTATGCCTGCTTGAAGGACTAGTCTGTGGATGAAAGTGCATGTAATGTCTGCATGTTGTTTTCTTTGTTTTTGTTGTGCTGGACTTGCTAACATGCTATTTGCTGTTTGTGTACCCTTGAGCATGCTCCCATCACCCCCCCTTTTTATAAGCTGTTAATGCATCTGTAGGTGTTTGTTTTTTTTATCGGGTTTGGTTTCTTTTCCCTTTAAAGAGATTGGGAGTTGTGGGATGAAGTACTTTAGTTAATTTGAACACAAGTGTGAGTGCATTCTGGGGAGTGGTCGAAGCCCGGGGGAGTGTCCTGGGCATATTATTTGAATGCATGGTTGTATTGTGAGTTTTCTGAGTTTTCAAAACTTGAAATAAAATGTGTTTAGATTAAATCCAAAATTAGTTGGGAGGTGTTCTGGGCATGTTAGGAGGCTAGTGGAATAGTTACAGACCGAAAAAAATCGGCCAGAGATGGAGATCTCAAAAAAACAGAGAGTTGAAAATTGCAGTGACCTGCCGCCCACCTGGCGCCCACCTGGCGCTCACCTAGGAGGTGGGCGCCCCTTTCATCTCACTTCCCGCCGAGCTGGCGCCCACCTGGCGCTCAGCTCGCGCCCACTAAAAACCAGGTGAAATTCTCACGCCCATCTCGCGCTCACCTCCCGCCCATCTCGCGCTCACCTCCCGCCCAGCTCGCGCTCACCTGGTATCGGGTGAGCGCCAGGTCAAATTTTCGCCCGGTTCTGGCGCCCATCTGGCGCCCACCTGGCGCTCACTTCAGGAGGTGAGCGCCAGGTCCAAAACAGGCCGAATTGTTTTTTTTTTTGAAAATTCCAAAAATACCCTTTACCATACCGCGGGGGGCGAAGCCCCCCGCACCCCCCCACCCCTTTGTTCGCTGCTCATCCAACTCGTACCTTGGTACGGGGAGGTACCCCATCCCGTGGGCTCCGCTTCGCTTCGCCCACAGGGCCCCCGGGTACCTCCCCTTGGACCCAGCACAATGAGCCAGTTTTTTTTTCTGACAGAGTGTCTATCTTGTGTCTTTTTGTGTGATTCTTGTTAGATGTGAATGATATTTCTGAACCGAACCGGATAAACCAATAGGGTTTCTGGGTCACCCGGAAACCTGCCATGGGACTTGGACTCCCGGTCCAACTTGACTTCCAGTGGGCCTTCCAACGGGGCCCACCAAGCCCAATAAACACCAAAGCATGCCATTAAAATAACTTAAGTAAAATGAATAATTTGAACCGGGCGGGCCAAACCCAATGCGGCCCACCCGAGTCTTGTTATGTGAAATTGATGCATGAATTGTGTGGTTTGGCCGAGACCAAGGGCAAGGGCCTACCAGGCCCGCCAAAGCCCACCAACTGAACCAAGGAAGGGTGCAAACCCTAACTTTCGGTAACTTGGGCTTACAAGCCCAGATTTGGACTACGGGCCCCAAGCCCAGTGTCCAAATCACTTTGGCAAGATTAAAAAGATAAATCCGATAAAAAATACTTGGACACCATGTGGGCCCACCTTAGAGGCCCACAAACCGGTCCGGCCCACTTGTGCATGAAAAACACTTAATCTTCAAATCTGAACTTAAAGTAAAATCAATTGAACTAACCAAAGCCCAAAGGACCTCTCAGGCTAGACTGAGGTCCACAAGGGTACACGGGCTTGACTAAGCCCACCAAGGATACCGTGGGCCTTCCAACGGGGCCCACCCAACCAGACTCAGATCACCTAAGTAATCAAGATAAAAGCAACTAAAGGGACCCACACCACTCAGGTGGTCCCGCAAGACTTAACCAAATTGCATATCGGATTAGGAATCAGGTGAGACCAATATAAGCTGACTCAAACCAGGGAACCCACGGGACCCGTCATCCGACGGGGTGGACCGGGGTGTCTACGGACTTCCCCGAACCACAACCGAGAACAGACTTAGAATCTCAAGGCGCAGACCAAAAAGCCCTAATAGGCAAGATTAGGCACCCAGGTGTCCGCCTGCACCCCATCAGGCGGTGGCGACTCCGAATTACCCCGTGCCGCGTTTCCCACCCTCGCACAGAGGTGAAGGAGATCTTCTTCTTAGCGTAGGCTATCCTGAGCTATCCTGACTCTTCATCATACAGATGTACAGGGCCGGGTTTTCTTCACCCTCTGTTGGTGTCTCAAGTACATCAAACGGCTTGCTAGGTATTCCTGCATCAATGACTGATTCTTCAATAGGTGCCACATCCTCAACTAAAGCTGTGGTGACTAAGGCAGGCAAGTCTTTTACTGAGGCCAATGGATCCGTTTCCTCCTTATCTGCAATCGTCTCCAGAGGCAAAGGAAGTTCTTCCCATAATCCTTGCAGATAATCAACTTTCATTAGATCATTAAACTCATCTCCCCACCCTTGGGGAATTATATTCTGGATAGCTTGAGCAGCTTCCCTCTCCATATTAGTGAAGTGATGGTATAACTGGCCATGCACACAGATGGGCCAGTGTGGATCCCTTCCTTCAATCCGAGTTTTCTTTCGTTCTGCCTTCATGCCAAATAGTCTGGCGTAATCCTCAGGTTCTGGGATGAATCCTAACCCAAATCCAACAGCTTTGTCATAAGGCTGAATCGCTGTCTTGATGCCTTGTTTGTATTTCCCTAGTCCTTCACCTACTCGGAGGCCCCAGTCGACGCAATCAGCAGTGCCGAACATGCTCTTCCTCTTCCTTTTGCGAGATGGTTTCGTCTGTAGAGGAGTGGGGACACGATTGACCTGTACCATTTCTACTACTTGGAAGTTGAGTGATGTAGGTAGCTCATAATCCACAAAAGGTACTCTGACCTTTTCAAATTCTCGGTGGTCCTCTGCATGGACCGTGATTAGTTCATTCCCCGAGATAAACTGAATCATCCAGTGCAAAGTAGATGGGACCGCTCCTGCTTGATGCAACCAAGGCCTTCCAATTAGCAAGTTGAAGGATGCATTGATGTCCATCAACTCGAAAGTCATGGTGAATGTCCGTTCAGCAATCACGATGTCCAAGATGACTTCTCCAAGACAATCCTTTTTGGCATTATCGAACCTGCGGACATTATGGGAACTTGGCTTAATCAGGTCAGAGCTCGGCTGTGAAAGGTCCTAACTGGGCAGATATTCAAGGCCGATCCATTGTCAATCATGACCCTTTGCACTACAAGGTCAAAGCACCTTACTGTAATGTATAGTGGTTCTGTGTGATCACAGCCTTCTGGGGGCAGATCTGCCGAGGAAAAGGAAACTGCTTCTGGTGTTGCTATTACTAACATGACTGCCTCCAACTGTTCTGGGCTAATGTTGTCCTGCACATGGGTATCACCAAGCACTTTCACCAGTACATCCTTATGCTTGTCTGAGTCAAATAGCAGTCGCATGATGGAGATCTGGGCAGGTGTCTTGTTCAGCTGCTGAACTAGATCATACTCCAGAGTGAAAACACTATTATGGAGTTTTGTGATCTCTTCCTCAGGGGCTTCCCCCTTCTTCTTATGGGTCTATGGCATTTCAGTGGCCACATCCTTCCCTTTTTCTCTCCTTCTCCTTTCTTCATCAGTCTCTCCCTCTGGTGCGGGTGGAGGGTCGGGGTTTACGTATCGACCAGATTAGGTGATCCGATCGACTTCTCTTTCAGTGGAAGTGATGGTGGATTCGTGGTACATAGGTAGGAATTGGTAAGGTGGAGGTACCGCACAATAGGAGGGTTGAAGATGAAGTTGTGATAGGTTAAAGGTAGGTGGCTCAAGTGAGAGGTCCATTGGGTCATTGAAAGGGTTGTTTATTATGTCAAAGTTGTTTAAGGGAGGTGAATCCGGGATAGGTGGAGGGTAGCAAGGCTCGGATTCTGGGAGGTGGAAGTGCACCAGAGGGAACCCCAAGAAGGTTTCTTCGTCATTATCTTCATTAATGACATGTACTTGCTGATGTACTATCTCTTTTTGGGGGTATATTCTGACCATTTGCCCTGGTCACCCAATCAACATAGAGGGGTCAAACTGTACGTTATTGCCCTGGTCACTGATGACCTGAGTCACAGCTCCACTAGTAGAAGCCTTATAGTGATCTGGGAGAGGATTGGTAGCTGTGCCAGTAGGTGGAGTCGGTGCTGCTGGTGCTCGGGGATCTACAGAGATCTTTTTACTGTCTATCAGATCTTGTATGTCATGCCTCAAATCCCAGCATCGATTAGTGGAATGCCCCGGAGCTCCAGAATGGTACTCACACCTTTCTGCCGCATTATAGTTTCATGAATTTACCATTCGAGGATTTGGAGGCTTGATTTGTAAGTACCCCTTCTTCAGTAGTGTGGGCAACAGTTCTGTAGGTGTGTAAGGCAATGGGGTTAACACCCTCTTCATCCTTGCCTCTGCCTCTTCTCTGGTTCTTCTTATAGGTTGCCCCTGGCCTTCAGGCCTCTGAGAAATGTGGTAAGGCTGCGTTGGCTGTACATAATTAACAGCCTGGGTATCCTGCCTTCTGGGCTCTTGCCCCTGACTTCTACCACTCTGTCCTGCTGTTGCCCTTCTCTGTGTAGGGCCCTGGCCACTGCTATCTATCTTACCAGCTCTTACAGCATCTTCAATCCTGTCTGTTGTCAGAATTAGGTCATTGAAATTGGACGTACTCTGCCCCAGTAACAAAGAGAAGAATGGCTGCCCCAGAGAGGCGATGAACAGAGAAGTCATTTCTTGTTCAAGTAATGGTGGTTGGACTAGAGTTGCCAATTCCTTCCAGCGTTTGGCATATTCTTGAACCGATTCCCGATTCTTCTTTGTCAGCCTCTGCAGCTCTGTCCTGGTTTGTACAATCTGGCTGTTCAAACAGTACTGCTCGATGAACGCTGCTGCCAAATCATTCCAGGTTTTAATCTTGGTTTTGTCCAGACTCAAAAACCAAGTGTATGCTGCCCCAGTCAGTGACCTCTAGAAAAACTGTACCATTATTTTCTCATCTTTAGCGTACTGGCACATATCTCCAGAGTATGATCGCAGATGATTCAACGGGCATCCAGTACCATCAAATTGGTGCAGATATGGACACTTGAACTTAGGAGGGAGTTGAACATTGGAGAAGAAGCATAGGCTGTCCAGAGTAGCCTCAGTAGGAACAGTGTTAGGAGGTAACTGCTTTACTTCCTCTCACAAGGCTTCTACTTCTGCTTTGTTTGCTGCCATATTCTCTTCAAACTGGGCTTGCTGAGTCTGATACCAGTCTTCTTCTTCTTGCCCCAGTTGGACAGGTGCAATGGTTTGTGGAAGAGGCATTGCTTGTGGAGGCGGTGGTGGCACCAGCGGAGGTGGATATACCGGGTATGGTGGTGGAGCAATCGGTTGCTGCAGAGCTACTGGTACAGCAGGTGGAGCCACCCTGAGTTCTCTTAATTCTGCCATTTACTCTTGAATAATAGTCCCCATACTGTCAATCCTCTGCTGTAGATCAGCCACTGTCTGTGTCTGACTGGACTCTGCCTGGTCCTGTTCTGACGATGTTTGTTCCCTTGACTGTTCCATTTCAAGCCTTCTTCTAGATCTTAACAGGTATGGGCTTCCAAAAGCTATTTTGGTACCTGGGGAGGACAACCAGCGAATATTAGTGCATCTTATATTAAAGGCATAAAGCATGATTACTGATATATTTTAACTGTTCAAAAGAATTAAAGATTAATTTATTTGGATTATTTTGAAAATGATAGGGATTTCTGAACCTGATCTATTTTAGCCAAACGGCTGGGAGAGAGAACCCCTAGACTGGCCTATTTTAACCAAACAGCTGGGAAAGAGAACCCTAAGCTGATCTATTTTAACCAAATGGTTGGGAAAGAGAACCCGGTTTAGACTGGTCTGTTTTAGCCAAACGGCTGGGAAAGGGAACCCTAAACTGATCTGTTTTAACCAAACGGTTGGGAGAGAGAACCCGGTTTAGACTGGTCTGTTTTAACCAAATGGTTGCGAGAGAGAACCCGGTTTAGACTCGTCTGTTTTAACCAAACGGTTGGAAAAGAGAACCCCGTTTAGACTCGTCTGTTTTAACCAAACGGTTGGGAAAGGGAACCCTAAACTGATCTGTTTTAACCAAACGGTTGGGAGAGAGAACCCGGTTTAAACTGGTCTGTTTTAGCCAAACGGCTGGGAAAGGGAACCCTAAACTGATCTGTTTTTAGCCAAACGATTGGGAGAAAGAACCCGGTTTAGACTGGTCTGTTTTAGCCAAATGGCTGGGAAAGGGAACCCTAAACTAATCTGTTTTAGCCAAATGGTTGAGAGAGAGAACCCGGTTTAAATTGGTCTGTTTTAACCAAACGACTGGGAAAGGGAACCCTAAACTGATCTGTTTTAGCCAAATGGTTGGGAGAGAGAACCTAATTTAAACTGATCTATTTTAACCAAACGATTGGGAGAGAGAACTCGGGATTTTGAAGAGTTGGTTTGAGCTCAGTATCACGAGGTTGGACCATGAAAAGTCTTCGCAGGGGGTGAGCTGAAAAGCAACACCTAGGTGTACCTTCGCCAATTACCAATTTAATCCCTGGAGGCATTTGTGCCTAAGTTCGTCTAGTAGTTCCCGGGTGTACCTTAGCTAGTCGTTGGCTTATTTGCCTTTGACTTTGGCGCCTCACAACGGGGAAGGCTATGCTAGGACGATCATCCACCAATTTTCTAGCTTAATTACCAGTGGCTTCAGTGCCCTAAACTTCGGCTAGGGATACCCGAACGTGCCTTAACTAGTCGTTGGCTTAATTGCCTTTAACTTTGGTGCTTCTCAACGGGGTATGCTATGCCAGAACGATCCTCCACTAATTTTCTGGCTTACTTACCAGTGGCTTCAGTGCCCTAAACTTCGGCTAGGGATACCCGAGCGTGCCTTAGCTAGTCGTTGGCTTAATTGCCTTTGACTTTGGTGCTTCTCAACGGGGTATGCTATGCCAGGACGATCCTCCACAAATTTTCTGGCTTAATTACCAGTGGCTTTAGTGCCCTAAAAGGTTGACCGAATGTTCTTGAAAAAGATACAAACGGGTGTGATCTGAGCTCAATGGGTTGGGGGTTCTTTATCTAGAACACTTGCTAGGTTTCAAGACTTTGAGGTGACCTGATTGATGAAAAAGATGGCGGTTGTTTGGGGCAAGATTGCCTATGGAGGACTTCAATTTTCTTTATTTCATCTTTGTCTTTGCAGATTAAATAAGACAATGAATTTAACAGAAACTTAATTGAAATATCAAAGTTCAAGTACATAACATCAAGCAAATTAAAGGATCAAATTCAGAATTACAACAAACCCAGGGTCTAGCTAAGTTGGTCATCATCATAATGAGAGGACACGTCTCGCCTTCTCAAAGCACACAGAAGTTTATTCCACAAACGTCGGTCCTCTTTTGCGCATCTGCGCATGGTGTCAAGCTGCTGCTGAAGGGCCTCATTGGCCTGCTTGTTTTTACGCTCGGAATCCACGTCTGCACGGTGGATTCAAGAATGAGATTCCCGCAGTTCGGCCACCCTATCCCTGTATGTGTCAGGGGGCGGAACTGGGATATCGTTAGAGGTGACGATATGGAGAGGAGGTGGGCTGTCAAGGCTAGTTTCTCGAGCAATCCATTGATCGTAATCACGAACGACGGATGCAGTGAAAATGTCCTCTTGGAGTATGTGCACGTGTTGCCATTCCTTCACCAATTTTTTCTTCAATTCTCATGTAAGTGGGCTAGTTAATCTCTCCGCCTCATTCTTGATCGGTATTCCTTGAGACTTCCCAAACTGTCTCAGAATTCGAACCGGATAGTATGGCATGGCATGAGTCAAGTCTATCAAGGCTAGGCAATGTCTTTTCCTGAAAGCTATGACGGGAGTGTATGTCTGGTCAAATGTGCCTCCCCATCTTAGATCAGCTTCTCTGTTAAGCTGGAGAAAGTGGTCAAACCAGTCCTCTCTAGAGGGTAAGTCTGGTCTAATCTCTCTGCGGGCCATCAAGGTGACATTGTCACGGACATACCCATAATGTGGGCTGACAAGTTCAGCAACCATCAGATGATCTTGAAGCCATATGTGTAGGAGAGGAGCGCATCCCTGAAACCTCCTAGTTCCATTCTTGGTCATGGTCAAAGCATGATACAATTGAGCAAGAATTAGCGGCACAATTCGGAATTTCACTTGGAGTTGGTCTACGATTTCCATGAGGGCCAAATTAATGGTGTCTCCCCTAGTAGGAAAGAAGAGCTGTGATAGAACCACGAGGGTAAAGGTGTCCCACCAAACACGGGGTCTTTCCTGCTTTTTGTCCCTTATCTTCTCAGCGAGGAAGGTTTTAGAGACCCGCGTGAATGCTTGGTCACCTCCTAAAGTCTGGAATTCTCCTCTTGGTAGGCCAAAGAAAGTACAAGCTTTATTTTTGTAGCTATCTTTGAGGTTTGGCCTGGCTGGTTCTCCATGATCACGAAATCGGAGGAATAACTCAAATTCCTCAATTGTAGGGGTCAACTCATTAGTCCCAAACCTAAAAAGGGAAAGTTGGGGATCCCAGAAAGGCAGGGCTGCCTGAATCATGTCCCAATTAATGGGCACATTTAACAAGGACAGATTTTGTCCCATATTGTATTTCTGTTCCCATTTAATTTGCTCATCTCCTTGCAATTGCCTTGTCCAAGAACGGATCCAAGGGGTATCAAAGGCACATTTCTCTATCCTGGGGAAACGAATTCTCTCAGTCGAGGATGAAGATGCCATGCCGACTATCCGATTGAAATTCCAAGTCAATTTAGGGTTTTCGACCAAAAACTCTAAATTAGTCTATAGCATGCAACAGGATATGCAAAAAATTAAATCATTGCCTAAGCAGTTTATACAATTATTAACCACAAAAATTAAATCTAAGTGCTCAAGGTGTGTGATCCTAAGGGTTATGTTCGGAAAGCACATCCAGGTCTTAGTCGGCCTTTTCTTTCATCTGTTCTTTCATCTGCCCTTTCATCTGCCCCTGGTGTCGGACCGAAAACAATATTTACAACTTGCCTTCGAGGGCGAAATATACAAAAAATAAATCTGCAAAGAGAATCACCTTTAGGGTTGTTGAGAACCCAAAAGGAGGGTACAAATTTGCTTGTTTGGCAGGTGAGCTAAAATCCTATCTCTAGGGTTTTTCTGCCCCTGTTCTGACCCATTTCTATCTGATCTGGCCGGCTTTCATCTGAACCAAGACCGACTAAGATTACGGTTCACAAAACTCGGATGCATGGATCAAATTAGGGTTAAGACAGCTTCTGGACTAAATCTCACTAAATTTACCGCAAAAAAAAGGCGGGGGTTGATGCCCCAGATTGATTTTACCCATATTTGTTCATTCATGTTTATGTTCACATCAGGGTTTATCATAAGTTATAGGTGGGGAAGGATACCCAGCCCGAGGCACCTGCCTACAAGGGTCTAAGCCAAGTACTAGACCCCTCGCGTACCATGGCAAGAAACCATTGGCGCTTGAAGAGTCCAAAAACCTGGGAAGATGGGTTTATCCTGCTTTCCCCGGCAAGCCACGGGAGCGTAAGGCTAATACCATCCCAAAAATAAGTTTCTCGATTGAAGAAGGGTGGCTGCTAGAGAGATCTAGGTTTTGGTTAAGAAGAACATGTGCAAACAGCATTCAGTTCGGATCATCCATGCAGACTCCCTCGTACATGTCACCCCATACAGTTAAAAAATACATTCACGATGTAGTGAGGTGCTTGTATGTGTAGTGGGGTCAAGTGCTGTGTCTGTTCAGGTGATTTTCGGATAAGGGCCAACAAAGGGTTCTTTAATGTCACATTTATAATAAGAGTACAGAACAATAAGCAATACAATGTCTGGGTGGATCCTCAGGTACGTGGAAGGTCACAGGGAACCATTTAAATTCCACTTTCCTTAGGCAATTATCTCGTCCCTTTGACAAGATCCCCCAATATCATGTAATTACATGCGTTCCATACCTTACTAAGGTTGAACAGAAAGTACTTCCTAAGTTGACTTATATCCTCCTAGTTGACTTATTTTATGACCAGGGTCCAGCTGGGTTGAGGGGTCCCCAGTGGAGTCGCCAAGCTGTGCGCACCTAAATCTAACCTAAATCACACACGGGGCGCACGTGAGAGTGCGTGCCTTGGGACATTCGGAGTCGCCACTGCCTGAGAGTTGTAGGCAGACACGGTGTTTGCCCTATCCGGGTCTAAGTCTGGTTTACGGCTTTTCAGAGTTCTAGCTAAGTCCTCTGTTACGTCAGGGGAAGTCCTAAGACACCCCAGCCCGCCCCGTCGGTTTGACAGGTCCCTCGGGTCTCCCTGGTTTTTGAGTCAATCTCACCCTTCCTAAGCCAGCATGTTACTTTATTTAGTTTGGCGGGACCCTCTGATGGTGTGGGTCCCTTTTTATTTTGTTTTATCTTTTTTATTTATGTGAGATGGATCAAATACGGGTTCCGTTGGAAGACCCGTGGGTTGCCAAGGTTGGGCTTGAGGCCTAGTAGGGTTATTGGGTAACGCCTTTTTTTTGTTATTTATTAAATTAAACTATTTACACATGCAATGGGCTTAGTGGGCTTGGAATTGGCCCATTAGCCAAGGGTCAAGGGGCCTGGGCCTGTTTATTGAAAACAGGCCTGGTATAGGCCAGTCAAAGGTGGGCCCCACAAGAGGGCCCAAGGTGGTCTTGGTGGGCCCATTTGGGCCCATAGTCCACAAATGGGCTAAAACATAGCCCAAACAACTTATTAAATTGGGACGAGTTGGTTCAGGTCGGAACGGATCCAACCGGGCCGGAAAATCATATTTTTAAGTTATTTTTATAATTGCCTGTATTTGCTATACGGGTGTGTCTTGCCCGTGAATATAATACGGTTCAGGCTTGCCCGTATACCAAATACGGGCACGCCCAAACCGTACTGAGTTTACGGGCACATCCAATTTTGCATTTTTGGTGCCGATTTTGCTCGGGATCAACTTGGTCAGCTTCCTAGATATTCTATCGACTTCTGTTGAAGTTCTCAGTTTCTTCAAGGTGCTGCATTTACCTTGTTTGGCCTAAATGACCTCTTTTCCTTTTTCTCTTGCATTCTTTGAAGCCATCCTCTTTCTTAACCTTTCATGACTGTTCTCAAGAAGGGAAGGAGAGGGAAAGAATGTGGGGCTACAGCAGCTTTATATGGAGGACAAATCCCTCATAATAAACAAAACAAAAAAAATGAGTTGAGGTAAATTAAAGTTAATCCCAATGTTCCTTTCTTATTTAGGATTGTTCTTTCCATTTATAGGGAAACCACCTTGTACCAAGTCTCTCGTAGTGCACAATAAACAGCAAATGGGTTAGAAATGTTATGGTAAGATAGGACGTAGAAAGGAAACTCAAAGAGATATTAAAAGAAATCACATTCTACTTATGTATCATAAATACTTACAATATAGCCTCTTTGCTTGTTTTGCACTTTTGTGGTTCTCCAGAAATTTTGACACCGCTTCCGCACCTCCGTGAATTTCCCGAATTGGTTTTGAAAGGGTTTTGCTAGGTTTCTTATATTCAAAGGGGTAAAAGGCAGAGTTTGGGCAAGGTTTGGGCTTACCAGGGGTATTTTGGGTATTCCAGTATTTGGGATTGGGGTGGCAGCACCTGGGCAGGGGTTGGCCGTGGAAAGCACAAAGAGGGAGAGGGGGTAGGCCAAAGGGAATGGCTTTTTCGAATGGGGGGTTGGCCTCTCTATTTATAGGCAAAAAAGATTGTGCCCGTATTTGAAGTGCGGGCATGCCTTGCCCGTATTTTAAATGCGGGCATGCCTTGCCCGTATTTCAAATGCGGGCGAAAAACGCACATTTCCAAATCTCGCCGAATCTGACGTACGAGACACGTGTTCCGCCGTACAGTAACTGGCGTCCTCTTCTAGAAGCTTGCTCGTATTTCAAATACGGGCGAGCATGTTTTTAAAATGTTTGGATTTCAAACCATTATTCAATTTGATTTTTTGTAAAGATTTTATTCAATTTTTTCGATTATTTTAAAAGGAGATTCTTTTATTTAAATACTATTAAAATATTTAATATATTAATAAATACATTTATTTTATTGGTTTATTCTATTTTCTGCTGCCCTTTTGCCACATGGATAGTTTTTCTGAAATTTCAACTGCCCATAACTTCCTCGTCTGGTGTCCGATTTCAGCAAACTTAGTGTCGTTGGAATCAGCTCGGAACCCTCTATTCACTGGGGTCAATTTGGGCAGTCAAATTGGGGTTGAGCAAAAAGTCAACTTTCGCACCCCAAAAGTTTGACCGGCTCAAAACTTCCTCATCCGGACTCCGATTCCAGCAAATTCAGTTGTGTTGGAACTGTGTCAAAGTGCTCTTTTTAATGAGATGAAGTTTGATAGCCAAATTTAATTGAATCAAAAAGTCAATTTTTTGACCCCCTTAAGGTTTGACTTTTAGTTTGACTTTCCATTTTTCTTTATTTTTGGGGTGCAAAAATCAGGTGCTAACAACAAGGAAAGTAAAATTTCAGCTGCGGTATTTTATAAATAGGCTGGAAGAAAAAGCCCAAAAGGTCTCATCATTTCAATCATGGGAAAGTGGCGAAATGATGGCAGATCTTTTGTATCAATCAACGGACAAAAGAAATTTTGAAAAACCCAAAATACTTACTCATCACATCGGCCGATGACGGTAAGTAAGTAGGGGGGCAATGTTTATACCCTATACAGACCATCGAATTAAATAAGGCCACGTGGAATCTACAGGGCCTACTTAGGCCATGTCATAAACACACGTAGGCTTTGCGTAGTCAAATAGGCCACGTCAGCGTACGCATAAACCGAGAGTGCAGTTAAGGCCACGCAAGCCCATACGACGAACCACACTCATAAGATCGTGCCATCGGTCATTTGAGAGTAAACTATTTAAGATCGTGGTCGGGCGGTTATCGTCCAGGAGCAGAAGACTGTGGACGAACAACCTCCATGAAGATCGTGCAAGAGTAGGACGTTGAGCAACCGTCAAAGATCGGCTATAAAAGGCACAAACTAGAAGAGCTCGAGGACACAATCCATCCAACGGCAACCGGTTATAATATTATTTTGATCATCCGTGATCTTTATCCCTTCTCCTACACTGTAGTCAGAAGGATAAACTAGGACTTCTCTCACTGCTTCTAGTCACAGTGACACCTTAGACCCCTCTTTACTCCGATCAACGCCAGAATCCTGCCACCGGAGAGTAAGTTGAGGCCGCCCCTGACTCGCAGTTTTGTACCCCAAACAAGGCTACAGAATCCCGAGCAGCCACTCCCGAGACTCGCTCTGATCAAGCCAGGTGACTTGTGTATTTTCGATTAAACAGTAATCCAAGGTGAACCCCTTGAATTGGCTTTGTTAGCAGCCACCCCCTTCCTCCTGCTTTTATACCCCGATTACGGCTATAAGATCAGGACAGGGCGGTCCTGCAAGCCTTGTCAGTTTTCTTCTTGCTTTTTGTTTCCTTTTGGGGATTATCTGTTGTAGCTTTCGGCCGTCGGTTGATTTTATAATAAAAGAGTTTGTGCCATTAGTTGCTTTCGCTTTCGAACACTTTCAAGAACCCGAACGAAGACCGAACCCCTAGTCTTCATATTATCGCCTGACAGGTTTTATTACAGATGACTTGTAGTACGACTGAACCGACACCCCGATTTAGATTCGGAACAGGTGCCCGGGGTCAGGACCCGACCCGAAATCATTGTATCAAACGATACTAGCACGCCCGCGCAAAGACACATCATCAACATCGCCACGTGTCCACACCGGCCCAATTTCGGAGGAACAATTATATATATATATATGAAATAATTAAAAAATAAATTAAGTTGAGTCGGGGTCAAGGCGGGTGGGGTTGGGCTGAACCCTAACTGACGTGCCCCTAATTTGGCAATAACAAACCTAGGCAGGGTTACCCATTTAACCTGTTCCATTGCCATCCCTGTCTACCTATAATCCTACAAGACTATGGTTGTTCATTGGCTGTCAAACCTAAAGAGTTGAAAGGGGAAATAGGTTTTCAAGGATACTTAAAAAATAATAAATAAATAAATAAAAGGAAAATCTAGATTCGATCACTTAATTCTTGGAAATTTCAAAAAGTAAGCATTACTTTTTTGAAACAATTCAGAATGAGGGTTTATATAGGAAGAATGCCCTCAAAAGATATGATAATAAGCAAATTGTTTATAAGTCTTTTGAGGGTATTTATTTGAAAAATTAAACAGTAAAATGAAATTCATTTTTCAATTATTTCAAAAAATTATCACACATTTCCAGGAAAAATTACGTGCAGTGAAATGTTTCTCCTAAAAAGACTTTTTAATATTACCTTTTTATTGTATGACCAGTTGACCACTGTAGCAATGAGGTTTTGAAAGTTCAGGACAAATTAGTCCTCCACATTAGCAAATCTCATTCTCCAAGTGAAACAATACAGTTTTACCCTCTAATTTAGTTGGTTCAACCACAACATAAAACCATCTGAACAAACAAACCGTTTAGTGAACCCTTCTTCTGAAACTTTTGAAACCAAACAAACCCTCTTCGTTCCAAACCTTCCTTATTGCTTCCTCCACGGCGAAAACACATCGGCAAGACGAAGTTAAAACTAACATGTATTGGTTTTTGTTAACTTTTTTATATCGTGAATGACTAGTTACAAGCAGGATTGTAGGGATTTTGCTTCAGACCAAAACCACAGTTACAGAATCTAACTACTGGGAATCTAATGCCACTAACCTCTAACCGGAAAAAATGGAGAATCAATTACGGGTTCTATCAAACACTTTGCGGGCATTATGGATGCAATTAAAATGCGAGTACACTGGAAAGGGGTCTTGATCGAACCCATCATCGACGATGTGCCGGTGTACAGCAAAGCCATTGGAGAGAATATTCCTATGTGTTCAAGAGAGAACTAAGAGTTCGCAGGTGTGCTGGGTTGGGTTCAACAATTCGAGAGAGAGTATTTGAAGAGCTTGTTTGACGTAGCCTTGTTTACAGAGAGACTAAATCAAATGGTTATTGTCGGTGGTGATTTTATTGGAAAGTTGTACATACTTGCAGGTGTGCTAGGTGGGTTCAACAATTCGAGAGAGAGGATTTGAAGAGCTTGTTTAAGGTAGCCTTGTTTACAGAGAGACTAAAGCTCCGTTTGTTTTGATGTAAAACGTCTTCTTTTGGAAAACGTTTATGTCGAAAGATATTTTCAGGAAAATCAAAGTTTTTCAACTGTTTGGACGGACATTGGAAAATACAATTGAAAATGAAAATTTTTCATTTTCTTATGTTTGGAATAAATACAATTAATCAAGGAAAACTTAACAAAAAAGATATACATTTAAACAGGGGTGCAACTCTTTCAATTACAATAATGTAATTCAACCACCCAGTTCATAATCAAATTCAATTACATGTTTTGTAAAAATAAAAGTACTAAGATTAAAAAAAATCTAGTTCATAACGGACAATTATCCTTTCACTTCCTTTCATTTCTTCTCTCTTGATTATTTTCTGCAAAAATATAAGGGGTGAGTCTCAAAGAAACCCAATAAGTGAGGCTAATACACCTCATATGATAATCTCCATATTATTCTTTATTTAAATAATATATATACACCAAATAGATATTTAATATTATTATCAATAAACATGCAAGTTTTTCCTAGGTTTGGTTCATATCATATTTACATATATACTTTAATATTAACAATATTCCACATAAGGGATCATGCATTCTAACATAAGAACAATAAATTAAACATGATTAACAATAAATAAATAAACTTTAATCTGAAGAGTTAGAAATACTTACTTGTGATTTTTATAAAAGATATATCTTGTAGAAATAATTGACAGAAAATATTAACCAAATAAATAAAGCAAATACCAAGCAATATCAGCCTTACATCCCAGTAGACATCTAGGTCATGCTGGATACTGAATTAGCAGTATTAGCTAACAGTACAGTCACCTCAATATCCTCTTCCAGTAGGCATCCCTCACTGGGTACTAAACTCGTATATACTAGCAGTAATCTTACTCCTAATAGAACGTCCCTGACAGACTACTTAACTAGTGTGTGGCCTCACAACTTGTAGACACCCCAAATTGCACTACAAGATAAGAAAATAAGGAAAAATATTTAATTGGGATTTGAAACAGGTCAAAAAAGTGTAAAATTTGTTAAAACCTATATTGCCTGCATTCGAAATGCGGACTTGTGGTGACCGCATTCGATTTGCGGTCATTACGTGACCGCAATTCAAATGCGGTCGCGTGTTTTATACGAATTTGCATTTGCTCGATTTTTGAGCCATATTTACCATTCGTGTCTCTCTTTAAGAGTTTCGTCCATCCTTTTTTACCCTTTGTTGGTTTTCATATTTACTCCAACTCAAGTTCTAAAACTTAGTTGGAACATTCTTTAACCTATTTTTGGTATGCCCTTGGGACCCCCTTTGCCCTAGTTCTTGCCTATAAATAGAGGGCCTCTTCTCTAGCACATGGCCAGAAATTGAAGACTAGAAGAGCTCCAAGTGAAGAAGAGAACCCCTACCTCTTTGCTTTCTCAAGTCCAAGTAAGCCTCTCTCTCTCCTTTTATTTTCTAGTTTTAATTTCTAGGATGATTCTAATCTTCTCCCTTTCTATAGAATAAGGCCTGTGTGTGATTGTAACCCCAAACCTAAATGCAAGTACTTCAAGTATCTTCTCTAGCCGTAAAACGTGAAAAGAGTTCTAGAGGAAAGGAGGACAGGAATGGATCCGTAGGACAGACCCCCATATGCTGTAATCTTAGAAATGTGTAGTTTTAATATCTTGTTTAGGTTGTGTGATTGATTATTGATGAAAAATGGAGGAATACCATGGAGCTATGCTGTTCATAGCATTAGATCTCATTTTCCTCCTAGATTTTTGTTTTTTCATTATTTTCTCCCTTTTATGTTTTTTTTATTATTTTTATCATTAGGCTAGGATTTTGAATCTGCCATGATCTATATGGTAGATCTAAAATTAGAAGCCTTAAAGTAACCTCTAGGGTTTCATGAGGTGATTTTTGGAATTGTTTTGATGTTTGAGAGAAGACCCTATGGTGTAAACTCTCCCCTTTTGATGTTTTTCATCAATGTGGATGAATCTGGTTTAGATCTCTTAATTAATGAGAAACCTAGACCAAATCTGTACCGTAGATGGTTTTGATTTATTCTTCAACTTCATAAGGTGATTTTTGGTTTATTTTCAATTTTGAGAGAAGACCCTATGGTCTAAACTCTCCCCTTTTGATATTTTTCATCAACATGGGTGTATTTGGTATTAGATTTCTTGATTAATGAGAAATCTAGGCCAGATCTGTACCCTAAATTGTTCAAATTCAATTCTTCAATATTTTGTAAAAATAATTTTTTTTTTATTATTATATAATTCCTAGATTTCAAGGATTTAACTTAGAGCTAGATTTTTAAAGTTTTTACTTTAGATTTGTTTTCTTTATCTTGATTTTAGTCAATCATGAAGCCCAATAAATGGTATATTCATAAGAAGGATCCAGAATTAATTGGATCATTCATATAGAAAAAGCCATACATTTTTTATGCGTTTTCTTTTACTTTTGATTTGATTTTTATTAGCAAACCTTTTTAAAACATAAACAATACTTGGCCACCACCTTGTGTGGATGAACAGGGGTGCCTAACACATTCCCCTATTCATAACTTAATCTCCTTACTCATCTCTGGTTTTTTTTTTTTAGAGTTGTTTTTACTCTAATTTTGTTTTTTTTATTATTATTTACTTTATTTGATTATTTGGGTGTCCATTCACACCTAAAAAAAGAATGGTGGCAACTCCATGATTTTTATTGAGCCTGTGTGATGATCAGGAAGTCATTGAATTGATTTTTCCCATGTCTCACAACTGGCGACTCCATTGGGGATTAGTGGATTCAAGCCATGTTTTGTGTTATTGTTCATGTTTTGTTTTTATTTTGAATGCTTACTATTTTGTTTTATTTGGGCATGTTTGATGTATTTTAAATCTGATTTGTATGATTAGAAGACTCATAAAGATAGGGCATGTATGTGTTGCTTGATTGTGTCTAGAAACATGTTTAGGGGGAACTTATCTTGTCACATGGTTTTGGTGTATTTTATGAGAACATGCTTTAATTTGGGTTTTTAATGCTATGTGTTGATCATGAAAATTAAGAGTATGAAATCTAGGATTTTAGTGGATATTTTTGGGGTTTTCAAGCATGTTTTCCTTAATTAAATGCTGCTTGTACAATATAATTAGTTGCTGTATTTTTATAATGGCATGCTTTGATTTGGGGATTTAATGCCATGTTTTGATCATGAAAATTTTGAGCATGAAATCTAGGAATTTAGTGGATATTTTTGAGTTTTCAAGCATGTTTTTCATGATTAATTGTTTCTTGTACAATATGATAACGTGCTTATGTGATATTTTTTTTGGGTATATAATAATCATGAGCATATTTAGGTGTTTTATTATCTTGCTTGCTTGTGTTTATTTATTTCCAATATGTTGTCATATCTGCCTTGGTTTGTGAATAAAAATGTGCTTGGCTACAAAAAATAATGGCAAGGGTTTGGGACGTTGTGAATGCACCTTTATTTCAAATGCACTTGAGTACTTTAAATCTTTTACACAGCCTACCCATTACCTATAGGAAGTTGAATCCGAATGTGTGTAGCTTGGCGCAATGAGGTCGTTACTTCGGAGAGCGAAAGTGAAAACATTCACCTTGGAACTTTGAGCTAATAACGTGATGACATTGTGGATCTTTGATTTTGGTCATCATTAGGCTTGAGATCTAAGTTGCCATTAAACCAAAACCTAAAACCCCTACGCTTGAAGGTGGAGAAACACATTTTCAGCTAAAGCAAACAATTACGATGGGGAAATGGGTTTGTAATTGAGGGAAGGCCAGTTGCATGGTTCACAAGGCCAAGGTATGATATGAATGTCATATTGAAGGTAAACACAAGGTAATAAGGTAATATCACTTTTTTAGAATTATCTTCATATCATGTAAAGTAAGTGCCATGGTGTCCATATGTTTGGGATAAATTTTTCCCAATGAGGTATGTATCCTAAGATTAGTGTAGCCTATAGGAAGAGTTTTTTTAACTTTGCTCAGAAGTCATCCTACCCAAAATCCATGTAGGAGGCAACCAAAAGTCCAAAATCCATGAATATGGTGTTTGATTTTGGAGGGAACATGTGCCCTCTTGTATTTTTTGTAAATATAGTGTCAAAGTCCACTTTTGGGCAGTCTAGAAGCTTGTCAATGGTGAACCTTAGGTTTGGATGAGCAATCAAAGTAATCAAATCACTTGGAAAACAAAAACAATGAAAATCCGTCCGTAAACCACATTTTATTTGCGGACATGGCATGACCACATTTTAATTGTGGACATAGCCTGACCGCATTTTAAATGCGGTCACGGCTAGTCCGCACTAATTATGCGGTTTATTGATTTAAGCTATTTCCAGCAATTTTTGCAAGCAAACTTGGTTCCTTTAACCCCTTAAGTGATATAAACAGATGATAAACACTTCAATAAAAGTAAATAGCATCCAAATTCTTTTAAACTCACTCAAATCAAAGGGTATGCTTTTTAGGAAATTTTACCTAATTTGAAGATGTAACCTAACTCAAAGAGTGGAAGTGATAAAGAAAAATGTGTGTGAATCAAAATACATTTTAATTTAATGTTACAAAACACATTCTTGAAGTGCAATCTAAGGGAAAATAAGATAAGAAAATGTCAAATCATTTTAAATCTCCAAGGTTTGATAAGAACAATTCAATTTAAAATCTGCCCTTGAATAAGAAATTTCAAAAAAAAAATCAACTCAAAAGTCTAAAATAAAAAAGATTCAAAATTTCCATGGGCCTCTGAAAGCTTTTGAATTTCAGATTTTCTCCAAAATTTCTATGGGTCTCTGAAAGCCTTTGAATTTCAAAATTTTAACCTCATAGGCCTTCTAAAGACTTAATTTAGAAACTCATAGGACCTTTGAAAGCCTGAAATTTCAGATCTTTATCCCCATAAGCCCCTAGAAGCTTGCGTGATTCTAGAACCCTTCATAGGATCCTGAAAGCCTGCATAATTTCAGGAGGCTTTGGAGCCTTAATTCCAAATTCATATCTTGTGGGATATGTTGGAAGCCCTAAAATATTCCAACAACTCTTTGGAGAGTCTTTTTCATACCAACCAATCCATATCTTGTGGGACATGTTGGAAGCCCTAAAATATTCCAACAACTCTTTGGATGGTCTTTTTCATACCAACCAATTTCATATCTTGTGGGACATGTTGGAAGCCCTAAAATATTCCAACAACTCTTTGGAGGGTCTTTTTCGTACCAACCAATCCATATCTTGTGGGACATATTGGAAGCCCTAAAATATTCCAACCACTCTTTGGAGGGTCTTTTTCATACCAACCAATCCATATCTTGTGGAACATGTTGGAAGCCCTAAAATATTCCAACAACTCTTTGGAGGGTCTTTTTCATACCAACCAATCCATATCTTGTGGGACATGTTGGAAGCCCTAAAATATTCCAACAACTCTTTGGAGGGTCTTTTTCGTACCAACCAATCCATATCTTGTGGGACATGTTGGAAGCCCTAAAATATTCCAACAACTCTTTGGAGGGTCTTTTTCGTACCAACCAATCCATATCTTGTGGAACATGTTGGAAGCCCTAAAATATTCCAACAACTCTTTGGATGGTCTTTTTTGTACCAACCAATTCCATATCTTATGGGACATGTTGGAAGCCCTAAAATATTCCAACAATTCTTCTAAATAAAAAAAAATCCAAGCTCATGTTCACCTAATCTGCATACATGCATTCATAGGTATGTGAATAAGATGTAAATTGGTGCTAATATATTTCTTTATTTTTTTCCTTCTCCAGGTACCAGTATACTTGCAACCATTGCTCCCGTGACCAGATCAAGAGCCCGCACAATGAATCCCACTGAGAATCACGCCAATGTTCCGGCTCAGGACTTTGTTCAGCTGCAAGAGCAAGTGGTAGGAATCGCCCAAATGCTGGAAAACTTACTGGCAGCTCAGGCCCAGCAAACCCAAACCTAGAACCAAGCCTCCACTTCCCACCAAGCATCTCTACCTCAAACCAATATTCCACCTCCAGCTCAACCTATCCCTGAACCTATTTCTGAACCTGTCCTTGAGCCTATAATTATCAAAGAAGACAGTGTTGAATCTGAGAAAGAAAAGGAAAAGGAAAGAATGAGGGATGAGATGGAATGGAAATTCTTACACAGGCTAGAAATGATTCAGGAAGAACTGAGAGAAGTGAAGGGTGTGAACAGTTATGGAGGCACAAACTTTGAAGACCTGTGCCTATACCCAAATGTTTGCCTACCGGCCAAATTCAAGTGCCCAGACTTTGACAAATACGATGGCACTGGCTGCCTTATGAGCCATTTGAAGCTCTATTGTGAGGCCCTATGCCAATTTGGTGGAGATGACGGCATACTGATCCAGCTCTTCCAAAGAAGTTTGACTGGAGCTGCTCTGAGGTGGTTTACCACACTAGACTATGGGAAAATGAGAAGGTGGAAGGATTTGGCTGACGCCTTTTTGGCCCAATACAAATTCAATTATGAGATCGTGCCAGATAGATACGATGTGATGAGGATGAGCAAAAATAAGGACGAATCTGTGAGGTAGTATGCCAAGAGGTGGAGGGAAACCGCCTCCCAAGTTAGGCCACCAATGTTAGAGCCTAAAATGATCTCAACATTCATAAGCACACTGGGGCAACCGTTCTACAGTCACTTGGTGGGCCAAACCACCACCAATTTTGCTACCCTGGTACAAGTGGCTGACCGGATTGAGGATGGGATTAGATCCGGCAAGTTAATTGATCATTCTGCCATGGTTAACCAGCAGGACTCTAGTCAGAAGAAAAGGAATGGGATAAAAAAGAATGGAAACAAGAAAGAAGAAGAAGTAAACCTGGTACAAGCTCCTCCTCCCAAGAAACCACTCCACATCAATGTCCCTGCACCCAAGCAGACCCAGCAGCTACAAACCAACTATCAAACTCCATTTAACATCAATTTCTCTCCATCCGTACCCGCAAACCAAAGGAGGGTTTTCAATAAAGAAGAGAGAGATGCCTGGATGGCAACGAGAAGATATAGAGTCTTCACTCCCATTCCCGTGACTCCTTCACAGCTATTACCAACCCTACTGAAGGCAGGATATGTAACCCTGAAGGAGCCGAACCCAAATGCATCTAAAGGGAGGAACTTTGATCCCTCAGTCACTTGTGATTTCCACATGGGTGAACCAGGACACCCTACGGACAACTGGTGGCCTTTAAAGCAACGTTGGACCAGAAAACTTTGCCCTTCAACACAGCTGCTCCTACCCCTTCCAGAAATTACATTGGGCAAAATCCTTTGCCTTATCACAATGGGGCAAGCCTGTCCAACTCAGTTGCAACCATCTCTTCCGTTCAAAGAACTTTTGACCCCTCTTAGTTGATTGCTCCCATTAGGGCTACGGTTAAAAGTTCATTTTGACCAAATGAAAAGGGAAGAAGAAATCAATGTTGTTTCAGGAAGAAATGGAAATGACAGTGCGGCTGAAGACATTAACTCTTCTTTGAACCAGGTCTCCTCTCTCATGGCCCAAATAAATATTGCAATGCCTCCTTTTGTTATCAATAGCAACCCGTCAACCTTTTCTCCATCCAATCCATCAAAAACCTGCTTGGTCGTCAACTATGACCCCACCACTGCATCAATTACTTCTTTTGCTCCAACAACCCCTAAGCAGCTTCTGCCTTTGGTTGTAAATGTTCCTCCTATCTGTAATGCTTCTAAATCAACTCCTACATCCAAATCCTATCTTCCCCCACTTGTGATCAATGTTCCTAAACCTTCCTACTCCGAGTCGGTTGTAACATGGAATTATAGCGAGGGTTCACAACTACAGTTCCAGTAGTCGAGAGACAAAACCAGGAGGAAGTGAACCTCATGATGAGGTCAGGAAGATGCGTAAGAGAAGAAGAAAAGGAAAAAAGAGTTGGAAGCTGAGAAGGAAAGAAAAGAAGCAGAAAAGAAAACAAAACTGAAAGGAAAAGCGAAAGCATGGGAAGACACTTCGCAAGTTTTTGAAAATGAGACAAATGATCTCATAAAGATAACCAAAAAGAGTGAATTCAATATTGTCGTTCAGCTCAATAAGGTCCCTGCCAGATTTCAATACTGGATTGGGCCGCACAGCAGAAAAGGGCCGTATAATTCATCCGGTGATGATGGCATCGGACTTTGAGCTTGAGGAGCAGGTTTACACTCTTTCATCTACTCCAAAAAAATTTATTTTGAAAAATTGGGAGGAAACTCCCCTTACCTTTGAAGTGGCGTTTGATTGGAAAACAGACGCGGCTTCCAAAAAAAAACTCCATTAGTGGAAGGCCCTTTTCCTGAAGGTTTTAATGATCCTTCGTCTTCAGGAAAAGCTTTTTTAGAAGGCTCAAGTAAAACCCAAAAAGATTTTTCCATTTTTTCTAGAAAATTCAAATTTCTCAAAAAGGTCCAAACCATTTATGAACCATATAAGCAAACGGAATTAAATCAGGTTGAATATGACTTCGAACTTGAGCTCGACTTTGACCTAATGGAGATCGAAAAAGAGACCGAGGTCGAAGAAGACAACCCTCCTAAAGAAATTACATATCAATTGGAGTGTCATGAAAAAGGTGTTCAACATAATTGTGCGCACCTAAAACCTGGATCCTAGATCGCACACCGGGCGCACCTTCAGTGCGTGCCTCGGGATATTCGGAATCGCCACTGCCTGAGAGGTGCAGGCAGACACGGTGATTGCCCTGTTCGGGTCTAAGTCTGGTCTGCGGCTTATTAGAGATCTAGCTAAGTCCTCGGTTACGTTCGGGGAAGTCCTAAAGACACCCCGGTCCGCCCCGTCGGTCTGACGGGTCCCTCGGGTCTCCCTGGTTTTTGAGTCAAGTTCACCCTTCCTAGACCAGCATGCTATTTATTGGGTCTGTCGGGGCCCTCTGGAGGTGTGGGTCCCTTTTAGTTTGATTTTATCTTTTTATTTAATAGAGTGGGTCGGACCTGGGTCTCGTTGGAAGACCCATGGGCTGCCATGGTTGGGCTTGGGGCCCAGTTGGGTTATTGGGTAACCCATTTGGTTATTTATTAAACTTTATTTACATTTTTATTTGGGCTTAATGGGCTTGGATTTGGCCCATTAGCCAGAGTCAAGTGGCCTTGAGCCCGTTTATTGAAGACAGGCTTGGTTTGGGCCGGTCTAAGGTGGACCACTCATGTGGGCCAAAAGGAGGCCTTGGTGGGCCCATTTAGGCCCACGGTCCAAAGATAGGCTTAAGATAGCCCAAATTGTTTAAGGGGCCGGTTCAGGCCGGTTCAAATCCAACCAGGCCGAAAAATTACATTTTTTTATGTTACTTTTACATTTGCCCGTATTTTCTATACGGTCCACCCTTGCCCGTGAATGGAATCCGGTTTCGCTTGCCCGTGAAGTAAACACGGTCCTGCCCGGACCGCTCTGAGTTTACGGGCACAGCCAATTTCGCATTTTTGCAGCCGATTCTTTTCGAGATTTGTTCCGTGGCCTTCTTAAGTGTTTCGGCAGCTTCAACTGGGCTTCCAGATTCTTCAAATGTTACATTTCCTTCATTTGGCCTAAAAGGCCATTCTCTTCTTCTTCTTTTTTTGATTTTCTTGAAGCAATAAGACCTCCTCTTGATTGTTTATAGCCAAATTCCAGAATGGGAGAAGGGGAGTTTACAGGGAATTAGGGAGCCTCAAAGGTGTCAAATTCTGTCTTTCCGAAGGACCAAAAAAAGATTACTAAATTAGTTAATTTAGATGTCCTTAAGGCATTTTCTTTCCCCCCTTTTTTTTATGATGACCATCTCCCTGAAATTATCCTTTCATGACTTTCAAAAAAAAAACAACAGTTGGATTAGTGGTAACAAGAACAAAATATATATAAAAGAAGTCGGAAGAGATATTGAAATTGATAATGTTATGCTATAAAGCTTAACATACTTACAATATGATTATTTGTTGGTTATGGTTCCTCCAAGTAAATTAGGCAGCGCTTCCGCGTCTTCCGTGATTTCTTAGAAGGGTTTTGGCAGAGGTTTAGTAGGTTCTTGATGCTCAAAGGATGAAAAAAGAAGAGTTTAGATGAAATTTGGGCAGTATAAGGGTACTTTGGTCATAAGAGATTTTGGGTATTGGGAGAGACAGAGTTTGGACAGATCTTGGACGTGGCTAGCAGGAGAGGGAGAGGGAGGAGGCCTTGGGGTTCAGGCTTATTCTAATGGGGGGAGGCCTCTCTATTTATAGGCAAAAAGGGGCGTCCCCGTATTTGAAGTACAGTCATGCCTTGCCCGTACTTCAAGTACGGGCGTGCCTTGCCCGTAATTCAAATACAGGCGAAAAACGCACATTTGTAAATCTCGCAGAATCGGCCGTATGGGACGCGTGTCCCGTCGTACAGCGACGCGTGTCTTCTTCCAGAAGCTTGCCCGTATTTCAAATACGGGCATGCCCTACCCGTAATTGAAATACGGTCTAGCACGTTTTTAAAATGTTTGGATTTCAAACCTTTATTCAATTTGGTTTTTTGCAAGATTTTTATTCGATTTTTCTGATTATTTTATTAAAAAGCAAGATTCTCTTTATTAAAATATTATTAAACACCTTTATCTTATTTATTTTATTGGTTTAGTCCATTTTTGCTGCCTTTTTGCCACATGGGCAGTTTTTTTGAAACTTCAACTGCTCATAACTTCTTCATCCGGTGTCCGATTTCAGCAAACTTAGTGTCGTTGGAACCGGCTCAGAACCACCTATCCTTTGGGATCAAGTTTGGCAGCTGAATTGGGGTCGAGCAAAAAGTCAACTTTTCGCTCCCCAAAAGTTTGACTAACTCATAATTTTCTCATATGGACTCCGATTCCAGCAAATTCAGTTGCGTTGGAACCATGTTGAAATGCTCTTTTCGATAAGATGAAGTGTGATGGCCAAATTTACTTGAATCAAAAAGTCAATTTTTTTACCCCCTCAGGGTTTGACTTTTCATTTTTATTTATTTCGGGGGTGCAAAAATGAGGTGCTAACAGCTGCCCCTCTTTGCCGGAGTCACCTTAGGGGATAAACGGTAAAGAAGAAAAAGAACCTTATTTTTGCACCTTTCATTCCTGCCGACATGGTCGACGAGCTCAATCATTGAATTGTTTTTTATGAAAGGGAAGTGTCTGATGTCTGGTATCACTTCCTGACTTTGGAATCTCTATACCCTCTCTCGGGTTTGAATAGGGCTGTTCCTTAGTTCTTTGTTTTTGAAAAGAAAGATAGGATTAAATCTGAGCTCATCAGCCTGTTTGGCGTTGATGCAAGGCACTTAACAATGTTCTTTTCTTCTTGTTTGTTCCATTAAAGCTTTTAGTGACTTCAGTTTTTTTTTTTTTTTAAATAGGCCAAGGTATGGGTTTGGGAGTGCAGGTGGGAGGATGGGAGGAAGCTTTTGCGCTGCTGTCCATCATCTTGGAGACCACACACACCTATTCTATCCTATGCTATTTACAAAAGTGAGAATCAAAATTTACAATAAGGGGCGAATTGGCCCATTATTGCTCTTCCTTGTTGCTTCTCCTTGCCAGGTTCTTTCTTTGTCGAGGCAAAGAGCTTCTTTTCCATTCAAGAGTTACTCCACTGGGGATCTGGTGGGAGTATGATCTGTCTAGATGACTCACTGGGGATTATTGTGATGTCTCTCTTTGCTTTTGAAGTTTTGTTGGAGGGTCTGAGGATCTTAACGATCTTCTTTCTTCTGAGCCCTGCTGGGGATGAAAAGGAAGAAGCCTCTGCTGGGGAATGAAGGATCAAAGTATCCTCCTCATGTTTATTTCTGCATCTTTCTTCATTCTTTGAACCTGTACAAGGAACAAAATGTCAGTGCTTGTTCTGCTTGGGATATGCAGGGCCGGTTTATTCTAAGCCTTTTATTCATCACAATCAAAAATGGCTATTGATTAAGGCTATGAACCCTTCTTCAAGGGTTAGCAGCACAGCTGGGGAAATTTCAAAGGTAGTTAAGCAGAATAATTACGGAAAAACACAGATGTGGTAGTGTGTGTTTGTGCCTGCAATTATCACAAAAGTCAATCCTTAAGTCAGACATTGATTAGAGTGCTTGGTACTTTTAGCCTTCTCATCATAGGCCTTTGTGAAGCGTTGACCCAAACACAATCTGTCAACTTGGGCCCTTCAGATCACTTGGCTGTCCCCACTCAGTGCACTGTTTATCCTGTTTCTGTTTTTTGCTGCATTTCCCTTTCTAATCAAGGCATGACCAGCTTTTTTTTTTTGACCACGACTGACCCTTTTTGCACATAGCGCCCTTTTTGGGTTTTCACTATGTCTGATCCTTTCAGGGAGAATCCAATTCCGTTATTACCAGAAAATGCGGATTTGGCTGTTTTGCTTAAGATCATTCACTTTAGGATCCGAGAGGTCTTCGAGGTAGGACGAAATGTAGGCTAGGTTGGGGTTTTGAAAGAAAGACAAATGGTTCAAAGAGGCTGTAACTTTATGGGTTTGCACAGTGCTCATTTTATTGTTGGGGCTTACATCCTGGCTTATTTTGATGTGGGGTTCTCATTTTCCCCGTTTTATTGTGTCCTTTTCTTTTCTTTTTCTTATTTTCTTCTCAATTGCTTTTTTTTTTTGGAGCCAGGAATGCCATTTTGATGTGAAGGGACACCTGCACTAGGTTAGAAAAGAAATTGTCAGGCCCAAAAGTGTCTAACTAGGGGAAACCTTTTAGGGTGCTTTGGAGGATTTACAGGCTTGGGGGAGAGTCAAGGATGGCCTTTCTTCATTTCCCAATTGGAATGATCTCAAGGGTAATATAGTTTGACTGCATCTGCATTTATTGGTTCAGGAAAGATAGTTCCGTCCATTTCTTGTAGGATTAGTGCTCCTCTGAACAGAACTTTGTGTACTATGAATGGTCCTTCATAGTTTGGCTTGAATTTCCCTTTATTGTCTTCTTGGTGGGGGAATATCTTCTTCATAACAATGTTGCCCACCTTGAAGTGCCTTGGTATCACTTTCTTGTTATAAGTCCGAGCTGCTCTCTGCTGATAGAGTTGCCCGTAGCATAAAGCCTTAATTCTTTTCTCATCAAGCAACTGCAACTGGTCAAACCTTGATTCTTCCCACTCAATGTCATCGATTTCTGCTTCTTTCATGATTCTGAGTGAAGGGATCTGCACTTCCACGGGAAGAACGGCCTCCATTCCGTATACAAGGGAGAAAGGAGTTGCTCCGGTTGAGACCCTGATTGAGGTTTGGTATGCATGCAAAGCATATGGCAGCTTCTTAGGCCAGTCTCTGTAGGTAACTACCATTTTCTCCAATATCTTCTTGAGATTTTTGTTGGCGGCCTCTACTGCTCCATTCATCTCGGGTCTATATGCTGTGGAATTTAAATGCCTGATCTTCAAATCTTCACACATTTTGTCCATGTCCTTGTTATTCAAATTCTTGGCATTGTCTGTGATAAGTGCTTTAGGTACACTGTAGCGACAGACAATATTATTCCTGATGAATTTCAATACATGCGACCCCTTGACATCTGCAAAGGACACGGCCTCCACCCACTTGGTAAAATAGTCTATTGCAACCAAAATGAATCTATGTCCATTTGACGCCTTTGGATGGATTTCTCCAATCATGTCAATTCCCCAGATGGCGAAGTCATTGAGTATAAAGTGTTGGGTGGTGCATGAATGTTATCAGCATAAACTTGGCATAACTGGCACTTCCTTACATGGATGTGGCAATTGTGTTCCATAGTTAACCAATAATATCCCATTCTCAAGATTTTTCTGGCTAGCATGTGCCCATTCATATGTGCGCCACATTGTCCCCCATGGACTTCATCAATCAGCTGGTGTGCTTCTTCTTCTGTTACACATAGCAGCAGTGAATCATTGTAGGATTTCTTGTATAGCTTACCTCCACTGAGGAAGAATTGTCCTGCCAGTTTCTGAACCGTGCGCCTTTCAGATGCTGTGGCATTCTCTGGCAAAGTTCTATTTCTCAGGTACCTCATTATGTCTGCATACCAGGGTTCCCCTTTTGGTGTGCTCTTCTCAACATTAAAACAGTAGACAGGAGAACGCCGCACTTCTATCTTCAATGGTTGTACCCAAGTATCACCAGTGATGGTTGCCATAGATGCTAGTGTTGCCAGGGCATCTGCAAACTGATTCCTGTCTCGTGGCATATAGTCAAATGTCACGCTTTTGACTGTCCTTCAAATTCCTTAATCAGTTCCTGATATGGCACCAACTTTGGATCCTTAGTCCACCAATCCCCCATTACTTGGTAGATGATTAGACAGGAATCACCATAAACTTTCAACTCTTGGATATTCATTTCAATTGCGGCTCGCAAGCCTAACACACATGCTTCGTATTCGGCCATGTTGTTAGTACAATCGAACAAGAGTTTTGCTGCTATTGGATGATGGATTCCTTCTGGGGAAATGATTACTGCTCCAATCCCTTTCCCATTGATGTTGACGGCCCCATCAAAGAACATTTGCCATCCGGTTTCCTTTTCTACTGACTCGGCACACATAATTTCATCATCTGGCAGTCCGGTGAGAAGTGGTTGATAGTCGGGCACAGGGTGTTCTGCCAGGTGATCTGCCACTGCCTGTCCCTTTATTGCCTTTCTCGTGGTGTAGACAATGTCATACTGAGATAAGATAACCTACCACTTGGCTATCCTTCCTATGGAGATCAGCTTTTCAAAAATGTACTTCAGGGGATCCGTATCTGAGATCAAAAGGATAGTATGACTGAGAAGATAGTGCCGGAGCTTCTGAGCTGCCCATACCAACGCACCGCAGGTATTTTCAAGCAACGTGTATCTTACTTCATAATTGGTAAACTTCTTGCTCAGATAATAAATTGCTTGCTCCTTTCTTCCTGTTTCATCATGTTGCCCTAGGACACATCCGGCCGCTGTTTCTGTGACTGATAAGTACATAATTAGAGGTCGTCCTGGTACAGGGGGAACCAAAGTCGGTGGACTCATCAAATAGGCCTTGATTTTGTCAAACGCTTCTTGGCAATCCTTATTCCAGACCACTGGGTTATCTTTCTTTAGCAGTTTAAATATTGGTTCGCACACGGGAGTCATCTGTGCTATGAACCGACTAATGTACTGTAATCTGCAAAGGAAACCTCTTACTTCTTTCTCTGTGGATGGGGGAGGCATCTCCAGAATTGCTTTCACTTTGACAGGGTCTACCTTAATTCCTCGTTTTCCAACGATGAATCCGAGCAGCTTCCCTGAGGTAACGCCGAATACACACTTATTCGGGTTCAACCTGAGCTTGCATTCCCTGAGTCTGTCAAACACTTTTCCAAGGTTCACCAAATGACTTTCCTCTTCTTTTGACTTTGCAATCATGTCATCCACGTATACTTCCATTTCCTTGTGCATCAGGTCGTGGAATAACAAAGTCATTGCCCGCTGGTATGTGGCACCTGCATTCTTCAACCCAAATGGCATTACTTTGTAGCAGTATGTGCCCCAGTGTGTGATGAAGGAAGTCTTCTCCATGTCTTCAGGTGCCATTCGTATCTGATTATACCCAGAGAATCCATCCATAAAGGAGAACATGGAATGCGTTGCAGTATTATCAACCAGTATATCAATGTGTGGCAATGGAAAGTCATCCTTTGGGCTTGCCTTGTTCAGATCCCTGTAATCAACACACATTCTGACCCTTCCATCTTTCTTGGGGACTGGCACGATGTTTGCTAACCACTCTGGGTAATCTATAACTTTCAAGAATCCAGCTTTTAACTGCTTGGTGACCTCTTCTTTGATCTTCAGGGCCCATTCTGGTTTCATGTGTCTGAGCTTTTGCTTTACTGGTGTGGCCTCAGGCTTTATAGGTAACCGATGCACAACTAAATCCGTGTCTAACCCAGGCATATCCTCGTATGACCATGCAAACACATCAGTGTAAGATTTTAGAAAATCAGTTATCTGTGTTTTCTGTAATAATGTCAGCTTTTTACCAACTTGAAGAATCCTTGGTTGTGCTGTTTCACCTATGTTGATAGGTTCAGTTTCCTCAATGTTAGCCTGGAGACCCTTTTCATGTCTGTCCAAGGCAAATTGAATTTCAGGTGGAGTCTCCCATGATTCATCATTATCCTCAAGTTCAAAAGAATCATTGGGGATAATTTCTGAATCATCGGGTTGTTATGAGTAAGTGTCGCTATCTGATTCATGCTTGACACTATGGATTTCTTTTTGTTCTTTTTGACTTTTTTGTTTTTGTTTGATTTTGGCAGCTTGATTATCTATCTCGTGCTCCGAATTTTTCGGGTGTGCGTCGAGATTGATACTAAGGTTGTGATTTTACGTTTGCTTATTTGCAGAATTATTCACAGAAGCAGAAAAATAATCAAACGACTTCACGCATTTATTAAAGAGTGCAGTAATATCTACAGGGGGAATTTCAGAAGTGGAAGAAACTCCCTGTGGTAGTTCGGCTTTGCGATTGGCAAGTGGCGTCGAACTCCAGTTCTGCAATGCGTGCTTGTCCTTGGCTACAACAGTCACCGCATTCATCTTCCCGATTTGTATCATGCTGATGTTGCTGTCAGAGGAGATGCATATGGGGTCATCAGCTGTGCCCTTCTTTGGTTGATTCTGACTTGAATCTTCTGAGGATACACTGATCCATACCTCGCGGCGGATGACAGTCCCTGGTACCCGAACAGTGACTTTGTTGGGTGGTTCTACCTTAGGCAATGCCTTGGTTACAGATTTTCCTGATGATTCATCCCTTCTGCTGGAAGAATGTTCGTCAGGGTCCCAGTTGCCATAAGTTTCATGATAAGCCAGCTCAGTAGGCAGTCCCAGTACTTGGGGCATATTCTGGAACATCTGACACAGACCATCCCTTGTACTTGGGTGTACAATGTAAATAGGAGGTGGGGGAGACCTTTGCCTTGGAGTGGGTTCTCCTGAACTATCCTGGCTTTCCATCATGTAGATGTACTGAGCTGGCTCTTCTTCTTCAGCCTCAGTTGGCGGTGCCTCGACATCATCTGATGGGTAGGCAAACGCCTCTTCTGGGATAGCTGGTTTTTCGGTGTCAACTGACTGCCAAGAGAATAGAGCAGACAGTTCTTCCATCATCCCACTGAGAGCTTCTGAGTTCTCTTCGGTAACTGTTTCCTGGGGCAAGGGAGGTTCATCCCATAACCTTTGTAGATAATTAGCTTCCGCTTGCTCAACTGGATCATTGAACTCATCGCCCCATCCCTGGGGGACTATGTTCTGAATGGCCTGTGCGGCTTCCCTCTCCATATTGGTAAAGTGATGGTATAACTGGCCATGCACACAGATGGGCCAATGTGGGTCCCTTCCTTCTGCTCGTGCCCTCTTTCGTTCAGCTTTCATGCCAAATAACCTAGCATAGTCTTCAGGTTCAAGAACAAATCCCAATCCAAAGCCCACAGATTTGTCACATGGCTGGATTGCAGACTTGATGCATTGCTTGTATTTGCCCAAACCATCTCCTACTCGGAGACCCCAGTCGGCGTATTCAGCAGCACCGAACATGCTTTTCCTTTTCCTTCTGCAGGACAAGTCTGATTGTAGAGGAGTAGGAATGCGGTTTACTTGCACCATTTCAATGGCTTGAAAGTTCAGGGAAGTGGGCAGCTCATAATCAATCACAAGTACCCCTCCTTGTTCAATTTCTTTGTGATTTTCTGCATGAACCGTGATTAATTGATTTCCCGAGATAAATCGGATCATTCGATGTAAGGTGGACGGGACTGCCCCTGCTTGATGTAGCCAAGGTCTTCCAATCAACAAATTAAAGGAGGCATTGATGTCCATCAACTCAAAGGTGATGAAGAAGCCCCTTTCAGCAATTGTAACTTCTAAAGTTATTTCCCCAACGGAATCCTTCTTGGCATTGTCAAACCCGCGGACATTATTGGAGCTGGGTTTGATCAAATCAGCGTTCAGCTGTAGACTGCGGAAGGTCCTGACTGGGCAGATATTCAGAGCTGACCCGTTATCGATCATGACCCGTCTCACTATTAAGTCGGAGCACCTTACAGTGATAAACAGAGGCTCCGTGTGATTATGACCTTCAGGGGGCAAGTCTACTGAGGAAAAAGAGATTGCTTCTGGTGTAGCAATTATAGACATTACGGTCTCCAGCTGCTCAGGGCTGATGTCGTCAGGCACATGAGTATCATCCAATATCTTCATAAGTACGTCTTTATGTTTGTCTGAATCCAACAAGAGACGCATAATGGAATCTGAGCTGGTGTCTTATTCAACTGCTGCACTAGATCATACTCCGGAGTGAAGGCACTATAGTAGAGTTTTTCAATCTCTTCTTCTGGGGCCTTCCCTTTCTTTTTTTGGGTCTGTGGCAATTCAGTAGCCACATCCTTCCCTTTTTCTTTCTTTGTCCTTTCTTCACTAGTCTCTCCCTCTGGTGCAGGTGGAGGGTTAGGGTTTATGTATCGACCAGAACGGGTGATTCGATTGACTTCTTTTTCTATGGAAGTGATGGTAGAATCATGGTACATGGGTAGGAATTGGTAAGGTGGAGGTACAGCGGAGTAGGTTGGGTCAAGGTGAAGTTGGTGTAAGTTGAGGGTGGGTTGTTCCAATAGGAAGTCCACAGGCTCATTGAATGGGTTCATCATGTCGAAGATGTTCAATGGGGGTGAGCTAGGGACAGGTGGAGGATAGAAAGGCTCTGGTTCAGGAAAGTTGAAATGCACCAGAGGGAACCCCATGAAGGTTTCTTCATTCTCCTCTTCATTAATGACATGTATCTGTTGATAGATTGCCCCTTCTTGGAGATGAATCCTGACGACTTGCCTCGGTCGTCCGATCAGTAAGGACGGGTCAACATGTAGTTCACTGCCTTGATCACTGGTGGTCTGATGTACTGTTCCGCTGCCAGAAGCCTTATTATGGTCTGGGAGAGGGTTAGTGGCAGTACTAGTAGGAGGAGTAGGTGCTGCTGGTGCTGGGGGATCTACAGAGATCTTCTTACTGTCTATCAGATCCTGTATGTCATGCCTCAAATCCCAGCATAGATTTGTTGAATGCCCGGGAGCTCCAGAATGATACTCGCATCTCTCTGCTGTATTATAACTTCGTGAGTTGATCATTCTGGGGTTGGGAGGCTTGATTTGAAGATACCCCTTCTTCAGCAGTGTAGCCAATAGTTTTGCAGGTGCATAAGGCAGCGGGGTAAACACCCTCTTCATCCTTGCCTCTGTTTCTTCTCTCGTCCTTCTCAAAGGCTGCCCCTGACTTTCGTTCCTCTGGGCAATGTGATAGGGCTGCACTGGCTGTACATAATTAACAGCCTGGGCCTCTTGCCTTCTAGGCTCTTGCCCCTGGTTTCTGCCACTCTGTCCTACCGCTGGCCTCCTCTGTGTCTGGCCCTGACCACTACTATCTATCTTACCAGCCCTTACAGCATCTTCAATCCTGTCTGCCGTCAGAATCAGGTCATTGAAATTGGAAGTACTTTGTCCCAGTAGCAAGGAAAAGAATGGCTGTCCAAGTGATGCAATGAACAAGGAGGTCATCTCCTGTTCAAGTAGTGGGGGTTGGACTAAGGTCGCCAATTCTTTCCATCTCTTGGCATATTCTCGCACTGACTCTTGATTCTTCTTGGAGAGCCTTTGTAACTCTGCCCTGGTCTAAACTATCTGACTGTTCAATCGGTATTGCTGAATAAATTTGGCAGCTAAATCATTCCAACTCTTGATCTTAGTCTTATCCAAACTCAGAAACCAGTTGTATGCTGCTCCTGTCAGCGACCTCTGAAAGAACTGTATCATAATTTTTTCATCTTTGGCATATTGACACATATCTCTAGAGTATGACCTGAGGTGGTTTAACGGACACCCGGTGCCGTCAAATTGATGCAAGTTAGGGCACTTAAATTTTGGTGGAAGTTGAACATCGGAGAAGAAGCAGAGGCTGTCTAAAGTAGCCTCCATGGGGACCGCACTGGGTCGTAGGCTTTTCAGTTCTTCACGCAAAGCATCTACCTCTGCCTTAGTGGCTCCCATCTTTTCATCAAATTGGGCCTGTTGTGTTCTATACCAATCTTCCTCTTCTTGCCCCAGTTGGGCAGGTGCAATAATCTGTGGAAGAGGCACGGCTTGCGGAGGTGGAGGTGGTACCAATGGAGCTGGGTACGCAGGGTATGGTGGTGGAGCATCCATCTGCGGTGGAGCAATTGGTTGCTGCAGGGTCACTGGTACAGCTGGGGGAGTCATCCTGAGTTCTCTTAATTCTGCCATTAACTCTTGAATAATAGTCCCTATACTGTCAATTCTCTATTGTAGATCAGTCACTGTCTGTGTCTGGCTGGACTCTGCCTAGTCCTGTCCTGACGAGGTCTGTTCCCTTGGTTGCTCCATCTCAAGTCTTTTTCTGGATCTTAACAGGTAAGGGCTTCGAGAAGCAATTTTGGTACCTGGGAAGGGCAACCAACGGATATTAGTGCAACTTATATTAAAGCCATAATGCATGATTATTGATGTATTCTAACTGTAAAGAAGAATCAAGGATTAATTTATTTGAAGTATTTTGAAAATGATAGGGACTCTTAAGCTTGATCTATTTTAGCCGAACGGCTGGGAAAGAGAACCCAGTGTCGACTGGTCTGTTTTAGCCAACGGTTGGGGGAGAGAACCCGGTTTAAACTGATCTGTTTTAACCAAACGGTTGGGGGAGAGAACCCGGTTTAGGCTAGTCTGTTTTAGCCAAACGGCCGGGGGAGGGAACCCGGTTTAGGCTGGTCTGTTTTAGCCAAACGGCTGGGGGAGAGAACCCGGTTTAGACTGGTCTATTTTAGCCAAGCAGCTGGGGGAGAGAACCCGATTTAGACTGGTATATTTTAGCCAAGCGGCTGGGGGAGAGAACCCGATTTAGACTGGTGTGTTTTAGCCAAACGGCTGGGGGAGAGAACCCGGTTTAGGCTGGTCTGTTTTAGCCAAACGGCTGGGGTAGAGAACCCGGTTTTGGCTGGTCTGTTTTAGCCAAACGGCTGGGGGAGAGAACCCGGTTTAGACTGGTCTGTTTTAGCCAAACGGCTGGGGGAGAGAACCCGGTTTAGGCTGGTCTGTTTTAGCCAAACGGCTGGGGGAGAAAACCCGATTTAGGCTGGTCTGTTTTAGCCAAACGGCTGGGGGAGAGAACCCGGTTTAGACTGGTCTATTTTAGCCAAGCGGCTGGGGGAGAGAATCCGATTTAGGCTAGTTTGTTTTAGCCAAACGGCTGGGGGAGAGAACCCGGTTTAGACTGGTCTATTTTAGCCAAGCGGCTGGGGGAGAGAACCCGATTTAGACTGGTCTATTTTAGCCAAGCGGCTAGGGGAGAGAACCAGGTTTAGGCTGGTCTGTTTTAGCCAAACGGCTGGGGGAGAGAACCCGATTTAGGCTAGTCTGTTTTAGCCAAACGGTTGGGGGAGAGAACCCGGTTTATAAGGTTGGTTTGAGCTCAGTATCACGAGGTTGGACTATGTTAAGTCTCCGCAGGGGATGAGCTAAACAGCAACAACCAGGTGTACCTTAACCAATTTTCAGTTTAGTCTCTGATGGTTTTAGCACCTATCTTCGGCTAGTAGTTCCCGGGCGTGTCTTAGCTAGTCATTGGTTTAATCACCATTGACTTTGACGCCTCACAACGGGGAAAGCTATGCCAGGACGATCTTCCACCAACTTTCTGGTTTAATTACCAGTGGCTTCAGTGCCCCAAGAGTTTGGCTAGGGATACCCGAGTGTACCTTAGTCGTTAGCTTAGTCGCTTGACCTTGGTGCCACACAACGGGGTATGCTATGCCAGGACGATCCTCTGCCAATTTTCTGGTTTAAACACCAGTGGCTTCGGTGCCCCAAAGGCTGACCGTGTGATCTTATAAATCAGACGGGTGTGATCTGAGCTCAAGGGATTGGGTGTTCTTTATTCAGAACCCTGGGGTTTTAAGACTTAAACTTGGAACTTGAAAGTTTGAGAGTTGACAAGGATGGGGTGTTCTTTACTCAAAACCCCTTGGGCAAGTTCTTTATTCAGATTGCCTGAAAGTTTTAAAGTTGGTAAAAAAAATGGGGTGTTCTTTATTTAGAACCCTTTAGTTTAAAGATTCAAACAATTTGGCGAGTTCTTTACTCAGATCGCCTGAAAATTTTGAATTGGGTGTTCTTTATTCAGAACCCTTTAAGACTTAAATTTGAAATTGAAGATTTGAAAGTTGGGTAGGAATTGGGTGTTCTTTATTCAGAACCCATGGGCTTAAAGAAAAAATTTGGCGAGTTCCTCATTCAGATCACCTGAAAGTTTTGAAGTTGATGGATTGGGGCCAGACTGTTTGAAAAAGGAATTTGAGGATGTCTTAATTGACTTTATTAAATCTACCACAAAATTCTTCATGGAAAAAGAAGTACAATGCCAAAATTCAGAACAAGCAATTACAAGATTAAACAAAACAAACAAACCCAGAGTCTAGCTAGGTTGGTCATCATCATAATGAGAGGACACGTCTCGCCTTTTCAAGGCACGCAGAAGTTTATTCCGCAAACGTCGGTCCTCTTTTGCGCATCTGCGCATGGTGTCAAGCTGCTGCTGAAGGGCCTCATTGGCCTGCTTGTTTTTACGCTCGGAATCCACGTATGCACAGTGGATTCGAGAATGAGATTCCCGCAGTTCGGCCACCCTATCCCTGTATGTGTCAGGGGGCGGAACTGGGATATCGTCAGAGGTGACGATATGGAGAGGAGGTGGGCTGTCTAGGCCAGTTTCTCGAGCAATCCATTGTTCGTAATTACGAACGTCGGATGCAGTGAAAATGTCCTCTTGGAGTATGTGCACGTGTTGCCATTCCTTCACCAATTTTTTCTTCAATTCCCATGTAAGTGGGCCAGTTAATCGTTCCGCCTCATCCTTGATTGGTATTCCCTGAGACTTCCCAAGCTGTCTCAGAATTCGAACCGGATAGTATGGCATGGCATGAGTCAAGCCTATCACGGCTAGGCAATGTCTTTTTCTGAAAGCTATGACGGGAGCATATGTTTGGTCAAATGTGCCTCCCCATCTTATATCAGTTTCTCCTTTCAACTGGAGAAAATGGTCAAACCAGTCCTCTCTGGAGGGTAAGTCTGGTCTAATCTCTCTTCGGGCCATCAATGTGACATTGCCACGGACGTACCCATAACATGGGCTGACAGGTTCAGCAACCATCAGGTGATCTTGGAGCCAAATGTGTAGGAGAGGAGCGCATCCCTGAAACCTCCTAGTTCCGTTCTTGGTCATGGTCAAGGCATGGTATAACTGAGCAAGGATCAGTGGTGCAATTCGGAATTTCACCTGGAGTTGGTCTACAATTTCCATGAGGGCCAAATTAATGGTGTCTCCCCCAGTAGGAAAGAAGAGCTGTGACAGAACCACGAGGGTGAAGGTGTCCCACCAAACACGGGGTCTTTCCTGTTTTTTGTCCCTTATCTTTTCAGCAAGGAAGGTTTTAGAGACCCGCGTGAATGCTTGGTCACCTCCTAAAGCCTGGAATTCTCCTCTTGATAGGCCAAAGAAAGTACAAGCTTCATTCTTGTAGCTATCTTTGAGGTTTGGCCTAGCTGGTTCTCCATGGTCATGGAATCGGAGGAATAGTTCAAATTCCTCAATTGTGGGAGTCAACTCATTAGTTCCAAACCTAAATAGTGAAAGTTGGGGATCCCAGAAAGGTAGGGCCGCCTGAATCATGTCCCAATTAATGGGCACATTTAACAGGGACAGAGTTTGTCCCATGTGGTATTTCTGTTCCCATTTAATTTGTTCATCTCCTTGCAATTGCCTTGCCCAAGAACGGATCCAAGGGGTATCAAAGGCACACTTCTCTATCCTAGGGAAGCGAACTCTCTCAGTCGAGGATGAAGATGCCATGTCGACTATCCAATTGAAATTCCAAGTCAATTTAGGGTTTTCCACCAAAAACTCTAAATTAGTCTAAGGCATGCAACAAGATATGCAAAAATTAAATTAATGCCTAAGCAGTTTATGCAGTTATCCATCACAAGAACCAAATCCAAGCACTCAAGTTATGGGGTTTTAAGGGTTATGTCCTTTAAATGTTTGGAAAACGCATTCAGGTCTTAACCGGCCTTTTCTTTCATCTGTCCTTTCATCTGCTCTTTGATTTAAATTCTGTAATTATTAAACATTGCACCAACTCATATAGTTTTAAATATATAAACAACAATAGGGTATATGCACAAATTGTTATGCTATGATACATGAAACAGCCCCATCTTCTTCTCTCTCTTCCACCTCACATAAAAGACAAAATAGACAACCACATCCCCTCCTTTCTCTCTTTCTCACCTTTCCCCCTTACGTTCTCTCTCTTCTATCTCACCTAAAAGAAAGGTAAAAAAAAAATAGACAATGCCGTCTCCTCCTTTCTCTCTCTTTCTCACTCCTCTTCATAAAAGACAAAAAATAGCAGACCCATTCTTTCTCTCTCCCTCTCATTCGTTCTCACACCTCCTCAAAAAAGACAAAACAGCAACCTCTTAATTCTCTTTTCGTTTTCCTTGTCTCTCTCTCATACGATTTAGGCAGATCATCATCATGATAAGATGAGATGCCTTGACCATGTGATGAATAGAACCATATCAAGAAATCATGATGCCATGACTCACTGCCACACCTATAAATCTAATTATAATACAATATTTACTTCAAAAAAAAACTAACAACCCAAGATTTTAAACATATTTATGGAGATCAAACCTTGCACACCTCATAATCAAATCTGAACATTCTAATAAAGTAAGGCATAATTCATGAGTAAGAGCAGGAATCCGTCCACAGAAAACTAGTACATTATTATCATATCAAACAAACATTGTAAGAAAACTTATGCAATAAATCATGGATAATCATGTTCTCCATCATCTTTACATATATAGATCTCTTCAATAGAGAAGAAAATATAAAAAGGGCATAAAACATGTGCTTCTTTTCATGAGTTCATTATCAAATCAACAATGTATCCAAAATTTCACACATCAGTAAATGAACATAGATTTATAGATTAAATATCAAGGAGAACAATGCATAGAAACATATGGGAAGAATTAATCCCACTTGCCTGTATGAAGCCTTCGGATTACATCCATCCCCTCCTCTGTCTTTTTCTTTCTTTCTCTTAATCCCAAGAACAATAAATCAAGGAGGTACGGATATAAGAAAGAGATGTGAGAGGGAAAGGAAGTGAGTGAGATGAAGTAGAGATAAAGGGAGGGTTAGACGTGAGAGAGGGTATGAGGGGCGGCTAAGAAAAAAGAAATAAATAAATATATATATATATATATATATATCAAAGAGGGAGGGAGTGACGTGCTATGAAGAGTTAGGGTTTAAGGAAGAGTTAGGATTCAGAGTATATACAGCTAGGAAATTTTGTGTTTAGCACCAATCAAATGTCTAAAATGAAAAGACTTTGACTAGTCAGTTGTTTGACTTGGTCAAAACTCAAAACGAGATTTTTAGGTCATCACATGTACGTACTCTATTCCCTTTGATAATCCGGTATGAGATGGTTGTATATGATCTGCTCAGGCACCACTGGTTCACTCAACTGGTCTGTTGTGAGCTTTGCCATGGTTTTGTCATTTGGAGCCAAGACCGTGAGAACATATCCCTTTGACACCAAGCTCCCCATCTCAAAAGCAACAAATGTTAGGATCACAAGAAGATTTAGTAGGATGATTCCACTTGTTCTTTGAGTACTTGCTGCAATTCGATTGCTTTAAGGAGAGGAATCCATTTAAGATTCTAGTCTAGAATCTCCTCAAAATCGACCAAGTGGGAGAATTTTGTAGTGGATGATGAGAAAGCAAAAGCATAGCGTCCGAATTTCAGAGATGAAAGGGAGATGAAAACGAGAGATGGTATTACAGTGCCTAGGGCAAAGAGGGAATTGTTGTTGGAAGATGAGGAGAACGTAGGATACGAGGACTTGAAATCTATTGGAGCCCTTTGCTGGAAGATTTGCTGGTCTAACGGTGATGTATGTGTCCACATAGGTGCATGAAGCCTATGTGTACACACCTTCCACCTTTGGACCAGTAGATCTTCCTGCGTGAGGAACCAGCTGATATGGCCTCGGATACGAGTTCTAGAGAGGTTCAAGGTGGCGGTTTCAACGGCCTTCATCATGTGCCTTTGCAATGCAAACTGAGTCGTGATAACGCTGTTTTCTCAAACAGTCCCGTGGTGATATGGTATGTTGCCCTGACGTGCCGCCTCACTGTTGGGTACTGGATGCCCAGCGGTGCTGGACACCAAGCAAATGATGTAAATAAATAACTTAATAAGTTAATAATGAAAACCACATCTTGGACTGAAAGAAATCTCAATCATTGCACCCATGAACACCCGTCACGTACATCAAGAACACTATATCACAACCCATGACACTACAAGTCTACAACCATTGCATCAATTTCCCACTACGCATGAAAGATGAGCAATCCAATTGAGACCTAGACCAGCCTTTCTTTCTTCTATACATGCACATAAGTTGGCAACTTAGCATTTTGAAAAGAAACCAAACATCTTCTCATGAATATTTGTGAAAACAACGTAATCAAGAAATTAATATATATGAAAACAAGTTTTAGAGAGAATGAGAGAAACCCACTACCGCTCCATACAACTCATAGCACCACTACCATTAAAACACAACCCTCACCATCACCACCATCACATCACAACCCCTCACCATTAATGCAACCACCTCTTATACCGTAACCCATAACACTACAACCATTGCACCAATTAAAAACCCCCCACTATATATGACTACAACCACATCACAGTGAACATTTATTGAAAACGATGCCATCAGCAGATTCAGCACTAGGATTGGGCGAAGCAAAGGCAAGGAACTCCTTATCACGTTCCAACATCGCCATGGTTTGTTCATTTAAGGTCAACCATACTTCTATTCCATCTCCATCTCTGGTGTCCATCAGAGTAACCATATTACTTTCCGTACCCGCCATTGCTGCATCGAAATAACTCACCCATGCAGGCTTTCCCCACCCAAAATCAGCTTCATATAAAGGCATCCTACACAAACTGGTGAAGAAACAGGAATCTGCTTCAGAAAAGAGCTGCTCTTGCTTTTCTATTTCAACTAATTTTGAGATCCACCCATCGCCCTGAAATTGATCTCTTAAATATTCACCGTCAATCTTTCTAATAGCTTCTCTCATCTGAAGCACCAAGTCAACTAACTCGCTCTCCCTCTCATTCCTCAATGACACATTCGCGTCCCAGACCATATTTCCAATAGTGATTCCCGGTAAGGGTGGAACCATCCTCCCTCGCATGTTAACCATATATCTCGCCACGAAAGGAAGCTTTGTAGAACCTGGTTTTGCTCTAGAGGCAGCCATGACACGTTGCCAGATGAGCGTCGACACCACTTCAACCCTGGTGGGGTGTTTCAAAGTACTTGAAGACATGTTGTTGCTCACCTTGGCCTTTAGCGCAGTTATGCTTGAGCCGGTAAACACAAACCTTGCTTTCCTTGCAGTGATCAACTCCGCTTTGGATGACTCAAAGATTGCATTTTGGGGCCACAATACTGATAAATCCCTTGATGGGAAGATAGAATCTTGTAAGAAGATGGGTGACACAGCTTCACTAGAACCGCGAGCGATGGAGGCCCAATCGTTAACAAACTTCGCCATCGATAATGCATCAATGATCGTGTGTAGAAAGCACATACCGATTGCTAGTCCTCCGCAATCAAAGCTGTTCACTTGAATGGATAACTGAACTACGCGATGATCTAGTTCAGTAGCCACAAAATCAGGTGGAAGGAAACGATTCAGTACCTCAATTTCAGGTTTCTCTAAAAGCTTCGAGAGGTCACAGTTGACATGGGCTTCTATATAATCAACTCCCTCGTCGTTACAGTCGATACTGGAGAAGCCATCTTTGAATCTTCCTGCAAATGGGTAGTATTGGGACAAGGTCTCTGATAAGGATTTCTTGAGCTGATGTGATCTTTTGGCAGTTGGGATCCTTGATTGGCTGCTTACAGAAGGGTAAAAGAAAACGTGAGGACCATACGAGATGGGAGTGATCTGGTCAAGAAGGGAGAGTTTAAAGGTTCTAAGGTGAAGGGGAGTCGGGGAAGATGGTTTGACAGCCTCTTTTGAGATGATTTCAACCTTCGTCTTCTTCTTTCTTTCCTTTCAAAAGATAAGTCTTTCTCTGTGGTTCAGGCAAACACAATGTTCTGCTTATAATGTTAGGGAATAAGGAAGGAAAATTAAGGCGTATCCCCATAGTCGGTGGTCTGATATTTTTCAAAATAATTCAGATTCAGTCGATTAATTCTTAAAAATTAAGAAATAGTGATACTCTTTTCAAATAGTTGAGATTGAATGTCATTTTACTATTCATGAAGAATTTCTTTCAAAAATACCTTAAAAAAGACTTACAAAGCTCACTAGTACCTAATTAGCTGAAAAGTTTTCAAAATCTTTTGAGGGCATTGTCGGAAAAAAGTCTTTGTGAACAGTAAAATGTAATTAAATCCCAACAGTGTGAAAAAGTATCACTAATTCTTAGTTTTTGATAATTAATTGACTGAATCTGAATTATTTTGAAAAAATATTACTAAAAATCAACTTCCCTTAAAAAATATATTTCATATTACACATTGAAATTAATCTTCCAAACAAGTTACAGTATATATGATTTTCGTGTTCTTTTGTTACGTGTGTTACGTGCTTTCCTTCTTGGCTTAGTATGAATGATGTTCTGATGGTCTCTTCAGATGATTTCAACCACCATCTTCTTCGTAGTACTAAAGTTGACGAATGATAAGGAGCTTCACGCATAAATACGGAACAATTCTTCTCAGATATTGCGCCCGGTCTTTCCATCAGTCGCCAATGACCTAATGCCATGTGGTACATAAAGTGAACATTTACTTTTTCATTCTCATTTCTCCAATGCATAAGAAAGAAAAGAAAGGACTGATGCTGCAGCGATTGGGAAGTACGTACAGTGATAGCACGGAGCAGCTTTGCTCCATTGACGAGATTAATAGATATTGCGATGACCTTTTTTAATAGCGTATCCACTTCGTTGGTACGAAACGAAAACCCAAATATTCTTGAAAAAGCAGGCTCTCAGACTCTTTCAGTGACCTTCTTTTCAAAAAATGAAAACCTTCCTTTTCCTTGATGTCATTTACCTCCGCTTCTCAAACCCTGTTCTCAAAGAACTCTCTTTCAAACCCTCTTGGGGTGAAATCGGGTTGATCTTCTTTGTTAAGGTTTCCGGGCATTTGAAAACCCTCTCTCTTTGCTGGACACAACAGGACGGGGCATGGGCTTCCCGCAAATCATCATATCTGGACACAACAGGACGGGGCATTTGAAAACCCTCATTCTTCATTCTCTGTTTATTTCTGACTAGTCATATTGTTAAACTTGAATCTTAAATCATTATATCTGAATTGAATCATATTATTAATCTTGACCAGTTTTCTATTTCTCCTCTTTCTGTTTTTTAATGCCTCAAAATGGTTTGCGTCTCGATGAATACCGAAGAAGAGATCTTTATCGAAAGCCAAAACAAATACAAAGACTCGGGTTGCTTAAGGGGAAAATTAATTTTTAGTTATATTTTTTCAACATAATTAAGATTCAGTCAACAAAATTTTGAGTTTAACTTTCAATAAATCTTTATCAAAATAATTAATTTTTAGTAACATGTTATCAATAAATTCTTCCAAAATTACCCTTATACAACTCACTTTCAATAAATTCTTCCAAAATTACCCTTATACAACTCACTTTCAAGACTTATACAAACAATAAATTGACTTGTAAAAGTCATTTTAGACTTATATAAGTAATAAATTGGTTTGTATAAATCAATAAAATGATTTGTACCTTGAATGATCGACTTGTAAAAGTCATCTGGACAAGTGATTTAAGGGTATTTTTGGAATAATTGATTTGTAATGGTAAAATATTATTAAATATTAATTATTTTATTAAAGGATCATTAAAATTTAAAATTTAAAACTTTCCTGACTTAATATTAATTATTTCGAAAAATATCATTAAAAATTAATTTTAAAATTTACATGTGCATTCCTTCAGTCATGTGAGACAGTGTTGCTGAGACAGTGTTGCTGACGCAAGACACTGTTGCTGATGCAAGTCTCTTGCGTTTGATGTGGCAAAGTTTGATGTGGCAAAGTACTTCTTATGTAAAAGTCACGGGGTTCACTCCTCCGTATTATCGATGCCAAATCACATCACCACTTTTATCAGAACTTAATCGTATTCTGTGTTGCCATCTTTACATCTGTGTAAGGCGTGTTTTTCAAAATAAATCAGTTTCATAAATTGACGGCCTATTCTTGTTAATTTGCTTTTAGGGGATGCTTTCAACATAATTGTGAATCGCAATCGGTGTCATGTTAATGTTATCTTCATTAAAAAGTATTTTATGAAATGCCCTCAAAATATATTTAAAACGTTTTCATTCATTTTGTTATAAGTGTAGTTTGCAAATCATTTTTAGGGTATATTCGAAAAAAATTTTTAACAGCAATAAAATAACACCGATTTTCAATTATATAAAAAAAGTAGGACCTAATTACTAAGAATTGAACGACTGAATCTAAATTATTTTAAAAAAATCACTAAAAATCGATTTTCCCTCTTTGTATCCGTGGATTGTACGTTTTTTGTTTTACTATATCCCTCTAACCAATAGGACCATTTTTAGTGGCATGGATGAATGATTGAATAACCCAAAGTTCCAAACAGTTTATTTGATAAGGGATCATTTGGGTTAGCTTCTCTAAACCCCATATAAAAAAAAAGTAGAGTTCGTCACATGCATAATAACTATCTTTTTTTTAAATGTTTATCAAGTTTATTATGTATACTAACTATCTTTTTTTTAATGATCAAGTTTATTATGTAATAAAAAAAAAAGGTAGTAAGTGAGCAAGTTGAGTCATATAAAGGGATTTCGTTTTACTGTGAAATTTGTTAAGGGGATGCTTTTCTTTTTTTCCATGTGGCAATTCCCTTTTCTTTTTGAGTTTGATGTGGAATGGCCGTGTATACACAAATTTTTCGTTTGAAATCAAACGGATCAGATGTGCCAATACAAATAAATTTGTATTTTTATTAAAAATAATGTAGGGTACAGATCTCTGTGATTCCTTTGATTCTTTTCTTCACAAATCTTAGATTTGAGGGCTGAAATAGCTTAATCCCAAATCGGTCTTCGGCCTTCCTTGGCGAACTTCAAGAAAGGCAGACAAAGTGGTAGATCTGGTGGATTCCACGTGTAGATCTGTGATGGATTTGGTGAGAAGTCTTCGGCTTGATCTTCGGCTTGTAGGCTTGTTGAAGGTCTTGGGAAACTTTAATATTTGATGTAGATCTCTGGGCTGTAGAGCGTGTCAGAGACAGAGTGCCTGAATCTTCAGATCTTGAGTGCTATATTTGAGCTTCAAGTCTTCAATGCTTCAAAGCTTCTTGAATCTTCAGAACAGCAGCACCTTCATTCTTCAGACCTTAAGGTCTTCAGAATAGCAGCACTTCAGTTCTTCAAAAATTTAGGTCTTCAGAACAGCAGAGCTTCAGTTCTTCAGTCTTCAGAGTAGCAGAAATTTGCTTCTTTTCTTCTGTAGACTTCCTGTGTTTTGAATGAGGAGAGAACCACCATATTTATAGATGTTGGGAGGATAGAGCTCTCTAGATTTAAAACTCTTGAGAGAGTTATCACAAGTTGTAGATAATTCTCTATTTGTTTGAAGAATTATCAATATTTAAAGATAATTCATCTAAAAACTCTTGAGATAATTATCACAAGTTGTAGATAATTCTTTATTTTTTGAATAATTATCCATATTTAAAGATAATTCATTTTTGAGAATAATCCCTCAAAGGGGCCCCACGATCAATTTATTAGCTATTTTAGAGATTATATAATTTTATCTTTAAGTGGAGTCCATACTTTTGTGAGATTTTGCCATGTGGCATCTCAAAATTTCCCTTCCTACAAATGCCCCCTCGAGGCTTGTTTGCTTACACGACTTGTTGTGCTTTAAGTAAACAAGGCTCGACCTTGTATTTGTGAGGCTTGACTTTGTAGCACTTTGCTGATGACTTTTGTCAATTTGCATAGAATTTGTTGTGCAAATTTTATTTATTTATTTTTGTTAATTGCTTGTAAAATCATTGATTGGCCTTCATGTTTTAAACCAAGTCACAGCAAGGATTTCCATATTATTCATTGGAGAAAGGCCCTTTCCATTTGAGTGAGTCTATAAGACTACTTAATTATTTTAGAAACTGAAGCCAAAAGCAATCTCATTTAAAAGGTTTGTAGGACCCTTTAAATGATTCTTGTATCTCGCAGCAAAGGCTCGCTCCATTTCTAAAGTCCCAAAACCACCTAGGCATCAACCGTTCGTTTAGGCCCTGACTTCATACTTCTGGGCCTAAGTTAAAAGCCCAAATCTTCCTTGAATAACCATGTGATGCTCACATCAGCAGTAGAGCTTGTGACTCTAAGACACAAACATGAATGATTATTACGTGGAATCCGTGTAAAAGAATGAGGACTGGCGAGCCATAATTCTCAATTAAGTTAGGACTCTATGGTCTCAGTTACTCCCGGTGCATTAGAAGAAAGGATAACCCAATTATACTTATAATAGAACTCTAGAGTCTCAATTAAACTAGGACTCTGTTTTCTCCTTCTATATAAGACGAGCAACCCCTTAGACTTCAATGCTTTTGTTGAGAAGAGGCCGTCAGTTCTAAAGCTTGAAGAAATAGGTATTTGGTTTCTTCTATTTGCCCCCATTTTTTTTTCTCAGCATGTCTTGCACTACACCCCACATCACCTCAACAAGAGTTGGTTCATAGTCATCTGGAGCCTTGAATCCATGGAGATCCATCACTGTAGGAGTAATATTAGCAAGCCCGTCATTAAGAACATCCTCTCCGAAAAACCATGATGTGTGAACACCCATTAATGTGCTTTAATAACTTTGTATGCGTATTTGGGTTGATCATGAATTGTTTATATGTTTTCATGCATGATGAATCTTCTAGGATGTTGTTGTACATGCTCTCACAATCCATGGTATCTATTATGCCATGGCTATGCCTCAAACAAATAGATACTCGCATAATAATTTTAATGGCTAATATTTTATGATAAATTTCAGATTGCCATTAACAGTAGGGGTTGACTTTGTGGCAATGGACTTATCATAGCAGAACCTATGCTTTCCTCTCTCTTTTTTTAACTCCTGCAAGCAATCCATGATGGAAGTATCTTTATTAGAACCCCCACTACCACTTTCGGCAGGACTGCGACCCGGATTTGAAGCCTAAAAATTAATCTTTGGTTATTCCCATGATCAACAAGGGAAGAATTGGAACCTTTTTCACATGTTGATCCATAATGTGATACCTTTTCTGGAGTCGAATTCCTGTTCATAAAACCCCATTTACTCATGTAAGTTTCCTTCTGAAGTCCCGAGATAGCGGATCCCACATAACCATTGCTTGACTTCTGGTGGCGTGAAGTGCCACTAGATATCGTATTCACATTCATTGATCCGGTGGTGGAACTTTAGCCCCCTCGTTTCCTAAAGAACCAATTGTTTTTTTTTTTGTTCACTTAGGCACGACTGGCTGTTGTTTTGTGATTGACTAGAGCTGCTGCTCTTCTCCTCCCTTAAAAGCATATCAGAAGGACCCCGTTCCTTTTTTATTCGTCTGTAGGACCACCTAATGGTCTAGAATCTTGGACCGGAGACAACCCCAATTGGGTATTTGTGAGACCTCTTGAGTTCTGTTTGTATTTTGCACCATAAGGGGCTCAGTTTATTTGGTCTGTAGGACCATTAACAGGTTCTTATTCTTTACACCTTAGCATCTCCTTTTAATCACACACATTTATGGCACATGAGGAGAGTTGGCCAATTTTTTCCAAGATTGGTAACTGAAACCCAATAATTCACAAACTCTTTTTTTTTTATTTTATTTAATGGAGACTTCACTTGTACCTGTTCAATAATCTTGGGCCTTGTACGGTTATCTAACTCTTGTTAGAGTTTTAGTGATTTCCAAGTACGTGAGATACAATATTCTTGGGGGATGTTTTAGTGATTTCCAAGTTCGTGAGATACAATATTCTTGGGGGATTCTTATTTGGGATGGATATCAAGTCCATCTCTACATTAAGCTTTCTCAACAGAACTTGAACGGATGCCTACACAAATCAAATGCTTATAGGACTTTTATAAATTTCCTTTATCTTGTAACTCTAGTCCTTTTTGTGTTCCACTAGGAAAAGGATACTTTCACCCCTCACAATTATATAAACCGTGAAATGTTTCTGGATTGGTGCAATGGTTAAGCCGTGTAACCACCCGAGCCGAGTTATGACCAAAAGAAGAGGCTCTTCACGACTTCTAGTTTGACATCTCTTGTATTCATCCCCATCTTTGAACAGGTAATTTCCTTCCTTTGTTTTCTTTATGTTATGCTTTACTCTTTTTCTTTTTTTTTGGAATAAGATATCATTGTACAATTCTTCCATATTGCCTTGTAAACACCATTGAGTGCTTGTTTGTGAACTTTAACTTTATGAGTTCTTTGCCTCTTTGTGCTCTTTGCTCTCGGGGATTGCAATCAAATAAATTGAGAACATTGTCATGATGTCATGCCGACTCTGGATCTTGACCCGACTAGCTTTGAAGATGGAAACAGACTGAGAACATGTCGTGATGTCTTGCCGATTCTGGATCTTGACCCGACTAGCTTTGAAGATGGAAACAGACTGAAAATATGTCGTGATGTCATGCCGATTCTGGATCTTGACCCGACTAGCTTTGAAGATGGAAACAGACTGAAAATATGTTATGATGTCTTGCCGATTCTGGATCTTGACCCGACTAGCTTTGAAGATAGAAACGGACGGAGAACATGTCATGATGTCTTGCCGATTCTGGATCTTAACCCGACTAGTTTCTCATATTATATCCGCCAAAGCGATATATACTTGCTTCTTACAAGAGAAGTCTATGTTTTGGGTCTTTCTTTTAAACTGGCACTTTGGTCTATAATTTTCTTGACATCTCACGAATGGCTTTCAACTTGGAGATTTTGCATGAGATCAAGGGTTGTTTTATGATCATGATAAAGATCAAAGACTTGCAACCATTCTGGCCTCCTGTCGCAACACCTTCTTGCTTGAATTTTTCAATTAATCATGATATCAATTTAATACTTGTTTTCTTTTCTTTTTCTCTTTTCTTTTTGTATCATGATTGTTGATTGACTTTGAATGTTCATTCCCTATACTTAGTAAGGATGATGATGATTTGGACTGAACCTGGAGTAACTTCTCAGGTTGCCTACGTACCCAAGTAGGGATCAAGTCACATGTAGTTCCTTTATTTTGTTAGGTTGACTTTTCAGGTTTTCAACCTAAGTTTTTTTTTTGGTGCCATGTATAGTTTAAACTCATATAGGCTAGGAGTATCATACAGTTTAGACTCATATGATAAGGAGTGTTTTAGATAGTTTAGGCTCGTATCTAGGAGCACTTTCTTCATGGGTAATATTTTTTCAAGAACTTGCCATTGATGGGAGCGAGCCTTTGACCTTCTGGCGTGACTAACTTTTAAGCTCCATTAGTGTAAACTTCTTGAACTATATACAGTCCATCCCAATTAGAGAGGAATTTGCCCCCAGTTCGATGGGATATATTAATTGGCCGTCGGACAGCAAGCACTAATTCTCCCTTTTGGAATGCACGTGGCCGTACCTTCTTATTGAAAGCTCTAGAGAGACAAGCTTGGTAGCACTCTAATTGTTGTTGTGCTTCAAGTCTTTTCTCATCCAGTGCTTCTAATTCTGCAAGACGAAGGTTGCATTCTCTTCTTCAGTAAGACCTTCTTGTATTGCAATTCGCAAAGATGAAATCTGACGTTCCAAAGGAAGGATGGCTTCTACCCCATACACAAGAGAATATGGAGTGGCCTTCGAGGCCGTTCGGTATGTTGTCCTGTACACCCAAAGAGCTCCTTGCATTCTTTCATGCCAATCTTTCTTTGACTTTGATGCGATCTTTTTCAACAAATTACACAAAGTCTTGTTAAATGCTTCAGCCAAACCATTAGCAGGAGCATTATACATTGATGATTTCCTTTGCTTTATGTCAAACTTCTCACAAAATTGATCCATGGCACTGTTACTGAACCGAGTTCCATTGTCAGTGACAATGTTACGAGGGATGCCATAACAATAAATTATGTTAGACCGGATGAAGGTGATCACATTCTCCTTTTTGACCTCTTTGAACGGCACTTCTTCGGCCCACTTGGAAAAATAATCAGTTGCAGCTAAGATGTATAGATGATTACCCGAAGTCTTTGGCATTGGCCCAACGACATCTAATCCCCATGATTCAAAAGGCCAAGATGCTATTGTAGGATGCAACGGTTCTGGAGGTTGATGTATGAAATTTGCATGGAATTGGCAAGGTTGACATCGCTTTACATATTCCATAGCATCTTTGACCATGGTAGGCCAATAGTATCCCATCCTTTTCACTTGGTAATGAAGCTTTGGTCCTGATTGATGAGCACCACATATGCCAGAATGTGCATTCTCAAGAGATTTTGTTGCTTATTCCTCCCCCAAGCATCTCAAAAAAATGCCATCATATGAGCGGCAATACAATATGCCCTTATAATGAATGAACCGAGGTGCTCGACGCCGTATTTCAATTCTATGCCGTGGATCATCAGGCAACTTTCCATGTTCTAAGTAATTGATGATTGGATATCGCTAGTGCTCTTTCTCAATCATAAATACTGAGACAATATTTGTTTCTTCATCTTCAATGCAGTGAGGTTGAAAAAATGGAAGTAACCATCTATGAGAAACTGGAATGTCAACAGAATCTCCTTCAGTTAATGCTAAGGTAGATGACAAATTAGCTAAAGCATCGGCTTCTCGATTATCTGATCTTGGTACATGCTCAAGGGTGATATGCTCAAAACAATCCATGAGTTTCATTGCATACTAACAATACGAGATGAGGTCCGGCTTCTTAACATCATAATCTGTTAATAGTTGCTTTATAACCAATTGAGAGTCACCGAACACATTAAGATGTAAGAGATTCATCTCAAGAGCCATCTCAAGACCAATTAAAAGGGCTTGATATTCTGCCACATTATTTGAGCATAATTCTGCTAAGGTGAAAGAATAAAGTAGCACCTGCCGCTCTGGTGAGATAAAAACTACTCCAGTTCCTGTACCATCTCGTCGGGATGCGCCATCAAAAAACATCTTCCAAGAAGGAATAAAGTCAATCTAGAAGACCTCTTCGTCGGGCAAATTTTCTGACAACTCCCAATTTGTTGGAATAGGATGATCTGCCAACGCTTGTCCCTTTACAGCCTTTTGAGGTATAAAGAAAATTTCAAACTCTGATAGGAGAAGAGCCCATTTAGCTAGGCGTCCAGATAAGACAGGCCTAGACATGATATATTTAAGTGGGTCAGCCTTAGAAACAAGTTTGACAGTGTGAGCAAGCAAGTAATGCCTTAGCTTTTTTGCAGAGAAAATCAAAGCTAAGCATATCTTCTCTATCGGTGAATAATTGACTTCAGCACCAACAAGTGTCCTGCTCAAGTAATATAAAGCATTTTCTTTACCTTCATCATTGACTTGAGCAAGTAGTGCTCCCAAGGATCGTTCTTGCGCAGCAATGTAAAGAATAAATGGGCAGCCTGGAATTGGAGCTGCTAGAACAGTAGGTTTTAAGAGGTATGCCTTAATACTTTTGAAGGCATTACTGCAAGCTTCATCCCATTCGAAAAGAACATTCTTTTTCATCAATCTACTGAAAGGCTAACATCGTCCCGCTAAGTTGGAGATGAATCTTCGAATATACGCTAAACGACCTTGTAAACTTTTGAGTTCATGCAAGTTTCGGGGTTCTGGCATATTCTGTATTGCGTCAATCTTAGACTGATCAATTTCAATGCCGCGATGTCGAACAATGAAGCCAAGAAATTTTCCTAAAGAAACTCCGAAAGCACATTTTAGAGGATTCATCTTCAACTGATATCTTCGTAGCCTTTCGAACACATTTCTTAAGTCAAGAAGGTGATCTTGCCTTTTTCTAGACTTAATCACCAAGTCATCAACATAACATTCAACAACTTTATGAAGCATGTCATCAAATATTTTCTAGCATGGCGCGCTGATATGTGGCACCTGAATTTTTTAAACCAAAAGGCATGACTTTGTAGCAATAAATTCCTTTTGGTGTGCGGAATGCAGTAAGCTCTTCATCCTTTGGAGCCATTCAGATTTGATTGTACCCTGAAGACCCATGCATGAAAGATAATGCTTCGTGTCCTAGGGTGGCATCAACTATTAGCTCGATGATAGGAAGCGGAAAGTCGTCTTTTGGGCATGCATTATTAATATCTCTGAAATCAACACAAACCCGGATTTGTCCATTCTTCTTTTTAACCGGAACAATATTTGCTATCCATGATGGATACTTGACTTCTCGAATAAATCCAGCTTCAATAAGCTTGTTAACTTCTGCTTCAATCTGTGGAACGAGCTCAGGCTTAAAACGCCGTTGTGCTTGCTTGATTGGTCGAACTCCATGCTTGACAGCTAAATAATGAACTGCCACTTTGGGATCAAGGCTAGGCATTTCCTTGTAGCTCCATGCAAACACGTCTTTGAATTCACGTAAAAGATTAAAATAATCAGTCTCTTCTGCAAGTTTTAAATTAACACTTACAAAAATCGACCTAGGATCTTCAGGAGTACCCAAGTTGAGTTCTTTTTAACTCATCAACTGTAGCTTGCCCGCCGTCTTTCAATGTGGGTGGAGCTTGTTTAACACCATCTTCATGTAAAGCATCATCCTCGTCAGTTTCTTCAACTGTAATGTGACAAGAAGGAAGTATATTCTCATCATCATAGAGCTCACAGTCTTCATCCTGCAAACTCTGTTGATTTGTAAAAACTACAGTACGTGTCTTGACCTTGAGTGCTTCATCATTGGTTACGATCAAGGTAGATTGACGCTTCATACGTGAAGGAAAGAGGCTGCACGATTCCTCTAAAAGACTTTTACCAGAGGTCTTCCCATATGCATGCTTACACTTACTCCTTTTTACACCCGAAAGCCGCTCTTGGATACTTCGATTGTTTGATCTCTTCGTATGTACATATGAAGGAGGCAGATTCTGAGATCCAATCCTATCAAATACAGAAATGTGTGATGCAGTCTCCCCAAGCCGATCAGACACAGAAGTTCGTTTAACTTTAGCTTCTTTTGAACTTTCTTCAACTTCCTCAACAGTGATATGTTGTACATTTTCCTTCTTGGTGAAGATGTGAATTGGTGCGGATGGAATATAGCCTATACCTATTTTTGGGTTATTGATTGCATAACCCTTTTCTTTTAATTTTTTTTGTGTTTCACTCAATCCATGCACCTTTTCTCCAGTAATCTCTAGTGGAATTTTGCTCAAGGAAGTATTCTTTTGATCATACCCAGCTTTGGCAAGAAGCTTGTAAGCATTAGGGTTGAATCCTCCTTGACGTTTTGAAGGCAAGGCTTCACACTCAAACATGGGACCTTGTGAAGATTGAACAAAACCCATTAATGGGGGCTTGGAGATGGTTAACGAATCCAGCTTGGTAACTGGGAACGTCAAATCATTTAATGCATTGGATTCCCCGTTCTTATAATTTGTGAAAGGGAACTGTCCGCCTTTTCGTTGTGAAAGTGGAACATAACGAAGTACTGGACTGGGCTTGCTTTTGTTCAACGTAGTCGGAGTTTTCTCTGCTCCTATGCTGGCTTCTTGGCTGCCTATGCTGTTCTTTACTTCGAATGCTGTTCTTACTGACTTTTGTAATTCTACCAATTCCCAAGGTTTTGTCCTTCCTATTGAAGGGACAGAAGTTGATTGAGCCTTTTTAATTGTATCTATCTCTTGGTAGAATTTTGCATCGGCAAAGTAAGACTCTGCTTCAGAGAATGGTTTGTCATCTGCTACTATCTTCTTTTGAGCTCTATCTCTAAAGAACTTGAAACATTGGTGCAAAGTAGAGGGCACCACTCCGTGATCATGAAGCCAAGGCCTACCTAAGAACACATTGTAGGTTGTCTTGGAATCAATGATGTGCAACAAAGCAGTTGATTTTAATTCACCGATCACCACCTCTAGCCTAATCATTCCAATGGCCCTTTGTCCACCCTGGTTGAACCCTTGGATCATAAGTCGACTATGACCCAACTCATCTATTGAGATGCCCAATTGCTTCATTGTTTTTGTGGACATGATATTGACAGCTGAACCACAATCTAAGAGGATCCTGTTAACCCTTTGTTCACATATGTATCCAGAGACATAGAGAGAACGGTTATGAGGTTTAGCTCCCAGTAGTAAGTCTTCATCAGAGAAGATAATGGTTGACATGCAAGCTGTGCACGTGTTCTTACACTTTTCCGCACCCATTCCAATTTGAGGGACTTTGACTAAGTAATCACTTGGACTTGTAAGTGACCGTATTGGTACTACGGGCGCGCCTGCCCGTAGATATTTTGCGGGCGAGATCGGCCCGTGAAGAAAATACGGGCAAAGCCTGTTCATTCTATTTTTGGGCCTTTTTGACCTGTTTTAAGCTCTAATTACATGTTTTTATTATTTTCTCATTTGGCAGTGCAATTTGGGGTGTCTACAGCTGCCCCCTCTTTGCTGGTAATTGGAACCAATTACAAGCAGAGAGCAAAAAGACCCACTAATTGCACTTTCTGAGATTTTTGTATAATCAATTGCACTTTGCAAGGATTAAATGGTTGATTTTTGAAAAAAGAATTGATTGTGGAAGATTTGCTAAGAAATCCCTCAGCTTAAGGGCCAAATCTTCCTCTCTCCTCTCACTGAGCACTTGTGGGCTATGAAGTGAGATTTGAGACAAAATTTTTAAACAAAAGTGGGTAAGGTGGCAATCCTTGCAACTTACAACTAATACAAACATTAATCTCCTAAAAATTGTGAGAAAATGATAAAATACGCAATTTATGGCTTCGCCCGTATTTGGCTTACGGGCAGACCCTGCCCGTAGAGGGTTCACGGGCGACTGGGACCGTAGTTTTTTCACGGGCGTCTGATGTCCGTACTGATTTTACGGATTTTGAACTCCTTCTTAATCTCGCGAACGCGACTTTTCCTTCTCTGCTCGCATTTTGCCCTAATTCCTCCGCGACCGTGCTTTCTTCTCCGGTCCTTGCTTCTTCTTCTCCAAGCGTCCGACTTCATCTCCGGCAGCATTTGCTATCTCCGGCCATTCTCATTTTCCGGCGACCACTGTTCTCTTCCGGCGAATCCCTGTTTCCCGACGACGGTTCCCATTTCTTCTTCTTCCATTGCCGTGACTGTGGTCTTAGCTTCGGGTGTGCTTCTGGAATCATTGCAACTCAGGCAGCTAGGATTAGGGAGCTTGAGGAGCAGTTAGGGAGTAGGGATTAGATTCTTTCATCATTTTTTTTTCTTTCATTTTTTCCATACTTTTTTACAAAAGCAAACTCCACTAGTGGAAAGATATTAGATTTAATTCAAAAATAGGTTTTATATTATTGGCCTCAGAATTCTCAGATGCTTATAAAAACAGAAGTTTTATGAAAAAGTATTTGATTTCTCATCACTGGCCAAAGTATAGTTTTTTTTTTTTTTATTTTAAAGCTGATCCAAAACACTTAATCACATATAATTAAAGGAATTAAAATCAGGTTAAATAATGAAAAGGGTAGTCCAAGCAATAGGGAGAGACCAAATTTGTCTACCCCGTGACCATTAGAATCATCCCCTAATGATTTTTCCTTCGTGATTGGCCTTGCTAATCTGCTCAGTTTCCAGTGCTCATGCTGATTTGAAACTTAGACCACATGATCAATTCAACCCTTGATTCTTTTTTTTTTCTTCTTCTTTTCTTCTTTTTTTTTTCTTTTTTTTTTCTTTTTGCCCTTCTTGCCCCTAGTGCCAATTACGGTTTTCACTAGGGTTGGCCTCTGCATTCCGTCATCACCAATCTTACTCTGAAAGTTGAATGAATATACTAAAATCACCGAGGTCTTAATAATAGGACGAAACAAAGGCTAGGTTCGGTTTATGAAAGAAAAGGTATTAAAGGCTCAAAATTTCTTAAGTGTGAAAATGGGTCAACTGGACTTACAGTCATGGTGAATTCAATCCCATTCTCCTTCTTTTGTATTTGGCATTTATTTGCCCCTATTTTTTCTTTTCTTTTTTTCAAAATTTTTTTCTTTTTGCCCCTATTGGCCTTGCCCTTATTGGCTTTGCCCCAGTATAAGGCTGTAAGTCCAGTCTGGGTTTAACAAGAAAAACGAACAGGCTCAAATTGGTTTGACTAGGGATTCAAATTTTGGGATATAAGGAACAATGGCCTCAGATCATTTCCTAGTAATATTCATTCATGGAAAATATCTTTTTACTGTATCAGAGTTAATTGGCTCAGGAAAATCCTTCCCATCCATTTCTGTTAAGATGAGAGCACCCCCTGATAGGACCTTCTTGACTATATAAGGTCCTTCCCAATTTGGTTTGAACTTTCCACGAGGATCCTCCAAAAAGGGTAAAATCTTCTTTAATACCAAATTTCCTTCTTGGAAAGTTCTGGGCTTCACCTTTTTATTGTAAGCCCTAGCCATCCTCTTCCGATATAATTGGCCATGAATGAGTGCCTTCAAACGCTTTTCTTCAATTAAATTGAGTTGATCATGCCTAGACTGTATCCATTCAGCTTCTTCTAATTCAGCTTCCATTAGCACTCTTAATGAAGGTATTTCTACTTCTACTGGTAAAACTGCTTCCATTCCATAAACTAAGGAGTATGGAGTTGCCCCTGTAGAAGTCCGGATTGAGGTTCTGTAAGCATGTAGAGCAAGTGGCAGCATTTCATGCCAATCTTTAAAACTCACTACCATTTTCTGAATAATCTTCTTTATATTCTTATTCGCTGCTTCCACTGCCCCATTCATCTTTGGTCTGTAAGGCGCTGACTTGTGGTGGGTAATCTGAAATTGTTCACACATCTTCCTCATGTCTTTGTTCTTAAGGTTTGAAGCATTGTCTGTCACTATGGCACTGGGCAAACCATAGCGACAAATGATGTTGTGCTTCAAAAACTTAAGAACATGGCTACTCGTAATGTTTGCATATGAAGCTGCCTGTACCCACTTGGTGAAGTAATCAATTGCTACAAGTATAAACCTGTGTCCATTTGATGCCTTTGGAGAGATCATTCCAATGACATCTATACCCCACATAGAAAAAGGCCACGGAGATGTCATACTGTGTAATTCACTTGGGGGTGCATTCTTGTTATCTGCGTACACTTGGCATAAATGACACCTTTTAACATGCATATAGCAATCATGCTCCATAGTCGACCAGTAATATCCCAATCGCAGAATCTTCTTGGCAAGCATATGCCCATTCATATGGGGTCCACACACTCCTCCATGTACGGTTTCAACTATCCTTTCTGACTCAGTCTTTGCAACACATCTAAGTAGTATATCATTGTGTGATCTTTTGTACAACTGACCACCACTTAGTAAGAACTATCCTGCCAACCTCTGTATTGTTCTTTTTTCTGTAGAGGTGACATTTTCTGGCAAGCTCCGATCATTTAGGAAGTTCTTAATGTCTTGAAACCATGGTACTTCTTCTTCTGGGGTTTCTTCTAGAACAAGGCAGTAAGCTGGTTCATCCCTGACTTCAATTTCCAATGGTCTAATATCAACCCCTTCTGGCATACTGACCATTGAAGCCAATGTTGCCAGAGCATCTGCAAACTAGTTTTTGGCCCTTGGCATATAATTGAAGGAAATTCGAGTAAACTTGGTGCTTATTTCTTCCAAATACTGGTGATAGGGGATCAATTTATGATCCTTGGTTTTCCATTCACCAGTTGTTTGGAAGATGATAAGACTCGAATCCCCATATACGTCAAGTTCCTCTACTTCATGGTCTAAGGCAGCTTGTAACCCAATTATGCATGCTTCATACTCTGCTATATTGTTCGTGCATTGGAACCTTAACTTCACTGCAATCGGGATATGTGCCCCATCTGGCTTGATCAATACAGCCCCTATTCCATTTCCATTCATATTGGCGGCCCCATCAAAAAACATTTGCCATGAGCTTTCCTCTTCTTCCTCTTCAGCAAACAGGATTGCCTCATCAGGGAAGTTGGTCTTTAAGGGTTGGTATTCTGGTAAAGGGTGTGCGGCTAAGTGATCTGCAATAGCTTGACCCTTAATGGCCTTCTGTGTGATATAGGTGAGGTCAAATTCAGAGAGTAACAACTGCCACTTTGCTGTTCTGCCAGTTAAAGCTGGTTTCTCAAATAGATACTTCAAAGGGTCCATGCGGGATATCAATAAGGTGGAATGACTAAGGAAATAGTGCCTTAGTCTCTGAGTTGCCCATACTAAAGCACAACAAGTCTTTTCCAAAGGGGAATACTTTGCTTCATATTCTGTAAATTTCTTACTCAGGTAGTAAATCGCCCTCTCCTTTCTGCCTGTATCGTCATGCTGTCCTAAGACACACCCCATTGATGTCTCCAAAACAGACAAGTATAGGATTAGTGGCCTTCCGGGAGTTGGTGGTACTAGCACAGGTGGGTTTAATAAGTATTCCTTTATTGTGTCAAAGGCTTCTTGGCACTCATCATTCCAGACTGTCGGGTTATTCTTTCTTAGAAGTTTAAAAATTGGTTCACAGATAGCGGTGAGCTGTGCTATGAACCGGCTTATGTACTGAATCCTCCCAAGAAAACCCCGAACTTCCCTCTCGGTTCTAGGTGATGGCATTTCTATGATGGCTTTAGCTTTAGCTGGGTCAATCTCAATTCCTCTTCTGCTTACTATAAAGCCCAACAATTTTCCTGATGTAGCCCCAAAGACACATTTAGCAGGGTTAAGCCTTAGACTGTATTTCCTAAGCCGGTCAAATACCTTCTTCAAGTTGATCAAGTGGTCTTCTTCCTCACATGATTTGGCTATCATATCATCCATATAAACCTCCATCTCCTTATGGATCATATCATGGAATAAGGCTGTCATGGCCCTCTGGTAGGTTGCCCCAGCGTTCTTAAGTCCAAATGGCATGACAGTGTAGTGGAAGGTACCCCAAGGGGTGATAAAGGCTGTCTTCTCTTGGTCTTCCTTAGCCATCTTAATCTGATTATACCCAGAAAACCCATCCATGAATGAGAATAGACTATGTACAGCGGTGTTATCCACCAATATGTCTATGTGTGGAAGTGGAAAATCATCCTTTGGACTTGCCTTATTCAAATCTCTATAATCTACGCACATTCTGACCTTTCCATCCTTCTTTGGTACTGGCACTATATTTGCAAGCCATTCGGGGTATGTGGACACTGCTAAGAATCCAGCTTGGAATTGTTTAACCACTTCGTCTTTAACCTTCAATGTCCATTCAGGTTTTAACCTTCTCAGTTTCTGCTTAACTGGCTTAGAGTCTGGTAGAATGGGTAGCCTGTGCACCACCATATCTGTGTCTAACCTCGGCATGTCCCGATACGACCATGCAAACACATCTTCATAATCAGCCAAAAATCGTATCATTTCATCCCGCTGTACCTCAGATAGGCATACCCCAATCTTCACTATTTTTGGGTCATCTTCGGTCCCTAGGTTGATAGATATGGTCTCTTCAATATTGGGTTGGACCCCCTTTTCATGACGCTCTAATTGATATGTGATTTCTTTTGGAACGTCGTCTTCTTCGTCCTCGGTCTCTTCTTCCACCCCCATTAGGTCAAAGTCGAGCTCAAGGTCGAAGTCATACTCATCCTGATCCAATTCCGTTTGCTTATATGGTTCATAAATGGTTTGGACCTTTTTGAAAACTTTATCTTTTCTAGAAAAAATTGAAAAATCTTTTTGTGTTTTTTGAGAGCCTTCTACAAAATCTTTCCCTGAAGACGAAGGCTCATTAAAACCTTCAGGAAAAGGGCATTCCACTAATGGAGTTTTTTTTTGGAAGCCATGTCTGTTTGCCAAACAAACGCGGCTTCAAAAGTAAGGGGAGTTTCCTCCCAATTATTCAGAATGAAAGAATCTGGAGCCGGGATACAAGCCTGCTCCTTAAGCTCAGGGTCTGCATCTAAGATCACCAGTACTGGGTGAGTTGCATTGCCTGCTTCTTCGGTAGGGCCAGTTCCAGATGGAACTTCTACTGCAGCCCAATCAATAAAAGGTAGCTCCTCTGCTACTTTTTCTTGGTCGCCTTCTGTCATGGCAAAGAATGCCCCTACGTCCTCAGAAAAGTCCTGCTCCTGTTCTGCCTGTGGCCCAGGCCCACCAAATTCTTGTGGAGGTGGAGGTGGAACATATGGTTGTATGGTGGAGGGTTTGGGTTTCTGGAATGGGTTGATATTGTAGTATGGAGGTTTGGACTGATCCTCAGGAGGAGACAGCTGAATCATGTGAGACAGCTTAGGAAAAGTTTCCCTGATGTGCGGGAATTTCATAGCTTCTATCTGCCCCTGACTTTTCCATTTCCTTGGCTTGGACCCCAATCCTGCTCTGTGAACCATCTTCTTAACCTGTACTGGTTCTATCCTTCCTTGTAGGTTAACCCCCAGGCCTTTTCCAGGGTGAAAGTTGTACTTTTCTAGCACATTTTTGACCATTTTTTCAGCACAGGTCAATTTTCCTTCTTTTTCCTGATACCCCCCAGGTATATAATTCACAGCTTCAAATTGAAAAGAGTGATATGTCAACTTATCTGCAGTCATTTCCATGTCAATACAGGGTACATCAGGGGACCACATGGGGGGAACCAAATTTTCGGCCAGGACGGTAATCACCTTTTGCCCTCTAATGTACTTGACTCTCTGGTGGAGGGTAGATGGTATGGCCCTAGCCGTATGAATCCACGGCCTTCCTAGGAGTAGGTTGAAAGCCGCAGGTATATCCATCACTTCAAATGTGATGTTGAAAATATACGGTCCAATTGTGACCGGCAGTTCAACCTCCCCTAGGGAGTGTGTTTTAGAGCTGTCAAATGCTCTTATGATTCTTCCATTTTGCTTTATTTTGTTTCGCTCCAGATTGAGCTTAACAAAGGTTACTAACGGGCAGACATTGAGGGCTGACCCATTATCAATCAAGACCCGGGCTATCATGCAACCTTTACTGAGCACAGCAATATGCAATGGGTCAACATGATGGTACCCTGCTGGACTGATTTCAGTCTCAGAAAAGGTTATGACATTATGGGATAAAATTTGACCAACCATCCGGCCTAGTTGGTCTGGTTCAATGTTTTTAGGCACATGGGCCCCCTGGAGTATCCTTAACAAGGAGTCCCTATGTTTTTCAGAATTTAACAATAGGCCCAGTATTGAGATCTGGGCAGGGACTTTGTTCAATTGCTCGAGGACATTGAACTCACTCTTTTTTATTACCTTCATGAGGTCAGCAGCCTCACTGTTAGTTACCTGAGGGGTCTCTTCCCCTACTTTGGCCTTACCTTTGTTTTTTTCCTCTTCTTTATCCTTCTCTGTTTCTTTCTGTTTTTCTTCCACACCTACACACTTTCCTGACCTCATCATAAGGTTTACTTCTTCCTTGCTTTCAACTGCAGGGCATGTAGTGGTAAATGCTTCACTGTAGTTCCATGGTACAGCCGATTCAATGTAGGAAGGCTTAGGGACATTCACCACCAATGGGGGAAGTTTGGACTTGGCAATGGAAGTCTGAGTAATAGGAACATTAACAACCAATGGAGGAAGTTGTTTTGGTTGGGGGTTTGCAGAAGTGACTGATGCACTACGGGGGTCACATTTTATGACCAATGGTGGCTTAGACTGAATGGGCGGAGTAAAAGTGGATGGATGGCAATTAATGACCAAAGGTGGCTTGGTGATGTTCATCTGGGCCATGAGGGATGAAACCCGGTCCAAAGATGAGCTAATGTTCTTTGCAGCACTATCATTCCCCTTTGAAATCATATTTATTTCTTTACCTTCACTTTTTCTGTCAAAATATACTTTGACCGTTGTCTCTATGGAAGCAATTAATTGAGATGGGTCAAAGGTTATTTTGTCAGAAGAGATGACTCCTATGACATTAGATGGGCCTGCCCCGTGATGCTGGGGCAGTGGGTTTTGTCCAATATCGGTTCTTGGAGGATTGGGAGCCCCTGTATTGAAAGACAGGGTATTCTGGTCCAGTAAATCCTGAATAGCATGTTTCAAAGGCCAGCACTTGTCTGTAGGGTGCCCAGGTGCACCCATATGGTAATCGCAAGTGGTGGAAGGGTCAAAATTTCTCCCTTTAGATGCATTCGGATTAGGCTCTCTTAAAGTGATATACCCTCCTTGCAATAGAGTGGGCAGCAATTGAGAGGGAGTCAATGGAATAGGGGTGAAAACCCTATTTCTCCTTGCTGCAAAATAGGCATCCTTTTCCTCTTTGGTAAAAACCCTTTTTTGGTCTGAAGGTGCTGCTGGAACATTGACCCTCATAGGGGCCTGGGTGGATGGAGATGGAGTAGGAAAATGAGCAGGTACGTTGATTTGTATGGGCTTGTTAGGGCCAGATGGTGGCTGTACCATGTTTACCTCACCCTCCTTCTTGTTCCCATTCTTTTTTGTCCCGCTTCCTTTCTTTAGGTTGGGGTCCTGCTGGCTAACCATGGCAGAGTGGTCAATTATCTTACCTGACCTTATTCCATCCTCAATTCGGTCAGCCACCTGAACCAAAGCTGGAAAATTAGTGGTGGTCTGACCCACCAAGTGGCTGTAGAATGGTTGACCCAAAGTGCTTATGAAAGTAGAAATCATTTCCTGTTCTAGCATGGGTGGCCTGACCTGAGAGGCTGTCTCCCTCCATCTCTTGGCATATTGCCTTACAGTCTCTTCCCTTCCTTTGCTCATTCTCATGACGTCGTACCTATCTGGCATGATCTCTGAATTGAACCGGTATTGAGTTAGGAATGCATCAGCTAGGTCCTTCCATCTTTTGATCTTTCCATGGTCTAGAGTGGCGAACCATCTTAATGCGGTTCCAGTCAGGCTCCTTTGGAAAAGTTGGATTAGAACACCTTCATCCTGCCCAAACTGGCATAGGGCACCACAGTATAACTTTAGGTGGCTCATGGGGCAACCAGTGCCATCATACTTGTCCAAGTCTGGGCACTTAAACTTAGCCGGCAGGTTAACATTGGGTATAGGCACAGGTCTTCAAAATTGGTGCCTCCAAAGTTGTTTACCCCTTTGACTTCCCTAAGTTCATCTTGGATCATTTTTAGCTTATGCATGAACTTTCTTTCAACCTCTTCCCTTATCCTTTCCTTCTCCTTAGCCTTGTTTGATTCAGCTGTCTCATCCCTGGTCAGTATAGGTTCAAGGGTGGGTTCATAGACGGGTTCAGGAGTTGGTTGCACTGGAGGTGGAACGTTGACTTGGGGTGGAGGTGCAGGGTTGGATGTGGATGCCTGGTTCTGGGCCTGCATTTGTTGGGCCTGCACTTGTTGGGCCTGTACTGACAGTATGTTCTCTAGCATTCGGGCTAGTCCTACCACTTGTTCTTGGAGTAGAACAACATCTGGATGAGGAGCATCAACTTCATCTTCAATGGGATTCATGGCTCGAGCTCTTGATCTGGTTACAGGAGCTATGATTGCGAGTGTATTAGTACCTGGATACAAGATAAAGGAAAAGATATCAATGCTCAATTAATCTCATTCACATGCCTAAAAATGCCTATGTGCAAGCTGGGTGAACACGAGTTTGGATTTTTCTGTATTTGCTTCTTTTTTTTTCTTTTTTTTTTTTTCTTTTTTTTTTTTTTTTTGAATTGATTTGTTGGAATATTCTAGGGCTTCCAACAGGTCCCACAAAAGAGAGAAAGGTCTGAAATTCAAAAGGCTTTCAGAAGCCCGGGGGGTTTTTTTTTTTTTTGAAAAAGGTCTGAAATTCAAAGGCTTTCAGAGGCCCAGGGATATTTTTGGAAAAGGTCTGAAATTCAGAGGCTTTCAGAGGCCCGGGATTTTTGATGAAAGTCTGAAATTCAAAGGCTTTCAGAGGCCCAGGGATGTTTTGATGAAAGTCTGAAATTCAAAGGCTTTCAGAGGCCCAAAAGAAAAAGGTCTGAAATTCAAAGGCTTTCAGGGGCCCAAAAGTTCTGAAATTCAAAGGCTTTCAGAGGCCCAAAAGAAAAAGGTCTGAAATTCAAAGGCTTTCAGAGGCCCAAAAGTTCTGAAATTCAAAGGCTTTCAGAGGCCCAAAAGAAAAAGGTCTGAAATTCAAAGGCTTTCAGAGGCCCAAAAGTTCTGAAATTCAAAGGCTTTCAGAGGCCCAAAAGAAAAAGGTCTGAAATTCAAAGGCTTTCAGAGGCCCAAAAGTTCTGCAATTCAAAGGCTTTTAGAGGCCCAAAAGAAAAAGGTCTGAAATTAAAAGGTTTTCAGAGGCCCAAAAGATCTGAAATTCAAAGGCTTTCAGAGGCCCAAAAGATCTGAAATTCAAAGGCTTTCAGAGGCCCGGAGTTTTTTTGAGAAAAAGTCTGAAATTCAAAGGCTTTCAGAGGCCCGAAAGTTTTTTGAGAAAAAGTCTGAAATTCAAAGGCTTTCAGAGGCCCAGGGATTTTTGAGAAAAAGTCTGAAATTCAAAGGCTTTCAGAGGCCCAAGATTTTTTTGAAAAATCTGAAATTCAAAGGCTTTCAGAGGCCCAGGATTTTTTTGAAAAATCTGAAATTCAAAGGCTTTCAGAGGCCCAAGATTTTTGAAAAAGTCTGAAATTCAAAGGCTTTCAGAAGCCCAAGGAACCTTTCTCTCACATTTTTTTTCTTTTAATTATTTTGTTTGTTTTTTTTTTTTTTTTTTGCTTTTTTTTTTGTTTTTTTTTTTTGAAGCATTTTATTCAAACTTGTTTCCCTTTATCATTATTTAAAGGTTAACAGAATATTTTAGTGGGAAAAACTGATTAAAGTTGAATATTCCGAGAAAACCGTATACACAGTACGGTCCAGCCCTGCCCGTATTCAAATTACGAGCCTGCCGTGACCGTATGCAATCCACGGGCGAGCCTAGCCCATATGACCAATACGGGCAAGCCCAGCCCGTGTACCAAATGCGGTTTTACGGAACTCTGTTATATTTTTCCAGTTTTTACATGGTTTGATCACTTTCATTGTTCATCCAAACGTACGGTTCACCCATTGCAGAGCTTCTAAACTGTCCCAAAGTGGACTTTGACCTTTTTGCTAAAACACATGTTTAGGAAGGCACATGTACCCTCCAAATTGACACCATACTCAAGAATTTGGTACCCTTTTGTTGCCTCTTGTGTGTACATAGGGTAGGATTGATTCTAAACAGAGTTAGAAACTCTTCCTATGGGCTGCACCAACTTTTAGAAAATATGCATATTTTGGGACCAATTTTATCCCAAACCCATGGGTACCATGACACCCCTATGACATGAAAATAATTCAAAACAATAGGATTACCTTGTTACCTTGTTTACCTTCAATGTGGCATCCGCATTATGCCCTGGTTTGTAAGCCATGCATACGGCCTTCCCACAATCATACAAACCCGTATTCCCACGTAATTGTGTACTTTAGCCAAAAACGTGTAACTCCACCTTCAAGCGTAGGGGTTTTGGGTTTTGGCTTAATGGCAACTTAACACTCAAGCCTAGTGATGACCAGAATCCCAGATCCACATTATCATCACATCATTAGCTCAAAGTTCTAAGGTGAATGTTTTCACTTTCGCTTTCCGAAGTATCGACCTCGTTGCGCCAAGCTACACACATTCGGGTTCAACTTCCTATAGGTTAAGGGTAGGCTGTGTAAAAATAAAAGGTGCACAGTGCATTGTAAAAATAGGTCACATTCACAACGTCCCAAACCCTTGCCACTCTTTTCGCAGCCATGCATAAACAAACCAAGGCATAATAGGAAAGCATATTTAAAATAAACAAGTAAATAAAGCAATCCTATAGCACCCAAAACATGCTCATAAAAAAAAATCATCTAATCATGCAAACATATGATCATGTTATACACCCAAAATCATCATGGAGATCATGCTGAAAATTAAAACATGCTATCATAAAAATATAGCAAGAAATAAGCATGGTTCAGCAAAACGAACCTCCCCTACGCATGTTTGTAGAAACAATCCTATAAATCAGAATTAAGCATGTTTCTACCCCCATGAATTCTTAAGCGATAAATCAGATTTACAACCTATCCCACATGCTTAAGAACACCAAACAGCAAGCAAAACAAAGACATGCTAAAAACACAAAATAGCAAGCAAATCAAAAAGTCAAAAAACATGAACAAACACCAAAAGGCTGAAATCCACAAGTCCCCAGTGGAGTCGCCAGTTGTGAGATATGGGAAAAAATCAATCTAATGATTTCCTCAATCATCACACGGGATTAAATAAAACAAAGAGTCGCCACCATTCAATTTAGGTGTGAATGGACACCAAAATATTAAATAAGCACAAAAGGCAAATTTTAGGGCAAAATATCCCTCCTAAAAAAAACAACCAGAGATGGGTAAGGGGATTAAGTTATGAACGGGGGAAGGTGTTAGGCACCCCCATTCATCCACACAAGGTGGTTGCCAGGTATTGTTCATGTTTAAAATAAAGGAAAAAGCTTGCTATAAAAATCAGGAAAAATCAAAAAAGGCAAAAATATATGGTTTTTTCATATGAATAGTCTGATTGATCCAGAACTATCAAACATGATCATACCATTCCTAGGGTTTCATGATCAAAACAAAATCGAGATAAAATCAAATAAAACCAATCTAAAGTGAAAAATCCAAAAATCTGGCTTCAAGTCAAATTCTAGAAATCTAGAAAAATATGATTTTTATAAAATATTTCAAAATTGAACTTGAACAGTCCAGGACATAGATAAAGCCCAAATTTCACATTAAATCAAAAAATAAAAACCAAAAATATCCACATTTATGAAAAACACCAAAAGGGGAGAACTGAGACCGTAGGGTCTTCTCTCAATAATGAAAAACAATTTAAAAATCATCTCATGAAACCCTAGAGGTTATTTTCAGGCTTTTATATTCAGATCTATCATATTGATCATGATAAATCCAAGATCTTAGCCTAAAATCACAAAAATCACAAAAACAGTGCTGTAGGTGCAAAAGTGGCAAAAATCCAAATCTTGGAAAAAAGTGGGGATCTCATGCTATGAACATTATAGATTCATGTTATTTATTCAGATATATCATAAAAAACATTAAAACATGATCAGGATATTTAAAACAGCCACATCTCACAAATTAGAGCACATGGGGGTCTACCCTACGGATCCACCTGTTCTCTTTTCCCCTAGTTCTCTCTTCACGTTTTACGGCTAGAGAGACTCTTGAGGTACTTAGAGATAGGTTTGGGTACACAAACACAATCACAGGCTTTATTCTATAAAAAAAAGAAAAAAACAGATATGGGGTTCTATTCTAGGGATCCACCTGTTCCCCTTTCCCTAGTTCTCTCTTCACGTTTTACGGCTAGAGAGACCCTTGAGGTACTTAGAGACAAGTTTAGGAATACAAAAACAGATATGGCCTTATTCTACAGCAATAGAGATGATCCTATTACATCTAGAATTGAAGACAGAAAATAAAAAGGGATAAGGGACTTACCTGGATTGAGCAGGCAGAGCAGCAGGGATTCCTTTCCTTCTCTTGGAGCTTTTGATTCTTCAAAATTTCGTGGCCCTTAGCTAGAGGAGAGAGCCTCTATTTATAGACAAACCCAGGGGTAAGGCTGGTCCAAAGGGATATACCATGATCCCCCAGATTAGGTAAAAAATATGGATAATGCCAATCCATGGCCAACAAGGATAAATAGGATAATTCGGATGAATAAATAAGATAATTCGCTTATCCAAGAGAGATATTTGGGTGCAGATAAGGCTCAAAAATCAAAAAGGTAAAATTCGCACAAAGACCCCCGTGCCCGTATATATATTACGGTCGCGCCCTGCCCGTATTATTAATACGGGCACGCCGTGACCGTATATCAACTGCAGGTATGACCAGTCCGTAAACAAAATACGGTCATGATCAGTTTGGCCAGATTTTATACTTTTTTGACCTGTTTCAAATCCCAATTAATATTTTCAATTATTTTCTCATTTTTAGTGCAATTTGGGGTGTCTACAGCTGCCCCCTCTTTGCTGGTGATTGGAACCAATTACTAGCAGAGAGTAAAAAGACCCACTAATTGCACTTTTTGAGATCTTTGTCTAACCAATTGCATTTTGCAAGGATCAAATGGATGATTTTATAAAAAAAGAATTGATTGTGGAAGATTTGCTAAGAAGTCCCTCAGCTTAAGGGCCAAATCCTCCTTTCTCTCCTCTCACTGAGCACTTGTGGGCTATGAAGTGAGATTTGAGACAAAATTTTTAAACAAAAGTGGGTAAGGTGGCAATCCTTGCAACTTACAACTAATATAAACATTGATCTCCTGAAAAGTGTGGAGAAAATGATGAAAAAGACAATTTTTCTGGGTGGCCTGCAGTTGTAGCATAATGAACAGCAAAGAACAGACACAACTCAAAATTACACATTTGAAAGACATCTCATTAATTGAACTTGCTTTGGTCAAAAAAATGAGTGATACTAAACATGGATTTGAAGATAGCCAATGAAACCCCTGCTTGAAGTCTGATGGGGTGGCGTCTCTTCCTTATCTCAGATTTCTTGGAGCTCTCGTGGCTATGAAAAGAAATCTGAGACAAGCAATTTTTGAAAAGAATGTGGATTTAAAATTGACCACTGCAAACTCAATTGATTTTGATGTTTTTCACTTTTTGAATTTTCCTGATTGATTTTCTTATTTGATATACCTGGGTGCCATTTGATGCCCGAACCTATGCTTGAATATTTTGCAACTTGCTTTTGCTTATTTATCTTCTTGCTCTCTCAATAACGATGTATGTGCCCTTACTGCCCATAACCTGTCTTTATGCTTTTTAATTGCCCAAGTAAATGCCCTCATCTTGATTGATGGATCATGATCTGTTGATCTAATCTCATGCCTGTACAACCCATGATCTGTCTTTCATGCCTTTTTGCTGCCCCAGTAAAATCTTTCTTCATGATTGAAGAATTGGGAACCCTTGTCTAACGAAGAAAACATGCCATTGCTTCGAAGCCTTTTTTTTCTTTCAAATTCGAAGACTAAAGCTTGATTGCTTCTTCCAGATGTCGGAATTCATTCCAATGAAAACCCAGAAGGAAAGAAACTGAGCATGCCCCGGTTTTGATTGTTTGAAGAAGTATTTGCCCCTCAGTAGAGATGATCCTCTTTTTCCCTTTTTCTCTTTTTTCTTCTTTCTTTTTTTCTTTTTTTTTCTTTTTTTTCTCACTTTTTTTTAACCTTTGCCAAAAAGAAACCCTAATAGAAGAATGCAAATACAAAAATAAGAAAATAGGTTTTATACTAGTGGCCTCAGAATTCTCTAATGCTTGCAAAACCAATGTTTTATGAAAAGATATAGATTCTCATCATAGGCCAAAAATATAGTTTTTTGCTTTTTGTGCTTTTTTTTTTTTTTTTTTGAAAAATGATCCAATCACTTGTTAGCATATAGTCCAAAAGAATTAAAATCAAGTTGAATAATGAGAAGATTATTTCAGAAAATGAAGAAAGACCAAAAATCAACCTTTGGAACCTTTAGAGTCATCCCCATGACCATCGGTTTGTCAATTGATGCTCCAGATATGACGATTCTTTCAATCTGACTATTTTGCCCCAGTCTAGAAAGACATTTTACTTCATCCAATTGAAGAGCAATTGTTTCTCCATTGTATCCATGATATGAGAATTTATAACTTCAACTTCAGCAATAATTTCTTAATGGCAATTTTGATGGCCATCAACTTGTTCACAGATGATTCATATCATAGTTCTGATTATGTTGCTTTAGTCTTGAAAAGAGAATTTTCCTCAATCACTTGAAGAGTGTCTGTATCTCAAAATAACCACCAACATGAAGACTTCACCTGGATCTATGCCAATTCTGGACTTTCCTCTCTAACAATTTCCTTCTTGTAGATAGCTGATTATTTGCCATGTAGCGCCCTTCTGGGTTTTCACTACATTTTCTCCATTTTTTCTTTTTCTTTTTTTTTTTTTAATCCTTCATCACCAGCAACCATGTAGTCAAAACTGCCTTAATTCAAAATTTCTTAATCAAAGAGGACTTATGAATGGGACGAAACGAAGGCTTGGTGTTAGTTTAGAAAAAAAAGGAATAAAAGGCTCAAATACCATATGATCAAATGGGTTAACTGAAATTGTAATTTTTAAGGCATTTCTTCCCTTGGAATGGATACAAAATTGCCCCAGTAATGAAGTTCTTCCCTCAATTTGATTTCTTCATTTGAAACTTATTCTCCAGTATTGAACTTCTTTTTTCCATTCTTTTCTTCACAATTTTGAAGACATTCTCCAAATAGCATTTGATTATCTTTTTTTCTTCCTTTTTTTTTCTTTTTTTTTCTTCTTCTTCTTTTTTTTTTTCATTTCTTTGCCCCATTTTCTGAAAACATATTCAAAATCCCTTTTGAACTTCAACAATTGTCCCTTCATGCCTTAATAAATTTGCCCCAGTGTGGGGTTACAATTCTCAGTTTAGGTTACTTGGAAAAATGTATCAAGCTCAAAGGGTCTAACTAGGGATTTCAAAATTTTTGGGGATATAAGAAAGAAAGGCCTCTTATCATTTTAAGAAAAATTTGAATTTTAGACTTGGCAGAGTTGCACTACATGACTGGCTCAGGATTTTTTTTTTCTCTTTTTTTCCTTCTTAATCACCTTTTGTCAACATGAAAGCCTCTTTAAATAGAACCTCTGTTATGAACAAGCTCTTCACCTTTTGATCAATCTTTTGAATTTGGATTCTTTCCATCAAATGATGCCCAATTCTATTTCCTACGAAAATGTCAAATCTTCTCCCATATTTTCAAGTGCAAAGCCCTAAAATTTCTTCAAACAATATTATCAACTTCCCTTTGAACGAATCAGCAAGTGGTGCGATTCTTTCTGTATTCTAATGAAGAAACTTCAAATCTTCTTCTATCTTTTCTGTTGAAGACTGTGGGTCATCTTTGGTTCCAAAGGCCATAAAATTGGTCACTTCATAATTTTGCAAAATATTCTTCTCATAACATTTAAAAGATTTGAATTTTTGTATAAAATGTCTTTTGCTTCGATTTTGGTCTCAAAATTGAGCCCAATGTCAAAGTCATATTCAACTCAATGAAATTCAATAAGAGATATGATTCATAAGTAAAAGGACCTTGCTGAAAACTTTTTTTTTTCTAGAAAAATTTTAAAGGGAAAAATCTTTTTTTTTTTTTTTTTTGAAGAGCCTTTATTAAAATCACTTCCTGAGAACAAGGCTCCTTAGGATCCTCAGGAAATGTGCATTCTTCTTATGCAGGTTTCTTTTTAGAGAACATGGGAGTTCGAAAACTGCCCCTATTCTCAAAGGCAAAAGTTGACTTTTCTCCCTTTTTCAGATAATTTCTTTCTTCTGCTGAGTGAGGCAAGCCTTCCTGCTCATAACCAGGAGCATTTCTTTCAAGATAAACCCTGACTGTTGGACCAAAAGGAGCGATAAGCTGAGAAGGATCAGATCTTCTTTCTCCAGAGAAAATTGCCCCTATTGCATTTGAGTTGCCTGCCCCATTGTTATCAGTAGGTGGGATGGGTGTAACTGAATTGAATGATAAGGAGTTATTATCCAGTAAATCCTGAATTGCATGCTTTAGGGCCAAGCAACGATCTGTGGTATGCCCTGGACTACTCATATGATACTCACAAATTGCAGATGGATCATAATTCTTCCCTTTGCTTGCATGAGGATTTGGCAACCTCAAAGTCACATAACCCTTTTGAAGTAAGGTAGGCAAAAGTTCAGATGGTCTCATAGGCAGTTTAGAAAATTCCCTTCTCTTCCTTACTTCTGTTTCTTCCTTCAGAGGTTGTGCAGAAGGGACATTAATTTGGATAGGCAGCAAAGGAACTTGATGGATTGGCTTGATAGGAGGTGGATGGACATTGATTTGAAAGGGTTCCCTGGGAAGTTGTACCATATTCACTTCTGCTTCTCTTCTTTCTTCATTCTTTATTCTTCCATTACCATTCTCCTTTTTCTGTGTAGAGAAAGTGGTGGAAGCTTCCTGGTTCAACACTGCAGAGTAATCAGCTATTTTCCCAGACTTGATCCCATCTTCAATTCTGTCTGCCACTTGCACTAGGACAGCAAAGTTGGTGGTAGTTTGACCCACCAAGTGACTGTAAAATGGTTGTCCCAATGTCATGATGAAAGTTGAAATCATTTCTGGTTCTCCCACGGGTGGCTTGACTTGTGCAGCCAACTCCCTCCACCTTTTAGCATATTGCCTTATGGTCTCATCATTTCTCTTTGTCATCCTCATCATGTCATACCTATCTGGTATAATCTCCGAGTTAAACTTGTATTGTGCCAAAAAGGAATCTGCTAAATCCTTCCACCTTCTTATTTTCCCATGATCCAAAGTGGCAAACCACCTCAAAGCAGCTCCAGTTAAACTCCTCTGGAAGAGCTGAATTAGTATGCTGTCATCCCGGCCAAACTGGCATAAAGCCCCGCAGTATAACTTCAAATGGCTCATGGGGCAGCCAGTGCCATCATATTTATCAAAATCTGGGCATTTAAACTTGGCTGGTAGACATACATCGGGGTATAGACACAAATCTTTGAAATTGGTGCCTCCAAAGTTATTCACCCCTTTTACCTCCCTTAGTTCATCTTGAATCATCTCCAGTCTGTGCATGAATTTCTTTTCCATTTCTTCCCTCATCCTTTCTTTTTCCTCTTCTTTGTCCGATTCAACCATCTCCTCCCTGATCAGTATAGGTTCAGGGGTAGGTTCAGAAATGGGTTCAGGAATAGGTTGAACCGGAGGTGGGATATTGATTGGAGGTGGAGGTGCTTGGTTGGAAGTGGATGCTTGATTCTGGGCTTGAACTTGTTGGGCCTGCACCGATAGTATGTTCTCTAGCATTCGGGCTAGTCCTGCCACCTGCTCCTGAAGCAGGACAATATCTGGGTGAAGAGCATCAACTTCAGTCTCAATGGGATTCATGGCGCGAGCTCTTGATTTGATTACAGGAGCTATGATTGCAAGTGTATTGGTACCTGGCAAAACAATAAAGGAAAAATATCAGTGCCTATTTAATCTCATTCACCTACCTAGGAATGCCTATGTGCAAGCTGGGTGAACACGAGTTTGGATTTTTTTCTTTATTCGCTTCTTTTTTTTTGTTTGAATTGAATTGTTGGAATATTCTAGGGCTTCCAACAGGTCCCACAAAAAAAAGAAGAAAAGGATCTGAAATTCAAAGGCTTTCAGAGGCCTAAAGAAATTTTTGGAAAAAGTCTGAAATTCAAAGGCTTTCAGAGGCCCAGGGATATTTTTGGAAAAAAGTCTGAAATTCAAAGGCTTTCAGAGGCCCAAAGGATCTGTGTCTATAATTCAGAGGCTTATAGACGGCCCAAAGAAATGATTTGTCTAAAATTCAGAGGCTTTTAGACGGCCCAGGGATATTTTTGAAAAAAGTCTGAAATTCAAAGGCTTTCAGAGGCCCAGAGATTTTTGAGAAAAGTCTGAAATTCAAAGGCTTTTAGAGGCCCGAGGAAAAAGATCTGAAATTCAAAGGCTTTCAGAGGCCCAAAGGATATGTGTCTATAATTCAGAGGCTTATAGACGGCCCAAAGGAATGATTGTATAAAATTCAGAGGCTTTTAGACGGCCCAAAGAAATGATTTGTCTAAAATTCAGAGGCTTTTAGACGGCCCAAAAGATATGTGTCTATAATTCAGAGGCTTATAGACGGCCCAAAGAAAATGTTTGTCTAAAATTCAGAGGCTTTTAGACGGCCCAAAAAGGATAGGTGTCTATAATTCAGAGGCTTATAGACGGCCCAAAAAAAATGATTGTCTAAAATTCAGAGGCTTTTAGACGGCCCAAAAGAAAAAGGTCTGAAATTCAAAGGCTTTCAGAAGCCCAAGAGTTTTGAAAAAGTCTGAAATTCAAAGAGTTTCAGAAGCCCAAGGAACCTTTCTCTCACATTTTTTTTTCAATTATTATTTTTATTTATTTATTTATTTATTTTTGAAGCATTTTATTCAAACTTGTTTCCCTTTATCATTATTTAAAGGTTAAAGGAAGATTTTAGTGGGAAAAACTGATTAAAGTTGAATATTCCGAAAAAACCGTAAACACAGTACGGTCCAGCCGTGCCCGTATTCAAATTACGAGCAAGCCGTGACCGTATGCAATCCACGGGCGAGCCTAGCCCGTATAACCAATACGGGCAAGCCCAGCCCGTGTACTAAATGCGGTTTTACGGAACCCTGTTATGTTTTTCCAGTTTTTACATGGTTTGATCACTTTAATTGTTCATCCAAACATACGGTTCACCCAGTGCAAGGCTTCTAAACTGTCCCAAAGTGGACCTTGGCCTATTTGCTAAAACACATGTTTAGGAAGGCACATGTACCCTCCAAATCGACACCATACTCAAGAATTTGGTACCCTTTTGTTGACTCTTGTATGAACATAGGGTAGGATTGATTCTAAACAGAGTTAGAGACTCTTCCTATGGGCTGCACCAATTTTAAAAACATGTAAATTTTGGGACCAATTTTATCCCGAACCAATGGGTACCATGACACTCCTATGACATGAAAATAATGCAAAACAATAGGATTACCTTGTTACCTTGTTTACCTTCAATGTGGCATCCGCATTATGCCCTGGTTTGTAAGCCATGCATACGGCCTTCCCTCAATCATACAAACCCATATTCCCACGTAATTGTATATTTTAGCCAAAAACGTGTAACTCCACCTTCAAGCGTAGGGGTTTTGGGTTTTGGCTTAATGGCAACTTAGCACTCAAGCCTAGTGATGACCAGAATCCCAGATCCACGTTATCATCACATCATTAGCTCAAAGTTCTAAGGTGAATGTTTTCACTTTCGCTTTCCGAAGTATCGACCTCGTTGCGCCAAGCTACACACATTCGGGTTCAACTTCCTATAGGTTAAGGGTAGGCTGTGTAAAAATAAAAGGTGCACAGTGCATTGTAAAAATAGGGTGCATTCACAACGTCCCAAACCCTTGCCACTCTTTTCGCAGCCATGCATAAACAAACCAAGGCATAATAGGAAAGCATATTTAAAATAAACAAGTAAATAAGGCAATCCTATAGCACCCACAACATGCTCATAAAAAAAATCATCTATCATGCAAACATATGATCATGTTATACACCCAAAATCATCATGGAGATCATGCTGAAAATAAAAACATGCTATCATAAAAATATAGCAAGAAATAAGCATAGTTCATCAAAACGGACCTCCCCTACGCATGTTTGTAGAAACTCTCCTATACATCAAAATTAAGCATGTTTCTACCCCCATGAATTCTTAAGCACTAATTCAGATTTAAAACATACCCAACATGCTTAAGAACACAAAATAGAGAGCAAATCAAAAAATCAAAAACATGAACTAAAACACCAAAAAGGCTCAAATCCACAAGTCCCCAGTGGAGTCGCCAGTTGTGAGACATGGGAAAAAATCAATCTTAATGATTTCCTCAATCATCACATGAGATTATATTAAACAAAGAGTCGCCACCATTCAATTTAGGTGTGAATGGACACCAAAATATTAAATAAGCACAAAAGGCAAATTTTAGGGCAAAATATCCCTCCTAAAAAAAACAACCAGAGATGGGTAAGGGGATTAAGTTATGAACAGGGGAAGGTGTTAGGCACCCCTATTCATCCACACAAGGTGGTTGCCAGGCATTGTTCATGTTAAAATAAAGGAAAAGCTTGCTATAAAAATTAGGAAAAATCACAAAAAGGCAAAAATATATGTTTTTTTTCATATGAATAGTCTGATTGATCCAGAACTATCAAACATGATCATACCATTCCTAGGGTTTCATGATCAAAACAAAATCGAGATAAAATCAAATAAAACCAATCTAAAGTGAAAAATCCAAAAATCTGGCTTCAAGTCAAATTCTAGAAATCTAGAAAAATATGATTTTTATAAAATATTTCAAAATTGAACTTGAACAGTCCAGGACATAGATAAAGCCAAAATTTCACATTAAATCAAAAAATAAAAACCAAAAATATCCACATTGATGAAAAACACCAAAAGGGGAGAACTGAGACCGTAGGGTCTTCTCTCAATAATGAAAAACAATTTAAAAATCATCTCATGAAACCCTAGAGGTTATTTTCAGGCTTTTATATTCAGATCTATCATATTGATCATGATAAATCCAAGATCTTAGCCTAAAATCACAAAAATCACAAAAACAGTGCTGTAGGTGCAAAAGTGGCAAAAATCCAAATCTTGGAAAAAAGTGGGGATCTCATGCTATAAACATCATAGATTCATGTTATTCATTCAGATTCATCATAAAAGCATTAAAACATGATCAGGATATTCAAAATAGCCACATCTCACAAATTAGAGCACATGGGGGTCTACCCTACGGATCCACCTGTTCTCTTTTCCCATAATTTTCTCTTTACGTTTTACGGCTAGAGAGACTCTTGAGGTACTTAGAGATAGGTTTGGGTACACAAACACAATCACAGGCTTTATTCTATAAAAAAAAGAAAAAAACAGATATGGGGTTCTATTCTAGGGATCCACCTGTTCCCCTTTCCCCTAGTTCTCTCTTCACGTTTTACGGCTAGAGAGACCCTTGAGGTACTTAGAGACAAGTTTAGGAATACAAAAACAGATATGGCCTTATTCTACAGCAATAGAGATGATCCTATTACATCTAGAATTGAAGACAGAAAATAAAAAGGGATAAGGGACTTACCTGGATTGAGCAGGCAGAGCAGCAGGGATTCCTTTCCTTCTCTTGGAGCTTTTGATTCTTCAAAATTTCGTGGCCCTTAGCTAGAGGAAAGAGCCTCTATTTATAGACACACCCAGGGGCATGGCTGGTCCAGAAGGATATATCCTGATCCTCAGGATAGAGAGAAAATTGGAGATAATGCCCATCCATAGCCAACCAAGGTGACTTGAGCGAATAAAACACGTAATTCGCTCATTTAAAGATATATTGGACTTCAAATAAAGCTCGGAAATCGAGAGGAGGACAAAACTTGCACGTGTCTTTAATGCTCGTAAATACACTACGGTCCAAAGGGGACCGTATAGATACTACGGACGCGCCTGTCCGTAGATAATTTGCGGGCGTAATGAGCCCGTGAAGGAAATACGGGCAAAGCCTGTTTATTCTATTTTTAGGCTTTTTTGACCTGTTTTAAGCTCTAATTACATGTTTTTATTATTTTCTCATTTGGTAGTGCAAATTGGGGTGTCTACAATCATAGACGTCAAATGAAGCTGGGATGTCTTTTAATATCCCTACAACACCGTCTTTTGTTGAATTCCCAACATCTTGACGCATGTCAGTGGTTGTAGAAAATTCTTCAGCATCTTCAATCGATTTTTCTTCATCATGTATCTCATAATATGAGACAACAGTAGCTGCGGCAGAGATACCTTCCAAAAATTTCTTTGGGATGTGTGAGACATGGAAAATATCATCTAGGATGACTTCCGATATCATCACGCGGGGATCGATAAAAATAATGAGTCACCACCATCCAAGTTAAAGTGTGAATGGACACCAAAGAGTTTATAAAAGCCAAAGTAGCTCTAATATAAGGAAAAATCTAGAGATCAGGTAAGGGGAATTATTTATGAGCGGGGGAAGGTGTTAGGCACCCCCACTCATCCATCTAAGATGGTTGCCACATGCTTGCTTATGCTAAGGATTGTTTGCTAATAATAAAAAAAAAAAACAAGAGATGCTTAAAATAAGCAAAATGTATGTGATTATTCCACATGAGCAATCAAATGAACTTGAACTCTCCTCATGGATACATCACTTCAGAACTTCATGAGTGAAGGAAAATCTAAGTCAAGTTTGAAGAAAATCAAGCCAAGGCAAATCTGGAAAAATCAGACCAAAAGAGCTTGAAAGCTTCGATTAACCATATCTCACTCAATTTAAATCCAAATCCAATGAAACCAAAGCCATTTGAAAACTGGTGTATAGCAGAGTATACAATAAAACATTCAGCTCAATCCGATTTAAAACGAGAGAGAAATGTTCTACTAAAATCTGCTGTTATAACTCAGAAAAAGTGGTGAGTAGGCATTTTCAAAACCTTATTCGTGGAGTTGGGCTCCATAAAAATCCATGAAAATTTGCATGGATGAAGTATGTGGTGCCATCTTTCCAAAAAAATAAGCCTCACACCAAACTCCATCTAGATGTGGCTTGTGTGCTCTCTTGAACAGGCCTAGAAGACCACAGATTAGCTCTGGACTATGCCCGCGAGCAGCTCTGAGTCAATCAAGTACACGAGGCACAAATCAAAACCAAATCTCTTGAAACCAGTTGGATTCGAAAATAGGCTTCTCAAGGAAAGCACAGAGATTAAAATCACTTGAAACGGATAAAAATTGAGCAAATGGTGCACCATCAAAGCAGCAAATTCAGCAATCTGGGCTGAACTGACACAGACTTTGAACAGATGCTGTCAAAAGATGGCTCCATAAAAATGAGCGAAAATTTCCAGATATAGAGTAGGCCATTCCATCTATCACATGTCTTTGGAAACACTCAAAAATTCATCCGGAGGATGAAGTTATGAGCATTCTAAGACAGGCCACAGATGCTGCCCTGTTTTGAAGATTTTGGAGAAGAAAGCCAAACTAGTGCATGTGTGCAAGTGAATTCGACCAAAACACTTGGAAATAAAGAAAAAACCATCTCATGAAGTTCTGAAATTCATTCTAAAGCCAATAATCTCAGATTTCCCGTATTAAACATGGAAATCCAAGATCTAGCTTATTCTTGCAAAAATGGTGAAAAGTGTGCTTGGTGATGAAAATCAATTCTCCAGGAGAAGGCTGGAATCCATTGCTATTGAGAGCAAGGATTCACACAATTTCTCCAGAAGCAAATGCATAAACATCAGAAAAATCATCCATAGGCTCAAAATAACCAAATAGCATGCTCTTCATCATTTGTAGGTTCTAAGCCTAGAGGATTTGTCAGCACCTCATTTTTACACCCCCAAAAATGAAAGAATAAAACCCTAATTGAAAAAGTCAAACTTGAAGGGGTCAAAAAGTTGACTTTTTGATCGGGTGCAAATTGACCACCAAACTTCATACCATTGGAAAGAGGACTTCGATACGATTCTAACGCAACTGAGTTTGCTCAAATCGGAGTCCGGATAAAGAAGTTATGGGCTGGTCAAACCTGGAATTAGCAAAAATCGGCTTCCTGCAAAACCCCGGATCAGCTATCCAAATTGGTCCCAGCAGAAAGAGCATTTCGACACGATTCAAAAGCAACAAAATTTGCTGGAATCGGAGTCCTGGATAGAGAGATATGAGCAAAACTGGCTCCAAGGTAGCAGTTTTGCACTTCTGTTAAAAGTCCGAATTTGCTGCAAAACTCTTGCTCAGTAGATAGAGAATCTCGCACTGATTCCAACGCCACTAAGTTTGCTAAAATCAAACACCGAATGAAAGAGATATAAGCCGTCAAAGTTTCAGAAAATCTGCACATGTGGCAAAAAACAGCAAAAATAAAAGAATCTTCAATTAAAATAATAATATTTTCATACAACACCTAATTAAAAGGTTTAAAATAAAGGAAAAAGAAAATAAAAAAAATCAAAGCATGCATGTGCTCAAAAACCAAAACAAAGATCTAAATAAAATAATAAGAAAATCTAAAATAATCAAGTAATTTAGATAATTAGGAAATAAAAGATATTAAGAAATAATAAAATATTCAACATATTTTGCTCATGGGGAATGCGTGTCCCCTATGAGCTCATGGATGAGCTCATGGGGGATAGGTGTCCCCAAAGCAATTATTAGTCTTTTTAAAAAATGGAGATGCTATGGACAATAATTAATTTTTAGTCATGGGGTATAAAAAGGCTTCATTAGCCCATTTGGAGGGGGGTCGGCTCATTTTTTTTCATCCATCTCTCTCACCTCTTTCACTTCCTCCTTTCCTCTCCCATTTGCTCCCACACGACCACCCATCTTCCACACTTTCCTTCATCACTCAATCTCTCCAAACTCTTCAAAATTCATTCCAAAGCCCTCCTACTCTCTTCCCTCTTCATTCTCAACTCAAGGAGAGTGTTTGGTGCCCTTTGGTGCTTGAAGAAAAAGCCTTGAAGTGCTTTTTTTTGTCCTATAAGGAGTTCTACACATTAACAGAGATCATAAATCTCCAAGGTGAGATCCCTTGTACCTTTTATTTAACATAGTTGAAGATCAATGAAATATGAGCTCTTTGATATTTTGTATGCTATATACTTGTTATTTTCTATTATTTTGGCTTGTTAGCTCATTTTTTCTTCATTAATGCCTCATCTTCACATGCAAGCAACCTCCAAAGGTAAGAGGGAGAGCTCCGGTTAATTTTAAGAGAGGGAGAGAGACTTTCAAGTTTGGGTTTAAGGGTCTACCAAATTCTATTTGGGCTTATATTTCTTATTCATTAAAAGGGGAGCATGTTCCTCTTATTTTGACTCTTATGTACCCTTTAACTTTCCCTCTTGTCCTTTCATTTATTCGGTTTTATATCTTAGCTTCAGGTTTGATTAAATATATTACATAGCATGCTATATTTTTGTTTAGATTTAGGCTTCTTTTTTATGGATGTACACTTCGGAGTATGTTTTACCATATTCTATAGGTGTAATGTTTTTTTTATTGCTGGGAGGAGAAGTAGCATGCCTTTTTCTTCTTTTCTTCTTTTTCTTATTGCTCATGTACAAAAGCATGTTCGTATAAAGTAGATGACCTACCCCCTATGCATTTGGTTATTGTTCTTACTATTGTTATAAGCATGCATGTCATTTCTCATCATTTAGGAACACATGAAGCATAAGTATGGATCATATATGTGTATGTTAATTATGAGCATGCTTTAGGACATATGAGCATGGCTTCCATCTTCTTTTGCTATTGTTTTAGCATACTTTTCACTATGATTTCATTTCATTTAGGTTACTACTGTTTTGTTTGCATGGATTCAGCTTCATTATCTTTACTTGTATATTTCATGTACATGTGCACACACTCATCTTGTAAGAGCATGATTAGGGGACATTTTGTATAGTCTATTGTCAAGTTTTTGCAGGCATATGAATGTTTATTTTAGCTTATACACACAGCAAGTACACACACATGCACTTTAAATGTTAAGTTGATTCTTTAAAATTGGTTCTTTAAATCATTTTGGTGGTTCTCTTGTGCATATGTTGGATGTTATTGCTTTAAGTTAAAAGAGACCAAAAAAGGGACACTTGGTCCCTGTTTCTTTGTTAAACTTGGTTCAAAAAGAAGAGAAGATAAGCCCTTAACCTTATCCTCTTCTTTGGTTTTGAAATCCTCCAAATGAAGCCCATCAAGTTTCATTTAGACCACTGTGGGCCTTCCAACGGGTCCCACATCTAGTCCGGTCCAAACCAAAGCCTATTTCGATAACGGGTCTGAGGCCATTTGCTTAATTGCCTGTGGGCCAAGTCCAAGCCCATTGGGCCCTAAAAACTTTAACCCACTAAATTTTTGTAAATAAAATTACATCAAAAATCAAATAACCAAATCCAATAAGGGTTACCCAATAACCCTAATGGGCCATGAGCTTGACTTAAAGCCCAACTTGGCAACCAATGGGCCTTCCAACGGGGCCCACATCCGACCCACTTCACTTTAATGGCTAAAAAGATAAAAATTAATAAAAGGGACTTACACCTACAAAGGTCTCTACCAGACTTAATCTGATACATGCTGGGCTAGGATCAGGGTGAGACTGAGTTAACACAGAACCAGGGAGACCCGAGGGACCCGTCATTCGACGAGGCGGACCGGGGTGTTTTCGGACTTCCCCGGACCGTAATCGAGAACTTACCTGAATCTCTAAAAAAGCCACAGACCAGCAAATCTTAGACCTGTATAGGCACCCAAGTGTCTACCTGCACATCTTAGGCAGTGGCGACTCTGATACCTCGAAACCCCAACGCATTCCGTGCGGCGCCCCGAGGAACGTGCGCACAGGATCCATTCCTATTTCTTTTTCCCAAGGCTCTCTCTTCACGTTTTACGGCTAGAGAGAATTCCCAGGTACTTTGGAAGAGGTTTGGGGTTGCAAAAATACACAAAGTGGCCTTACACTACAGAAAGGTAGAAGATGAGAGTTGGAATGTAAAGGAGATGCTAGAAATTGAACTAGAAAATTACCTTTTGTAGCTTGAGTACTTGAATAGACAATCCAGCAAAGTTTCTCCTCTCCTTGCAGAGCTTCTAAGCTTCAAATTGTCAGCCATTTGCAAGAGGAGGACCCCTCTATTTATAGCCAAAGCCAAGGGTAGTAAGGTCCCAAGGGTATGACTAAAAGTTTTTCTAGATTACTCCAATTCTCCTTAAAGGCTTGAATTGGAGTAATTTAGCAAGTTTCGGAAGGTGAAATAGGAGTTCAAGTCCCTGAGATAGAGGTAATATGCGTAAATAAGGCTCAGAGATCGAGCCATTTTGCAAATCCCCGAAACAACCAAAACCGCATACACAGTGCGGTTTCCACAGAACCGTCACAATATGTGCAGTTTCTATGCAAATTCACCTCAACTGCACATACAGGGCGGTTCCAATTCAGTTACGCTCGTCATGATTGCTGTCGATGTGGCTCAACGGCTGAAGCTTCCGGAAGCCACGTGGAAGCTCACACGAGAAACATGAAAATCAATCGTGTTGTGTGTGCGGTCGCAACCGCACATACAGAGCGGTTGAGACCAAATTCTCAGAAACCATATATTCAGTGCGGTTAGCATCATTTTCGAGTGTTTTTGAGTGTTTGACACATGTCAAAGCTCAAATAAGACATTTAAAGTTCTTTTTGAGGGTTCTCTTATATTGAAGTGCAATTTGGGGTGTCTACAACTGCCCCCTCTTCACTGGAATTGGAATCAATTAACAGCGGAGAGCAAAAGACCCGCAAATTGCGCTTCCAAAGATCATGTCCATTCAATCATGAGTTGCAAGCACTCCAAAACAAGATTTTTTGAAAAAGAATTTGTTTAGAAGATCTGATGAAAAGTCCCTAACTTTAAGAGGCAGATCCTCTTCTCGCGTCCCATAAAGTACTCGTGGCTATGAAGTGAGATTTGAGCAAATTTTTTTAACAAAAGTTGATAGGGTGGTGTTTCTTGCAATTCACGACTATCTTGGACACAAATCTCTTGAAAGAGAATGGAAAAAGTTTTGAAAATCCATTTTTAGGTGCTAACCGTACTGAATATGCGGTTTTGACAATTTCAATACCAACCATTCTGTATGTGCGGTTTTCTAGGTTGCATAAAACCAAGACCGCGACCGCGATTTCTCACTTTGTCTTCGCAAAAACCCTTGAACTCTGGTGTTCTTCGCTTGCTCTTGCGACCGTGCCCTCTCTCCGGCTTTCACCTCTTCTCCTCCGACGGCATTACCTGTTCTCCGGCGACCTCATCTCCTTCTGGCGGCATTGCTCTTTGCCTGAAGTTCTGCAACGCTCGGTGACGGCTTTATCCTCCCACTTCTGCCATTCTTTGACCACTGTCTGAACTCAGTGCTCACTCGATAGGGGAGCTTAGACCATGATCAAGCTACCTCGATTGAAGTCCCGGTGAGGTCAAGAGTCAATTTTTCCTTGCAAACCTTTGATTTCGGCTAACACAGGTAAGTGGCCGAACCCCTTTTCTTTTGTAATCCTTCAATCCGAAATTTGGCAACTCGATTCCATGATTGAATGATCTTAGCTTATGCACGAATTTGACTCCATGATCAAATGGTTTTATGCTCTTGACTATTTGCTCTTTGATTGGGTGGAATCCCCAAAATTTTTCATTGGCTCGACCATGACTTGTATCACTCTGAGATTATCTGAAGCCTTATCTCACAATGCCAGTTTCTTTCTTGATTGTTACATTTCAGTTTGTCCAATTTGATCATTACTTTTTGTTGGATATTTGCTTCCCATCAACCTGATGATTTCTTGTTTTGTGGTAGTATAACACTTGACATGCTCACCCTATTATGAAGGACATGTTTTTCCATGCTTGGAATGACTCTTAGTTGACTCGAACTCAATTAGCTTGCTGTTTACCCTTGTTCATGCTTCCATGCTTATTTCAACATTCCGATTGTAGCAAATGCAAATCAATGCTAATTTTCACTTGGATTGAACACCTACAGGCTTGCCTTAGTAATGTCAAACCATTGTGTTTGACTGTATTATATTTGAACATCGGCCTTTGTACTTTAGAAGCTTAACCCAAAATCTCTAGCATGAATAGGCGTAGACAGCTCCTGCTATTTCGATCATGCCTTGACCGCCCTTAGTGCTGCTTTCTTTTGGTAAACCTGAAAATGGAACAAGTTTAACAGTTTAGGGACTTTAGGCAATTTTGTAGACACATTGGAGTCCTACAACTTTAGGAAATGAAATTAAGGATCCTAAAAAAACTCCTTTCAAAAAAAAAAAATTTTTCTTTTCTTTTCTTTCTTCTTTTTTTTTTCTCCTTTTTTTGTTTTTGTTTTTGCATATAAGAAAGATATATGGGAATTCTGTTTCCTGTATATAATTCTTATAATAATAATAATAACTAAACTAAAAAAAAAAAAAGAATGCTAAAGGCTAAAAGAAATTAAATCCTGGTTTGATCGGGCACTTTTGAAGTGATTCCTCCAATCTCCATTTCCTCTGCAAACAAACAAATATGATTAAACTAAAGAAAAGCAAAATTAAAGGAAACATGAAAGCGAACATAATGACTTCAAATGTAAAAACATGATGAATTTCTCCCTGCAATTGGTCTTGTAGATGGCTCGCACACGTTGCGCTTCTCGGGGTCCCGCAGATGAGCCTTCATCTTCAAGGGTTCGGAGGGACCCGGCCGATGTGGCATCTTCTTCTAGGGCCGAGCAGGACCTTGATCCTTCTTCTCCCAGCTGTCTGGAGGTTTCAGATTCAGACTCTAGGGCATCTGGGGGTTCGCAGGAGTCGATCCCAGAGGTATTCTCTGTTCTTTACAAAAACCAAGCCTCTCTTTTATCCCCTTCAACCTGACCCCTTCCTATTTGTATTTCTAGCCTGCCGCCAAGGTTCGAGATCGCAGGGGAGCTCGTCGTAGAGGTAGGGCGGGGGCCCGGGTGACTCGCGTTGCTATTCCTACGGGGATAGCGGATCAGATCCGAGACACCCCTCTTCTTCACAATTTGAGCACGCACCCTTCAGCGGGCGTCAGGGCTAACATTCCCCTTGTCTACCCTTCTTCTCATTATCGCGGGAGCTGGGCCCTTTTTGCTGACGTAGTGGCTGCATGTTCGACTCCTTTGCGTCGAGAGATGGGCCGTTTTGGGTTTGGCCCCTTCATCACCATCGCCGGCGTTCGTCAGGATCGACCTTTGATTGCGGCCATGATGGAGTGGTTTTTTCCTGAGACCCTGAGCTTCCATTTGCCGGATGTGGAGATTGGTATTCGTCCTTCCGACTTTGCTCTCATCACCGGGATCAGGATGATTGGAGATGTCATCACTGAGTTGGACAGGCCGGCTGATTTGGAGATTGCCGAGCTTCTGGGATATGATGAGATGTAGGTGGAGGCGTGGGACAGGAGTAGGATTACTCGCATTTCTCGGACCTGGTTGAGGAAGACCTTCCTAGAGAGGGGATACAGTACCTTGGCAGTGGAGCATCCTAGTTTTCCAGTGGCCTTCATCTTCCTTTTCCTTTTGATGATCGGGTTGTGCTTCTGCTTGGAGGACACCACCTTAGTCAGCCCCCATTTCCTGAGTCTTCTCCGGATTTGCCTCGAGCGAAGGACTATGCTTGGGGCCAGCTTGTCTACGGCACCTTATTAGCGGGCCTGCGGCGAGTGGTTTCCGGCCTGTCCTCTCCCAGAGGAGCTGGGATTGGTTGCAGGTTTTTCTGGCCTTTCCTGTAGGTATGAATTCCTTTCTTCTCTCTTTTCTTTTTCTTCTTTTTCTTTTTGCTTATCTCCTTTTTTTCTTTTTCAGTTCTTTGCTCGGGTCTATGTGGCCCACTTTCGCCCGACCTCTACATTGCCTAAGGGGACATTCCCTGTGGCCCGTAGATGGAGTTAGATTAGGCGCGACTCAGAGAAGAGTCGCCCTAGGTCGGCCAGGGCTCACCTGGACAGGACTTTTAGGAAAGAGGTAAACACTTTCCTCTTTTCTTATTTTTTCTTTTCCTCTTTTTGCAAGAATCTGACATTCACCCTTGTTTATCTTCAGCTATCTGTCCCTCGTCTAGATGGCCTTCATGATGAGTTGGCTTTTCAGCCATTCGTGGATGAGGCATTTGCTCAAGATCAGCGGCGTCAGAGGTACCCGTTCTTTATCGGACAGTTGGGTAGCATATGGTACCTCGGCGAGCGCTTCTTCTTCCAACACATTGGCGAGCTCCGGATCCCTATGGCTCCTCCAGATATAGCACCTTTCACCCCTCCTGGTCCATTTGACCCTGCTCATTTCGGCGATTGGGAGGCTGGAGATGCCCTTTTAGCCGAGGGTGACTATGATACCTGGTCCAGGCAGGTCTCAGTGGGTTGTCTTATGCAGCCCATGCCCGTTCGAGGTGGAGTTACCGAGATCGGAGGGGTGGTGATCCGCCTGTCTGACACTACGGTATAAATCTCCTCCTGCTTCATTCCTTTTTCTTCTTCCTTATTTGACGTGATTGATATCCTTTCTTCTTATTTCATTTCAGGAGGCACAGTTAGGGGAGGTCTGAGCTAGGTATGCAGATCTGGAGCGTCAGCTGGTTGAGAGAGATGCTGCTATAGCTGAGAGTGACGTCATCATTACTGGGCAGGCCGCTCTTATTGCTGACTTGCGGGCTCAGTTGGCCCGGGCTCAGGGCCAGGCGGGGCCTTCAGGAGTTCAGGTCATTCTTCTATCCTTTTCAATTTCTGCATTTTATCTTTTATATTCTCTGCTTCTGATCAATCTTTCTTTGCTTTCAGGAAGACGTGGCCGCTTCACCCTCTAGTTCTCGCACCTTGTCTTTTTCCTTAGGGGCTGCAGAGATCCCAGAGAGATATACCAAGATGGCAGCCAAGGCTACCTCTGCTGTTGCCGTTCATGAGCCAGCTGAGTTGCCAGAGGTTGCATCCCTACCTGAGACTGCTCCTGAGCCTGAGATTGCTCCTGTGGAGGACCCTGTGATTGTCATAGAGCCAGCGGAAGGTGACTTAGAGGTTCCTGCGATTCTTGAGGCAGCTGACCCCACAAGGGAGGAGGGTGTGCCTGATGTAGCCGAGCATGAGGTGGCAGAGGTGCGCAAGGCAGCGGATCCCATAGACATTGATTCCTCTTCTGCTGCTGAGGATTCCCGGATTCTGGACCTGATCCCCTTGGCGACAGATACTTCAGTTTCTTGCTTCATGGACCTCTCCCGTGATGATCCAGGCGATCCAGTTCCTACCCCTTCAGTTGAGCGGGCGCCTTCTGTAGATCTAGTGCCTCCCGTTGGTCCATCTATTCTTGATGAGCCGTCCTCTCCTGCCAGCCCACGCTTCTCAGATCATTATTTCATCCGACAGCGACGGTGAGGCGGAGGCGGTGGGGATTGACCTACAGGAGATAGGCTTAGATTAGGATTTTTATATCTGATACTTGTATATAAAACATGATGTATTCATTTGTATTTGTATTAAAAGAGATAGTTATTCATTTTTTTGCTTTTTTTTCTCTTATTTTTGCCTTTTATTTATGTTATTCATGTTGTGATTGTTATACAGGTAACAGGTACCTTTGGGAAACATGACATATTAAAAGAAAGAGGAAAAACTGTTTTTGTGCAAAAACCGCACATACAGGGCGGTTGTGCAAGAACCGCACTTGTTCCGCGGAAATGCAACCGCACATTGGGTGCGGTTCAGGCACAACCGTTCTGAGTATGCGGTTTTTGCCCTTTTGTAATTTTAAAGGCCCGAATCACGAGCAGAACGTCACTTTGACGTCTTGCTTAGGTCAAAAACCCCCTTTTCGGCGATTTTCTCTCTCCTAGCTGCCTTTAATCCACTTTTGACCGTTAATGGCCTCTGATTCAGCTTCTGCGCCTCCTTCATCCTCTGTACCTGAAACTTCAACACCTAGACCAACTATTAGATCCAAAGCTCCAAATTTGACTAAGTATGCTATTGTAGACGCCCACTATGAGAAATGGGTTGACTCAATGACCCATCAAGACAAGATAGATTGGGACTTTACCAATCTAGGCCATATCCTCTCACTCCCAAAGGTTCCCCTAAAATGGGAAATCATAGAGGCATTGATTGGGCACTGGGAACCCCAATTAAACCTTTTCAGTTTGGGGAGAAGGAGATGACCCCTACAGTCGAGGAGGTTGAAACCATCCTCAATATTAGGTTCTCCAAGAAAGTAGTCAACCCACCTCTCAAACCAAGCTTCAAAAAGGAAGCCTCCACTTTTTTAGGAATTGGCAAGAAAGAGTTAGGGGAAATGACGCCTTATTGACCCTATCAAAGTCATTTTTTACTAAAAAGCTATTGAATAGCTCGAACCAGTCGGCTCGGTTCAATGTTTTGACCTTGATAGTGGTCAATCAACTTTTATTCCCCCGAGAGGATAGTGAGGTTGATTTATCCCTCATTTCAGTCATCTGCCAAGTTAGGGAGTGCGAAAGGCTTGCCCCTATGATCCTGGCTGAAATATACCAGGCCTTGACTGACTGCTATCATCAGAAGAAGAAAAGTTTCCTCTCCTGCGCCCCTATCCTTCAGGTAAAATCTGAACCTCTTTCTTGAATTACAGTTTTCATTGTGTGAGACACGGGAAAAAATCACCGGAGTGATCCACCCTCCGTCAACACATGGGGCTCGACGTAAAAAAAATTGGGAGAGTCGCCACCATTCAGATTTTGGAGGTGTGAATGGACACCAAGATATTCAAAAATCATCAAAAAGTGCAAAAAGGCCAATTCTAGGGTAAAACTAACCCTACTTGAAAATCAAATCCAGAGATGGGTAAGGGGATTAGATTATGAATGGGATAAGGTGTTAGGCACCCCCATTCATTAACACAAGGTGGTTACCAAGTGTTTGTTCATGCAAAAAAAAAAAAAAAAGAAATAAGAAAGCTTGCTAAAAATCATCAAAAACCTTGAAAAAGGCCAAATATATGATATCTTCACATGAAAATCCAAATGGATTCCAGATCCTCTCTTATGTCAATATCATTTCTAGAATATCACAAAAAGATGGAAATCAAAGCAAAAGTTGCTCGAAACCAAGTTGAATCAAATCTGGGAAATTTGGTAAAAAGTAATGCCATTTGTCTTGAAATCTTTCAAATCCAATTTTAAATTGAACCAAACCAAATCCATTTGAAAGATTATGGTAAATAATAGTCTCATGCAAAATTTCACTTCATTCCGATTAAAATCCTAGGAGTTATACTCCTTTAAAATCTGCTGCTGGAGATAATTAAAAGTGATAAGTAGGCAACTTTGGAAAATTATCTAGAAAAAATGGGCTCCATATAAATCCATGAAATTTGGTGTGAGTGAAGTCTGTATGGCCATCTTTCAGATGAAACTATCCTCATACAAGAATTCATTCGGATGTGCCTTGGGTGGTCTCCCGAACAGGCCCCGAAGATCACAGATTTACCCAGAAAAGTGCTGTTGAACAGCTCTGAGTAAATCTGTTTCTCACGACACAAATGGAGTCAAAAAAATTTGAAACCAATTGGATTTAAAACTAGACTTCCGTAGAAAAATTTAGAAACAAGAATCACGCGGATTGGACTTAAAACGAACACATGGCACTCAGTCGAAGTGACAAGTTCTGTATTCGGATCAGAACTGACCTATCAACTTCGACAGAGAGGTGTCAAAAATCCGCTTGATAGAAATTAATGAAATTTGGTAGGCATAAATTAGACAGCCTCACCTTTCCCATGGTTCTAGAATCATTCCAACATTCATCCGGACGATGAAGTTATGAGTGTCCGAAGTTAGGGTACAGTTGCTGTCAAGTTAGGCCTTTTTTGGAGAAAAACAATTCAAAACTGTGACAAAGTGTGTGCAATTGAATCCAAATCTTTTAAAAACCATTTCAAAACATTCCAGAATTGATTGAGGCCATTTATTTCAGATTTATCACAATAAATGCAATAAACCCGAAATATGAGCCTATTCTGCCAAAACATGTGCTATGTATGTGAAACATGTGCAAATCATTCAAGAACAATATAACAACATAGCATGCATTCATATTCATCAAAATAAGGTTCTAAAAGCAACCTAGTGTTCCGTTCCATTATCGTTTCCCTTAGTTCTCTCTCCCCGTTAAACACGGTTCTTCAAGATAATCTTGGGGTACTTTGAATATGAAACGGGCTTCAAAGATTCAAAGGGCTTTATTCTAAATAGGTTCTAGTACTAGGATCAATCCCCAGTCTTGTTTCTCCTAAATCCCGCCTTCACATTTTACGGCTAGGGGGAGTCTTGAGATACTTTGAGCCGGGGAAGGGTTTTCATACACACAACAAGGCCTTATTCTACAGAAAGGTAGAAGAAGAGATCTAGATCTAGAAATGTAAAACAGAAAATAAAAGCTAGGTTTGAGGCTTACCTGGGTTCTGGAAGCAATTCCGCAACGGTTTCCCTCTTCGCTCGGAGCTCTTTTTGGCAAAGGTTCTTGGCAAGAATTGTTGGCAATTTGTTTAAGGAGGAGCCTCCTATTTATAGGCAAAGGCTAGGGTTAGGGTTGGTGAGAATGGTAGACACAACATAATGTCTATAGCCCACCAACCTTAACCCTAAGGCCATTTCTGAGATTTCCCTTCATTTAATGAAGGACATGATGGTAAAATGTGAAAACTCTCGGAAAACCCTAATTTTGAGCAAAACTTATGTATCCGACATATCAGGCCGGATACACAAGTGCCTTAATGTATCCGGCCTATGATGCCGGATACACTGAGGTTTCCTTGTATCCGACATATTCCATCGGATATGAAAAGGAACACTTGTATCCGACCTGAGTTGTCGGATACAAGAAAAAAAACCATTTTCTCAAATTCTGTGCTGGCCTTCAAGGAGATAATGATTTTTGATTATTGTTGATCATTTTGACAGTGCAATTTGGGGTGTCTACACTGTGCGCATCCGATTTCGGTCGCACGACGAGGCGCACGCAAAACGATGCGTGCCTCGGGATTTGTTTGGAGTCGCCACTGCCTGATGGGGTGCAGGCAGACACCTGGGTGCCTAAGTTCTTCTACTAAGGCTTTTGGTCTGCGGCTTTTGAGATTCTAAGTAGGGGCTCGGTTGCGGTCTGGGGAAGTCCGTAGACACCCCAGTCCACCCCGTCAAGTGACGGGTCCCATAGGTTTCCCTAGTTTTGAGTCAACTCAGTTGGTCTCTCACTCACCCGATTCCTATTCCGGCATGAAATTTGATCAAGTCTTGCGAGACCGCCAAAATGGTGTGGGTCCCTTTACTTGATTTTATCTTCTTAATTAAAGTGATGTGGGTCTGATTGGGCGGGCCCCATTGGAAGGCCCGCGGATTCCTTGGTGGGCTTGGTTGAGCCCACGTGTCCCTTGTGGGCCTCGGTCTAGCCTAAGAGGCCCTTTGGGCTTTGGTTCAACTGAATTGATTTTACTTTAGGGTTTAAGTTGGTTTATTTAAATGGATTTCATGCCAAAAGTGGGCCGGGATTGCTTTGTGGGCCCTTGAGTGGGCCCCACAGTTGTTTGCCAAGTGTTTTGAGTTTATTTTGATTAATCTTTGCCAGAATGGGCCAGGCTTTGGGCTTGGGGCCCTTTTACCTGGGCTTCGGCTTGAAAGCCCAAGGCTTCTTGAGTTAGGGTTTTGAAACCCTAACCTTGGTTGGTTAATGGGCTTGGTGTGCCCGATAGGCCCTGCCCGTGGTCTCGGCCAAACCACATCCTGCTTTAATCATGCATGGCCCAATTAGGGCTTGGGTGGGCCTCAATTGGTCTGGCCCACTCAAATCTCTTATTTATCTTATTTAGACATGAATGAGTTGGTCGGGCTTGGTGGGCCCCGTTGGAAGGCCCACCTGGAATCAGTTTGGACCGGGTCGGTCCATGGCCCATTTTGGGTTTCCGGGTGACCCGGAAACCCTTTTGGTTCGCCTGGATTTGATCAAACAACTCAAAATATTGCACAAAATCACAAAAATGGCTCAAAATGAAGTTTGGCAGTGTAGCCGGCCTAAGATGCCGGTTACACACAAATCTCTGTGTATCCGGCATCTTTAGCCGGCTACACCTTGATCTGAGTGTATCCGGCATCTATTGCCGGGTACACATAGATCTCTGTTGATCCGGCCTGAGTTGCTGGATCAACATACAGAACCTATTTTTTTGGATTTTTCCACTGGGGTTGGGTTTTTAAGCCTCTTGGGATGTTCCAGGGGGTACGTGGGCTCCTGTGTGAGCCCACAGTGGTTCTGGAGATGAGGAATCACCTCATTTGGTCACTTTTGGGGACTTTGGGTTCATGCAAGACAAAGGAAAGGGATCCGGGTTTATCCCTCATTCCTCTTGGGGCTTTTACAGCAATAAGGTGGGGGCTTAGGTGCCCCTACCTTGGTTCTTCCTTCGTCACAAAACAGCAAATGATTGGGTTACATAAACTAGATAATAGCATGCACTCTAAACAAGCCTCCTAATCTCTAAACATGCCAACATACACAAACATGCAACTTACCACTAATCACATTCGAAATAGCACTTCACTCAATGGAAAGGCAAAGCAAGGTGAAGGGTGGAGAATGGGGCTTACATGGGGATACATTAGAAGATCATAAGAGGGGAACATGCTCCCCCCACACTAATGAAATAACCAAAACAAGCCATGTTAAACATGCTTGGACAGGAAATATGGCAACATGCTCAAAAGATACTCATTTTTATATATGTGAAGCAAATGGAGACATGGAGCCTTACCTTGGGGTTTTTAGGAACCCTTGAGTGGTGTGGAGGTCCCCTTGGAAGCAAGCTAGGTGCTGGAGCTCCTCCTTCAAGCCCAAACAGCGAGTGCTCTCCTTCTTGGTGGGGTGAAGATGATGAAGAAGAAGGGAAGAGGGGGGTAGGAGAGCCTTGGGAGAGAGAATGGAGCCTTGGAGAAGAAGAATGGTGGGAGCAAAAAGGTGTCCCACCAAAAATGTGCTCAACCCCCCATACGTATGGGGGGTTGGTCTTTTTATAGTGGGGGGTATGGGTATGCATGCATGTGATGTGCATGCATGCATAGGGGACATAATTATGGGGGAGAGAGAGAGATAGAAGGTTATGGATGGATGGCATGCATGTATGATGCACATGCATGCTCATCAATCATGAGAGAGAGGGGATGCATGCATGGGTGATGATGTATGATCATGGGGGGAAAGAGAGAGAGAGAGAGAGGGGTGCATGCATGGGTGATGCCCATGCATGCCCATAGGGGACATCAATCATGAGCAAATCTTGGTATTTGTGGATTGGTCCCTGGAACTTTGGATTTTTACAGATTTAGTCCCTGATACTTTTGGATATTTACAGATTTAGTCCTTGATACTTTTGATATTTACAGATTTAGTCCCTGATACTTTTGGATATTTACAGATTGGTCCCTGGGATATTTTCTCAAGTTTTTATGCTTATGGATCTAGTCCTTGATACCCTTGGATATCTGCAGCTTTACCATTGAGATATTTTTCATTGATTTGGGTAATTACAGATTTAACCCCTGAGACCTTTTTGCTCTGTTGCTTGCCACGTGTACAGACTTTTGCCACGTGTGCAATTTTCCAGCACGCTGCCCTAGAACTTCAACTACTTACATCTTCTTCATCCGGACTCCGATTTGGGCAAACTTAATTGCGTTAGAACCGTGTCGGAGTCTTCTACCCATTGGCATAGGGCTAAGCACTCGGCACGGGGTTCGAGAAAAAGTCAACTTTCGGTTCCTCTTTAAGTTTGACCAGCCCATAGATCCTTCATCCGGACTCCGATTCCAGCAAACTCAGTTGCGTTGGAACCACGTCGAGATCATCTATCCATTGAGATAGGGCAAGGTGACCAATTTTCTCTTGATCAAAAAGTCAATTTTTGATCCCTAAAGGTTTGACTTTTTTGCTGTCTTTTAGCACATTTTTTCTCTTTTATTTGGTTTGATCAAAATTTGGGTGCTTACATACACATTACAAAATTGAGGTTTTCTAGATTGAAAATGCTTCCCTTTTCTTTGCAGCTCTGGCTTTTGGATCATCTGTCTCAGGTAGAGGAGATAGACAGGCACTTTGCCCGGAACATGGATGTTCTGACTTTGATGAACAACGGAGGGTGCCCTTCTATCCCAGGAGGCAAGAGGGGGTGATTTGTCTTCTTGGGGACGCTTCAGGATGACCAGGTGAGATGGCCTGGTACTTATCAGCCTTCCGCTGAGACGGTGATCAGCTTCCCTGATCGGAATTTTGCCGTGCTTATAGGCTTGAAGTCCGCCTTGCTCTATTTGCCTTTGAGAGTCATCCGGCAGTTCAGAGAGGAGGCTCAAGGGATTCTGGTAACTCAGGGGTACGAGGAGTTCATTGGTCCTCTCACACCAGCCACCATGGGGCTATGCTATCGCCTGGTGAAGGACTGGTCTCATGCTTGCTTCTTGAGTGGTCCTGTCTTCTCCAAATTGCATGACAAGGACTACCTCTTCTGGATTAGGGAGTAGGTGCAGAGCTGTGCTTCTTTACCGGTGGATCCTCCTGCTGTCCCCTGTCCTACCTACGAGGATCTCCTGGAGACTGAGAGGGCTTCTCATAGGAGGCTCCAGCATATATGGGTGGAGGAAGCCCGAGCCATGAGATTGGAGAAGGAAGACTTGGAGAGACGGCTCGCAGAGCAAATACGGGCCCGTCGCTTCGAGGTTAGAGCCGCATGGCGTAGGCACGATGAGACTATGGCCAGGCTCAGAGATATGAGGACCAGACAGACCCTCTCAGATGATATCATTTCTTTCCTCAGTGACCCGGATGCAGAGGGGGCTGAGAGGCTTGTCGCGGTTCAGGCGGCTCGGATCAGAGAGCTCGAGGAGAGGCTAGGGGATAGAGATTAGCCCCTTTATTGTATATTTTTTCTTTCTTTTTTTTTTTTTTTACACTTTTGTACAAAGAGAAACTCCATTAGCGGAAAGATAAAGAATACAAAATAGGTTTTTATACTATTGGCCACAGAACTCTCATATGCTTGTAAAAACTAACAGTTTAATGAAAAGTCATTGATTTCTCATCATCGGCCAAAATATAATTTTCTTTTTTGTGTGTTTCTGTTGTAAATTAGTCCATGATGCTTTAATCCCATATAGTTTGATGAATTAAAGTGAGTTGGGCAAGAAGGGTATTTTAAATAATAAGGAAGAAGCCATTCTGTCAACCTTTAAGCCTTTAGACTCATCCCCAAGTTTCATTCCCAACTCTAGGGATCATACCAATGCTTACTGGTTCAGTCTTGTGCTGAAAATTTGCTCAACTCAAATTTGCTGCTCAAAACCGTGCATTCAGACCGGTTTGGCGAAAACCGCCTTTAATGTGCGGTTGCCTGACCCTTCTGCCAAAACCGTATTCACGGGGTGGTTTGGCCCAATCTGTACCCATAGTGCGGTTGTGACCCCTTTTTCTGTTTCTTTATTTTTCTTTTGTTCTTTTTTCCTTTTGCCTTTTTCTGGCCGATATTGCCCCTAGTTCCTATTACGGTTTTCACTAGGGCTGGCTCATTTGTTCCGTCATTGCCAATCCAACACCGTGAGTTGAAGGAATACACCAAGATCACCGAGGACTTGATTAATAGGACGAAATGAAGGCTGGGTTAAGTTTATGAAAGAAAGCTATTATAGGCTCAAAATTTTGACATTTTGTAATAGGACAACTGGGCTTACAGTCATAATGGATGTGACCCCAATCCCCAACATTGACCCTTTTTCTCTTCTTTTGTATCTGGCTTTCCTTTGCCACCTTATTACTTTTTTCTTTTTCTTTATTTTTGCGTCTATTGGCTTTGCCCCAGTTGCAACTGTAAGCCCCAGTTTGGGTTCTTTAAAACACGAACAGGCTCAACTTAGTTTAGACTAGGGGTGTTAAAATTTTTGAGGGATAAAGAAAAATGGCCTCGGATCATTTCTTTGTGATATTCCTTCAAGGAAAATATTGCTTGACCGCGTCAGAATTGATTGGCTCAGGAAAGTCTTTCCCACCCATTTTTGATAAGATGAGAGCGCCTCCTGATAGGACCTTTTTCACCATATAAGGTCCTTCCCTATTTGGCTTAAACTCTCCACGAGGGTCCTCCAAAAATGGCAATATTTTCTTTAAAACCAAATTACCCACTTGGAAAGCTCTGGGCTTCACCTTTTTATTGTAGGCCCTGGCCATTCTCTTCTGATACAGTTGGCCGTGACAAAGCGCATTCAGACGCTTTTCCTCTATCAAGTTGAGTTGCTTATATCTAGACTGAACCCATTCAGCTTCTTCAAGTTCCATTTCCATAAGCACTCTCAATGAGGGGATCTCCACTTCAACAGGTAAGACTGCCTCCGTTCCATAAACCAAGGAATACGGCGTTGCTCCAGTAGAAGTTCGGATTGAGGTTCTGTAAGCATGGAGAGCAAATGGTAGCATTTCGTGCCAATCTCTATAACTCACCACCATTTTCTGAATTATTTTCTTTATGTTCTTGTTCCCCGCCTCTACTGCTCCATTCATCTTTGGCCTGTATGGGGCTGACTTGTGATGAGTTATCTGAAACTGCTCACACATCTTCTTCATATCCTTGTTCTTAATATTTGAAGCATTGTCTGAAACTATGGCTTTTGGCAATCCATAGCAACAAATTATGTTGTGTTTCAAAAACTTAAGAACATGGTTCCCTGTAATATTTGCATATGAAGCAGCTTCAACCCACTTTGTGAAATAATCGATCGCCACAAGGATGAATCGGTGTCCATTAGACGCTTTTGGAGAAATCATCCCAATGACATCAATACCCCACATAGAGAAAGGCCATGGCGAGGTCATGCTGTGCAGCTCACTCGGCGGTGCATGCTTCTTATCAGCGTATATTTGGCACAAATGACACCTCTTAACATGTATGCAACAATCGTGCTCCATTGTAGACCAATAATATCTCAATCGCAGTATCTTCCTTGCGAGCATGTGTCCATTCATATGCGGCCCACAAACTCCTCCATGCACTGTTTCTATCAACCTTTCTGCTTCGACCTTAGTGACGCATCTAAGTAGAACATTGTTGTAAGATCTTTTTTATGACTGCCCACCACTTAGGAAGAACTGCCCCGCTAACCTCTGTATCGTTCTTTTTTTAGTAGAATTGGCACCTTTTGGAAAACCCCGATTATTCAAGAAATTCTTGATATCTTGGAACCATGGTATTTCTGCTTCTTGCGCTCCTTCTAAAACAAGACAGTAAGCTGGTTCGTCTTTGACTTCAATTTCGAGTGGTTGTATGTCTACCCCTTCTGGAATGCTAACCATCGAAGCCAATGTCGCCAAGGCATCCGCAAATTGATTCTTAGACCTTGGCATATAGCTAAAAGAAATTCGAGTAAATTTGGTACTTATTTATTCCAAATACTGGTGATATGGGATCAACTTGTGATCTTTGGTTTTCCATTCACCAGTTGTTTGGAAGATGATAAGACTCGAATCCCCATATACGTCAAGTTCTTGAACATCATGATCTAGAGTAGCTTGTAATCCAATTATACACACTTCATACTCTGCGATGTTGTTCATGCACTAAAACCTCAACTTCACTGCGATTGGGATATGCGAACCATCTGGTTTTACTAATACTGCGCCAATTCCATTTCCATTCATATTTGCAGCCCCATCAGAGAACATCTGCCAGGAGTCTTCACTTTCCTCTTCTTCAGCAAATAAGATAGCCTCTTCAGGGAAATTTGTCTTAAGAGGCTGATAATCTGGTAACGGATGCTCAGCTAGATGATCAGCGATTGCCTGACCTTTGATTGCTTTCTGAGTGACGTATGTCAGGATGAATTCTGAAAGCAAAAGCTGCCATTTCGCCTTTCTACCAATTAAAGCCGGCTTTTCAAACAAATACTTTAAAGGATCCATCCTTGAAATTAGCAAAGTTGAATAGCTTAAGAAATAGTGCCTAAGCCTCTGAGTTGCCCAGACCAAAGCGCAGCAAGTCTTTTCCAAAGGCGAATATCTTGTCTCATAATCTGTGAACTTCTTGCTCAAATAGTAGATAGCCCTTTCTTTTCTGCCTATTTCATCATGCTGCCCCAATACACATCCCATTGATGTTTCTAAAACCGATAGATACAGAATCAATGGTTTTCCTGGGGTTGGCGATACTAGAACAATTGGATTTAATAGATAATCCTTTATTTTGTCGAATGCTTGTTGGCAATCCTCATTCCATCTAGTTGGGTTGTTCTTCCTTAGAAGCTTAAAGATCGGCTTACAGATAGCAGTGAGTTGTGCTATGAATCGGCTAATGTACTGAATTCTTCCCAGAAAACCCCTAATTTCTTTTTCTGTTTTAGGAGGTGGCATCTCAATGATTGCCTTTGCCTTAGATGGGTCTATCTCAATCCCTCTTCTGCTTACAATGAATCCCAATAATTTCCCTGATGTGGCTCCAAAAACACACTTTGCTGGATTGAGCCTTAAGCTGTATTTCCTTAAACGGTCAAACACCCTCTTTAGATTGATCAAGTGGTCATCCTCTTCACAAGACTTGGCGATCATGTCATCTACATAGACCTCCATTTCTTTGTGGATCATGTCATGGAAAAGGGCCGTCATGGCTCGCTGATACGTTGCCCCGGTGTTCTTCAACCCAAAGGGCATGACTGTGTAGTGAAAAGTTCCCCAAGGTGTGATAAAAGCGGTTTTCTCTTGATCTTCCTTTGCCATCTTGATTTGGTTATATCCAGAAAAGCCGTCCATAAAGGAGAACAAGCTGTGCACGGCTGTGTTATCAACCATGATGTCAATGTGTGGCAAAGGAAAATCGTCTTTCGGGCTTGCCTTGTTCAAGTCTCTGTAATCTACACACATCCTGACTTTTCCATCCTTCTTTGGAACCGGGACTATATTAGCTAACTAATCAGGGTATGTGGAAACCGCCAAAAAGCCGGCTTGAAACTGCTTCACCACTTCATCTTTGACTTTCAAAGTCCACTCAGGCTTCAACCTTCTCAATTTCTGCTTAATGGGTTTTACTCCTGGCAGGATTGGCAGCCTGTGACAACCATGTCTGTATCCAACCCTGGCATCTCGATAAGACCATGCGAACATGTCCTTGTAATCGGCCAAGAATTGGGACATTTCCTTCTGCTGTATATCAGACAAGCATGCACCAATCTTTACCATTTTTGGGTCCTCTTCGGTTCTCAAGTTTATGGAAATGGTTTCTTCAATATTAGGTTGAATACCCTTTTTGTGACGTTCCAATTGGTATGATATTTCTCTTGGAAGGTCATCATCTTCAGCCTCGGTCTCTTCTTCGATCCCCATTAGGTCGAAGTCGAGCTCGAGGTCAAAGTCGTATTCAACTTGCTCTAATTCCGTCTACAAATATGGTTCATAAGCAGTCTGGACCATTTTGAAAGCTTTAGATTTTCTAAAAAAAGTTGAAAAATCTTTTTGGGTTTTCTGAGAACCTTCTAAAGAGGCTTTTCCTAAAGATGAAGGTTCATTAAAACCTTCAGGAAAAGGGCAATCCACTAATGGAGTTTTTTTTTGGAGGCCGCAGCTGATTGCCAACCATATGTGCCCTCAAATGTCAAAGGGATTTCTTCCCAATTTTTTAATACAAAGCCTTCTGGAGCAGGTGGTATATTGCAAACTTGCTCCTCCTCAAGCTCTGGATCCAATACCATCATTACCGGATTTGAAAAACTGCCCTTTTCTGCTTTGGGACTGAGTTCAGATGTGACTCCATCTGGGATCTTAATCGACGCCCAATCAATAAAAGGAACCTCATTTTCTGCTTTCTCTTTTCCTTCATCCTCTGCCATTGCAAAGAATGCCCTAGCCTCTTCTGTGAAGTCCTGCTGCTCTCGTGGCAGTGGCTCAGGCTCATCCACGGCTTTAGGTGCCGAAGTGGGTGAAAGTGGGATGAAAGGTTGAAGGGTTGAGGAAAAAGGTTTTTTGAAGGGATTATCGTTGATATATGGAGGTTTGAAGGAATCCGTGGGAGGAGACGATTGAATGTTATGAGAAGGCTTCGGAAAAGTTTCCCTTAAATGAGGGAATTTTTCTTGATTCTTTTCCTTTTCATTGCCACTCTCTTTCTGTTGTCCCCTTTTCCATCTCCTTATCTTCATTCCTAATCCTGCTCGTGGGACCAGCTTCTGTGCCTTTATAGGCTCCACTCTTCCTTGCAGATTAATTCCCAACCCCTTTCCTGGGTAGAAATCCCAATCTTTCAAGACCTTTTCCACCATTTTTTTGGCACATGTCAACTTCTCCTTGTTTTTTAAACACCCCCCAGGTATGAAGTTGACTGTTTCAAACTGAAAAGAATGAAACGCAATTTTGTCGGCCGTTAATTCTACATTAATGAATGGTGCATCAGGTGGTATGACGGGAGGGACTAAACTCTCGGCTAGGACTGTTACCACCCTCTGACCCCTTATATATTTCATTCTTTGGTGAAGGGTAGATGGTATCGCCCTAGCTGAGTGGATCCACGGCCTTCCTAAGAGAAGATTGAAGGCAGCAGGAATATCTATCACTTCGAATATGATATTGAAGATATTCGGCCCGATAGTAATTGGCAATTCAATCTCCCTTAGGGAGTGTGTTTTGGAGCTATCAAAAGCTCTCACTATCCTTCCTTTTTGTTTAATTCTGGATTGATTCAGACCAAGCCTAACAAATGTTACCAAGGGACAGACGTTTAAGGCTGACCCATTGTCTATTAGGACTCTGGCTATCATGCTACCCTTACAAAGCATTGTGATGTGCAAAGGGTCCACATGATAACATCCGCCAGGGCTTATCTTGCTTTCAGAAAAGCTTATCACATTGTGAGATAAGATCTGGCCGATCATCATTCCAAGCTGGTCTGGATCAATCATTTTTGGCACATGAGCACTCTGAAGTACCTTCATTAATGAGTACCTATGCTTTTCTGAATTAAGCAATAATCCCAGTATTGATATCTGGGCAGGGACTTTAATTAGTTGGTCGAAAATATTGAATTCACTCTTCTTCAATATTTTTAGGAGGTCTGCTGCCTCATCATTGGCGACCTGGGGGTGTCTTCCCCTTCTGATTCTGTTCTGCCTCTTTCTTTTCTTTTTCTGACTCTTGCTCTTTTCTCTCAACACACCTTCTTGATATCGTCATGAGATTTACTTCCTCTTGACTCCGATCCCTGGCCACTGGGATAGTGGTTGTAAAACCCTCGCTGTAGTTCCAAGATACAGCAGTTTCCGAGTATGAGGGTTTGGGAACATTGAATACCAGGGGCTGGAGATGAGATATTGGTGCAAGAGTTGGTGTGGGAGTAGGGTTGGAAGGAGGCACTTCAATGACCAGAGGCGAGGATTGCCTGGGTTCCTTTGGTTGAGAGGATTTCAAGGTCGAAGAAGAAACAGAGGTGATTGATGCTGTGGTGGGGTCATAATTAATGACCAAAGGTGGTTTAGATGATGGATTGGGTGGATAAGCAACATCTTGGTTGCAATTAATGATGAGAGGGGGTTTGGATACATTAAGCTGGGCCATGAGAGAAGCGGCCCGGTTCAAAAAGGTATTAATGTCCTCTGCAGTCTTGCCATTTCCTTTATTTCCTGAAATGACATTGATTTGTTCCCCTATCTCTCCTTGGTCAAAATAGACCTTAACGGACGTCCCTATAAGCACAATTAATTGCGAGGGATCAAATGTCCTAGGTCTAGAAGAGACGGCCCCTACAAAATTGGAAGAACCTGCCCCATTATGCTTGGGCAGAGGATTCTGACCAATGTCAGTCTTGGCGGGAGAGGGCGCAGCCGTGTTAAACAACAGGGTTTTCTGATCGATCAAATCCTGAATGGCATGCTTTAATGGCCAGCACCTGTCTGTAGGGTGTCCTAGCGCACCCATATGGTATTCACAGGTGGTGGAGGGATCGAAATTCTTTACCTTTGAAGCATTCGAATTTTGTTCTTTCAGAGTGACATACCCTGCGTTTAGCAAGATTGGCAAGAGCTGGGATGGAGTCACGGGAAGAGGGGAAAAGTCCCTATTCCTTCTGGACGCCATCCAAGAATCCCTCTCCTCTTTCGAGAATAACCTTTTTTGGTTGGGCATTGCTGCTTGAGGAACATTAATGTTGAGAGGGTTTTGATAGGTCGACTGTGGTTGCACGGGCATGGATGGGGGTGCAGAAATGTTAACTTGGAGAGGTTTCTTGGAGGGTTGGGGTTGCACCATATTTACTTCCCCTTCTTTCTTCCCTCCATTCCTTCTTGCCCCATTTCTTTGCTTCTGGGCAGAAGAATCAGAGGTGGGCTCCTGCTGACAAGCCGTGGTAGAGTGGTCGTAGATTCTCCCGGATCTTATTCCATCTTCAATCCGGTCCGCGACTTGCACTAAGGCAGCAAAACTGGTGGTAATCTGACCCACCAAGTGATTGTAAAATGGCTGCCCCAGTGTGCCAATAAAGGTGGTGACCATTTCGGGCTCCATCATGGGCGGCCTGACTTGGGAGGTGGCCTCTCTCCACCTTTTGGCATATTGCCTTACTGTCTCATCTCTTCCCTTGCTCAACTTCATCATATTGTACCTGTCTGGCACGATGTCGGCATTGAATCGGTATTGAGCTAGGAAAGCATCAGCCAGATCTTTCCACCTTCTGATTCTACCATGGTCCACTGTTGCGAACCACCTCAAAGCTACCCCAGTCAGGCTCCTCTGGAATAGTTGGATCAAAATGCCGTCATCCTGGCCAAATTGGCACAATGCCCCACAATAGAGCTTCAGATGGCTCATTGGGCATCCTGTGCCGTCGTACTTCTCGAAGTCCGGGCACTTAAATTTGGCCGGTAGGCATACGTCGGGGTACATACAGAGATCCTTGAAGTTGGTACCGCCTAACGTGTTGATCCCCTTTACTTCTTTCAGCTCTTATTGGATCGATTCTAGCTTGTCCAAGAATTTTTTCTCCATTTCTACCCTCAGTCTTTCCTTCTCCTTCTCCTTCTCCCTTTCATATTCAGATTCCTCCTCCCGTATCAAAATAGGTTCGAGGGTTGGTTGGTAGAGTTCAGGTTGAGGTGGGATAGGCTGGACTGGTGGTGGAAGGTCAGCCTGGGGTTGAGTTGGTGGTGCATTGTGGGATGATGAAGCCTGGTGAACCTGAGCCTGCGCCTGTTGCGCCTACATCTGGGCTTGAGCCGCTTCGTTGGCTAGCAGATTCTCCAGCAGTTTTGTCATCCCTACCACTTGCTCCTGCAGTTGAGCAAAGGCTTCAGCAAACACGGTGGATTGTTCTTCAGCAGGATTCATGGTTGCTGTTCAGAGTCTCTGAGAACATCGGGGAGCAATGGTTGCAGTAGGAACCGAAGACCTTTTATGAAAGAAAGAAGACAAAGAAAACTATTAGTATCCCATTAAATCATGTTTACACACTTATGAATGCATGCATACAGGCTTGGTGAACATGAGTTTGGAACCTTCCTTGTATTCATATATTTTTTTTCTTTTTGGATTTATGGTTAAAATAACCTTATTAAAAGGAGATGATTGATACGAAAAAGATCAATCGACAGAATTTGTTGGAGTATTCTAAGGCCTCCAACATGTCCCACAACAGGTGATGTGGCTATAGTAAAAGCCTATAGTAAAATCAAAACTTGGAATCACACAAGCTTCCAAGGGCTTATGCTTTGGAATTAAGGCTTCCATAGCCTCTTGAAATTACGCAGGCTTTCAAGAGCCTATGAATTTCTAAATTAAGGCTTTAGAAGGCCTATGAAATATTTTGATAAAACTAAGAAGATTTTTGATAAAAATCTAGAATTTCAGGCTTCCAGGGTCCTATGAGTTTCTGAATTAAGGCCTATGAAGATTTTTGATAAAAATCTGGAATTTTAGGCTTCCAGGGTCCTATGAGTTTCTAAATTAAGGCTTTAGAAGGCCTATGAAGATTTTTGATAAAAATCTGGAATTTCAGGCTTCCAGGGTCCTATGAGTTTCTAAATTAAGGCTTTAAAAGGCCTATGAAGATTTTGAGAAAAATCTGGAATTTCAGGCTTCCAGGGTCCTATGAGTTTCTAAATTAAGGCTTTAGAAGGCCTATGAAGATTTTTGATAAAAATCTGGAATTTCAGGCTTCCAGGGTCCTATGAGTTTCTAAATTAAGGCTTTAGAAAGCCTATGAAGATTTTTGATAAAAATCTGGAATTTCAGGCTTCTAGGGTCCTATGAGTTTCTAAATTAAGGCTTTAGAAGGCCTATGAAGATTTTCGATAAAAATCTGGAATTTCAGGCTTCCAGGATCCTATGAGTTGATTTTCTGAAATTCCAAGGCTTTCAGGTGCCTATGATATTTTTGATTTCCCCTTAAGTGTTTTGAGTTAAAAAAAAAAGGCTCAACTTACCCTTAAGGTGATTTACTAAAATCTTTTGAATGGTTATTTGCTTGGAATTAGAAGGTTTCCAAGTGACCTATGATCTACTCCTTGGAAGAAGTCTTAGAAGTTTGCACACTTTATTATGACAGATTTCTTATTTGGAATTTGATCCATTTTAGGAATGGGTTGAGTTTCTTCCTTATTCTTACATTGGATTGCATTTTAAGCTTGAAATATATTTTTGAAGCTTATGGTTATTTCCAAATTCAATTCTTAAGGTTGAAGTATGATTGGGTTGGTTATTTGAACCAATTTCTTTTTAATCACTTACTTCACTTAAAATGGGTTAAGTGGTCAAATTGGATGAAAAGAGCCCAATATGGACTTAACCCCCTGAATTGAGGTGCTTGACCTGATTTTTGGTTTGAACCAGCCTTTATTTTGTCATTTTCACCTTTGAGTTGAGTTAATTTATTCAATTTAGTTGAATATGTTCAAAACGATCTTGATTCCTTGATTTAGATGATTTTCGGGAGATTTAAGTGCCTTTTATCTTGTTTGGAACCCCTGACCATTTGATTATATTACTTAGGGATGAAAAGACCCAGGACTGTTAGTTAAGGAAGGCTGAAACAGAATTTCGGCTTAAAACCGTGCATTCATAACGGTTTGGCTGAAATCGCATGTATACTGCGGTTGCAGCTAAAATGCAAGAAACCGCATACTCAGGGCGGTTTTAAGCCAGAAACAGATTTTCGGATTGTTTCTTTTCCCAATTGATTTTATTAGTTTGATTACCTACCCAAACTCACTGTTCCCCATTGGGTGGCTTCCCAACTGCCTCAAATTGGGCATTTGACACATCAAATGGTACTAAAACCCATGTATACCATGAACTTTATGAGATTGCATAAGGGCATTACAAATATGCACAAAAAGATCCCTTACAGTAAAGGAAATGAACTATAATACAAATTGGCCTTCAAGGGCATGAATCAAAAATAAAGATACAATTTAGCCTTCTTGGGTTTGAGAAAGAGAATTATTAAACTAAAAAAGAGGACCCTTTGTACCAGCAGCTCTTGGGTGGCCTTCACATACAAATTTCCTGCAAAAAGGAGGATTATCCATATTTAAATAGAGGAGGGCCTAGGCTCCCTCCCAAAAATGAACACCCAATGCATGAATTTTGGGACTTTTGGGTACCTCCTAAGAGTATTTGGGTAGAATGACACCTAAGAAGAGTAAAAACTCTCTTTAAGGGCTACACCAATCCTAGGATAACAGCAACTTTCGGAGAAAATAAAATCCCCACCAAATGGACACCATGAGCTTGATTTTACAAAGTATAGTGGCCATTACAAGAAGTAGACTAAAAATACCTTGTTACCTCATGTTTACCTTCAAGATGGTGACTATATCATACCTTGAATCACCTAAGCCATGCAAGACGGCCTTCCTTCGTTACAAACCCTTTTCCCATCGCATTGGTTTACTTTGGCCAAAATCGTGTTTCTCAACCTTCAAGCGTGGGGGTTTTGGGTTTTGGCTTATTGGCAACTTAGAACTCAAGCCTAGTGTATGACCAGAATTCTAGATCCACGCACCATGTCATCACATCATTGGCTCAAAGCTTCTAAGGTGAATGTTTTCACTTTCGCTTTCCGAAGTAACGACCTCGGTGCGCCAAGCTACACACATTCTTGTTCAACTTCCTATAGGATGATAGGTAGATTTTGTAAAAAAAATAAAAAAGTGCACAAGTGCATTTGAAATAAGTGGGTCAGATTCATCACAACGTCCCACCCTTGCCACTCTTTTTTGTAGCCATGCAAGCATAATCATAATCACCAAGGCATGATATAGAGATCATCTGAGATAAATAAACATGAGAACATCCAATTAATAAAAAGAAAGCCTAGCATGCTCCATCTAAACATGCATTCACACAACCATCAAACATGTAAGCATGTTATCAAGTTATACAAAAATAGCATTTAATATGCTTGACATGTTCAAAACATCTCTCAGAAATTCAGATTATATATTCATGACATTAAGGCCCTAATCAAAACATACTTATCATGGAAACATGGCAATCTAGCATGACAAGGCTATCTAGGTCTCCTAACATGGTTTTGAGCATAACCAAAGCATACACACATCACATGCCCTATTTTCATTGGTATTATATTCTCTAAAACAGAAACACACAAATCAAACATGCTTATCACACATTGACAAAACAGCAAACAATTCATAAAAGCCAATCAAACATGCACAAGCAATCAAAACATGGCTCAATTCCACTACTCCCCAGCAGAGTCGCCAATTGTGAGACATGGAAAATGTCATCTAGGATGACTTTCGATATTTTCACGCGGGGATTGATAAAAATAATGAGTCGCCACCATCCAAGTTAAGGTGTGAATGGACACCAAAGGGTTCATAATAGCCAAATAGAGCCAAAGTAGCTCTAATATAAGGAAAAATCCAGAGATCAGGTAAGGGGAATTATTTATAAGCGGGGGAAGGTGTTAGGCACCCCCACTCATCCGTCTAAGACGGTTGCCACATGCTTGCTTATGCTAAGGATTGTTTGCTAATAAAAAAAAAACAAGAGATGCTTAAAATAAGCAAAATGTATGTGATTATTCCACATGAGCAATCCAATGAACTTGAACTCTCCTCATGGATACATCACTTCAGAACTTCATGAGTGAAGGAAAATCTAAGTCAAGTTTGAAGAAAATCAAGCCAAGGCAAATCTGGAAAAATCAGACCAAAAGAGTTTGAAAGCTTCGATTAACCATAACTCACTCAATTTAAATCCAAATCCAATGAAACCAAAGCCATTTGAAAACTGGTGTATAGCAGAGTATACAATAAAACATTCAGCTCAATCCGATTTAAAACGAGAGAGAAATGTTCTACTAAAATCTGTTGTTATAACTCAGAAAAAGTGGTGAGTAGGCATTTTCAAAACCTTATTCGTGGAGTTGGGCTCCATAAAAATCCATGAAAATTTGCATGGATGAAGTATGTGGTGCCATCTTTCCAAAGAAATAAGCCTCACACCAAACTCCATCCAGATGTGGCTTATGTGCTCTCTTGAACAGGCCTAGAAGACCACAGATTAGCTCTGGACTATGCCAGCGAGCAGCTCTGAGTCAATCAAGCACACGAGGCACAAATCAAAACCAAATCTCTTGAAACCAGTTGGATTCGAAAATAGACTTCTCAAGGAAAACACAGAGATTAAAATCACTTGAAACGGATTAAAATTGAGCAAATGGTGCACCATCAAAGCGGCAAGTTCAGCAATCTGGGCTGAACTGACACAGACTTTGAACAGATGGTGTCAAAAAATGGCTCCATAAAAATGAGCGAAAATTTCCAGATATAGAGTAGGCCATTCCATCTATCACATGTCTTTGGAAACACTCAAAAATTCATCCAGAGGATAAAGTTATGAGCATTCTAAGACAAGCCACAGATGCTGCCCTGTTTTTAAGATTTTGGAGAAGAAAGCCAAACTAGTACATGTGTGCAAGTGAATTCGACCAAAACACTTGGAAATAAAGAAAAAACCATCTCATGAAGTTCTAAAATTCATTCTAAAGCCAATAATCTCAGATTTCCCGTATTAAACATGGAAATCCAAGATCTAGCTTATTCTTGCAAAAATGGTGAAAAGTGTGCTTGGTGATGAAAATCAATTCTCCAGGAGAAGGCTGGAATCCATTGCAATTGAGAGCAAGGATTCACACAATTTCTCCAGAAGCAAATGCATAAACATCAGAAAAATCATCCATAGGCTCAAAATAACCAAATAGCATGCTCTTCATCATTTGTAGGTTCTAAGCCTAGAGGATCCATTCCTACTTCTTTTTCCCAAGGCTTTTTCTTCACGTTTTACGGCTAGAGAGAATTCCCAGGTACTTTGGAAGAGGTTTGGGGTTGCAAAAATACACAAAGTGGCCTTACACTACTGAAAGGTAGAAGATGAGAGTTGGAATATAAAGGAGATGCTAGAAACTGAACTAGAAAATTACCTTTTGTAGCTTGAGTACTTGAGTAGACAATCCAGCAGAGTTTCTCCTCTCCTTGCAGAGCTTCTAAGCTTCAAATTGTCAACCATTTGCAAGAGGAGGACCCCTCTATTTATAGGCAAAGCCAAGGGTAATAAGGTCCCAAGGGTATGCCTAAAAGTTCTTCTAGATTACTCCAATTCTCCTTAAAGGCTTGAATTGGAGTAATTTAGCAAGTTTCGGAGCGTGAAATAGGGAGTTCAAGTCCCTGAGAGAGAGGTAATATGCGTAAATAAGGCTCAGAGATCGAGCCATTTCGCAAATCCCCGAAACAACCAAAACCGCATACACAGTACGGTTTCCACAGAACCGTCACAATATGTGCGGTTTCTATGCAAATTCACCTCAACCGCACATACAGAGCGGTTCAAATTTAGTTACGCTCGTCATGATTGCTGTCGACGTGGCTCAACGGCCGAAGCTTCCGGAAGCCACGTGGCAGCTCACACGAGAAGCATGAAAATCAACCGTGCTGTGTGTGCGGTCGCAACCGTACATACAGAGCGGTTGAGACCAAATTCTCAGAAACCGTATATTCAGTGCGGTTAGCATCATTTTCGAGTGTTTTTGAGTGTTTGACACATGTCAAAGCTCAAATAAGACATTTAAAGTTCTTTTTGAAGGTTCTCTTATATTGAAGTGCAATTTGGGGTGTCTACAGGATGAATTCCAGCAAAGTAACTGGAACATGAGCCTTTTGTTCAATAAATTCAGTTGGCATTTGTGAAACTGTCTTTACCGGTGCTTTTCTTCTTGGCTTATTTCTTTTCACCTTGCTTGTCATCCTTTTGTTGTTTCTGGTCTTATTTTGACAAGTCTTCTTGGGTTGTGGAAGACGTGAACTTCTTTTCTTTCGAGGAGTAACTAAAGTCTGACCTTCATCATCAGAACACAGTTTTTCTCCTCCAGTTGAGGTCATGCCCCCAGTTTGCGAGGTCTGCTGTCTTGGCAGGATGATAGGGTCAAAGGACCCAAATGTAATTGCGGCAAGATTTGATGTAGCCACTTCTTCATTATCAAGGACAATCTTCCCTTGACAAGCAAGATCTAAGATCTTTTCTTTCAAAATAAAACATTTTTCAATTGGATGGCTAACTACCCGATGGTACTTGCAGTAGTTAGGATCGTCTACACGGTCAGCCTCTTCAGGGCGTTTTGACATTGGTAGTTCGATAATCTTTAATTTTAACAACTGCTCAAACATCTCAGAGACGTCTGAATCATGAAAAGGGTATTGGTTCTCTTGCAATTCTTTTAAAGAAGGTCTCTTTCTCCCTTTGTCTTGAGCAGATGTGGTTCTTTTCTCCTCCTTTTGTTTAGTAGAAATCTTCACTAGAGCCACATTCACAGACATTGATTCCTTTCCATTGCCAAGCTTAACAGGTGGTTTGCCCCCTTTGCGGCTTTCTTGCTTGTCTTTGTTTCTCCCTGGTTCATAAACAGGGATGTCATGTTTGAATTAGCTTGTATACTAAACTCCATATCATGAGCTCGTGTAGCCAATTCTTTAAAGGATCTTGGTTTAATCCCCTGTAGAATGTAACGAAGCCCCCAATGCATGCCTTGAGTGCACATCTCTATTGCAGAAGCTTCTGAAAGCCTATCTTTGCAGTTAAGGCTAAGATCCCTCCACCGGTTAATATAGTTGATCACTGGCTCGTCTTTCCATTGGCGGGCATTAGTCAACTCAATCATGCTAACCGTTCGCCTGGTGCTATAAAAGCGATTGAGGAACTCTCTTTCCATCTGCTCCCAACTATCGATGGAGCTTGGCTCGAGGTCTGTATACCAGTCAAAGGCATTTTCCTTCAACGACTGTACAAAATGCTTCACCAATAGGTCACCATCAGTTCCAGCATCATTGCAAGTCTCAACAAAGTGAGCTATATGTTGTTTCGGATTGCCCTTTCCATCAAATTGTTGAAACTTTGGTGGTTGATAACCAACCAAAAGTTTCATCTCACTAATCTTTTGACTATAAGGCTTCGAGTATGAGAATGGAGAATGAGTTCCACCCTCAAACTTATCCTGAATAGCGCTCATGATGAATTCTTTAAGTTGACCAGCCGGAATAGAGGTATCAGAATATACTGGGATTTCTTCAACAGGGCTTTTTCCTTTATTTGATGATTCTGGAATATCACGGGATGCTTGTTGAGGAGTGAAATTAGGTGGATTGGTCGGCCCATGGCTTGACTCTCCAACAGTTTCAAGTTTTCTCACAAGTGTTGCAATCTGGGCATCATTTTCTTGAACGGACTTGGTGAGTCCTTCAATAGCTTTAGCCATAGCTGCTATCTGCTCTTCAAGGGAAACACCCTGGGTCATCATAACTGGCATAGCAACTGAATATGATGAGTTAGCAGTATCCGAGGGTCTTGAGGACGTAGATCTCGGCGTCTTGCTGGGTGATACAGGCATAGAATCTGTGCTTGAACTATCATCTTCTGACATGACAGTTTTACTCCCAGAGTTCGAATCTTGAGAGAAAACAGGATGAGCTAAGATCCTTTCAGCAGACTTGGATGTAGATTCCTTTGCCTCCTGTGTCGCCAAAGTGAGTTCAGGTTGAGCAGATTTGGATGTGCCAAAAACTAGAATTGATTTTGGCAAAACAGTAACCGCTTGAATTGGTTGAGATAGAGCTTTTGCCCTACTTCTAGTAATCATGCCAGTTGCGTGAGTGTTGAGACTTAATCCAGGATACACCAGAGCCCTAGGATCAGATCCAGTTAGCTTTTCAGCAATATCTTTCTATGTAGCTTTGGACGATGTTGACCTTTAAGCCATTGATGTTGACTTTGAACTTGCAGAAATTCATTTGATGAAGAAAAGAGATGAAAGGTAGAGATGGTCCCACCGGGCGTGCCAAAAATTTGTATACACAAATTTGTATTTTTATTAAAAATAATGTAGGGTACAGATCTTTGTGATTCCTTTGATTCTTTTCTTCACAAATCTTCGATTTGAGGGCTGAAATAGGTTGATCCCAAATCGGTCTTCGGCCTTCCTTGGCGAACTTCACGAAAGGCAGACAAAGTGGTAGATCTGGTGGATTCCACGTGTAGATCTGTGATGGATTTGGTGAGAAGTCTTCGGCTTGATCTTCGGCTTATAGGCTTGTTGAAGGCCTTGGAAAACTTCAATATTTGATGTAGATCTCTGGGCTGTAGAGCGCGTCAAAGACAGAGTACCTGAATCTTCAGATCTTGATTGCTATATTTGAGCTTCAAGTCTTCAGTGCTTCAAAGCTTCTTGAATCTTCAGAACAGCAGCACCTTGATTCTTCAGAGCTTAAGGTATTCAGAATAGCAACACTTCAGTTCTTCAAAAATTTAGGTCTTCAGAACAGCAGAGCTTCAGTTCTTCAGGGCTTCAGTTTTCAGAGTAGCAGAAATTTGCTTATTTTCTTCTGTAGACTTCCTGTGTTTTGAATGAGGAGAGAACCACCCTATTTATAGATGTTGGGAGGATAGAGCTCTATAGATTTAAAACTCTTGAGAGAGTTATCACAAGTTGTGAATAATTCTCTATTTGTTTGAAGAATTATCAATATTTAAAGATAATTCATCTAAAAACTCTTGAGATAATTATCACAAGTTGTAGATAATTCTTTATTTTTGGAATAATTATCCATATTTAAAGATAATTCATTTTTGAGAATAATCCCTCAAAGGGGCCCCAAAAGCAATTTATTAGCTATTTTAGAGATTATATAATTTTATCTCTAAGTGGGGTCCATACTTTTGTGAGATTTTGCCATGTGGCATTGTGGCATCTCAAAATTTCCCTTCCTACAGACCCATTTGGTCAAGTGGTGATTGCAAGTCCTATTCTCACCACAAAGGTATGGCAGGGGATTCTAGTGGTATGCAACGTTCAGATTTGTTCACTTTCCAAATCCTTTTATTTCAGCACTATGTAAAATGTGAACTTATCATTTCTTGAACTAATTAAGTTCTGCAAAACATACCAGATTAATACTTCTGATTATAAAATATGTTCAAGTTAGACATCCTCTACAAAAACATACCGGATTAATATTTATGATTATAAAATATGCCACTACAAAACAGACAAGATGTAACACCCCAAATTTTTTAGATTTGGTCTTTTGGATTGAGTGTTATATTTTTGGTTAATTTTGGTGATTCATTGGAAATTTATTGCAAATCATATGATTTATTTGGAATTTAAACAGCTTTAATATTTATGATTTATGTTATTTAACTATATATGACAAATGATTTTGGCTTCACACTGACTTATATTCTTTCTTCCACCCTATTTTTGTAATTACGGGGATGCAATTATTTTTAGAGGAGAGGTTTTGTAACATCACAAAATTTTCAAATTTTGTCTTTTGGATTAAGTGTGATATTTTCTATTAATTTTGGTGATTTATTGGAAATTTATTGCAAACCATATGACTTAATTGGAATTTAAACAGTTTTAATAAAAAATTTTATTTGATTGGTTTAGAGGTCTTGAGGATTTTTTTTTTTTTTTAGGAGTCCGAACATAGTTTCCCTTTAGTCTAGGTGGCTATTTAAGATTGGGCTTTAAAAGGTAGTATAGTAGGCTGGGTAGAGTTGTGTCACACTGAATTGGATCTAAGTCTAATGTAAGTTGCCTTTAAATTAGGAGTCAACAGAGAATGAGAGTCTCACCAAAAATAAAACAGAGAATGAGAGAATAGCGACTTAATTATTATCGGGTTTCTTCTTCCTTTCCCTTCGTTCTTCTTCTCCTTCTTCTTCATTCCTCTCCTCCTTCCCAATAATTCTTCTCTCTTTCAATTCGTAGTTGGGCTAATCCAGAAGAGATGAGAGAGTTGCTGTAGAAGGTAATAATATGGTGACCATTCAGATTGGTAGCTACTAAGGAATCTGCAAGGATCAAGTAAATTATCATTTATTTTTTATTTAAGCATGCTAAATGATATGATTATATACGTATGATGTTCTGCTATTGGGTTTTTGAATGATTTAAGCATATAGTTTAATCTTTGAGTGATGTGATAAACAATAATTTTAAATGATTTTGGGAAGTTTTGGGATGTTTGCAATCATTATAAATTTTAGTTTAATAGGTGTAGATTACAAATGAATTGATTTTAAGTTTATTGGAGTCCTGGATTGCTATCTAAAATTCGGCAAAATATACCAGTTGATCACAAACATGAATGAATGGTAGCCTATTGGTTATTGGACGAGATTCCTTGTTGGCTTAGGATCATTGAGTGGTAGTCTATCGGTTGTTGGATGAGATTCCTTAAGCTTTTTTCACGGTTGCCCATGTCTTAAACCTTTTCTTTTTCCTTCAAGCTGCATTGGTAGGTGAAATCTCAACACTTGGTTCCACATGAAGTGATGGCTCCGAAGTCAGTGTTATGGGTTGCACCTCAATATCTCTATTGGTTTGTGTTCCATCTAACAATCTACTTGCCAAAATAATCATAAAGACTTTTCTCAGGTGGGCATATTGGCCAAAATAATTATTTTGGCAAAATAATCTATTTGCCAAAAAAAATAAAAAGATATAGAAGACTCAATTTGGGTTATTTTTAAAAAGTATCACTAAAATCCAATTTCCCCAATTAGAAAAGGATAAATTTTGAATCCACATGTATCAGGTGGGCATATTGGCCAGCTAACATCTAAAGACTTTTCTCATGCGAAAGACAATTATGAAACAAACACAGACATCAACATCATATAATGTTAGAAAGATTAACATCGATCCAGACAGCACAAAACTTATTACCAAACGGGAAGGGTGGAAACCAAATAGTTGAAAAGTGACAAAGCATCTAACAAATAATTACGTAGCATGGTGGACACCATAAAATAGGACATTTTGGGTCTGATTTAGAATCAGATGCATCGCAGTGGAGATCTGTTAAAACTTAAAAGCGATGCCATCAGGAATGGGATTGGACGAAGCAAAGGCAAGGAGGGCCTCATCACGTTCCAACTTCCAACATCACCATGGTTTGTTCATCCGAGGTCACCTATGCTTCTATTCCATCACCGTGTCTGGTGTCCATCAGAAGAACTTCATTGCCCTCTCCAGCAATTGCTGCATTGAAATAACTTACCCATGCAGGCTTTCCCCACCCAAAATCAACTTCATATAGAGGCATCCTACACATACTGCTGAAGGTACAGGAATCTGCTTCACAAAAGAGCTGCTGTTCCTTTTCTGCTTCAAGCAATTTTGAGATCCACTCATCACCCTGTAATTCTCTTAAATATTCACTGTCAATCTTCCTAATTGCTTCTCTTAGCTGAAGTACCAAGTCGACCAACTCGTTCTCCCTCTCGTTCTTCAAGGACACATTCGTGTCCCAGATCAAGTTTCCAACAGTGTTTCCCGGTAAGGGTGGAACTACCCTCCCCCGGACGTTAACCATATGTCTCGCTGTGAAAGGAAGCCTTTTCGAACCTGGTTTTGCTCTACAGGCAGCCATCATACGTTGCCAGATGAGTGACGACACCACTTCAAACCTTGTGGGACGCTTCATACTACTTTCAGAAATGTTGTTGCTTACCTTGGCCTTGAGGGAATCTATGCTTGTGCCTGTAAACACAAACCTTCCTGTCTTTGTAGTGATGGACTCCTCTTTGGATGACTCGTAAACATTTATATTTTGGAACAATCCTGATATATCCCTTGATGGGTAGATAGAATCTTGTTAGAAGACGGGAGACAAAGGTTCATTAGAACCGCGAGCGATGGAGGCCCAATCGTTAACGAACGTCGCCGTGGATACTGCATCAATGATCTTGTGCAAAATACACAAACCGATTGCTAGTCCTCCGCAATCAAAGTTGGTCACTTGAATGGATAATTGAGCTGCATTATCATCTACTTCAGTAGTGGAAAAATCATGTGGAAGGAAATGATTCAGTACCTCGATTTCGGGTTTCTCTATAAACTTGGAGAGCTCACAGTTGACATGGGCTTCTATATAATCAGCTCCCTCGTCGTTACAGTCGATAATGGAGAAGCCATCTTTGAATCTTCCTGCAAATGGGTAGTATCGGGACATGGCCTCCGATAACGATTTCTTGAGCTGATCAGATCTTTTGGCAGCTGGGATCCTTTCTTGGCTATTGCTTATAGAGGGGTAGAAGAAAACCTTGGACTCGTACAAGGGGGGGATGAGCTGGTCGAGAAGGGAGAGCTTGGGGGGGGGGGGGGGGGGGGGGGGGGGGGGGGGGGCGGCGGTGGTGGGTGGGTGGGTGGGTGGGGGAGTCGGGGAAGATGGTCTGGAAGATGGTCTGATCGTCTCAAGAGGGGGGTGGGTGGGGAGTCGGGGAAGATGCTCTGATCGTCTCTCTTGAGATGATTTCAACCTTCATCTTCTTCTTTGTTTCTTTCCGAAAAATTGCAACTCTTGTGCTCGATATGCGCTTCTTAGAAGATGCAAACAGTATTTAGGCTAACGAATGATAAGGAGCTTCACAGATGAAAGGGGTTATCATTGTAGCAAAGGATTACACGACTTGAACAGGGAATTAAATTTCTAACGTTTCTGCCACACCTTGAAGGCTTTTTTTCTTTTGGGTAACGTTAAAGACGCCACCTTGAAGGCTCGAACAGGGAATTAGATTTCCAAAATTTTAAAGCGGGACCAGTACGGCCGCCAGTCTGGCTGGGCGATTCTTATTAACTTTTTTTTTCTTTTTTTTTTTAAAGGGAAAACGAAGACTATTATTACTTAGAAAACAATCAAGATACAAATCTGGGGTGGGACCTCCCCACAAAATCCTCCCACATGAGCATGCTAACCAGGGACTACAGCTGGGATTTCCAAAAGCACGAGAACTGCTGGAGCGCAAATTTTGCCAATCCATCTGCGGCAAAGTTGGCCTCTCTGTATATATTCGAGATTCTGAAGTCAATGAACAGCCTACTTAGGAATCGGGCTTCTTCCATCCAGTGATGTATTTTCCAAGGCGTGGCAGAGGGGTTATGGAAGGAGTGAACCACTAGTTTAGAATCACTTTCAAAAGAGACCCTCTGCAAATTCAAAGCCAAAGCCAAACGGATTCCCTCAACTAGCGCTTGAGATTCAGCCATTAGAGAGTCCGCTGTTCCAATAAAGTTTGCAATCGCCCCGATGGCCAAACCGTCTGAGTTTCTTGCAATCACTCCCACTGCTGCTTGACCAGGCGTGCCTTGAGCAGCACCATCAACATTTATTTTGGTCCATCCCTCAGCAGGCCTGCTCCATTTGATGTGCACCTCCTGTTTGCTCGCCTTTCCAGTGTTGCTCTTCATCCCAAATGGATAAAGGCATGGGCATGTTGCTTGATTTTTGTTTAAAGGAAAACCCATATTGTGATATGACTTGGCTATATAATGTGATAGTATGTGTTGTCTTGGGGTTTCAATGCCATGAGTTGGAAAAAAGAAATATTTGAAATCTGGAAATTTTGTGTTAATTTTGGGTATTCAAGCATGTTCCCCATGAAAAATTGTAACGCCCCGGAACCGGGTTACGTAGTAAAAACCGTAACTCGTTCCCCAAGGGTTACTTTTATACACAGGATCGCTATATCAGAGTAAGGAAAACATGAAATGGCAATAACATAATCAGAGTCAACTAAAAAGGCTTCCCCAACTCACCTGAAAACAATCATATACCCCCTGTATCGTCCTCTCATATATCTGAAATAAAAACAAAACAGTGAGATACAACTATCTCAACAAGTAGCAATGCATGCCTAAAATATAGTTGTAACAGTACTAAAACATGTACGATTAAAAATACACGACGATTAACCACGATAATCCGTCTAATCTCGGAAATACATCATCAATCACATTCGAAAAATCTTATGTATTGGGACTCATGAAGTCTGTCTATTTTGTGTGGCTAAGCACTAGTGTTCCAAACAATCTAGTCGAAATACTGCAACAGCTCAAACAACCAATTCATCGCCCTCATGGCGGAAATACCCGTGTGACCTCACCCTCATGGTGGAAACGGAGTTGTTGCAGCACTTCCCTCATGGAAGGCCTCTCCATCATGGAGGAAACGCATGAAGGAACCCTAGACTTAAATCCAAACAAAATATACAAAATTCACTACAACTCGACTGTGGATCCACACTAAGTTTCGCCCTATTAAGTCGGGAAAATTTCTTATATACAATGCAATGTAACATACATCATGCTTGTAGTAAAAGAAAACATTTATCGTGAAAAATATCAAATTCAGTTTCATTTACTCACTAAAACCTTCCAACAGAAAAATACAGCATTTGATACATAATTTAGGAGTATTCACCATGTCCTCAAACCAGAAACAAATAACCACCTGGTTATTCCATAATCAAAAACAGATTAGATTTATAATTACATGTTAAGCAAAACAAATAAAGATTATTTCAGATCCCAAAATTCCAATGACTACACCCTTAGGTTAGAAGTCCAATTTTTCCAACAATTAACCAATTTAATTCTAAAATCAATTATGCCCATAATCTTACTATACATGATAATCACTATAGATGACTACATGCTAATAACAATAAAATTCAGAAACATCTTAAGTCTCTACAAATAGTATTTTCCCAAACCCTTTTTACATGCTTACCAATAACATTATCCCCCAAGACTTCCGAAAACTCTGATTTATTCTCTGTTGAAATTCTAATTTCCTCCCTCTAATTTAATCCTATGATTAACAATGTATTATAATACTTTAATCCACTCCTTTAGACTTGATGCAGGTGTTAAAATCAATTCCCACCAGAAAATCACAACAGCCGCAAACCTTCATATAAAACTTAGTCTGGCGCTAACCAACATCATCTGGGGCTAACCTCGTGAGGTTGGCTCCAGATATTTGCACTTAGCGATGGGCAATTTCTTGGTCTGGTGCTAACCTCTTTGAGGTTGGCGCCAGATCCATTAGGTTGGCACCAGGTCCAAGCACTAGGCGGCAGTGTTATTTTGGGTCTGGTGCTAACCTCTTTGAGGTTGGCACCAGGTCCATTAGGTTGGCACCAGGTACTTTCCAACTCGAGGACTTCTCAAACTTGCTATAAAATGTAATCCCTCATTCCGAATCACACACATACCTCAAGAAATCTTCTAATACAACACATAGATCCTTCATAACTCATTAAGCCTCCTTTGAGATTACATAACCAAATTATACAACCATCAGACAGTATTCACCCGAAATGTTAACAGAAACTAAAAATGACCTTAAACACATTTCCTTTCTTTATAAGATCTTAAAACACAGAAAACATGCTATTATCAAAGGTGCTAACTTGCATAGTTCAGAATTCTCATTGACTGAAATGAATGAATTTAACAAAACCACTTCTATCATATGAACAACAATTCTAATAACTTAGTTACCACAGCTGAAATATCATTCTCAGATCAACATCAACATACGAACAGAATATTCTCAGATTAAACTTAATTACATTTCTGATTTAATCCACTTAAGCAAAAGATCATCCTAACCATTCTTATACGAACATAAATCTGGAATTTTCTGGATTCTTCAAATCTGGATCCGTGTAAACACAAATCATGCAATCAGAGAAAACTTGAAAAGAGCTACTTGCCTCTTGTTTTCGTCTTCACCAACACAGCAACTCCTTTGGATGATCCTCACGTCCAGAATCTTCAATAGCCAATCTGAACTGGACGTTTTCTTGCTGCAACAGCAATGGACGACTTCCTCTTTCTTCTCCAACAAAACTCTCCACTCTTTCTCAATTCTCAGATTTTTGTTTCATCCGTTTGGCCTTCTCCCAAGTTAAACCAGTTAGAAACGCTTGGAGAGAGAGCTGTTGAGACGATCAGCAACTTCAACTTCCTTACGTTACAAAACTTTTGATTTTCTCTTATGATCCTATGCAATGCTCCACCACCATATCTCCTACACCAACCACTCATCGATACTTGATCAAAATAATGCCTTCTCAAACACAATATTACCCATACTATAACTCAATTCTAATAAAATATTCTCAACAATAATTATTTAAACTAAACTATATTCTTACATGAAATATACACAAATCAAGATTCCTGAAATTCCCATATTGCCCTTAAATAGTTTCCACCCTAAACCAATAATTAAAAATCTAATTAATGTTTCTTATCTTTTAATTAGAACTTCCACCCGGATTCGCCCGAGAATGCCGGTTTGACCGCTCAATCTCTCTTTCTAGACTTTCCCATCAATTAAATAAATTAGTATTTTTCTAAAACAAAATTTTAATATTATTAAAATTTTGGGATTTTACAAAAATGCTTTTTTGTGCTTAATGTTTGTTTTATGCCATGCTTTTGATCTAGGTGTATGAGATGACATGATTTGAGCATGAAAACAATGAGCAAAAAGAAAAAAAAATCTGGAAATTCAGTAGCTATTTTGGAACTTTTCAAACATGTTCTCCCTAATTAGAACACCTCTTGTGCCAAATTGTTAATTGCAGAATTCTAGGCTTCAATTTGAGTAGAAACAATGCATGTTGAGCACCAAAAATGAAGGATACAAAATCTGGAAATTTTAGTGTATATTTTGGAGGTTTTCAAGCATGTTTCAACCATCAAAATTTTTCTTATATCATGTCAAGTAGTGTTGAATTTTTAAGCTTCAATTTGGGTAGAAATGGTACACTTTGAGCATGAGAAAAAGCATGAAAATCTGGAAATTTGGGGTAATACCTTTGGGGTTTCAAGCATGCTTTCCATGTTTTAATTGGTTTGTACAATAACATGTTTTGGGTGTCATTTTTGGTCATGAGCATGTTTGGGTGTTTACCATCTTGATTGGCTTGTATTTTGCTTCCAATATGATAATTGTATATGCCTTGGCTTGAAATTGTATGCATGGCTACAAAAAAGAGTGGCAAGGGGCTGGGACATTGTGAATGTTACCTCAAAATTCAAAATGCACTCGAGCACAATGAACACTTTGCACAGCCTACCCATTACCTATAGGAAGTTGAACCCCGAATGTGTGTAGCTTGACGCACCGAGGTCGTTACTTCGGAAAGCGAAAGTGAAAACATTTACCTTAGAATTTGAGTCAATTATGTGATGACAATGGGATCTGTGATTCGATTCTGTGCATCACTAGACTTAAGTTCTAAGTTGCCAATTAAGCCAAAACCCAAAAACCATACGTTTGAAGGTGGAGAAACACGTTTTCAGCTAAAAGTACACAATTGCGTTTGGGGAATTGGGTGTAAATGTGGGAAGGCCATTTGCATGTTTTACAGGCCAAGGTATAATATGAATACCATATTGAAGGTAATACAAGGTGGCAAGGTAAAGCCATGTTCTTTTTATGTTCATGTAAATTAAAAGCCATGGTGTCCATATGCTTTGGATGAAATTTTCCCAAAAATATATATAGCCTAAGGTTGGTGTAACCTATAGGATGAGTTTCCAACTCAATTTAATAGTCATCCTACCCAAAGTCCATGTAGGAGGCAACCAAGTGTACAAAATCCAAGAATTGGTGCATAGCTTTGGAGGGACAAGTACCCTCATGAATTTGTGAAGTTTGCAAGTATAAGGTCAAGGCCCAATTCGGGGCAAGTTTTTAAGGCCAAGTCAAGGTGAACATCAAGTGGGAATGAAAATAACATAATCTGGTGAAAAAATGAGTCAAAAATGGCCATTTCGGCATTAACCGGCAACTCAGGTCGGTTAAGAATAATTTCATTCATATCTGGCATATATTATCGGTTACAAAGGCTTATGCGTGTATCCGATCATTGTTGCCGGATACAATAAGCCATAGCCTTATCCAACACTTCATGCCGGATACATACAGAAAATGTATAAATTGGTTTTTTTCAACCCGAATTTTCAGAATAAAATGCCTAAACACTGTGGATAATCCTTAGGCACCCCAAAGAGAATATAAAAATGTTGCAAAAAAATAAAAAAAATAAAAACGAAAAAACAAAAAAAAATATTCTTTTAGGATTTAACCTAATTTTGAAACTCAAAGAGCAAGCTAAGGTGTCATATTTTTTTATATCAATTCAATTCAAACATGTGTCAATCAAGCTTTTGAACTTGAAAACTGAGAAAATTCAGCAAATTTCAAAAAGAAAAAAAACCCCCCTTGGTTGGTCTTTTTCGTACCAATCAAAATCAAAACATTTGTGGGACATTTGGAAACCCCAGAATATTCTAAAAACCTTTGTTTGGTCACGAGAACCAATCAAATCAAAAAACTTGTGGGACATTTGGAAGCCCCAGAATATTCCAAAAACCTTTGTTTGGTCATGAGAACCAATCAAATCAAAAACTTGTGGGACATTTGGAAGCCCCAGAATATTCCAAAAACCTTTGTTTGGTCATGAGAACCATTCAAATCAAAAAATTTGTGGGACATTTGGAAGCCCCAGAATATTCCAAAAACCATTGTTTGGTCACGAGAACCAATCAAATCAAAAAACTTGTAGGACATTTGGAAGCCCCAGAATATTCCAAAAACCTTTGTTTGGTCACGAGAACCAATCAAATCAAAAAACTTGTGGGACATTTGGAAGCCCCAGAATATTCCAAAAACCTTTGTTTGGTCACGAGAACCAATCAAATCAAAAAACTTGTGGGACATTTGAAAGTCCTAGAATATTCCAAAAACCTTTGTTTGGTCACGAGAACCATTCAAATCAAAAAAAAATTTGTGGGATATTTGGAAGCCCCAGAATATTCCAAAAACCTTTGTTTGGTCACGAGAACCATTCAAATCAAAAAATTTGTGGGACATTTGGAAGCCCTAGAATATTCCAAAGACCTTTGTTTGGTCACGAGCACCAATCAAAATCAAAAAAAAAATAAACTCAAACTTGTGTTCACCTAGCCTACTTGTCTACATTTATAGGGGTGTGACTCAAGTTAAATGGAAGCTGACTTGTTGCTTTTTTTTTTCTTCACCAGGTACACTTACTTGCAATCATTGCTCCCGTGACCAGATCCAAAGCCAGAGCCATGAATACTGAAGAGAACCAAGCTCAAACCACCGTACCTGCTCAGGACTTTGCTCAGCTGTAGGAGCAAGTGGCTGTGAGACATGGAAATGTCACCTAGGATGACTTCTGATATCGTCACATAGGGATCGATAAAAGTAAGAGTCGCCACCATTCATGTTAAGGTGTGAATGGACACCAAAGGGTTCATAAAAGCCAAATAGAACCAAAGTAACTCTAATACAAGGAAAAATCCAGAGATCAGGTAAGGGGAATTATTTATGAGTAGGGGAAGGTGTTAGGCACCCCCGCTCATCCGTCTAAGACGGTTGGCATATGCTTGCTTATGCTAAGGATTGTTTGCTAATAAAAATAAACAAAGGATGCTTAAAATAAGCAAAATGTGTGTGATTATTCCACATGAGTAATCCAATGGATTTGGATTCTCCTCATGGATATATCACTTTAGAACTTCATAAGTGAAGGAAAATCCAATTAAAATTTGAAGAAAAACCAATTCAAGGCAAATCTGGAAAAATCAGACTAAAAGAGCTTGAAAGCTTCGATTAACCATAACTCACTCAATTTAAATCCAAATCCAATGAAACCAAAGCCATTTGAAAACTGGTATATAGTAGAGTATACAGTAAAACAATCAGCTCAATCCGATTTAAAACGAGAGAGAAATCCACATATGAAATCTGCTGTTATAACTCAGAAAAAGTGGTGAGTAGGCATTTTCAAAACCCTATTTGTGGAGTTTGGCTCAATAAAAATCCATGAAAATTTGCATGGAAGAAGTATGTTGTGCCATCTTTCCAAAGAAAAAAACCTCACACCAAACTCCATTCAGATATGACTTGTGTGCTCTCTTGAACAGGCCTAGAAGACCACAGATCAGCTCTGGACTATGCCAGCGAGCAGCTCTGAGTCAATCTAGCACACAAGGCACAAAACAGATCAAAATCTACTGAAACCAGTTGGAAATGAAACTAGACTTCTTAAGGAAAACTCAGAAACTGAAATCACTCGAAACGGATTAAAATTGAGCAAATGGTGCACCATCAAAGTGGCAAGTTTAGCAATCTGGGTTGAACTGACTTACAGACTTTGAACAGATGGTGTCAAAAATTGGCTCCATAAAAGTGAGCGAAAATTTCCAGATATAAACTAGACATGCTCATCTATCACATGTCTTTGGAATCACTCAAAAATTCATCCGGAGGATGAAGTTATAAGCATTCTAAGACAAGCCACAGATGCTGCCCTATTTTGAAAAACCTTGAGTAAAAGTGTGAAACCAGTGCATGTGTGCAAGTGAATTCGACCAAAATAACTTGAAATCATGAAAAACAACTCATGAAGTCTTAGAAATTCATTCTAAGGCCAGAGATCTTAGATTTTCCGTATTGAGCATGGAGAATCCAAGATCTAGCCTATTTGATGCAAAACAGTGAAAAAGTGTGTGATATTGGTAAAAACACATATCTAGGAGAAAATTAAAATCCATTGCTATTGAGAGCATGGATCATGTTGATTTCTCCATATTCAAATAGCACAAATAATCAGCATATAAAAATAACATGCAAATCATTCAAGGTAGGTTCTAGTCTAAAGGATCCATTCCATCTTCCTTTTCCCAAGGCTCTCTCTTCACGTTTTACGGCTAGAGAGGATTCCCAGGTACTTTGGAAAAGGTATGGGGCTTGCAAACAACCACAAACTGGCTTTACACTACAGAAAGGTAGAAGTTGAGAGTTGAAATGTAAAGAAGAAGTTGAAATCAACTAGAGCTTTACCTTTGGTAGCTTGAATACTTGAGGCAGCAATCCAGCAGAGTTATCCTTCTTCTTGCAGAGCTTCCAAGCTTCAAATTATCAGCCTCTTGCAAGAGGAAGACCCCTCTATTTATAGGCAAAGCCAGGGGTAGAAGAGTCCCAAGGGTAGGCTTAAAAGCCTTCTAGATTATTCTAATTCAAGCAAATGCCTTGAATTGTTGTAATACTAGAAGTTTCTGAGAGTGAAATAGGGAGTTCAAGTCCCTGAGAAAGATGTAATATGCGTAAATAAGGCTCAGAGATCGAGCCATTTCACAAATCCTCGAAACAGCCAAAACCGCATACACAGTGCGGTTTCCACTGGATCGTCACTCTATGTGCGGTTTTTATGCAAATTCAACCCAACCGCACATACAGGGCGGTTTCAATTCAGTTACGCTCGTCATGATTGCTGTCGACGTGGCTCAACGGCCGAAGCTTCTCGAAGCCACGTGGCAACTCACGCAAGAAGCGTGAACATCAACCGTGCTGTGTGTGCGGTTGCAACCGTACATACAGGGCGGTTGAGACCAAATTCTCAAAAACCGCACATATACTACGGTGAACACATTTTTTGTTGGCTTTGAGCCTTAACTGCATAGGCCAGGCTTATTTACATGTAATATCATTAAAGTAAATGTCCTCGTATTTTTTAATCTCCATTTACTTAAGATATTATATGTAAATAAGCAAACACCCCCCCCCCCCCCCATTTGAATCCATTAAAAATATTTCCAGACTCAAATTCTAAGTGAATAAAAAGTCAACTTTCCAGTTCCAGGCTAAATTCCAATTTTTCAGGTCCGGTAAAAAGATTTAACATGTTAGTACCAAGGTATTCGTCAAGATTTAAAATCTCAAAAAGTTCATTTATGCAATAACATTGCTAAAAACTTGATTACCGGGAAAAATTATCTTCAAATCTTGCTTAAAAAAATATTTCATTTTCTGGGGTCAAAAGTCAACAAAATTCAACCTGAAAAAGTTTGACTTTGCAAAAAATATTGAATTTGGGCCTTTTCCTTTGCGGCTTTGGATTCAAATGGGTTAAGGATCTCAAACCCAATGCTAAGAATTGAAAATTCCAATAAAATATTTCTCTCCTTCAAGTTTTATCAAAAATCGTGCAATTTTGGGGTGTCTACAGTGGCTGGTCTTGCCAAAATGCTGGGAGACTTACTGGCGGCTCAGGCCCAAAACCAAGTCTCTACTTCCCATCAAGCACCACCACCTCAGGCCTACATTCCGCTTCCGGCTCAACCCATGCCTGAGCCCATTTCTGAACCGGTCCCTGAACCTATTCTGATTAGGGAAAATACTGTGGAATCTGAGAAAGAAATTGAAAAATAAAAGGCTAGGGAGGAAATGGAAAAGAAACTTCTACACAAAATTGAGAGAATCCAGGAAGAACTTAAGGAGGTGAAGGAGGGAAACCGCTACGGAGGTACCACCTTTGATGATCTCTGCATGTACCCGGATGTATGCCTACTGGCCAAGTTCAAGTGCCCGGACTTCGACAAATATGATGGCAGGGGCTGCCCGATGAGCCACTTAAAACTATACTGCGGGGCCCTATGCCAGTTTGGTCGGGATGACGGCATACTAATCCAACTCTTTCAGAGGAGTTTGACAGGGTCAACCTTGAGGTGGTTTGCCACGGTGGACCACGGAAGGAGCAGAAGATGGAAGGACTTGGCGGACGCCTTCCTGGTACAATACAAGTTTAACTCGAAGATCGTGCCAGACCGGTACAACATGATGAGGATGAGTAAGGGGAAAGATGAGTCTGTCAGGCAGTACGCCAAGAGGTGGAGAGAGGCCGCCTCCCAGGTGTAGACACCTGATTTTTGCACCCCTAAAATGGCAAAAAATGAAAAGTCAAACCCTGAGGGGGTTAAAAAATTGACTTTTTGATTCAAGATAATTTGGCCATCAAACTTTATATCATTGAAAAGAGCATTTCGACACGGTTCTAACGCAACTGAATTTGCTGGAATCGGAGTCCAGATGAAAAAGATATGAGCTGGTCAAACTTTTGGGGAGCGAAAAGTTGACTTTTTGCTCAACCCAATTCAACTGCCAAATTTGATCCCAATGGATAGGTGATTCCGAGCCGGTTCCAACGACATTAAGTTTGCTGAAATCGAACACCGGATGAAGAAGTTATGAGCAGTTGAAGCTTCAGAAAAACTGCCCATGTGGCAAAAAAGACAGCAAAAATGGAATAAACCAATAAAATAAATGTGTTTAATAATATTTTAATAAAGAGAATCTCGTTTTTTAATAAAATAATCGAAAAATCGAATAAGAATCTTGCAAAAAACCAAATTGAATAAAGGTTTGAAATCCAAACATTTTAAAAACGTGTTGGACCGTATTCTCATTACGGACGGGGCATGCCCGTATTTCAAATACGGGCAAGATTCCCGAAGAAAACACGCGTCACCGTACGGCGGGACACGCGTCCCGTACAGCTGATTCGCGAGATTTGCAAATGTGCGTTTTTCGCCCGTATTTGAATTACGGGCAAGGCACGCCAGTACTTCAAATACGGGCACGAAAATTTTGCCTATAAATAGAGAGGCCTCCCCCCCCTCATTTCAACAAGCCCTCTCTCCTGGCCATCTCCCCTACCCTCCTGAAGTTTGCCTCGACCAAATGCTGCCCTCATACTGTCACTCTAGCATCCTAACTCTTCTTTTTCCTAAACTACCCCTAGGTTAGTTAAACCATGTCAATATCATGCAAAAATCCTCTCTGATCTAACTCTCAAACCCATCACCCAGCCAAACCCTTTTTCCAACAATTTTGAAATATTCGGGAGGACGCGGAAGCGCTGCCCAAATCTTTGGAGAACCACAAATCCAACAAAACAAACTAATTACATTGTAAGTATACTATTATCTCTAAATTGAATAAATTTTGCTTATTTCATTGTCTTCTTTACTCACTTTTTTTTTATCACAATACCACTAACTTGTTTGCTGTTTTGGATGCCATGAGAGTTTAGAATTAAAGTATTAACCTTTGTTGGAAATGAGGAAAAGAAAGTGTTTTTCTTGATTAAACTAATGGTCATCTCTAACCATTTAATGTGGAAGGATTAAGCCTTGCTTAAGGACACGTAATATTCCCTGTAAAACTCCCCTTTTCCATGCTAAAAACGAATTGGAGATTATTCATGCAATGCAGTGTTTCTTCAAGAAACACTAAAAGAAAAGGAAGATGGTCATTTGGGCCAAATGAGGCAAATGAAGTCCCTGGAAGAACCTGCAATCTTTTCTGAAGCTACAAGAACATCTGAGAAAGCCACGGAACTGATCCCAGGAAGAGCCGGCACCAAATATGCAAAACTGGAGGCGCCCATAAACTCAAAACGGTCCCGTCTGGACTGTGTTTACTTCACGGGCGAACCCAACCGGAATTGGTCCACGGGCAAGAGTGGACCATATAACAAATACGGGCGATTGTAAAATAACCTGAAAAATGTAATTTTCCGGCCCGGTTGAACCTGATTAGACCTGAACCGGCCTGAACCATTCCCTTAAAAATTTTGGGCTATCTTTAGCCCATTTTTGGACCGTGGGCCTAGAAGGGCCCACCAAGACCCCCCTTGGGCCAACTTGAAGGCCCATATTTAGACCGGCCCATACCGGGCCCGTTTTCAACAAACGGGCTCCAGGCCAATTGACTCAGGCTAATGGGCCCATTCCAAGCCCACCAAGCCCAAACTAAAATTATAAATACATAAAACTTAATAAAATAATCAAACGGGTTACCCAATAACCCAATTGGGCCTAAGGCCCAGCCATGGCAACCCACGAGTCTTCCAACGGGACCCGGGTCCGACCCACTTCACTTAAATAAATAGAAAGATAAAATCAAATAAAAGGGACCCACACCTTCAGAGGGCCCCGCCAGACCTAATAAACAGCATGCTGGTCTAGGAAGGGTGAACTTGACTCAAAAACCAGGGAGACCCGAGGGACCCATCAAATCGACGGGGCGGACCGGGGTGTCTTTAGGACTTCCCCGGATCGTAACCGAGGACTTAGCTAGAACTCTGAAAAGCCGCAGACCAGACTTAGACCCGATTAGGGCAAAACCGTGTCTGCCTGCACCTCTCAGGCAGTGGCAACTCCGAATGTCCCGAGGCACGCATGAAAGGTGTGCCCGGTGTGCGATCTAGGATTTTTAGGTGCGCACACCAGGTCAGGCCACCCATGCTAGAACCCGAAATGATCTCAACATTTGTGGGCACACTGGGGCAGCCCTTCTACAACCATCTGATGGGGTAGATCACCACCAATTTTGCAGCCTTGGTCCAAGTGGCAGACCGGATTGAGGAAGGGGTCAGGTCAGGAAGGCTCATTGACTATTCCACTTTGACCAGGCAGTCTGATTCCACTGCTTCCCTGGCACAAAAGAAGGGAACTGGGTTCAAGAAGACCGGGGCCAGAAAAGAAGGAGAAGTGAACCTGGTCCAGGCTCCTCCCGCCAAGAAACCGCTTCATGTGAACATCTCTGCACCCCAGTAGGCCCAACAGGCCCAGCACTCTTATCAGACCCCGCACAATGTCAATTTCTCCCCCTCAGTGCCTGCAAACCCTAGGAGGACTTTACCAAGGAAGAGAGGGAAGCCTGGTTGGCAGCAAGGAGGAACCGAGTCTTTACTCCCCTTCCCGTATCTCTTTCCCAACTGCTGCCAACCATATTTGACTTTGAAAGAGCCCAACCCAAATGCTCCGAAGGGGAGGAATTTTGATCCAGCCATCACTTGCGACTATCACATGGGTGCACCAGGGCACTCTACTGACACTTGCTGGATGCTGAAGCACGCTGTCCAGGACCTGTTGGACCAGAAGGCCCTGGTTTTCAATACTGCCGCACCCGCCCCGTCGGGGAATGATATTGGGCAAAACCCTCTGCCATACCACAATGGGGCAGGCCCATCCAACTCCGTCACTGCCATATCCACCAAAAGAAGGACCTTTGACCCATCTCAGCTCATAGCTCCCGTAGGGACCACGGTCAAGGTCCATTTTTTTCAAGAAAAAGAAGAAGAGGAGATCAATATGGTCTCCCAGAAAAACAACCATGCTGCTGAGGACATTAGCTCCTCTTTGAATCGAGTCTCCTCTCTTATGGCCCAGATAAACACTGTAAGGCCTCCATTGGTCTTCAATTGCAGTCCACCCACTTGTACACCATCTAAGCCATCAAAGGCTCCACTATTCATCAACCTTGACCCCACCACTGCTTCCATCACCTCTTCTATCCCCACAAAATCCAAGCTCCAGCCCTTGGTTGTAAATGTTCAGCCATCCTACAGTATCCCTAAACCGGCCCATACATCCGGGTCCAAACTCCAGCCGTTGGTGGTTAATGTCCCAAAACTAGCCTATTCTGAGGCCGCTGTACCATGGAATTACAGCGAGGGAGTCACGGCTACGGTTCCAGTGGTCAGGAACCAGAACCAGAAGGAGGTGAACCTCATGACGAGGTCAGGGAGATGTGCAGGGAGTGAAGAGAAAGAAAAAGAGACAGAGGTGGAAAGAGAGAAAAAAGAAACATAAGAAAAAAGAAAATAAAAAGGAAAAACAAAAGTAGGAGAAGACACCCCCAGGGTGCAGAAAATGAGGCAACAGACCTCATAAAAATAATAAAGAAAAGTGAATTCAATCTTGTGGATCAGCTGAACAAGGTCCCGGCCCAGATTTCAATACTGGGCCTTTTGCTGAATTCTGAAAAGCATAGGGATGCATTTTTAAGGGTGCTACATAGTGCACATGTATCCCAGACAATCGATCCAGACCAACTTGGCAAAATGGTTGGTCAAATCTTGTCACATAATGTGATAAGTTTCTCCGAAGGTGAGATAAGCCCAGGTGGGTGTTATCATGTTGACCCTTTGCACATCACAGTGCTTTGTAAGGGCAACATGGTGGCATGGGTTTTGATTGACAACGGGTCGGCGTTAAACGTCTGCTCGTTAATCACTTTTTTTAAGCTGGGACTGGATCAGTTAAAGATCAAGCATAATGGAAGGATAGTGAGGGCTTTCGACAGCTCTAAGACACACTCCCTAGGGGAGATTGAACTGTCGGTCACAATTGGACCGAATATTTTCAACATCACATTTGAAGTGATGGATATTCCAGCAGCATTCAATCTGCTCCTAGGAAGGCCGTGGATACACTCGGCTAGGGCAATACCATCCACGCTCCACCAAAGGGTGAAATACATAAGAGGGCAAAGGGTGATAACAGTCCTAGTTGAGAATTTGGTGCCTCCCATTGTGTCACCTGATATACCCTTGATAAATGTAGACTTGACTGTTGACAAGATTGCGTTTCACTCGTTTCAATTTGAAACAGTCAATTACATACCTAGGGGGTGTGAGAAAAAAGAAAAGAAACAGACTACTGCTGAAGAAATGGTGAAGAAAGTGATGGAGAAATACCACTTTCACCCGGGGAAAGGCCTGTGAATAAATTTGCAAGGGATGGTGGAGCCAATCACAGCCAAGAAGCTGATCCCCAAAGTAGGGTTGGGGTTTAAACCCCGAGGTTGGAGGAGGATGAAACATGAAGAAGGTGAGAAGAGAAGCAAAGGAAAACTCCCTCATCTAAGGGAGAACTTTCCAAGACCCTCTTGCATAATCCAACTATCTCCTCCTATGGACCAATCCAAGCCTCCATACCACAACATCAACCCATTCCAAAAGCCTTCTGTTCCGACCCTGCAACCCTATAACCCCTCTCCTATGCTTGGAACTTTGGACGGGCCTGGACCATAGCCCGAGCAGCAGGTGGACTACTCTGAAGATGTTAGGGCTTTCTTCTCCATGACTGAAGGCGAAAAAACTGGTGGTGACAAGGAGCTACCATTCATTGACTGGGCCCCAGTAAAGATTCCGGAGGAGGTCATTTCTAGATTGGGCCCCATAGCAGAAAAGGGCAGTACCCACCCGGTGATGATGGCATCGGATTCTGGGTTTGAGAAGCAGGATTTCCCTATTTCCCCTACTCTAGAAAATTTTGTATTGAATAATTGGGAGGAAACTCCCCTTATCTTTGAAACAGCGTTTGTTTGGCAAACTGACGCGGCTTCCAAAAAAAACTCCAATAGTGGATTGCCATTTTCCTGAAGGTCCTAATGAGCCTTCGTCTTCAAAGGAATTATGTTTAGAAGGCTCACAAAAAACCCAAAAAGATTTTTCTATTTTTTCTAGAAAATTTAATTTTTTCAAAAAGGTCCAAACTACTTATGAACCATATAATCAAACCGAATTGGACCAGGTTGAATATGACTTCGACTTCGAGCTCGACTTTGATCTCATGGGGATCGAAGAAGAAACCGGGGTTGAAGAAAAAAAAATCAGTGGTGAAACCGCGCATTCATCTGGCAAACAAATTTGTTTTTTGAAATCGGGATGCCCTAACCGCATGAAAGAATTTTTTGCAAAAGGGAAGTGCTTACCTTGTCGTGGTGAATCGGTGGAAAGCTTGAGCTCGCGCCGAGCAAATCAAGTCTCCGTCAAGTGAACAGAGCTTGGCGGAGGGGGAAATGGCCGAGCGGGTGTGTTGAAGGGAAGAAGGAAGAAAGGGGAAAAGGGTTTTGGGTGAGGAAATAGAAAGGGCGAGGGTCGAGGTTTTTTTTTGGGTTCGGTTTCGCATAGGGGAGCCGGCTGGGTTGGTTGGGCCGGTCGAGTTATGTTGAAGGGTCGGGTTTTAAAAACCCAAGATCTTGGCAGGAGAAAATTTTTCTTCTTGTGTGTTTGTAAGCACCGGTTTGGATCCTCCGAAGAAGTAACGAAATTTTTTTGGATTAGGGTGCGCAAGTTATTTGCTGGGTCTAACCCACCTCTAGGTGAAGTTTTAAAATTTTATCAGCTTAACAGTAGTAAGGGAACCTATAGGGAAGACATCTGATATGTTGGAAATTTTTTTTTCTCTTTCTTCTTTCATGATAAAGTTAAAAAATATATATATATATATATATATATATATATATAACAGGTTATTGATTCATAGAATGGAAGAAAAATAATAATAATAAAATAAAATATAATAATAATAAATATATATATATAGTAAGGGTAAAATATGCAATTATATGTTGAAGAAATGAGGATGAGTGAGTTACTAAAATTAGTGTTGTTGCTAAATGATATCTAATGTTTATTTACTGCTGAATGCTATCTGATGATTGTTGAGCCAGTTGAGTGGGCTGCGTATCAAGGTGTGGTGAAGCAGGGTACCATGCGGAACCACACTGAGTGCGAAACCTATGCAATTGGGATATGTATTAGTATAAATAGAGAAGTGTATAAATGCATAAGGCAGATATTGTTATGAATATATTCAAGTTAACAACTATTAGGAATTGCAAATTTCCTGCTCAAAATTTTCATATAGGCGGACGCGTTTATATGGAAGGATTGAGAATAGAAGGTTGCGGATTTCTTCTACAGTATTTTAAGTTAATAAATTTCCGGCTTTGATAATCAAATCATGAAATGAAATCTGACTGCAAAAGTTGGCATGGAGCTGTGTGTTAAATTTCGAGGACGAAATTTTTGTAGGGGGAAAGAATGTAAAACCCCAGTTTTGAGAAAAATAATAATAATAAAAATAATAGAATAAAATAAATTAACAGTCAAAAAAAAATTTTATTGCTAGGAAATTTGTGGGTCATTAGTGTTAAAGAAATTTAAGTGGAACTATAAATAGGTTACATTCGGACCCGGAAATAAATAAAAATTGGTTAAATAGTTAAGATCCGGGGAAAACCCTACATTAATAAAGGGTAGAACAGGGATTCGAGGAATAAAAGGGAAATTAGGTCAAATCTTTGCGATGTCTATAAATAGGAAGCTCCTATAAGTTTTCGGGGATTTGGGAAAAGTTGCTGCTCGGGAGAAAGTTAGGGCGGCAGTCCAGCAGGTTAGGTCTCGAAGTCAAATCCCCAGGATGGCCGGAAGTTTGAAGAAGGTCTTCAATACTAAAGTGAGTAGCACTGATTTACAACTGGGGTTTTGTGTTCTATGTTTTCGCGAGATTATTCTGATGCATGGTTGTATTTTAAATGATCTCTGAGTTTTTTCTAGTTTTCTGGAATGACATGAAACAGAGTCGGAGACTGAAATTTATCTTGAAATTAAATGTATTTAGATTAAATCCAAAAGTGATTGGGAAGTCTTCTGAGAGTATTAGGAGGGTATTGGAGCAATAACAGACCTAAACAAACCAGCCAGAATTGGAGATCTCGAATATACAGAGAACTGGAAATCGCAGTGGGTATCCGCAAACCTGGTGCCCACTTGCGTTCACCTAGGAGGTAGGCGCCCAGTTAAAATTATTCTTACAGCCGAACTGGCGCTCACCTGGCGCTCAGCTCGCACGCACTCGAAAACCCGGCGCTCAGCTCGCGCCCATCTTGCGCTCACTTAGCGTCGAGTGAGCACAAGGTACATTTTACCCTGTTTTTCTTACCGCCGACCAACGTTCACCTGGCGCCCACTTCAGGAAGTGAGCGCATACCCTATTATACTTACTGAAATGGAACTTTTGATTTAACCAAGAGTAATTGGGTGACTTGAGGGTTAAACCACCTCACTATTCACTTGTTTGGGAACTTTGGAACCTACTTTGCCTATGAAATTATTAGAGGAAAATTTAGTGAACTTCTTAAAAGCTTCCAAGTGGAGTTTAGGTTATTCATGAGTGTTGTGCCGGATACCAAACCACTAAGAGTTACCAGTTACATTTCCTCTGTTTTATACACTGTTTTGATTGAGGAGTTATTCTATTCTGGTTTCACTTGTTTGGAAACTTTAAATATATTGTAAAGATTTTCCTGTTATGAATGAATTGAGTTTCGTTTCCAAATGGCATGTGTTACGGAAATGAGAAAATACTGAAAGTACTTGAGGTACTGCTTGCTCCAAAGGGACAGGTGATGAACTGTGATGGGTTTTACATGATGTGGAATGAATGGTTTTACTTTGATATTGGAATTGAGATTATACGATGTTTTACCGTTTTGGTTTAACTTGTCCTGGATCTAGATGTCTAAGCTTAGTAATGTGATACTTTTATTTTATTGGAGTAATGGCATGGCCATGGAGTGTTGCCACGACTGGTGTAGAGCAGCCAGAAACCCTGAGTAGGCCTGGTTGTCAATGTCGAAACCCTGAGTAGGCCAACATTGGATGACGAAACCCTGAGTAGGACGTCATTTCAGAGTATCCGAAACCCTAAGTAGGCCAGAACTGTGTACATGGAGGTGTGGAGGTCGCTCTGGCATGTTGATTAACCAATCAAATATTTGTATGACATTGACCATGTGGATTTGTTGTTTACTTATCAGTTGGAATACCATGGGATACGTAGTGGAATTTGTCCTGTTGAAGCATGGATTATAATGATATTGTTTTTTGGAACTGATCTGGGTTTTGTTGACCAAGGTATTACCGATGTTAATTGCTTATAGTTTAAATGGTTTCCTATACTCTATGGTCAACAATATTTTAAAAAGGGGTACACAGACTTCACCGGTTATTCCTTGTTTTCTCGTCTGATTATTCGATCATAGAAGTTTTAAATTTGAAGATGTGTATTTCTGCATGCATGTGCTACTCGCTGAGATATTCGTATCTCACTCTTTTATTTCTGTTTGTTTTTCAGATACGTATGGAGAGCCGATAATTGCGAGTAGTGAAATTTGGTCATGTGAGTTTTACTTTGGGATTGTTTAGCGCACTCTATTGCATAGAATTATTTAATTTCATGTTTTCTTTACTCTGGTCGTGCGATCCTGTAAATTATAATAACCTCTGGATACGAGTTACGGGTTTTTCATGTGACTCGGATCCGTGGCGTTACACTTTGCCAGAATACCAACCTCTGAAGACCAACTTTCCAGATGAGGCAATTCTGTGTGCTAAAGAGGATGAAAGTGAGAGTTCTTGACAGATGTTCTTTGATGGGGCCGCCAACATGAACGGAAATGGAATAGGGGCAGTTTTGGTCAAGCCAGATGGGTCCCACATCCCAATCGCAGTGAAGCTAAGATTCCAGTGCACCAATAATATCGCAGAATACGAAGCATGTATAATTGGGTTGCAAGCCGCCATGGATCATGAAGTTGAGGAACTTGACGTATACGGGGATTCGAGTCTTATCATCTTCCAAACAACTGGTGAGTGGAAAACCAAGGATCACAAATTGATCCCCTATCACCAGTAGTTGGAAGAAATAAGCACAAACTTTACTCGAATTTCCTTCAACTATATGCCAAGGGCCAAGAATCAGTTCGCGGATACTCTAGCAACATTGGCTTCCATGGTCAGCATGCCAGAAGGGGTAGACATCAGACCACTGGAAATTGAGGTCAGGGACGAACCGGCTTACTGTCTCATTCTAGAGGGAGCACCTGAAGAAGAAGCACCATGGTTTCAAGATATCAAAAATTTCTTGAACAATCGGAGTTTGCCAGAAATGCCACTTCTACTGAGAAGAGGACAATACAGAGATTGGCTGGTCAATTTCTGCTAAATGGTGGACACCTATATAAGAGATCACATAACGACATTCTGCTCAGGTGTGTTGCTAAGGCTGAGTTAGAAAGGTTAATCGAGACCGTACATGGAGGAGTTTGTGGACCCCATATGAATGGACACATGCTTGCAAAGAAGATCCTAAGGTTGGGGTATTACTGGTCAACAATGGAGCACGATTGCTGTATACATGTCAGGAGGTGTCATCAATGTCAGATATATGCAGATAATAAGCATGCACCCCCAAGTGAGTTGCACAACATGACATCACCGTGGCCCTTCTCTATGTGGGGCATAGATGTCATTGGCATGATTTCCCCTAAGGTATCAAACGGGCACAGATTTATCCTGGTAGCGATTGATTATTTCACTAAGTGGATGGAAGCAACCTCATATGCAAACATCACAAGCAACCATGTTATTAAATTTTTTAAGCACAATATTATTTGTCGCTATGGACTGCCAAGTGCCATAGTATCAGACAACGCTTCAAATATTAAAAACAAAGACATGAAGAAAATGTGTGAGCAGTTTCAGATCACCCACCACAAGTCAGCTCCGTATAGGCTAAAGATGAATGGGGCAGTAGAAGCAGCAAACAAGAATATAAAGAAAATTATTCAGAAAATGGTAGTGAGTTACAAGGATTGGCATGAAATGGTGCCACTTGCTCTACATGCCTATAGAACCTCAATACGGACTTCAACTGGGGCAACCCCGTATTCACTGGTCTATGGAATGGAAGCAGTCTTGCCAGTGGAAGTAGAAATCCCATCACTCAGAGTGCTCATGGAGACTGAATTGGAAGAAGCTGAATAGATACAGTCAAGAAGTGATTAACTCAACCTAATAGAAGAGAAACGATTGAAAGCACTTTATCATGGCCAGTTGTACCAAAGGAGAATGGCCCGGGCCTACAATAAGAAAGTGAGGCCCAGAACTTTCCAAGAAGGAAACTTAGTGCTAAAGAAAATCTTACCATTTTTGGAAGATCCTCGTGGTAAGTTCAAGCCCAATTGGGAAGGTCCGTATGTTGTCAAGAAGGCCCTGTCTGGGGGTGCACTCATCTTGATAAAAATGGATGGGTCAGATTTTCCTGAGCCAATTAACTCTGATGCAGTAAAAAGGTATTTTCCTTGATTGAACATTACTAGGAAATGATCCGAGGCCATTTTTCTTTATTTCCTTCAAAATTTTAATCCCTAGTCTAACCAAGTTGAGCCGGTTCGTTTCTTTGATAAACCCAAACCGGATTTACAGTCTTATACTGGGGCAAAACAAATTGGGGCAAAGCCAAGTGGGGCAAAATTAAGGAAAAAAGAAAAAAAGAGAGAAAAGCAATGGAAAATGGCAAATGAAAGCCAAGTGTGAAAAAAGATGCAAAGAATGCAATTTGGAGGAAAAAGGGTTAAATTCATCATGACTGTAAGTCCGGTTGACCTATTTCCACATTTGAAAATTTTTGGGCCTTTAAAGGTCCTAAGATGGACGGTTTTGATCCCTCACTATTACTTGGAATACCCTTTTCATTATTTTAACTTGGTTTTAATTCCTTTAATTATGGGTGATTAAGTGCATGGACCAAATTTCAAAATATATATATATATATATATATATATATATATATAAAAGAAAAACTATACTATGGCCAGTGATGATAAATCAAATACTTTTCATAAAACCTTTGTTTTCACAAGCATCTAAGCATTCTGAGGCCAATAATATAAAAAATTTTTGAATTAAATCCTTTGTCTTTCCACTATTGGAGTTTGCTTTCGTACAAAGGTATGGGAAAAAAAATGTTCAGGAAATAAGGCTAGTCTCTGTCTCCTAGCCGCTCCTCAAGCTCTGGAGTCTGAACTGCCTGAGCTGCAATAACTCCAGAAGCCCCCTCTGTAGCGGGATCACTCAAGAAGGAAATGACCTCATCTGAAAGGGTCTGTCTAATCCGCATACTCCTAAAGTTGGCTAAAGCATCCTGATGCTTCTGCCGTATCATCCGAACCCCAAAGCGGCGGGCCTGCCTCTGCTCCTCAAGTTTCTTCTCCATAGCAAGACGGCGGGATACCTGCTCCGCAAGTTGCCTTTCCATGTCAAGGCCCCATATCCTAAGCTCCTGGGCCTCTCGTACCCATATCTGCTGAAGTCGCTTGTGAGAAGCTCTCTCAGACTCCAGGATGTCCTCATAAGTAGGAGCCAAGACTGCAGGAGGATCTTCAGGTACTGGGGCCTGACTCTGTATCTGCTCCTTGATCCAGAAGAGATAGTCCTTCACATGGAACTCTGAGAAGACAGGGCCCCACATAAAGCGAACATAGGACCACTCTCTCATCAACCAAGCATTCAGCTTCATGGTAGCTGGTGAAAGTGGCCCAAGGTGGTCCTCATATCCACTTGGGATTATAATCCCTTGGGTTGCTCTGAACTGACAAAGAACCCGCAAAGGAAGGTAAAGCACTGCGTGTCTCAAGCCAGCCAGAACCAAAAAGTTGTGGTCTCGGAAGCTGATCACAGTCTCTGCATTAGGCTGATAAGTACCAGACCACCTCACTTGATCATCCTGGAGCGTAGCCAAGAAAGCAAACCAGCCCTGCTTACCCCCTGGAATGTCAGGACACCCCCGGTTGCTTATCAAGATGGGAACTTTCAAGCTTGGGAAGAAGTGTCGATTGATCTCCTCAATCTGACTCAAGTGGTCAAGTAGCCAGAGCTATAAAGGAGGAGTGATATTTCATTATATTGTAAAAAGAAAGAAAAGCAAAAAAGAAAAAAGCAGAAAGAAAAAAACAAAAAAAAAGAAGGAAAAGAATAGAAAAAATTACCTACAGGATAGGGGCACATGATAGGAAGCGCTTCGACTTCCTGTGATAGCAGTCAGTCAAAGCCTGATACATCTCCGCCAAAATCATAAGAGCCAATCTCTCCCGCTCCCTAACCTAGTGTGCGCGCGTCAGAAACGCGGCACGGGAAAATTCGGAGTCGCCACCGCCTGATGGGGTGCAGGCAGACACCTGGGTGCCTAAGTTTGTCTACTTTGGGCTTTTGGTCTGCGGCTTGAGATTCTAAGTTTGGTTCTCGGTTGCGGTCTGGGGAAGTCTGTAGACACCCCAGTCCACCCCGTCGGATGACGGGTCCCGTGGGTTCCCTGATTTGAGTCAGCTTACTTTGATTTCACCCGATTCCTAATCCAGCATGCCATTTGTTTAAGTCTGGTGGGACCACCTGGGTGGTGTGGGTCCCTTTAATGGATTTTATCTTGTTTTACTTAAGTTGTCTGAGTCTGATTGGGTGGGCCCCATTGGAAGGGACACGGTGTCATTGGCGAGCTTGGGTGAGCCCATGTGCCCCTGGTGGGCCTCTGTCTAACCTAGGAGGCCCTGTGGGCTTAGGTTAAGTGAATTGATTTTACATTAAGGTTCAGGTTTGAAGCTTAAGTGGTTTTCATGCAAATAGTGGGCCGGTGTTGGTTTGCGGGCCCCTGGGTGGGCCCCCATGATGGTTGCCGAATTGTTTTTAATTTATCTCATTTAGATTCGCCCAGGTGGGTTGGACATTGGGCTTGGGGCCCATAGTCCAATTCTTAGGTTTGAAAGCCCCAGTTAATTGAAGTTAGGGTTTTGAACCCTTAGCTTTTTTTTTTTGGGCTTCGACGGGCCCGATAGGCCCTAACCCTGGGTCTCGGCCAAACCACGCAATTCATTCATTGATCCCCAAAACAAGGTTTGGGTGGGCCGCATTGGGTTTGGCCCACCTGATTCGAATGGTTCATTTCACTTAGGTTGCTTAATTGCATGCCTTTAGATTTATCAAGCTTGTTGGGCCCCGTTGGAAGGCCCACTAGTGTTCCCAAGTTGGACCATGGCCCAAGTCCCAAGTTGGGTTTCCGAGTGGCCCGAAAACCCTACTGGATCATCCGGTTCAATGGAAAGAATAGGAAAATTGCACAAGACCAAACGAAATGGAAAAATTAGATTTTCGGCAATGTAGCCGGCCTGAGATGCCGGCTACACACAGGGACTAGTGTATCCGGCCTGAGTTGCCGGATACACGCAGGCCATAGGTGATCCGGCCTGAGTTGCCGGATCACACTAAAATGGCCTTTTTCCGGATTTTGGCAACTGGGGTGACCTCCAGGGGCTTCCTAGAGGTTTCTGCAGGTCATGTGGGCCCCTGGATGGGCCCACATAGGTTCAGGTATGGGGAAAGGCCTCATTTGGCCTATTTTGGGGATTTTCCAGCAAGGTAAAGGGGGCCTGGGACCACTGCTGTTCCCTACAGCTTCTTGCATGGCTCGGCATGGGGGAGTTGCAAGGGATGGGGGGAGCACACTTGCATGGTCCATGGCAGCAAGTGAGGAGTGGGGTGAGGGATCATGCCTACATGCATAACCGCAAAAAAACAAGTGACTAAACCCAAGGCAATACACCTAATCACTAGCAGGCATGTCAAAAAATACAGCAATGGAAGGGCTGGAGTGGGTGGAGCACGGTTGCATGCTTATGGCTAAAAAAACAAGTGGTCGATGCATGGTCATGCTACGTGGACAGTAACCAGCATGTTTTTTAGAAACAAAAAGGAACAGCAAATTCAAAGGGGAAGAAAGAAGATGCATTCCCTCTTGATAACAAAATAGCAAACAATCACATGATCTTAAAGCAAAGGAAGAAAAGACCGGAGCAGGTTGCTACCAGCAAACTAATATCAACAACTATCATAGAGAAAAGAAGACGAGGAGACAGAGGAAATGGGAAAGGAATGAGGGATGGTATAGGGGTACATTAGATTGTAATCTAAGAAGGAACATGCTCCTTCAAAAAAAAGCTTCAGGTGAGTCCCTGGACAGCAGCCCAAGGACACTAGACATGGCATCATATTAGACTTACATGCTTCCATAAGAGGCCTACGTGGACTCCCCACTCGTGGTGGCTTCATGCCATGAAAAGAACACCAAATACATACATAAAACATGCTAAAACCAGGCCATGCCAAGCAAGAAGACAAGAAGAAGAAAATACAACAGAAAAATCTAAATTTAATATATGATGAACACAATATGGTGAGGAGTCTTACCTGAGGGTTTACAAGCCCTAGAGAGGTAGGCTAGGATCTCCTTGAAGCTGGGACAATGGCTGGAGCAGCACCCTCCCACAGCAACAGCAAACTCTCCTTGTTGGATTGTAAGCCAAGAGGAAGAAAGAAGAAGAAGGGTGGGGGTACTTGAGGTGGTGTCTTGAGGTTATGGAAGGCCAAGGGAGCTGAAGAAAGGAGGATTCGGGTGGAGGAAAGTGGGAGACAGAAGTTGAAAACAAGCCAAAAAAGCCAGCCCCCGGAAATGAGCTGCTGTTTGGTATTTACAGACAAACTTAATGTATCCGGCAACTCAGGCCGGATACACTAAGGCCTCTCCTTATCCGGCCTTCATGGCCGGATACACTAAGGCTCATTTGTATCCGGCCTTCAATGCCGGATACAAAACATAATCATTTCGAATTTTAATGCCGCCGCGAATTTGTCGGGCGATCGGCACGAATCTCTCGCGAAAATCTTCTTGTATCCGGCCTTCAAGTCCGGTCATGAAGGGGAGCTAGTGTATCCGGCATTAAATGCCGGATACAAATCGAAAAATTACTGGATTTGCCCCTCGACTTGACCGATTTGACACTTTTGGATATCTACGGATTGGTCCCTACGAAATTTTGCTTTAAACCCTGGGATATTTTGCATTTTTGGATATTTACGGATTGCCCCTCGAGATATTTTCTTGCGCCATTCGCTACGTGCGCGGCTTTTTGCCACGTGTGTAGCTTTCGGTTTTTCTGCTCGGAAACTTTGACGGCTCATATTTCCTTCATTCGGACTCTGATTTGAGCAAACTCAGTTGCGTTGGACTCGTATCGGAGCCCTCTATCCAATGATGTAGAGCTAAGCATCTGGCACGGGGTTCAAAAAAAGTCAACTTTCGGCCACCCTCAAGTTTGACCGGCCCACAGAGCCTTCATCCGGACTCCGATTCCAGCAAACTCAGTTGCGTTGGTCTCGTGTCGGGATTCTCTATCCATTAAGATAAAGCAAGATGGCCAAATTTCATTTGATCGAGAGGTCAACTTTCGACCCCTTTGGGTTTGACTTTTTAGCAGGGTTTTGTATTTTTGGTTTTTTTGGGAGCGCAAAAATGAGGTGCTTACACCTAGCATACAACTAAGATTAGGGCCAAGTCCACCTCATCATCATCCCTTGGGAAAAGCAGTTGGTTGACCACTATCAGGGTCAAGGCATTGAACTTAGCTTCTTTGTTCTCCCCCCCCCCCCCCCTCAAGAGCTTCTCAGTCAGAAAAGTTTTAGACAGAGTCAAAAAGGTATCAGAATCCCCTAAATCCTTCCTCCCTATGCCTAGGAAAGTAGAAGCCTCCTTCTTGTAGCTGGGCCTGAGGGGTTGGTTCACTACCTTCTCATCAAATCTCAAGCCCAAGATGGTTTCCACCTCTTCAATGGTTGGGGTCATCTCATGGTCCCTAAAACGGAAAAGGTTTAGGTCGGGTACCCAATGGCCAATCATGGCTTCAATAATCTCCCACTTGAAGGGAACCTTCGGGATAAGCAGAATGTGGCCTAGATGGTTGGAATCCCATCTCCTCTCCTCATCCAGGGTCATAGAATTGACCCATCTATTATAAAAGGAGTCCACAGGATTGTACCTAGTAAGATTAGGTGGTTTTGATCTAAAAGGCTGTTTTGCAGGGGAGGCCATGTGGACAGACAACAAGGGGGCAGAGGATGATTCGGAATCCATTGGAGGCAATGGGAGCAAGCTAAGAATCAATGGGAGGATGAAAAAGGTGAAAAAGGGGGTTCCTAAACTCAAAAAGTCGTAAAAAATGAGCAAATCCCGAGGCTGGTTGCATTTATAGCTTTTTTTTTAATGTAACCGGCATATCAGATCGGATACAAAAGATTTTGCTCATATCCGATGAACAATGCCGGATACAAAAGGTTCTAAACGTATCCGGCATAATATACCGGATACAAAGAGAACTCAGTGTATCCGGTCTGATATGCCGGATACAAAGAAAAAATGCAAAAAAAAAATGAGAAATTGGAGAAAAATCCGAAATTTTTACCTGTTTTACCTGTGTACAAGTCATAATTGCATGAAATTGAAAAGAAAAGAAGTGCAAGACAAAAGAGAATGAATAAAAAAAATTTCATATATCTATGCAAGTTTCTCGGTACAAAGTACGGTATAAATACATAAGAATCCTAATCTCCTACTACTGTGCAGGATCACCCTCCACGTCCTCTGCCTCGTGCCCCTCTGCGACCTCTACCTCGAGGTAATCGGCACCTAGAGTATGCCAGAATACACTCGGCAGCATGGCGAGGAAGCCGACCCACAACCGACTGGATCTGATACTCCAAACAATACTCCGAAAGGTCTGGAGGTGGGTCAGGAGCAGAATCTGGGGAAGAGGCCTCGGGCTCAGCAGGTACGGGCTCAATGGGACCCTCAACCACAGCAGTCTCTGCTCCAGCAGATCCAGAAGGCCCAGCAGCATTAGAATAGGGATTAGGAACAGAGGTATCTGGGTCAACAGAAAGGGTCAAAAGCAGAAGTATCAAGATAAACCAAAGAGGGAAAATTAAAGAAAAACTTACCGGGAATATCTACAGTGGGAACCGAGGGATCCGGCTCAACCGGATCAGCAGCAAGGAGGTACTCCAGCTCAAGAACCGCCACTGGAGATGAAGGACCCATGGGGTCCACAGGAGCAACCACCGGGTCAGCAGCTGGGGCATCACCAAGATCAGCAACCCGAGCTGGAGATGGATCAGGAACAGAGAAATCGGGCTCGTAGGCAGCATCCTGATCTGGGACTGGACCCTGAAAAAGCAAAAAGGTTTATATCAGAACAATAGAAACATGGAAATAAAAGAGACGAAAATATAAAGAAACTAGATACCTGTCAAGCCTGGAGCTCAGCAACCAGAGCCTCCAGCTCTCTGATCCGAGCATCCCTTTGGGGCACGACCGCATCATGCTCTACGATCATATCCTCGATCGCGGCCCGCTGGCTCAGGAACTGGTCCCCCACAGCCTTCAGCTCGTGTACCTGCCAATAAGAACAGAAGTAGAGTCAGAAATACAGGATTGAAAGATGAACAATGAAAATCATGAAACTCACCGTATCATCGTGGATCCGGACATAGATCCCGCCAATCTCGGTCACCCCGGCACGAGTGGGTCGATCCATCATGCACCCAATGGATACTCTCTGGATCCACTCATCGTAATCCCCAGCTACTGTGAGCCCCTCCGCATCCTGAAAATGATCAAACTGATCAACATCGAAACCCGACAGGAGCGTGTCTGGACCCACAGGAGGAGGGGGAACGGGGATACGAAGTGTGCCTGTGTGCTGATAGTACAGGCGCTCTCCCAGATACATCACCCTACCAAGCCTCCCAAGGAAACACTGATAGGGCTAACGTCGGAGATCTCTATCAAAAGCATCCTGTACTATCATCTCACGGGCCACTCCAACATCCACGTCATCAAAGCGTGCCAGGATGAGCTGCAAAGAAGAAAAATGGTCAGATACAATCAAGGTGCAGGAAAAGAAACAAAAGGGAAAAGGCAAAGAATTTACATCGGATCGTCGGGCGCGGCCCAAGTGAACCCGAGCAGTGCGAGGTTGACTCCTATCAGCATCTCGGACCTAGGTCGACCAGCGCAAAGCAACAGGGAACTCCACAACGCCAGGCACTGGAGATGGGCGGAAGAAAGTCATGTAGGTATACATAAACACCTAGCAAAAGGAAAATCAGTCAGAGATAAAGAAAATAAAGCTTAAGGAATAAAACAAGACAGATGAAGTTCATACCTGCAGAATCTACCAAAAGAACCGGCAGATAACTCCATCCCCTCTCGGAGCAGCTCATCCTGGTCCTGTATATGAGCCGACCCCATGCTAGCTGGCGGGTCTGACAAAGATCTCTCAAAGCATCCAAGAAAAGAGGACTGACACTGGTCGTATCCTCCTGGAAGAAGCAGCTCCCGAGCATCAGCAGGAAAACGTGCCGGAAGATAGGTACAAAGGCTGCATCCTCCACAGTGATGGTCACGTGTCTCCCCTCATAATGACGAACCAAGCTCTCCCGCAGCCAACTGATAGAGATGCGACCACTCCGCCCGTCCCAAGCAGCTGGAGGCAAGTCCGGATATCCCAAGAGAAGGCTGATATCCTCCGTTTAAGGCCGATCCAGAACGATAGTCCGCCCCATCAAAGGAATACCCGTAATCATCACAAAATCGGAGGGGCGGATCCCCAGCTCCACGTCCGGCAGATGGAATGACTGCTTCTCCGGAAAATATCTCTCCATCATGGCGAAAATGAGTGGACGATCGGCTCGGAACGACGGGATGCTGAGAAAATAATCCAAGTGGCACCTCCCAAACTCGCACCTGAGTGCCAGGGAAAGCGACTGCGCCAACTCACTAAATCTCCCCCAACTGCCTCGCAGATTGGAAGAAGAATATGGAAGAGGCACATCGGCCCGGATGCACGTGGAGGGGTGGCTATCCAAGCCACTAAGGAGCTCTGTATCATGAATAAACGCTCTCAGCTCCACAGAGACCCCTAGCAAAGCTACAGCAGCACCATCCTGAGCTACACCTCTGGCTCTACCACGGCCTCGACCTCTGCCACGGCCTCCCTCACCCTCAAGGGCCTGATCCTGAACTCTGCCTCAGCCTCTGCCTCGACCTCGAGCAAGAGCAACCACGGGCTAAAATTCAAAAAGGGAATGTGAAGGTTTGTGTAGGAAGAATAGAAGGAGGGAAAAGAAGAATTTGAAACCCTACCTCAGTAGAACCCTCTCCAGAGCTCTCTCTGGAATCATCTAATGGCTCCGACAAAGTAGCACTAGAACTCGCCTCTACCCGAGCCCGTGAAGTGGAAGGTTGATCAGCAGGGTCAGCCTCCTCTCGAACCCGAGAGCGACTCCTAGCCATCTACACAGGGAAGTGTTTTATGAATTTTAGTTCAAATCTACCTTGCTTGTGGTCTATACTTCAGTTTCATCATGAATTGTGTCTTACTTTTATTCTCTGTTTCAGTGCAAAGTTTTCTGATCCTAATATTTCCTAATTTGTGGTGAATTCAGGGAGGCAAAAAAAAAAACAACAGGAATTGCAGACAGAACTGCAAAATTTCAAATCAAGAGTTGGCAAGCCAAGTCAGAAAGTTAGGATGAATTGAAAAAAAAATTCACAACAATAGGTAGGCCACCATCAATAATTCATCAAAAGCTTTGGCAAAACTGGAAAATCATGCCCTGAGCATTCATCACCAGCAATGCAAAGTAAGAAAGCAAATCAATAAACACCACTGGTAGTCAGTGTTAAAGAACCACACCCCAGGAATGGGCAAGACCAATTTGAAAGTCAAAGCAAATTTCAGAAGAACAGACATGGCATCAAGTCTGGAAATGCAAAATCATACTGTGAACAATCCAGTTGGGAATTAGCATGGGGACAGTGAAAAAATATCACTAGCAGGATAGTTTTAAAGAATTGTAGCAAATTGGATCAAGATTAGGAGATCAGAGTTTGTTCTAACATGCAATCAGGAAATCTAGCATGCAATCAGAAAATTGGCATGCAATCAGCAGGACACCATCAGTTCATGCAAATCAGCAAATATCATCAGCAGACAGCCCAAAATTCTGAGATACCGTCAATTCAAGGGTACCACCAAAGAAGAAAGCTATCATTATCAGGAATTACAGCAGGAATCAGCCAGACAAAACATATGGCATTAAGTCTGAAAATTTCAGCAGCAACAGAGAATCAGGCCATAAGTAATTCATCCAAGGATTCAATGGCAAATGAAAAGTCTGAAAATTTTGAATGTGTTCACTAATCCTGCTTGCTTGGGGGAAGTAGGCAATCAAGCGCAATCAACAACAATTCACAGAATAATAAAATTGTGTAGAAGTAGCAATTCGGCATAAACAAGAAAATGTTTCGATTGAAGATTCCAAGTTGCACTTACTGTTTGATTGGCAATAGAGAGGGGAAAACCTGATTGCAGGTGAATGAGTCGGAGTGGTCGTAGGAACTCAGAGGAAATCACTGGAGATCAATTGAGGAATCACCGGAGGTCAGCAACGAGTTAAGGCTCGGCCACAGCAACAAACGAGCAAATGCCAGGGAATTTAATCCTCGCCATAGGTGGTGGAAGTCGCCGGAGGTGAAGCAAGTCGCCGGAGAAGAAGAACGTCAACAGTCGAAGGAGAAGGAGGAAGACGTATCCACTGTTGGCAATCGGAGAAGAAAGAACAGAAGAGGAAGAGTCGCAGTCGCGCGCGACTTATGTAAGTTAATGTATCCGACATGTTATGTCGGATACACAGGAGACTCTTCTTATTCGACGAGCTATGTCGGATACAAAAGAAAAAAAAACAAGAAAAAAAAAAGAAGAAGAAGAAGAAAAAAAAAGAAAAAAGAGAAAAAAAATGAAAAAATGAAAAAAGAGAAAAAGAAAAAGAAAAGAAAAGAAAAGAAAAAAAAAGAAGAAAAAAAAGAAGGAAAAAAAAAGAAAAAGAGAGAGAGCAAAAATGGGCTACAAAGTTAGCTATTTTCACAAAAATCCCTATTTTGCTTTAAAATCCACTTCACAGCCACGAGAACTCGTTGGAATTTGGGACTACTTTGGGAAATGTGTTGGTCAAAAAGGAAGATATCCACTCAATTTTTAACTTGGTTCGATAAAAAAATCAGTTTTCAAAAAAAATCCTATTTTTGAGCTTAAAATCCACTTCATAGCCACGAGAGCTCAGTGGAATTTAAGACCTCTTGGAGAAATGCCCCCCTTAAAGTTAGGGCTTTTTGGCAAATCTCTACCTAAAAATTATTTTTACAAAATTGAATTGAACCAAGCAAATCATGGTTAAGGGAGTGCAATTTGGGTTTGTCTAATCTTTGCAGCTCATTGCTTCGCAACTCCCGCAAAGAGGGGCAGTTGTAGACACCCCAAATTGCACAGTAAAAATGATCAATAATCAGCAAAAATCAATATCTCCTTGGAAGCCAGCACAAAATTTGAGAAAATAAGTTTTTTACTTGTATCCGACAACTCAGGTCGGATACAAGAGTTCTTCGTATCCGATGGAACATGCCGGATACAAGCAGGCTTTAGTGTATCCGGCATTATATGCCGGATACATTAAGGCACTCATGTATCCGACCTGATATGTCGGATACATAAGTTTTGCTCAAAATTAGGGTTTTCCGAGAGATTTCACTTTTTACCATCATGTCCTTCATTAAATGAGGGGAAATCTCGGAAATGGCCTTAGGGTTAAGGTTGGTGGGCACTAGACATTATTTTGTATCTACCATCTCACCAACCCTAACCCTAGCCTTTGCCTATAAATAGGAGGCTCCTCCTTAAGCAAATGGCCAACAATTCTTGCCAAGAACCTCTACCAAGAAGAATCCCAAGTGAAGAGGGGAACCGCTGCGGAAGTGCGTCCAGAACCCAGGTAAGCCTCAAACCTATCTTTAATTTTCTGTTTTTGCATTTCTAGATCTAGATCTCTTCTTCTACCTTTCTGTAGAATAAGGCCTTGATGTGTGTATGAAAACCCTTCCCCGGCTCAAAGTATCTCAAGACTCCCCTTAGCCGTAAAACGTGAAGGCGGGATCTAGGAGAAACGAGACTGGGGATTGACCATAGTACTAGAACCTCATTTGAATAAAGCCTTTTGAATCTTTGAAGCCCGTTTCATATTCAAAGTACCCCAGAATTATCTTGAAGAACCGTGTTTAACGGGGAGAGAGAACTAAGGGAAACGATAATGGAACGGAATCCTAGGTTGCTTTTAGAACCATATTTTGATGAATATGAATGCATGCTATGTTGTTATATTGTTCTTGAATGATTTTGACACTTGCACATACATAGCACATGTTTTGGCGGGATAGGCTCATATTTCAGATTTATTGCATTTATTGTGATAAATCTGAGATAAATAGCCCCAAGCAATTCTGGAATGTTTTTAAATGATTTCCAAAAGATTTTGATTCATCTTGCACGAATTACACACACTTTATCACAGTTTTGAATTGGTTTTGTTCAAAAAGGCTTAACTTGACAGCAACTATACCCCGACTTCGGACACTCATAACTTCATCGTCCGAATGAATTTTGGAGTGATTCTAGAACCATGGGAAAGGTGAGGCTGTCTACTTTATGCCTACCAAATTTCATTAATTTCTATCAAGCGGATTTTTGACACCTCTCTGTCGAAGTTGATTGGTCAGTTCAGGTTTAAATACGGAACTTGTCACTTCGACTGAGCGCCATGTGTTCGTTTTAAATCCGATTTGAGTATTTTTGTTTCTGGGCACTCCTTTATGAGTCTATTTTCAAATCCAGTTGGTTTCATAATTTTTTGACTCCATTTGTGTTGTTGGTAACAGATTTACTCAGAACTGCTCATCAGCACTTTTTTGGGTAAATCTGTGATCTTCAGGGCCTGTTCGGGAGACCACCCAAGGCACATCCGAATGAATTTTTGTATGAGGCTAGTTTCATTTGAAAGATGGCCATACAGACTTCAATCATACCAAATTTCATGAATTTATATGGAGCCGATTTTTCTAGGTGATTTTCCAAACTTGCCTACTTGCAACTTTTAATTATCTCCAGCAGCAACTTTAAAGGAGGCATAGCTCCTAGGATTTCAACCGGATTCAATCGAAATTTTGCATGAATCTCTTATTTACCATAATCTTTCAAATGGATTTGGTTTTATTCAATTTTAAATTGGATTTGAATGATTTCAAGACAAATGGTTCTTGCTTTTACCGAATTTTCCGAATTTAACTCAACTTGGTTTTGTGCAACTTTTGCTTCGGATTTCCACCTTTGAATGATATTCCAGAAATGATATTGACATAAGAGAGGATCTGGAATCCATTTGGATCTTCATGTGAAAAGATCATACATTTGTTCAAATCCTTTTTCAAGGTTTTTTTAATGATTTTTAGCAAGCTTTCTCTTTCTTTTGCATGAACAAACACTTGGCAACCACCTTGTGTGGGTGAATGGGGGTGCCTAACACCTTCCCCCGTTCATAATCTAATCCCCTTACCCATCTCTGGATTTGATTTTCAAGTAGAGTTATTTTTACTCTAGAATTTACTTTTTAGCTCTTTTTGTTTATTTTTAAACTTCTGGTGTCCATTCACACCCTAAACTTGAATGGTGGCAACTCTCCCACTTTTTACGTTGAGCCCCGTGTGTTGACGGAGGGTGAATCATCCCGGTGATTTTTCCCATGTGTCACAGGGGTTGATCAAGCGTCCAGCAATTTTCCTCAAACCTAATAAAGTAGCACATGCCATGATAACACCTTTAATGGCTTTAATGGCAAAATCATTCACCATCGTTTACCCAATAAACATATATATATTATACTTAGACCCCTGTTTACTCCGATTTCATCGGGTTACGGTGGGTGTAAACATGGGTTTCACTTGACCCGTATGTGGTAAGACACAGATCGGTCAAAAGATATACGTGACTGTAAAACACTACCGCCGGGCTACGGCGGGTGTAAACAGGGGGCGAGAGAGAGAGAGAGAGAGAGGTGAGTTTCCCCTTTGATTTCTTCTTTGGAAAGAGAAAGAGAGGAGAGGCTATTTCTTAAGTTCTTAACAACAAAGAGGAGAAAGATTGTAGTTTGACGTTATGTGAGAACTAACGTTCTTGTCGGAAAAAGACGATCAGAAAAAAAAAAAACAAAACAAAACGAAGATCCTGTTGTTTGACATTAACGACAGAAGATAAAGGTTGTGGTTTGACATTAGCGACAATGACAACCGAAGAGGTTGCTGGAAAAAGACGACTGGAAAAGAAAAAGAAAAAAAAAACAGAACAACCGATTGGAGAAGATGACCGGAAAAAGAAAGGAAGAAGCTTACCTGTTTTGGAAGAAACAGAGACGAAAGGACTTTCTCAACCTGTTCAGGAAAAAAACAGACTATCGATGGGTTTATTTCCGTATCAAGGCTATCAACTTCCCAATTCTTATCATGAATCCTAAATTCTCTCCTCTTGGGATGGGAATTAGGTAAGCTAAAAAATAGCTTATAAGGTAATTCCATAGAATTGTTATCCAATTCTAATTCCAACTCTCTCTTATGCCTTCAAACATGAGATTTGGAATGCTCATAATTCCAATTTCAATTCTTACCCCAATTCTTTGAACCAATGGGGGCGTAAAAGAATCTACGAGCCATCCCATCAATTTGATCTGTCAAGGCATCAATGAACAATTCATTAGATGAAGTGGTTGGGAATTCAAGACTAATTGGATCAATGTGACTATGTGAGTCGTCACACATTCCCCAAAAGTTAAAACTTTTTTTTTTTTTTGATAGAATCCCCAAAAGTTAAAACGCATTGTACAATAAATAACGTAATAATTTAATAATGAAAGCAACATCTTGGACTCAAAGAAATCGCAATTATTGCACCGAAAATAATACTCACCCCATGAACACCGTTCACATCAAAAACACTATATAACAACGCATGACACTACAAGTCTAAAACCATTGCACCAATTCCCCACTACGCATGAAAGATGAGCAATCCAATTTAGACCTACAGCCTTCCTTTCTCCTATTCATGCACATAAGTTGGCAAGAAGTTAGCATTTTGAAAAGAAACAAAACATCTTCTCAAGAATATTAGTAAAAACAATGTAATCAAGAAATTAATATATATGAAAGCAAGTTTTACTAATGCAAAGCTAATATTAAAGTCAAATATACAGACAACAGAGAGAATGAGAGAGACCCACCACCGCTCCATCACAACTCATGGCACCACTACCATTAAAACACAACCCTCACCATCACCACCACCACGTCACAACCCCTCACCATTAATGCCACCACCCCCTATACCATAACCCATAACACTACAACCATTGCACTATATATATATATATATATATATTTTATGGAAAGCCTTAATTAGGCTATTTCATTAACAAAAAGAAGCATTACATTATACATAATAGCATACACCATTGAGTACATGAACACATAAACAAGAGCCATGAAACCGGGAGTTACAGAACCAAAGACACATCCGCCAACAGCAAGGTAGTCTGAGTACCAAACAAAAACAAATTCAAGCATACGACCAGTGCCGAAAGACCTAATGGAAAACAATCATGAGCGCATGAGAAAGGGTCCGCTAACAGGTGGATTTGAAGAGTCCACAAAGGGAACAGATTCGCTAATTGAGTTGCGATGAACCAGGAAAGGATCGGATCACCGATCCTAACCGACAAGAGGCACAAAAACCACCCACACAAGAGGCACAAAGACCACCCTACTGTTAGGGACGCACCTGGAATCTAACTCCAAGCATCACCTGAATAGACAAAATACGGCCAACGGCCTTGATCGGAGGCAAGAGCCGGCCACACCAAACAACAACTATTAACAAAAACCTAGAACAGGACAGATAAACAACAAGAAGAACATGAAGAACAACCCACAACCAAACACTATCGACAGGGATGAAGTGTGGAGGCAGAGAACGAGCGAACGGTCGACAAAAACTACCGGTCCAGCCAAGATCGGACTGTTGCCGACCGTCACCGTCGGCGGCGGCGTCGGCCTCATCCCCGTCAGCTTCAGCAGTGAGCTATTAGACTGTGATCTGGTTGCCGCTCAACTCGAACCTCCAGAAAAATTGCCAACCACAGAAAACGTGAAGAAGACCGGATGCGGTGCCTTCAATGTCGAACAGATGTCCTTCGTCCCTCACGAAACCCTCAAAACCTCAAATCACGAAACCATATGACTACAACCACATCATAGTGAACATTTATTGAAAACGATGCCGTTAGCACTAGGATTGGGCGAAGCAAAGGCAAGGAACTCCTTATCACGTTCCAACATCGCCATGGTTTGTTCATTTAAGGTCAACCATACTTCTATTCCATCTCCATCTCTGGTGTCCATCAGAGTAACCATATTACTTTCCGTACCCGCCATTGCTGCATCGAAATAACTCACCCATGCAGGCTTTCCCCACCCAAAATCAGCTTCATATAAAGGCATCCTACACAAACTGGTGAACCAACAGGAATCTGCTTCAGAAAAGAGCTGCTCTTGCTTCTCTATTTCAACCAATTTTGAGATCCACCCATCGCCCTGAAATTGATCTCTTAAATATTCACCGTCAATCTTTCTAATAGCTTCTCTCATCTGAAGCACCAAGTCAACTAACTCGCTCTCCCTCTCATTCCTCAATGACACATTCACGTCCCAGACCATATTTCCAATAGTGTTTCCCGGTACGGGTGGAACCATCCTCCCTCGCATGTTAACCATATATCTCGCCACGAAAGGAAGCTTTGTAGAACCTGGTTTTGCTCTAGAGGCAGCCATGACACGTTGCCAGATGAGCGTCGACACCACTTCAACCCTGGTGGGGTGTTTCAAAGTACTTGAAGACATGTTGTTGCTCACCTTGGCCTTTAGCGCAGTTATGCTTGAGCCGGTAAACACAAACCTTGCTTTCCTTGCAGTGATCAACTCCACTTTGGATGACTCAAAGATTGCATTTTGGGGCCACAATACTGATAAATCCCTTGATGGGAAGATAGAATCTTGTAAGAAGATGGGTGACACAGCTTCACTAGAACCGCGAGCGATGGAGGCCCAATCGTTAACAAACTTCACCATCGATGATGCATCAATAATCGTGTGTAGAAAGCACATACCGATTGCTAGTCCTCCGCAATCAAAGCTGTTCACTTGAATGGATAACTGAACTACGCGATGATCTAGTTCAGTAGCCCCAAAATCAGGTGGAAGGAAACGATTCAGTACCTCAATTTCAAGTTTCTCTAAAAGCTTCGAGAGGTCACAGTTGACATGGGCTTCTATATAATCAACTCCCTCGTCGTTACAGTCGATACTGGAGAAGCCATCTTTGAATCTTCCTGCAAATGGGTAGTATCGGGACAAGGTCTCTGATAAGGATTTCTTGAGCTGATGTGATCTTTTGGCAGTTGGGATCCTTGATTGGTTGCTTACAGAAGGGTAAAAGAAAACGTGAGGACCATACGAGATGGGAGTGATCTGGTCAAGAAGGGACAGTTTAAAGGTTCTAAGGTGAGGGGGAGTCGGGGAAGATGGTTTGACAGCTTCTTTTGAGATGATTTCAACCTTCATCTTCTTCTTTCGTTTCTTTCTTTTCAAACGTTAACTCTCTCTCTCTCTGGTTCAGGCAAACGCAACGTTCTGCTTTTTTTTCCTTTTTTTCTTTTGGGTGAAGCAATGTTCTGCTTATAATGTTAGGGAATAGGGAAGGCAAATTCAGGCGTACCCAATGGTGAGTGGAAAAATTGGTTTTTAGTGATTTTTTCAATATAATTAAGATTCGGTCGACCAATTCTCAAAAATTAAGAAATAGTGACACTCTTGTCAAATAATTATGATTCAGTATCATTTTACTATCATAAAAAATTTCTTTCAAAAACACCCTCAAAAAGACTTACAAACCTCACTTCTACCTCACTTATACCTAAATGAGTGAAAAGGTTTTCAAACTCTTTTGAGGGTATTGTTGGAAAAAGTTCTTGAGAACAGTAAAATAAAATGTCAATTATATGAAAAATATTATTAATTTTTAGTTTTCGAGATTTAATCGACTGAATCCGAATTATGTTGAGAAATTATCACTAAAAACCAATTTCTCCGAAAAATAATTCACTTTTTCAGAGCAGGAGTGAGAAAGAACACTGCCACATTATTTTTATTTTTTATTTTTTGTCAGAGAAATGGCAGTTCAAAGCATCCGCAGGAGTGAGAAAAAACACTGCCACGTTTATTTTTGTTTTTTCTGTCGGAGACAGGGCAGTCGCAAATGGTAGATTCTTACGAGTCGATTTCCTCTCAGATGACTTTCTATGCATCCTCAATCTGCGCCCCCGCCGTGAACCCGTGTTGGATGGGCGCCGCGTGTCCACCAAATTTCAAACGCCAAAAATTTGTTTCCACCAAAACGTGCCAAGCTCGTGGGACCGGGGGAACGGACGAAAGCTCGCCCGTTAACGGCGTTTCATCCCGGTCTCTCTCTCTCTCTCTCGTCTTTTTGGCTTCCCTCCAAAACGAAAAAATCAGATGTAAACCGAGTTTTGGCTTCGTTTTCATTGAACAAAAATCAACCGGCTGCGTCAAGGAGAACCCTGCTTCCTTCCTCTTCATTTGTCTGTCTCAAACCTGCTTCCTTCCTCTTCCTCTTCGTTGGCGTGAGTTTTTCAAGTTAAACGGCCTCCTCTGTTTTTCCAGTTGAAGGGTAAGTTTCTCTCATTCTTTGTCTCTCTCAGTGTCGTCGCAGTCGACAATGGCGGTCGGGTATTTCTCTCTTTCCTTGCCTACTCTCTCTGTAGTTTTTGTTGGATGAACATGCCGTCGTGTTAATTTTACAGTAAGAACAAGAGGATTTCGAAGGGAAAGAAGGGAGGAAAGAAGAAAACGTGAGTATGAAACCCTAGATGCTATACTCGAAATATCTCATGCTCTGTGATTTCTAAATTATTTTCGCGTTTGTGTTTTCGTTTTAGAGTTGATCCTTTTGCCAAGAAGGATTGGTACGATATCAAGGCTCCGTCGATCTTCAACGTTCGGAATGTCGAGAAGACCTTGGTTACGAGAACACAGGGAACTAAGGTGTGTACTTTTCTTATTGTCATTTTTTCCGTATTTGATCTGTTTTTCATTGCTTGTTATTTGGAATTTGTTTTTTTGCTTTTTTCCCATGGTAGCGCCTTGTTTAAGATCAGATCGATTAGAAACCAGAAACCTGTAGATTGCTTCTGAAGGTCTTAAACACCGAGTGTTTGAGATTTACCTTGCTGACCTTCAAAATGATGAGGATCAGTCTTACAGAAAGATCCGTCCGAGGGCAGAGGATGTACAAGGGAAGAATGTGCTCACTAACTTCTGGGTGGGGTAACATTAGTATTTTTTTTTTCCTTCAATTCATTTTACTCATTTTTATTTTAAATTAGCTTTGATTCATACTGATAAAATTTTTTTATTCATATCTCCTTTGTTTGAATAATCCAGGGAATGAATTTCACAACAGACAAACTGAGGTCTCTGGTACATAAATGGCAAACATTGATTGAGGCTCATGTAGATGTGAAGACAACAGACAACTACGGTTTAAGATTGTTCTGTATTGGATTTACCAAAAGGCGCCCAAACCAGGTTAAGCGAACCTGTTATGCCCAAACCAGCCAGATACGGCAGGTAGACTTTACATTTACACAACCTTTGGTTACTGAAATACGGCATTTTATGTTCAAAGCAACTAAGTTATGGAATGAGCTAGTGAAGCATAGGTTTATATATTACAGTCTCTTCTTTGTACATTCACATGCATTTTTAATGTGTTTATCATGCTTTGGGCTCTTTGTTCTCGGATTCGCTGCAAGATGAGAGAAATCATGATAAACCAAGCAGCATCCTGTGATCTGAAGGAGTTGGTGCAGAAGGCAACCTCAAGTGTCTATCCTTCGCAGAATGTTTTCATTCGAAAGGTCAAGATATTGAAAGCTCCGAAGTTTGATCTTGGCAAATTAATGGAGGTATATATTTCAAGCACTCTTGAGCTCCATTCTGGTTTTTTCCCACTTTCTAAGTAATTCAAAGCAAGCTTATTCATAAAGATGTATCAGATGCATTGAACTGGTTGTGATATTAGTGTGTCAAATTTGTTTTGAATGGATTTGTGCTATTACATCAAACGTGATCCGTCCACCTATCGTGAGGCGCACACGCCACACGGTGGAAACATGCAACGGTCCATTTTACTCTTTATTAACGAAATTCGCCCAAAAACCTCTTGGACTGGAAAATTCATGCTGTTCTTGCCGTCTCCTCACGTCGAAAGAAGAAACTTCTAGTAAAAAGGAAATTTTTTTTATTATTGATTTTCATAAAGTTTATGATTGATTTTGGGTATATGAGTCATAAAGTTTAAAATTTTATGATTGATTTTTTCTTTATTATGCTTACCCTACACCAATTCACTTTTTTAGCAATCGGCCTCTTATCTAACGCATACAGAAATTTTTTTTCATCCTTGGAGTAACATCACCTATTAACAGGTGAATAAGCTTCCATACTCTGAAGGAAAACTTCCTCTAGTACTCTATCAAATTCCCAATAGACGAGTAAGATTCATATACCCAAAATTGATCAACTAGATTCAGTCATCTTCAGGAAAATGCCACCAAATTGGCATATAACAATAAGATCAGCCAAGAAAAGCAATTGATAATCGTTTTTAGCCAGAACCAGAACCAGCTTGGTTGGTGGAACAGCAACGAGAAAAGTTTACAGGAGTACAAGAGACATTTCGAACCCCCTAGTGCTGGATCCAAGCAAAGGTATCAATTGACTTCATTTTCAATTCCAGTTAAGAAACATAAATTGCGGCCCATATAAGTAGAAAGAATTCCGCAAACGGCTTGAAAACCTACAAATTGTTACCAGTGACATCCATAATTTTAAGATCCGGTTTTATTGCCTGAAATGGGCACAATCTTAACAGGACACATTGTCTGCACGAAAAAAAAAACACGCCTGTATAATCATTGGTGCAATTACTTATAAAAAATTACCACCAAAAAATCAAAATATCCAGCCATATAGTTTAAATATTACAATCTAGGCTTGAACCATAACCAACTTGAAAATAGTCACTATTAACTCCAAATTACAGAGAAACCAACGGAACATACAAAAGATTCCTGAGGAAAACTTTGGCAAACCTTAATAACCCATACAAATGTCCACATGAACCCATTTAATGTGTTGAGACCCAACCCAATCCATGATTGCTACATGGCAAAATCCATCACCAAAATCAATCATTAAATAAATATGTTGGTAACTTAAAAAATATTAAAAGATTGAATTGCTGCCAATAAATACGAAGTCTCAGTTGTGTAAAAATTCAGTTTAGTATATTGGATCTCATTAGATCAATGCCATATTCACCATTTGACAGCTCTACTACACAGATCTACAAGGATTCAAGTTAGATGCCAAAAAAAAAGATGCATAATGTATATGAAATAATAAATCGACAACAACCATGCACTCAGACATGGATAATATATAAAGAATGTCTATTACATCAAATCGGGCAAAAATCATGTTACCACTAATGTAACCCTCAAAACTCCACTCTAAGCCGTAAAAGTAAAGATTAATCCATTAAATGTCTCCTTATAAAGTGCACATGAAAATTGCAAAAGTTGAAGCAAATATCTATAGGAGATTATAAACCTTAACTATGCTCCAATCACTTCAGTCTCCCCCTCTGCCACTGGTTCCTCAGCTGGCCTCTCCATCTTCACACCAACATCTTCAGAGTAATCTCCGTGAACCTACACCCAGAATAATCCAAAAAAAAAAAAAAATTACCAAAACATAAAGCAGAGCCGACAACTTCCCTCTATATTAATGCTCTTCAAATTTTAGCTACAATTATTGGAATTGGGTTCTGAAAAATTTAAAAGCCATTTTTAATATGGATTTTACAAACTTATACAAGCAATTTCATAGATTTTAACTATTTACCTTTCTGATAAGTACCAATACTGATCTGTGGAAGTTTTCAGTTATTTGGTAATAAATAAGTTTATCAGCTTCAGAAACTTATTATAAATTTTTATTTCATTAAATTGATATTGTTGAGGCCTGAAGATGCATGCAAGCAGGCTTTCTGGTTACCCGAAAATATGTTTTACAAATGTTGATGTAATAGCACAAATCCATTCAAAACAAATTTGACACACTAATATCACAACCAGTTCAATGCATCTGATACATCTTTATGAATAAGCTTGCTTTGAATTACTTAGAAAGTGGGAAAAAACCAGAATGGAGCTCAAGAGTGCTTGAAATATATACCTCCATTAATTTGCCAAGATCAAACTTCGGAGCTTTCAATATCTTGACCTTTCGAATGAAAACATTCTGCGAAGGATAGACACTTGAGGTTGCCTTCTGCACCAACTCCTTCAGATCACAGGATGCTGCTTGGTTTATCATGATTTCTCTCATCTTGCAGCGAATCCGAGAACAAAGAGCCCAAAGCATGATAAACACATTAAAAATGCATGTGAATGTACAAAGAAGAGACTGTAATATATAAACCTATGCTTCACTAGCTCATTCCATAACTTAGTTGCTTTGAACATAAAATGCCGTATTTCAGTAACCAAAGGTTGTGTAAATGTAAAGTCTACCTGCCGTATCTGGCTGGTTTGGGCATAACAGGTTCGCTTAACCTGGTTTGGGCGCCTTTTGGTAAATCCAATACAGAACAATCTTAAACCGTAGTTGTCTGTTGTCTTCACATCTACATGAGCCTCAATCAATGTTTGCCATTTATGTACCAGAGACCTCAGTTTGTCTGTTGTGAAATTCATTCCCTGGATTATTCAAACAAAGGAGATATGAATAAAAAAATTTTATCAGTATGAATCAAAGCTAATTTAAAATAAAAATGAGTAAAATGAATTGAAGGAAAAAAAAAATACTAATGTTACCCCACCCAGAAGTTAGTGAGCACATTCTTCCCTTGTACATCCTCTGCCCTCGGACGGATCTTTCTGTAAGACTGATCCTCATCATTTTGAAGGTCAGCAAGGTAAATCTCAAACACTTGGTGTTTAAGACCTTCAGAAGCAATCTACAGGTTTCTGGTTTCTAATCGATCTGATCTTAAACAAGGCGCTACCATGGGAAAAAAGCAAAAAAACAAATTCCAAATAACAAGCAATGAAAAACAGATCAAATACGGAAAAAATGACAATAAGAAAAGTACACACCTTAGTTCCCTGTGTTCTCGTAACCAAGGTCTTCCCGACATTCCGAACGTTGAAGATCGACGGAGCCTTGATATCGTACCAATCCTTCTTGGCAAAAGGATCAACTCTAAAACGAAAACACAAACGCGAAAATAATTTAGAAATCACAGAGCATGAGATATTTCGAGTATAGCATCTAGGGTTTCATACTCACGTTTTCTTCTTTCCTCCCTTCTTTCCCTTCGAAATCCTCTTGTTCTTACTGTAAAATTAACACGACGGCATGTTCATCCAACAAAAACTACAGAGAGAGTAGGCAAGGAAAGAGAGAAATACCCGACCGCCATTGTCGACTGCGACGACACTGAGAGAGACAAAGAATGAGAGAAACTTACCCTTCAACTGGAAAAACAGAGGAGGCCGTTTAACTTGAAAAACTCACGCCAACGAAGAGGAAGAGGAAGGAAGCAGGTTTGAGACAGACGAATGAAGAGGAAGGAAACAGGGTTCTCCTTGACGCAGCCGGTTGATTTTTGTTCAATGAAAACGAAGCCAAAACTCGGTTTACATCTGATTTTTCGTTTTGGAGGGAAGCCAAAAAGACGAGAGAGAGAGAGAGACCGGGGTGAAACGCCGTTAACGGGCGAGTTTTCGTCCGTCCCCCGGTCCCACAAGCTTCGCACGTTTTGGTGGAAACAAATTTCTGGCGTTTGAAATTTGGTGGACACGCGGCGCCCATCCAACACGGGTTCACGGCGGGGGCGCAGATTGAGGATGCATAGAAAGTCATCTGCCTCTGATTTCCTCTCGTCCCCTTGTTGTTGTTCCCCATTCAACACGTTTGTTCCCTCAGTCACCACGCGCCACGCGTCCCCAAAAACCTCATTGTGATCACTTGCGTTAATAATTTGAGTTAAGGGTTACATTGCCAGCTTGCATCCAAAGGGCCCCACCACAAGGGCTATCTCTCTCCCGCTTCTCTCCCTCTCCTCTCTCTCTTCTTCGCCTCTCTTCAAATCTGGGAAATGGGGTGTATGTGTATTATGTTTACAATATAATAACTAGATGAAGAAGAAGAACTATTAATTATTTTGAGCTTTTTAAATGGAATGGGTTATGGTTTTCTTTTCCTTTAGTTTTTTTAATGGAGGTTTTAGCTGCAGATCAATGAATTTTAGAACAGATTTTTGATGTGGAACTTTGCTGTTTCCTAGGTGGATCTGCACTAAAACAAGTCAGTAATTTAGGGAGCAAGTTAAACGCAACGAGGAATACAGGGAAGCCCTAAGAACAAAATCGTATACGAAATATGGAATAAATTTCATGGCCAGATTGGAAGCTCGATAAGCGGCGAGATCAATCAATCTTCGTTGTCTCCTTTGCTTTCCTGTACTCATTTCTCCGACTACCTTTTCGAACCCCAGCAAGAAACTCTTATTGACATGATTGAAAACATCAAAATCCATACTGTGGGTTTCTCCTCCCAAAAATGGATAGAACGCGCGCAAATTACTGAGTAATTTGCAGGGTAATAAAAACGACCAAAAGGGTACCAAATTGCAGAGATTAAACTGAAGAACAATGTTGCACCATCTTTCTTGATCTTGCTTCGTTTGCATTCTGTTGTGTCATGTGAATGAACAACCAGTGGAGAGAGGAGAGAGAGAGAGAGAGAGAGGCGATAGATGGAGAGAGCCGCGAGAGAGATGATAGAGAGAGAGAGGAACAGAGGAAGAAAAGCGACAGGGAGTGAGAGAGGCGTTATGGTGGGGCACTTCGGGATGCAAGCTGTCAACCTAAATCTTAACTCAAGTTCTTAACCAAGCGGTTATGGTGGGACCATTCTACCAAAAAAAAAAAAGGTTATGGTGGGACCCTTTAGGGACGCCTGGCGCATGATGATTGAGGGAGCAAATATGGAGCAACAATAAGGGAATCAAAGGATAGGGTTTCTTACAAGGCACGCCAACGGACCGGCCCGACATGTAGCGCCCTGGATCCGAGTCACATGAAAAACCCGTAACTCGTCTCCAGAGGTTATTATAAAACTCAGGATCGCAATATCAGAGTGAAGGAAAAACATGAATACAACAAAAACTATATAACAGAGTGCGCTAAAATAATCCCAAACGAAAATAAACTCACATGACCAAGTAACTACCCGCAAGTATCGTCCTCTCCAGGAGCAGCTGAAAACAAAACAAAACGATACGGAATGAGATACGAATATCCCAGTGAGCAGCACATGCATGCACAAATACATTTATTTCAGTTCTAAAACATGCCACGATTATAACCATGTACAATGACGATAATACGCATATTCCGAATAAGCCGACTAAACTTCAATAATCCAATTCATATCAGTGCGGGAAAACCATCAGGTAAGTCAAGCAATAACAATCCGTTTCCAATCCCAAAGATATCGATAAATAATGATTAATTGGCAACAACATAGCAAATAAGCATAATTTTGTATCTCAAGATATAATTCCAGATATACCAATGTCACATAACACCAAGTCTTCTCATAACCATGCCAACGCCTCCAAATGTATATCCGGCCTACTCAGGGTTTCGGATATTGAAATGACTACGTCATCCAATGCAGGCCTACTCCCCGGGTTTCTGCATTGACAACCAGACCTACTCAGGGTTTCTGGCTGCTCTACACCGGCGGAAGGTACAATACCCAATAATCGGTAAACAATATTCCATGAACCATAAATACCAACAAACCAGCGAATAAAACATATCACATCAAACCAAATCAAGTACCAACATTGGTCAATGTCATGACTATCGTTTAGTTGATAAATTAAACATGCCAAGTAGACACTCCACACCTCCATGTACACAGTTCCGGCCTACTCAGGGTTTCGGATACTCTGAAATGACGGCCTACTCAGGGTTTCGTCATCCAATACAGGCCTACTCCCCGGGTTTCTGCATTGACAACCAGGCCTACTCAGGGTTTCTGGCTGCTCTACACCGGTCGTGGCAACACACAAGGCCATGCAATTCCAACAACCAACAATAACATCACATTACTAAGCTTAGACTCTGGATCCAGGACAAGCTAGACCAAAACAGTAAAACATCGTATAATCTCAATACCAATATCAAAGAAAAACCATTCATCTCATATCATGTGAAACTCATCACCATTCATCACCTGTCCCTCTGGACCAAGCAGTACCTCAAGTACTTTCAGTATTTTCTCATTTCCGTAACACATGCCATTTGGAAATAAAACTCAATTCATTCATACCAAGGAAATCCTTACAATACATTTAAAGTTTCCAAACAAGTGAAACCAGTAGTAAGTATAAAACTAGCAAATCAACCCAATGTATTTTCCATCATGTAAAACTGATATATACAGATCAACATGTTCAAGTAAATCATTCCTGAAGTGCACCGTGCATTCAAAGGTGAACTAGCATAATAGTGTAGAGGTATTTCAGCAAAACAATATGGTTTCAAAACTGACTTTCAGAATAAAGCACATTATACAGAAGTGATTTCAGCATCCAAACTTCGATTAAACATAACCCAGCAAAACAGCTCCTAGATTCTAAATTTCGCTTTCATAATCCAAATCAATCAAATGAATGTCATAAAACCCTGGAAACACATTTTGGATGAGTGGAATAGTCTTAGGATCCCCTATAAGGTCACCATACCAAAAAGCAATCAATTCTGAGACAAAAAGTTTCGGACCTCAAAATATTCTAAGTCTGGTTAAAAACGTTGACTTTTGGTATATAATTTTTCTAGACAAATCTACAAGGAGTTTCGGGCTCAAATTTTGGTTGTAGTCTATTGAAGGGTAAACACATCTCCTAGAATTTTATGGGCTCCTGAATCACTCATCTGGGTGTTAAACCCAAACCGGGCATTTTGATTAAAACCGGGATTTAGGCATGAACTGGAAAGTTGACTTTTTATTGGCTGGGAATTAGACCTTGGAAGTATTTTTATTGGTTCCAAATGGGGGGTAAAACCTTATTTACATGTAAAGACTTAAGTAAATGGAGAAATAAATACACATGACATTTACTTAAATGTCTTTCATGTAATTAAGGGGCTATTTTCAACAAATTATGTAATTCGGCAAGTGTATTGGACTATGCGCTCACCTCCTGAGGTGGGCGCGAGGTGAGCGCCGGTCGGCGGTGAAGAAACAGTCAAAAATGGACCTGCCGCTCACTCGACGCTAGGTGAGCGTGAGATGAGCGCGAGATGGGCGTGAGATTCGCGCATCGTTTTCTACTTCGCGCGAGATGAGCGCGAGGTGGGCGCGAGGTGGGCGGTGGGTCATTTTTAACGGGGCGCCTACCTCTTAGGTAAGCGCCGGTGAGCGCGAGGTGGGCGGATACCCCCTGTGATTTTTGTTTCTCTGTTATTCCAAGATCTACAAGTCTGGCCGGTTGGTTTAGGTCTGTAATTGCTCCAATACACTCCTAATACTCCCAGAAGACTTCCCAACCATATTTGGATTTAATCTAAACACTTTTATTCTTAAAGATAAAATTCAGTCCGGAGACTCTGTTCATGTCATTTCCCGAAAACCAGAAAAACCAGAAAACTCCTACTATCACTTAACATATAAACCATGCATCAGGATAATCTCGATAGAAACATAAAACACAAATCCCAGTTGTAAATCAGTGGTACTCACATGAATGCGCTTATTCCCGAATGATAAAACCTCGGCCGATCACCACTCCGGCCACGCACGCGAACGAAAAATCTATCCCAACAAATCTTCTCGAGCAGAGAGAAATAACCCTCTCAACTTCAGCTCCAAAACCTTTCTTTTAGCCCTTGCGATTTCTGGTTCTTCACGAACAGAAACCCTAGTCGCCATTTCAGCCGCAATCGCCAAATCGCCCAGTTACAAAATACGATGCGAGCATTCGAAAACCCAAAACCCTAATTTCCCTTTATATATATACCTTCCACACGCTCGCATATGTATTGCCGCATGACAACCTTTTAAAAGCCTTGATCCTGTGCATGCTCGCCCACTGAAAACCCTACATTTTCCCACATCCACTTAAGCTTATTCTCTTTGACAACTAATGACCACAAATCTCCATCAATGAACAAATTTTGATTAAGCCTGTCCATAAATCCATGTGTTCATACTTTTGCATATATTTTATTTTACCTACTATTTTATATTGTTTATTATTTTTTTTTCTACTCAAAACTGGGGTCTTACACGACAAGTTTACTGTAGCGTGCCCGCGGCCCGGCCTGCTATGAGGCACGTCCAACTAAGTTAAATAAACCCAAAAAAATGTCAATAACAGAGTTCGAACCTAGCCCAACAGATTTCTAATCTGTCTCCTTAACTACTCAGACATAGCGACTTCTTGTATCAATTGTATCTGTTGCTCCAAAAATGGGCCGGTGTGGACACGTGTCTGTGGTGGTGATGTGTCTCTACACGGGCGTGCCAGTATCGTTTGATACAATGATTTTCGAGTCGATTCCTGACCCCGGGCACCTGTTCCGAATCTGAACCGGGATCGGTTCAGTCGTACTGCAAGTCACCTGTAATAAAATCGGTCAGGCGATGGTATGAAGACTAGGGGTTCGGTCTTCGTTTCGGGTTCTTGTAAGTGTTTGAAAGCGAAAGCAACTAACGGCACACAAATCCTTTTATTATAAAATCTGCCAAATAGCCGAAAGCGACAACAGATAATCCTCAAAATGGAAACAAAAGTACCAAAGAAAATCGACAGGGCTTGCAGGACCGGCCTGTCCTGGTCTTATAGCCGTAATCGGGTATAAGCGCAGGAGGAAGGGGGCGGCTGCTTACAAAGTCGGTTCAGGGGGTTCACCTTGGATTGCTGCTTACCCGAAAATACACGAGTCACCTGGCGTGAACAGAGCGAGTCTCGGGACCGGCTGCTCGGGATTCTGTAAGGACAGAACTGCGAGTCAGGGGCGGCCTCAACTTACTCTCCGGTGGCAGGATTCTGGTGTTAGTCGGAGTAAAGAGGGGTCGAAGATGTCACTGCAACTAGAAGCAGTGAGAGAAGTCCTAGTTTATCCGTCTGCATTATAGGGGATAAAGGATCACAGATGATCAAAATAATATAATAACCGGTTGCGGTTGTGTGGATTGTATCCTCGAGTTCTTCGAAGTTTATGCCTTTTATAGCCGATCCTTGACGGTTGCTCAACGTCCCATTCTTGCACGATCTTTGAGGAACCTCTTTCCCATGTCTGCAGGTCCGATTTACTTTACCATAAAGTCTCTCAACAACCCACTTTTAGGAAGTTGAACCCACCTTATATAACCACTCCACGTTTTTAGAAAGTGGGGGACCCCACTCTCCACATCTTTAGAGAATAACCACTCCACGTTCAATGAGCCGTAATCGGCCAAAAGGCATAATTGGTTAAATGCACCTTTTCATAAATAAAAGGCAACTAAACATACCTTTTATCAAATAAAAGTATCATGGGGTTGATCAAGCGTCCAGCAAATTTCCTCAAACCCAATAAAGTAGCACATGCCATGATAACTCCTTTAATGGCTTTAATGGCAAAATCAGTCACCATCATTTACCCAATAAATATATATATATTATACTTAGAGCCTTGTTTACTCCGATTTCACCGGGTTACGGCGGGTGTAAACATGGGTTTCACTTGACCCGTATGTGGTAGGACACAGATCGGTCAAAAGATATACGTGACCGTAAAACACTACCGTCGGGCTACAGCGGGTGTAAACATTTCGAACTGTATTCTTGGTTCTGTGTTCATGCTGATGTGGCCTAACCAACTGTGCAAGGCCTACGTGCTTTGATGCCATGGCCTAAATAAGCCACATAGGCACTACGTGTCCTTTTCTTATTCGTTGGTCATATATGGTGTAAACAGTATCATAAAATTATTTTAAGTAAAAATTAAGGATACCTCTACAATTGTTGGAAAATATAATTACAGAAGCTCTTATATAATCAATCAAAGTTAAGAAAATAATTAGGTATAAATAAGCCAAAAAAACTCTTATAAAATCTCCAATTAAATATATTTGTTAAGTCCATGGTTTTTAATTAAACTACTTTAAGTCTTTAATGGGTGTAATTCTTCATTTCATTCTCCTGCAACACAACGTACGTTTCTATTGAGCATCTCTCCTCCATGCTAAATTACCATCCAAATCCTAAACTATCTTAAAGCAAAACCTTAAATAATCAATTTGTAACTTAATACACAGATTGAAAGGACAACAACGCGTCTTCTTAAGGCCACTAGCAAACATTTTGTAAGCAAAAGATAGATGAGTGGGTGCCAACCTAGTTGTGAATAATAAAAATATTTTTTAGAAATTTTTTGTGATTTTTTTACTATTTTTTATTGATTTTTTCTTGTTTTTTTTATAAAAAAATTATTTTTAATACCCTTGGTCCGCTAGGCCCGTCATGGCCCACCAGTTGGGGCATTCCGTGTCGGGTCGAGGTATTATCTAAATGGACTGCGGCCCGCCAGGAATGCAGCACGCGTGGCCCGCACTCAATGGGCCGAGGCCGTACCGGGCCGGCCCGTTGAGCACCCCTACCAAAGGAAATCGATTCAATTCGGACATACTTAAATGCCATAAAGTCTTTTGGCTTGGTAGATTTCTTTATGGTATAATATTAGTAACTTTTTCTAGACTTGGCTTAATAATAAATTAATAATCTAAATATAGATGGATAACGTGCTGATATGACAAATATGAATAATAAGGATATGACACACGAGAATACACTAATTATATCAGATTTTTGTTATAAAATTTCATTTTTTTTTAAGTTACGAAAGCCACACACTTTTTCTGTGTATTTATAAAAACATGTTATGAAAATTCAAATGTTCAAAAACATACAACTTTTCCCTTATTATTATACTTTGCTCCAAAATCACTGAAACATTTTTCCACATTCTCAAAATTTATAACCTTGCAAACAGATTGAAAACGAGTTTGATTAATCGCGTCTTGCTCTGACTAATCGACAATCGTTTCAATTAATTGAAATGATAGAGTTCAATAAATCATATAGCTTTGCTTTTAATCAATAAAATGTTCAATTACACCAATCGAACAATCAACATTGAGACTTGTCAATTAATCGTAACAAGTGTCAACTAACCTGACAATTTGTTGATTTTATCTCACGATGAAGTAACGTGTATCCATAGATGATTAAAATTATATATTTCGAAGATTTAACTTATATCCTTCGTATGATCTTCGATATGATCGTACTTGTTTCCATGTACATTTATTCAATCACGTGAGACCCTGTTGCTTTTGCAAGTCTCCTTCGTTGGATGTAGCAAAGTACTTTTCCTTGTGTAAAAGTCACGGGGTTCACTCCTTCTCGATGGCAAATCACGTCACCACTTATATCACAAGATCAAATCAGCCTTTATCGTATTCTGTGCAGCCATTTTTTTTATATTTTTGGTGGAACTGTGCAGCCATATTTATATCTGTGGATGGTAGAGTTTTTGTTTTATTATATTCCTATAATCAATGGGACCATTTTTATGGCATGGATGAATGGTTGAATAATCCAAAGTTCCAAACAGTTTATTTGATAAGGGATCATTCAGGTTAGCTTCTCTAAAGTCTAAACCCATATAAAAAGGTAGAATTCGTCACATGTATAATAACAAAGAGTGCTAATTGGGCCGGTGCGGCACAACATGGGCACATTTAGCCCATGTCTATTGGGCTGTAAGTGGGTCGTGCTGTGCCCAGCTAGTTTATCAATATGCTTGGCACAGCGGAGGGTGGGTTGTGCGTGCTGGGCTGGGCTGGGCTATACGTAAAAATTAAAAAAACAAAAAAAGCATTAAGAAAAAGTATTAAAAAAAATCATTTAAGTAGCATACATGTTCTGCGAAACTTTTTGTACTTTTCTCTTGCAACCATTGATGGCACGTAAACAGTTCTTGAAAATGCAACAATACTTACATATTGGTGAATCGTGTTGAGACAAGGAGTTGCAAAGGTGTTACTTGCGTCGATTACTGCTTGACTATCCAAGCAATAATCGACGCAAGTAACACTTTTTTAACTCCTATATAGACATAAAGAGACAAAAATGAAGAGAGAAAAAAAATGATAACTTTTTAAGAGCCTTATTTAAATATTTGCCAAGGGTCGGGCTTTGTGATGTGCCCATGTGAGCATTCTGTCTTTGCTAGCCATTGGCAAAATCTCTAAACATGACTCTAAGAAGAAAATGAAGAAAGCAAAAAAAAAAAAATTTTTTTTTGATAACTTTCTTAGAGTCTTGTTAAGAGATTTGCCAATGGTTGGTCTTAGGATACCCCTATTTAAGCACTTCACCAAGTTTGTCGACCATTAGTCAAATCTCTTAACAAGACTCTAAGAAAGTAAGAAGAGATGAGAAGAGATGAGAAGAGGTGTGGTTTGAAGTGGGAAGGGTTAGGTCTATTTATAGAAAACCAAAAGTGGCTTTTTATCACCTCTATCATCAAATATAACTGTTATTTGGTTGTTGGAACGGTAGAAATGGTCATTTACAGTCGATTACAAGTATACCTCATAATATGACTGTTATATGGATGTTTTGGGGGGGTAAAATTGTAAAAAAAACACAAAAAATTACTTTTTGGGGAAAAAACGGCTAGCCATTTTTTAGGCCAGACGAGCCAACAAGCTAAGCCCAACGGTAAGCACATCCTGAGGGGGCCTGCTTGATGCAAGCCATCCTGAGGGATTCTAACTTATCATTTCTTGAACTAATTATGTTTTGTAAAACATACCGGATTAATACTTATGATTATAAAATATGTTAAAGTTAGACATCCGCTACCATAAAAAAAAAACCGGATGCATAACTTCGTTTCCAGAATGTATGTAGTCGCGACATCCACTACAAAATAGACCGGATGCAAAAGTTCATTTCTAGATTACATAAATTCAAGATGACCCCTACAAAACATACCGGATTAATTTTTATAATTATAAAATATGTTAAAATTAGACATCCACTGCAAAACAGACCAGATGTGTAGCTTCATTTCCAGAACGTAAGTAATCGCGACATCCATTACAAAATAGACTTGATACCAAAGTTCATTTCCCGATTATACAAATTCAGGACGTCTTCAACAAAACATACAGGTTAATACTTACAATTATAAAATATGTTAAAAGTTAGATGTCCGCTACAAAATAGACCAAATTAATACTTATGATTATAAAATGGGTAAAAGTTAGACATCCGCTATAAAACAAAGCGGATGTTTAAGTTGATTTCTAAATTATAAGATGGGTAGGAGTTAAAGACATCCGCACCTAAGAAGATGCATAAGTCAATTCGTAAGGGCAAAATTGGTTTTTAGTAATACTTTTTCAAAATAATTCAGATTCAGTTGACCAAATCTTAGTAATTGGTTTTTAGTGATACTTTTTCTAACATAAATGAGAATCGATGTCATTTAACTATACATTAACACTTTTTTCCGCAAATGCCCTCAAAAGACTTGCAAACCTCATTTATAACAAAAATGAGTGAAAAGGTTTTCAAAGTATTTTGAAAGTATTTTTGAAAGATACTCTTAATGAACAGTAGAATGATATCGATTCTCAATTATTTTTAAAAAGTATCACTAAAATCTAATTATCAAGATTTAATCGACTAAATCTGAATTATTTTGAAAAAGTATGTTGTGAACGAGTAGATCATTCGAAAATAGCCGTAACACCGTCTGTTGTAAACGAGATTGGATGTTTTAGTGGGATGGTACAAAAATCATTCCTTCAAGTAAAGAAAACGGAACAAAAACAACAGAATCTACAAAACTAGACAGTGGATAGAGAATATATTTCATAATACACATTGAAATTAATCTTCCAAACAAGTTACATTATATATGATTTTCGTGTTCTTTTGCTATGTGCTTTCCTTGTTGGCTTAGTATCATTGACCGGTAGTCCTTCGGTTGTTGGAATAAGGTTCTGATCGTCAATCTTGAGATGATTTCAACCACCATCTTCTTCGGGCTGACATCGTCGACCGCCGTGCCCTGCCGTGGAACCTGCCGCTCGTATTGAATGCCGCCACGTGAAGCGTATGGCCACGTCATGGAACGCCTCCCGTTCAACTCCGTTAAACACTAGTCTCTTACAATCCACCGGAACTGGAACTCCAGAAAGAAACAGAAACATAGACCTCCAAAAACGATTCATTAAACACTCTATAGATCTCTTACAATCCACCGGAATTCTAGACACACAGAGCTCCAAAAATGAAGAACTCCAAAAACGAATAACTCCAGAAAGAGAGAGCTCCAAAAAAATTTGGAGAAGAAAAGAGAACTGATCTCTCATGCTAAATATCAAACACCCAAATAAATACAACACATGTGTCTAAACTCAACGTTCTTCACGAAATCTTAAAATTTCTAAGCACACAATTTAGTTTCAATCTCTCCTCTCAACTTTCCACAACTAAACCCTCTTTCAATCTCTTGCAATCCACCAAATCGCCGTCATATCCGTCGAGAAGAAAACCCTAAGCCCTCTCACGAATGCATCTCTCGTTGTCGTCTAACAGCACAGATTCGTCATCACCCCATCACAATCACATCCGTAATCCCTCTCTCCACCGGAAACTCCTCCGAGTTTGTTCCTGAACGCACTGTATGTGTTCTTCTCCACCACCTTGTCGTCGCTCCTTCGGTCAAGCTTTGACAACAGCTCGGCCCCCATGTCCCATCAATGATTAGGTCGCTGTTCCACCACTCTCCGTGCATGCTGCAGTCGGTGGCAGATTTTTTGGAGCGGCTAGAGAAGATGACGGGGATCGAAGTAGCTTGTCAGAGATTGATTATGGTGTTGTTGATAGTGGGGATGATTGATTTTGCTATGGAGGAGAAGTGGTTTTGCATGTGGCTTTCTCTTTCTTAATGTCGAATTTCTCGTACGAAGATGAAGAATCCGCCATTGACGAGCTATGAGTGAGTCTTCGTAATTTTTTTTTTTTGTAAACCTGAGTCTTCGTAATGAAAATTGGGCTTCCCACCCTCCTGATTTTAACAGAGCTGAACGGAGAGGCGTTAACGCCTCTGGCAAGAAGATCCACGCGGCAAAATCCCATGCGTGCTGCAGGTTTCGCGGTAGGGTTCGGCGGTCGACGATGTGAGCCCATCTTCTTCGTAGTATTAAAGTTGACGAATGATAAGGAGCTTCACGCATAAATCTGGAGCAATTCTGTTCAGATATTGCGCCCGGTCTTCCTATCAGTCGCCAGTGACCTAATGCCATGTGACACATAAAGTGAACATTTACTTTTTCATTCTCCAATGCATGAGAAAGAAAAGAAAGGACTGATGCTGCAGCAATTGGGAAGTACGTACAGTGATAGCACGGAGCAGCTTTGCTCCATTGACGAGATTAATAGATATTGCGATGGCGTTTTTTAAAAGCGTATCTCTTCGTTGGTACGAAACGAAAACCCAAATATGCTTGAAAAAGCAGGCTCTCAGACTCTTTCAGTGACCATTTTTTCAAAAAAGAAAACCTTCCTTGATGTCGTCTACCTCCGCTTTCTCAAACCCTGTTCTCAAACAACCCTCTTTTCAAACCCTGTTGGGGTGAAATCGGGTTGATCCTCTTTGTTAAGGTTTCCGGGCATTTGAAAACCCTCTCTCTTTGCTGAACACAACAGGACGAGGGGCTTCCCGCAAATCATCATATCTGGTCACAACAGGACGGGGCATTTGAAAACCCTCATTCTTCATTGTTTATTTCTGGCTACTCGTATTGTTAAGCTTGAATCTTAAATCATCATATCTGAATTGAATCATATTATTAATCTTGACCAGTTTTCTATCAGTCTCCTCTTTCTGTTTTTTAATGCCTCAAATGGCTTGCATGCCGATGAATACCGAAGAAGAGATCTTTATTGAAAGCAAAGACAAAGACAGAGACTTGGTTTGCTTCAGGGAAAATTAACTTGTAGAGAATTTTTTTCAAAATAATTAAGATTCAGTCCATAAAATTTTGAGTTTTAATTTTTAATAAATTTTTTTCAAAATAATTAATTTTTAGTAATCAAGTTACCAACAAATCACTTATGTTACCAATAAATCCTCTCAAAACTCTCAAAACTTTTAAAACCTGTACAAACAATAAATTTCACTTTCAAAACTTTTAAAAATCCTCTCAAAACTTATGTTACCAATAAATCCTCTCAAAACTTTTAAAACCTGTACAAACAATAAATTTCACTTTCAAAACTTTTAAAACTTGTACAAACAATAAATTTACTTGTGCATTCCTTCGATCACGTGAGACCTGTTGCGTTTGATGCAGCAAAGTACTTTTTCTTATGTAAAACTCACGGGGTTCACTCCTCTGTATTATCAATGGCAAATCACATCACCACTTTTATCAGCAGACCAAATCAATTTCTTTTAGTAAACAGTCTGTGAGTGTCAGAAGACCAAATCATGCTTTATCGTATTCTGTGCTGCCATCTTTATATCTGTGTAAAATGGCGTGTTTTTCAAAATAAATCAGTTTCAGACGGCCTATTCTTGTTAATTTGGTTTTAGTGGATGTTTTTAATATAATTGAAAATCGGTGTCTATCAGGATTAAAAGCATTTTATGACATTAGGCGTGCGCGGCGGGCCGGCCCGGCACGCCCGTGGCACGCCAGGCCCATTTGCCCAAAACCCCAGCCCGGCACGGCACGCCCCAGCAGGCGTGCCGGGCCGGCGGGCCAATTAATATTTTTTTTTTAAAATCCCAAAAAATCCCCAAAAAATCCCAAAAAATTTCTATAAAATACTTTTATTATTCACAAAATTGTTTTACACATATTGAGATAAATTTTGCTCAAAAAAATATAAATTCATTAATTAGCATAAGTACACTTACAACTTTGCAAAAATTACATAATTACTTGAACAAATAATACTGCATCACTATAGTATAAGCACTTCCCAACTAGGTTGGCACCCACTCATCTATCTATCATTTGCAGTTTAAAAGAAACAAAAAAAAAAAGAGAAAGTACAATTCCTATACTTTGATTACAAAAATTATAACAAAACTTAGACTACTCTAGTTGACTAAAATCAATATTCAAATCATCAAAGTCTCCAGCAAGTTGATCATCTTCATATTCTTGTTCTCTCAGTTCTGCCCTTAACCAATCTGTAAGACTAACACATGCTTGCACCATCTCCGGCGTTAATCTGCTCCTGTAATCATCCACGGTTCGTCCACCTGCACTAAAAGCTGATTCCGATGCAACTGTGGACACCGGAACCGTTAGTAGATCACGTGCCATGGCGGAAAGCACAGGATAATTAACCTGATTTTGCTTCCACCATGTCAAAATGTTAAAAGCATTATGCTCTTCTATAGTATTAAAACTCATTGGGGGGCTTTCTAAAAAAATCATTAATTCAGATGATCCCCCACTACTAGAAGCTGGTTGTTTTCCCTTTCTTCTCCCACTTAAAAAATTCCAAGGTGAATTATTTGGTAGTGTTTGTTGGGTTCGCGTATGACTTTGTATGCTACTACTAGTATCGTATTCACAAAAAAGTCTTTCTAATAGATTTCTTATTTTACGTATATCTATTTGAAAAGTAGAATTCATATTTTCATTTATTCCATCTATTAAGTCTTCAACTCCTAATTTAATCCTAGGGTCCATTGTAGTAGCTAAACAATATAAATTAGGCATCTCTTGCCAATATTTTAAAATTTTAATTTCCATTGCAGGGATAATTTCCTTAGCAATGGGTACATCTCTATATTGTTTACAAATACTTATTTGATATAAACAAGTTATAATACTTGAAGATGTTGGGTAATAAACTACTGATAAATATCTTGTTGCATCATAAAAAACTTTTAAAAAATCTCTTAAAATTTCGGCTATTTGCCAATCAAGATCCTCTAAGTCACTTTCAGGCATTTTACTTTTATAAAATATTGTAATTTCTTGTTTTAATCCTAATGCAGCTTCTAGCATTATATATGTTGAATTCCACCTATGTTCAACATCTAGGGTAATTTTTTTATGTTGTTTTTCTAAAGTTTCACAATAATATTTAAATTCTCTAGAGGTTGTGCTAGATTGTTTTATAAATCTTACTGCATCTCTAATATTTATTAAATGATGTTGAACAATTTTTAATCCATCTTGCACAACTAAATTAAGAATATGACAAGCACACCTAACATGAAATAAACTTCCATCTATATTTAAGTTTAATTGTTGTCTTAATATTCCTACTGCAACATTATTAGCACTTGCATTATCAAGTGCTAGAGCCATTATTTTATTGTGTATTTTATAATTTTTTAGATTTCTACTTATAGCATTTGATATATTTATTCCAGTATGGCTAGCATCTAGTGGTTCAAAAGTTATTATTCTTTTTTCCATATTCCAATTTTCATCAATATAATGTGCGGTTATAGCTAAATAGCTTATTTGTTGTCTACTTGTCCAAATATCTGAAGTTAAAGCTATTTTAAAAGTACTGTTTGACAAAGTTTCTATTAATGCAGTTTTCATTTTTCCATATAATTTTATGGCATCCTTTCTTAAAGTGTGGCGTGAAAAAGGTTTAAATTGTGGTGCTAAATATTTAGTTAGTAAACGGTGAAATCTTTTAGAATCTATTAATCTAAAGGGTCATTCTTCTTGAATTACCCACTTTACTATTTCAAGCCTAGTTTCTTCTTGATTAAAAATAAAATTACTTATAGCAACACTACTAGTAGAAATTTGGGTTTGCCTAGGGTCAATTTGGCCATGTTTTGGAAGGCATTTCTGCAAATGCCGGTTCAAGTGGCCTGTACCACCTTTGCCTTTACAACTAAACTGTTTTTTGCAATGGTTACACACTGCCTTCTCTTCACTCCCTACACTTTCAATTGTAAAATTAAGCCAAACACTAGAGGTTCTACTCCTCTTAGTGCTCCTAGGTGGTAGGGAAGACGATCCCATATCCTGTGAAGGTAATTCTGTTTCAAGACCTTGGATGGGAGGGTCATTATATTGGGGTTGGGTTATATCATCAGAAAATACTGGGTCAGAAAGGGGTCTAAGATATTCCCTTTCTTCAGTGTCAAAAAACATAGGATACCTAGGGTCCATTATCAAATTTTTTGAAAAAAAAAATTCTTAATAAATAATATTATAATAACTATTTGGTGATATTAATTTATAAGAAAGGTAGAAGGAGAGACTTACTTATAATAATAATATTTATACTAATTTTAAAATCAGAAAATTAAATAGAAGAATACCTCTTTAGAATGAATCTTGAACTTTGCAATTGAAGCCTTCAACCTCCAGAGTCCAATTTCCCACTTTTGATGCTTGAACAATTAGAAGAGATTGAGTATCACCAATTTCCAATTACAACAATTAGAGCAAAGAACTATTTGATAATCAATTAGAAGAGAGTAGGAGATTGTAGAAGTGGTGTGGTTTGGAGTGGGAAAGGGAGTGGCTATTTATAGAAATTAAAAGTGGCTTTTTACTACCTCTACCCTTCAATATGACTGTTATTTTGCAGTTGGAAGGGTAGAAAAGGTCTTTTTATCATCAATTACAACTATATCCCCACAATATAGTTGTTATATGGCTGTTGGGGGGTAAAATAGGCATAAAATTGGCTAAAAGCCACTTGTATGGAGGGAAAAGAGAGCTAGCCAACGGCTAGCTCTCTAGCGGGCCAGGCGGGCCGGCCCGCGTGCCCAACGGCAGGCACGCGTGCCTGCTGTTGGGGCATGCCAAGCGGGCCGGCCCGCCGTGCCCCAACGGCAGGCACGCGTGCCCAGCGGGCTCGCGCGTGGGCCGGCGCGCGGGCCAGCCCGCTTGGGCCCGCGCCGAGCGCGGGCCCGCGTGCCGTGCCCCCAGGGCCCTAGGCCCGGCACGGCACGCCCCAATGGGCGTGCCGTGCCAGGCCAGGCCCGTGGCGTGCCGGCACGGCCCGTTGCTCATGCCTATATGACATGCCCCCAAAATACTTTTAAAACGTTTTCATTCATTTTGTTATAAGTGTAGCTTGCAAATCAATTTTAGGGTATATTCGAAAAAAAATTTTAACAACAATAAAATAATACCGATTCTCAATTATATCAAAAAAGTATGACCTAACTATTAAGAATTGAACGACTGAATCTAAACTATGTTAAAAAAATCACTAAAAATTAATTTTCGCTCTTTGTATCCGTGGATTGTACGTTTTTTTGTTTTACTATATCCCTCTAACCAATGGGACCATTTTTAATGGCATGAATGAATGATTGAATAACCCAAAAGTTCCAAACAGTTTATTTGATAAGGGATCATTTGAGTTAGCTTCTCTAAACCCCATATAAAAAAAAAAGTAGAGTTCGTCACATGCATAATAACTATCTTTTTTTAAATGTTTATCAAGTTTATTATGTATAATAACTATCTTTTTTTTAATGATCAAGTTTATTATATTCAATAAAAAAAGGGAAGTAGTAAGTGAGCAAGTCATATGAAGGGATTTTGTTTTACTGTGAAATTTGTTAAGGGGATGCTTTTCTTTTTTTTTCCATGTGACAATTCCCTTTTCTTTCTGGACTTTGATGTGGATTGGCCCATTTGGTCAAGTGGTGATTTCATGTCCTATTCTCACCACAAAGGTATTGGAAAGGGATTCTAGTACATGCAAACGTTCAGATTTGTGCACTTTCCAAATCCTTTTATTTTAGCACTATGTAAAATGTGAACTTATCATTTCTTGGACTAATTAAGTTCTGCAAAACATACCAGATTAATACTTTTGATGCGTAACTTCGTTTCCAGAATGCATGTAGTCACGACATCCACTATAAAATAGACCAGATGCCAAAGTTCATTTCTAGATTACAAAAAATTCTTGACATAATCCTCTACAAAACATACCGGATTAATATTTATGATTATTAAATATGTTAAAGTTCTAAATCCACTACAAAACAGACTAGATGTAACATCCCAAATTTTTTAGATCTGGTCTTTTGGATTGAGTGTGATATTTTTGGTTAATTTTGGTGATACATTGGAAATTTATTGCAAATCATATGATTTAATTCGAATTTAAACAGTTTTAATATTTATGATTTATCTTATTTAACTATATATGACAAATGATTTCATTTTCACATTGACTTATTTTCTTTCTTCCACCCTATTTGTTTAATTGTGGGGACGCAATTATTTTTAGAGGGGAGGTTTTGTAACATCCCAAAATTTTCAAATTTTGTCTTTTGGATTAAGTGTGATATTTTTTGTTAATTTTGGTGATTTATTGGAAATTTATTGCAAAGCATATGACTTAATTGGAATTTAAACGGTTTTAAGAAATTGTTTTATTTGATCGGTTTAGAGGTCTTGAGGATTTTTTTTTTCGTTTAGGAGTGCGACCATAGTTTCTCTTTAGTATAGGTGGCTATTTAAGATTGGGTTTTAAAAGGTAGTATAGTAGGCTGGGTAGACTTGTGTCACACTGAATCGGATCCAAGTCTAATGTAAGTTGCCTTTAAATTATGAGACGACTACCAAAAAAAAACAGAGAATGAGACAAACACAAACACATGTATCAGGTGGGCATATTGGCCAGCTAACATCTAAAGACTTTTCTTATGCGAAAGAAAATTATGAAACAAACACAAACATCAACATCTATATTATTAATAGCTGGAAGAGGAGGGAATATTCTTTCCAGATTCTGGCTTCCACCTTTCATTTTTAAATTGAAACCCTGCAACTGTTTCTTCCTCTACGTGCAATTCTGCAGGTGCACCCTACTAGTCATATAATGATAGGAAGATTAACATCGATCCAGACAGCACAAAACTTATTACCTAACGGGAAGGGTGGAAACCAAATATTTGAAAAGTGACAAAGCATCTAACCAATAATTACGTAGCACGGTGGAGGACACCATAAACTAGAACATTTTGGGTCTGATTTAGAATCAGATGCATCGCAGTGGAGATCTATTAGAACTTAAAAGCGATGCCATCAGGAATGGGATTGGACGAAGCAAAGGCAAGGAGGGCCTCATCACGTTCCAACATCGCCATGGTTTGTTCATCCGAGGTGACCCATGCTTCTATTCCATCACCGTGTCTGGTGTCCATCAGAAGAACTTCATTGCCCTCTCCAGCGATTGCTGCATTGAAATAACTTACCCATGCAGGCTTTCCCCACCCAAAATCAACTTCATATAGAGGCATCCTACACATACTGCTGAAGGTACAGGAATCTGCTTCACAAAAGAGCTGCTGTTCTTTTTCTGCTTCAAGCAATTTTGAGATCCACTCATCACCCTGTAATTCTCTTAAATATTCACTGTCAATCTTCCTAATTGCTTCTCTTAGCTGAAGTACCAAGTCGACCAACTCGTTCTCCCTCTCGTTCTTCAAGGACACATTCGTGTCCCAGATCAAGTTTCCAATAGTGTTTCCCGGTAAGGGTGGAACTACCCTCCCCCGGACGTTAACCATATGTCTCGCCATGAAAGGAAGCCTTTTCAAACCTGGTTTTGCTCTACAGGCAGCCATCATACGTTGCCAGATGAGTGACGACACCACTTCAAACCTTGTGGGACGCTTCATACTACTTTCAGAAATGTTGTTGCTTACCTTGGCCTTGAGGGCATCTATGCTTGAACCTGTAAACACAAACCTTCCTGTCTTTGTAGTGATGGACTCCTCTTTGGATGACTCATCAACATTTATATTTTGGAACAATCCTGATATATCCCTTGATGGGTAGATAGAATCTTGTAAGAAGACAGGAGACAAAGGTTCATTAGAACCGCGAGCGATGGAGGCCCAATCGTTAATGAACGTCGCCGTGGATACTGCATCAATGATCTTGTGCAAAATACACAAACCGATTGCTAGTCCTCCGCAATCAAAGTTGGTCACTTGAATGGATAATTGAGCTGCATTATGATCTACTTCAGTAGTGGAAAAATCATGTGGAAGGAAATGATTCAGTACCTCGATTTCGGGTTTCTCTAAAAACTTGGAGAGCTCACGGTTGACATGGGCTTCTATATAATCAGCTCCCTCGTCGTTACAGTCGATAATGGAGAAGCCATCTTTGAATCTTCCTGCAAATGGGTAGTATCGGGACAAGGCCTCCGATAACGATTTCTTGAGCTGATCAGATCTTTTGGCAGTTGGGATCCTTTCTTGGCTATTGCTTATAGAGGGGTAGAAGAAAACGTTGGACTCATACAAGGGGGGGATGAGCTGGTCGAGAAGGGAGAGCTTAAAGGTTCTAAGGGGAGGGGGAGTCGGGGAAGATGGTCTGATCGTCTCTCTTGAGATGATTTCAACCTTCATCTCCTTCTTTGTTTCTTTCCCAAAAATTGCAACTCTTGTGCTCGATATGCGCTTCTTAGAAGATGCAAACAGTATTTAGGCTAACGAATGATAAGGAGCTTCAGAGATGAAAGGGGTTATCATTGTAGGCTTGTAGCAAAGCAAAGGATTACACGACTGCAGATAGAAATGTGTGGCAGAGCAATATCTTGAACAGGGAATTAAATTTGTAACTTTTAAAGACGGGACCAGTACGGCCTCCAGTCTGGCTGGGCGATTCTTATTAACTTCTGTCCTCCCATTGTGTGCCTTCTTATTACTTCACAAGCAATGTAGTCTTTCTAAGGAGTAAGGAGTAGTCACCTACATGATAAACAAGAAATTAATCAAGACACTTCATAAATTGCTACTATAACCTGATTAAAAAGGAATCAGAGAACTCAGCAAATGCATGCTATGACTGTTTTAGCAGCCTTGAAGACGGCTATGAGAAACAAATAAAGATTCAACTCAAAATGAATATGACCAGCATCCATTTTATAATAATTTCATAAATTATGTCAATAAACATTGGATGGTTCCGATGCAAGTTCGTTCTAGAAAAAAACCGCAATAGTCAAAACAGCTTCCAAGATTCCTATATTTTGGCCAAGTGAAAAGAAAAACCGTTCACGCATGCTTGTATTAATAATTTAATAGATTAGATTTGGTCAAATAATTTGGGATATCCTAATAAAATAACTGTATTTTTTGTTACGAGATAGGTATTTTGATTAATGTTGAAATAAGGGAAATTTGAAAATTTATAATCATTACGTTGTAAGAGAATTTTAAAATAAAATTTTTAAAAACTTTTATAACAAAAAATATATATTAATGCTTTAAGAAGATACTAACAAAAAATAAAAAAATTTTTAAATATTTTATGAAATGATATTTTGGGTAGGTGAAGAAGATAGGAAAGACATAAATGGTAGAGCTATATTTCTTTTCTCAACATAAATGCATGAGATCGGGAGGTGCATTGTCTCCTCCAGTGGAAGTGAGCTGGCACAATAAACGAGACGTGCATCGTCTTCGAGTCCACAATTTTTTTTTTTTGGTAGTCAGTCCACATTTATCATAACTCTTGAAAGCATACGCCTTTAATGATGTTTACCAAAAGAATTTTCTTTTTCTTTTTTTTTAAATGGGAAAATATATATATTAAAAGGTTAAGAGTTTGTGAATTTTACTGCACAATACGAGGATGTCGCGTGAAATGGCACACGGAAATGTTATATTTCTCCTTGCACCATAACCAATCGTTGCTTATCACCTTGGCAACTAACAGTCCTCAAAAAGTGAAAAAAACCTTTTCTTTTTTAATGCAGGCAAGAGAAATTTTCAGGATTGAGGTAGCAAGCATCCATGGGTTACAATTCAACTGTAGATGATATCAATCCCGTACTTTAATCTGCATTGTACACAGATTCTCAATTGGAGTGAATAAGCCATTGAGAGAGAGAGAGAGAGAGAGAGAGAGAGAGAGAGAGAGAGAGAGAGAGAGAGAGAGAGAGAGAGAGAGAGAGAGAGATTAACGTTTCCGAAAAAGGACAGTATTAACGTTTCCTCCATTGTTGTCAAACCTGGAACCACGTATCATCCTATCATTGTGCTAGTAGAAGTGCAGTAGGACATATTTGACCATGAGATACTACCATGTGGAGCATCTTACTATCAATTTTTTTTCATGTCCATAAATATTGTAAGTAAGTTCAACATAAAAAGCACTGACAGTAAGATGCTCTACTCCACATGAAAGCATCTCATGTATATGGCCAAAGCAGAAACCACTTCACGCTAACATAGCAGAAGATGGGTGTGAGACATGGAAAATCAATCTAATGACTTCCTATCATCACACGGGATTTATAAAAAGGATGAGTTGCCACCATTCAATTTTTAGGTGTGAATAGACACAAAAATCATCAAATAAAATACAAAAAGTAAAGCTAGATTAAAAATAACTCTACTTTAAAATAATAACTAGAGATGGGTAAGAGGATTAGATTATGAATAGGGGAAGGTGTTAGGCACCCCTATTCATCCACACGAGGTGGTTGCCAAGTATTGTTTATGCTAAAAAAAAATGCTTGATAATAAAAACCAAATTAAAAGTATGGAAAAGAACAAAAAAGATGTATGACCTTTTTTATATGAATGGCCCAATTAATTCTAGACCCTTCATATGAATATACAATCTTGAGGGTTTCATGATTGAGTAAAAAAACAAGATAAAAATCAAAGAAAGCAAACCTAAAGTAAACCACCAAAGAGGCTAGATTTAAGTTAAATCCTTGAAATAAAAAAATTAAAATCAAAATATTGAGGAATTAAACCTGAACAATCTAGGGTACAGATCTAGTGAAAATCTCTTATTAATTGAGAGATCTAAACTGAATACACCCATGTTGATGTAAGACATCAAAAGGGAGAGTTTAGACCATAGGATCTTCTCTCAAAAATTAAAATTAACACAAAAATCATCTCATAATATTGAAGAAAAAATCTAAACAGTTCTAGGGTAAAGATCTAGTCAAGATTTCTCATTGGTTGAGAGATCTAAACCAGATTCACCCATGTTGATGAAAAACATCAGAAAGGGAGAGTAATGACCATAGGATCCTCTCTCAAAAATTTAAATAACACAAAAATCATCTCATAATATTGAAGAACAAATCTAAACAGTTCTAGGGTACAGATCTAGTCTAGATTTCTCATTGGTTGAGAGATTTAAACCAGATCCACCCATGTTGATGAAAAAACATCAAAAAAGGTGAGTTTAAACCGTAGGATCTTCTCTCAAAAATGAAAATAACACAAAAATCACCTCATGAAACCCTAGAGATTACTTTAAAACTTTTTATTTCAGATCTACCATATTGATCATGATAGATCCAAAATATTAACCTAATAATAACCAAAAGAAAGAAAATAATATTAAAAAAAACAAAACTCTAGGAGGAAAATAAGATCTAATGCTATAAATAGCATAGATCCATGGTATTCCTCCATATTTTAGAAATAAACAATCACATAAACAAACAACGTATTTTAAAGACTCATATCAAGGATTACAACACAAAAGGGTCCATCCTACGGATCCATCTGTCCTCATTTCCCTTAGCTCTCTCTTCACGTTTTACGGCTAGAGAGTGGTCTTGAAGTACTTGGAGGTAGGTTTGGGTTACAACCACACATAGGCCTTATTCTACAAAAAAAGTAGAAGACAAAATAATCCTAAAATTTTAAAAACAGAAAGGAAAAGAAGAGGAGAGGCATACCTGGATTTCTGAAAGTAAAGAGGCAGGGGTTCCCTTATTCACTTGGAGCTCTTCAATCTCCAATTTCTGGCTCTTTGCTTGAGGAGAGGCCCTCTATTTATAGGCAAAAGTAAGGGTATTAAAGTCCTAAGGGTAGACACAAAAATGTATCTAGAACCTTCCAACTTAACCCTAAGGCATTAGTTTAGAGGCATTTGGTTAATCTCGGAGGCTAAATTCGGGAATTCCCACTTCTCAGACAGAGGTATAGAAGTAAATAAGTGAAAACTTTCGGGGTTTTTTCATTTGAAACAAAACATTAGTATTTGAAAACTCAGGTCGGATACAAACAAAAATCTTTGTATCTGAAATAAAGAAAAAGGCTTGTATCCGAAATATAATTTCGGATACAAAGAAAAATGCTTTTATCCGAAATTATATTTCGGATAAAAAGAAAAATGCTTTTATCCGAACTTTAATTTCGGTTTAGGGCAAAAATGACTCTCTACACAGTTTCTGCATGGCATTGACCCTGACCTGTATAGGCAATACTAATTTACATGTAATATCATTTAAATAAATGTCCTCGTATTTTTTAATCTCCATTTACTTAAGATATTACATGTAAATAAGCAAACACCCCCGGCCCCCATTTGAATCCATTAAAAATAGTTCCAGACCCAAATTCCAAGTGAATAAAAAGTCAACTTTCCAGTTCAAGGCTAAATTCCGATTTTTAGGTCCGGTAAAAAGATTCAACATGTTAATACTAAAGTATTTGTTAATATTTAAAGGCTCAAAAACTTCATTTATGCAATAACATTACTAAAAACCTGATTACTGGGAAAAATTATCTTGAAATCTTGCCTTAAAAAATATTTTATTTTTTGGGGTCAAAAATCAACAAAAATCAACTGTAAAAGTTTGACTTTGCGCAAAAAATTGAATTTGGGCCTTTTCCTTTGTGGTTTTGGATTCAAATGGGTTAAGGATTTTAAAACCAATACTAAGAATTGAAAATTCCAATAAAATATTTCTCTCCTTCAAGATTTATCAAAAATCGTGAAATTTTGGGGTGTCTACAACTGCCCCTCTTTGCTGGAGTTGTAGCACAATGAATAGCAAAGAACAAACACGACTCAAAATTGCACGTTTGAAAGATATCTCATTAATTGAACTTGCTTTGGTCAAACAAAAGAGTGATAAAAAAACATGGATTTGAAGATAGCCAATGAAACCCTTACTTGAAGTCTGACGGGGTGGTGTATCTTCCTTATCTCAGATTTCTTGGAGCTCTCGTGGCTATGAAAAGAAATTTGAGACAAGCAAATTTGGAAAAGAAGGTGGATTTAAAATTGACCTCTGCAAACTCAATTGCTTTTGAATGTTTTTCACTTTACAACTCAACAATAAGGAAGGAAATATTTTATTGAAATTTCCATGAATGATTTTTTTTATTTGACATACCTGGGTGCCATGTGATGCCAAAACCTGTGCTTGAATTCTCTACAACTTGCTTTTGCTTCTTCATCTTCTTGCTCTCTCAATAATGATGTATGTGCCCTTGATGCCCATAACCTGCCTTCATGCTTCTTAATTGCCCAAGTGAATGCCCTCTTCTTGATTGTTGGATTTGAGAATCATGATCTGTTGATCTAACCTCATGCCCTTACTACCCATGATCTCTCCTTCATGCCTTCTTACTGCCCCAGTAAAATCTTTCTTCATGATTGAAGAATTGGAAACCCATGTTTAAAGGAGAAAACATGCAACTGCTTCAAAGCTTCATCTTTTTTTTCAAATCCGAAGACTAAGGGTGCGTTTGGTAACGCTTTTCGAAAGTAATTTTTTGCTTTTGAAAGCAAAAAATTGCTTTTAAAAGCAAAAGTACTGTTTGGTTTCTCACACAAGATGCAATTTTTTAAAAGCAAAGAAGCAATTTTATTGCTTTTCACGGGAAGCAACAAAACGTTGCTTCTCAAAAAAATTTATTGCTTCCAAAATCCCTCAATACTATCGTGCTCCTCTTTTTCTCTAAGAGACTCCTCGATATCTCTCAACCCATGCGGCTCATCTTCTTTGTGAAAGTCGGCTCCTCTTCTTCTCTGGCCTCTGACCTTCTTCTCCGGTGACTCCTCTTTGACGACGTGTTGTCTTCTCCGATGACGGTAAGCCCCTTCTTCGTCTTCTTTGATCAATCTACTTGTTCATTTTTTTTCCTTTTCGATTCATTGTTCCATAGATTTGGAGAACAATACATGCTTCAAGAAAACGAGAAAAGGGCCATTTCGGCAATAACCGGCAACTCAGGTCGGTTAAGAAGACTTTTATTCATATCCGGCATATATTATCGGTTACAAAGACCTATGCGTGTATCCGTCTAATTATGCCGGATACAATAAGCCATAGCCTTATCCGACATTTCATGCCGGATACATTCAAAAAATGCACAAATTGGTTTTTCAGCCCAAATTTGCAGAATAAAATGCCTAAAACACTGTGGATAATCCTTGGGCACCCCGAAAAGGACATAAAAATGTTCCAAAAATACAAAATAAAAAAAACAAAAAAAAAATATAAAAAAAAGAGTAAAATAAAATATTTTTTCAGGATTTAACCTAAATTTTGAAAATCAAAGAGGGAACCAAGGTGTCATATTTTTTGATACCAATTCAATTTAAACATATTTCAATCAAGCTCTTGAACTTGAAAACTGAGGAAACTCAGCAACAAAAAAAAAAGTAAGAAACCTTTGGTTGGATAGTTTTCCCAATCAAATCAAAAAATTTATGGGACACTTGGAAGCCATAGAATATTCCAAGAAACCTTTGGTTGGTTATTTTTATCAATCAAAATCAAAAAAAATTTTTTTAGGACATTTGGAAGCCTTAGAATATTCCAAGAAACCTTTGGTTGGTTATTTTTATCAATCAAAATCAAAAAACATTTTTTAGGACATTTGGAAGCCTCAGAATATTCCAAAAACCTTTGTTTGGTCACGAGAACCATTCAAAATCAAAAAAACTTTTAGGACATTTGGAAGCCTCAGAATATTCCAAAAACCTTTGTTTGGTCACGAGAACCATTCAAAATCAAAAAAAAATTTTTAGGACATTTGGAAGCCCCAGAATATTCCAAAAAACCTTTGTTTTGTCACGAGAATCAATCAACTCAAAAATTTGTGGGACATTTGGAAGCCCTAGAATATTCCATAAAACTTTTGGTTGCTCTTTTTCGTACCAATCAATTGAAACTTTGGGCCGTCTATAAGCCTCTGAATTATAGACATATATCCTTTGGGCCGTCTAAAAGCCCCTGAATTTTAGACACAACCTTTTTGGGCCATTTGAAAGCCTCTGAATTTCAAACATCAACCTATTTGGGCCGTCTATAAGCCTTTGAATTATAGACACATATCCTTTGGGCTGTCTAAAAGCCTTTGAATTTTAGACACAACCTTTTTGGGCCATTTGAAAGCCTCTGAATTTCAAACATCAACCTATTTGGGCCGTCTATAAGCCTCTGAATTATAGATACATATCCTTTGGGCTGTCTAAAAGCCTCTGAATTTTAGACACAACCTTTTTGGGCCATTTGAAAGTCTCTGAATTTCAAACATCAACCTTTTTTGGGCCGTCTATAAGCCTCTGAATTATAAACACATATCCTTTGGGCCGTCTAAAAGCCTCTGAATTTTAGACACAACCTTTTTGGGCCATTTGAAAGCCTCTGAATTTCAAACATCAACCTATTTTGGGTCGTCTATAAGCCTCTGAATTATGGACACATATCCTTTGGGCCGTCTAAAAGCCTTTGAATTTTAGACACATATCCTTTGGGCCGTCTAAAAGCCTCTGAATTTTAAACACAATCCTTTGGGCCGTCTAAAAGCCTCTGAATTTTAGACTCAACTTTTTTGGGCCATCTAAAAGCCTCTAAATGTTAGACAAATCCTTTCTTTGGGCCGTCTATAAGCCTCTGAATTATAGACACATATTCTTTGGGCCGTCTATAAGCCTCTGAATTATAGACACGTATCCTTTGGGCCGTCTAAAAGCCTCTGAATTTTAGAAATTTCTCATTCTTTGGGATCTTTGGAAGCCCTAAAATATTCCAACAACTCTTTGGTTAGTCTTTTTCGTATCAATCATTTTCATACCTTGTGGGACATGTTGGAAGCCCTAAAATATTCCAACAATTCTTTTAGCTCAAGAAAAAAAAACCAAAAAAAATCAAAATCAAAATCAAAACTCGTGTTCACCTAACTCACTTATCTACATTTATAGGTGTGTGACTAGGATTAAATTGGAGCTGACATGTTTCTTTTTCCTTCCCTAGGTACATTTACTTGCAATCATTGCTCCCGTGATCAGATCTAAAGCCTGCATCATGTATACGGAAGAGAACCAAGCTCAAGCCACCGTGCCCGCCCCAGACTTTGCTCAGCTGCAAGAGCAAGTGGCTGGTCTGGCCAAGATGCTGGGAGACTTACTGGAGGCTCAAGCCCAACAGGCCCAGGCCCAAAACCAAGCCTCGACTTCCAATCAAGCACCACCACCTCAAGCCTATATTCCGCCTCCTGCTCCACCCATGCCTGAACCCATTTCTGAGCCAGTCCCTGAGCCTATTTTGATCAGGGAAAATACTGTGGAATATGAGAAAGAAATGGAGAAGGAAAAAGCTAGGGAGGAAATGGAAAGGAAACTGCTACACAAAATAGAGAGGATCCAAGAAGAACTCAAGGAGGTGAAGGGGGGAAACAGTTATGGAGGTACCAACTTTGATGACTTATGCATATACCTGGATGTATGCTTACCGGCAAAATTCAAATGCCCGGATTTTGACAAATATGATGGCACGAGCTGTCCAATGAGTCACTTGAAACTATACTGCGGGGCTTTGTGCCAGTTTGGCCGGGATGATGGCATACTGATCTAACTCTTTCAGAGGAGTTTGACAGGGTCGGCTCTTAGATGGTTTGCCACAGTGGACCATGGAAGGATCAGAAGGTGGAAGGACCTAGCCGACGCCTTCTTGGACCAGTACAAGTTTAACTCGGAGATCATGCCAGACCGGTACGACATGATGAGAATGAGCAAAGGAAAAGAGGAGTCTGTAAGGCAGTGTGCTAAAAGGTGGAGAGAGGCCGCGTCCCAGGTCAGGCCGCCTATGCTGGAACCCGAAATGATCTCAACGTTCGTAGGTACACTGGGGCAGCCCTTCTACAATCACCTGGTGGGTCAGATCACCACCAATTTTGCTGCCCTGGTACAAGTGGCTGGCCGGATTGATGATGGGATCAAATCTGGCAAGATAATTGATTATTCCACCATGATCAGTCAACAAGACTCCACTCCTAACAAGGGAAATGGTAATGGAAAGAAAAAATCTGAGGAAAGGAGAGAAGCAGAAGTGAATATGGTACAGCTTCCCAAGGGACCCTTTTAAGGCAATACCCATCCAGTTCCTTTGCTGCCTATCCAAATTAATGTCCCTTCTGTACAGCCTGTGAAAGAGGAAACAGAAGTAAGGAAGAGAAGGGAGTTTTCAAAACTGCCTATGAGACCATCTGAACTTTTGCCTACTTTACTTCAAAAGGGTTACGTAACTTTGAGGTTACCAAATCCTCATGCAAGCAAGGGGAAGGGTTATGATCCATCTGCAATTTGTGAGTATCATATGAGTAGTCCAGGGCATACCATAGATCGTTGCTTGGCCCTAAAGCATGCAATTTAGGATTTGCTGGATAATAACTCTTTATCATTCAATGCAGTCACACCCACTCCTCCTCCCACTAGCAACAATGGGGCAAGCAACTCAAATGCAATAGGGGCAATTTTCTCTGAAGAAAGAAGATTTGACCCTTCTCAGCTTATTGCTCCGATAGGTTCAACTGTCTGGGTTTATTTTGAAAAGGAAGAAGAACAAGAAAATATTATGGGTCAGGAAAGTAAAAAGAAGGAAGAAGAAAAAGGAAAAGAAGAGCCAAAAAAAAGAAGAAATGGTGTAGATGATCATGCCTACATTGCATGAGCAATAAAGGCAAGATGGTGTAAAGTTTGTTCTAGGGCAGAATATTCTACAAGAAGCCAGTACATACAATGGGGCAGAGTCAATTGAGAAAGAAGGATGGCAGAGAAAGAATGGGGGGGTTTCAAAGAAAAGAAAGAGGCAAATGTTGAATTCATTTTGCCACACATTGATTGGGCAGTCATCTAAGTTTCAGATCAAGTAACGTCACTTCTTCCAGGGGCTGAGCATGATGTCCTAAATATGAAGGCAATGGTTGATCAAAGAAGGGAATTCTTGCCTCAATTAGCAGAAGATGAAAATTTTTGCAAAAATGGAAAAAAATCAACTTTTGTCTTTGAGAAGAGGGGCAATTTTCGAATTCCCATGTTCTCTGAAAAGAAACCCCCATAAAAAGAATGCACATTTCCTGAGGATTCTAAGGAGCCTTGTTCTCATGAAGTGATTTCAATAAAGGCTCTTTCAAAAGAAAAAAAAAAATTTTTTTCCTTTAAGATTTTTGTAAAAAGAAAAAAAACAGATTTTCCCCTTTAACATTTTTCTAAAAAAAAAAAAAAAGTTTTCAACAAGATCTTGTTTTACTTATGAGTCATATCTCCTATTGAATTTCATTAAGTTGAATATGACTTCGACATTGGGCTCAATCTTGAGACCAAAATCGAAGAAAAAGACATTTTATATGAAAATTCAAATCCTTTTAAGTGTCATGAGAAGAATATTCTGCAAAATTATGAAGTGACCAATTTTATGGCCTTTGGAACCAAAGATAACCCACAGTCTTCAACAGAAAAGATAGAAGAAGATTTGAAGTTTCTTCATTAGAATACAGAAAGTATCGCATCACTTGCTGATTCGTTCAAAGGGAAGTTGATAATATTGTTTGAAGAAATTTTGGGGCTTTGCACTTAAAAATATGGGAGAAGATTTGACCTTTTCGTTGGAAATAGAATTGGGCATCATCTGATGGAAAGAATCCAAATTCATAAGATTGATCAAAAGGTGAAGAACTTGTTCATAACAGAGATTCTATTTGAAAAGGCTTTTATCTTGACAGAAGTTGATTAAAAAAAAAAGAAAAAAAAGAGAAAAAAAAAAGAAGGAAAAGAGGAAAAATCTTGAGCCAGTCATGTAGCGCAACTCTACCAAGTTTGAAAATTCAAACTTTTCTTAAAATGATAAGAGGCCTTTCTTTCTTATATCCCCAATTTTTTTTTTGAAATCCCTAGTTAGACCCTTTGAGCTTGATAAATTTTTCAAAGTAACCTAAACTGAGAATTGTAACCCCACACTGGGGCAAATTTATTAAGGCAAAAAAAAAAAGAATGAAGGGGCATTATTGAAGTTCAAAAGGGATTTTGAAGATGTTTTATGAAGATGGGGCAAAGAAATTAAAAAAAAAAAAAGGAAGAAAGAAGAAAAAGAGATCATCAAATGCTATATCTTCAAAATTGTGAAGAGAAGAATGAGAAAAGAAGTTCAATATTAGGGAATGAGCTTCAAATGAAGAAATCAAAGTAGGGGAAGAACTTCATTACTGGGGGCAATTTTGTATTCATTCCAAAAAAAAAAAAAAATGCCTTACGAATTACAATTTCAGTTAACCCATTTGATCATATGGTATTTGAGCCTTTTATTCCTTTTCTTCCTAAACAAACACCAAGCCTCCGTTTCGTCCCATTCATAAGTCCTCTTTGATTAAGAAATTTTGAATTAAGGCAGTTTTAACTACATAGTTGCTGGTGATGAAGGATTAAAAAAAAAGAAAGAGAAAAAAATGGAAAAATGTAGTGAAAGCCCGGAAGGGCGCTACATGGCAAATAATCAGCTATCTACAAGAAGAAAATCGTCAAAGAGGAAAGTCCAGAATTGGCATAGATTCAGGTGAAGTCCTCATGTTGGTGGTTATTTTGAGATACAGTCACTTTTCGAGTGATTGAGGAAAATTCACTTTTTAAGACTGAAGAAGCATAATCAGAACTATGATATGAATTATCTATGAACAAGTTGATGGCCATCAAAATTTCCATTAGGAAATTATTGCTGAAGTTGAAGTCATAAATTTTTATATCATGGATACAATGGAGAAACAATTGCTCTTCAATTGGATGAAGGAAAATGTCTTTCTATACTGGGGCAAAATAGTCAGATTGAAAGAATCGTCATATCCGGAGCATCAATTGACAAAACGATGGTCATGGGAATGATTCTAAAGGTTTTGAAGGCTTATTTTGGTCTTTCTTCATTTTCTGAAATAATTTTCTCATTATTCAACTTGATTTTAATTCTTTTGGACTATATGCTAATAAGTGGTTGGATCATTTTTCAAAAAAAATAATATAAAAACACAAAAAAGCAAAAAATATATATATATTTTTGGCCTATGATGAGCATCTATGTCTTTTCATATAAACATTGGTTTTGCAAGCATTAGAGAATTCTGAGGCCACTAGTATAAAACCTATTTTTGTATTTGCATTCCTTTATAAGGGTTTCTTTTTGCAAAGGTAAAAAAAAAATAATAACAAAAAAAAGAAGAAAGAAAAAAAAAAGAAAGAGAAAAAAGGGAAAAAAGAGGATCATCTTTGCTGAGGGGCAAATACTACTTCAAGCAATCAAAACTGGGGCATGCTTAACGCCTTTCCCTTTGGGTTTTCATTGAAATAAATTACAGCATCTGGAAGAAGCAGTCAGGCCTTAGTCTTCGGATTTGAAAAAAAAAAAGAAGCTTCGAAGCAGTTGCATGTTTTCTCCTTTAAACAAAGGTTTCCAATTCTGAAGAAGGATTTTACTAGAGCAGTAAGAAGGCATGAATGAGAGATCATGGGTTGTAAGGGCATGAGGTTAGATCAACAGATCATGATTTTCAAATCCATCAATCAAGAAGAGGCATTCACTTGGGCAGTTGAAAAGAATGAAGGCAGGCTATGGGCAGCAATGGCACATACATTCGTATTGAGAGAGCAAGAAGATGAAGAAGAAAAAGCAAGTTGCAGAATATTCAAGCATAGGTTTGGGCATCAAATGGCACCCAGGTAAATCAAATAAGAAAATCAATCAGGAAAATTCAATAAAATATTTCCTTCCTTATTGTTGAAAAACATCATAAACAATTGAGTTTGCAGAGGTGAATTTTAAATCCACATTCTTTTCAAAATTTGCTTGTCTCAGATTTCTTTTCATAGCCACAAGAGCTCAAAGAAATCTGATATAAGGAAGAAACGCCACCCCGTCAGACTATAAACAGCAGGGGTTTCATTGGCTATCTTCAAATCCATGTTTTTAATCACTCATTTGTTTGACCAAAGCAAGTTCAATTAAAGAGATGTCTTTCAAACGTGCAATTTTGAGTTATGTCTATTCTTTGCTACAACTCTAGCAAAGAGGGGCAGTTGTAGACACCCCAAAATTGCACGATTTTTGGAGAGAAATATTTTATTGGAATTTTCAATTCTTTGCATTGGGTTTGAGAAAAAAAATGTGTGCTACAAAATCTGCTATATTCACAAAAAACCCCTATTTTTGGCTTAAAATCCACGTCATAGCCACGAGAGCTTAGTGGAATTTGGGACAACTTTGGGAAATGTGTTGGTCAGAAAAGGAAGATATTCACTCAAATTTTTAACTTGGTTTGATAAAAAAATCAGTTTTCCAAAAAATCATATTTTTGGGCTTAAAATCCACTTCATAGCCACGAGAGCTCAATGGAATTTAAGAATTCTTGGAGAAATGCCCCTTTAAAGTTAGGGCTTTTTGGCAAATCTTCACCCAAAAATTACTTTTGCAAAATTGAATTGAACCAAGCAAATCAAGGTTAAAGGAGTGCAATTTGGGCTTGTCTAATCTTTGCAGCTCATTGCTTCACAACTCCCACAAAGAGGGGCAGTTGTAGACACCACAAATTGCACAGTAAAAATGATCAATAATCAGCAAAAATCATTGCTTCCTTTGAAACCAACACAAAAATGTGAAAAAACCGAGTTTTCCTTGTATCCGACAACTCAGGTCGGATACAAGTGCATCTGTTCGTATCCGATGGAACATGCCGAATACAAGTAGCCCTTAATATATCCGGCAACATATACCGGATACACATAGGCGCTAGTGTATCCTACCTGACATGCCGGATACACTAGTTTTGCTCAAAATTAGGGTTTTCCGAGAGCTTTCACCTTTTACCATCATATCCCTCATTAAATGAGTGAAAATCTCAGAAATAACCTTAGGGTTAAGGTTGGTGGGCTATAGACCTTATGTTGTGTCTACCACCTCACCAACCCTAACCCTAGCCTTTGCCTATAAATAGGAGGCTCCTCCTTAAGCAAATGGCCATTAACTCTTGCCTTGAATTCTCGCCAAGAAGAGCTCCAAGAGAAGAGGGAAACCACTGCGGAAGTGCTTCCAGAACCTAGGTAAGCCTCAAACCTCTTTTTTAATTTTTGTCTTTACATTTCTAGATCTAGATCTGTTCTTCTACCTTTCTGTAGAATAAGGCCTTTTTGTGTGTATGAAAATCCTTCCCCGGCTCAAAGTATCTCAAGACTCCTCCTAGCCGTAAAACGTGAAGGCGGGATCTAGGAGAAACGAGACTGGAGATTGACCCTAGTACTAGAACCCTATCTTGCATAAGCCTTCTGAATCTATGTAAACCGTTCTATATTCAAAGTACCCCATGATTATCTTGAAGAACCGTGTTTAATGGGGAGAGAGAACAAAGGGAAACGATAATGGAACGAAACCCTAGGTTGTTTTAGAACCTTATTTTGATGAATATGAGTATGCATGCTATGTTGTTATATGGATCTTGTATGGTTTTTCACACTTACACATACATTGCACCCGTTTTGGCGGGATAGGCTCATATGTTGGGTTTATTGCATTTATTGTGATAAATCTGAAATAAATGGCCTCAATCAATTCTGGAATGTTTTGAAATAATTTCTAAAGGTTTTGTATTCATCTTGCACGAATTGCACATACTTTGTCATAGTTTTGAATCGTTTTTCTCCAAAAAAGACTTAACTTGACAGCAACTGTACCCCGACTTCGAATACTCATAACTTCATCATCCGGATGAATTTTGGAGTGATTCTAGAACCATGGGAAAAGTGAGGCGGTTTAGTTTATGTCCACCAAATTTCATTAATTTCTATCAAGCGGATTTTTGACACCTCTCTATTGAAGTTGATTGGACAGTTCAGGTTTAAACACGAAACTTGTCACTTCGACGGAGCGCCATGTGTTTGTTTTAAGTCCGATTCGAGTGATTTTTGTTTCTGGGCATTCCTTTATGAGTCTATTTTCAAATCCATTTGGTTTAATAATTTTTTGACTCCATTTATATTATTGGTAACAGATTTACTCAGAACTGCTCAATGGCACTTTTCTGGGTAAATCTGTGATCTTCGGGGCCTGTTCGGGAGACCACCCAAGGCACATCCGAGTGAATTTTGTATGAGGCTAGTTTCTTTCGAAATATGGCCATACAGACTTCAATCACACCAAATTTCATGGATTTTTCTGATGTGAATATTTCTAGGTGATTTTCTGAACTTGCCTACTTGCCACTTTTGATTTTCTCCAGCAGAAACTTGAAAGGAGCATAATTCCTAGGTTTTCAACCGGATCTACTTGAAATTTTGCATGAGTCTTTTATTTACCATAATCTTTCAAATGGATTTGGTTTGATTCAATTTAGAATTGGATTTGAATGATTTCAAGACAAATGGCATTACTTTTTACCAAATTTCCCGGATTTGATTCAACTTGGTTTTGTGTAACTTTTGCTTTGATTTCCATCTTTTGGTGATGTTCCAGAAATGATATTGACATAAGAGAGGATCTGGAATCCTTTTGGATCTTCATGTGAAGATATCATACATTTGTCCTTTTTCAAGGTTTCTTATGATTTTTAGCAAGCTTTCTTACTTTTTTGCATGAACAAACACTTGGCAACCACCTTATGTGGGTAAATAGGGGTGTCTAACACATTCCCCCGTTCATAATCTAATCCCCTTACCCATCTTTGGATTTGATTTTCAAGTAGAGTTATTTTTACTCTAGAATTTGCCTTTTAGCTATTTTTGCTTATTTTGAATCTTTTGGTGTCCATTCTCACCTCAAAATTTTGAATGGTGGTGACTCTCCCAATTTTTGCGTTGAGCCCGTGTGCCGACGGAGGGGAAATCATCCCGGTGATTTTTCCCGTGTCTCACACCTAGGCATGATACGACATGGCTTGCTTGGGGATCATGGGTCGTGCCTTGTCGGCCCACTCACGGGCTGGGTCGAGGCACGAGCACTCTTTAAGCATGCTGGACTGTGTCGTGTTCGTGCCGGCTCAACCTAATAAGCAACCTTAATAATAACTATCTTTTTTTCTTAATGTTTACCAAGTTTATTGTTCAATAAAATAAAATAAAAGGAAGTAGTAAGCAGTGAGCAGGTTAAGTCATATGATCACTACCAAAAAAAAAAGGTTAAGTCATATGAAGGCATTTTCTTTTACCGTGAAATTTATTAAGGGGATGCTTTTCTTTTTTATTCCATGCCGCGAAGTCATTTTTCTTTCTGGACTTTGATGTGGAGTGGCCTATTTGGTCAAGTGGTGATTGCAAGTCCTATTCTCACCACAAAGCTATTGGCAAGGGATTCTAGTGGCATGCAACGTTCTCACTTTTTAACATTAAAATACAGATTTGTGCACTATCCAAATCCTTTTATTTCAGCACTATGTAAAATGTTAACTTATCATTTCTTGAACTAATTATTTTTTGTAAAACATACCGGATTAATACTTATGATTATAAAATATGTTAAAGTTAGACATCCGCTACACAAAAAAAAAAAAAAAAGACCGGATGCGTAACTTTGTTTCCAGAATGTATGTAGTTGCGACATCCACTACAAAATAGACCGGATGCAAAAGTTCATTTCTAGATTATACATAAATTCAAGACGTCCTCTACAAAACATACCAGATTAATATTTATAATTATAAAATATGTTAAAATTAGACATCCATTACAAAACAGACCAGATGTGTAGCTTCATTTCCAGAACGTAAGTAATCGCGACATCCATTACAAAATAGACTGGATACCAAAGTTCATTTCCCGATTATATAAATTCAGGACGTCTTCAACAAAACATACAGGTTAATACTTACAATTATAAAATATGTTAAAAGTTAGATGTCCGCTACAAAATAGACCAAATTAATACTTATGATTATAAAATGGGTAAAAGTTAAACATCCACTATAAAACAAAGCGGATGTTTAAGTTGATTTCTAAATTATAAGATGGGTAGAAGTTAGACATCCGCACGTAAGACAAGATGCATGAGTCAAATCGTAAGGGCAAAATTGGTTTTTGGTGATACTTTTTCAAAATAATTCAGATTCAGTCGACCAAATCTTAGTAATTGGTTTTTAGTGATTTTTTTAAAAATAATTAAGAATCGGTGTCATTTAAATGGACATGAACATTTTCTTCCGAAAATGCCCTCAAAAGACTTGCAAACCTCATTTATAACAAAATGAGTGAAAAGGTTTTCAAAGTATTTTAAGGATATTTTTGGAAGATACTCTTAATGAACCGTAGAATGATATCAATTTTCAATTTTGTTTAAAAAGCAAGGATTATAGTTTCGGTTTCGAGAAGCGTGCCGCCCATTGAAAAAAACGGCACGCCGACGAAAAATAGCCGAAACTGCAGAAAAACGGCATGGTTAAAATTTTGTCGAAATTTCGCCAGTGTGCCGAAAATTTCAAAAAAATGTAGTTTTTAAATACTGTTGGCTTAAAAATTAGTTTTTTTTTCCCGTTTCGACGAAATTTCGCCGGCGTGCCGACAGTGTGTCGAAAATTTCGGGAGAAATTAAATGTCTTTTAATTACTAAAATTCAATATGTCGCAAGGCAAGCTACATGTCAACAGCAATGTTTCCCATTTCATTCCTCCTTTTTTCGCCATTCTTTCTACGAAATCCGAATCTTTCTTCTGGTTCAAGAAATTAACCCCCATCCTTCCAGTCTCTGATCCACCAAATTTCTCCTAGCGAGACGGAATGGCGCCCTGTCTCTTCGCATGCTTCGGCAGAGGTTCCGCCAGAAAGGATGCATCACCGAAGAACGCGACCGTCGACCAAGCGTCGGAGGAGCAGGGAAGGGGAGGAGCCGTATTGGTGGAGCTGTTCTCCTTGCAAGGCTGTGCCACATCACCTAAGGTAGAGCTGTTGATATCGAGGCTGGGGAGGGGAGACTTCGAACTGGAGGTGCCGATGATCGTGCTTGCTTACCATGTCGATTATTGGGGTCCATCACCATTAAACACCACTTCCATATCTCTAGGCCCCATCTGAGCTGATCTTTGAGAGACTTCACAATTAATGAACAGATCAAGCATGCCAATATAGTGAAGAATGCGATCCATTCCATTAAAGCTCGCCTATTAATCTTCTTTTTCTTCTTCTTTCCGTGTTTGGGTGAATGTTCTTTGTCTTCTTCTTCATCATCTTCGTCCCATTCGTCATCGTCGTTTTCATCTGTCGACAGAACATGGTTTTCTTTAGGGCTTAAGGGCTCGGACTCGTTAGATTCTGAGATGGGTTTTGAGGGTTGTGGACAATCGATCTCGACGAATCGAGATGTAGGTTTGGAGAAGTTGAGACGGCGAAGAGTCCTAGTTCTTACTGGGGTTTGCTGCTTTTCTTCTCCATTTGCAGCAACTGGGTGGATGGGATCGGCATCGGGAGACTGTAAAGGATTTGGATTCTGAATTTGGGATTACATGGGATGGAACGATCCGTTTGGGTTGAGCCAATCGACGGTGAGACAGAAGGACAATCGACGGTGAGGATTATCCTCTCCCGCGTTTCGACGCCATGCCGCGGCGTGTCGTGGAAACCTTCGATTTTTTCGGACCGATTCCAACTGGGCGGCACCTGGCTAGCAAAACGTGTCGCTAGCCAGGCGCGCAGTGATTTTTCGGCGGCACACCGCGGCGTGCCGCCGAAACTGAAATAAAAAGTATTAATAAAATCTAATTATCAAGATTTGACCGATTAAATCTGAATTATTTTGAAAAAGTATGGCTAAAAAACAATTTCCCCCTCTCATAAGGCGCGTAAATCATTCGAAAATAGCCATACCACCATATGTTGTAAACGAGATTGGATTTTTTAATTGGATGGTACAAAAATCATTCCTTCGAGTAAAGAAAACGGAACAAAAACAACAGCATCTACAAAACTAGACAGTGGATAGAGAATATATTTCATATTACACATTGAAATTAATCTTCCAAACAAGTTACATTATATATGATTTTCGTGTTCTTTTGCTACGTGCTTTCCTTGTTGGCTTAGTATCATTGACTGGTAGTCCTTCGGTTGTTGGAATAATGTTCTGATCGTCAATCTTGAGATGATTTCAACCACCATCTTCTTCGCCCTCTTCGGGCTGACATCGTCGACCGCCGTGCCCTGCCGTGGAACCTGCCGCTCGTATTGAATGCCGCCACGTGAAGCGTATGGCCACGTCATGGAACGCCTCCCGTTCAACTCCGTTAAACACTAGTCTCTTACAATCCACCGGAACTGGAACTCCAGAAAGAAAAAGAAACATAGACCTCCAAAAACGATTCATTAAACACTCTATAGATCTCTTACAATCCACCCGAATTCTAGACACAGAGCTCCAAAAATGAAGAACTCTAAAAACGAATAACTCCAGAAAGAGAGAGCTCCAAAAAAATTTGGAGAAGAAAAGAGAACTGATCTCTCATGCTAAATATCAAACACCCAAATAAATACAACACATGTGTCTAAACTCAATGTTCTTCACGAAATCTTAAAATTTCTAAGCACACAATTTAGTTTCAATCTCTCCTCTCAACTTTCCACAACTAAACCCTCTTTCAATCTCTTGCAATCCACCAAATCGCCGTCATATCCGTCGAGAAGAAAACCCTAAGCCCTCTCACGAATGCATCTCTCGTTGTCGTCTAACAGCACAGATGCGTCATCACCCCATTTTTTCAGTGACCATTTTTTCAAATATGCTTGAAAAAGCAGGCTCTCAGACTCTTTCAGTGACCATTTTTTCAAAAAAGAAAACCTTCCTTGATGTCGTCTACCTCCGCTTTCTCAAACCCTGTTCTCAAACAACCCTCTTTTCAAACCCTGTTGGGGTGAAATCGGGTTGATCCTCTTTGTTAAGGTTTCCGGGCATTTGAAAACCCTCTCTCTTTGCTGGACACAACAGGACGAGGGGCTTCCCGCAAATCATCATATCTGGTCACAACAGGACGGGGCATTAGAAAACCCTCATTCTTCATTGTTTATTTCTGGCTACTCGTATTGTTAAGCTTGAATCTTAAATCATCATATCTGAATTGAATAATATTATTAATCTTGACCAGTTTTCTATCAGTCTCCTCTTTCTGTTTTTTAATGCCTCAAATGCCTTGCATGTCGATGAATACCGAAGAAGAGATCTTTATTGAAAGCAAAGACAAAGACAGAGACTTGGTTTGCTTCAGGGAAAATTAACGTGTTTTTTTTTTTCAAAATAATTAAGATTCAGTCCACAAAATTTTGAGTTTTAATTTTTAATAAATCTTTCTCAAAATAATTAATTTTTAATAATCATGTTACCAACAAATCCTCTCAAAACTTATGTTACCAATAAATCCTCTCAAAACTTTTAAAACCTGTACAAACAATAAATTTCACTTTCAAAACTTTTAAAACCTGTACAAACAATAAATTTCACTTTCAAAACTTTTAAAAATCCTATCAAAACTTATGTTACCAATAAATCCTCTCAAAACTTTTAAAACCTGTACAAACAATAAATTTCACTTTCAAAACTTTTAAAATTTGTACAAACAATAAATTGACTTGTGCATTCCTTCGATCACGTGATGCAGCAAAGTACTTTTTCTTATGTAAAACTGACGGGGTTCACTACTCTGTATTATCGATGGCAAATCACATCACCACTTTTATCAGCAGACCAAATCAATTATTTTGGGTAAACACTCTTTGAGTGTCAGAAGACCAAATCATGCTTTATCGTATTCTGTGCTGCCATCTTTATATCTGTGTAAAATGGCGTGTTTTTCAAAATAAATCAGTTTCGGACGGCCTATTCTTGTTAATTTGGTTTTAGTGGATGTTTTTAATATAATTGAAAATCGGTGTCTATCAGGATTAAAAGCATTTTATGACATGCCCCCAAAATACTTTTAAAACGTTTTCATTCATTTTGTTATAAGTGTAACTTGCAAATCATTTTTAGGGTATATTCGAAAAAAAATTTTAACAACAATAAAATAATACCGATTCTCAATTATATCAAAAAAGTATGACCTAACTATTAAGAATTGAACGACTGAATTTAAATTATTTTAAAAAAATCACTAAAAATCAATTTTCCCTCTTTGTATCCGTGGATTGTACGTTTTTTTGTTTTACTATATCCCTCTAGCCAATGGGACCATTTTTAATGGCATGAATGAATGATTGAATAACCCAAAAGTTCCAAACAGTTTATTTGATAAGGGATCATTTGAGTTAGCTTCTCTAAACCCCATATAAAAAAAAAAGTAGAGTTCGTCACATGCATAATAACTATCTTTTTTTAAATGTTTATCAAGTTTATTATGTATAATAACTATCTTTTTTTTAATGATCAAGTTTATTATATTCAATAAAAAAAGGGAAGTAGTAAGTGAGCAAGTCATATGAAGGGATTTTGTTTTACTGTGAAATTTGTTAAGGGGATGCTTTTCTTTTTTTTCCATGTGACAATTCCCTTTTCTTTCTGGACTTTGATGTGGATTGGCCCATTTGGTCAAGTGGTGATTTCATGTCCTATTCTCACCACAAAGCTATTGGAAAGGGATTCTAGTACATGCAAACGTTCAGATTTGTGCACTTTCCAAATCCTTTTATTTTAGCACTATGTAAAATGTGAACTTATTATTTCTTGGACTAATTAAGTTCTGCAAAACATACCAGATTAATACTTTTGATGCGTAACTTCGTTTCCAGAATGCATGTAGTCACGACATCCACTATAAAATAGACCAGATGCCAAAGTTCATTTCTAGATTACAAAAAATTCCTCTACAAAACATACCGGATTAATATTTATGATTATTAAATATGTTAAAGTTCGAAATCCACTACAAAACAGACTAGATGTAACATCCCAAATTTTTTAGATCTGGTCTTTTGGATTGAGTGTGATATTTTGGTTAATTTTGGTGATACATTGGAAATTTATTGCAAATCATATGATTTAATTCGAATTTAAACAGTTTTAATATTTATGATTTATCTTATTTAACTATATATGACAAATGATTTCATTTTCACAATGACTTATTTTCTTTCTTCCACCCTATTTTTGTAATTGTGGGGACGCAATTATTTTTAGAGGGGAGGTTTTGTAACATCCCAAAATTTTCAAATTTTGTCTTTTGGATTAAGTGTGATATTTTTTGTTAATTTTGGTGATTTATTGGAAATTTATTGCAAAGCATATGACTTAATTGGAATTTAAACGGTTTTAAGAAATTGTTTTATTTGATCGGTTTAGAGGTCTTGAGGATTTTTTTTTTCGTTTAGGAGTGCGACCATAGTTTCTCTTTAGTATAGGTGGCTATTTAAGATTGGGTTTTAAAAGGTAGTATAGTAGGCTGGGTAGACTTGTGTCACACTGAATCGGATCCAAGTCTAATGTAAGTTGCCTTTAAATTATGAGACGACTACCAAAAAAAAACAGAGAATGAGACAAACACAAACACATGTATCAGGTGGGCATATTGGCCAGCTAACATCTAAAGACTTTTCTTATGCGAAAGAAAATTATGAAACAAACACAAACATCAACATCTATACTATTAGTAGCTGGAATAGGAGGGAATATTCTCTCCAGATTCTGGCCTCCATTTTTTTTTTTTCCAAATATTACTCTCCCCAAATAAAATAATCTCAACATATAACCACCCAAACCACCTTTCATTTTTAAATTGAAACCCTGCAACTTCCTTCCTCTACGTGCAATTCTGCAGGTGCACCCTACTAGTCATATATTGATAGGAAGATTAACATCGATCCAGACAGCACAAAACTTATTACCTAACGGGAAGGGTGGAAACCAAATATTTGAAAAGTGACAAAGCATCTAACCAATAATTACGTAGCACGGTGGAGGACACCATAAACTAGAACATTTTGGGTCTGATTTAGAATCAGATGCATCGCAGTGGAGATCTATTAGAACTTAAAAGCGATGCCATCAGGAATGGGATTGGACGAAGCAAAGGCAAGGAGGGCCTCATCACGTTCCAACATCGCCATGGTTTGTTCATCCGAGGTGACCCATGCTTCTATTCCATCACCGTGTCTGGTGTCCATCAGAAGAACTTCATTGCCCTCTCCAGCGATTGCTGCATTGAAATAACTTACCCATGCAGGCTTTCCCCACCCAAAATCAACTTCATATAGAGGCATCCTACACATACTGCTGAAGGTACAGGAATCTGCTTCACAAAAGAGCTGCTGTTCCTTTTCTGCTTCAAGCAATTTTGAGATCCACTCATCACCCTGTAATTCTCTTAAATATTCACTGTCAATCTTCCTAATTGCTTCTCTTAGCTGAAGTACCAAGTCGACCAACTCGTTCTCCCTCTCGTTCTTCAAGGACACATTCGTGTCCCAGATCAAGTTTCCAATAGTGTTTCCCGGTAAGGGTGGAACTACCCTCCCCCGGACGTTAACCATATGTCTCGCCATGAAAGGAAGCCTTTTCAAACCTGGCTTTGCTCTACAGGCAGCCATCATACGTTGCCAGATGAGTGACGACACCACTTCAAACCTTGTGGGACGCTTCATAGTACTTTCAGAAATGTTGTTGCTTACCTTGGCCTTGAGGGCATCTATGCTTGAACCTGTAAACACAAACCTTCCTGTCTTTGTAGTGATGGACTCCTCTTTGGATGACTCATCAACATTTATATTTTGGAACAATCCTGATATATCCCTTGATGGGTAGATAGAATCTTGTAAGAAGACAGGAGACAAAGGTTCATTAGAACCGCGAGCGATGGAGGCCCAATCGTTAATGAACGTCGCCGTGGATACTGCATCAATGATCTTGTGCAAAATACACAAACCGATTGCTAGTCCTCCGCAATCAAAGTTGGTCACTTGAATGGATAATTGAGCTGCATTATGATCTACTTCAGTAGTGGAAAAATCATGTGGAAGGAAATGATTCAGTACCTCGATTTCGGGTTTCTCTAAAAACTTGGAGAGCTCACGGTTGACATGGGCTTCTATATAATCAGCTCCCTCGTCGTTACAGTCGATAATGGAGAAGCCATCTTTGAATCTTCCTGCAAATGGGTAGTATCGGGACAAGGCCTCCGATAACGATTTCTTGAGCTGATCAGATCTTTTGGCAGTTGGGATCCTTTCTTGGCTATTGCTTATAGAGGGGTAGAAGAAAACGTTGGACTCATACAAGGGGGGGATGAGCTGGTCGAGAAGGGAGAGCTTAAAGGTTCTAAGGGGAGGGGGAGTCGGGGAAGATGGTCTGATTGTCTCTCTTGAGATGATTTCAACCTTCATCTTCTTCTTTGTTTCTTTCCGAAAAATTGCAACTCTTGTGCTCGATATGCGCTTCTTAGAAGATGCAAACAGTATTTAGGCTAACGAATGATAAGGAGCTTCACAGATGAAAGGGGTTATCATTGTAGCAAAGGATTACACGACTGCAGATAGAAATGTGTGGCAGAGCAATATCTGCAGATAGAAATGTGTGCCACACCTTGAAGGCTCGAACAGGGAATTAAATTTCTAACTTTTAAAGACGGGACCAGTACGGCCTCCAGTCTGGCTGGGCGATTCTTATTAACTTCTGTCCTCCCATTGTGTGCCTTGTTATTACTTCACAAGCAATGTCATTGTCTTTCTAAGGAGTAAGGAGTAGTCACCTACATGATAAACAAGAAATTAATCAAGACACTTCATAAATTGCTACTATAACCTGATTAAGAAGGAATCAGAGAACTCAGCAAATGCATGCTATGACTGTTTTAGCAGCCTTGAAGACGGCTATGAGAAACAAATAAAGATTCAACTCAAAATGAATATGACCAGCATCCATTTTATAATAATTTCATAAATTATGTCAATAAACATTGGATGGTTCCGATGCAAGTTCGTTCTAGAAAAAAACCGCAATAGTCAAAACAGCTTCCAAGATTCCTATATTTTGGCCAAGTGAAAAGAAAAACCGTTCACGCATGCTTGTATTAATAATTTAATAGATTAGATTTGGTCAAATAATTTGGGATATCCTAATAAAATAACTGTATTTTTTGTTACGAGATAGGTATTTTGATTAGTGTTGAAATAAGGGAAATTTGAAAATTTATAATCATTACGTTGTAAGAGAATTTTAAAATAAAATTTTTAAAAACTTTTATAACAAAAAATATATATTAATGCTTTAAGAAGATACTAACAAAAAATAACAAAATTTTAAAATGTTTTTATTAAAAAAAATAAAATAATTGTTTTAACATACACAGGAACCTCTCCCTCCCTCCCTATTTTTCCTTTTATTAAGGTTTATTCAAGTAATATGAAAAAAAAATATTTTTAAGATCTTCGAACTTTAACTATGGTCAAAAGTTTTGGAGTCAGAATTTTATGAAATGATATTTTGGGTAGGTGAAGAAGATAGGAAAGACATAAATGATAGAGCAATATTTCATTTCTCAACATAAATGCATGAGATGATATTTTGGGTAGGTGAAGAAGATAGGTCAACATCATCTCAGATAATTGGATAGATCATAAGGGTACAGTATTTTTCCCACCTGTGTCTTCAAATGTCAACATTAGCAAGGTAAGTGAAATCATATGTCAGGATGATAGAAGTTGGAATTTGAACCTAATAGAGAATCTGTGGGGAGTTGCAATGGCCCAAAGAATCATGCATGTTCCTATCCGAGTATCCCTACAAGCTGATTTTCCAAGTTGGATGCCTACATCAAATGGGATCTTCTCAGTCGCTTCAGCATATAGATCTATCCTTTCTGAAGAAGCCCCGAGTACATTGGATGCTAAATCATGGTTAACTTGTTGGCATATTTGGTGCCAGCCAAGAGTAAAATTATTCATGTTGAAATGCCTTAAAAATGCTGTCCTGACTAACAAGTTTTTGAATTCTAGAATAGGAGGTTTTAATGATAATTGTGTGCTCTGTTACATGCAGGAGGAAACTCTAGAACACCTCATGCTTGAATGTCCATTTTCAAGAGCTGTATGGATTAGTATGATGGGAGGGACAACACAACAAGCAGGCCCCACAGAAGATTACTACAAATGGTTCCAAACTCTGTTAGTAATGGATTATAGTTCATGGGACTTACATTATTTTGATGTGATTACAGGTTGTGCAAATGTGGCATGGGCAATATGGACGACTAGAAATAAAGCACTCTTTGAAGGCATTACTCCATCAGTTGAAGGGACCTGTTCCCACATCCACCAATTGCAAATGGACTCTAAGAAGATAAAAGAACTAAAGAAAAGCAAACAAAGGACAAAGAAAGAAATCATGGTGGGTTGGGAAACACCAAAACATTCTTTTGTCAAAGTGAATTTCGATGGAGCATCCCGTGGTTCTTTAGGGGAAGCAGCAGCAGGAGGATTGTGTAGAGATGAATCGGGAACTTTTCTTGGAGGATTTGCTGTAAAATTGGGGCCTAAATCTGCCATAGAGGCGGAAGCAATGGCAGCTCTTGAAGCACTCAAATTGGCGAAGAGTTTAAATTGTCAAAATATTCAGCTTGAAGGTGACTCTTTAGCTTTAATTCAACTTATCTCCTCACATTCAGCTTTCCCTCCTTGGAAAATCAGTGCATATTTGGAACAGATCCAGGAGTTGATTAGAAGTTTTACTATCGTTAGGATTTTCCACGTCTTTAGAGAAGCTAACCAAGCAGCAGATTTACTTGCAAATTTTGGGCTTGATTGTTACTCTTGTACTTGGTATAACAGACCCCCACATTGTTTAAATTCATGTCTAATCGATGATGTAAGTGGAAGATGTACCTCACGTTTTATTTCATGAATGAAGCTGTTTACATTTTCTTTTCAAAAAAAAAAGGAAGAAGATAGGAAAGACATAAATGATAGAGCAATATTTCTTTTCTCAACATAAATGCATGAGATCGGGAGGTGCATTGTCTCCTCCAGTGGAAAAGTGAGCTGGCACAATAAACGAGACGTGCATCGTCTTTGAATCCACGTTTATCAGAACTCTTGAAAGCATACGCCTTTAATGATGTTTACCAAAAGAATTTTCCTTTTTTTTTTTTTTTAATGGGAAAATATATCTATTATATACAGGAAAAGAGGTTCGGGCTGACGTGGCTGCCTCGCCCGCCCGAGCCTCTTTATTATTATTTGTTTTTCTGTTTTATATATCGTTATGTTTTTCTCTCTCCTGACCCATCTCTCTCTCCCTCACACCCGTCGTTCTGGTGCTCACTCCCTCATCCATTTACAGTGGATTAGGTGCGATTGCAGTCACCTTCTCGAATGATCTCATAAGTCGGCGGTGAAGAAGACAAATCGTTGGGATTTTTTTCTCACTTCTCTTTCTCTCACTCTCACGCTTGCCCACTCCCCTCCCTCATCCATCTACAGTGTATTAGGTGCGATTGCAGGTCACCTTCTCGAATGATCTAATGAGTCGGTGGTGACGAAGGCTAATTATTGAGATTTGTTCTCACTCTAAAATCTAAACCCCAAAACAACTCTTTTCTTAATCCCACCACCTCCCTTCTCTGAAACAGAGACGACCCACTTGAAGATGAACTAGCCGAAGCCGAAAATCATCTACTTGTTCCTTGATTTCCGAAAATCATCCACCGGTTCTTTTCTCCTTTTTCGAAGGCTTTCTCTTTCTTTCTTTTTCTACGTTTTATTCGGTTTTAATCTGAGCTTCCTCAGTTTTGTCAATCTCTTTGCAGGAACCCTATCTACTGCGCTAGACCGCCAACTATGTCCGGCAAACGGCGAGAATTGTTCTTCGACCTGGTAACCGGGCAATCGGGCGGAGCGATCCAATCAAGGCGCGAGAATCTTGGTGACAGAGGTATTTCTTCCGCGTTCACATCTGATTTCGGCAACTCTTTTTGTCTTATCGGTGGAAGTCGCTTTCGAGAATCTCGGTGACAGATTTCTCTCGCTCTCCAAGCTGTCCGCCATTAAAGCTGAAGAAGAAGATCTATTTGTACGGACAGCCAAAGGAGTTTCCGAGCTCGAGAAATGTCGGTGTCCGAGTCGTTTGGAGATCGAATATAATCTCAGCCCTGGAGTGACTCAGCTTCATCGTTGGTTAACCGTGGAATACGCTTTCTTCGTTTGGATGAAGTGTGAAAGCTTCTCCGAGAAGAAACCTTTCTTCCCAAAAAAAAATAGAAAGAGGGCTCCTTCTCCAATACTACCTGCAATTAATTCTTCTCTTGAGCTGACACTTTGGAGAGATCAAAGATTCATATCTTGAAAAGTAATTTCTCTCTCCAATGACGATAATACCCTTTAAACTTCACCTTGGCCGGTTTCGTTAAAAGCCTTTTTTTTTTCCCTAATGTTTGTGTTTTCAAATAATTAGACCATCTCTTAAGATTTATTGGCTCCGAAAAACCATGTGATGATCAATTTTCTTAACTGGGGTTTACAGCTTTGCCACGTGACCAGTTGATTAAGCGAACGTAGGGTTTGGGTTTATTGGAATTAAATAAGTTAAGAGAGAGTGCGAACATAGGGTTTGACTTTGTTGGAATTAAATAAGGACTAGGGCGTGATTCTAAGAGACTGGAGAGGTCAAATAATTGAACGGGCAAAGTTGGGAAATGAGAAGTGCAACAATTTAAAAGGTAATAGATTTTTCTATACATTTGGGTGTACAGATACATACGGTAGAGATGGGGATGTTACCACATATATTGCAGTTTATTGACTCTTGGTACAGTTATTCGCAAGCCAAGGTTGATTATGTTTTTCATTTTTTATGTGTTTTAATCATTTGAAGTCCATTTACAATCCATGGTCTGACAATTACAGTATTCATTATAGCTAAAAATTAATAATAATTACCATTTATTATATGTCAATAATAATAATTGAGCTTATAATAACAATACTATTTTAATTATAAAATATTATTAATAATTAATAATAATTGTCATTTATTAATATAATTATTAATAACATATTGTAATAAAATTTTTACTTATTATAATATTATCAAAAGTACATGTTCATACATTTCCATTTGATTTTAAAATGCTGCTGATTATTTTATAGATTATAATTAGTTACACGGGAATTTAGGTTATTAACATTTTAATTAAGGCATTTTAATATACCAATAACATTAATTTGAAAATAGTTAAGACAAGCAAATACGTTTAATAGTTTAAGATAATATATTATTTTTCCCTTTGTTAAAGTGATATATTGTAAACATGTTTCCAACTCCAATGATAATAGGTTACATGCATGCCACGGGCTGTTTGTTGTTAATTATAATGATATCATATGCTAATTAATTAGCATACTAAATTTTAAATATTCAGCACCATATGTTTCCAACCGAAGCATTATTTCCCATTTAACATGATTTTTTCATTTTCACAATCTCATTCAAGTTTTTATAGTATCTTTATTCCAAGAAATAAAGGAACTATATCTCCATTCTCTTATTTGATCGTAGTCTATAACACTAAGCATTTTTCATGATTTTTTTGTGCTAAGAATCATGAAGATGGATTCTTCTTTCAAATGACAATATATGTTGTTAGTTTTTCCATTTTTATTCAAATGTCTCTTCATTAGAAGAGACATTTTCTTTTTAGAGGATTAGTTTTTTTAATTGACTTACTTTTATGTACTATAGGCATATGGTTACAGGGCAAAACTGGGAGCATGAACTGAAGGTATAAAGGATGCTGAGAAGTGCATTGTGCTTCATCTAACACTTTCTAAAGTTTGCAGAGGAAAGTATTCCAGTTTTGCATGAAGTTATATGAAAAAGCTTTGGAGACTTACCAGGAGTGACTGAATGATGTCCTACTAATCAGGAGCTATTGGATGGTGTGAAACTGTATTATTGATTGAGTATGCATTTTAATTTTATTCCTCTGCTGAATATGTGATATGTGTTTCCTTTCATCATGTTACTTATAAGTATTTATATATTTATAGTTAAAAGATAATTTTTATATAGATCCAATTTCCTCTTAACCCAGAAACCTTTAATTAGTTATTTCACAAAATTGTCTTGCCTTTTATCCAAGTAAACGATAAATACTTGAATGTTGATTATCTAAAAATCCCAATTTTTTTTGGAAAATTTACACAAATGTCTATGTTAATAATTGTTTTTCCTATATTTCCTAATATTTATTAATTTTTTTTCTCAAACTATCATATGTATTAAACGTATTTCCCGTGCGTAGCACGGGTTCCAATGCTAGTATATATTAAAAGGTTAAGAGTTTGTGCAATTTTACTGCGCAATACGAGGATGTCGTGTGAAATGGCATATGGAAATGTTAAATTTCTCCTTGCACCATAACCAATCGTTGCTTATCACCTTGGCAACTAATAGTCCTCAAAAAGTGAAAAACACCTTTTATATTTTTAAAAGTGAAAAACACCTTTTATTTTTTTAATGCAAACAAGAGAAATTTTCACGATAGCAAGCATCCATTGGTTACAGTTCAACTGTAGATGATATCAATCCCGTACTTTAATATGCATTGTACACAGATTCTCAATTGGAGTGAATAAGCCATAGAGAGAGAGAGAGAGAGAGAGAGAGAGATTAACGTTTCCGAAAAGGACAGTTTTAACGTTTCCTCCGTTGTTGTCAAACCTGGAACCACGTATCATCCTATCATTGTGCTAGTAGAAGTGCAGTAGGACATATTTGACCATGAGATACTACCATGTGGAGAATCTTACTATCAATTTTTTTTTCTTGTCCATAAATATTGTAAGTAAGCTCAACATAAAAAGCACTGACAGTAAGATGTACTCCACATGAAAGCATCTCATGTATATGGCCAAAGCAGAAACCACTTCACGCTAACATAGCAGAAGATGGGTGTGAGATATGGAAAATCAATTTAATGACTTCCTATCATCACACGGGATTCATAAAAAGGAGGAGTTGCCACCATTCAATTTTTAGGTGTGAATGGACACAGAAATCATCAAATAAAATACAAAAAGCAAAGCTACATTAAAAATAACTCTACTTTAAAATAATAACCAGAGATGGGTAAGGGGATTAGATTATGAATAGGGGAAGGTGTTAGGCACCCCTATTCATCCACACAAGGTGGTTGCCAAGTATTGTTCATGCTAGAAAAAATGCTTGCTAATAAAAACCAAATTAAAAGTATGGAAAAGAACAAAAAAGATGTATGACCTTTTTTATATGAATGGCCCAATTAATTCTGGACCCTTCATATGAATATACAATCTTGAGGGTTTCATGATTGAGTAAAAAAGAACAAGATAAAAATCAAAGAAAGCAAACCTAAAGTAATACACCAAAAAGGCTTGATTTAAGTTAAATCCTTGAAACAAAAAAATTAAAATCAAAATATTGAGGAATTAAACCTGAACAGTCTAGGGTACAGATCTAGTCAAAATCTCTCATTAATTGAGAGATCTAAACCGAATACACCCATGTTGATGTAAGACACCAAAAGGAAGAGTTTATACCATAGGATCTTCTCTCAAAAATTAAATTAACACAAAAATCATCTCATAATATTGAAGAATAAATCTAAATAGTTCTAGGGTACAGATCTAGTCTAGATTAGTTGAGAGATCTAAGCCAGATTCACCCATGTTGATGAAAAACATCAAAAAGGGAGAGTTCAGACCATAGGATCCTTTCTCAAAAAGTTAAATAACACAAAAATCATCTCATCATGCTGAAAAACAAATCTAAACAGTTCTAGGGTATAGATCTAGTCCATATTTCTCATTGGTTGAGAGATTTAAAGCAGATCCACCCATGTTGATGAAAAAACATCAAAAAGGGAGAGTTTAGATCATAGGATCTTCTCTCAAAAATTAAAATAACACAAAAATCACCTCATGAAACCCTAGAGGTTACTTTAAAGCTTTTTATTTAAGATCTACCATATTGATCATGATAGATCCAAAATCTTAGCCTAATAATAATCAAAAGAAAGAAAATAATATTGAAAAAAACAAAAAAACAAAACTTTAGGAGGAAAATAAGATCTAATGCTATGAACAGCATAGATCCATGGTATTCCTCCATATTTTAGGAATAAACAATCACATAAACAAACAACGTAAAGACTCATATCAAGGATTACAACACAAAAGATTCTATCCTACGGATCCACCTGTCTTCCTTTCCCCTAGCTCTCTCTTCATGTTTTACGGCTAGAGAGTGGTCTTGAGGTACTTTGAGGTAGGTTTGGGTTACAACCACACATAGGCCTTATTCTACAAAAAAAAGTAGAAGATAGAATAATCCTAAAATTTTAAAAACAGAAAAGAAAAGAAGAGAAGAGGCATACCTGGATTTCTGAAAGTAGAGAGGCAGGGGTTCCCTTATTCACTTGGAGCTCTTCAATCTCTAATTTCTGGCCCTTTGCTTGAGGAGAGACCCTCTATTTATAGGTAAAAGTAAGGGTAATAAAGTCCTAAGGGTAGACACAAAAGTGTGTCTAGAACCTTCCAACTTAACCCAAGGCATTAGTTCAGAGGCAGTTGGTTAATCTCAGAGGCTAAATTCGGGAATTCCCACTTCTCAGACAGAGGTATAGAAGCAAATAAGAGAAAACTATCTGTAACGCCCCGGATCCGTGTTGTTTAATAAAGATATAACACGTCTCACGGAGTGTTAGATAAGGATCTTAATCATTTCTGATCGCTGGATAATCACCTAACTAAAACATATCAGAGTGCACAATCATACTTTATCTAAGAATTCAATATTCAAAACTTAACTAAGATTCAAATGGTACAACCTCAATGGACTTTATTACACCTCAATCATTCAATTAATTCAAAGTTCAATTCAAAATAACCTACAAGTCTAAGGGATGTAATAGTAGTCTTCCTCCTTATATGTCTCAGTCGAATCTACCCCAATAGTCGCCTCACCTCGAGTATCTGAAAAACAAAACAAAAACAACAGAGTGAGATATGAATATCTCAGCGAGTAGCATATGCATGCAGAAATAGTTGACAGTAATTCAAATTATGCATCGATAAACATCCCGTACGATTAAGCAACCAATACAATTTCCAAGTTTAAAACCAAAACCAATAATCGTTTCTAATCACATTTCAATTCAATACTGACAACACATCTATTGGTCAATGTCATGACTATTGTTAAGTTGATAAATTAAACATGCCAAGTAGACACTCCACACCTCCATGTACACAGTTCCGGCCTACTCAGGTTTTTGAAAACTCTGAAATGACAGCCTACTCAGGGTTTCGTCATCCAATGCCGGCCTACTCCCCGGGTTTCGGCATTGACAACCAGGCCTACTCAGGGTTTCTGGCTGCTCTACACTGGTCGTGGCAACACACAAGGCCATGCAATTTCAACAACCAACAATAACATTACATTACTAAGCTTAAGCATGGATCCAGGACAAGCTAAACCAAAATAGTAAACCGACGTAAAATCACAACTCTGACTTCAAAATAAAACAATACGTTCAACATCATGTGTAACTCAACTAGTTCACCACGTGTCCCTTTGGACCAAAACAGTACCTCATGTATCTCCAGCATTTACTTACAATTCACAACACATGTTCATTGGTAATAAAACCCTTTACTCACACCAAAAGAATTCTTTACAATACATTTCAGAAACTTGCAATCAAGTAAAAATCAGATTAAATGAATTCACATTCAAGTACAGTATATAATAACAGGAACCTAAATCAGGGACTCCTAGGGTTAGGTACAATGAGATCATCTATCATTAGCCCTTTTGAAATAACCTTGGATGCTTCTAAGAATTTTCAGAATTTCCACTTATATTCTCAAAGAAAATTTAATAGGGAATAATGTTTCTAAAGTCCTAAACAAATCATTAGTCAAGTGCTTGAACTCTCACAATCATCAAAACCAGCTTAGTTGGGTCAAAACTCTACTTCGGCCAATTATTGGACCATGCGCTGACCTCCAACGCTAGGCGCGAGGTCAGCGGATAGTTAGAATCTTTAAGCCGCGCTTACTTAAATCGGGTAGGCGCGAGCTAGGCGCGAGGTTAGCGCGAAATCGGCGGATATAAAAGGGGTCCTTGCGAGCTAGGCGCGAGGTTAGCGCTGGCTCGGCGGATAGGGAAAAAGTCTTTTGCGCCGACTACATGTAGTTGGCGCTAGATAGCGCCAACTCGGCGGATGGTACCCTGGAATTTCAACTCTTTGTTATTTCCAAATCTACACGACTGGCCGGAATTTTTCTATCTGTAACAATTTTCCTAGTCTCCTAATATCCCCAGAAGACATTTAAACCACTTTTGAAATTATTCCAAACACATTTTTGTTTATCATTATTCAGTACTAAAGAAACTCACACTCGTACGATCTTCTTCCAGAAAACACACATGCATCCGGATTAAACTCACGAATAAATACGAAAACCCAGTTTTAAAACGATGCTACTCACATCTTGCACGCTTATATCCCAGCAACAATAAATACTCGAACCACGGCCGTTCACCAACAGTCGTCCGCCTCTTTGCTATCGCCGCCCAGATGATCCTCTGGTCGCAAGAGGAAAAACCCTTTGAAACCCTTGATCACTAACACAACAAAACGGCCGGATCTCTCACAGGTTCCCTTCTCTCCCCAACGAAAACCTAGATCGCCAATCAGGTAGCCGCAATCGCCAATCGTCTTCAGTTACGAAGAGTATACGAGTATTCCAAAAAACTAAAACTTAATTTTCCTTAAGTATTTATACCTTCCATATGTAGATTGCCGCTCGACAACCTTTGAAATTCCTTGATTCCGTGTGTGCTCGCCCACCGAAATCCCTACATATACCCACAGCTACTTAAGTTGATACGTCCACATAATTAATTTAAATAAAAATAATTCTTAGCAAAAATTGGGGTTTTACATTCTCCCCTCCTACAAAATTTCGTCCTTGAAATTTACCTCAAGAAGAAACGAATAATTCCGGATACTTCTTCTTCATCTCTTCCTCACATTCCCAAGTGCATTCTTCCATAGTATGATTCTGCCCCATAGCACTTTCACCAAGGGAACGACTTTGGTGCGAAGAATCTGCTCACGACGTTCTAATATCTGGACTGGTCTCTCCTCGTATGTCAAATCCTCTCGAATCACTAAAGGCTCGGGATCTATCACATGACTAGGATCCGCTATGTATTGCCACAACATGGATATATGAAATATATCATGGACTCTTGTCAAATGATCTGGCAAGGCTAGCTTATAAGCTATAGGGTTAATCTCCTTCACAATCTCAAATGGCCCAATTGTAGAAACCCCAAATTGCACAGTAAAAATGAAGAATAATTGACAAAAATCATTATTTCCTTTGAAACCAGCAAAAAATTTGAGAAATGTGCATTTTTCCTTGTATCCGACAACTCAGGTCGGATACAAGCATACCTCTTCATATCCGACAACTTAATGTATGTCGGATACATATAAGCGCTCGTGTATCCGACCTGATATGTCGGATACATGATTTTTGCTCAAAATTAGGGTTTTCCGAGAGTTTTCACTTTTTACGATCATATCCTTCATTAAAGGAGTGGAAATCTCGGAAATAGCCTTAGGGTTAAAGTTGGTGGGCTCTAGATATTAGTTTGTGTCTACCATCCCACCAACCCTAACCCTAGCCTTTGCCTATAAATAGGAGGCTCCTCCTTAAGCAAATGGCCATTAACTCTTGTTATTAACTCTTGCCAAGAACTTTTGCCAAGAAGTTGGAGATCAAAGAGCTCCGAGTGAAGAGGGGAATCGCTGTAGTCTTACTTCCAGAAGCCCAGGTAAGCCTCAAACCTCTCTTTAATTTTCTGTTTTTACATTCTAGATCTAGATCTCTTCTTCTACCTTTCTGTAGAATAAGGCCTCTTCTATGTGTGTGAAAAACCTTCCCCTACTCAAAGTACCTCGAGACTCCCCCTAGCTGTAAAACGTGAAGGCGGGATCTAAGGGAAACGAGACTGGGGATTGATCCTAGTATTAGAACCTATTTGAATAAGTCTTTTGAATCTATGAAAACCGTTTCATATTCAAAGTACCCCAAGATTATCTTGAAGAACCGTGTTTAACAGGGAGAGAGAATTAAGGGAAACGATGATGGAACGGAACCCTAGGTTGTTCTAGAACCCTTTTGATTGATCTAAATGCATGCTATATGTTGAAATAAGCCTTATGATTCTATGAAAACCGTTTCATATTCAAAGTACCCCAAGATTATCTTAAAGAACCATGTTTAACGGGGAGAGAGAACTAAGGGAAACGATAATGGAACGGAACCCTAGGTTGTTTTAGAACCCCATTGGATTGATTTAAATACATGCTATATGTTGTTATATTGTTCTTGAATGGATTTTTATACACATACACACATAGCACTTTTTTTGTCGGATTTGGCTCATATTTCGGATTCATTGCATTCATTGTGATAAATCTGGAATAAATAGCCCTAAATAATTCTGGAATATTTCTAGTTGTTTTCAATGTGATTTCAAGCAAGTTTTGTTGAGTATTGAAGGCCTCTAGGCTCAACCTCTCGGTTTTGGGCATTTTTGCTCACTTTTGGGGTTTTTGGCATATCCTTTCCAATCGGAGAGGATGGTGAGCCAAACTTGTGCCCCATTTCTCCTTAGAGGTGCTTCAATATGTTTTGAAAGTGATTTTGATTTATCTTGCACGGATGCCACACACTTTATCACTGTTTGAGTTGATTTTCCTCAAAAGGGGCTTAACTTGACAGCAACTGTACCCCAACTTCGGACACTCGTAACTTCATCGTCCGGATGAATTTTGGAGTGATTCCAGAGCCATGGGAAAGGTGGGGCTGTCTAGTTTATGTCTGTAAAATGTCATCAATTTCTATCAAGCGGAGTTTTGACACCTCTCTGTCGAAGTTGATAGGTCAGTTCTAATCTGAATACGGAACTTGTCACTTCGACTGAGCGCCATATGTTCGTTTTAAGTCCGATTCAAGTGATTCTTGTTTCTAAGTTTTTGTTTGGAAGTCTAGTTTCAAATCCAGTTGGTTTCATAATTTTTTAATTCCATTTGTGTCGTGAGCAACAGATTTACTCAGAGCTGTTTAACACCACTTTTCTGGGTAAATGTGTGATCTTCGGGGCTTGTTCGGGAGACCACCTAAGGCACATCCGAATGAATTTTGTATGAGGTTAGTTTCATTTGAAAGATGGCCATACAGACTTCACTCATACTAAATTTTATGAATTTATATGGAGCCGATGTTTCTAAATGATTTTCCAAAGTTGCTTACTTATCACTTTTAATTATCTCCAGCAGCAGATTTAAAAGAAGCATAACTCCTAGGATTTCAACCAGATTTAATTGGAATTTTGCATGAGTCTCTTATTTACCATAATCTTTCAAATAGATTTGGTTTGGTTCAATTTAAATTGAATTTAAATGATTTCAAGACAAATGACATGATCTTTTACCGAATTTTCCGGATTTGACTCAACGTGGTTTTATGCAACTTTTGCTTTGATTTCCATCTTTTGGTGATATTCTAGAAGTGATATTGACATAAAAGAAGATCTAGAATTCATTTGGATTTTCATGTGAAGATATCATACATTTGTCCTTTTTCAAGGTTTTTAATGATTTTAGCAAGCTTTCATATTTTTTAGCATGAACACTTGGCAACCACCTTGTGTGGGTGAATGGGGGTGCCTAACACCTTCCCCCATTCATAATCTAATCCCCTTACCCATCTCTGGATTTGATTTTCAAGTAGAGTTATTTTTACTCTAGAATTTGCCTTTTAGCTATTTTTGCTTATTATTTTTGAATCTGTTGGTGTCCATTCACACCCCAAAAATCTGAATGGTGGCGACTCTCCCACATTTTACATTGAGCCCGTGTGTTGACAGAGGGGGAATCATCCCGGTGATTTTTCCCATGTCTCACACCAATAAAGCGTGGAGACAACTTCCCTTTCTTCCCAAATCTCAAGATACCTTTGGAAGGTGATATCTTCAAGAACACTTGGTCTCCCACTTCAAATTTCAGCTCCGTCGTCGGGTATCTGAATAACTTTTCTGACGACTCTGTGCAGTCAACAACCGCTGTCTAATCAACTTCACCTTTTCCATGCTGTCTTGTATAATCTCAGGCCCAAAGTACTGTTTCTCACCTACCTCCACCCAACATACTGGAGATCTACAAATCCTGCCATAAAGTGCCTCATAGGGTGCCATCTGTATACTAGCCTGATAGCTATTGTTGTAGGCAAATTCAGTTAAGTGTAAATACTTACTCCAACTGCCACCCCAATCCATGACACAACACCTCAACATGTCTTCCAAAGTATGAATAGTTCTCTTTGACTGACCATCGGTCTGTGGGTGGAAACTAGTGCTAAAACTCAACTTAGTTCCCATGGCCTCTTGGAAACACTGCCAAAAATGCGAGGTGAACCGAGAATCCCTATCCGATACAATAGATATTGGAACCCCATGCAACCTGACTATCTCCCGAGTATATAGCTCAACCAATGATGGTAAATTCTGAGTGGTCTGATAAGGCAAAAAGTGAGTTGATTTGGTCAATCTATCCACAATCACCCATACGCCATTGTGGTTCTTAGCTGTAGGCGGTAGCCCATTCACAAAATCCATCGATATATGTTCTCATTTCCACTCGGGAACCGGCAAAGGTCGCATCAACCCCGGAGGTCTCCTATGCTCTGCCTTCACTTGTTGACATGTAAGGCATTTGGCTACATATTCTGCAATGTCCTTCTTCATGGCCGACCACCAATATACTGCCTTCAGATTCTTGTACATCTTGGTACTACCAGGGTGAACTGCATATTTGGACCTGTGACTCTCATCTAGTATCAATCTTTTGACTTCAGCATTATCTAGAACAAAAGTTCGCCCTCGAAATCTCACCAATCCATCCTGAATCCCAAAATCTCTCGCGGCCTCATCACCCTTCTCTACTAACCCCTTGATGCGTATCAAATCAGAATCTACCAATTGACCTTCCCGTATACGCTGAATCAACTCTGGCTCAACCTGAACCCGTGCCATGATCAATCCATGCCCATGAGTGCTGAACTCCCCAGGCCAATCTACAACTGTATCAACAAGAGTGCACTGACTAGCCATGAAAGTAGCTAGTGTGGTCACCTCCTCCTGGGAAACACCCCTACGGCTCAATGCATCTGCCACCACATTTGCCTTGCCCGGATGGTAATGAAGTGTGAAATCATAATCCTTTAGGAGGTCCATCCATCTCCTTTGCCACATATTCAGCTCTCTTTGGGAAAATATATACCTCAAGCTCTTGTGATCTGAGAATACCTCGAATTGGGCTTCCATCAAATAGTGCCTCCATAACTTACGTGCAAACACAATCACTGCCAACTCTAGATCGTGTGTAGGATAATTCTTCTCATGAGTACGTAGTAACCTTGAAGCATAGGCTACAACATGCCTCTGCTGCATCAAAACACAGCCCAACCCTACTCGCGAAGCATCACAATAGATCGAAAATCCCTCACTCACTGATGATACAATCAGAACTGGAGCTGAAGACAGTTTGCCCTTCAATTCTTGGAAACTAGCCTCACACTTGTCATCCCACTCAAACTTCACTGCCTTCTTAGTGAGATTAGATAAAGGTGCTGCCACTCTGGAAAAGTTCTTGATGAACCTTCTATAATAACCAGCCATTCCTAAGAAACTCTGAATCTCGGTCACAGATGAAGGTCTAGGCCAATCTGCCACAGCCTGAACCTTAGCTGGATCCACTGCTATCCCATCTCCAGAAATCACATGCCCTAAGAAACTCACTTCTCTTAACCAAAACTGGCACTTGCTGAACTTGGCATGCAATCTGTGCTCTCTCAATGTCGGCAATACAGTCCTGAGGTGCTGTACATGATCCTCTTTACTCCGAGAATACACCAGAATATCACCAATGAAAACAACCACAAAGCTGTCCAAGTGTGTGTGAAATACCCGATTCATCAGGGTCATGAAGACAGTTGGGGCATTAGTCAACCCAAAAGGCATAACCAGAAACTCGTAGTGCCCATATCGAGTGCGGAAAGCCGTCTTCTCTATATCATCAGGGGCTACTCTCAACTGGTGGTATCCAGATCTCAAGTCGATCTTAGAAAACCAAGATGCTCCCCTCAACTGGTCGAACAAGTCGTCGATCCGAGGCAACGGATACTTATTCTTAATAGTGACCTGATTCAATTGGCGGTAATCTATACACATCCGCATCGACCTGTCCTTCTTCTAGACAAACAGGACTGGTGCACCCCATGGTGACACACTAGGTCTAATAAAGCCCTTCGCTTCCAGCTCATCCAATTGCTTTTTCATCTCTTGATTCTCAGGTTATGACATTCTGTATTGTGGTTTGGACACAGGTGCCGTACCAGGTAAGAGTCGTATACTGAACTCAACCTCTCTAGGTGGTGGTAATCCTGGCAAATCCTCAGGAAATATGTCCTCAAATTCTGATGCCACAAGCACACTAGAAAGACTAGGTGCCACAGACTCTGCCTCCTCAACCTCAATGGATGCTACCAAACTGATCCGCGTTCTCAACCCCTCACAACGGAAACAGTGTACAGGCTGATCTGGCTGACATACCCAAATGGTACCCCTATAGCAGTCTATGCTCACATGGTGTCGAAATAGCCAATCAATGCCTAAGATTACATCAAACTCCCCAAATTTCAGCTCTACCAAGTCCCCTGGCAACTCTAAAGAACCCAACCTGATCATGCAATCCCTAAATATGGTCTGTACTCTAGTGGCCTCCCCCAATGGTGTGTGTACAAGTAACTTAAACTCGAGTGTGGAAGGGATCAAACCAATACGACATGCACAATGAGGAGTAATAAAAGATCTAGAAGCACCCAAATCAAACAAGCATATAGCTGATCTACCATGAATGAAAAGAATACCTCCACCAGCTGTGGCGCATCCGGCTCCTCCTCACGAGCCTCCTCAATATTTCTCTCCTCAGGCTCATCCTCCTGAGCTGCTACTGCATACACCCTGGTCTGCTGAGGGTGTGGGGGTAGTGCTTGCTGCCTCTGCGACGCCTGCTGTTTCTGCGGTGCCTGCCTACCCTGATATCCACCACTGCCCTGAGCCTGAAATCTCAGTGGTGCTGGTAGCGCTGGCACTGGTCTAGGATACTGAAATCTAGGAGCCTCGGCCGACCGAGTATCCGTGGGTTCAGTAAGGGCTGGCTTGAGTAACTGATAAGTATTTGGGTGTGGACAATCAGCAACCCGATGCCCATGCTGGCCACATCTGAAGCATGCACCTGGCGGTGACACACATGCACCTGGGATGTGAAATCGGCCGCAACTAAAGCAACCTCCAGAACCTCTCCTATCCCTCTGTCCATAATCAATCCTCGGCCTCTTGTCCCTATCTGGGACCCTCCGTGTCTCTGTAACACTCAGCTACGCTCTGACTCTGCTCTGCTCAGTCCCTAAGTCTCGAATCTCTCTCTCAACCCGCAGTGCTCTCCCCACTAAATCAGAATATTTGGTGCACATCAACACCGAGACCATGCACCTAATGTTTGCCCTTAGTCCTCTCTCGAAATGCTGAGTGCGCCTCTGCTCATCGTGCACTATATGGTGTGCAAATCGAGAAAGAACTGCAAACCGAGCCTCATATTGTGCCACAGTCAATGACCCCTGAGAGATATCCATGAACTCTCTCTCCTTCTGCAACCTCACCTCTGCAGAGAAATATTGCTCGTAGAAGACCTGCATAAATTGGTCCCAAGTCATCTGTATCCCATCTACAACTTGTCTCCACAGTGACTGCCACCAATTCTGAGCCTCACCCTCTAAGGTGAAGGTGGAAAATCTCACCTTCCGGTCCTCCGGACAGTCCATAGTATCGAACATGCATTCTACTCTGGCCACCCAGCTCTCCGTCTCCAATGGATCTGGAACTCCATGAAATGGCGGGGCAGTCAACTTCCTGAACTGATCGATGTCCCTCAAGGACAACTCCTCTCTCACCCGCTACTGATCAACTACAGCTCCATGACCATTCCGCTGGCCATTCCCATTCCTAGTTTGACTCATCCTCTCCTCCATTTCCATCGCAAGGAGGTGGTTAAGTGAGCCAACAGCAGCCCAAATGTCCTCCACTGGCGGTGGGGCCCCTCGTGGTGGTGCAGGTGGCTGCTCCTGCGGCATATCCTCCTCTGGATATTCCACAGCCCTCGTGCATCTGCCTCTACCAGCCATGTATGCCTGTAAGCATAAAACACCACATTAGTTAGGAATTTTCTTCTAATCCTCATGGTTCTATCTAACGTACACACAATATTCCCCTACGGTTTCCTAAGGTCATACTACCTAGGAACCTCTAATTCCAGCTTTAGTCTCTGATACCATCTCTGTAACGCCCCGGATCCGTATTGTTCAATAAAGATATAACACGTCTCACGGAGTGTTAGGTAAGGATCTTAATCATTTGTGATAGCTGGATAATCACCTAACTAAAACATATCAGAGTACACAATCATACTTTATCTAAGAATTCAATATTCAAAACTTACCTAAGATTCAAATGGTACAACCTCAATGGACTTTATTACACCTCAATCATTCAATTAATTCAAAGTTCAATTCAAAATAACCTACAAGTCTAAGGGATGTAATAGTAGTCTTCCTCCCTATATGTCTCAGTCGGATCTACCCCAATAGTCGCCTCACCTCGAGTATCTGAAAAAAAAAACAAAAACAACAAAGTGAGATACGAATATCTCAGCTAGTAGCATATGCATGCAGAAATAGTTGACAGGAGTTCAAATTATGCATCGATAAACATCACGTACGATTAAGTAACCAATACAATTTTTAAGTTTAAAAGCAAAACCAATAATCGTTTCTAATCACATTTCAATTCAATACTGACAACACATCGATTGGTCAATGTCATGACTATTGTTAAGTTGATAAATTAAACATGCTGTGCGCACCCGATTTCGGTCGCACGGCGAGGCGCACGCAAAGCGATGCGTGCCTCGGGATCGGTTTGGAGTCGCCACTGCCTGATGGGGTGCAGGCAGACACCTGGGTGCCTAAGTTCTTCTACTAAGGCTTTTGGTCTGCGGCTTTGAGATTCTAAGTATGGTTCTCGGTTGCGGTCTGGGGAAGTCCGTAGACACCCCAGTCCACCCCGTCAAGTGACGGGTCCCATAAGTTTCCCTAGTTTGAGTCAACTCAGTTGGTCTCTCACTCACCCGATTTCTATTCCCGCATGTGATTTGATTAAGTCTGGCGGGACCGCCAAAGTGGTGTGGGTCCCTTTACTTGATTTTATCTTTTTAATTTAAAGTGATGTGAGCCTGATTGGGCGGGCCCCATTGGAAGGCCCGCGGATTCCTTGGTGGGCTTGGTTGAGCCCACATGTCCCTTGGTGGGCCTCAGTCTGGCCTGAGAGGCCCTTTGGGCTTTGGTTCAAGTGGATTGATTTTATTTAAGTTTTAAGTTGGATTATTTAAATGAATTTCATGCCAAAAGTGGGCCGGGATTGCTTTGTGGGCCCTTGAGTGGGCCCCACAGTTGGTTTCCAAATGATTTAATTTATCTTTGATTATCTGTGCCAAAATGGCCAAGTATTGGGCTTGGGGCCCTTTACCTGGGCTTGGGCTTGAAAGCCCATGACTTCCTGGATTAGGGTTTGGAAACCCTAAGTTGGTCGGGTTCATGGGCTTAGTGGGCCCGATAGGCCCTACCCGTGGTCTCGGCCAAACCACATCCTACTTTAAGCATGCATGGCCCTAGCAGGGCTTGGGTGGGCCTCAAGTGGTCCGGCCCACTCAAATCTTTTATTTATCTTATTCAAGCACAAATAAATTGGTTGGGCTTGGTGGGCCCCATTGGAAGGCCCACCGGGAATCAATTTGGACCGGGTCGGTCCATGGCCCATCTTGGGTTTCCGGGTGACCCGGAAACCCTACTGGTTCGCCCGGATTCGATCAAACAATTCAAAATATTGCACAAAATCACAAAATGGCAAAAACCACATTCTGGCAGTGTAGCCGGTCTGAGATACCGGTTACACACAGGGCACTGTGTATCCGGTATCTGTTACCGGCTACACACAGGCTTATGTGTGATCCGGCCTGAGTTACCGGATCAACACACAGAACCCCTTTTTTAGGATTTTGGCTATGGGGTTGGGTTTCTAAGCCTCTTGGGCTGTTCCAGGGGTTGTGTGGGCTCCTGGGTGAGCCCACAGTGGTCCAGGTGAGAGGAAGACCTCCTCTCGGTCACTTTTTTGGGGAGATTCGAAATCAAATACCAAGGGAGATGGATGAGGCTCCCACTCTCCTTCCCCTTGGATAAAATACAGCAGAGAATCACATGCTAGATCACCAACAAAACAACAAAAAATGACAGCGAAGAAGGGATGAGAAAGGGGGGTTTAAATATGGGATACATTAGATAAATGATCAAAATAGAGGAACATACTCCTCCATGCAAACGAAATAACCCAAATCAGCCATGTGAGACATGCTTAGACAAAGAATATCATATCATGCTCAAGAGATGCTCATTTTGATATATGTTAAATAAGACGTGTCAAGGAACAATACCTTGGGGTTTTAAACCCCTTGTGTGATGTGGAGGTTCCCTTTGAGGCAAATACAGTTGCTGGAGCAGCTTCTTCCCAAGATCACCAAGTCCTCCCTCCAAGCTTTTTGTTTAATGGAGATGAAGAAGAAGAAGCAAGGAAGGGGTAGAATAGTCCTAGAAGGTTGTGAGGAGGGCTTTGGAGGGCAAGGAGAGGTGGAAGGGAGGGTATACGAACCAGGGGAAGTGGAGAAGAAAGGGTGGAAACCAAGCAAAATGAAGCCAACCCCGAAAATGAGCTGCTGTTTGCTATTTATAAGCAAACTTAATGTATCCGGACTTCAAGTCCGGATACACTAAGGCTCCTTTGTATCCGGACTTGAAGTCCGGATACACTAAGGCTCCTTTGTATCCGGTCTTCAAGTCCGGATACAAAACATAATCATTTGAAAATTAAATGCCGCCGCGAATTTGTCGGGCGAGTGGCGCGAATGTCGCGCGGAAATCTTCTTGTATCCGGCCTTCAAGTCCGGATATACACAAGGGTATGTTTATCCGGTATATTTGACCGGATACAAATCAAAAAATTACGGATTTGCCCTTCGACTTGACCGATTCGACCGATTCGACCGATTTGACACTTTTGGATATCTACGGATTGCCCCCTGCGAATTTTGGTTTAGTCCCTGAGATATTTGATGATTTTTGGATATTTGAGATTTAGTCCCTGAGATATTTCGCTGCATTGGCTGCCACGTGGGCAGTTCCTGCGCCACGTGTGCAGTTTCTGGTTTTGCTGCTCGGAAACTTCGACAGCTCATATCTCCTTCATCTGAACTCCGATTTGAGCAAACTCAATTGCGTTGAACTCGTATCGGAGCCCTCTATTTAATGACATAGGGCTAAGCACTTGGCACGGGGTTCGGGGAAAAGTCAACTTTTGGCCTTCCCTCAAGTTTGACCGCCCACAGAACCTTCATCCAGACTCCGATTCCAGCAAACTCAGTTGCGTTGGACTCGTGTCAGGATTCCCTATCCAATGGTATAGGGCAAGGTAGTCAAATTTCACTTGATCAAAAAGTCAACTTCTTGTCCCCTTGGGGTTTGACTTTCTGCCAGGGTTTTTATTTTCAGCACTTCCAAGGGTGCAAAAATAAGGTGCTTACAGCAGTCCCTCTTTGCCGGAGTCACCTTGGGGATGAGCGGCAAAGAAAAAGAAGAACCTTGTTTTTGCGCCTTGCACTTCTGTCATCATGATTGACGAGCTTAAATCCTTTTGATTTTCAAAGTGGTGGAAACACGAAATGATTTCCACCAAGATTTTGAAGTTTGCTCACCCACTTCGGGCTTCTTGGAGCAACTTTTAATTTTGATTTAGATTAAAAAGGATGGGGTTGGACTTAAGCTCATCAACCCATTTTGACGTTGATACAAGGCACTCAACAGTTTTCTCTTTCCCTTGTTTGTTCCATTTAAAGCTTGTAGGTGTTTTCAGACTTCTGACTTGGGATTCAGGACATGATTTCTGATTTCAGCTTTTAGGGTTTGGATTAGGGATTGGAAGGAACGAAGAAGGGGGAGATGCTCTTGGCGAGGAGGTGCTCTCAGCGAGGAGGTGCTCTCAGCGCTGCTCGGTGCCTCAAGGGAGCTCACACACCTGTCTTATTCTATTTACAAAAGTGGGAAATGAAAAATTTACAAGTGAAGCCAACTTGCCCAAAAAGTTCTTCATTCTGCTCTTCTTTCTTCTGCCGCTTCTTTCTTTTGGCAGGGCCATCTGTCTGACTTTGATCAGACTTTTCTTTACGAGGTTCTTTTTTCCAAAGATTTTGACTTCTGCTCTTGTTCTTGCAAGGAGGAGGCCATCATTTAGGCCAATGCTGGTACTTATTCAGAAGCGACTGCCCCAATTGGGGCTTGTGGAAGCCTTCTTGGACTTTTCATTCTTGTGCAAAACTAGCCTCTTCAAACCGGGCACGGTCTTGACATGCTGCTTTAGGTTTTTTGAAAGCTCTACTGGGAAAGGAAAGGAAGTCTTTGCCGTTTTCTTGTCAGTATATTACTGCATTGGCTTCATTCTGTCTTGGCCTTTCTCCTGCTCTCGACTTCAAGGTGCTTCTGGACCTCTTTCTGATTCTTTTTCCTCACTTGGGTCTGCAAAATTCTCGCAGAGCAGTGAGGTATCTAAAGGTTAAAGTGCAGACACTTATGACTTATTGTGTGCAAGTGCCCATGACTGAGATGACACAATTTTCAAGAGTTTTTTTTTGTTTTTTTTTTTTGTTTTTTTTGTTTTTAATATCTGTACAAGTGCTTTTAAGGGAAATGGCACGACCAATGACCATGGTAAGTTGCCTTGTCAACTCAAAGGGCTTTGGGACTGTGTGCTTGACACGGATTCCCATGAAATCCTCAACTTGTGCCGGCAGGAATTTAAAAGATGAAGGGTGTTCCACCCCTTCCCAGTTTTGGTTTTCTCTCACCTTGGCCCAATTTTCCAGGGTGGTTTCAGGATTTTGCAATTAAAGGGTTTTTTTTTTTTTCCTTGGGTTAGTGCCAGTCCCAGTTTATGGGTTTTGGCCGACTTGCACATCATGTCCCATAGATCCGAGAGGTCTTCACATTAGGACGAAACATTGGCTTGGTTTTAAATCTGAGAAATGAAGGGGTATAAGGCCCAAATTCTTATCTTTTCATCTTCAGGTTTTACTTTGTGTCTTGCGAAAGCTCGTTCTTCTTTTTAGATTCCTTCATCATTAACTTGCATGCATTCCATCATCACATTTTCTACAATCAGAAAGGACTTTTGACTAGGACAAAACGAAGGCTGAGGTTTTGGTTCATGAAAGAAAGGGAATACAGCTCAAAGTTTCTTTGTAAATGGGTCGAGTCATGTTCTACCCTTTTCTTGATCGCTTGGGTTTTGCCAATACCTTTTTGCTTTCCTTCATTTTTCTTTGTGAGGTCCTTTGTGACCTTCGTTTTTTCCTCTGGCACTTTTGCCTTTCCTTTCCTTTGCTCTGGGATTATCTTAGCTTCTTGCTTTGATTAGCAAGTCCCAGTGTATTTTATTTATTTTTTTTTTTTGCTTTCTTCTTCTCTTCTTTGTTTCTGCTCATTTATGTCTTCTCCTCTTTACCCAGCACCAGATTTAGGGCTCATGACTCAATGGGTTGGAAGAAAGAAAATTAGGCTCAAATGGTTTGACTAGAGATATGACTTTGAAAACTGGGGAAATAAAGCAAGGATGGCCTCTCATCCTTTTGTAGAAGTTGTGACGACTTGGAATGCTCATGCAAACTTATTCAAGAATCTATTTATCCTTATCATTTCCTTTTGTAGCTTTGCCCCAGTGTGGGGTGGCTAGACACAACGCGGGTATTCAAATAACACGTTCAAGCCCAAAGTGTTTTGACTAGCGGATCTAAAAATTCAAGGATGCATGAAGGATGGCCTCTCATCCTTTCTTAGAGACATGATGTTAAAGCCGGCCTTGGCCCTTAACTGGTTCTTGCACTTTCTCTTTCTTTCTTTCTTTTCTCTCAAGGATCGCCCTGCCCTATTGCAAAGGTAGGTTTTTTAGGCAGAAAACTGTGGTCTGGATCAGGAAATGATTGCCTTTGGCTCATGCAAGGTTCTCATGGGACAGTGTACTGCACCCAGCTGAAGACACCTTTGAGCAACTCGGCATTCTTTCCATGATCATGGTCATTGCCAAAAGGGTGTGGTCTCAGAGCAGTGTCATCACCGACCACTCACTTGTATTTTTTTCAAAAATGTATTTTCTTCTCTTTTTGTGTTTTTCGAAAGGTTCTTTACAAAGCTTGCATGAAAGTAAAAAGCATTTAAAATATTTACAAAACGACCACTCCTACCAGGGATGTATGGTGCAAAAAGTAGAGTTCAACTTATCCTGGTCACGACGGACTGAAGATTTTGGATTTTGGGATTGCTCTCTGCCTTGCAGCCTTACCAACTTGTTCAGCTGGTGCCACTTGAAGACGCCTGATTGTGGTTAGGAAGAGGATCCGTGAAAATGGCCGAGGGAGGAGTCGACACTGGGGGATCGACTGAGATACGCTTGTTGTCAATCAAGTCCTGGACATCGTGCTTCAGTTCCCAGCAGCGATTGGTATGATGTCCCGGGGCTCCCATGTGGTAGTCGCAATACTCATTGGGGTTATAGGAGCGACTGTTGGAGGGTTGCTGAGTTGGCTGCTTCTTCTGTAAGTACCCTTTCTTCAAAAGGGTTGGCAGCAATTCTGACAGGGGATAAGGTAGGGGTGTGAACACCCTGCTCAACCTTGCTTGGAATTCCTCCTTGGTCCACCTCGGCCGACCTGCGGATTGTGCCCCCTGGCCACTATTCTGATTCTCCCTCCTGTCGGGTGCCGAGAGGTGGAGAGGCCGATTCTGTTGGACGTAGTTGACAGCTTCGTCCTCTTTCTTTCTGTCCATGCCCCTTCCACTGACAGGGGTCCTTCTCTGCTCAGTTGCAAAGCCAGCCACTCTGCCAGACCTCACCCCATCTTCTATTCTGTCTGCAACAACGACCAAGTCTGCAAAACTTGCAGCAAACTGCCCCAGCAGCAATGTGTAGTAGGGCTGCCCCAGCGTTGAGATGAACAATGTCACCATTTCCTTCTCCAACATGGGCGGTTGGACCATTCCGGCCATTTCTCGCCATCTCTTGGCATACTCACGCATGGATTCAGTACCCTTTTTGGTCATCTTTTGTAAATCCATCCGCGTGGGCAGGACCTCCGTGTTGAACTTGAAGTGCTCAAGGAATGTGCTGGCCAGGTCGTCCCAAGTCCTGATCTGGCTCCTGTCCTGACTGGTGAACCATTTCTGCGCTGAGCCTATTAGGGAGCGTTGAAAGAATTGGATCATGATTCTCTCATCATAGGCATACTGGCACATATCCCCGTAGTATGCCCTAAGGTGAGATAATGGGCACCCACTTCCATCGAACTTCACAAAGTCTGGGCACCTAAACTTTGGCGGAAGTTGCAGATTAGGGAAGAATCCTAGTCTGTCCAATGAGGCTTCCTTTGGTATAGGACCTTGGTTCACAATCCGCATCTGTTCTTTTAGCATTTCCACATCCGCTTGTACCTGGACTGAGATACCTGGTGCTTCCCGTGCTCGGTACCATTCTTCTTCGTCGTGCCCCATTCCTTGTGGCATTACTTGCTGTGGTGGCATGGCCAGGGGTGCCGGAATTTGTAGTGGCTGTTCTGGTTGAGCTGCCAAACGATGCGGGATCTGTGGTTCGGGTGGCTGTAGGTTCAACTGTGGGATCACTGGTGGTGGCTGCTCCAGCTGTGGCTGTTGTACAGGGGGTGCCGGCCGCTGTGGTGGAGGTACCGGCGGTGGTGGCTGTACAAGCTGCTGTGGCGCTTGCATTCTCTCCATTTGCTGCATCATGGCAGTCATCATGGTGGTCATGTTGGCCATCTGTTGATTAAGACCAGCGATCACGGGGTGGCCTTCCAAGTCCTCCTGCCCATGAGGCGGGAGAGGTGGCGCTTGCTCGGGTCCTTCAGCAGGATCCATCTGTAATCTTCTTCTTGAACGTAGGAGGTATGGACTGCGAAACGCAATCTTGGTACCTGGGTAAAATAGACAAGTCAGTATAAAGAATGCATATTACAATGAAATATAATGCATGTCTGTGCAGATTAACTGTGATGATTTTCCATTATTCATTCTCCTTTTTAACCGCCAATTCGGAGGTAAGGGAAGGGTCCCTGTTTTAATTTTAGGAACTGCGAGAATTGATTTCTGCAAATTTTGGAAACTGTAAGAGTTGATTTTCAAAGATTGGTACATGTCAATGGGACAGTCCCTGTATTTGACCTCCAGGAACTTCAAGAGTTGATTCCTGCGGGGTAAGTGATTCCTACCGAATTTGGGGAAATGCGAAATGATTTCTAAAGCAGCAGAAGTACGAAATGACTTCTACTAAGATTTGGGGAAGCGCGAAATGGCTTTGATTTGGATTTTGGAAACGCAAAATGGTTTCAGAGTAGTGGAAGCTCGAAATGGCTTTGATTTGGAAACACGAAGTGGTTTCAGGTTTTGGGGAAGCACGAAATGGCTTCGGATTAGCGGAAGCACGAAATGGCTTCGACTAAGATTTTGGGAAACACAAAGTGGTTTCAGATTTGGAAACACGAAGTGGTTTCAGATTAGGAAACACGAAGTGGTTTCGGATTTGGAAACACGAAGTGGTTTCGGATTTGGAAACACGAAGTGGTTTCGGATTTGGAAACACGAAGTGGTTTCGGATTTGGAAACACGAAGTGGCTTCGGATTTGGAAACACGAAGTGGTTTCGGATTTGGAAACACGAAGTGGTTTCGGATTTGGAAACACGAAGTGGCTTCGGATTTGGAAACACGAAGTGGTTTCGGATTTGGAAACACGAAGTGGTTTCGGATTTGGAAACACGAAGTGGCTTCGGATTTGGAAACACGAAGTGGTTTCGGATTTGGAAACACGAAGTGGTTTCGGATTTGGAAACACGAAGTGGTTTCGGATTTTGGAAACACGAAGTGGTTTCGAATTTGGAAACACGAAGTGGTTTCGGACTTGGAAACACGAAGTGGTTTCGGATTTGGAAACACGAAGTGGTTTCGGACTTGGAAACACGAAGTGGTTTCGGATTTGGAAACACGAAGTGGTTTTAGGAGCAGCAGAAACGCGAAATGGTTTCGACTAAGATTTAGCCACTCAGAGGCGAGGGGAAGAGTCCCTGATTTTGTGGGTAGTCCCGATTTGGGCAGAAGTCCCTGTCTTGGGCAGAAAGTCCCTGCTTGGGAAGAAGTCCTAGTTTGGGAAGAAGTCCCGGTTTGGGAAGAGTTCCTGTTTTTGGGGAAACACGAAATGATTTCCTAGGGCTGCAGCAGCGCAAAATGGCCTTGACTGAGATTTGAGATTAGCAATTGGCATTTTGCCATATTTGGTCTTTACTTGGATTTGAAATTTCTTCTTTATTTTCTTTTCATCATCTTTCTTTGTCTTTTCAATTTGGTTGATGGCCATCAGCAAGGGTCAGACTTGACTTTTTATTTTGGGCTGGGTCACAGCCAATTTATTTCATGATTTTTCTTATTAAGCTGAAGCTGAGTGAAGCACAGGGAATTGGAGCCAGTCCCGGTGTAGCTTTGATTTTGGAAAATTTTGCATTCTTTCCCTTGGAAATGATTTAATCAAAATGTTTGTGCAAATGATATCGAAGTGTGTGCACTTGATGCATGAAGATGCTTGCACAAAATTAAAGCCAAGGCTAAATGGTATTACCATTCGAAAATCTATATCCAAAATTGCATATGAGAAAATTACATCAAAAGGGTGTGTGCATAGCCCTAAAAAGGTTGGTGCCTCGCGGGGCACGACTCCTAGACACACTTGTGTATGGAAGCACAGCTGAGTCCTGATTAGCTTTCCTTTCATTTGTTCTTTCATCTGCTTTTGCCTTCAGGTATCAAACCAAAAGAATTTACAACCTGCCAGCGAGGGCGAAAATTTACATGATATTCACAAAAAAAATCTGCAAAGGATTCATCCTCAGGGCTGTTGAGAGCCAAAAGGAAGGATACAAATTTGCTTCAAGGCGGGTAAACCAAATTCCTAAATCTAGGGTCTAGTGCCCCTACTCTGATCTGGCCTGCTTTCATCTGATTATCTAATCTGGCTGGCTTCCATCTGCTCAAAAGGCCGACTCGGACTCAGAGTGCTTCCAGCGGACTCAATGGGTCGAGGCCCATAGCTCGCAGGACTCCATGCATGGATCTGGGGTGGTTCCCCTGATCATAATTAGGTGAGCTTCCTAAATTAGGGCTGAGGTCGCCCATGATCTAGGGTTTACTCCATTTGATGCAAAAAGTGGGGGGTTGCTGCCCCTAATGGACTCTGGATTTTATTCCGATTTTATTCATCATTCACATCCTACTCACCCTCTCATGCTCAACGCGAGGTTCATTCAGAAACGTTAGGTGGGGAAGGATACCCAGCCCGAGACATACGCCTACAAGGGTCTGGACCAGTACTAGATCCTCGCGTGCCACGGCAAGAAACCAGTGGTGCTAATGGACTCTAGAAAACTGGGGGGATGGGTTTACCCTGCTTTCCCCGGCAAGCCACGGGAGCGTAGGTGCTAATACCATCCCAAAGATAAGTTCATAGGAATCAGAAGGGTAGGCCGCTAGAGAGGTCTAGGTTTGGTAAAGAAGTAGCAATATCCGATTCACTCATCTATCAAGGGTCGGATCATTCACGCATCCTCCCTCGTGCGTGTCACCCCACGCAGTTCTATCTCATTAATGCGGGAATCAACAAACCATCCACGGTGTGGTGGGGTGCCCGTGTGTGTAGTTGGGCTGAGTGCGGTGTCTAACCGGGTGAGATTTAATTGGATTTTGTTGATAAAGGAACTTTACCGTCTCGTATAGTAAGGTGCAGAATTGGCACGCGATACGAGGTTCTGGGAGAGTCCCCAGGTAAGTGGGGGGTCACAGGGGACCGCTTAAATCCCACTTTCCTTAGGCGATTATCATGTCCTTGTGACAGGACTCCCCAGAATACGCAGTCGCGTGTATTCCACGTCTTACTAAGCGAGGTAGTAAAACCCTAAAATCGACTAAATCCCTCTTAGGTTGACTCATTCTAACCAAGGGTTCTATTGGGCTGAGAAGTCCCCAGCAGAGTCGCCAGGCTGTGCGCACCCGATTTCGGTCGCACGGCGAGGCGCACGCAAAGCGATGCGTGCCTCGGGATCGGTTTGGAGTCGCCACTGCCTGATGGGGTGCAGGCAGACACCTGGGTGCCTAAGTTCTTCTACTAAGGCTTTTGGTCTGCGGCTTTGAGATTCTAAGTATGGTTCTCGGTTGCGGTCTGGGGAAGTCCGTAGACACCCCAGTCCACCCCGTCAAGTGACGGGTCCCATAAGTTTCCCTAGTTTGAGTCAACTCAGTTGGTCTCTCACTCACCCGATTTCTATTCCCGCATGTGATTTGATTAAGTCTGGCGGGACCGCCAAAGTGGTGTGGGTCCCTTTACTTGATTTTATCTTTTTAATTTAAAGTGATGTGAGCCTGATTGGGCGGGCCCCATTGGAAGGCCCGCGGATTCCTTGGTGGGCTTGGTTGAGCCCACATGTCCCTTGGTGGGCCTCAGTCTGGCCTGAGAGGCCCTTTGGGCTTTGGTTCAAGTGGATTGATTTTATTTAAGTTTTAAGTTGGATTATTTAAATGAATTTCATGCCAAAAGTGGGCCGGGATTGCTTTGTGGGCCCTTGAGTGGGCCCCACAGTTGGTTTCCAAATGATTTAATTTATCTTTGATTATCTGTGCCAAAATGGCCAAGTATTGGGCTTGGGGCCCTTTACCTGGGCTTGGGCTTGAAAGCCCATGACTTCCTGGATTAGGGTTTGGAAACCCTAAGTTGGTCGGGTTCATGGGCTTAGTGGGCCCGATAGGCCCTACCCGTGGTCTCGGCCAAACCACATCCTACTTTAAGCATGCATGGCCCTAGCAGGGCTTGGGTGGGCCTCAAGTGGTCCGGCCCACTCAAATCTTTTATTTATCTTATTCAAGCACAAATAAATTGGTTGGGCTTGGTGGGCCCCATTGGAAGGCCCACCGGGAATCAATTTGGACCGGGTCGGTCCATGGCCCATCTTGGGTTTCCGGGTGACCCGGAAACCCTACTGGTTCGCCCGGATTCGATCAAACAATTCAAAATATTGCACAAAATCACAAAATGGCAAAAACCACATTCTGGCAGTGTAGCCGGTCTGAGATACCGGTTACACACAGGGCACTGTGTATCCGGTATCTGTTACCGGCTACACACAGGCTTATGTGTGATCCGGCCTGAGTTACCGGATCAACACACAGAACCCCTTTTTTAGGATTTTGGCTATGGGGTTGGGTTTCTAAGCCTCTTGGGCTGTTCCAGGGGTTGTGTGGGCTCCTGGGTGAGCCCACAGTGGTCCAGGTGAGAGGAAGACCTCCTCTCGGTCACTTTTTTGGGGAGATTCGAAATCAAATACCAAGGGAGATGGATGAGGCTCCCACTCTCCTTCCCCTTGGATAAAATACAGCAGAGAATCACATGCTAGATCACCAACAAAACAACAAAAAATGACAGCGAAGAAGGGATGAGAAAGGGGGGTTTAAATATGGGATACATTAGATAAATGATCAAAATAGAGGAACATACTCCTCCATGCAAACGAAATAACCCAAATCAGCCATGTGAGACATGCTTAGACAAAGAATATCATATCATGCTCAAGAGATGCTCATTTTGATATATGTTAAATAAGACGTGTCAAGGAACAATACCTTGGGGTTTTAAACCCCTTGTGTGATGTGGAGGTTCCCTTTGAGGCAAATACAGTTGCTGGAGCAGCTTCTTCCCAAGATCACCAAGTCCTCCCTCCAAGCTTTTTGTTTAATGGAGATGAAGAAGAAGAAGCAAGGAAGGGGTAGAATAGTCCTAGAAGGTTGTGAGGAGGGCTTTGGAGGGCAAGGAGAGGTGGAAGGGAGGGTATACGAACCAGGGGAAGTGGAGAAGAAAGGGTGGAAACCAAGCAAAATGAAGCCAACCCCGAAAATGAGCTGCTGTTTGCTATTTATAAGCAAACTTAATGTATCCGGACTTCAAGTCCGGATACACTAAGGCTCCTTTGTATCCGGACTTGAAGTCCGGATACACTAAGGCTCCTTTGTATCCGGTCTTCAAGTCCGGATACAAAACATAATCATTTGAAAATTAAATGCCGCTGCGAATTTGTCGGGCGAGTGGCGCGAATGTCGCGCGGAAATCTTCTTGTATCCGGCCTTCAAGTCCGGATATACACAAGGGTATGTTTATCCGGTATATTTGACCGGATACAAATCAAAAAATTACGGATTTGCCCTTCGACTTGACCGATTCGACCGATTCGACCGATTTGACACTTTTGGATATCTACGGATTGCCCCCTGCGAATTTTGGTTTAGTCCCTGAGATATTTGATGATTTTTGGATATTTGAGATTTAGTCCCTGAGATATTTCGCTGCATTGGCTGCCACGTGGGCAGTTCCTGCGCCACGTGTGCAGTTTCTGGTTTTGCTGCTCGGAAACTTCGACAGCTCATATCTCCTTCATCTGAACTCCGATTTGAGCAAACTCAATTGCGTTGAACTCGTATCGGAGCCCTCTATTTAATGACATAGGGCTAAGCACTTGGCACGGGGTTCGGGGAAAAGTCAACTTTTGGCCTTCCCTCAAGTTTGACCGCCCACAGAACCTTCATCCAGACTCCGATTCCAGCAAACTCAGTTGCGTTGGACTCGTGTCAGGATTCCCTATCCAATGGTATAGGGCAAGGTAGTCAAATTTCACTTGATCAAAAAGTCAACTTCTTGTCCCCTTGGGGTTTGACTTTCTGCCAGGGTTTTTATTTTCAGCACTTCCAAGGGTGCAAAAATAAGGTGCTTACACATGCCAAGTAGACACTCCACATCTCCATGTACACAGTTCCGGCCTACTCAGGGTTTCGGAAACTCTGAAATGACGGCCTACTCAGGGTTTCGTCATCCAATGCCGGCCTACTCCCCGGGTTTCGGCATTGACAACTAGGCCTACTCAGGGTTTCTGGCTGCTCTACACTGGTCGTGGCAACACACAAGGCCATGCAATTTCAACAACCAACAATAACATTACATTACTAAGCTTAAGTATGGATCCAGGACAAGCTAAACCAAAATAGTAAACCGACGTAAAATCACAACTCTGATTTAAAAATAAAACAATACGTTCAACATCATGTGTAACTCAACTAGTTCACCACATGTCCCTCTGGACCAAAACAGTACCTCATGTATCTCCAGCATTTACTTACAATTCACAACACATGTTCATTGGTAATAAAACCCTTTACTCACACCAAAAGAATTCTTTACAATACATTTCAGAAACTTGCAATCAAGTAAAAATTAGATTAAATGAATTCGCATTCAAGTACAGTATATAATAACAGGAACCTAAATCAGGGACTCCTAGGGTTAGGTACAATGAGATCATCTATCATTAGCCCTTTCGAAATAACCTTGGATGCTTCTAAGAATTTTCAGAATTTCCACTTATATTCTCAAAGAAAATTTAATAGGGAATAATGTTTCTAAAGTCCTAAACAAATCATTAGTCAAGTGCTTGAACTCTCACAATCATCAAAACCAGCTTAGTTGGGTCAAAACTCTACTTCGGCCAATTATTGGACCATGCACTGACCTCCAGTGCTAGGCGCGAGGTCGGCGGATAGTTAAAATCTTTAAGCCGTGCTTTCTTAAATCGGGTAGGCGCGAGCTAGGAGCGAACTAGGCACGAGGTTAGTGCGAAACTAGCGCAAAACTAGCGCGAATTCGGCGGATATAAAAGGGGTTTGCGCGAGCTAGGTGCGAGGTTAGCGCGGGCTCGGCGGATAGGGAAAAAGTCTTTTGCACCGACTACATGTAGTTGGTGCGAGATAGCGCCAACTCGGCGGATGGTACCCTCGAATTTGAACTCTCTGTTATTTCCAGATCTACACGACTGGCCGGAATTTTTCTATCTGTAACAATTTTCCTAGTCTCCTAATATCCCCAGAAGACATTTAAACCACTTTTGAAATTATTCCAAACACATTTTTATTTATCATCATTCAGTACTAAAGAAACTCACGCTCATACGATCTTCTTCCAGAAAACACACATGCATCCGGATTAAACTCACGAATAAATACGAAAACCCAGTTTTAAAACGATGCTACTCACCTCTTGCACGCTTATATCCCAGCAAAAATAAATACTCGAACCACGGCCGATCACCAACAGTTGTCCGCCTGTTTGCTATCGCCGCCCAGATGATCCTCTGGTCGCAAGAGGAAAAACCCTTTGAAACCCTTGATCACGAACACAACAAAATGGCCGGATCTCTCACAGGTTCCCTTCTCTCCCCAACGAAAACCTAAATCGCCAATCAGGTAGCCGCAATCGCCAATCGTCTTCAGTTACGAGAGTATACGAGTATTCCAAAAAACTAAAACCTAATTTTCCTTAAGTATTTATACCTTCCATATGTAGATTGCCGCTCGACAACCTTTGAAATTCCTTGATTCCGTGTGTGCTCGCCCACCGAAATCCCTGCATATACGCACAGCTACTTAAGTTGATACGTCCACATAATTAATTTAAATAAAAATAATTCTTAGCAAAAATTGGGGTTTTACACTGTCAGGGTTTTATCATTTGGAACAAAACATTAGTATTCGACAACTCAAGTCGGATACAAATAAAAATCTTTGTATCCGAAATAATATTTCGGATATAAAGAAAAAGGCTTGTATCCGAAATATAATTTTGGATACAAAGAAAAATGCTTTTATCAGAAATTATATTTAGGATACAAAGAAAAATGCTTTTATCCGAACTTTAATTTCGGTTCAGGGCAAAAATGACTCTCTGCACAGTTTCTGCATGGCATTGACCCTTACCTGCACAGGCAATACTTATTTACATGTAATATCATTTAAATAAATGTCCTCGTATTTTTTAATCTCCATTTACTTAGGATATTACATGTAAATAAGCAAACAACCCCCCCTCCTCGGCCCTAATTTGAATCCATTAAAAATAGATCCAGACCCAAATTCCAAGTGAATAAAAAGTGAACTTTCCAGTTCAAGGCTAAATTATAGTTTTTCAGGTTCGGTAAAAAGATTCAACATGTTAATACTAAGGTATTTTTAAGATTAAAAGGCTCAAAAACTTCATTTATCCAATAACATTGCTAAAAACCTGATTACCGAGAAAAATTATCTTGAAATCTTGCCTTAAAAAATATTTTATTTTTTGGGGTCAAAAATCAACAAAATTCAACCGTAAAAGTTTGACTTTGCGCAAAAAATTGAATTTGGGCCTTTTCCTTTGTGGTTTTGGATTCAAATGGGTTAAGGATCTCAAACCCAATGCTAAGAATTGAAAATTCTAATAAAATATTTCTCTCCTTCAAGATTTATCAAAAATCGTAAAATTTTGGGGTGTCTACAACTGCCCCTCTTTGCTGGAGTTGTAGCACAATGAACAGCAAAGAACAAACACGACTCAAAATTGCACGTTTGAAAGATATTTCATTAATTGAACTTGCTTTAGTCAAACAAAAGAGTGATAAAAAAACATGGATTTGAAGATAGCCAATGAAACCCCTACTTGAAGTCTGACGGGGTCACGTCTCTTCCTTATCTCAGATTTCTTGGAGCTCTCGTGGCTATGAAAAGAAGTCTGAGACAAGCAAATTTTGAAAAGAAGGTGGATTTAAAATTGTCCTTTGCAAACTCAATTGCTTTTGAATGTTTTTCACTTTACAACTCAACAATAAGGAAGGAAATATTTTATTGAAATTTCCATGAATGATTTTTTTTATTTGACATACCTGGGTACCATGTGATGCCCAAACCTGTGCTTGAATTCTCTGTAACTTGCTTTTGCTTCTTCATCTTCTTGCTCTCTCAATAATGATGTATGTGCCCTTGATGCCCATAACCTGCCTTCATGCTTCTTAATTGCCCAAGTGAATGCCCTCTTCTTGATTGATGGATTTGAGAATCATGATCTGTTGATCTAACTTCATGCCCTTACTACCCATGATCTCTCCTTCATTCCTTCTTACTGCCTTAGTAAAATCCTTCTTCATGATTGAAGAATTGGAAACCCTTGTTTAAAGGGGAAAACATGCAACTGCTTCGAAGCTTCATCTTTTTTTTCAAATTCAAAAACTAAGGCTTGACTGCTTCTTCCAATGTTGTAATTCATTTTAATGAAAACCCAAGGGGAAAGACACTGAGCATGCTCCTATTTTGATTTCTTGAAGTATTTGCCCCTCAGTGGAGATGATCATCTTTTTTCCTTTTCTCTTTTTTTCTTTTTTTTTCTTTTTCTCTTTCTCTCTTTGTCTCTCTTTTTTTTTCTTTATTAACCTTTGCAAAAAGAAACCCTAATAAAAGAATGCAAATTCAAGAATAAGAAAATAGGTTTTATACTAGTGGCCTCAGAAATCTCTAATGCTTGCAAAGCCAATGATTTATGAAAAGACATAGATGCTCATCATGGGCCAAAAATATAGTTTTTGCTTTTTTGTGCTTTTATATTTTCCTTCTTTTTTTTTTTTTTGAAAAATGATCCAATCACTTATTAGCATATAGTCCAAAAGAATTAAAATCAAGTTGAATAATGAGAAGATTATTTCAGAAAATGAAGAAAGACCAGAATAAGCCTTCGGAACCTTTAGAATCATTCCCACTACCATTTATGACTTCAACTTCAGCAATAGTTTCCTAATGGTAATTTTGATGGCCATCAACTTGTTCACAGATACTTCATATCATAGTTCTGAATATGTTGCTTCAGTCTTGAAAAGAGAATTTTCCTCAATCACTTGAAGAGTGACTGTATCTCAAAATAACCTCCAGTATGAGGACTTCATCTGGATCTATTCCAATTTTAGACTTTCCTCTCTGATGATTTGCTTCTTGTAGATAGCTGATTATTTGACATGTAGCGCCCTTCCGGGTTTTCACTACATTTTCTTCATTTTTTTTCCTTTTTTCCATTTTTTTAATCCTTCATCACCAGCAAGTATGTAGTCAAAACTGCCTTAATTCAAAATTTCTTAATCAAAGAGGACTTATGAATGGGACGAAATGAAGGCTTGGTGCTTGTTTAGAAAGAAAAGGAATAAAAGGCTCAAATACCATATGATCAAATGGGTTAACTAAAATTGCAATTTTTAAGGCATTTCTTCCCTTGGAATGAATACAAAATTGCCCCCAGTAATGAAGTTCTTCCCTCAATTTGATTTCTTGATTTGAAACTTATTCTCCAGTATTGAATTTCTTTTTCCATTCTTCTCTTCACAATTTTGAAGACAGTCTCCAAATATCTCATAGCATTTGATGATCTCTTTTTCTTCTTTTTTCTTTTTTCTTTTTCCTATTTTTTTTTCTATTTTTTCATTTCTTTGTCCCCTTCTCTGAAAATATCTTCAAAATCCCTTTTGAACTTCAATAATCCCCCCCCCCCCCCCCCCAAAATTTTTTTTGAATTGTCCCTTCATTCTTTTTTTTTATGCCTAAATAAATTTGCCCTAGTGTGGGGTTACAATTCTCAGTTTAGGTTACTTGGAAAATTTATCAAACGCAAAGGGTCTAACTAGGGATTTCAAAAATTTTGAGGATATAAGAAAGAAAGGCCTCTTATCATTTTAAGAAAAGTTTGAATTTTCAGACTTGGTAGAGTTGTATTACATGACTGGCTTAGGATTTTTCTTCTTTTTTTCTTTTTTTTTCTTCTTTTTTTTAATCACCTTCTATCAAGATGAAAGCCTCTTCAAATAAAACCTCTGTTATGAACAAGTTCTTCACCTTTTGATCAATCTTATGGATTTGCATTCTTTCTATCAAATGATGCCCAATTTGATTTCCAATGAAAAGGTCAAATCTTCTCCCATATTTTCAAGTGCAAAGCCCCAAAATTTCTTCAAACAATATTATCAACTTCCCTTTAAACAAATCAACAAGTGAAGCGATCCTTTCTGTATTCTAATGAAGAAACTTCAAATTTTCTTCTATCTTTTCTATTGAAGACTGTGGATCATCTTTGATTCCAAAGGCCATAAAATTGGTCATTTCATAATTTTGTAGAATATTCTTCTCATGCACTTAAAAAGATTTTAATTTTCATATAAAATGTCTTTTTCTTCGATTTTGGTCTCAAAATTGAGCCCAATTTCGAATTCATATTCAACTTAACGGAATTCAATAGAAGATATGACTCATAAGTAAAAAGGACCTTGTTGAAAACTTTTTTCTTTTTTCTAGAGAAATGTAGAAGAGGAAAATTTTTTTTAAAAGAGCCTTTATTGAAATCACTTCCTGAGAACAAGACTCCTTAGGATCCTCAGGATATGTGCGTTCTTTTTATGGTAGTTTCTTTTTAGAGAATAAGGGAATTTGAGAACTGCCCGAATTCTCAAAAGCAAAAGCTGACTTTTCTTTCTTTTTTAGAAAATTTCGTTCTCTTGCTGAGTGAGGCAAGCCTTCCTGCTCATAACCAGGAGCATTTCTTTCAAGATAAACTGTAACGCCCCGAATCCAAGTTACGTAGAGAAACCGTAACTTATCTCCGAAGGTTAATATATAACCCATGATTGCAATATCAGAGTGAAGGAAAACATGAATAAATCAATAACTGGATAATCAGAGTGCACTATAACCCAAGCTCAACAATAAAATACTATAACCAAGGCTAACTCACATGAACAAAGCATATATCCGCTGGTGTCGTCCCTACTAGAATTTGAAAACAAAACAAAACGGAATGGAATGAGATACAAATATCCCAGTAAATAGTACATGCATGCTCAAATACAGTTTATCAATTCTAAAATATGATAGAGTTGTAAATCATGCAATAGTAGCAATAACACATCAGTTCCGAATAATCTGAGTAATCGAATAGTAAACCATCGATCAGTACGAGATAACAAGAATAATCCAGTATAACAACAAAATGTATCATCAAATCAGTAGTCGATAAGTCACTGCAAGACTCATGAAATAAGACTGCCCTTAACTATTGTAAGACCATGTTCACTATGCCACCTCCAGGGTTATGTGCGAAGCCGAGCTACACGATTATCGTCTTATTGCGGGAGACCCATCTAGATACAGTAATGGATTGGCATGTACTAATCCAGTCATAGTCCGAGATACACGATAAAATGAGGGATAGCCGTAGCCAACCAGATACAGAGAAGACCTCACCAAGGTACATGGTAGAAACGCGTACGTCAACAAAGTATTATGACTAGCAAAAAACAATCCTTTCCACTATCTAGCTCCTAACATGGATCCATATCGAGCTATGCCCACTAGACTTTAAAACCAAAACTAACAGAGAAATCCAGTAAGCACAACCCATCTCAATCTCAATCATATCATCCCGAGCTACATAGGGCATCCCTGAGATACACAGAGGTAATAACATCCTGAGATACACGAGGCATCTCCGAGATACACAGAAGCAACAACATCCCGAGATACACGAGGCATCTCCGAGATACACGGAGGCAACAACATCTCTAGATACACGAGGCATCTCCGAGTACATGGAGGAAAACCAATTCCAAACCAGAAAACCAAACATCTATATTCAATTTAAAATCCTCTTTCTATAGAATCCGCGTAAAACAGTGCAATGTAAAAAGTTCCATCATCCTGACAATTCCGTCTAATGAGCGGTGAAATCCAATATTAATAATCAAGATTCAACTACATTCACAAGATCAGAAATTATGGACACAGCTTTATCCAAATAATAAGTTTTACAAGCTCTTTCTAATAACTTCCATGAAATCCCTTTGAGAGTCAAAAATTTATGTACAAGTGTTATTCCAGACTAAAACAATAGTTTCATAGACTAAAAATCAGATTTCAACCTTATAATAATTTCAGTTTTGTTTTACTCATTATAAGTCCAAACAAGAGATTTTCCCAATAATATTTCATAAAGATTCCTTTATACATCAAAATTTATCAAAGCGTCAATTTTTAGTTAAACCAGCAAATCTGAATGTTAAAATTAGAATTTAATCCTAATATTACGTTCAGGTTGGTTCTACTCATTTCGAGTTCAAAACTGCAGATTTTTAATAAAATTATAATCCTTAGTTCGCTCACTCTAGCATAGATTGTTCTTCTAATTCAATTTCATGAAGATACAGTTTTCCACCCTTTAATTAAGGTAATTTTCTGTAGTTATTCTTTATTAAACAAGTTCCCACATCTTGGGTATGATCTGAACCTAGAAAGAAACATTTCCCTAAGCTTGACTTTGGAACCCCAATGAACTAGAACATTAATGTCCTATATAGAGGTACAAATTTTCATGTGGTTAAATACATCATTCATACCCTGATTTTAACACTTCATTTCTCACTTCAGTTAATTTAAATCATCTCAATTTAATCCTTTAGATAATTTCCCAAATGAGTTTTACAAACTAAATTATGCATAAAAGTTGGACAGAATTTATACCTCATAAGAACACTCAAATTATTACTAATACAGTTTTCTGATTTCACTAGTTAATACCTTAGTATATCCCCAGTTAAGTCTTTATTCGTATCATATACACTTTATTTCACAACCCTATTTCTCTAATTAACCTTCACCAAAACCCTTGCCCAACATACATAAACCAACTTCTGATTTGGATAACTGAAACTTCAAAGTAATCCCATTCCCAATGTCTCCTAATCAGCTAAGGTCTTTAATAACCACCAATGAAATTCCCTAAGCCAAAACCTTTACAAAATACTTCTAACATCTATTTAGGTATCATAGGACAGGTTTTAAGCATTAAATCAATAAAATAATGCTTCTGAGAAAGTAATCGAACATGGATAAAGAGTTTTGCATGAGCGCCTACTCCCCTAGGTAGGCCATCCTAGGCGCTCTCACCAAAATTCCCACCTTGAGTTGTGGCTAACCAATTTCAGCTAGGATTGAGCCAGTGCTTCACTATCAAACCATTTCCAGCATGAAACTAACTCTCTAAACAAACATTTACATACATTTGGAATTTAATTGCATCAAATCTCATACTGCTCAAGACTATGTGCCAATATCTCACAAAACAGGGTGCGATAGATTTATTTGTTCACTCTATACCAAATGTCAAATGTAAATCATCCAAACCAAATCAAAGAGTGCTACTTACTAGATGGAAGACAATCCACAGCTTAAACCTTCTCAAATCATCAAGCACACTTCCGGAAATCAAAACTAACTCAGCCGTTGCCCTCCTCTGTTCTAGGCTTCAATTGGATTAGAAGAGATCAGATCTGAGATTTGATTTCAATTTACCAAGAAAATTAAACTAAAATCTCAAATCAAATGCTAATTTACCTAATTGAATTAAATGCAGAGCTAACCTGAAATTCGAGTTAATTGGCCGAAATTTGCAGCACTTGATCAGATTTGAGTTCTGCCGCAAGAATTCCCAAACACTCTCGAATAGAGAGCAAACAGCCATAAATTTTCTCTTTGATCATTAAGAATTCTCCAAATAGACTTGTAGCGCCCCAGGTGTGCGCACCTGATTTCGGTCGCACGACGAGGTGCACGCAAAACGATGCGTGCCTCGGGATTGTTTGGAGTCGCCACTGCCTGATGGGGTGCAGGCAGACACCTGGGTGCCTAAGTTCTTCTACTAAGGCTTGGTCTGCGGCTTGAGATTCTAAGTAGGTTCTCGGTTGCGGTCTGAGGAAGTCCGTAGACACCTCAGTCCACCCCGTCAAGTGACGGGTCCCATAAGTTTCCCTGGTTTGAGTCAACTCAATTGGTTTCTCACTTACCCGATGCCTAATCCAGCATTCAATTTTGGTTAAGTCTGGCGGGACCGCCAAAGTGGTGTGGGTCCCTTTACTTGATTTTATCTTCTTATTATTGAATGAAGTGAGTCTGATTGGGTGGGCCTCGTTGGAAGGCCCGCGGATTCCTTGGTGGGCTTGGTTGAGCCCAAGTGTCCCTTGTGGGCCTCAGTCTAGCCTGAGAGGCCCTTTGGGCTTTGGTCCAAATGAATTGATTTTACTTTAGGGTTTACGTTGGATTATTTAAATGGATTTCATGCCAAAAGTGGGCCGGGATTGCTTTGTGGGCCCTTGAGTGGGCCCCACAGTTGTTTGCCAAGTTATTTTGATTATCTTGATTTAATTATACCAAAGCGGGCCAGGCCTCGGGCTTGGGGCCCTTTACCTGGGCTTGGGCTTGAAAGCCTAAGATTTCCTGAGTTAGGGTTTTGAAACCCTAAGTTGGTTGGGTTCATGGGCTTAGTGGGCCCGTGGTCTCGGCCAAACCACATCCTACTTTAAGCATGCATGGCCCAACTAGGGCTTGGGTGGGCCTCAAGTGGTCTGGCCCACTCAAATCTTTTATTTATCTTAGTTAAGCAAAAATAAATTGGTCGGGCTTGGTGGGCCCCGTTGGAAGGCCCACCGGAAATCAATTTGGACCGGGTCGGTCCATGGCCCATCTCGGGTTTCCGGGTGACCCGGAAACCCTATTGGTTCGCCCGGAGTTGATCAAACAAACCAAAAAATCACACAAGATTAGCAAAAATGGCAAAAAATGAATTCTGGTAGTGTAGCCGGCCTGAGATGCCGGTTACACACAGGTCTTTGTGTACCCGGCATCTATTGCAAGCTACACATAGGCTTATGTTGATCCGGCCTAAGTTGCCGGATCAACACATAGAAGCCTGTTTTCGGATTTTTTGCACTGGGGTTGGGCTTTTAAGCCTTCCAGGGTGTTCCAGAGGTTGTGTGGGCTCCTGTGGGAGCCCACAGTGGTTCAGGTGATGAGGAATCACCTCATTTGATCACTTTTGGGGATTTTGGGTTCATGCAAGACAAAGGAAAAGGATCTGGGTTTATCCCCCATTCCTCTTGGGGTTTTTACAGCAATAAGGTGGGGGCTTAAGTGCCCCTACCTTGGTTCTTCATTCATCACAAAACGGCAAGTGATTAAGCTACACGAAGCTAGACAATAGCATGCACTCAAAACAAACTTCCTAATCTCTACACATGCCAACACACGTAAGCATGCACCTTACCACTAATCATGTTCAAAATAACAACTCACTCAATGGAAAGGCAAAGCAAGGAGAAGGGTGGAGAATGGGGCTTACATGGGGGTACAAGAGATACATAAACACAAGGGAACACCCTCCCCATATACATGAAATGGAGACATGATAACACATTTATATATGCTCAAACATTCTCATTTTCATATATGCATAATAAAACATGTCAAGGAACAATACCTTGGGGTTTTGAAACCCCTTTGAAGTGTGTGGACTTCTCCTTGAAGCAAGAACAGGAGCTAGAGCCTCCCTTGGCACCACCAACAGCCGTGAGTCTCCTTCTTGGTGGGGTGAAGATGGAGAAGAAGACGGAAGGAAGGAGTAGGAGGGCCTTGAGATGATGTTGAAGGGTTTGAGGAGCCTAAGAGGGGCAAGAAGGAGGGATTTCAGAGTAGTAGCCAAGGGGGAGAAGGGGTGGAAACCAGCAGAAATGAATCCAACCCCCGGAAATGAGCTGCTGTTCTTTATTTATAGACAACTTAATGTATCCGGCAACTCAGGCCGGATACACTAAGGCTTCTCCTTATCCGGCCTTGAAGGCCGGATACACAGGTACTCCTTTGTATCCGGTCTTCAATGCCGGATACAAAACATAATCATTTGAAAATTAAATGCCGCCGCGAATTTGTCGGGTGATCAACGCGAATCTCACGCGAAAATCTTCTTGTATCCGGCCTTGGGGTCCGGATATACACAAATCTATGTGTATCCGGTATATGTGACCGGATACAAATAAAAAAATTACAGATATGCCCCTCGACTTGACCGATTCGACCGATTTGACCGATTTGACACTTTTGGATATCTACGGATTGCCCCGTACTAATTTTGGATATTAAGATTTAGTCCCCGAGATATTTTGCTGCGTTGGCTACCACGTGTGCAATTTCCGGCTTTTCTGCGCGGAAACTTCGACAGTTCATATCTCCTCCATCTGAACTCCGATTTGAGCAAACTCAATTGCGTTAGACTCGTATGGGAGCCCTCTATTCATTGACATAGGGCTAAACACTTGGCACGGGTTTTGAGGAAAAGTCAACTTTTGGCTCTCCCTCAAGTTTGACTGGCCCACAGAACCTTCATCCGGACTCCGATTCCAACAAACTCAGTTGTGTTGGACTCGTGTCGGGATTCCCTATCCACTGAGATAGAGCAAGGTGGCCAATTATAATTTGATCAAAAGGTCAAATTTCGACCCCTTAGGGTTTGACTTTTCCGCTAGGGTTTTCATTTTCAGCACTTCCAGGGGTGCAAAAATAAGGTGCTTACACCAGGTTCAGGTCTGCCTTATCACGACACCAGCCCGTCCCTGAGACCTACTTATGGGCCCAATAGAACTTGATAAACACAGTTACCTGGGCAACTACAATGTAATCATCAGAGTGCATAAGCTAAAGAAGTATGGAATTAAAATTTCCATCTAACAAAATATTCACATGTATTATAGTCTCCAAAATATGGTATCTGTATGAACAAAGTACGACTAAGGCAACTAAACAATCACAAGTTCTCTCCAAAAGATACAGACATATACAAAAGCATCTCCCAAAATTATAAGTCCAAAAATAATATTCACATCCCATTTACGATCCCTAAGACCAAATACAACATCATAAAAAGATTCCTACAATGGGTAGTAGTAATCCTCTGGCCTGCACTCAAGCTCACCCATAGTATCTACCCCGCTACATGGCTCACCAAGCAGATCTAAAAACAAATCTGGTAAAACAAAACATGCGTGAGACTTAAAGTCCCAGTAAGCAGCAAACATGCATGGATAGAAACAGTTTATGCAGTTTTGTAACATCATGATTATATTTACAATATAAGGTATCAAATTTAAACCAAAACATTTGAATCAGATATAAAGTGTAATTATAAATCAAATATCTCAATCGGGTAACACATGAAATCAAACCAAGAAATACAATCAAATACTGCAAGCCTGTCATGGTAGGACTTGTGGGTTAGCGTGTCTCTAAATTAGATTAATGACAACTATCCAAGAACAAAGACAGATGGACAAGGACATTAATAGTAACAAGCCAACACCAACACATAGACTAGACTCACAACTCACACCCAACCATTCAAATCAATGATGTAGAACCAGTGATCAAACCAAGGCCAAGCGGAGTAACCTCTATGCTACCTGATGAACCAAGGCCAAGCGGAGTAATCTCTACGCTGCCCAATGAACAAAGGTCAAGCGGAGTAACCTCTACGCTGCCCAATGAACCAAGGCGAAGCGGAGTAATCTTTACGCTGCCCAATCATAACACATACCAGGTGGAAGTTCCCATCCACCGCCAGACCATAAACCAAAAGCTTTTTTTTTTCAAATCACACATGAGTTTTTTTCAACCTCGCTATCATCAATCCAATTAATCAAAACGAACATAAAAAAATCCTCAAAATACATTTTCGGGGAGTGGGTAGTCTTAGGATCCCTGATAAGATCACTATACCAAAAATCAATGGATTCCGAGACAAAAAGTTTTGGACTTCAAAAATATTCCAAGTCTGATTAAAAACGTTGACTTTTCGGTGTATAATTTTTCTAGACAAATCTACAAGGAGTTTCGGGCTCAAATTCTGGTTGTAGTCTAATGAAGGGTAAAAAAATCTTCTAGAATTTTCTGGGCTTCTGAATCACTCATTTGGGTGTCAAACTCAAAAAGTGGCCTTTTATGAAAATCAGGAAAACTGGAAACTTAGGCATGAACTGGAAAGTTGACTTTTTATTGGTTGGGAATTGGGCCTTAAGAGTATTTTTATTGGTTCCAAATGGGGGATAAACCTTATTTACATGTAAAGGCTTAAGTAAATTGAGCAATAAATACAATGTCATTCATGTAATAAGGGTTCTGTGTAGAAGGCTTGAGTTGTTTGGGAAAGGGTTGGAGAAGAAAAGGATGAAGAACAGTCAACAACAGCACCCATGATTAGCCCTTAGATTAATCGCCCAAGGGCGATTAGGTTCAATGCACGCACTCTAAGGGAATAGACAAGGCAACGTTCGCGCGCCCATGCTTGAAAAAGGACCAACGTGCGCTCGTTAAGGATTGACGTTCACGCGTTGAGGTCAAGCGAAGCCAACGTTTGCGCGTTGAGCTCGTGATTAATCGCAAGACTAATCCTGTCCTTCACAGAAACTTGTTTTCAGTGGTTTTAGCTCAGGATTAATCGCCAATTTGCAAGATTAATCGCCAGGTCGGGTTTTCAAACATTTTTGGCTATTTTCAACTCAAAACTCATGCAACTCATTCCTTACCTTTCCAAAACCAAATGGGATGATCATACATCATCCCAAAATGCTTAAAAACACTTTCTAAAACAGGAATCCATCCCAAATCCATAAGAACACAAATCTAATACATGAAACCTCATTTAAAACACAAAATCAAACCCTAATTTGAAATATGATCAATGTGAGTGGAAACCCATGGCAAATCAATAGAAAACTAAAAAATATTATCATACAATCAAAACCCTACAAATTTCTGAAATAAAAACCATCATGCAAGATCATTTCATCAAATAAACCAAACCCTAGAGAGAGAATACGAATTTTGGTAATACATTTTGTTTTGAAGGGTTTGCTACTTACTTGCTAATGGAGAAGCAAACTTTTCCTCAAGCTCTCCCCTCCTTCTCCTTCCTCTTGAAGCTTCCAAACATGCTTCCACAATTCTCTCTCCTGTTCCATATGATTAAGACAAGAGGGAGTGTTCTAAAAAATACTTAAAATTGAAATTAGGGCATCCTTTTATATTCCCAAGTTTTTGGTCTTTCAAATCTGCCCCTAAACAAGGCTTTTATTCAACTAAAACCCTAGAGTGTACCTAAGACATACCAAGGGGTACCTTAGTGTTATTTAAGTTGGTACCTTGGTATTAAATGGGGGTACCTTGGTGGTTCAAGGGTTTTTCTTTAACTATTTCAAGGGGTATACCTTAGGGATACTTGGGGGGGGGGGGGGGGGGGTACCTTAGTGTTATTCGAGGGGGGTACCTTGGTATTTCAAGAGGTTTGCCTTAGCCACTTCAAGAGGTATGTTTTAGGGATGCTTGGGAGGTGTACCTCAGTTAACACAAGAGGTACGTTAGTTATATGAGGGGTACTTTAGTTCTTTGAGAAGGTACCTTGATGTTTCAAGGGATTTACCTTAGTCATTCTAAGGGGTAACATGAGATAAGCTTAGGGGGTGTACCTTAGTTATATTGAATGCTGGATTAGGCATCGGGTAAGTGAGAGACCAACTGAGTTGACTCAAACCAGGGAAACTTATGGGACCCGTCATTCAACGGGGTGGACTGGGGTGTCTACGGACTTCCCCAGACCGCAACCGAGAACCTACTTAGAATCTCAAGCCACAGACCAAGCCTTAGTAGAAGAACTTAGGCACCCAGGTGTCCGCCTGCACCCCATCAGCCGGTGGCGACTCCGAATTTTCCCGTGCCGCGTTTCCGACGCGCGCACACTTGGATTCGCAAATCACAAGTAGGTAGCACCGATTTTTCGTTTCGTTTTGTGTTCTGGAGGTTAATTGATTGTGTTGCATGATTTTTGGTTGTATTTACATGTATTTAGTATAGTAGGGATGTTATATGTATGCTAGAACTGATTAGAACATGAAAATTTGAGTTTTGGTACACTGTATGGCCGATTTCGGGGGGACCGCAGACCTCTCTGTGCTCGGCGCTCCTAGGCACTAGTACAAATGGTTTAGACCGCCGACGACCGCTTACTGACAGGTAGTCGGCGCTCTAATTTAAACTACCACCTACCCTAGACCGCCCAGGCGGTCCTGAGCGATCCTGGGCGCTCTAGCCAGAAAATGTAATTTTGACAGTTTTTCATCCCTTTTCTTCTCCAACCCTTTTCCAAATAACCCGAGCCTCCTACATAGCACCCTTATTCACCTGAAAGACATTTAAGTAAATGTCATGTGTATTTATTGCTCCATTTACTTAAGTTTGTACATGTAAATAAGGTTTTACCCCCCATTTGGGGCCAATAAAAAGTCAACTTTTCAATTTATGCCTAAATTTCCAGTTTTCTCGATTTTTATCAAAAATCCGGTTTTGAGTTTGGTACCCAAATGAGTGATTTAAAAGCCCATAAAATTCTAGAAGATTGGTTTACCCCTAACTAGACTATAACCAGAATTTGAGCCAGAAACTCCACGTGGATTGGTCTAGAAAAATTTTATATCCAAAAGTCGACGTTTTTAACCAGACTTGGAATATTTTTGGGGTCTGAAACTTTTTGTTTCAGAATCGATTGATTTTTGGTATGGTGAACTCACTGGGTATCCTGAGACTATCCCACTCATCCACCAATGTGTTTCCTCTATGATAGAAAGGCCTTCCATGAGGGAAGTACTGCAAGTTTAGTATCCTGAATGCGTTCCCTCCATGAGGGAAGTGCTGCAATCTCTTTAATGTGTTTCCTCTATGAAGGAGAGGCTTTCCTTGAGGGAAGTGCTGCAATCTCCTTAATGCGTTTCCTCCATGATGGAGAGGCCTTCCATGAGGGAAGTGCTGTGGCAAAGTATTCAAATGTCCATGAGTCCTGTTATGATTTGTTGATTATGATTGATACTCAGATTTGATTGGCAGGCAGATTTATTCTAGTTGTCTTGTATCTATTGATATATTATAGTGGGATTATCCGGTTTATCTGCGTTATTGTTTCCGATGCATATTTTAATCTAGAGCATGTTTTAGAACTGTGAAAAATGTTTATGAGCATGCATGTGCTACTTACTGGGATATTCGTATCTCAGACCGTTTTGCTTTGTTTTGTTTTCATATCTTGGAAAAGACGATATCGGTGGGTAAACGTTTAGATCATGTGAGTATCAGAATATAGATATGATATTTCATTTGAGATGGGTTTAGTTGACTCTGATTATATATTTAAATATTTTTTTTGTGTTTCCTGTACTCTGATTTGCGTTCCTGGGTGGATACGTAACCATTCGGTGACGAGTTACGGTTTAGTCCACATAACCCGGATTCGGGGCGTTACACAAACAATTCCCAAATACCCTAAACTTGATGGTACATAGGTTAAGATTGAATAAAAACACTTCCATAGTGAAAAATTAGGTTGAAAGACAAATTTTCAAAATCTGACAAACAGGGCGCTTGACTGGTCGCTCAAGCGGCCATACAATTTGGTCGTTTCGGGGTTGGTTGCTCGATAGGTCGCTCGAGCGACTGTTCATGTGACAATTCAATCTGGGAAAATTGCTCTCGGGTTTTGAATTATACATAGGGCGCTCGAGCGACTGCTTAGGCGACCCGATACATTAAAATCAGAAAGTTTACGAAATTAAATAAAAATTTCACAACTCAATATCCAATACATCAAATCCATTCTAAATCATTCTAAAATACTTAGTAAACATATTAGAACAATTTCCAACAAGTAAAACATCACAAATAACAAATACATCTCATCAAATCACCGAATAACCATGAATATCGACTAAACACGAATTTTTTTCAATAAAAATTTCACAACTCAATATCCAATACATCAAATCCATTCTAAATCATTCTAAAATACTTAATAAACATGTTAGAACAATTTCAAACAAGTAAAACATCACAAATAACAAATACAACTCATCAAATCACCGAATAACCACGAATATCGACTAAACACGAATTTATTGTTTTGTGCAAGATTTAAAGGGACTACTTACTTGTTTTGGAACTTAAACCTCCTCTAAAAGCACTAAAATATCACCCCAAACTATTCCAAATGAGCCCAAAAACTCCTTGATCTTTTCTGGGTTTTACTGAACGAAAATCCTCTTGTTTCCTTCTGAGATATCTGCTCTAACAGTTACTCAAGATTAGGGTTTGATCTTAAGAAGACAAAGAGAAGAGTTGGAGAGGTGAAGAGGGCGTGCGGCTGTTCTTTTGGAGTTGAACGTGAATAGCCACATGCACACTTAGGTTATTTTATTAATTCTTTTCCTTTTACTAAATTACCCATACTAACTCTTTCACCCTAATATACATTCTTTTTTTACAACCCTACCCTTAATCCTTCTTCATTCAACCACACAAAATCAGCCCCATCAATAATTCAAACCAACCCAAGACTCTAGGTCAACATTCTCTTTATGGGGTTCGGCCACTCCCTTATTATTTTATTTTAAATTAGTTCTACACTATAATAATCTGATTAATAATATCTAAAAGTTCTCCCTAATTTAACTTAAAAATCTCACCTTTGATTAGCCTTCCAAGTTCTCCTCCGGTTCACCTTGGTCTTCCACAGGTTGAACCAAATCCTCAACCACTGCATATTATAAATAACTCAGTTAATTTATTTATTAAGTATAATTATTTTATTACTAAAATCTGGGATTTTACACCCTTCATATGAATATACCATCTTGAGGGTATAAGCACCTCATTTTTGCACCCCTTTAAAAAGCCTGAAAGCAAAACCCTAAAAGACAGGTTTAAACCCTAAGGAGCAGATGATTTTCTGCCTGAGCCCAAATTGATTGCTATACCCTATCCCAATGGGTAGAGAATCCCGACACAGTTCTAAAGCAATTAAATTTGTAGGAATCGAAGTTCGGATGAAAAAGATATGAGCAAAACAATCCCAAGGGCAAATTAGTCAAAACTTAAAACGTCTTATTTAAGTTAATCAAGACAAATAAAAAATAATAAAAATTGGAAGGGCTTGACTCGCTCGAGTGGGTGGCTGAGTCACCTCAGCCGTCAACTCAACCAAAAAAGGGGGAGAAAAAAGGGCAAATCTGAAAGATTTGTCGCAACCGCACACAATAACCGCATATGGTGTGCGGTTGATTTTTTCGGCCACCGCTCGCGCGAGCCAATCAGAGCAAGCTGTGCATGAAAACTAACCACATTTACAGTGTAGTTACATGTCGAGTTAGTCTGCGCCTGACCAATTTGTCCCCCTATTTAATGCTGAAAAGACGCGGTCAAACCGCACATGTTCTGCGGTTTCGACCAAACCGCTCATGCTGTGCGGTTTTGTCCCTGTGCACTATAAAAGGAAAATTCAAACCATGCATAGGGGATAGCTGGTTTTTATTGTTTCTCCTCTGCTCCCTGAACTTCTGAACCACTCCTCTCCACCACCCTCAAGCCTTCAAATTCACTTCAATCCTTTCAAACACCTTCCTATCCCTTCCTCTTCAATCCAAGTGAGAAGGGGAGTTGGAGAGCTTGCTGGAAAGTTGAAAGGAGCTGCTTCAACTGCTGTTTGGGCTTCAAAGAGCTACCTACACCTCACTAAAGGCTTGTAAATCAACCAGGTAATGATTCCTATAATCTTTTATCTCACATATATAAGATGGAGTGTATTTCATGAAGTTTAAGAGTATGTTGTCTCCCACTGTTAAAAGCTACCATCCACCCTAGTATCCTTTGTTTGCTTCTCCTTCGCATTACATGGAAGTTAAAAGAGTAAATGGAAACACAAGTGCAACTCCATGGGAGGATGAGAGGTTTTGTCACTTCATTTCAAGCCATTAAAGTCACTGTTTTATAACCTTATTGATTATTTGAAAAGGGAGTAGGATCCCTCATGTTGATGATCGAATGTACCCCCATGTGAACCCCCCTCTTTATCCTTTCTTGTAGAGATTTTCCTCTTGCTTCACAAGGAGTTGCTTTCACATTTCCCAATGGGACTTGTGAGCCATGATTATGCATGCTTGAGTGTGTTGATTTGTGTGTTTAGTGTATAGTAGGACATTTTTCTCATCTTTGAGATGCATGTCCTCCCATGCCCCCTTGGTCATGAGTCTTTAGAGCTGCTGCTAGTGGCAACAGTAGCACCCCACACTCCCCTGTTATGACCCATGTAGGTTGCTGCTAGAGATAGCAGCAAACCCCTTTGCTCTGTTGTTGTTCCACCCACCAAAGTGCCACTGGTCTGGTGCACTCACAGATCCCTCAACCCCCCACAATAGTTGTCGTTCCCCCTTGGTTACAGCATGCTTTCATCTACTTTTTATGAATGCTTATATAGCATGCCTTGTTGCTTGTCCTCCCCCTACCTTTCCCTATTATTTCCTAGCATGTTAACCATGTATCTCCCTCCCCCATGTATAGTTGCTGTACCATTCCCTTACAGCAGGCAATTTCCCCATTCATGCTCACATGGCTTGTTCTCTTTGTTGCACACACGCACACACCATGTGTTATTGTTTTGGTATGCATATGTCCCTAAGTATCAGGCATGAGAGCAGCCTCTCCCCCAACCCTCATGCAATCCCCACACCTACTTAACATGCTTAAACTCCCTTCAACAATTGCTGTCCCAGTAGGAATAACCACCCCATAGTAGTTGCTGCTTCCCCCCTTCACGGCATATATTTTTCTGTTATTGTTGTGTTTATGTTCGCATGTCTGTTTCTATTGTTTGCACACACACACACCATGTGCACACCCACCCCCACCCTAGTAGCATGCTAGGTCACTCACACACATTGCTACCATCTCTTCTTGCATGAAATTGAGCCCGGCTACCTGCTGCCCCCATGTATGGTGTACGTGGAATCATGAGTATGCATTGTCTTGGATTGAAGCATGAGTTGAGCCCTTGTTTACATGATCACTATTTCGATCATGTAATGTATCTCTTTGTCTCCCCAATATTTGCTGTTCCAGCATGCTCCTTCACCCCCCATATATCCCCAAGATCAATCCACCAATGTCATGCATGAGGAATGTGGGATTCTTTATGTTTTAAGATGTATAGCCCATGCTTGATTGCTTGATTGGTTTCCATTGGTCTTGATTGCTTGCTAACTTGTGAATTGAGAGACCAAAACAGGGACTTCTTGGTCCCTATATAATTTTTATACATGACTCCAAGGGCAAAGGGCAGCATCCTAAGCCTTCCCCTTCTCCCCTCGTTGCAAAGATACATAAAAAAGGGAGAAATTTGGTGAATTTGAGGAGAAAGCAAGCCACTGTGAGTCAACACTGTGACTGACAGTAACCCTCGGAATAGTGGACAAGAAGGGACTCCCAAACCCCCATGAAAGTTGCCTTTTGGGCTTTCTGGGCCAAAACCGCATACACAGAGCGGTTCACCCCTGAACCACACCTGTTTTATGGTTGGGCCCAGTAAACCCCCATTTCCAATAAGTCTAAAAGAATTTGAACCCACTAATTGTCTTGTACATTTAATTAACCCCCAAACCAAATAACCAAATCCAGTACACGGGGTTATCCAACATAACCCCAAATGGGAATTGGGCTTAGCCGAAGCCCTACTTGGCATCCCATGGACCTTCCAACGGGCTCCACATCAGACCAACTTCACCTGGATAGAAAGATAAAATCAACTAAAATAAAAGGGACCCAAACTTTTGACGGTCCCATTCAGACTTAATAAGTGATCATTCTGGTTTAGGACATACGGGTGAGTTAAACCAAGATTGACTCGAACCAGGGAAACCCATGGGACCCATCAACTGATGGGGCGGACCGGGATGTCTACGGACTTCCCCGGACCGTAACCGGGATCTTAACTAGAATCTCAAGCCACAGACCTTAATAGACATCCTTAGGGCATCCAGGTGTCTGCCTGCATCCCATCAAGCAGTGGCGAATCCTAAACCCCCTTTTCCCTTGCATATCTTCGCGTGCACCCCCCCCCCCCCCCCCCACCCCTTCTGGGCCAATGTGTTCACATAGGGTTTCATGATTGAGTAAAAAAAACATGATAAAAATCAAAGAAAGCAAACCTAAAGTAAAACACCAAAGAGGCTAGATTTAAGTTAAATCCTTGAAATAAAAAAATTAAAATCAAAATATTGAGGAATTAAACCTGAACAATCTAGGGTACAGATTTAGTCAAAATCTCTCATTAATTGAAAGAACTAAACCGAATACACCCATGTTGATGTAAGACATCAAATGGGAGAATTTAGACCATAGAATCTTCTCTCAAAAATTAAAATAGCATAAAAATCATCTCATAATATTGAAGAACAAATCTAAACAGTTCTAAGGTATAGATCTAGTCCAGATTTCTCATTAGTTGAGAGATCTAAACTAGATTCACCCATGTTGATGAAAAACGTCAAAAAGGGAAAGTTCAGACCATAGGATCGTCTCTCAAAAATTTAAATAACACAAAAAGCATCTCATAATATTGAAGAACAAATCTAAACAGTTTTAGGGTACAGATCTAGTCCAGATTTCTCATTGGTTGAAAGATCTAAACCAGATCCACCCATGTTGATGAAAAAACATCAAAAAGGGAGAGTTTAGACAATATGATCTTCTCTCAAAAATTAAAATAACACAAAAATCACCTCATGAAACCCTAGAGGTTACTTTAAGGCTTTTGATTTCAAATCTACCATATTGATCATGATAGATCCAAAATCTTAGCCTAATAATAACCAAAAGAAAGAAAAAATATTAAAAAAAACAAAAAAACAAAACTCTAGGAGGAAAATAAGATCTAATGCTATGAACAGCATAGATCCATGGTATTCCTCCATATTTCAGAAATAAACAATCACATATATAAACAAAGTATTTTAAAGACTCATATCAAGGATTACAACACAAAAGAGTCTATCCTACGAATCCACCTGTCCTCCTTTCCTTTAGCTCTCTCTTCACGTTTTACGACTAGAGAGTAGTCTTGAGGTACTTAGAGATAGGTTTGGGTTACAATCACACATAGGCCTTATTCTACAGAAAAAGTAGAAGACAGAATAATCCTAGAATTTTGAAAACAGAAGAGAAAAGAAGAGGAGAGGCATACCTGGATTTCTGAAAGTAGAGAGACAGGGGTTCCCTTCTTCACTTGGACCTCTTCAATCTTCAATTTCTGGCCCTTTGCTTGAGGAGAGCCCCTCTATTTATAGGCAAAAGTAAGGGTAATAAAGTCCTAAGGGTAGACACAAAAGTGTGTCTAAAACCTTCCAACTTAACCCTAAGGCATTAGTTCAGAGGCATTTGGTTAATCTCGGAGGCTAAATTTGGGAATTCCCACTTCTAAGACAGAGGTATAGAAGTAAATAAGTGAAAACTCTCAGGATTTTTTCATTTGGAACAAAACATTAGTATCCGACAACTGAGGTTGGATACAAACAAAAATCTTTGTATCCAAAATAATATCTCGGATATAAAGAAAAAGGCTTGTATCCGAAATATACACTACAAAAAAGAGGGGCTTTAGCGGCGGGTTTTTTGCGGCGGTAGCCAATTACCGCCGCTAAAAGCCCATAAATACATTTACGCGGCGGGAGATAGTGTATCACCATTGAAAAAAGTCATTAGCAGTGGTAAATTTTTACCACCGGTAAAAAGTATGGCGCGAACAGCAATTTCCGCGCGAAGATTTGACGCGTGTTTTTACCGGCGGTAGTGCTGCCGATAATAATGCCAACTACCGCCGCATAAGAAAATATTTGTTGTGTTTTTTTAAATTAAAATATATATTTTTCGCGGCGGTAATTACCACCGCGAAATATATTTGTACCGGCGGGAACTTATTACCGTCGCAAAAGGTTATATTCTCGATCACGTGAAATGGGTTTGTAGCTGCGGTAATAAGTTACCGCCGCTAAAAGGTTATACTCCCGATCAAATGGGTAGTTAGCGGCGGTAACTAATTACCGCCGCTAAAAGGTATACTCCGCTCGCTCGAAATGGGTTTTTTGCGGCGGTAACTAATTACCGCCGCTAAAAAGGTTATACTCCCTTCGCGCGAAATGGATTTTGGCGGCGGTAACTTATTACCGCCGCTAAAAGGCTACCCCGTTCGCGTGAAATGGGTTTTTAGCGGCGGTAACTAATTACTGCCGCTAAAAGGATATAAATCCCCAATTTGCGGGATTGGGGTTGTCTTCTTTGTGCGAAAGTTACTGTTGCTGGGTTTTGTTCAACGGCCGGGGTTTTGTTTGGTCGTCGCCGTCGCCAACTGCCGTTGCCGTTCACCGTGGTCAAGCCGCCGGCGCCGTTGAACGTCGCCGTTCTCCGTGGTCAAGTCGCCGGCGCCGTTCTCCGTGGTCAAGTCGCGCACCAGTCACCAATCGCCGTTCTCCGTCGCCAATCGCCGTTCTCCGTGGTCAAGTCGCCGTTCGTAGGTATGTTCTCACCAACACCTAATTGATAGAAACGCTTTCAGAAGTCTGCTCTCAAGTTTCTTAATAGAGAGTTTGAGATTGGTCGATTCCTATTTTGCACCCATAAATTTTTATTTCAAGGTTCTCCAACAAAAACTCAGAGTTGTTATTTCAAGTTAGGATATCCACCGCACCTTTTTTTACTTTCATTTAGACCATATATATGTGATTGTGAGAATCTTTTCTGCTGTAGTCATTGGCTAGAGGTTTTAGCTTTATATATTTGGAGCATTCTAATTTTGTTTAGAGTTTTGAATTTTATTTATCTTATTAGTAAAAATTTTGCTTTTGTTCAAAGTAAGTGTGAATAATGTGGGTCTTTTTTAGACTTCAGTCCGTATCCTATGGTATTCTTTTACCAATTAGACACAAATTTAACCAACAAATTTGAAACTATTTTTGGGTTGTTTTTTAAATCAAAATATCTACGGGAAATCTGCTTTGAATTTTTTTATTAGATGGTTTACTATATAAGTTTCTTTGCTGAGAACCAAATCAGTAGTTTATTTTTCTTTTTTATATCTGCAGATTTTTTTTTGAATTGTTTCCTACTAGACCTTTAGAGACATAGGCTTGGATTTGGAAGAGATGTCTTTATTTGATGGATAGAGGTCTTTATCTTCTCCTGTGTTTGAAAATAACTAACTTGCGGTTTAGAGGTGAATAAATTGTAGTATCTAATAGGAAGAAGTTTCGGCAAAAAGAAAAGATATAAGAAATTACATTTGATTAGGAGCTGTAATTATGCTCCTGACCAGTTTACCTGTTGAGGCAACTAACCCACATATCGATATATGACTTTTAAGATCTTATATGATTCCTATTGCTTTGGTCAATTCAATTTATCTCAATCGTTCGTCTTCATTGAAGTTCTTAAGCGTTGTATTCACATGAAAGGATTTCATAAGCATATATTGATGTATATGGAGATAACTAGCATACTACATACGTTGGCGAACTCTATCAATAAATACTTTAATACAAGGACTGCATTGTGTCTATATTTTCAAATATGCAAAATATTATTATTTAAAGTAAAAAAACTGCTATATCTGAAAACATCATCAAAAATAAATTGAGATTTGTACAAAGATAATGCTGAATAACAGAAGATGTTTGAGCAAGAGAACAGAGAAAAGATCCCAGAACAAACACATACGGATTTTGAGACAAATCCAACAAAAAAACTCTCTATTAAGCATACTTTTTCTAGTTTGTCCGAGAACTTAGAAGGCCAAGACTCTCCTTCCTATCCAAGATAAGGGACCTTTGCTCACTTGTTTTTCATGGGTTGTTCACATGTCGACTAGATGCATACGAACTCATTGAAATTAAACAATTTCGCATTACCAAAAAAAATTACTAGAAGTACGAACACATTAAGCTGACCAATTTGTTTATTTGTCTTTATATCGACTTAGATACTCTCTTTAATTTGTTGAAGCTTAATCTGTCGCTATCTGCTGAAAGGGTTTTTTTAGAAGGAAATGAAAGTCTTTGGCACTAATCTCTAACCTCAAAGTCCCAAGTAATAATGTTTATAAATAGACAGACCAAGTCACCTAGATGATGGCCAATGTGATATATCTTAATGATGACTTTGTTCTCTACTTTTTATTTGGATTGAGCCGTATGGAAAAAAACAACAAACAAATATTTTAGGAAAAATTTAAATTCCCATAAAATTCTAATTCTTTTTTGCTAGCTAGTCATTAGGATCTCAATTACTAGGTTTTGTCAAGTGTATTAATAACCATTAGATGTTAATCTTATTGATGCACTATAAATATGTATGATTTCATCTTGTGCAAATGATAGTCCTCCTCGGGATTTTAGCTAGACATGCATTCTTATTATTTGAGGTAAGTAACACAAGATAGCTTCGGTTCTATATATATATATATATATTTTTTGGCTAAATTGATTTGTCTACTTATAATTTTACTGACGCATGATTCATTGTTATTTTCATGCAGGGCTATTAAATTGATACGAGTTGCAATATCACTTGTTAATGGAAACCATTAATTTACTGTTCTTTAGTTTAATTTATATGACATGAATGTTTGGAGTATTTTAATTTTATTAGAATCTCTTTTAATTCACTTTCTTCTTTGTAATTGTTTTGCTCTATTTGTTATAAAATTTGCTACGAAATGAGGTATTTTATAGGTATTTTACAGGATTTTCGGTCCACCTAATTATAGTTTTTGTATATGCAGGTAATGGCTTTTAGTGGCGGTAATTACCGCCGCTAAAAGCCAAAAGTTTTAAGCGGCGGTAATTACCGCCGCTTAAAACCTGAGTCATATTTTACTTATACAAAGTATTAGTGGCGGTATTTACCGCCACTAAAGGCATATGGAAGCACGTGAGGATTTTAGCAGCGGCAATTACCGCCACTAATAGAAGGTATTCGCGGCGGTAAATGTTTCCGCCGTTAAAAATTCCTTATTACCCGGCGGAAAAACCCACCAGTAAAAAGGGTTTTAACGGCGGTAATTACCGCCGCTAAATTCCCGCCAGCTATTTCTCCGAAATAGCGGCGGTAATCTGGCTACTGCCGTTGTGGGCGTCGCCGATTCGTTTAGCGGCTCGGTATTAAGCGGTGGTAGGGTTTACCGCCGTTAAATATTTAACGGCGGTAATTTGACTTTTACCGGCGGGATTCTACCGCCGGTAAAAGTCGACTTTTTTGTAGTGATAATTTCGGATACAAAGAAAAATGCTTTTATCCGAACTTTAATTTAGGTTCAGGGCAAAAATGATTCTCTGCACAATTTCTACATGGCATTGACCCTTACCTGCACAGGCAATACTTATATACATGTAATATCATTTAAGTAAATGTCTTCGTATTTTTTAATCTCCATTTACTTAAGATATTACATGTAAATAAGCAAACACCCCCCCCCCCCAGTTTGAATCCATTAAAAATAGTTCCAAACCCAAATTCCAAGTGAATAAAAAGTCAACTTTCCAATTCAAAGCTAAATTTCGGGTTTTCAGGTCCGGTAGAAAGATTCAACATGTTAATACTAAGGTATTTGTCAAGATTTAAAGGCTCAAAAAAATCATTTATGCAATAACATTGCTAAAAACCAGATTACCGGAAAAAATTATTTTGAAATCTTGCCTAAAAAAATATTTTATTTTTTGAGGTCAAAAGTCAACAAAATTCAACTGGAAAAGTTTGACTTTGCGCAAAAGATTGAATTTGGGCATTTTCCTTTATGGTTTTGGATTCAAATGGGTTAAGGATCTCAAAACCAATGCTAAGAATTGAAAATTCCAATAAAATATTTCTCTCCTTCAAGATTTATCAAAAATCGTACAATTTTGGGGTGTCTACAATGGGACGATTGTTCCACATGTAACATACCTAATTTTTGCAAATGTTTCTTGTGGACTCACTTAAGAATACATTAACTGTTGGATACTGCATATAGAAGCACCAAACTCCAACAACAACAGCAGGCTACAATGTAGCCTTAAATTGCATGCATACGATTTCATCTCATCTTCAACTGCATTTCGTCTGTTCCATTTGTACTAGATACACTGTTCCTACTAAAAGCTCAAACTTATAATAAGGATGAACTCTTATATATTTAATTATATATTCTTGACATTGTGCTGCTGAACGCATTTAGAAGTCAAAGTGAACGTTTTGCTCTCTCCTTTCCCTCCCCTTCCCCTCTCATGTATGGTAATGAGCTTGAAGTTTCTAGAAAGTCTCCGCCATTAATCAAATACAGAAATAAAACAAGATTAGAGTACGAGTGATTCCGTTAATGTAACAAAGTTCTCCTACGTGCTTCGTCAGGTCTTTCACTTCTAGCGGGTGCTCATATTAGCTCCTTTGCTTGCTTTAATGCCACTTTTAGTAGTGAAATTATTTGCATTAATTTAACTTTCAATCTTATCTTTCCTTGCGAGAGCCCCATTTTAAATTTTGTAAAGAACACTCTCACAAGCAATGAGTTTTTTTTTTCTTTCACATGGATAATCCCACCGAATCGGCATCCCACTCACATAGACAGCTGACAAACTCAATTCTGTTTACATATACAGAAGAGCCACCAAAGTGGTAATATATATATATATATATATATATATGCTTAACGAGTCACGCTTTAACCGAGCTTCACTCAAGCTCATTAAATTAACGAGCCTAAAAGCTTCACTCAAGCTCATTAAATTAACGAGCCATTTTAGGCTCAGGCTCGGCTCAAAATAGAAAGGTTTTTAATAAAACATTTTATTTTTCTTAAGATTCTGATATTTTGGCCAACTGAAAATAAAAACCGTTCACGCATGCTTTTATTAATAGGTTAGATTTGGTCCAATAATTTGGAATATCCTAAATAAAATAACTGTATTTTTTGTTATGATCGAGATGGGTATTTTGATTAATGTAAAAATTAAAAAAATAAGGGGAATTTGAAAATTATAATCATTATGTTATAAGAAAATTTTATAATATCTTTTTAATGTATTCAGGTCCTATTTATATGTGTATGATTTGAAAGTAAATATATATTAATGCTTTAAGAAGATACTAATGAAAAATAACATATCTTACAAATATTTTTATTAAAAAAATAAAATGATTGTTTTAACGTCCCGTCCCCTTTTCTTTCTTTCTTTCTTTTTTTTCTGTTTTTTAATATTTCTTCAAGTAATATCTAAACTTTTTTTAAAAGATCTTCAAACTTTAACTAAGATAAGGAATTTTCGGACCAGAACTAATGCAGGGGATCCAAGACAAATGATGTTGAACTATCAGATTGCACATTGATGGCGTTGAAATACCATGAGTTGGCAAATCAGTGCAAAGGCGGGAAGTGATTGTGATATCTTCCTAATTGGAGCAGTTTTGAGTGCGTTTTAGTATTTTGGCCATAACTTTGGCTACGGGTATCAGAATCGCGCATATGACCCCAATTCGAAAAGCTATTTTCGGCGTGCATGCCGTGGACACCCACCTAAGTAGAAGTGCATCTTTTCCGACGTCAAATTCCGCTATTGTCCCCTCCGAATCACTATTTTTGGTTATTTTTTGCAATTTTTGGTAATATTTCGCTTGTCAATTAGGAAGAGATTTTAAACCTGATTTGGGCCAAATTTTTCACAGGTTGCTTAATTTAGTCTAAATTTAATTTAAGCATGCTTTAGGGGATTTTGCCGTTTTTAGTAACTTTCCAATACAGATTATTTTTAGCTATAAAGTCCTACTTGTGGACTGATTTTAGTATTACTTGATTAAATAATATTGTAGACACCCCAAATTGCACTAAAAATGAGAAAATAATGAAAACATTAATTGGAATTTAAAACAGGCCAAAAATGCATGAAAATCAATAATTTAAGCCTTGCCCGTATTGTACCTACGGGTTAAGCACACCCGAATTTTATATACGGGCACGCAGCGCCCGTAATACATATACGGACACCATTGGACCGTAAATCATTTACGGGCACATTAGATTCGTGCAAGTTTTATTCTTCTCTCGATTTCTGAGCCTTATCTTTAATCCAATATCCCTTTAAATGAGCGAATTATATATTTTATTCGTGCGAAATATCTTTGTGGATAATGGATTGGCATGATCTTGTGTTTAATTCAAACTGAAACTCTATCTTGCCAAACCTTGGACCAACCATGCCCCTGTGTTTGCCTATAAATAGAGGGCTTTTCCTCAAGCAAAAGGACATGAAAATTTTAAGTCCAAGAAGCTCCAAGAGAAGAGAGGAATCCCTGCTGCTCTGCTTGCTCAATCCAGGTAAGTCCCTTTTCCCTTTTATTTTCTATCTTCAATTCTAGAAGTAATAGGATCTTCTCCATTGTTGTAAAATAAGGCCATCCTTTTATCTTGTATTCCAAAACTTGTCTCTAAGTACCTCAAGAGTCTCTCTAGCTGTAAAACGTGAAGAGAGAGCTAGGGAAAAGGGGAACAGGTGGATCCCTAGAATAGAACCCCATATCTGTTTTTCTCTTTTCTTTTAGAATAAAGCCTTTGATTGTGTTTGTGTACCCAAACCTATCTCCAAGTACCTCAAGAATCCTCTCTAGCCATAAAACGTGAAGAGAGAGCTAGGGGAAAAAAGAACAGGTGGATTCGTAGGGTAGACCCCTATGTGCTCTAATTTGTGAGATATGGCTGCTTTGAATATCCTGATAATGTTTTAATGGTTTTTATGTGAAATCTAAATCAATCATATGAATTCATGATGTTTATAGCATGAGATCCCCACTTTTTTCTAAAATTTGGATTTTCACCACTTTTGCACCTACAGCACTGTTTTCGTGATTTTAGGCTAAGATCCTAGATCCATCATGATCAATATGATAGATCTGGATCCAGAAGCCTGAAAGTAACTTCTAGGGTTTCATGAAGTGGTTTTTGAGTTGTTTTTCACTTTTGAGAGAAGACCCTACGGTCTAAGTTCTCTCCTTTTGATGTTCTTCATCAACGTGGGTATTTTTGGTTTTGATTTTTTGATTTAACGTGAAATTTGGACTGTATCTATGTCCTGGACTATTCAAGTTCAATTTTGAAATATTTTATAAAAATCATATTTTTCTAGATTTCTAGAATTTAACTTGAAATCAGATTTTTGAAGATTTCACTTTAAATTGATTTTATTTGATTTTATCTCAATTTTATTTTAATCATGAAACCCTAGGAATGGTATGATCATATTTGAAAGTTCTGGATCAATCAAGCTATTCGTATGAAAAAAACATACATTTTTGTCTTTTTGTGATTTTTTATGATTTTTATAGCAAGCCTTTTCCCTTTATTTTAACATGAATAATACCTGGCAACCACCATGTGTGAATGAATAGGGGTGCCTAACACCTTCCCCTGTTTATAACCTAATCCCCTTAGCCATCTCTGGTTGTTTTTTTAAGAGGGTTATTTTTACCCTAAATTTGCCTTTTTTAGCTTATTTGATATTTTGGTGTACATTCACACCTAAATTGAATGGTGGTGACTCTTTGTTTTTAACCAATCCCGTGTGATGATTGGAGGAAGTCATTGAAATTGATTTTTTCCCATGTCTCACAAATATTCAGTTAAATTTCCGAGACATATTCTCTGTGTTTTTGGGCAAACTGCTTGTGTTCTTCCCTGTTAATTATCTGTTTGAACTAGCCTGCAAAATAATCTCTATTCTTTCTGGCATCAAATTTTATGAAATGATATTTTTGGTAGGTGAAGATAGGAAACGCATAATGGCAGAGCAATACATAGGTGCATGAGATCGATCTCTCTTTGTTTACCTTGTGTTTTAGACTTTAGTGTTGAGCAAAAGTTAAAAATAGAACATTTATGAGAGCTAGCACAACATACGAGGCATGTGCATCAGCTTTCTGTATTTGAATCCACATGCACCAAGTTCCATGCTTTCTACTTGTAGGGATGGCAACGGGATGGGTTTATGGCAGGTTTTTGGCAAAATCCAGTTTAAGTAATACCAAATATTCTTAGCCATCCCTTATCGGGTCAGTAATGAGGCGGTTCGGGGTTGCCCTCTTATATTATAAAATTCATAAGAAATTGTTTTTAAAATTGAATATATGATCTAATTGTATAAGTATAATAAAATATGTAATTTTTCAATAAATAATATATATAATAATTAAAAATAAATTAAGTTGGAGTCGGGGTTTTGGGCAGGGTTGAGTTGGGCTGAACCCTAATCAATGCACCCCTAGCTAACCCGAGTTTGGCAGTACCAAACCTGGGCAGGGTTACCCATTTAACCCGTTCCATTCCCATCGTTGTCCACCTGTAATCCTGCAAGGCTATGGTTTTTGGCCGGCTAGCACATGTTCAGAGTTAAAAAGGAAATTTGGTTTTTAGTGATACTTAAAAATTAAGAAAAAGTGAATATAGATTCAGTCACCTAATTCTATGAAATTAGAAAGAAGTGTTACTTTTTTGAAATAATTGAGAATGAGGGTTCATATAGGATTTCTTCAAAGAATGCCCTCAAAATATTTCTTAATCTCATAAAAAGATGATAATAAGCAAATTGTTTACAAGTATTTTGAGGGCATTCTCTATTATTTCAAAAAATTATCACTCCTTTCCAACCTTAGGCGATTTAACCTTTAGCGTCATTTTATAAATATCACTAATGCCCTAAAAAATGTCACTAAAACTTTAGTGACGTTTTCAATAAACGTCAATGATAAAGGCGTCACTAATTGTTTTAGTGACATTTTCGTAAAATGCCATTAAATTTTTTTGTTATAGTGACATTTATTTTGATATTTAGTGATGTTTATATGTATCACAAATTCATTTAATTTATTATAAAAAATAATATATTTATATATTTATTAATGATGGTTACAAAGTAGGTTCAGTGACATTTATTTGAACATTTAATGACATTTCTATAGGCCTTTAAATCCACCCTATATGTTGCCCTCTTGTGACTTAAACCTGAGACATGGTGCGTAATCTAATAGTGCCTATTACATGCCTAACCATTGTTCTAGAAGTCCTATCAGTTATAGAAATTTCTTTGTTTAAGTACTAAACATCTATTAATTTTTTTGGAAATGTCATCATAATACAGTGACAATTTTTTTAATAAATGTCACTATATAAGATTTACTTAATGTTTTTTTGATAAAATATTAACATTTACTAAACATTTTTACATGCCTTAATTATGATGTTTATTAAAAAAAATTCATTTTAATTTAGTAGTACATGACATTTTTTATAAACGTCACTATATAAGATCTATAGCGACGTTTCTTATCTAAATATCACTAAAATTTTAAATTAATGGCTTCTATTGTAAATGCCACTAAATATAACTTTTGTGACATTTTCTTCTAAATTTCATTAATTAAATGTCACTGTAGACACCCCAAATTGCACTACAAAATGAGAAAATAATTGAAAGTGTGTAATTGGGATTTGAAGCAGGTCAAAAAGGTGTAAAATTTCGTCAAACATGCAGTGCCTGTACTTTGTCTACAGGCTGGTCGCGCCCACAATTCATATACGGGCATGCTGTACCCGTATTAACACTGGGGGCAGGACACGCCCGTAATGTATATACGGGCACGGGGGTTTTTGTGCGAATTTAGCATTTTTTGATTTTTGAGCCTTATCTGCACCCAAATCACTCTCAAGGAGATTCAAATCCTCTTATTTATCCATTCGAATCCTCTTTGGCAATGGATTGGCATTATCCCTGTTTTTAATTCAATCTGAAACCCTATCTTGGCCAAACCCTGGACCAACTGTAAGCACCCAAATTTTGATCAAACCAAAAAAGAAAAAAAAAGAAAAGAAAAGAAAATAAGAAAACAAAAAATGTGCTAAAAGACAGCAAAACAGCTCAAAACCCTAGCTGAAAAGTCAAACCCTAAGGGGGCAAAAGTTGACTTTTTGATCAAGTGCAATTTGGCCACCTTGCTTTATCTCAATGGATAGAGAATCCCGACACGGTTCCAATGCAACTGAGTTTGCTGGAATCGGAGTCCGGATGAAGGTTCTGCAGGCCGGTCAAACGTGAGGGGGAGCCGAAAGTTGACTTTTTGCTAAACCCCGAATTAGCTGCGTCACCCTATCCCAATGGATAGAGGACTCCGACATGGTTCTAACGCAATTGAGTTTGCCCAAATCGGAGTCCGGATGAGGAAGATGTAAGCAGTTGAAGTTCTAGGGCAGCGTGCTGGAAAACTGCACACGTGGCAAAAGTCTGCACACGTGGCAAGCAGCAGAGCAAAAAGGTCTCAGGGATTAAATCTGTAATTACCAAAATCAATGAAAAATATCTCAATGGTAAAGCTGCAGATATCCAAGGGTATCAGGGACTAGATCCATAAGCATCAAAACTTGAGAAAATATCCCAGGGACCAATCTGTAAATATCCAAAAGTATCAGGGACTAAATCTGTAAAAATCCAAAGTTCCAGGGACCAATCCACAAATACCAAGATTTGCCCATGATTGATGTCCCCTATGGGCATGCATGGGCATCATCCATGCATGCATCCCTCTCTCTCTCTCTCTCTCTCTCTCTCTCTCTCCCCCCATGATCATACATCATCATCCATACATGCATCCCCTCTCTCTCATGGTTGATGAGCATGCATGTGCATCATACATGCATGCCATCCATCCATAACTCTCTCTCTCTCTCTCTCTCTCCCCATAATTGTGTCCCCCATGCATGCATACACATCACATGCATGCATACCCATACCACCCCACTATAAAAAGCCCAAGCCCCCATACGTATGGGGGGTTGAGCACATTTTTGGTGGAGCACATTTGGTGTCTCTCCATTCTTCTTCTCTCCCATCTCTCCCAAGCTCTCACAACCCCTTCCAAACCCTTCCTAAATCCTTTCCCTCTTCTTGTTGTTCACTTGAAACCAAAGAAGGAGACCTTGGAGGACCTAGGTAGCACACAAAGGAGGTGTTCCAGCAGCTCTCAAAGTTTCAAGGAGCTACCACACATCTCAAATAGAATTTATAACTCCAAGGTAAGCATCCTTGTGACCTTTCATTGTACATATGTGAAAATAAGCGAATTTCGAGCATATACTTTGTGTTTGCAGTTTCATTCTTTGGAGCATGTTTTGTCTTCCATTTGTCATTCTTTTCCTCTTCATGCCGGTGTAAGGATGAAACCCCATGACCAATGGGAGGTAAGTGAGTCGAATGGGTAAGGAAAGGGTCTCTTTTAGCATAAAAGGTCACGTACAAGTCTCGGTTTAAAGTTTAGTTATATTTCTTGTTTGCCATATGAATGGGAGGGCATGTTCTCCCCCTTCCTACATGTCCATTGTACCCCTAAGTCCCCCAAAAAACCCCTTTCTATAATGATCTTTAAGGTATGTGCAAGTCTACTTCTTGATCTCCTTCTAAGCTACTTAGGTGTTTTATCTTTTATGCACGGTTCATGTAGACATCTCCACTCTTTACTTGCTGTTTTTTTTGTGAATTTCTTTAGATCATGAGCACAAGCACACCGTGCACGTGCCTTGTATGTTTGAGAAGTATGCCTAGGCTTTTACCCATAGTTCCATCTCATGCATGTTAACATGGACAAGCACACACTTTCTATCACTTGTCTACAGCATGTCCTTGGGGTTTGATGTATGTCTTAAAGGCTTTGGATCCAATGTTTATTGCATGCTTGAATGTAGTTGGGCCGTGGACCAATACACGGGCCTCTCGAGCCACCCCTCTTGCTCTCCTCAAGGGGTAGAGGCGGTGTACTTAGCACAAGAACAGGGATACACTAGGTCCCTGTTCCATGGCTTGAGTTCCCACTCAAGAAGAAGGATTCTCCTTCACTTTTGATTCAAAACCCCCAAAGAGATCAAACAAGACAACCACTGTGGGCCCACACAGGGGCCCACACAAAGGCTGGAACACCCCAAGAGGCTTAAGAATCCAAGCCCATAGCAAAAATCCAAAAAAATAGCTTCTGTAGGTTGATCTGGCAACTCAGGCCGGATCAACTGAAGCCCATGTGTAGCCGGCTAAAGATGCCGGATACACAGAACCCTGTGTGTAACCGGCATCTCAGGCCGGCTACATTGCCAGACTGCATTTTTGCTAAATTTGTGATATTGTGCTAATTTTCTTGGTTTATTTGAGCAATTCGGATGAACCAGAAGGGTTTCCGGGTCACCCGGAAACCCGAGTTGGGCCTTGGACACCCGATCCAATTTGATTCCAGTGGGCCTTCCAACGGGGCCCACTAAGCCCGACCAACATCCTTTTTGTTAAATAAAGGTAATTAAATTGATTGAGTGGGCCAAACCCACTGAGGCCCATCATAGCCCAACTGGGGTAGCATGCATATCTAGGTCTAGGCATGGTTTGGCAGAGGCCAAGGGCAAGGCCTATTGGGCCCACCAAGCCCATTAACCAACCAACTTAGGGTTTCCAAACCCTAACTCAAGAAGTCTTGGGCTTTCAAGCCCCAAGCCCAGGTAAAGGGCCCCAAGCCCAATGCTTGGCCCATTTTGGCACAGATAAGAAAGATAATCAAAACTACCTGGAAACCAACTGTGAGGGCCACTCAAGGGCCCACGAAGCAACCCGGCCCACCTTTGCATGAAATCCACTTAAATAAACAAACTTAAACTTTAAAGAAAAACCAATTCACTTGAACCAAAGCCCAAAGGGCCTCTCAGGCTAGATTGAGGCCCACCAAGGGACATGTGGGCTCAACCAAGCCCACCAAGGGATCTATGGGCCTTCCAACGGGGCCCATCCAGTCAGACTCACTTCATTCAATAATAATAAGATAAAATCAAGTAAAGGGACCCACACCGCTTTGGCGGTCCCACCAGACTTAACCGAATTGAATGCTGGATTAGAAAACGGGTGAGTGAGAGACCAACTGAGTTGACTCAAACCAGGGAAACTTATGGGACCCGTCACTTGACGGGGTGGACTGGGGTGTCTACGGACTTCCCCAGACCGCAACCGAGAACCTACTTAGAATCTCAAGCCGCAGACCGCCTAATAGAAAAACCTAGGCACCCAGGTGTCTGCCTGCACCCCATCAGGCAGTGGCGACTCCAACATTCCCGAATTACCCTTTAGGAGGCGTGCCTACCCGTGCGACCATGCGCACACCAACCATGCCCCTAGGTTTGCCTATAAATAGAGGGCCTCTCCTCAAGCAAAAGGCCATTAATTTGAAGCCTGAAGAGCTCCAAGTGAAGAAAGGAATCCCCTCTACTCTGCTTTCTCAATCCAGGTAAGTCCCTTTTCTCTTTTATTTTCTGTTTTTAATTCTAGAAATAATATAATCTTCTCCATTGCTGTAGAATAAGGCCTAGTTTATAATTGTATTCCCAAACCTGCCTCCAAGTACCTCAAGACTCCTCTCTAGCCGTAAAACGTGAAGAGAGAGCTAGGGGAAAGGGGAACATGTGGATTCTTAGAATAGAACCCTATAATTTGTTCTTTTCCTTTTTTATAGAATAAGGCCATTGATTGTGCTTGTATCCCCAAACCTACCTCCAAGTACCTCAAGACTCCTCTCTAGCCGTAAAACATGAAAAGAGAGCTAGGGGAAAAGAGAACAGGTGGATCCGTAGGGTAGACCCCCATATGCTATAATCTGTGAGATGTGGTCGCTTTTACTATCCTGTTAATGTTTTAATGGTTTTATTTTGAATCTGGCAAAATTCTATGAATCCATGATGTTTATATCATGAGATCCCCACTTCTTTCTATAGTTTGAATTTTTCACACCATTGCACCTACATCACTGTTTTTCTTAATTTTGGTGATATTTGGCTAGAGTTCTGGATCTACCATGATCTATATGGTAGATCTAAAACCAAAAGCCTGAAAGTAACCTGTAGGGTTTCATGATATGATTTTGAATTTGTTTTAATCTTGGAGAAAGGATCCTATGGTCTAAACTCTTCCTTTTGATGTTTTTTCATCAACATGGGTTGAGTGGGGGTTCTATTTCTGCACTATTAAGAGATCCGGATCAGATCTGTAATCCAAGTAACTTTATTCTTCAATGATTTAATCAAGAGATTTCAATCTAGTTTTTCAACCTTTTAATGGTTTAACCTAAAGCTAGTTTTTCAGGTTTCTTTTTAGATTGGTTTTATTTGATTTTTATCTCAATTTTATTTTAATCATGAAACCCTTAGAATGGTATGATCATATTGAAGGTTCTAAATTAATCTGGATACTCATATGAAAAACCGTACATTTTTGTTACTTTTATGTTCCTTTTTCTAAAGCAAGCATTCTTTACTTTAACATGAACAATACCTGGCAACCACTTTGTGTGGATGAATAGGGGTGCCTAACACCTTCCCCTGTTCATAACCTAATCCCCTTACTCATCTCTGGTTGTTTTGTTTAAATAGAGTTATTTTTACTCTAATTTTGCCTTTTTGTGCTGATTTGATATTTTGGTGTCCATTCACACCTAAAAAGAATGGTGGCGACTCTTTGTTTTTAATGAATCCCATGTGATGGTTAGGAAGTCATTGAATTGATTTTCCATGTCTGACAGTCACTAATATCAACATTTTTTGTAGTTAATTTTATCTGAGCAACGAAGCCTACTATCCTCCACGGAATCTTACTAGAGTCTTTTTGAAGTATTTCTATAAGAGATAGGGCATCTCCCCTCGATGATCAAGTTGGAAATCTGTAGAACCTTTACCAACTTAATCCCTTCTAAGGCAATTTGGACCTCTGCCACAATAGGCGATGACACTTCACACTCAACTACAAGACCTCCTTGGAGTCTTCCATCTTCATTCCTTATCACTCCTCCAGTTCTAGCTTTGTTTTTATCACAACAAAAAGCATGCACCATCAAAATTTAGTTTTGTCCAAGACATTTCGAGTCCCACATTGCTCAGGGACGAGAAGGTGAAGGCCTATATATGTAAGCTTGTAACTCCCTCAAGCAACGAGGCCTTTTGGGGTAAAACCCAAGAGCAAACTGTAAAACCCCGAATTTTCCTTAAATAATAAATTAAATTAATAAATGATATTAGTGAGAGTTATAATTGATAGAAATAATTTATTATTGTAGGGGATGATCTAATTAGTGGAGATCTAGAATTGGACGCAGATCTGACCGTCCGATCATGAGATATCGAGGTATGTATTCTGATTGGGCGTGTGTATGGAATTTGGTGTATGTGAGATACATGGGATCAGTGAGTATAAGTATTAGTTTAATAACCTAAAACATTACACGTTCGTATTTCGCTTGTATTCAACAGCCGCAAGCGACAACCTTGAGCGAACGAGCGACCGAAGGAGAAGAAGAAGAAGAGGAAGAAGAAAAGCCTGGGTTTTTGTGTTCTTCATCGTCCATGGAGTACCTTGCGTCTGTGAGAACTTTTGTTTGGAGAAGAAGGAGAGAAACCACGCACGAAAGAGGTAGGTGACACCGTTTACCTTCGTTTTTGTATTTACATGTGATTAATCGACAAAAGCATGTTTTTATGATATGTAATGATGTATATATTTTGATAATCATGTTATAAATATGTTAGAATGAGTTTAGACAAGAAAAATCATGTTTTGGAACTGATTCTGTTCGATTTTGAACGACCGCCGACCTCGACTGTTCTCGGCGATCATCGGCAATCTTAGGCGCTCGTTATAAATCGTAGACCGCCGTAGACCGCTTGAAGACGTATCATCGGCGTTTTGATTTGAACTACCGCCGACCACAGACCACCGGGGCGATCCTTAGCGATCCTAGGCGCTCTGTTCAGATTTTGCAGATTTTCATAATTTCACACCCTGATTCAATTCCAAACTATTTTTAGACAATTTTAATGATTAAATAAGATGTTTTAAGACCAAAATAAATTATCTAATTCCCTGTTTTACAGAAAAATAAATTAGGAAGGTATTTAGGACATTAGTTGCCAAACTTTGAAAGAAATGGAAAAACCTAGTTTTTGGAAAACCTAACTTGTATTTAATTACTAGAACATCTTCTAAATGACACTATAAACCAGAAAACTGTATATAGAGAATTCAGAACTCAGATGATCGAATATTGAAGTAATTAACAGATTTAACCTTTATATGCCGCTAACCTTTATATGCCGCTAGGCACCAACCCTTATAGAAATATTATATTTTAGGGAATTTTGGAGTCAAGTGGGCATAGCTAGTTATGGATCCATAGTCGTAGCTAGATAGCTGAGGGATATGTCATTTGGGTTGAGTTACTCCTATATGCGACGCGCTTCCTTTGCAAGATAGTTTGTCTGGGAAGGTCCTATGTCTGGAGGGACACCCCGGTGAGCCGCTGATGATTCCCTGTATATGTGGATAAGCGACCATCTCCATGTATTAATTTTGGTGCTGCATGCTGGTGGTACATGCCAACTCTGATGGGTACATGTGCAATAAGTCAGTGACTACGGCTCTTGTCTAAGCTGCGCTGCATGGGACTTGAGTATCATTAGTAGCATTGCTCCTAAGTCGCATGGTGGTATAGTAATTGGTTGAGAATCATCTCAAAAGGTTTATCTATCTTTGTGAGTCCTACAATGACACTAAAATCATAACACTTGATATATTATTGAATACATGCTGGAGGCGTATGATTGAGATATTGATCGGATGTGACTGCTTAGTGCATCTTAGCAAAGTGTGAATTATGTTATCGATCTTGATATTGGATTCTTATATTAAAACTTGCTGAAATTCATTTCTAAAACTGTTTATCAAACTGTTTTGTATTCATGAATGATATGAATGATTATACGAGCCTGATTAGTCGATATTGCTTAATCGTGCATGAAATGTTACTTTACTTATATGAACTGTTTAATCATGCATGTGTTACCTACTGGGATATTCGTATCTCACCCTACTTTTATTTCATTTTTCAGCTGATACGCGAGAGGGGGATCTTAGTGATTTCCAGGGAGAGATAACTGAGTATACACCGGAGGATTACTATTATCCGGATCTTGTGTGAGATGAATGAATGATATAGACTTAGCACTTTTAATTAGATTATTATTATTCATTTGGATTTGATGTATTAGAGAGATGAGAGAGAGATAGTAACCAGTTTATTTTATCAGACTTTGATATTAATGATTGATGATCAAACTATATGTTTATTTGAGGATTTTAAATTACACTTCCGCACATACTTGTTTCCGCAACTCTGATAGTGTGAGACATGGGAAAAAATCACCGGAGTGATCATCCCTCCGTCAACACACGGGCTCAACGCAAAAATTGGGAGAGTCGCCACCATTCATGATTTTGGGGTGAGAATGGACACCAAAGAGTTCAAAAGTAGGCAAAAATAGCCAAAAGACAGATTCTAGGGTAAAAATAACCCTACTTGAAAATCAAATCCAGAGATGGGTAAGGGGATTAGATTATGAACGGGGGAAGGTGTTAGGCACCCCCATTCATCCACACGAAGTGGTTGCCAAGTGTATGTTCATGCAAAAAATAAAGTAAGAAAGCTTGCTAAAAATCATAGAAAACCTTGAAAAAGGATTAATGTATGATATTTTCACATGAAGATCTAAATGGATTTTAGATCCTCTCTTATGTCAATATCACTTCTGGAGTATTTCAAAAGATGGAAATCAAAGCACAAATTGCTCAAAACCAAGTTAAATCAAATTCGGAAAATTTGGTAAAAAGTATACCATTTGCCTTGAAATCATTCAAATCCGATTCTAAATTGAACCAAACCAACTCTAGTTGAAAGATTATGATAAATAAGGAGCTCATGCAAAATCTCAAGTTAATCCGATAAAAATCCTAGGAGTTATACTCCTTTGAAGTTGCTGTTGGGGATTTTTAAAAGTGATAAGTGGGCAACTTTGGAAAATTGTCTAGAAACATCCACTGCATAGAAATCCGTGAAATTTGGTGTGATTGAAGTCTGTATGGCCATCTTTCCAGAGAAACTAGCCTCATACAAAAATCCCTTCGGACGTGCCTTGGGTGGTCTCCCGAACAGGCCCCGAAGATCACAGATTTACCCAGAAAAATGCAAATGAGCAGTTCTGAGTAAATCGGCTACCAATAATTCAAATGGAATCCAAAAATTATGAAACCAACTGGATTTGAAAATAGACTCAAAAAGGAGTACTCAGAAATAAAAACCACTCGAATCGGACTTAAAACGAACACATGGCGGTCCGTCGAAGTGACAAGTTCTGTACTTGGACCTGAACTGTCCACTTAACTTCGACAGAGAAGTGTCAAAAATCGGCTAGATAGAAATTCATGAAATTTGGTGGACATAAACTAGACAGCCTCACCTTTCCCATGGTTCTGGAATCGCCCCAAAATTCATCCGGATGATGAAGTTACGGACGTCCGAAGTAAGGGTACAGGTGCTGTCAAGCTAAGCCATTTTTGAGTAAAACCAAGTCCGAAAATTGATAAAAATGAAATTCGTGCAAGATGAACACAAATACTTTAAAATCATCCGAAAGGCATTCCAGAATTGATTGAGGCCATTTATTTGAGATTTATCACAATAAATGCAATAAACCCCAAATATGAGCCTATCCCGCCAAAATAGTGATATGTGTGCAAAAGTGAAAAAAACCTAGCAAGATCCATTCACATGCATATAGATTCAATAAAATAGGTTCTAGCATAGCCTAGGGTTCCGTTCCATTATCGTTTCCCTCTGTTCTCTTTAAGATAATCAAGGGTACTTTGAATATGGAACGGTTTACAATCAATCAAAAAGGCCTTATGCTACATAGGTTCTAACACTAGGGTCAATCCCCAGTCTCGTTTCTCCTAGATCCGCCTTCACGTTTTACGGCTAGGGGAGTCTTGAGATACTTTGAGCCGGGGAAGGATTTCCACACATACAAACAAGGCTTTACACTACAGAAAGGTAGAAGAAGAGATCTAGATCTAGGAATGTAAAGACAAAAAATAAAAATAAAAGTTGAGGCTTACCTGAGTTCTGGAGGCGATTCCACAGCGGTTTCCTTCTTCTCTTGGAGTTCTTCTTTGCGAGAATTCAAAACAAGAGTTGTGTGCCATTTGCTCAAGGAGGAGGCTCCTATTTATAGGCAAGGGCTAAGGTCATTGGTAGACACAACTTAATGTCTAGAACCACTCCAACCTAAACCCTAAGGTTATTTCCGCGATTTCCCCTCATTTAATGAGGGACATGATGGTAAAAGTGAAAAGCCCTCGGAAAACCCTAATTTTGAGCAAACTTAAGGTATCCGGTATATCAGACCGGATAACAAAGGGCCTTAAGATATCCGGTACATGGTACCGGATACACTAAGGCTCACACGTATCCGGTATGAGTATCCGGATACGGGAAAGGGTACTTGTATCCGGATTGAGTATCCGGATACAGGTAAAAGTATATTTTCTTCAAATTCTGTGCTAGCTTTCCAGGAGATAATGATTTTTGATGATTGTTTGTGCAATTTGGGGTGTCTACAACTGCCCCTCTTTGCGGGAGCTGCGAAGCAGTGAGCTGCAAAGAGTAGACAAGCCCAAATTGCATTCCCTTGAGCATGATTTGCTCGGTTTAATTCAATTTCTGTAGAAAACCATTTTTGAGTGGAGATTTGCCAAAAGGCCCTCACTTTAAGGGGGCATCTCTCCAAGAGTTCTTAAATTCTACTGAGCCCTTTGTGGCTGTGAAGTGGATTTTAAGCCCAAAAATAGGATTTTTTGAAAAACTGATTTTTTATCAAACCAAGTTGAAAATTGAGTGGATATCATCCTTTTGACCAGGCACATTTCCCAAAGTTGTCCCAAATTCCACAGAGCTCTCGTGGCTGTGAGGTGGATTTCAAGACAAAAATAGGATTTTGAGAGAAAATAGAAGTTGTAGCACAAGTTTGCTTCTTCTTTTCTTTTTTTCTTTTCTCTTTTTTTTCTTTTTCTCTTTTTTCTTTTTCTTTTCTTTTTTCTTTTCTCTTTTTTTTTCTTTTCTTCTTTTCTTTTCTTTTTTTCTATTTTTCCCTGTTTTTTTCTCTATTTTTTCTATTTTTTTCTGCTTTTTTCTATTTTTTTTCTTTTTCTTTTCTTTGGTATCCGGTAGGTGTATCCGGATAATGAAGGGCCTGCGGGTATCCGGTATGTATATCCGAATAGTCAAGGGCCTGCGGGTATCCGGCCTGAGTATCCGGATCCCCCAGGTTTACTTAAGTCGCGCGCGACCGCGACTTTTCATTTCTTTCCTTCTTGCTCCGATTGCTCAGACCGGCTATCCTCCTCTTCTTCTTCACCCGACGGTTGCTCCCTTCTTCTCCGGCGATTCCCTGAGCTCCGGTGGCTCCTGTTGCTGCCGGCGAGAGTCTGCAACTCCGGCGACCTCCCTTGTTCGATCATTCAAAGCAGCAGTCGAGCCCTAGCTCGATTTTCTTTTGGATTTCCTGTTCTTCTCCAACTCGACTCAATCCGACCAGGTCAGTGAGCATCTTAGCATGCATTCTTCTCATTTTAATTTGCTGTTTCAAACATTGGACGAGCATGTATGCTTTTTGTATTGATTCCTTTAGAAACCGAATGCTTGATGTGTTATTGCCTTGGCTGTCAAGCCTTGATTCTGAATAGCTATGCCTTGGATTTCTTTTGATTGTGGTAAATTCCCCATTGCTTGAATTTCTGCCAATTCTGAATTGCTGCCAATTGCCTGAATTTCTGAATTTCTGCCAAGTTTGAGCTTGAATTTCTGAATTGATGCTTTAATGAATCCAATCTTGTCATTGCCTTGGTTGTTTTGGACAAACCATGCTGGATTACAATGCTTCAAATTTTTTTGTGATGCCATGACTTTTATTTGCACTGATTGGGATTGCCTTTCCCACTGAATGGCATGATTGGGCATTTCCCATATAGCTTATTGATAGAATTCATGATATGTGATTCTTGACTTTCAATTACCATTTTTTGGAGCTGCCCATGTGACTGTTGCTTGTGCAATCCTTGACTTGATAGTGTCCAAAACTTAGGACTGCCTTGCTGCTACTTCTTGATATGCTGGGATTCTCAATCCGCCCAGTGTTAATGTTGTGCTCCAACTGCCAGGACCATTCTGTGGTTGGTCTCCACCGTTATTCCGATCCTTCATTTAGCTCAGACCCTTTGCTTTTGCACCCAGGTAGCAATCCTGCAGAAAATTATCAGATATTAGGTCTTGTAAACAAATTTTTTAGAGTAATATAGAAATATTTTCTAAAAGACTTTGAACCGACCCACAATCCCTGAAAAATCATATAAGATTCCTGATGAACCAGAGTTAGAACTTATAACATCAAAGTGAAATTTTTGATCAATTTGAACTAAGCAAAGTAGGGTTCCACATAAATTTGAACTGAAATTCATAGGATACTTCCCTGTTGTAGATGGCTAGGAGTCGTTCTCGGGTTAGAGAGGATGTTGACCCAGCTGATCAGCCCTCCAGTTCGCGGGCTCGGACAGAGGCGAGCTCCAGCGCCACTTTGTCTGAGCCATTAGGTGACTCCAAAGAGAGTTCTGCCGAGGTAGGTTTTCAAAAAATTTTCTTTCTCTCTTCATTCTCCCTTGTACACAAATATTCACGCTGTTCCTTTGCAATTCAGCCCGTGGTTGTACCCGCTCGTGGTCAAGGCCGAGGCAGAGGCCGGGTTCAAGATCAGGCCCCTGAGGGCGAGAGAGGCCGTGGTAGAGGCCGAGGCAGAGCCAGAGATATGGCTCCGGAGGGGGTTGCTGTAGCTTTGGCAGGGGTCTCTGAGGAGTTGAGGGCTTCTGTGCATGATACAGAGCTCCTCCATGGCTTGGATAGCCACCCTTCTATGTGCATTCGGGCAGATGTGCCGCTTCCCTATTATTCCTCCCACTTACGAGGTAGCTGGGGCAGATTTAGTGATCTAGCTCAGTCGCTTTCTCCAGCACTCAGGCGGGAGTTTGGGAGATGTCATCTGGATCACTTCCTCAGCATTCCATCATTCAGAGCCGACCGTCCACTCATCTTTGCCATGATGGAGAGATACTTTCCAGAGACACAGTCGTTTCATTTGCCGGACGTGGAGCTGGGGATCCGCCCCTCGGATTTTGTGATGATCACCGGTATTCCATTGACTGGGCGGACCATCATCTTGGAGCGGCCTTCTGCGGAGGATATTGGCCTCCTTCTGGGGTATCAGGCCCTGCCACCTACTGCCTGGGATGGGAGGAGTGGCCGGCTCTCCATTAGCTGGCTGCGGGAGAGTCTGGCTCGCCATTTTGAGAGGAGGCACGAGACCGTTTCTGTGGAGGATGCAGCCTTTGCGCCGATCTTCCGACATGTATTCCTGCTGATGTTGGGGAGCTGCTTCTTCCCGGAGGATACGACTGGTGTCAGTCCGCTCTTTTTGGACGCCTTGAGAGATTTCCATCAGACCCGCCAGCTAGCATGGGGTCGGCTGATCTATGGGACCATCTTGGCCGGGCTGTGCCGAGCGGTTCGAGGCTTAGCATCTCCGAGAGGTGATGGAGTCAGCAGCCGGTTCTTCTGGCAGATTCTACAGGTATTTCATTCATCTGTCTGGTTTAATTCCTTCGGCTATATCTTTTCTTGACTGATTTTTCTTTTGCTAGGTGTTCATGTACACCTATATGACCTTCTTCCGACCCTCCCCGGTACCTGAGGTCGCAGATTTTCCCGTGGCTTTGCGATGGTCGGCCCAGGTCCGGGATGCTGATAGGAGCCAGCCTCGCACTGCCCGGGTGCACTTAGACCGTGCCCGCCGATCTGATGTAAGCCTTTTATCTTTTCCTTTTCTTTTATTTCCTTTCCTGTATTTTGACTGTACCTGACAGTTTCCCTTTTTTGCAGCTCCTTCTGTCCCGATTTGACGATGTGGATGTTGGAGTGGCTCGTGAGATGGCGGTACAGGACGCCTTCGATAGAGATCGACGACGTCAGCCCTACCAGTGCTTCCTCGGGAGGCTTGGACTGGTCCATGGGAGGAGAAATTTGGATTATGTAGGAGGGTTTTGGAAAGTTCACCCTCAGATGCGGGAGTTTTCCTTTGCTTCTGCTCTCCCCTTCTTCATATTTCATTCTTCTCCAGCCTCTGGGCTTGAAGCCCAACCCTACCTTGGGGATCAGTTTCTTAGCCGTGATTGGCTCCACCATCCCCTGCAGATTGATCCCCAGGCCTTTCCCTGGGTGAAAGTGGTATTTCTCCATCACTTTCTTGACCATCTTTTCTGCAGTGGTCCCTTTTTCTTTCTTTTTCTCACACCCCCCAGGTATGTAATTTACCGCCTCAAATTGAAATGAGTGGAATGCAATCTTGTCAACAGTTAGGTCCACATTGATCAAGGGCACATCAGGTGACACGATGGGCGGCACCAAGTTTTCGGCTAGGACTGTTATCACCCTTTGCCCTCTTATGTATTTCACCCTCTGGTGGAGCGTGGATGGTATTGCCCTAGCCGAATGTATCCACGGCCTTCCTAGGAGCAGATTGAAAGCTGCGGGTATATCCATCACCTCAAATGTGATGTTAAAGATATTCGGCCCAATTGTGACCGGCAGTTCAATCTCCCCTAGGGAGTGGGTCTTGGAGCTATCGAAAGCCCTCACTATCCGCCCATTTCTTTTGATCCTTGACTGGTCCAGACCCAGCTTGGTAAAAGTGATTAACGGGCAAACGTTCAACGCTGACCCGTTGTCAATTAAAACCCGTGCAACCATGCAGCCCTTACAAAGCACAGTGATGTGCAAAGGGTCCACATGATAACACCCACCTGGGCTGATCTCACCCTCTGAGAAACTTATCACATTATGTGACAAGATTTGACCAACCATTTTACCAAGCTGGTCTGGATCAATGGTCTGGGATACGTGTGCACTCTGTAGCACCCTTAACAATGCATCCCTGTGCTTTTCAGAATTTAGCAAAAGGCCCAGTATTGAAATCTGGGCCGGGACCTTGTTCAGCTGATCCACAAGATTGAATTCACTTTTCTTTATTATTTTTATGAGGTCTGCTGCCCCATTTTCTGCACCCTGGGGGGTGTCTTCTCCTATTTTATTTTTTCCTTTCTGTTTTCTTTTTTCTTCATTTTCTTTTTCTGTTTTTTCTTTTTCTACTTCTGTCTCTTTCTCCTTCTCTTCACCCCCTGCACATCTCCCCGACCTCGTCATGAGGTTCACCTCCTCCTGGTTCTGGTTCCTGACCATTGGAACCGTAGCCGTGATTCCCTCGCTGTAATTCCATGGTACAGCGGCCTCAGAATAGGCTAGTTTAGGGATGTTAACCACTAATGGCTGGAGTCTGGACCGGGATGTATGGGCCGGTTTAGGGATAGTTTGGGCTGGCTGCACATTTACAACCAGGGGTTGAAGTTTGGATTTGGTGGGGACAGAAGAAGTGATGGAAGCAGTGGTGGGGTCAAGATTGATGACCAGTGGAGCCTTAGACGGCTTGGATGGGGAAAAAGTGGGTGGACTGCAATTGAAGACCAATGCGGGCCTTGCAGTATTCATCTGAGCCATCAGAGAAGAGACCCTGTTTAAGGAGGAGCTTATGTCCTCAGCAGCAAGATTATTTTTTTGGGAGACCATGTTGATCTCCTCTTCTTCCCCTTCTGGGAAAAATCGGACCTGGACCGTGGTCCCCACGGGAGCTATGAGCTGTGATGGGTCAAAGGCCCTTCTGGTGGTGGATATGGCAGTGATGGAATTGGAAGGGCCTGCCCCATTGTTGTAAGGCAGAGGATTCTGCCCAATATCATTCCCGGACGGGGCGGGTGCAGCAGTGTTAAAGACCAAAGCTTTCTGGTCCAACAGGTCCTGGACCGCATGCTTCAATACCCAGCATGTATCTGTAGAATGCCCCGGTGCACCCATGTGGAAGTCACAGGTGACCGATGTGTCAAAATTTCTTCCCCTGGTGGCATTCGGGTTAGGCTCCTTCAGAGTCAAGTATTCCCCTTTCAGCAGGGTTGGCAGTAGTTGGGACAGAGATATGGGTAGAGGGGTGAACACCCGGTTCTTTCTTGCTGCGAACCAGGCATCCCGCTCCTCCTTAGAAAAAGTCCTCCTTGTGTTAGCTGGCACAGAGGGAGAGAAGTTGACATTCAGCGGGGTCTGGTATGACTGCTGGGTCTGCTGGGCCTGTTGGGGTGCCGAGATGTTGACGTGCAGTGGCTTCTTGGCTGGAAGAGCCTGGACTAGGTTCACCTCCCCTTCTTTTCGGGCCCCCGTCTTTTTGAATCCGGCCCCTTTCTTCTGGGCCATGGAGGCCGAGGACTCAGACTGCCCAGTCAGAGTAGAGTAGTCTATCAGCCTTCCTGACCTGACCCCTTCTTCGATCCGGTCAGCCACCTGCACCAGGGCTGTAAAGTTGGTGGTGATCTGGCCCACCAGATGGTTGTAAAAGGGCTGCCCTAGTGTGCCCATAAATGTGGAGATCATCTCCGGCTCTTGCATAGGTGGCCTGACCTGGGAGGCGGCCTCTCTCCACCTCTTGGCGTATTGCCGCACCGGTTCATCCTTCCCCTTGGTCATCCTCATCATGTCGTACCGGTCCGGCACGATCTCCAAGTTGAACTTGTACTGGTCCAAGAAAGCGTCGGCTAGGTCCTTCCACCTCCTGATCCTTCCATGGTCCACTGTAGCGAACCACCGAAGGGCTGACCCGGTCAGACTCCTCTGGAAGAGCTGGATCAGTATTCCATCGTCCCGGCCAAACTGGCACAGGGCCCCGCAATATAGTTTCAGATGGCTTAATGGGCAGCCCGTGCCATCAAACTTGTCAAAATCCGGGCACCTGAACTTAGCCGGTAGACAGACGTCCGGGTACATGCACAAGTCCTCGAAGGTGGTGCCTGCATGGCTGCCTCCCCCCTTCACTTCCTTCAGCTCTGCCTGGATCCTCTCTATCCTCAGCAGCATCTTCTTTTCCATCTCATCTCGGGCCTTTTCTTTCTCCAGCTCTTTCTCCGACTCTACTGTATTTTCCCTGATCAGAATGGGCTCAGGGACTGGTTCAGAAATGGGCTCAGGCATGGGCTGAACCGGAGGCGGAATGTAGGCCTGAGGTGGTGGTGCCTGATGGGAAGTAGATGCCTGGTTCGGGGCTTGGGCCTGTTGGGCCTGAGCCGCCAGTAGGTCCCCCAGCATTTTGGCCAGACCGGCCACTTGCTCCTGCAGTTGAGTAAAGTCCTGAGCAGGGACGGTAGCTTGGGCTTGGTTCTCTTCAGTATTCATTGTTCTTGCTTTGGATCTGGTCACGGGAGCAATGACTGCAAATAAGTGCACCTGGGTTAAATGTACCTGAGGGAAAAAAATGAATAGAACATGTTAGCTTCCACTTAACTTGAGTCACACCCCTATATATGTAAACCAGTAAGTTAGGTGAACACCAGCCAGAAAAAAATTTTTTGTTTTTGTTTTTGTTTTTTTTTTTTTTTTTTTGTTTTGAGTTGGAATATTCTAGGGCTTCCAAGGGTCCCAATCTTTTTTTTTTTTTTTTTTTTTGTTTTTTTGACTTGATTGATAAAAATAACCAACCAAGGTTTTCATGGAATATTCTAGGGCTTCCAAGGGTCCCAATTTTTTTTGATTTGATTGATAAAAATAACCAACCAAGGTTTTCATTTTTTTTGATTTGATTGATAAAAATAACCAACCAAAGGTATCTTGGAATATTCTATCCAAGTATCCCACAAATGTTTTGATTTGATTGATAAAAATAACCAACCAAAGATGTCTTGGACTACTCTATCCAAGTATCCCACAAATGTTTTGATTTGATTGATAAAAATAACCAACCAAAGGTGTCTTGGACTACTCTATCCAAGTATCCCACAAATGTTTTGATTTGATTGATAAAAATAACCAACCAAAGATGTCTTGGACTACTCTATCCAAGTATCCCACAAATGTTTTGATTTGATTGATAAAAATAACCAACCAAAGGTGTCTTGGACTACTCTATCCAAGTATCCCACAAATGTTTTGATTTGATTGATAAAAATAACCAACCAAAGGTGTCTTGGAATATTCTATCCGAGTATCCCCCAAATGTTTTGATTTGATTGATAAAAATAACCAACCAAAGGTGTCTTGGACTACTCTATCCAAGTATCCCACAAATGTTTTGATTTGATTGATAAAAATAACCAACCAAAGGTTTTCATTTTTTTTTTTTTTTGATTTGATTGATAAAAATAACCAACCAAGGTTTCATGGAATATTCTAGGGCTTCCAAGGGTCCCAATTTTTTTGATTTTTTTTTTTTTTTGATTTGATTGATAAAAATAACCAACCAAGGTTTTCATGGAATATTCTAGGGCTTCCAAGGGTCCCAATTTTTTGATTTTTTCTGATTTGATTGATAAAAATAACCAACCAAGGTTTTCATAGAATATTCTAGGGCTTCCAAGGGTCCCAATTTTTTTTTGATTTGTTTTTTTTTATTTGATTGATAAAAATAACCAACCAAGGTTTTCATGGAATATTCTAGGGCTTCCAAGGGTCCCAATTTTTTTGATTTTTTTGATTTTGACTTGATTGATAAAAATAACCAACCAAGGTTTTTTTTTTCTTTCTTCAAGTTTGCTGAATTTTCTCAGTTTTCAAGTTCCAGAGTTTGATTGACACATGTTTGAGTTGAGTTGGTGTCAAAAATTATGACACCTTGGTTTCCTCTTTGATTTTCAAACTTAGGTTAAATCCTGAAAGAATATTTTATTTTATTCTTTTTTTTTGTATATATTTTTTTATTTTTGGGAACATTTCTTATGTTCTTTTCGGGGTGCCTAAGGATTAACCACAGTGTTTTAGGCATTTTATTTTGAAAATTTGGGCTGAAAAGCCAATTTGTGCATTTTTGAACGTATCCGGTATAACATTTCGGATAATAATATGCCTTATTGTATCCGGTTACCATAACCGGATTCACGCATATGCCTTTTTATCCGGAAATATATACCGGATATGAGCAGGGTTGTTATTAACCGGCCTGAGTTGCCGGTTATTGCCGAAATGGCCCTTTTTGACTCATTTTTTTCACCAGATTTGATTCTTTTCATTCCCGATTGATGTTCACCTTAATTTGACCTTCAAAACTTGCCCCAAATCGGGCTTGGACATCACACTTGCAAAATTCCTCAAATTTAAGAAAAGGACATGGCTTTACCTTGCCACCTTGTATTACCTTCATTCAATATGGTATTCACATTATACCTTGGCCTGTAAAACATGCAAACGGCCTTCCCACATTTACACCCAATTCCCCAAACGCAATTGTGTGCTTTTAGCCAAAAACGTGTTTCTCCACCTTCAAGCGTATGGTTTTTGGGTTTTGGCTTAATTGGCAACTTAGAACTCAAGTCTAGTGATGCCCGGAATCGAATCACAGATCCCATTGTCATCACATCATTGACCCAAATTCTAAGGTAAATGTTTTCACTTTCGCTTTCCGAAGTCACGACCTCGGTGCGCCAAGCTACACACATTCATGGTTCAACTTCCTAATAGGTAAAGGGTAGGCTGTGCAAATTGTTTCAAGTGCTCAAGTGCAATTTTAAATTGTGGTAACATTCACAACGTCCCAGCCCCTTGCCACTCTTTTTTGTAGCCATGCATTCAATTTCAAGCCAAGGTACATATGACAAAAATAATGAAGCTAACTACAAGCAAGCAAGAGCCAAAGCAACCAAATATGCACAAAAAATATTACATGCCCAAAAAGTGTTATACAAAACATGTCATTTGTACAAACAACCATTAAATCATGTAAGCATGCTTGAAACTCAAAAGCATTCCCTAAAATCCCAGATTTCATGCTTTTTTCATGCTCAAAGTGTACCATTTACCCCAAATTGAAGCCTAAAATTTTAGCACTTACTTGGCATGATACAAGAAAGGTTTTGATGATTTAAACATGCTTGAAAACCCCCAAATATGCACTGAAATTTCCAGAATTTTCATGCTCAAAAGTGCATCCCTTATACCCCAAATTAATGCCTAAAAGTTTAGCTACTACTTGACATGCTATATTGGTGAACATGCTAAAAAATCTACAATGTGCACTAAAATTCCAGATTTCATGCTCTTGGTTTTCATGCTCAAATCAAATCCCCCTATACCCCAAATCAAAGGCATAGCATAACAAAAATTTTTAAGCACAAAAAAGCATGCTTTACGGGAATCATGTTTGAATACCCCAAAAATTCTGAACTCCTAGATTTCATGCTTCTAATTCTCATGTTCAAACCATGGTATTCAAAATCCAAATTAGAGCATGTTATCACCAAATGCATCAAAATCATGCTTCAAGATAGGCTTCTCCTAAATCAATCTTTAGGCAACATTAATCAAAACATACATGACTTGATTCATATAAAATTCAAAAGCATCCCAATCTGATTTAGAATACAACATTATGCACAAATAAAACAAACAAAATAGCAAGCATTCAAAAGTGATGAAAAAGCATGAATATACACAAAATGGCTTAAATCCACAAGTCCCCAGCAGAGTCGCCAGTTGTGAGACATGGGAAAAAATCACCGGAGTGATCATCCCTCCGTCAACACACGGGCTCAACGCAAAAATTGGGAGAGTCGCCACCATTCATGATTTTGGGGTGAGAATGGACACCAAAGAGTTCAAAAGTAGGCAAAAATAGCCAAAAGACAGATTCTAGGGTAAAAATAACCCTACTTGAAAATCAAATCCAGAGATGGGTAAGGGGATTAGATTATGAACGGGGGAAGGTGTTAGGCACCCCCATTCATCCACACGAAGTGGTTGCCAAGTGTATGTTCATGCAAAAAATAAAGTAAGAAAGCTTGCTAAAAATCATAGAAAACCTTGAAAAAGGATTAATGTATGATATTTTCACATGAAGATCTAAATGGATTTTAGATCCTCTCTTATGTCAATATCACTTCTGGAGTATTTCAAAAGATGGAAATCAAAGCACAAATTGCTCAAAACCAAGTTAAATCAAATTCGGAAAATTTGGTAAAAAGTATACCATTTGCCTTGAAATCATTCAAATCCGATTCTAAATTGAACCAAACCAACTCTAGTTGAAAGATTATGATAAATAAGGAGCTCATGCAAAATCTCAAGTTAATCCGATAAAATCCTAGGAGTTATACTCCTTTGAAGTTGCTGTTGGGGATTTTTAAAAGTGATAAGTGGGCAACTTTGGAAAATTGTCTAGAAACATCCACTGCATAGAAATCCGTGAAATTTGGTGTGATTGAAGTCTGTATGGCCATCTTTCCAGAGAAACTAGCCTCATACAAAAATCCCTTCGGACGTGCCTTGGGTGGTCTCCCGAACAGGCCCCGAAGATCACAGATTTACCCAGAAAAATGCAAATGAGCAGTTCTGAGTAAATCGGCTACCAATAATTCAAATGGAATCCAAAAATTATGAAACCAACTGGATTTGAAAATAGACTCAAAAAGGAGTACTCAGAAATAAAAACCACTCGAATCGGACTTAAAACGAACACATGGCGGTCCGTCGAAGTGACAAGTTCTGTACTTGGACCTGAACTGTCCACTTAACTTCGACAGAGAAGTGTCAAAAATCGGCTAGATAGAAATTCATGAAATTTGGTGGACATAAACTAGACAGCCTCACCTTTCCCATGGTTCTGGAATCGCCCCAAAATTCATCCGGATGATGAAGTTACGGACGTCCGAAGTAAGGGTACAGGTGCTGTCAAGCTAAGCCATTTTTGAGTAAAACCAAGTCCGAAAATTGATAAAAATGAAATTCGTGCAAGATGAACACAAATACTTTAAAATCATCCGAAAGGCATTCCAGAATTGATTGAGGCCATTTATTTGAGATTTATCACAATAAATGCAATAAACCCCAAATATGAGCCTATCCCGCCAAAATAGTGATATGTGTGCAAAAGTGAAAAAAACCTAGCAAGATCCATTCACATGCATATAGATTCAATAAAATAGGTTCTAGCATAGCCTAGGGTTCCGTTCCATTATCGTTTCCCTCTGTTCTCTTTAAGATAATCAAGGGTACTTTGAATATGGAACGGTTTACAATCAATCAAAAAGGCCTTATGCTACATAGGTTCTAACACTAGGGTCAATCCCCAGTCTCGTTTCTCCTAGATCCGCCTTCACGTTTTACGGCTAGGGGAGTCTTGAGATACTTTGAGCCGGGGAAGGATTTCCACACATACAAACAAGGCTTTACACTACAGAAAGGTAGAAGAAGAGATCTAGATCTAGGAATGTAAAGACAAAAAATAAAAAGAAAAGTTGAGGCTTACCTGAGTTCTGGAGGCGATTCCACAGCGGTTTCCTTCTTCTCTTGGAGTTCTTCTTTGCGAGAATTCAAAACAAGAGTTGTGTGCCATTTGCTCAAGGAGGAGGCTCCTATTTATAGGCAAGGGCTAAGGTCATTGGTAGACACAACTTAATGTCTAGAACCACTCCAACCTAAACCCTAAGGTTATTTCCGCGATTTCCCCTCATTTAATGAGGGACATGATGGTAAAAGTGAAAAGCCCTCGGAAAACCCTAATTTTGAGCAAACTTAAGGTATCCGGTATATCAGACCGGATAACAAAGGGCCTTAAGATATCCGGTACATGGTACCGGATACACTAAGGCTCACACGTATCCGGTATGAGTATCCGGATACGGGAAAGGGTACTTGTATCCGGATTGAGTATCCGGATACAGGTAAAAGTATATTTTCTTCAAATTCTGTGCTGGCTTTCCAGGAGATAATGATTTTTGATGATTGTTTGTGCAATTTGGGGTGTCTACAGATAGTATAATAAAGTGAATGGATTTTAATTCTTTGGTCTGGTATATTATTGATGATGTATTTGATATGGGCCAGTAACACCTCGGATTTGGTTGTTGAACTAAATTCGGGTTGTTACAGTAGCGAACCGGGTTCGGGTCGGGTGCCAGTTTGCACTGACACGAGTTCAGGGCGTTACAGAGATGGTATCAGAATTGGTGCTAGATCCCTTTTGAGCCCATTTCTAGCTGCCATGCCACCTTTAGAATCATAGCTTTATTCATTGAAGTCGCCCTTTTGATGTTCAGACCACCACTTTTCCAAGATTTTGTGAGTCTTTCCCAGCATATATCACTACCAAAAAAAAAAAAAAAAAAGTTGATGTAACGACACTAATATAAGAGCACTTATACAAAATTGTAGTTATCAGTGCCTTAATACGGCATTTTATCCACAGATGCCATTATAAAACAATTTCTTACGATACTTTTCTAAAAATGCCACTATAAAATGATTTATTATGATAATTCCTAGAAAAATGCTGCTATAAAACGATTTATTACTGCATTTTCTTAGAAAATGCCGCTATAAAATAATTTATTACGGCATTTTCTAAGAAATGCCGTTATAAGGCAAATTATTATGACATTTTATAGGAAAATGCCTCTATAAAACAAATTATCACGGCACTTTTCTATAAGATGCCGCTATACAATAATTTATAAACTATTTATTATGGTACTTTATTACAAAATGTCGCTATAAAATCTAAAACAATTATTAAAAATAAAGTATTTCTTTGGAAAAAAAATTTTTAGTGATATTTTATAAAAACTTGGGGTGCCCCGCATAAACAAGGTTAAAATTTGAATGGCTTCTCTAATTGATTTCCTTATGTCTTGTAGATACAGAGGCTCAAAGAGAAATTCAAATAGATACATGAGTAGCTTAGCACCCATCAGGGTCTGTTTTGTTTTGTTTTCCCTTTCTTTTTGTTTTTTGTCTTTTGTTTTTTTCAAATTTCATTTTTTGGGTGAAATAAAGAGTTTCATCTGTTGATAGCTGGAGTTAGAAAACAAATAAATTTTTCTAGAAGAGTTCTCATTCATTTCAATCTGTAACAGTCATGGGATGCCCCATTTTAAATGAATTTTAATGTTTGATTTTGTGGCATTCATTCTCATTCCTGCTTTTGCTGCATGCTTGATCACTATGCCTCTTATTTCATAGTGTGATCTATAGCAATTAGGTATTCATAATTGACACAGCTCTTTTTGTTAGGCTATAAACGCATCATTGATTCACTAATGTAGCAATTAGGTCTTCATAAAAAGGTATGTTTTTTGGAGGTTATGTAATTTTATTATATGTAAAACCATGGTAAAACAATGTGAGCACAACTAAGTTAAAAGTGGGGCTGGAGGATGGAATGGGGACGTGGATGTGAGTGTTAGCGGCACTTGGTGAACGTCGCTAAATTCTTCAAGTGATGGTGATTTTGTAACTGCACATAAAATAACTGTCGTAATAGTGATGTTATAACGACACATTGAAATGCGAGTGAATGTGACAAATTTTATAATGCCATTTTAAAAAACTGTCATAATAGCTTACATTGTAACGACATTTCAAAATGCTGCAAAAAGTCACTTTATAGGGGCATATTCCAAAGTGTCGTTATAAATTATTACTATAACATATTGCAACACCAATTGAAACGAAATTTTGTCAAAATGCCGTTTTATGTTATAATAGCATTTTTTTTAGATTACAAGGACACTTTAGAAATGCGGCTATAAAAATACTTTTTTCCTAGTGATATGGTATGAACATTTTGATCATCTCTCTCTTTCCGCTAAAAGAATCTTCGAGCCATCCCATCAATTTTGTCTAATACTTTTCGAGGCATCAATCAACAATTGATTACTTCTACCAAAAAAAAAATCAACAATTGATTACACTATCAAAAAAAAATCAACAAATTGATTAGATGAGTTGGTTGGGAATGCAAGAATGATTAGATCAATGTGACTCGTCACATATTCCCCAAAAGTTAAAATCTTTTTTTTGGTAACATTTTTTTTTTTGGTAGTCTCTTTTTTTTTTTGGTAACATTCCCCAAAAGTTAAACGCATTGTACAATAAATAACGTTATCATTTAATAATGAAAACAAAAAAAAAATTTAATAATGAAAACAACATCTTGGACTCAAAGAAATCGCAATCATTGCGCCAATTCCCCACTACGCATGAAAGATGAGCAATCCAATTTAGACCTACAGCCTTTCTTTCTCCTGTTCATGCACATAAGTTGGCACGAAGTTAGCATTTTGAAAAGAAACAAAACATCTTCTCAAGAATATTAGTAAAAACAATGTAATCAAGAAATTAATATATATGAAAGCAAGTTTTACTCATGCAAAGCTAATATTAAAGTCAAATATACAGATAACAGAGAGAATGAGAGAGACCACCACCGGTCCATCACAACTCATAGCACCACTACCATTAAAACACAACCCTCACCATCACCACCACCACGTCACAACCCCTCACCATTAAAACACTACAACCATATTGCACAATTTAAAAACCCCCCACTATATATGACCACAACCACATCACAGTGAACATTTATTGAAAACGATGGCATCGGCACTAGGATTGGGCGAAGCAAAGGCAAGGAACTCCTTATCACGTTCCAACTTCGCCATGGTTTGTTCATTTAAGGTCAACCATACTTCTATTCCATCTCCATCTCTGGTGTCCATCAGACTAACAATATTACTTTCCATACCCGCCATTGCTGCATCGAAATAACTCACCCATGCAGGCTTTCCCCACCCAAAATCAGCTTCATATAAAGGCATCCTACACAAACTGGTGAAGAAACAGGAATCTGCTTCAGAAAAGAGCTGCTCTTGCTTTTCTATTTCAACCAATTTTGAGATCCACTCATCGCCCTGAAATTGATCTCTTAAATATTCACCGTCAATCTTTCTAATAGCTTCTCTCATCTGAAGCACCAAGTCAACTAACTCGCTCTCCCTCTCATTCCTCAATGACACATTCGCGTCCCAGACCATATTTCCAATAGTGTTTGCCTGTAAGGGTGGAACCATCCTCCCTCGCATGTTAACCGCATATCTCGCCACGAAAGGAAGCTTTCTAGAACCTGATTTTGCTCTAGAGGCAGCCATGACACGTTGCCAGATGAGCGTCGACACCACTTCAACCCTGGTGGGCTGTTTCAAAGTACTTGAAGACATGTTGTTGCTCACCTTGGCCTTTAGCGCAGTTATGCTTGAGCCTGTAAACACAAACCTTGCTTTCCTTGCAGTGATCAACTCCGCTTTGGATGACTCAAAGATTGCATTTTGCGGCCACAATACTGATAAATCCCTAGATGGGAAGATAGAATCTTGTAAGAAGATGGGTGACACAGCTTCACTAGAACCGCGAGCGATTGAGGCCCAATCGTTAACAAACTTCGCCATCGATGATGCATCAATGATCGTGTGTAGAAAGCACATACCGATTGCTAGTCCTCCGCAATCAAAGCTGTTCACTTGAATGGATAACTGAACTACGTGATGATCTAGTTCAGTAGCCACAAAATCAGGTGGAAGGAAACTATTCAGTACCTCAATTTCAGGTTTCTCTAAAAGCTTCGAGAGGTCACAGTTGACATGGGCTTCTATATAATCAACTCCCTCGTCGTTACAGTCGATACTGGAGAAGTCGTCTTTGAATCTTCCTGCAAATGGGTAGTATCGGGACAAGGTCTCTGATAAGGATTTCTTGAGCTGATGTGATCTTTTGGCAGTTGGGATCATCGATTGGTTGCTTACAGAAGGGTAAAAGAAAACGTGAGGACCATACGAGATGGGAGTGGTCTGGTCAAGAAGGGAGAGTTTAAAGGTTCTAAGGTGAGGGGGAGTCGGGGAAGATGGTTTGACAGCCTCTTTTGAGATGATTTCAACCTTCATCTTCTTCTTTCTTTCTTTTCAAACGATAACTCTTTCTCTGTGGTTCAGGCAAACACAATGTTCTGCTTATAATGTTAGGGAACAGGGAAGGCAAATTAAGGCGTACCCAATAGTCAGTGGAAAATTGGTTTTTAGTGATAATTTTCAAAATAATTCAGATCCAATCAACCATTTCTCGAAAATTAAGAAATAGTGATACTTTTTTCAGATAATTGAAATTCAGTATCATTTTAGTATTCGTGAAGAATTTCTTCCAAAATTACCCTCAAAAAGACTTACAAACCTCACTTATACCTAAATGACTGAATAGGTTTTCAAAGTCTTTTGACAGCATTGTCTCAAGAAAGTCTTTATAACAATAAAATGACGTTAAATCCCAACTATTTGAAAAAATATCACTAATTCTTAGTTTCGAGAATTAACTGACTGAATCTGAATTATTTTGAAAAGTATTACTAAAAACCAAATTTCCCAAAAAATAATTCATTTTATCAAAGTAGTAATGAGAAAGAACACTGCCACATTATTATTTTACATTATTATTTTATTTTATTTTATTTTTTTTTTGTAGAGAAAGGGCAGTTCCAAGCAGGAGTGAGAAAGAACAGTGCCGCATTTTTTTTTTTTAATAGAAAGGGCAGTCCCACATGACAGATTCCTACCTACTTAAATGCCATAAAGTCTTTTGGGTAGGTGGGTAGGTGGGTTTCTTTATGGTATAATATTAGCAACTTTCTTTAGACTTGGCTTAATAATAAATTATTAATATAAATATACAAGGATAACGTGCTGACATGACAAATATGAATAATAAGGACATGACACATGTGAATACACCAATTATTAGGTATGGGCGGCGGGCGGGCCGCGGGCCTGACGTGCCACTGGCCTGGCGGGCCGCGGCATGCCAGGCCCGTTTGCCCCATTACCCCAGCCCGGCACGGCACACCCCAGCAGGCGTGCCGTGCCGGGCCTAGCCCGCCGGGCCAGTATTAAACTTAAATTTTTTTTTAAAAATAAAGAAAAAATTCAAAAAAATCACCAAAAAATCCAAAAAAATCATTAAAAAATTCTGAAAAATATTTTTATTATTCACAAAATTGTTTTACACATATTTGGATAGATTTTGCTCAAAAAAATATAAATTACATCCATTAAAGACTTAAAGTAGTCTAATTAAAAACTATGGACTTAACAAATATATTTAATTGGAGATTTTGTAACAGTTTTTTGGGTTTATTTATACTTAGTTATTTTCTTAGCTTTAAATGATTATATAAGAGTTTCAACAATCATGTGGTATCCTTAATGTTTAGGTAAAATATTTTAATTATGATATTATTGTTATAAGAAGTTGATCTGTCCTAGTGGTTAAAGAGACAGATTTTCAGTCCCTTGGACAAGGTTCGAATCTTCTTATGGACAATTTTTGGCTATTTAAGCTAGTTGGGCTGTTGGAGCGTTCCCAGCAGGCCCACAGGCAGGCCAGACCGTCTGGGCGGGCGGGCCAGCCCGCCTAGGCACGCGCGGCCCGCGCCGTGCGCGGGCCCGGGCCGGCACGCGAGCCCGCGTGCCGCGTGCCCTGGCGGGCCGTGCCCAAACGGGCCGTGAGGCCAGGACCCCCGGCCCGGCCCGGCACGGCACGTGTACTGCATGCTACAGTGCACGTGCCGTGCCGGGCCGGCCCGTTGGCGTGCCGTGCCGCGCTCGGGCCGGCACGGCCCGTTGCTCATCCCTACCAATTATATCACCTTTTCGTTATTAAATTTCATTTTTTTAGAAAAATATGAAAACCACCCACTTTTCCGTGTATTTATAAAAACACGTTTTGAAAATTCAAATTTTAAAAAACGTACAACTTTTCCCTTATAATTATGCTTTACTCCAAAATCACTGAAGCATTTTTCCACATTCTCAAAATACCCTTCCTTATAACCTTGCGAACAGATCGAAAACGAGTTTGATTAATCGCGTCTTGCTTTGACTAATCAACAATTGTTTCAATTAATTGAAACAATAGAGTTCAAGAAATCATATAACTTTATGATTAATCCATAAAATGTTCAATTACACCAATCGAACAATCAACATTGAGATTTGTCAATTAATTGTAACAAGTGTCAACTAACATGACAACATGTTGATTTTATCTCACAATGAACTAATGTGTATCCGTAGATTATTAAAATTGTATCTTTCGAAGATTTAACTTGTATCCTTTGATATGATCGTGCTTGTTTCCATAATGGTCAACCTAATATCCTTCGTCTATGTTTTATATATCCCACAAAGATCATACTTGTATCCATCGATGATTCATCTGATATTGTTGAAGATCTAACATGTATCCTTCAATGCTCGTGCTTGTTTCCATGGTGGTCAACCTATATATCATATGATTATGTTGTATGTATCCCATGAAGATTATACTTGTATCCGTCGATGATTCGTTTTGTAATGCCCCGGTTCCAGGTCCATTCCCAAACCTGAAGTGTTATGGTAATCAAACAAAGCAACTAAAGAAACTGGACAATTTAAAACTTTTTCTAACTTTATAATCAGAATAAATGCGGAAACTTAAATTTAAATTCTCTTTATTTATCATCAACCATGATATACAATGCTTTCAATTACATGAACAATCTACAACTATATAAACTACCCATCCACAATTAGCCCAAGCTTTGACGTCCTTGCCAAAAGTACCTGAAAAAAGGGGTGAAACCGTAGTGAGAATAAATCTCAACAAGTAGCAATGTGTATGATGTAAAACAGTCCATAATTTTACAATACTAGTCATGAAGTGAACAATAAAACAAAAACCACAATAATACGATAATACAACAATAACACATCACCAATCCAAAACAAGCACGTGTGACCAATATGACTCGTGAACTAAAACCACTTAATAAGAATATTCTTGCCCCCATAATTCGCCACATCATGACTTACATGATAGATGGAGCCTGTACCTGCAGTCACTACCATCTCCTCCGTCAACCATCAATGTCGATCACCCACGCATGGGTTGGTGAGTACAATCCAGAGTCCAAAATAAAATCCCATCATGGGTACCGCTTCCGCGGAGGCCATACCAATCCGATCAAAGATTAATGGACCCACAACAAACACGTCTAAGACCAGTGCAAGTGCAAGTCACAAGTGATCTTCAAGCACGGCCAAATCATAGCTCCAATGTGCAAGTCACAAGTAACCTACCACCATGACCAATATAAACCACCATGAAAGTCGATGTCTTATTGAAGTATACAGATGGTAACCTAAAAAAATAAACAAAACCGTTTACCGAAAGCAACCTCGGCTAAGACCAGGCCGCACCTGCAGCGGTCAAGGATTGCTGCCTACGTCGCCCGCACCTGCTAGTATGACGGACCGCATACTGGGGAGTTCCGAACAAGAATAACTTACCAGCCAATTCCCTTTTACTTCCTAGCTAAGCTATGGATCCATACTAAGCATTGCCCACTAGACACAACTCACAATCAAAACCTTGAATAACTCAAAGACTCAACATTCAATGATAAACCTCGTACCAATAATCATAAACATGTCCTAAGTGTTGTGTCCAACAATAATTTCCAAAACCATGGTGTTCAACCAAAAGATATTCAAAATAACAAAATTCCAGATCATATAATAAGAAAATACGAGAGTTTACACAATTTCTAAATAATAGGTTCAGATTTGAGTCGTGTTAGTGTGAGCATACTTAGTTTATCTTCCTAACTCAATATTCAGGTTATTCTTTATTTCTTACAAAGTTTACTCCCAATCCTACACTTTGGTTTATCTTAAAATCCTTACTTTTAAATCCTTATTTACTAACTAATACCCTAAATCTCTAAAACCTGTGGGTTATGTTGTTGATTCTTTCCAGAAGTTGATTTAGGTTTATTATGACTTGTTAGACTAGGTTTTATACCTAGACTCCTAATGAAAGTGGTCTGAGTGCATGGGTTTACTTTAACTAGTCTTCTTTGATTCTTATTACATTCATTGTCCCTACTAATTATCCTTTTATCCAAATTTAATTCCATTACTTCTTACATCTCAAATTACCCTATTTACAGGTGTTACAACATTAAAATTCTAAGAAAAATCATTAGAAATTGAATCTGGGCATAAATCCCAAGTTTAGAAATTTCTGACAGTCAGTCACTCGGGCGACTGCTCTAGCGGTTAGATTTCAGGTTCTGTTATTTTTCAAAGGCCTATCGCCTGAGGAAACGCTCGAATGGTGTATCGAGCGCTCCAGCTATAACTTGTTTTTCTTCAACTTACGGAAATTTTAGAACTTTCTATACATACTATTTACTTGTTTTGATTCTAAACATCTAATTCCCTTCCTAAACTAGTTCTAGTACAACCCTAAACTAATCCTATCATCTTTCCACTTATCTTTGAGTTTCTTTATAAGTTTAACTCATCATGATCAACCTTTTCTTGATTTTCAAAGGAAAGATAAATCACCAAAACAATACTTTATAAACAATAAACTTTTCCCATGAAATCCAACTTCAAAACCATACGATTAATCATCCAAATCACAAGAAATCATGCAGTTCATCCAATTTCAAGTGTTTGCTACTTGCCTTATGATAAACCCAGAATTTTCAGAAACTTCGCCTGTGCCCGTTTTTGGAGCTCTACCACACCCCTTTAGACTTTTCTAATTTAGATCTCCACCGTTCAGTTTGAAGTCTTTCATGAGTAGAACAAAACCCTAAAATGTCAGCCCATTCCAACGGCTGGATGTTCCTAGCTCGCCGTTCGAAGTTGGCTAGTCGGCCATCTCTGCAACTTCTCTTCTTTGTAATTCCTCCTTTCTTTTCTCTCTTCTCTCCTTCTATTTTTGGCTCCTATCACTTATGCACGAATTTCCCTCTCCTTCTAACTTATTTTCAAAACCTAGAACACTCTTTAAACGTCTCTTTTATAGCCTCCCTACTAGTCCAACTCTAATTAGGTTTAGCTTATTCTAATATACTTAGTGTATTCCGTCTTCTACCCTTCTCATTAATTTAACTCATTTAGCTCTTTTTTAAAGGATCTCCTAATAAATTTTCGTGCTTAATATTATTCCTAATTTTAAATTGTAATTAGACTTTTATTACTCACTCAAAATACCTAAATTTTGGACTTTAATTAGTATAATTACCATTAGGCCCTTTTTCTACCCCTTTAAGCCTTAATTTCATTATTTTATATCCAACTAAGCTAAGATTTTGTCTAATTGAATTTGTTGATTAAATAACTAATTATCTTATTTCCTTTCATGAATTTAACAAATTAAAATGACCAAATTACCCTTCCTCTTTAAATTCCTATTTTAACCTTTATATCTCTCTTTAATTCTCCTACCATTATCCTTCTTAGTATTTCCTCCATAATTTATCATTTAATTATTTATTTTATTATTAGGAAAATTCAGGGTTTTACACGTTTGATATCCTTAAAGATCTAGCATGCATTCTTCGATGATTTGATGTGTACAACTCATAAGTACTTGCCGATTGATCATATAATTCTCGCTTAATCAAGACATTAATCCTATTAGAACTCAAGACATACACCACTCTGGTTTTCAAATAGAGAATCTTCAATTGATCGTCGTGACTTTTTGATTAATCGGAACTACCACTCGATTAATGCATAATCCATTAGTAAAAACTATCAAGTTATTCATTGTTAATCATTGAAATTTCGATTAACCAACATCTTAAATCATTGTTTTGCAATTAATCGAAAGGTCTCCGATTGATCAAAATACATGGACGCATGATCAACGCGCGCTATTTGGCATGAACGTTATGTCTAGGTTGAACACATGATTAAAGTCCGATTCAACATTCGTTCGATTTCAATTAATCATACATTCGTATGATTAATAGAAGGGAAATTTTGGAACTTTGAAAAGTGTTACAATGATTTCGGACTGAAGCACAATTATATTGGAAAAGTTGCACGTTTTTTCACATTTGACTTTTCAAAGCATGTTTTTATAAATAAATGGAAAAAGTTGGTGGTTTTCCATAATTTTCCCTTTTTTAAATGCAATCGACAAGCCAGCCATGTCCTGGGTTCAACCATTCTTGGGGGCTGTTTGGTGGGCATTATAGAATATGGATTCTAGTAGAATTAGATTCTATAATTTAGAAAGTGTGTTTGGTTGGGATCTTGGGGCTGGATTCTACAATCTAACGTTATAATCTAGGCCATAATCACAATCTACCATAAAGGTGATTATAAGGATTATAGGCGTTGGAGCTTAAATTTCCAAAATCAGTGATATTCTACAACTTATGTATAAATTATTATAGATCATATAAATTATAATACTTAATAATATTATAAGCATTGTAATATAATATATTATATGTCTAATATTAAATTATATTAAACCAAATATTATATTTTATAATGTATATAACATATATTATATATTAAATATTAAAATATTATATAATTAATAATATGGTTATATTAATATTATAAGATGATATAACGTGATAATATTAATATTATAATATTATATTATATAATATTATATATAATATATTAAAACTATAATATAATATTATATACATTATATTATATATTATAAACGATTAGACAATCATAAATTAGTACTCTGATATGGATGGATAAGGAGCACACATGGAAAATATGACTAGACAATCATAATATAAATAGATTAGGAGATCACACACATGATATGATTAGACAGTCATACAGATTTCATTATAAAAAATTCTATTCTTTAAATGCAAAGAAACAAACTAGCCATCACCTAGGTCAAAAACTAATGAAGAATGGGTTTCAGAACTTGCTTACCCAGAGAGTTTATTGTTTCATTTATAGAGTTGTACATAACTGTATAACAACAATTTGAAATTTGAAATACAAACAATGTGCTAAATATCTTAAATGAAACTGTTATTTGACTTGTTCAAATTATTCTGTTCTTTCTAAAACAACATCTGACTCAGTCGGTTTAACATCCACCTACAAGCTAATGGGAGGATGAGTGACCATCAGCTTGGATTTCAACAACCGAAATCTATGGCTAGTCAATCCCTTGGTGAAGATATCTGCAATTTGATCATTGGTGGAGATAAATTGAAGAGAGACGTCCTTGTTGGCAACTTTCTCATGGATAAAGTGGAAGTCTACTTCTATATGTTTTGTTCTGGCATGAAACACAGGATTTGAAGCTAAAGCCAGTGCATTAACATTATCGCACCATATTGTTGGAGGAGAAAACAAAGAAATCCAAAGATTTTTAAATACCATTCGAAGCCAATATAATTCAACTATTGTCATAGCTAATGCACAATATTCAGCTTCTGTACTGGAACGAGAGACTACTTGTTTCTTTGCATGCCAAGAAATTAAACAAGAACCAAGAAAAATACCGTAGCCTGTAGTGGATCTTCTATCATAAGGATCTCCAACCCAATCGGCATCACAATAAGCTTGAAGATTAATAGATCCCCGAGTAAAATGAAATCCATCATTAATGCTTCCTTTAATATACCATAGCACCCTTTTTGCTGATATTAAGTGTTTCTGTGTAGGAGAGTGTAAATGTTGGCAAATTTAGTTAACAGTGAAGGAAATCTCTGGTCTTGTGAGAGTACAATATTGAAGAGCACCAACTAATTGACGATAAGAAGTTATATCTTCTAATGGATCATCATCCTTTGCTGATTGTTTGGCTCAGGCCAATCATATTATTCTATGACCTCTTTTCACTGCTCACTTTCCATCATGGTTGTTTCTGCACCTCATTTCTCTCCACCAAACATTACCCAACTAGTTTACATTAAACTAGATGACTCCAATTACCTTGACTGGGTCTCTCAATTTCTCCCAATTCTCCTCAACAATGATCTCGTGGGCTTTGTGGATGGTTCTGAACCATGCCCTAAGAAATTCCTTGCACTTAAAGAAGGAAACGTAGTTGTTGATATCAACCCAAAGTATCTCCTCTGGATGAAGAAAGATCAGTTCATTTTGAGCTGGCTTAATGCAATATTGGCTAATTCCCTGCTTTCTCAAAGCTATAGCTTAACTTCTACTCGTGACGTTTGGTTATCCTTGGCCAATCGGTATGCTTCACCATTTTAGTCTCGCATCAATCACCTTAAAAGTCAACTACAGAATCTCAAACATGGTAACAAGACTTGCTCCGAACTACAGCAAATTGCAAAGGGGCTAGTTGATCAACTTGCTGCTGTGGGCAAACCAGTTGAAGATGACGATCTCATCAATTATGTCAATAATGGGTTAAGTGTCCCATACTACAATCCTTTTATTGTTTCAGTTTCATTCATCATCCATCATGGAGGCATGAGTTTCTCTGACTTCCAATCTGAATTATTATCCTATGAGATCTTATTGGAAGGATAGAACAAAATTGAAACTACACCAAGTCCTCCCTCTTTTGCTATGATTGCTCGAAATTTGTCTCATCAGAAGAAGCCAAATAAGTCAAACAATTACCCTGGTCGATTTTGTAAAATCCCAAATTTTAGTAAATAGACTAATTGGTAAATAATATGCAGTAGATGAGATCTTGATTCAACCCGGAGGAGTTCAAGATGAACCGGAGATGATAGGAGAGCTTATATAAGGTGAGATCCTGATTATTGACCAAATATAATTTTAATATAATAATTATTTGGCTATTATATTATTAGTAAGAATTAATTGGATCATAAACAAGGAGAATACAAGGGGTTGGTCGAACCCACTGCTAGTGGGTTGACCCGAGGGTTAAGATGGTTTAAGAAGGTTTAGTTGCAATGGATTTAAGGAAGAAAGGGTATTTAAGTAAAAAGACTTTAAAATAAAGTAAACAAAGCCCTAGTAGTGCATGTAGTTATGCACATCCATCACAAAAACAGAAACACCAGTCGTGTGTTTCTATTGTTTCCTATTCTTCTTCTTAGTTGCCTTGTGATCAAAACCTAAACCCTAAACAATTGTTGGAGCCGTCTTAGAGAAGGAAAAGAGAGGATTTTTTAGCACAAAGAACTTAGGTAAGAGTCCAATAGATACAAGTTTTGTTCTGGAGATTTTCGTATGTTAAAGAGTCTTAAAAGTGTGATTTTCAACCCAGATGTGACCAAGGTTTGTTGGGATTGTTTGGCAAACTTTGGGGGTGATATTTCGAGGCTCTTAGAGAAGATTTAAGTTCCTAAAACCAGGTAAGTAGTCCATTGACGCTTGCATAAAATCTAAATTCGTGTTTAGACGATATTCATGGTTATTCGATGTTTGATGCATTGATTTCGTTATTTATGATGTTTTATGTGTTGGGAATTGTTCTAGAATGTGTATAATGTATTTTAGAATGATTTAGAATGGTTTTGATGCATTGAATATTAAGTTGTGGAATTTTTATTGAATTTCACAAAGTTACAAAATTTTCACATATCGGACCGCCTGAGCAGTCGCTCGAGCGATCTATGTATATAGTTGAAAACCCGAGAGCAATTTTACCCAGATTGTACTACCACTAGAACAGTCACTAGAGCGACCTATCGAGTGACCTACCCTGAAATAACCTGTTTTGTATGGCCGATCGAGCGCCCTTGGCCGCTTGAGCGACCAGTCTGTCAGATTTTGGAAAACTTGACTTTTCAACCTAGTTTTCACTAAGGAAGTGGTTTTATTCAATTTTAGCCTATGTACCATCAAGATTGGGGTATTTGGGAAGCGTTTGCATTGGTGGATGTTTTAAATTAAATTTTATAAAGATTTTGGGTAGATGTTTCTAAAGAAACACATTTACTTGATTCTATTGTTCCAAAAGATTTTATTTTTAACCAAGGTTGGTTTTGTGATTTCATACACCTGTATTTGGGTGATATGAAGGTATTGTGTGCATCGATGGAGTCGATACACATTCGGGACATAATGGCTCATTGAAACCTAGAGTTTTGGACATATGACTTGGTACATTCTGTTTTGGTTTTCAGTCACTGGTGTGACAAGGCTGGTGCCTGATTTATTGTATCCCGCATGGGCGGTTTTGGTTACAGATATGGTTTTGTACTTTGGTGGGTGTTATTGAGAATTATGTCCATTACCCTGGTTGGTTTTCTTACTATTGAGTGGGCTTAGCAATTATATGGATCCATAGAATAGCTAGCAAGTGAAATGTGTATTAGAGGGGTTTGAATTCTGTGTCTAAGGCATTCCATCATCTCGAGGATGGTACCACTCCTGGATTGGTCGGTCGCTACATTACCCACTCCTGGATTGGTTGGGCCGTACATGCTAACTCATGGTTGGTTTCTTCCATTGGTGTTGAATAGCCAGATTGCAAGGCGGCTGGTCCATCGTAATTCCGTTAGGTAGCATATTGGCACATGTCTATTCTCTTTATCTGGTATACTATTTCATGAGTCTCATGAGATAAACAAATTGTATTTCCTTGTGGTTTTGTATCTTATGGTGATTATTCGGATTAAGCGTTACATATTTTATTGTGGTCAACTATTTGCATGACTGCTTACTGAAATGTTATTTCTCACATTATTGTTTTATCGGTTTTGTTTTCAGATATTCCTGGAGAGGACGTTGCTGGGGTAGAGACACCCGGGGAATATTGTGATTACCAGGAAGAAAACTATTTCATTCCTGTGTAGGACATGGATAGACATTTAGATTTATTTTCTTAGAGATTATTTTCAGTATTTTGATTAAGGAGTTTGATGTCATTTAAAAGACGATTGGTATCTTTAATCTACACCTTGGTGGATGCTATTTATGTTATTTAGTTGAACCCTTTCCAGACTTCATAGATGAAATATAAATGGATTATTTTGGTAGTTTAATTCTGCGCTTTCTGAAAGATGTTCTTATTTCCGCACTCTGATATAATAAATGAAGTTGTTTAAGTCTGGAATAATGTTTTGGGCCATTTTCCCTAACGAACCAGATTTGGGTTTATGTGGTTAAGTAAACCTGGATCTAGGGCGTTACAGATTTACTCCATATAATCACATCCCTACTTCAAAGCCGCAATCTTCTAATGCTCCACAATTTTCTACATCTCAGTCTACATCTTCAAATCTCAGAACACCTTGTCAAATTTGTGTAAGACAAACCACTCTACTCTTGACTGTTTCCATGGAATGGATTATAGCTTCTAGGGATGTCATCCTCCGACACAACTGGCAGCAATGGTCGCTCAGTCGAATGCTATGCATGAGGAAACTACTTGGATTTTAGATAGTGGAGCCAACCAACACATCACCAATGATTTATCCAACTTAACTATCCAGGAACAGTACACAAGTGAAGGTTCAGTCGCAATAGGTAATGGTAATCATATTTTCATTCGGCACTCTAGTTCTTTTTCTGTAGATACTCCTCAGTCCAAAATTAACTTTTATCATGTGCTTCATTGTCCAAAAGCCTTGGTTAATTCATTATCAATTAACCACTTTTGTCAAGATAACAAATGTTTCTTTATCCTAACTAAAGATTATTTTTGTGTGAAGGATCTCAAAACGGGGCTCACGTTGCTGGAGGGTCCGAGTGAAGGAGGCCTCTATCCTCTTCATTTCAATAAAACTTCTACTTCTATAAATAAATGCCATGACAAGGTTGCTTTCATTGGAGTTAGGACGTCCTTAATACTTGGCACTGTCGGCTTGGCCATCCTTCATATCAAGTTACAAAAAGAGTTGTTCAAACCTTTGAGTTACCTATCATTGGATCTATAAGAAAGGATCATCTTTGTTCTTCATGTCAGTTAGGTAAAAGTAATCGTCTACAGTTTATTGAGTCCATTCGTGTGTCTTCCAGTCCATTAGAACTCATTCATTCTAATGTATGGCATTCGCCACTAATGTCTTGCAATGGTTATCGATATTATGTTAATTTTATTGATGATTATTCACGATTTACTTAGATGTTTCCCATTCAACAAAATTCAAAGTTTTATCTTGCTTTGATACCATGAAAAACTAATGAAGAATGGGTTGCAGAACTGTAGTGCCCCAGATCCGGGTTACGTAATGAAACCGTAACACGACCCCAAAGAGTTAGCTTTCCACACACAAGATTGCTATATCAGAGTGTAGGATAACATGAAATAAAATAATATAATCAGAGTCAACTTAAATTTCCCCAACTCACCTGAACCAAGCATATACCTCCGTTATCGTCTTTTCTGAGATCTGAAAACAAAACAAAACGGGTGAGATACGAATATCTCAGCAAGCAGCACAGGCATGCTCAAATACATTTCATTTAATTTCTAAAACATGAACGATTAAAATATAATTCAACGATTAACCTCGGATAATCCGATTAATCCGACTAATCCGGCAAACAATATCAAATCACATAGTATGGTGGGACTCATGAAATTTGACCATTTTGTAAGGTTAAGTTCTAGCTCCAAACAGTTCCAGTCCGGAATCCTCTACCAAATCTGATGCGTCTGTCAAATCCGATATCTCTACAAAGTCTGATACCTCTGCGAACTCTGATTCCAAGATCGTCGTCTCTCAATGGAACCACAAGACCTCACCCTCTCCAGGGGAAAGGGATAACCATCTAGTCTGCGAACCACTGTCGAATCCACTATCAAATTTGATGCCAAACTAGACCTCACCCCCTCTGGGGTGGAAAGGGAGCTGCTGCAGCACTTCCCTCATGGAAGGCCTCTTTATATGGAGGAAAGGCAATAGGGTAATCTAATTTGCAGCACTTCTCTCATGGAAGGCCTCTCCATATAAAGGAAATGCATGAAGGAAGCTAGACTTTAACCAAACAAATTAGACAGACTTCACTTACTAGCTAAATTATGGATCCATAACGTGCTATGCTCTAAATAGCTTAAGTAAAAAAAATACAAGTAAAACAAAGACTTCGATTCAAACCGAGAAATATTCCGATGCGCAAAACAATATATAGTCAAATGCGATCAAACATAACATGGCCACTCAGGACCATCCTACTCCTTCATGGAGTTTTCTAAATAAAATCTCAAGTACAATTTGATCTCAAGAATAAAAACACATGCATTTCTGATACCGAATTTCGATTAAACACGGAATGGACTAGATTACCCATTTCAACAATTACCTCAAATTAAGGAACATGGAATTAATTGCTTATTGATAATTCTTTTCCCGAAACAATCCTTTAGAACATCAACAATTCAGTAACAATGATATATTATTATTATCAAATCTTACATTAACTATTATTCAATATTTTATGGTCAATTCCTGAATATAAATTTATGTATTTCAACATTTGCATTCATTTGGGTTAAGATGATAACCTTATTCTCCAGAATTTATCCACATTATACTTGTTTAGTTTATCTTGATCATCCTTCTAAGATAAGCCAGTAATCACTTCTTTTTTAAGTCTCATAATTTACTTGAGTGGGAAACCACAATTTCCCACCTTTTAACTAGCTAAAAGTTCCTACAAGAAAATACTAGGAAAGTGTTAGCACCTGATTTTTGCACCCCCAAAATGAAGAAAAATGAAAAGTCAAACCCTGAGGGGGTCAAAAATTGACTTTTTGATTCAAATTTGGCCATCAAACTTCATCTTATTGAAAAGAGCATTTCGACACGGTTCCAACGCAACTGAATTTTCTGGAATCGGAGCCCAGATGAGAAAGATATGAGCTGGTCAAACTTTTGGGACTTTTTGCTCGACCCCAATTCAGCTGCCAAACTTGATCCCAATGGATAGGTGGTTCCGAGCCGATTCCAACGACACTAAGTTTGTTGAAATCGGACACCAGATGAAGAAGTTATGAGCAGTTGAAGTTTCAGAAAAACTGCCCATGTGGCAAAAAGGTAGCAAAATGGATTAAACCAATAAAATAAATAAGATAAAGGTGTTTAATAATATTTTAATAAAGAGAATCTCGCTTTTTAATAAAATAATCGGAAAAATCGAATAAAAATCTTGCAAAAAAACCAAATTGAATAAAGGTTTGAAATCCAAACATTTTAAAAACGTGCTGGACCGTATTTCAATTACGGGCAGGGCACGCCCGTATTTGAAATACGAGCAAGCTTCTGAAAGAAGACACGCGTCGCCGTACGGCGGGACACGCATCCCGTACGGCCGATTCGCGAGATTTGCAAATGTGCGTTTTTCGCCCGTATTTGAATTACGGGCAAGGTACGCCCGTACTTGAAGTACGGGCAAGGCACGCCCGTACTTCAAATACAGGCACACCCCTTTTTGCCTATAAATATAGAGGCCTTCCCCCCATTTCAACAAGCCATTTTCCATAGGCCCTCACCCCCTCCCTCTTGTCCTAACCACAGCCAACCCCTGCCAAGATGCTGCCACCCCCAGTTCCAAATACCAGAATACCCAAAATACCCCTGAAATGCTGCCGAACCTTTTTCTTTTCATCCTTTAAGCATAGAAAACCCAAAGAACCCTTTTCAAAACCCAATTTGAAAACCCAAGAAGCGCAGAAGCGCTGCCCAAATTTCTCCTCCCTTCCTTCTCTCCAAATCTAAGATAAGGAGGCTCCTTTCAATCCCATCTTTGGAAATCAACGGGAACGCGGGAGCGCTGCCAGAATTCTCGGAGATCCACAACACACAAAAACTAACAGGTATTGATACTGTAAGTATTCTAATCATTTTAAATAAACTGATTTTAACATCCTTTCAAGTCCCTTTATTTCTTTACTTATTATTCAGTCTTTTATATTATCTCTAACCTGTTTGCTGTATTTGGCACGCCATGAGAGACCCCACGAAGACGAATGTCTCTATACGGAAAGGGAAGAGAGTGGATTCACAAAATAAAACAAGAAAACTTGTAAACTAACATATCTTTGTTATTTGATTTCATTTACAAAGTGCAAGAGGGGTTTGTCCTCTTTAAATCATCTAATGTAACCCCATCCCATTCCCTCCTTTCTTTCTCCTTTTAAGCAATCAGAAGGTGACTTAGTAAAGTGAAGAAAAGTGGGATTTAGTTCCAAAACACCAGAATACAAAGAAGAAGACTTGAAGGCAAACAAAGGCATTTGCATAACAAGAATTGTGCGAGAACCTTGGCAGAAGTCGCCGGAGCCCCCATGAGACCTACCGGAGTGATCCCGATCGAAGTCGAAGCAAAACGGCGAAGTTGGGCACAAACTGTATACTCATAACGGGCAAGGCGTGACCGTAGCTAATCTACGGTGTGAATTGAACCGTATTAAATTTACAGTTCTGGCCAGACCATGAATTAAATACGGTCATTTGATAAAGATAATTTAAAAAATCAATTTCTTTGGCCCGGGTGGACCTAAATCCAACCCGAACCGGTCGGAACCAACCCTTAAGATATTTTGGGCTATTTTAAGCCCATTTGTGGACCGTGGACTTAAATAGGCCCACCAAGGCACCTTGGGCCCACTTGTGGGGCCCACTTTTGACCGGCCTAAACCAGGCCCGTTTTCAATAAACTGGCCCAAGGCCACTTGACTCTGGCTAATGGGCCAAATCCAAGCCCATCAAGCCCAAATAAAAATTGAAATAAATAAAGCTTAATAAATAACCAAATGGGTTACCCAATAACCCAACCGGGCCCAAGGCCCAACCATGGCAGCCCAGGGGTCTTCCAACGGGACCCGGGTCCGACCCATTTCACTTAAATAAATAAAAAAGATAAAATCAAAATAAAAGGAACCCACACTTTCAGAGGGTCCCACCAGACCAAACAGAACAGCATGCTAGTCTAGGAAGGGTGAACTTGACTCGAAAACCAAAGAGACCCGAGGGACCTGTCAAACCGACGGGGCGGGCCGGGGGGTCTTAGGACTTCCCTGGATGTAACCGAGGACTTAGCTAGAACTCTGAAAAGCCGCAAACCAGACTTAGACCCGGATAGGGCAAACACCATGTCTGCCTGCACCTCTCAGGCAGTGGTGACTCCGAATGTCCCGAGGCACGCACGAACCCACGTGCGCCCCGTGTGCGATCTAGGTCAGATTTAGGTGCGCACAGAAAGTATACTCAATTACTAGATTAGGTTATGACAAAGATTCAACTAATTCAATGAGACTAGAATCCATTCAAGAGTCCTCCAATTAACTAATCCTATTAGGGCATGAATTTAGATTTTTGATAGACTTTCACTAATCAATTTCAATATTAATTTATCCCTGTCCTTTATAGTAAAATTAATTGTCATAGATTACTAACTGCCTTTGAAATCCCAAATGACTTTTGATTATCTCAAGTGAATTGATACTAAGATCTAGAACACAACAATCTGCTCTAAGAGGCTCAATTTCATGTTACAGAATTTTTAATATGCTTTTTCTATTATTTAACTCTAATATTTTCTTAATCAAAATTTATTAATAAATTTTCCTTAAGATACTACTCACATTTGACTGCTGGTTATAGATAACTTATCCCAATTAAATAGGTATAACAACCTGGAACTAGTATTTTGCTCAAGGAAATCCAACACAGGTTGCAGAAATTTATATCATGTATTTGCAACTATATCTCATAACACTTCTTTAATTCATATTGTTAACCTTAATCCTCCTTGGTTTCTCTATGGCACTTGATTACTAATTGAAGTGGAATTAACGCAATTTGCATATTTTCGAGAGAAGGCTAACCTGGTTATGCGTCGATTGTATTCATCAGTTAATTTCAATATTACATCTTTGCTGAAACTAAAACCCATCCAAATTACCCACTGGTGGGTTCCTCCATGTTGATTTGATTTGCAGAATTTACTCAAGGGTCCCTACAGCCCCTTACTAGTGTTTATTGACACCACAAGAAAATAGACTTTTAGTAGCGGCCGATAACCACTGCTAAATAGGCGGTGGCCGTTACTAAAGGTCATAGTAGCAGTCCCACAACCGCTACTAATTCAGCGGCTACTAAAGGGTATTAGTAGCGGTTCTATTAACAAGTGCTACTAATTCCTTCAACATTTAGTAGCGTTTTTTCTAGATATTGCTACTAATTCATTAAGCTCAACACACAAGAAAATGCTACTAATTCTTCAAACATATAGTAGCAGTTATTTGATAACCGCTACTAATTCTTTTGATATACAACAACTTTTAATAAATAACCACTGCTAATTCTTTAAAATAAACCTATTTAACAACGATTTCTTTTGGTTGATGCTAATCCATTTTTGTTTAAAAAAATCCCAAATTATGTGGAACTTGCATCTCAAACCTTAAATCATGCTATTAAAATACTAGTATCCACATTATAAAAACTAATTGTACAATAGCAAGAAAGAAAAATATTCACATTAAATCTTATTATAACCATAAAAGATAAAATTCAAACATAGTGTTACAACATGGAATCAAAATAATCATTATTTTCCAACAATCCTATACAATCAAACTAATCTAAAAATAAATAAATAAACACTGTTTAGAATGGCAAAAATAGTTTGACTAGATGAGTTGTAGAAGAAAAGCTTGATCATCTTGAACTGGCACCAGCAAAATTGAAGTCAAATCAAGAAGGTCAGCTGCAATTTAAAAAATAAGATGCAAACTGTAAGCCAAAAAAATAAAGGTAAAATATAATGTTATGGGTTAAAGAAGTTGAAAAACTCTCACAATTTTCAGTTTTTGTGATATCATTGCTCCAAAAAAAAAACCTAGTAAGATTGTCCATTTTAGAAAGTACTCCCTCCAGTAGTCGATAAGTAGACATCCAATGCAGAGGTTGAGAATTAAGAACATATTTAATTAAAGTAAGTCTTCTCATATGTGAAAACCATCAACAGAGATTTTCCAAACACCAACAGTATTGTGCTTGGATTCAAATCAGTTTTTCCAAACACCACATATTTCCCTTCTTTTCATCTTCCTCTAGCCACTTCAGATTCTTTGATATGCATTCTCTTGCATAATTTAATAGCCACTTCCATAGGTCTCTATTTTATACCCACGTCTTTATCTATTTTCCTTATCATGCCAAAACCATCAACAAAGATTTGGTGTAGTCATGAAACGAGACCCTCATTTATTCACCAAAATAAGATTAAAAAATATAACAAACAGAGTTAATGAATTTCAAGTTCTCATAAAAATTTCAGTGCAGTTTTAAACAAACAGAGTTAATATTCTGATCAAATCCACATGTATAGATTGAGAATCAATACAGTTTCGATACAGATAATTTATCGGAATCACCGTTTAAAATAAAAAAAACCTAGTGTAATTTCTTGAATGGCTGGAATAAAAAGTTTTGAGTCCACTACCTTCCGAGAAATGAATATATCTGGCCCCAAAAACAATATCAGAAGCTTAATGATCACTTTTATGATATCATAAAGAGAGATGAAATTCACAAAATTCCAAATGAAAAATTAGTCCCTAATCAAGGCTGAGATGAAGCCGATTTACTTTGATGTTATTCTACAGATTTTCCTAAAATAATAGAGCTCGAAGTGTGCTAACCAAGCCCCTTTGATGATTGCCTTTAGGTTGCACAGGTTGGAGGCCTATGAATTGGCCTTCCTTTCTTAGTGTCAATGTTGCGTGAACTTCTTGGACTCCAAGGAAGTCTATAAGGTTAAGTGAGGGAGGAGTTTCCGGGCTTCATGCATGAAGAGGAGCAATGTTCCTTGGAACAAATGAGGGTAAGTTAATTGGAGCCAGTGCATGCTTTGTGCCTAAAAACTGGAAATGAAGAGTTTCGTAAATGAACAGAAATCAATTGTAAGTTGATATGTTCTGGTCAATCTAACTTTGTCTAGCATTAGCTTGTTCGTTTTCCTTCTTTTTCTGTTGATTATTTCTACAATGGTGCCTAATTTGAATGAATGTTAGTTAAGATTCGACCTGCCATGTTCCAGGTGAAAGAGTCAAATTTCTGAATGTTAATATATAAGATCACACTACCAAAAGCCAAATTCTGCACAGAGTGGTCGCATGGCTTCACTCAGCATGCCCCATAACCACGAATTGATGCTCGAGGGACTGCTGGTAATCTCCCAGTTCGTCTTCAGCCTGTTAGAAAAAAACAAAAAAGAATCAGAGTTTCAGGCACAAAGAAAGAAACATAACAAAGGTGCTTCCTCCCCTATCCATTCAACTGCCAGATCTTCTGAATTTGGGCCAATTAGATCAGTCAGGTAACCCAAAAAAAAGGGACAGCGATGTCCTACATATGAAGATTGAGAACCATCCTCCTTTATAATAACCACTATACAAATCTCAAATGTGATATTAACATAGTAAGAAAACAATAATTTGTCAAACAAATATATATTATGCTTCTCGATGGTCAACAAAATAGAACCTCGCCACTAAATGGGAATCTGAGATAACCTTTTGGCAGTGGACTCACGATATGAAGATGTAAAATCTTGAGTACCATCTTGTGGCAGTATCAATAACCATCCATCCATGAAAATATGGGGGATAACTTTGCACAGAATGATAAACACAATGCAACTTAATGGAATATCCAAACTCCCAACTTATGGACATGCAGAAATACTTGTCTCAGAAATAAAAATATGTTCTAGATACAGAATTATTGTTCAAAATTAAAGGACACAAACAACCAATACCATTATTTATGTCCAGAAAATGACAAAACAAAAAATTGAGAACCCAGAAATTCAATTTTTACTTGTTTAGAAGACATAGTGATACTTAAGGGATCCAAATCAGTAGGGGTAAATTAAATTAAATAATTTAACTAATTTCTAAAGAAAACAAAAACGAAAGGCCTTCACAGATAAAAATAACTGCTTGCTATATACTCACCTACCTACTAAATTTCATTCTGCTTATTTCATTCCTCCTTAAAGTTAGGGACACTCTTGCCAAGGCTATCAAATTAATATACGAAATATAACAAAAAACTACAGAAAGGTCACTTATGGTGTGGGACACACCAACCAAGTTGTCAATCCTCTAAGACACACCATCATCTGATCATATAAGACTTAATCCAACTACTTGCAGTGACCGGTAAGAATCCTACACAAGAAATACGTTTTATCTCACTGCTTCATGGCTTACACAGCTGTGTCTTAATGGCCTTAGGTCCTCAGGGGAAAAAAATAAAAATAAAAGTTGGTGAAGCTTTATCGATGGTTCCAAAACAAAATGTAGGTCCAACAAATGAATATCATGAAACACTTGGATTAGGTAGGAATTATTTTTTATTTTCTATTTCTGGTTGGTTGATGGAGAAGGCAGGAATTTTCTCCCATGGTATCTATTAACAAAATTATTTCAGATTGCTGTACCTGAAAATGATTTGTTATTGAGCACGACGATATCAGAAATCACAAGGAATGAATAGAAACTCCCACATTTGTTACCTGCAGGACAACAGCCGTTGAAGATAATGCCAGGCCATTCCCAATGACAATTGCTGCAGGACCTGCCTGGCCAGAAATCAAATGAGCTACTAGTCCAACCACAACTGCCGTCACTAAGACCTGCAATTTTCAGTGCTCATTAAGGTAGTGAATAATAAATCAGATACACTTAAAAAGGAAAAAAAAGAAGAAGAAAGGTATTTAAAAAAAAGGGTTGGCAGCCTAGTAAAATGATAAAATCAATGTAGTCCACCCTATTACCTGAGCAGAGCCTAATCCGAAAACATATTTCTTCATGGAACTTAGTCTTTCCACAGAGAGCTACAAAGTGTTGGTCATAAATTTGGTGTCAAAACCTTTGTAAAAAAAATAAATATTTAATGCACACACAGAAGAGAAAAGCATAGAAATTAAGTTCAAGACTTTCAGGACTCCACCTCAAGTCCAATATTGAACAGCAAGAAAACAACTCCAAATTCAGCAATTGCCTTTGTCCCATGCACATGACGAATGATGGAGAATCCATAGGGTCCAATCAAGATACCAGCAGCTAAGTACCCTAGTACAGGACTAGCTATCACTGCAGCAAATGCAAGATATTGTATCAATAAATGGTAAACATGTACAATTTCATAAGAGTATACGAATACTCCTAAGGCAAAAATTCAAATCATGATCCAAGACATGCCATCCATAAATGGTAAACATGTACAATTTCATAAGGGTATATAAATATTCCTAAGGAAAATATGCCCAAAAAAAAAATCAATCTCAAGGAATACAAAGGTGTTGGAAAATATATTTTCCATGTGACAAAATGCATGACAAAGAGTATTGAAATTTATTAAAACATTCAGTTTGTTGATGAAGTGAAGTATGGTTGAATGTGTGACTTGAGATAGCTTCTAGCAAGGTTAAGTGTAACTTGCTGGAGCTACTCAACCAACTGGATTCTCGAGCAGTTCTCAGAATCAGTTGGGTTTGTTTCTAGTTAGTTAGGTTGTTTTCAAGATTAGTTACAGGTGGTTATAGCAGTTATTAAGGGGTTAATAACTCTTGATTTAAAGCTTCTTGAAGCAAGGGAGAAGGGGTCTGGTGTGCTGGGAAACTTGGTGAAGAGGAAAACCAGAGGAGACTAAGGAGGAGAGGCTGTTGCAGTGTTCTGGAGGGCTGTGAAAGAACAGAGAACAGGAACATTTCAGATCTGGTGAAAGACTAAGGCTGCGTTTGGTAACGCTTTTTGGAAGTACTTTTTTGCTTTTGAAAGCAAAAAATTGCTTTTAAAAGCAAAAGTACTGTTTGGTAACGCACACGAGAAGCAATTTACTAAAAGTAAAGAAGCAATTTTATTGCTTTTCACCGGAAGCAACAAAACGTTGCTTCTCAATTTTTTTACAAAATTGCTTTATTGCTTTCAAAACCCCTCAATACCCTATTGCTTTATTCCTATATTAAAGATGATGCCTCCATACTCACTTAAGAAGCAATAACGTATTGTTATCGCTAGAGCCGGCTAAATGCCACGGGTCAACCCGATTATAAACGGGTTGGGTTAACCTGTTTATTAATTGTGTAAACCCCAACCAGCCAGTAATCGGGTCAACCCGATTATGACCCGCCAACCCGATTTTAAAAAAAAGATGGCAAAAGTATCATATTTCGACCCGATTAACCCCAAAACTTGACCCGAACACGGTACAACCGGATCCAATTAACCCTCCAACCCTATTTTAATAATATTTTTTGAAAAATAAAAATAATAATAAACGGGTTGGCGGGTTGAACCCGTTTATTGGCGGGTTGGGTTTGGGTTGGGGGTTTTCCAACCCGCCTTAATTTAGTCCAACCCGATTATGATCCGATTAGTTATTTGAATGTAATTAAATGACTACTTTATGAATCTTTTATAATATTGGACTTATATTTTTGAGTATATTTCTAAGTACAATACATAAATTGTGTACAATACTTTTATGAAAGCAAAGAGCAATTTCTATGTTACTGTAATTACCAAACATGCTTTTTTGCTTCTTAGAAGCAAAGCAAAAGTTTACCAAACACATTTGCTTCAAAAAAAGATCTTTCGAAAAGCATAAAATTGCTTTTTTGCTTTCTTGCTTTAAAAAGCAAAAAAGCAAAAGCGTTACCAAACGCAGCCTAAAATGGGCTGCCTCTTCCATGGTGAAGCATACGTGTGAAGATTTTGAAGTTGTGTTAAAGCATGAAGTTCAAATTGAAGAAAAGGTTGAGGATTCAATCTTTGTAAGTAACTTTTTGGTTGGGAGAAAGTTTCTATAAATTTGAACATAGTTGAAGTGTCTTGTTCATCTTAATGCAATGTTTCAGGCTTGTTTTACCTCAAAGAAACTTGAGGTTTCTTCTTGACATTTGTATAGGTTTTTGTTGTTAAATAGTATGAGCACTTGTCACTGTTTGTTTTCTGGTATTGTAAATTTGTTCCTGATTGTTTAGAATCCAAGAGAACAGGGACCTGAGATTAGAAATCTCAATTGGTATCGGAGCCACTCCACTCAAATCTGTTAAAGAGTGAGATCTTGGTTCTCTATGGACTACAACAAAGAAGGGGCTTCTTCCTCTAGGCCACCCCTCTTTGATGGGTCAAATTATGCCTATTGGAAGGCAAGAATGCAAGCCTATCTGAAATCTTTAGATGAACGAATATGGTTATCTGTCTTGAATGGGTATGAAGCACCCACACAAAATATTCAAGGTGTTATTGTTCCAAAGGCTTATGATAGGTGGAATAAAGGAGAATTTGACAACTGTAGTTGGAATAACAAGGCTATTAATGCCTTGTTTAGTGCTGTTACAGTAGAGGAATTTAGAAGGATCTCAACCTGTGAAATTGCTAAAGAGGCTTGCGATATTTTAGAGGTGACTCATGAAGGTACAGCTACTGTTAAACTGTCCTGGTTGCAACGTTTAACCACTGCCTTTGAAACAATTCAGATGGAAGAAGAAGAAACCTTCGACCAATTCTACTCTAGGTTGAGTGACATAGTTAACACTAGCTTCAATCTAGGAGAGAAGATTTCCACATCCAAGGTTGTAAGGAAAATTCTGAGATCTCTACCTGAGAGATTTCAACCCAAAGTTACAGCAATAGAAGAGGCTAAGGATGTTGATGCAATGAAAGTAGAAGAATTGGTGGGCTCTCTACAAACATTTGAAGCTAATCTGAAAGTTTCCAAGAAGCAAAAGGGGGTTGCTCTTAAAAGTATAAATGAGGGTAAAGATGAAGATTCAGATGATGATCTTGAAGAGTTGGTATTGCTTGCTAAAAAATTCAGAAGGTTCTTCGAGAAGAAACAATCAACAAACTCCTCTGAAAGGTCAAAAGATTTCAGAACTGACAAGAAGAACAATGAAGCAAAATCAGAAAGTAAGAGAAGAAATCCAAAGGGAATTCAATGCTATAATTTCCAAGGCTTTGGCCATGTTGCTGCTGAGTGTCCCAATAAAGTGTCTAAGAGGAGAAATGCCTTAAAAGCTATTTGGGATGACAATGATGAAGAGGAAAATTCTGGTTCAGAAACAGAGGAAAGTCAAGAGAATGCTATGGCATTTGTAGTCACACAAAATTCAGACAGTGAGCCCCCTAGTGAATGTAGTGAAGATGAATACTCAGAAGAGAATGGTGATCTTCAAGAAGCTTACAATCTACTGTATAGTGAGTTTCACAAACTTCAGAAAAAATGCAAAAGAATATCACTCCAACTAAAGGGTGCTGAGAAGGAGAAAGAAGACTGTTTGAGACAAAGAGAACAGATTGAGAAACTTTTTTTGGAAGCACAAGTCAGAGAAGCTTCTCTGGTATCTAAAATTCATGATGCTGAACTCATGAACAAGGAACAAGCTACTGAGTTAGACAATCTGAAAGGTAAATTCTCCTTGGTAGAAAATGAACTCGAATTTTCTGAAATCTCTTTTGCAAAATTTTCTGTAGGAATCGAGGCACTTGATGAAATGATTGAGAGCCAAAGAAGAGACAAAGATCTCAGTGGACTTGGATATGTTGCTGAAAACTCACTTAATGAAGCACTTAAAGGAAAAGGAAAGGTAATGTCAATTGGAGAAAGCTCATCACAAGGCTTACTTAAGGGTAAAGCATCTGCTGGTAATGATCTTCCTCCCTATGTGAAATTCAATTCTGAAAATTCTGTTTATAGAGGTAATACTAGAAAGAAACCTGAACCTAAACCTCTACCTTTTGTCCCTATGTGTCACTTTTGTGGAAGGAAAGGACATATAAAGCCAAAATGTCATATTCTTCATGGTCTTCCTAAGGAACATATTGATAAGGAAAAATTTCAGACTCAAACTAAGTCTGAAATTTTCTTATTCAATAAGTTTGATGCTCTCTTGAAAGAAACAGAGCTGTTGTCTAAAAAATTTCAGAACTTAAGAGACACTAAATACCCTTTAAGTTCTGCCCAAAGATTGCAAAAGAATGCATCACCACCTTCAAGTAACCCCTACTTGAGAAATAAGGTTCCAAAAGTGAAGAAAATCTGGGTTAGGAAGTCTGATCTTGACTGTCAAGTGGTCCATACAGCTTCAAAAGCACATGACACCAACCTATGGCATCTAGAGAGTGGATGTTTCAAGCACATGTCTGGAGAAAAATCCTTGTGAACATTGACATTAGGCACCACTTTATAAGAGAATCAGTTGAGAACAAAACAATTCTCTTAGAACATATTCAAACACAAAATCAAATTGCAGACATTTTTACAAAACCTTTGGATCAAAAATAGTTTGAAACTCTTAGGAAATCATTACGGATATGCTCTATGGAACATTAGGTCTTAATATCTTGACACTTATTCAACTCTCCAATCAATGAATTTCATAAAGTTTAGTAAGATATGTTCTATTGTGCACACCATAGACTTCTCTACAGCACATGATCAAATGAGAAAAATCACAGAAATTAGTAGTGTTATATTTTCATATCCTTGAGTTCCAAGTTCTTATCTCTACTATTATTTTTCTTGCATAATAGAGATTGAATTCTTGAGAACCTAAATTCTGCTTGTTGTGATCATTGGGTGTATTTGTGGATTTCTGAAAAGACAAGCTCAAGAGATAGAGTGAAAGTCACCTGAGCCTTTTAAAAAAAAAATTTGGTGTGAGTAAGGACATGGGATGAGCTGTAAACCCAGACATACTATGCTCCAAGTGTGAGTAAGGACATGGGATGAGCTGTAAACCCAGACATACTATGCTCCAAGTGTGTGTAAGAATTCTGGGGTGAGCTGTAAACTCAGACATCTTGAATTCAGTGAAATAGAAAAAGGCAAAAATGGGAAGGCTACCTATCTTAATGAGTATAAGTCTAAAAGAATACCACAACCTCCTTGTCACTCAAGGTGGAATCATCAAAATCAAGTATTCTTTACTTCTATAGCTCATTAATAATAGTAATTTTTGAAAGGACTCACATGGATATTACTTATCTTACTCACACTCAAAAATTTCTGAAAAATTTCATCTCATATATATTAAAGTGTTCATAAGTTGATCAAGGTTGCCTTGAAGACCAATCTTGCACTTTTATGTCTATTAAATGATTGTTGAGATGAATTCGTAGTTAGGGTTGTAGCCTACACTACTAACAGAGCAAGAATTCTCTGATTTTTCAAAGTGCTTCATTACTTGATTAAACCAAAAGGTTGTGCTAAAATTCTGTTTTCTATCTGTGTTTGGCTTTCTAAATATGTTATGGTTTGTTAATTCCAATGATAAATTCTTACGGATTTCATTCCTTGTGTAAAAAAAATTAATGCAATACAGATGTCTTGTGGCCTCATCAATTTTGTTGGGAAAATCCAAGACCAAGGGTCTATCTGCTCAGTGTGTTTTTTTTAGAGAATTCTCAGTCTCAGCAAATCTATTTGTTAAGCTTCCTGTACCTTTATTTGTCTACTCCAGCTTATCATGTAGCCTCCTAGAGCTACTTTGTATTATGTATATAAGTCGACCATTACTCTACCAAACCCTTATTCGACTTTTTCATAAACCTCTCGCTCTCAAAGAAGAACACAAATTGGGGGTTTTGCTCTAAAGCCCTAATCTCTCAGGTGAGTTCAACATTTTTCCTCTGATTAGTTAAATAAATGTTCACCCTTCTACAATCATTCTAGGAATTCATTTTTTTTGTCTATTACATTTTTTCTAACTCTCGGCAATGGCATTCACGAATTGCTTTCGGCATTCGACAGAGGTTCGTACAAAATTGAGGGTTTCCTTCTTTATTTCTTCACTAGTGCAAGGTACGTCACCCTCTGTCTATCTCTTATTTGATTTTTTTTACATACTTCTAAGTGGTATGCGTATTCTCTATGAAGTTTTTTTTTACTGCTCTATTTTTTTTTTGTTGTTGTATGCGTATTTTCTTTTTTTTTTTTTTGTCGTATGCCTACATTACAGGTTACATTGTACTATTGGTCCTTTTTCAGTCATTCTCTGCATCTCTCAGTGGTGTTATTTCAGTATTCCTACATGCTGAAAATTTTTTAGCAGAAGAAAATCTCTTACTCCAATCACCAGAAGACAATCTCAAAGATTGATCTCTTCATCCAGAAAACTTCTTGGATTTCAATCTCGAGTTTGGAGCCCTGTTTTAAAGTCAATAAGTCAATGAGTGCTCATGTCTTCATTCTATGGGTTCATGAATGTTATTTTCTGATTTGCAGTACTTCTTTGGTTTCTTACCTGGACATTCGATGAGTAGAATTTTTTTTGCTTCTACCATTCTTTAATCTTGGCATGAGCTCTCTTATTAAGCACTTGTATCCCTTGAATCATTGCATGACAAAAAGGGGGAGAAGAGTACTTTTCTTGAAGGGGAGCTATCTTGAAGGGGAACTGATGAAGTGGTATTGCTGGAGCTTATGGAGAGGTGGACTTGACTTGAGGGGGAGATGTTCCTAAAGGGGGAGAAAGCTAACGTCAAAAAAAAAAAAAAAGGGGAAAAGGTAAAAAGGGGGAGAAGGAAGGGTAAGTAAAAATGGGAGAAAGTTAACTGAATTTTTTTTATGACTTGACTTGATGATATTTTTTCATATTGAAATGATGTGGCTTGTGTAAATTTCTTTTCACTGTGATGATGAATGTGCATAATATGACTATCTTTATCCCGGCATGCATTTCATTGATCCATCTTTTTTTGAAAGTTTTGTCATGCAATTGTCAAGGGGGAGATTGTTGGAAAATATATTTTCCATGTGACAAAATGCATGACAAAGAGTATTGAAATTTATTAAAACATTCAGTTTGTTGATGAAGTGAAGTATGGTTGAATGTGTGACTTGAGATAGCTTCTAGCAAGGTTAAGTGTAACTTGCTGGAGCTACTCAACCAACTGGATTCTCGGGCAGTTCTCAGAATCAGTTGGGTTTGTTTCTAGTTAGTTAGGTTGTTTTCAAGATTAGTTACAGGTGGTTACAGCAGTTATTAAGGGGTTAATAACTCTTGATTTAAAGCTTCTTGAAGCAAGGGAGAAGGGGTCTGGTGTGCTGGGAAACTTGGTGAAGAGGAAAACCAGAGGAGACTAAGGAGGAGAGGCTGCTGCAGTGTTCTGGAGGGCTGTGAAAGAACAGAGAACAGGAACATTTCAGATCTGGTGAAAGACTGAAATGGGCTGCCTCTTCCATGGTGAAGCATACGTGTGAAGATTTTGAAGTTGTGTTAAAGCATGAAGTTCAAATTGAAGAAAAGGTTGAGGATTCAATCTTTGTAAGTAACTTTTTGGTTGGGAGAAAGTTTCTGTAAATTTGAACATAGTTGAAGTGTCTTGTTCATCTTAATGCAATGTTTCAGGCTTGTTTTACCTCAAAGAAACTTGAGGTTTCTTCTTGACATTTGTATAGGTTTTTGTTGTTAAATAGTATGAGCACTTGTCACTGTTTGTTTTCTGGTATTGTAAATTTGTTCCTGATTGTTTAGAATCCAAGAGAACAGGGGCCTGAGATTAGAAATCTCAAAAGGACACCCTTTCAACCAGAACCAAGAAAAAGGTCTATAGGGGCCCAGTGTTTAGATATTTAACACTTTCAACATCTCAAATTATGGTTTAAAATATTGTTGCAAATGGTTAGCAAAACCTTAAAATCTATGAAACTGAATCTTCCAATACTTTTTCGTTGTATTATTAGGAGTATGGTAAAAACTTTCAATTGTTCTTTTTTTATTTTTGCTTTCTTCTTTTGCCTTTTTTCCCTCTATGGGGAGAAAGAAAACAAAAATAAAAATCCAAGGAGGCAATAGATTGAACTCTCACCTCCAGCGGACATCAAATTTTGAGAACTTAGTAAACATGTGAACTCTCACCACCAGGAATTTTCTGAAACATAGGCACAAATATAACACTTGCAAGCAATAACCATAGCATGTCAAAAAGGGAAGCCTCCTCCTCATTTATCTAAGAAAATCAGAGAGGGAGTGTAACATAAGAACTCAATAACTCGATAAGTCAAAGGGAGTAAAAGAATTTGTAAGTCTGAAGCCAAAAAGAAAATGAAGACTTACTAGATGAGGTAGCATGTCAAAGATTTTCTTAACTCTTGTGGGGAATCTTTGCATTTCTTGGATCAAAGGTTTTGAGATCATTAATTTATTTAAGTGATGGAAAATCCAGAAAAAAGAGTTTAAGTGGTTAAACCGAAATTCTCTGGTGAACCCGAGTGGAATTTCTAATTTATACAATATAGAATCAATAATTACATTTTAATTTATGCAAAAAGGTAAGTAAGGTGATATTATAATTCCATTAATTAATGCATGTTATTCGGAAATCTTTATTAGTTGTAGTTAAATAACATTGTATTTGGTTAGTAGGATAAATCAGCTGATCAAAAGTCGATAGAGTGTTGGTGTAGACATTCGGTGTAGTTGCGTTGCGGCGGATCATGAGGGAAGTTGAAGAGGCTTTGAGCGCTAGTATAACTTGTCTCTCCAGGCACATGTTCAGGTTTTCAATCGTTCATTGCCTGAGAAGCCTAAACAGCAGGAGAGTGGGATCTAAAAGCTTGAGAAGAAAGGATAATCGGATCATTGGAGGTATGTTGGAGTGAGTACGATATGAGGAATTCAAGTGAAGAGAGAGTTCTGTTCATGGAGGAAGTAGCGTGTGGTTCTGCTACTCATAAGTGTTCATTCAAATCTCAGTTCAAGTTAGGTAAGGATCAAGTAGATGATTGCTTTAATTGATTTCAATGAGGTTTTACTTCAAAATTTGTGAAGATAATAGATCAGCCGTTAAAAAAACCCAGATTTATGAAATTTCAGCAATCGTTGGAGAGTTTCTGGTCATGGAGGAATCTGAACGACCTTGCTGCTTTTGATGGAGTTGGATTCCAGGAAGTCTCAGGCAAGTAGCTCTTTCAAGTTTTCCCTGATTGCATGATTTGTGTTTACACGAATCAAGATTTGAAGAATCCAGAAAATTCCAGATTTATATTCGTATGTTGACATTGATCTGTGAATTATCTTTGGCTTATTTAGATTAAATAAGAAATGGTGTATTTGTGTTATTAGGAAAATTCTCAGCATATTAGAAGAGATTTGTTGGGTTTAATTTAGTTCAGACATTTATAAATCTGAATTGTCGCAAGTTGGAAACAAGTTGAGTGAGGTAAAAAAAATAAAATAAATAAGTTGAGCGATTGATCTGGAGGCTCATAAATCTTGATTAGAATAACTCTACGGGTGTTCAGATGTAATACTTGAAGGTTTTGTAAGGTATTAAAGGTGTTTAAGATGAAGGAATTCAGTTTTGGGTGATGAGGAATTGGAGTTGCAGTAAAGAGTGCGGCTGTGGGGTTTCAGGACCATTGGGCGCCAAGTGCTGCGAAACTCTTTGAGGTCAACGGTGGTTCACAAAATATAGGAGGGCTGACCTGGCACCAACCTCTCCAGGTCGCCAGAAAAAAAAAAAAAAAAAAGAATGAAACAGCAAGTGCGGCTGATTTTGTTCCTTTGGTAATTAATGGTTTTAACTTGAAAATGCTAACCTATGGGGACTATCTAAGTGTGAGTATAATATTCTGTTGGATGTTGGTTGATTACTTGTGTAAGCCAAACCATAGTTGGCGCCCAGTCCCTGTTTCATAAGCAGGTGCAGCTATTGCTATTGAATCCAACAATGTTTAGGTTGCTCTCCTTTGATATCAACCCATGCAACTTTGATAAACCTTAGCAAAGTGTTGTAGGGACCTTTCAGTGGGGCCTTCAAGTGAATTCTTTCTTCTAAATAAATATGGGGGAAACTATCAGCAAGTAATCTGGTTGGGTTCTAGTTTTCAACAATGATGTAATATAAGTTTAATTCGCTAAATTTGGTTGATTTATTACCAGATTTGCCCATAACAAATCATGTGTGGCAGATTTGCCTTTTTAGTATCACTAAAGTTCTAGTCTACTAATCCTATCGAAATGAGTTAATCTAAGTTCATTTGGCGTCAAAGTGTTATTAGAAACTTATGGAAGATAAATTGACAGCATGATTTAGAGGATTTGTTAGGAGATAAAATAGCCAACTCATAGTACAAATTTCAGCAAATTGTGGTTTAGTCTTATTGAGCATATCTTGTGTTTTAGTCTAATATACCATTTCACCTGAATTATTCAATGGTCAAATGAGAGTCAAGAGCTGTTAGCAACCTAGGGAAATTAGTTTTGACATTAGAAATTAGCAAGTGCTGGGTAGTAAAAACCAAATAGAAAAAGGGAGTAGCAAATCTGAATTTTTATGAACTTAGAGGGTTGATTACTTGGGGAAAAACCCTTTGAGTCTACATTGTGTTCAAGTATATTTTATTCTCTCACCTGAGTTATCCAAGAGTTGTTAGTAACCTATAGAAGTTAATTTGACAAAGGAGATTAAGGACTAACAAGAATTGGGATCACTTAATAGAAAATTTAAAAATCTGAATTTATGCATTAAGAAGATTGGTTATTCGGTAAACTATTGAACCGATTTTTATCTCATTGAATTAGTTAAAATTTTGTTATAATCTGAGTTAAATTGATTAAGTTTCTTAGTATGTTGCTGGTTATCATTTTTATTTAATTGTAGAGCATTTTACCGGTTGTGCCAGAATCTTGGAAATTTCACTGTTGAATACTTTAGTGGAGATTTGTATTGAAATTGGTATTGTTAATTATGAAATGACTTCATATAATTTGAGCAATATTCTGATTTGGCTTGAGTTTATTTATTTAGTAAGTTCAACAGTTTTGAATAAAATGGGATTTCATGTTTGAATTGATAATGCATTTTTATTTATTCTTGGGATTCACTTGAGAAAGTATTTTTGGAAACTCCATGAGGGAGTAGGTTTTTGGTCTTGAGTGGCCCATATTATATTGATTGCACTCGGCTATATGTTGTTTTACACATCGGAATACTTTTTGACTTAAATCGAAGCTTTTGTTCACTGGTTGGTTAATTTAAAACTGTTTAGGGCTTAGCTCGTTATGGATCCATAATCTAGCTAGTAAGTGAAGTCGGTCTATTTTGTCTGGTTAAAGTCTAGTCCCCTTTGTGCATTTCCTCTATATGGAGAGGCCTTCCATGAAGGAAGTGCTACATTTGGTTAAGAGAATTTTTAATGTCTTTCCTCCAGTATAGAGAGGCCTTCCACGAGGGAAGTGCTGCAACAGCTCCCTTTCCACCCTAGAGGGGGTGAGGTCCTTGGTTGACAGCAGATCCGACAGTGCGGCAGTGGTTCTCAGACTGGATGGTTATCCCTTTCCACCCTGGAAGAGGGTGAGGTCTTGTGTTTTCCACTAAGAGATGAGGATTTTTGAATCAGATGTTTCAAAGGTATCAGATGTGGCAAAGGATTTTGGACTGGAACTGTTGGAGCTAGAACTTAACCTTACAAAGTGGTCAAATTTCACGAGTCCCACCTTATTATGTGGTTTGATATTGTTTTGCCGGATTAGTTGGATTAATCGATTTATTCGTGGTTAGTCGTTGAGTATGTTTTAATCGTGCATGTTTTAGAAATTAAATAAAATATGTTTGAGCATGCATTGCTACTTGCTGAGATAGTCGTATCTCATTCCTTCTGTTTTGTTTTGTTTCAGATCTTAGAGAGGACGGTATAGGCGGGTTTATGCTTGGTTCAGGTGAGTTGGGGAAAATTTTAGTTGACTCTGATTATGTTATTGCTATTTCATGTTTTCCTTACTCTGATATAGCGATCCTGTATAGAAAGGCTAACTCCTAGGGGACAAGTTACGGTTCCATTACGTAACCCAGTTTCGGGGTGTTACAATAACACAAAAAGAACCCAACTATGCGTAGTAGAAGTCATCGGGCCTATGCTCAAGCTCACCCTCAATATTTGCCCCAATATGTGGCTCACCAAGCGGATCTGAAAACAAATCCGGTAAAACAAAACACGCGTAAGACTTAAAGTCCCAATAAGCAGCAAATATGCATGAATGGAAGCAGTTTATGCAATTCATATAACATCATGAATAGAAGCAGTTTAGGCAATTCATATAACATCATGAATAGAAGCAGTTTAGGCAATTTATAATACATCATGAATAAAATTAGTTCATGCAATTAATATTCTCAAGTCAAAGCATCTAAACAGTATAACACATAAAATTAGCTCGATAGACCCAATCATTTACTACAAGTATATCTTGGTAGGACTCATAATTTAAAACAAACCTTTCGCATCGGTTACTAGAACCAATGCCTCATTCCACAAACCAAAAGAGTGTACTCAATGCACAAACCAAGTGGAATTCCCCATCCACTGCCATTCAACCAAGGCCAAGTGAGATCTACACCGTCACTGTCATTCACCTAAGGCCAAGTGAGATCTACACTGTCACTGTGATTCAATCAAGGCCAAGTGAGATCTATACCGTCACTGCCAGTCAACCACGGCCAAGTGAGATCTACACCGTCACTGCCAAGTAGGACTACTCAATCACTGCCAAACAACTCTAGGCCAGTTGCCCGGTCAAACCACATAAGAGAGCTCATCATAACTTTACCAAATCAAATCAATATTAACAAAATGTAAGAAATAATCAATAATCATTCACATCCAAATCTAAATCAAAGTAAAATACATACAACATCAAGTTCACAAAATACATCCAAATCCAAATCAAAGTAAAATGCATCCAAATCCACTGGCATTCAACCAAAGGGCAAGTGAAATTCTACACCTTCACTGCCAAGTAAACCCTAGGCTAAGCATCTTGTCAAATTCATAAGAGATCTCAACCTTATCTTTAATAAACCCACATCAAGCAAACCAATAGCTATAAATTCCACAATTCACATATTCGATGAGAAGGATAGCCTTAGGATTCCCAATAAGGTCACCATATCAAAAATCAATGGATTCCGAGACAAAAAGTTTCGGACCTCAAAAATATTCTAAGTTTGGTTAAAAACGTTGACTTTTGGGGTATATAATTTTTCTAATGAAAGGTAGACAAATTTTCTGGAATTTTATGTGCTTCTAAATCACTCATTTGGGTATCAAACTCAAAAAGTGGTTTTTGGTGAAAATCGGGCCAAACTAGAAATTTAAGCATGAACTGAAAAGTTGACTTTTTATTGATTAGGAATTGGGCCTTGGAAGTATTTTTTTAATGGTTCCAAATGGGGGGTAAAACCTTATTTACATGTAAACACTTAAGTAAATAAAGCAATAAATACACATGACATTTAGGGTGCTGTGTAAGAGGCTTAGGTTGTTTGGGAAAGGGTTGGGGAAGAAAAGGATCAAGAATTGTCAAAAACAGTACTCACGATTAGCTCCTGGATTAATCACCCAGGGGTGATTAGCCTTGACGTTCGGGTGTTCAGGATGGACGTTCGCGCGTCCAGTTTGCAATTAGCCTCATGATTAATCGCAAGACTAATCATGTCCTTAACAGAAACTGATTTTTGGGGGTTTTGGCTCAGGATTAATCGCCCATTTCCAGGTTTAATCGCCAGCTCGAGTTCTTACAAATTTTTAGCTATTTTCCAACACCAAACCCATACAAACCATATCCAACCTTTCCAATACCGAATGGGATGATCATAAGACCTACCAACATGCCCAAATGCACCTTCCAATACAGGAATCCACCCAAAATACATATAAACATAAATCCAACCACATTAAACCCCATTCAACCCACCAAACTCAAACCAAAAACTGAAAGGTGACCAATTTAAGATGAAAATCCATAGCAAATCAATAGAAAGCTAAACAAGAATAGTTATACAACCAAACCCTACAAATTTTAGAAGCAAAACCCCACATGCAAGTGATTTTCCAGTTTATCCAAACCCTAGGAGAGAGAGAGAAATACGAAAATCCATGGCAAATCAATAGAAAACTAAACAAGATAGTAATACAACCAAAGCCTGTAACGCCCCGGATCCGTGTTCTTCATTAAAGATATAACACGTCTCCTAGAGGATTAGTTAAGGATCTCAAATAGTGGTGATCGCTGGATAATCACCCACATTTTTATATCACATCAGAGTGCACAATTAAAAGTTCCTATCCAGGCAAGTTAAGGCATCATCCAATACGTCAAATGGGTCCAAGTTACTACCTTATTACAATTCTCACAAATTCAACTTAACAAGTTTAAGGCCAAATAACCTGCTAGACTAAGGACAGTAGTAATAATCCTCCTCCCTATATGTATCAACCGAATCTACCCCCGTAGGCACCTCACCACGAATATCTGGAAAATAAAACAACAACGAGGGAATGAGATACGAATATCTCAGCGAGTGACACATGCATGCAGAAATAGTTATCACAGTTATAAGACATGCTTCGATAATAATCAACAATTTAAACCACCATACTCCGATAACAATACAAACGAGGTCAATGTCATGCATATAGTTACATTGGTTAATCTACATGCCAAGTAGACACTCCACACCTCCATGTACACAGTTCCGGCCTACTCAGGGTATCGGACACTCTGAAATGACGGTCTACTCAGGGTATCGTCATCCAATGCCGGCCTACTCCGGGTATCGACACTGACAACCAGGCCTACTCAGGGTATCTGGCTGCTCTACACTAGTCGTGGCAACACACAAGGCCATGAAATTACACCAATAAACACATACCATCACATTACTAAGCTTAACAAGGATCCATGGGAAGCTAAACCCAAAGCCGATAAATAACCGATAAAACTCCGCATTTAGTACATACATCACAAGTTGTTCCAGCCAGAACTTCAACTCACACAAGTGTTCCACCCAGAACAATAATTACTCACAAGTAAACAAGTAAATAATCTTTGCAATATAATTCAGAACTCGCCATCAAGAAAACAAGGTTTAATAAATTTCAATCAAGTACAGTACAGTGTATAACCCAATAGGACTAAAATAAGAGCCCCAGTATGGGGGTATCCCGAACATCACCTAAATATTGCTCTACATCTACCTCAGAAACTCTTACGAAATTCCAGGATCTATCTTCACTGTTCTCATAAGTAATTTTGTCTCTAATGTCCTAAACACGTACTTCGCTAAGTGATTGGAGACCTTCTAGCATCAAAATCCCCATTGGTTTGCTCAAATTCGAACTTCAGCAATAACAGTGGACTATGCGCTCACTTCCTGAGGTGAGCGCCAGTGAGTGTCGAGTGAGCGGTTCGTTTTAAGTAAAAACTATGGTATGCGCTCACTCGATGGTAAGTGGGCGCGAGCTCGGCGCAAGATAGGCCCGAGAAGGGCGCGAGATAGGCGCATCTAAATTAAGTGGGCGCGAGCTGAGCGCCAAGTGGGCGCGAGCTGAGCGCCAAGTGGGCGCGAGCTCGGCGCCGGGTCAAATTTCTTAGGCGCCTACTTCCCGAGGTGGGCGCAAGTGGGCGGATACCCACTGCGATTTTTAAGTCTCTGTTATTTCGAGATCTGTATGTCTGGCCGTTTTGTTTCGGTCTGTAACTACTTCTCTAGTCTCCTAATACCCCCAGAACACTTCCAGACCTAATTTGGATTTAATCTAACATGCTTCTCAGTTATCCCCAATTCCACTGTACAAAACCCTCCGGAACTGTTTTTGCCCAGAAAACACCGAGAATACTTCAATCAATAAACAATGCATTCATTCCAAACCAAATACACAAATAAACCAAAAACTCGGTTGTAAAACAGTGCCACTCAGCTTTCGATGCTCCAAGTCATGGAAACGAGCAACCCAGAAAACCCCAAACCCTTTCGACCGTCGGCCTGCTCCAGTCGAACAGAGGTTCTGCTCGCGAGGGAAAGACTCTTCCGACTTCTGATCCGTGAAACTTACTAGCAGTAAATATTCGCCATATCGACTCTCCCACAGCACTTCTCCTTCTCCTTCTCTCGAAGAGCCCTAAACGAAAACGCAGCCGCAACCTTTCAATATGAAATACGCATATTCAGGGCAAAACAAAAACCTAATTTTCCTAAACTATTTATACCTTCCGCAATACGCTTGGTTGCTCGACGAAACCTTTTATTCTGATGTATTGCACGAGCGACCACCGAAAACTCCTACATCCACACCCTATTTAGTAGATAGTTATTATTGAAATAACTCAATAATTTTTTTATCTATTATATTATTATATTTTTTTTCCATAAAACCTGAAAGTAAACGGGGTTTTACAAAACCCTACAGATTTTAGAGGCAAAACCCAACATGCAAGTGATTTTCCAGTTTAACCAAACCCTAGGAGAGAGAAATACGAAAATCTAGTAAATTCATTTTAGTTTGAAGGGTTTGCTACTTACTTGTGTAATGGAGAAGCACAACTTCTCTTCTAGCTCTTCTCTTCTTCTACTTCTTCTCCTTCTTCTTGAAGCTTTCAAGTAAGCTCTCACTCTTATTCTCTTGTTCAATGCGTCCAAGACAAGGAAAAGTTCTAAAAAACACTAGATATTTTAGTTAGGGCATCCTTTAATATGCTCAACTCTTGATCTTTCAAATCTGCCCCTAAACAAAGCTTTTATTCAACTAAAACCCTTAGATTGTACCTAAGGCATACCAGGGGTCACCTTAGTATTATGAGGAAGGGTACCTTAGATTTTCAAGGGGGTTTACCTTAGCTATTCCAAGGGGTATACTTTAAGTATATTTGAGGGGTGTAGCTTAGTAATATAAGAGAGGTACCTTAGTTATAGAAGGGGTGTACCTTAGTTGTATGAGGGGGTACCTTTAGGTAATACAAGAGATGTACCCTAAGTAATATAAGGGGAGTAACTTAGTTATATAAGAGGGGTACTTTAGTTATACAAAGGGGGTACCTTAGTTATATAAGGGGGTACTTTAGTTATACCAAGGGTGTACCTTAGTTATATAAGAGGGGTACTTTAGTTATACAAAGAGGGTACCTTAGTTATATAAAAGGGATACTTTAGTTATACAAAGGGGGTACCTTAGTTATATATGAGGGGTACCTTAGCTACATAAGGGGGTGTACCTTAGGTATGAGGGGTATGAAGGGGTGTACCTTAGTTGTATAAGGAGGTACCTTTAGGTAATACAAGAGATGTACCCTAAGTAATATAAGGAGTGTATCTTAGTTATACAAGGGAGTACCTTAGTTATATAAGAGGGGTACTTTAGTTATACAAAGAGGGTACCTTAGTTATATAAGAGAGGTACTTTAGTTATACAAAGGGGGTATCTTAGTTATATATGAGGATACCTTAGCTAGATAAGGGAGTGTACCTTAGCTACCTAAGGGGTGTACCTTAGTTGTATGAGGGGGTACCTTCAGGTAATACAAAAGATGTACCCTAGGTAATATAAGGGGTGTACCTTAGTTATATAAAGGAGTACCTTAGTTATATAAGGGGGTAATTTAGTTATACAAAGGGGGTACTGTAGTTATATAAGAGGAGTACTTTAGTTATACAAAGAAGGTACCTTAGTTATATAAAGGGGGTACCTTAGTTATATATGAGGGGTACCTTAGGTAAAACAAGGGGGTACCTTAAGTATTCAAGTGAGGTACCTTAAGCAATACAAGGGGGTACCTTAGGTAATACTAGGGGGTACTTTAGGCAATACAAGTGAGGTACCTTAGGCAATACAAGTGAGGTACCTTAGGTATTCAAGTTGGGTACCTTAGGCAATACAAGGGGGTACCTTAGGTAATACTTGGGTGTACTATAGGTATACTTGGGTGGTACCTTTAGTTATCCTTAGGAGATACTTTAGGTACACTTAAGAAGTACCTTGGGTATTTGTATGGGATACTTTAGGTACACTTAACTCTAATATTTCAGAATTTGATTTCCAATTCACTAGATCTAATTGGAAGATATCTTAACTAATTGTAATTAAGACATAGCACTAACTAAGCTTACCTTAATAACTTCAATAAAGTTTAATTTTATTTCCCTAAATCCTTAAGTATAATCCACATTTACCCCATCTTCATCACACAAGTACTTAATTAGTCTAATAATCCTACTTTAGATAATTAAGCTTAATAATTAAGATATAATCTGGATCGGGGTTTTACAACCAAAGTGGCCCACTCATGGATATTTGCTTACTTCTCTCTCTATAAAAGGCATAAAGGGTAGCATTGCTTCTTTTAAAATTATTACTCATAATTTCCTGGCCAAAGGGGGTTATTGTGGGTGACTATTTTGATAAGAAGGCATGTTGTGTTTGACAGGATGCATATGGGTCTAGGAAATTTCTTCTGCCCAAAGGTGATGGATTTTCGTATGCCTATGTATCTCCGTTAATCAACTTCATGATATTGTTTTTGAAAGTACTTTAAAGCATTTTGCATTCTCTGCCCAAAGGGGAGATTGTGATGATGCACCAAGGCTTTCAACATAATAAGACTCATAAAGTTATTTTTGAGCTTATTTATGGCCTATTTAGTTAACGACCCATGTTAATTAAATAGTATTGTAAACATCCTTTTGGTTGTGTGCATCATGATTTGGATGTTAATGTAATAATTATTTTATTTCCATAGTTGTGAATGCCTTCACATTTTCTAGCCAAATGTCTGCCATTGAAACTCTGACTAGGAGTAATTACACGAGATGGAAACATGATTAAGAAATTTCCCTTGGCTTATTAGGACTTGATATAGCCTTAGAAGAACCACCTGCAAAACCTAATGATACCAGCAATGCTAAACAGAAATCTGATTATGAGCAATGGGAAAGGGCAAATAAATTAAGTCTGAAACTTATTGAGCGGTCCATTTCTGATCCTATCCTGGGAGCTATACCTGACAGTGATAATGCTATTGGGCAAAGGTACATAGGATCCAATAAGGCTGAAACTGGGGACTTGATGGATAAATTTATGAACATGAATGTAACGCCCCGGATCTGGTAGTTTTTTTTTTTTCAACGGATCAAGGCATTACTTGAATGATAATAAAGCAATTAAGAACAAAAGCATAATATGATAAAGGTAAATCAGAGTACGCAAGAATTTAAACAACTCCTTCATTAATTCAAATAAAAGTACTAATGATCCTCAAAATAAACTTCATAATTCAATACATCAAATTTGAAATTTTAAAAAGGAAACTACCTATTCTAGACACTTCTCAACCCTATCATAAAAGAAATAACTCCTAAACAAATCTCCTAATAAAATATTAAAGAAAACTAATAATCCATAAGGTGGTCATCAAGGTCCTCTATTGTATCCTCTGTATTTTCTACCCTGACTTGCACGTCTTCTCTAAGAGTATTTGAAAACAAATATTAAAAAAAAACAAGGGTGAGATATAAAATCTCAACAAGTAGCAAAATGCATGCTATAAAACATTCCATATAATTTTATAAACCATTTTCATGAGGTGCAATGATAAATCCAAATACCAAATATTCAAGAATAATATGTCATGAATCCAAAAACATATAATTCCAAAGTAAAACCAATAATCAGTATTTACATAATACAATCAACACACACACAATTTGTGACATCACAGAACGCGTGAAATATAACCACTTTGAAAGGTTAAATCTAGTTCTAATCGCTCCCTCACGCTCTTACGTGTGATGAACCGGCCTAATCTGGGTTTCAGTCACTACAAAGCCAACCTACTCTGGGTTTCGGACTTCGCTTTACACAACGGATCACTTAAACCTGACATAGGTATTAAGTTGGTGAGTACAATACAATCAAAGAACAACGCTACAACATATCCAACAAAAGACCTCACCATCTTGGTGGAAACAGATCGCTGCAGCTCATTCACTCTTGGAATAGCCTCTCCTTCTTGGCGGAAATGCATAAATGGAACTAAACTTAACCCAAACAAAGATAAACAGACCTCACTATCTAGCTAAACTACGAATCCATACCAAGATATGCCCATTAGACACGCAAAACAAAATACTGAAATCATGTTATCTTTGATACCAAAAACAATCCACAACATTTGTAATTCAATCTCAAATCATCCCCAAGATACATAGAGGAAAACAATACTCAAACTCAAGCTACATGAGTGAGGAATAACCACTCTGAGGTACATGGAGGAAAATATAACAATTCTATCATAATAACTCTGGAAACATCTTTAGGTAGGTTAAATACAAGTGTATGAACCAATAAAATCAAAACAAGTTGAAAGGAAAATGATTTGGAACGATAAACTCAAATAAAAGTCATTTTAGTAGAACGTACCCAAATTCTTTATAAAAGTCCAAATAAATCATCAGCCAATGCAAACACTCTCAAGATACCCCAATCTTATTGGTGCATGAGTTGGAATTCAAAAAAAACAATTTTTATAATCAAAAACTAGGTCAAAAGGCAAAATTCCAAAAATCTGTCAGTTAACACTCGAACACTGTCGGGCACTATTGCAGGCGCTCGAGAAAAACTAACTTTCTAGAAATTGGTCGTTCGAGATGGCACTCAAGCGTTCTCCCAGATGCTCAGTTTACAAAAATTGGGTTTTAAATTTAAAAAAAAAAAAACACACACACACACACACACACACGCACACAAGTGGGGGCACCCCTTCAATGGCGCTATAGCGGCGACGAGTGTCTGTGCAGTCACCTCGACACCAGGCATGGAGCTCGAACGTGATTGCAGGCATCCGTATAAAATTGTGAAAATCTGGGTTTTACGAAATTTTGTGACTTTTCTCTTTCTTTTTCTAAAACTTATTTCCATCATTTAAAATCACTTCTAATACATCTAAAATCATTCTCTATACACCTAAACCACCATCTAACAATTACAGACAAATCTAATCATCAAAATCATGCTTTTCATCCAAAGATCAAAGCAAACATAATTCTATTGAAAATAAGAACATATAATTTTTTCCATGCTTTAAAACTCAATGAAAACCTTCCAAATCAACATAAACATGTTTCTAAATCATCACAAATCCGAAGAACACAACATTTCTTGTCTAAACAATAAACCATGCAATTTTCCAATGTAAAGGGTTACTACTTGCCTTAAGATCACAAAATCCTTCTTCTTTTCCAATAACCTCAAAGTAAAGCCAACTTCTGAAATTTTTGCACAACTCTAGGGACCTCCAAACACAATCATCACCATTCAGATTTAAGAACCACCAGTCTAGAATAAAACCTCCAAATTTGAGGCCGATCCAATGGTTGACTCTCTCTAGATCGCCGTTTGATGGTTGCTGGTTAGAATTTTCTGTAACTTCTCTTTTTCTCTAAGGTCTCTTATTTTCTTTCTATTTTTCTCTCTATATTTTTCCAGCCATATGCACGAATTTTCTCTCTTCTTTTCTCCATACGATTGAATTAATGGAAACCCCAAATCTTCCCTAATGCCTTCCTTTCATAGACTTACCCAAATACAAGTCCTAATTGGATTAGGATACTTTCTAATTAGAATTCCTAATTCTGTTTGGAAAACTTTCCTATCTCCCCTTTCTAATTCTTCTTTTAAGAATTCCATACAAAAGAAACTCCTAATTTAATCTATTTTTGTGCTAATTATTTCCCCTATTTTAAAATATTACTAAAACACCCCAAAACTCCTCTTATCCTCAAATTTAAGACCCCTAATTAAGTATAATTACAACTAGGTCCTTTTCTTATCTTTTAATCTATAAATTAAGCTATTTAAGTCCAAATTTAATCCAACTTAAATCTAATTAATTATTTCAATTCTAAAAAGTATTTCTTTAATTAATTTAGTAATTAGCCATTGGGCAAAGACTAAAATACCCTTTTTCTTTATTATACCATATTTAACCATTAAATGTATTCCAAAATTTCTAGATTTAATATCCTCATTATTTCTCTTCTTAATATGAATATGGATTATAATTTCAATCTCCCAAATACTTAGATTAATATTTATCCTCCAATATTTTAAATTTATCTATTTTATTTCTTCTAATATTTAGATTTTTCAATTATATTATTATTTCCTAAAATTCAGGATTCTACAATGAAATATGATAATCAGAGTGGAGTGAGAGAGTATATCTTGAAAATGATAAATATTGCATCTAGATTGAAGGCCCTTAATGTGCCTATTGCTTAGGCCTTTTTGGTGCATCATGCCCTAAATGTATAATGCACAAAAAGATAAATGGAATTTGAATGAACTCATTGTTGTTTGTTCTCAAGAAGAAGATAGACTTCGTCGTGAGGCAGCTGAAACAGTACATTTGACACTAAAATCTCAGGATAAGAAAATACCCTCTCTGATTAATCCTAAACCTAAATTCAACAAGCGCCAAAATTTTCAGAATAAGAAGGGTTTTGGTTATAAGAACCATGGTAATCCTAAAGAAAATCTGAAAAGAGATAATAAGTGCCAATTTTGCAAGAAAAAGGGTCACTGGAAACAGGGACTGTTTTAAGTTCAAATCTTGGTTAGAAAAGAAAAAGAATTCTGAAGGTACTACTTTGGCCTTAGCTTGTTTTGAATCTAATTTGATTGATGTTCCCTTAAACTCTTGGTGGTTAGATTCTGCTGCACGTATTCATATTTCTAATTCCTTACAGGGGTTCGTATGCAAACGACAACCAAATAAGAATGAAGTGAACCAATGCATAGGAAATGGAGCTAAAGTTGAAGTAGAGTTTATAAGAAGAGTCATCTTAAATTTAGAGTCTGGTTTTTCCCTTGTTTTGGATAATATTGTTTATGTACCGACCATGAGACGGAATTTAATTTCAATTTCTAGACTTGATATGTCAAGATATAGTTTGAATTTTAGTAATGGAAAAGTTGATTTAATTTATGATTCTCGTTTGGTTGGAAATGCTCTTTTGTGTGATGGTTTGTATAAATTAAATTTGCTCCCTATGAATGATGTTTCTTGCACTGTTAATGTTGAAAATAAAAGATCTAGAATTAAGGAAAACTCTTCCATGTTATGGTATAAACATTTGGGGCATATTTCAAGAGAAACAATGGAAATATTAATTAAAACTAAGATTCTTCCTTCCTTAGATTTTTCAGATTTTGATACTTGTGTTGACTGTATAATGGGAAAGTTGACAAGAAGTAAATGAAAAGGAACAATAAGGAGAGAAAATTTGTTGGAATTGATCCATACTGACATTTGTGGACCCTTGTCTTCTACCATATGTCGAAATAAATATTTCATTGCTTTCATTGATGATTTCTCTCGTTATGGATAATTCTACTTGATTAGTGATAAATCTCAAGCATTGGAAAATTTTAAAATTCTTAAAGATAAAGTTTAGAAGCAATGTGCCAAAAGCATTAAGGTTGTGAGGTCTGATAGGGGTGGAGAATATTATGGCAAATATGATGAGTCTGGTCAAAATATGGGTCCTTTTGCTAAGTATGTGCAAGAATGTGGGAAAGTAGCATACTACACTATGTCAGGAACACCAGAGTAGAATGGTGTTTCAAAAAGGCGAACCGAAATCTTGTGGATATGGTTAGAAGCATGATGAGTAAAACCAATTTGCCTGAATACGTATGGGGAGAAGCATTGAAAACTGCTATGTATATTTTGAACCGAGTTCCTAGTAAGGCTGTTTCTAAAACTCCTTTTGAATTGTGGACAGGATGTAAACCTAACTTAACCCACTTTAGAGTTTGGGGTTGTCAAGCAGAAATTAAGATCTATAATCCTTTTGAAGAGAAACTAGATCCCATGACAACTCCTGGTTTTTTCATTGGGTATTCAGAAAGATCTAAAGGTTATAAATTCTATTGTCCTAGTCATGGCACCAGAATAGTTGAATCAACTACTGCAAAGTTTTTAGAAAATGATCTTAGTGTTAGTGGAAGTTTCGAAACAAAAGAAATTAATTCTCAAACTCAACAAATAGTCGTACGAATTTCAATTATACAAGAGAATCATGATCGGCCAGTTGAAATTATTAATGAGGACATAGAGCATCCTGTAGAGCCTATTGATTCCACTCCCGCACCTATTGAGACAGTTGTTGAGAAACCTCCTAGGAGATCTCAAAGAGAAAGAAGGTCAGTACTCCCTAATGATTAAATTATGTATTTAACGGAGAATGATTTTAATATTGGGCACAATATTGATCCTATATCTTTTAGTCAGGCCTTATTAAGTCCAGATTCAAATAAATGGATTGAGGCTATGCAAGAAGAGATGAGATCTATGGATAATAATAGAGTTTGGAAACTTGTTGAAATTCCTTCACATATTAAGCCAATTGGTTGTAAATGGGTGTTTAAGACAAAGTTCGACTCTAAAGAAAATGTTGAAAGGCACAAGACCAGATTGGTTGCTAAAGGATTTACTTAGAGAAAGGGTATTGATTACAATGAGACTTTTTCACCAGTTTCTTCAAAAGATTCATTTAGAATTATTAAGGCACTTGTAGCTCATTATGATTTGGACCTTCATAAGATGGATGTCAAAACAACATTCTTAAATGGAGATCTTTATGAAAATGTTTATATAAGACAACCTGAAGGTTTTGAGATTAAAGGAAAAGAAAATATGGTTTGCAAACTAAAGAAATCCATATATGGGCTTAAGCAAGCATCCAGGCAGTGGTATCTGAAATTTGATGAAGTGGTTACTTCATTTGAATTTGTTGAAAATACAGTTGATCGGTGCATTTATCTCAAAACCAGTGGGAGGAGATTTATTTTTCTTGTGCTGTATGTGGATGATATTCTCCTTGCCAACAATGATTCAGGATTGTTCCATGAAACCAAACAATTGTTGTCTTCACATTTTGAAATGAAAGATCTTGGTGAAGCTTCTTTAGTGCTTGGTATTAAAATTCACCATGACAAGCATCGTGGTCTGTTAGGGCTTTCTCAAAAGACGTACATTCAACGGGTTCTTGAGAAATTTGATATGCAAAATTGTGTACCTAGTGATGTTCCCATTGTAAAGGGAGACAAGTTTAATAAAAGTTAGTGCCCAAGAAATAACATTGAAAACAAGTCCATGAAAAATATTTCATATGCTAGTGCTATTGGAAGCTTGATGTATGCACAAGTCTGCACTAGACTAGATATTGTTTTTGCAATTAGTGTTCTTAGTAGGTTTCAATCTAATCCAGATTTAGAACATTGGAGAGTAGCTAAGAAGGTAATGAGATACCTCAAGAAAACTAAAGATTATATGCTTGTGTACAAGCGTTCTAATAAGCTTGAGGTATTGGTCTATTCTGATTCGGATTTTTCTGGTTGTCCGGATGATATGAAATCTACTTCTGGTTATATTTTCTATTGGCTGGTGGTGCTATTTCCTGGAAAAGTGTGAAACAGTCCCTTGTAGCTTCTTCTACTATGGAGACAGAATTTGTAGCATGCTATGGTGCTACAGTCCAAGTTGTGTGGTTAAAGAATTTCATTTCTAGATTGAAAGTTATTGATTCCATTTCAAGGCCAATACAGATTTTCTGTGATAATAATATGGCAGTGTTCTTTTCAAGGAATAATAAAAGTTCAAGCCATTCTAAGCATATTGATATCTAAGGGCAGATTTCAGTGGAGTACATAAATACGAAGGCTATGTTGGCAGATCCCTTAACCAAAGGACTTGCACCTAAAGTCTTTAAGGTACATGTTACCAATATGGGTATTGTGGAAAATTTTGATGTTTTTGGTTAGTGGGAGTTTTTAAATTGCAAGAGAACTACGTTTGGGCTTGATCCCTTTCTAGGGTAAGTAGGCAACCCACATAAAGAAAACATCAGGGTTCAGCCACAAACAAATAAAAAAAATTTATTTTTGATATCTACATTATCTGCATGATTATTGTGTACGCATTGTTTATTGATATTTTTTTGAGCATATATTATGACCTTTAACATGTGTTGTGTACATTGATTGATTGTTTGATGTCATTTTTAAGCATATATTATGCATGTGTTTTATATCTTTCTTTGACATCACTTTAGATCTCGAGATATATTGTAAGAAAGATATAATAAAGGTCTCTTTTGAGATATGGTGTTTCATTTGTAAGTGAAAAACAAGGTTTTGACTCTAATAACACCTAGAGGGGGGTGAATAGGTGAAGCACAGCGGAATAAAAATTCTACTAATTAAAAACAAGTTCTTAATTAATAGGCATGCACAAGTCTATAACCAATCACACAAAATTGCAAATAAAGTAAAGAGAGAACACAAGCAATTTTGGTGACGAAGGGAAAACTCTATGAGAACTCTCACTAGAGAAAAACCCTCCAGGCTATGCAGGAGCCACCTAAAAGATCCAATATGAAAAGAAGACTTACAACCTGTAGTTCAGACGACTCAACATCCCTATGCTAGACTCTGCAACTCCCAGACTTGAAAGTATCTGAGGAACTCCTCAGATTTGCTCCACAGCAACACTTAAGAACTCTGAAGATCTTCTCACACGATCACCCAAACGAACTCGCCTGGTATCCGTAGGAACTCCTACGTGCAAACTCTCCAACCCGGAACTCCAAGGTAGAAAAGAAAGATGAAGAAAGGCTTTGATGGCTCAACAAAGGAGAAGGAAGAGGAGGAATAACTCTTACTCTCACACACGAATTTAGGGTTTATAAAACCTCTAGAGCTGCCCTAACAATAGTCTAGACACTCCTTATATAGATTAGGAGAAGGTAGACTCGGAATAGGAAACAAATCAGAAAAGATCGGAATTCTAAAACTGAAGTTTGTTTACGAACGTTCGAATGTTCAGCGAACGCGGGTCGAACGTTCAAGACAAAAACTCACTTTTCCTCTTCTCGTTCGAACGGTCAGAGAACGTGAGGCGAACGCTGCTCTCAGGTTTCTCTGTGGAACTCCATTGGTCGAACGGTCAGCAAACGTTCAGCGAACGCTGCTCTCTGGTTTCTCTGAGTGACACCAACGGTCGAACGGTCAGCAAACGTTCAGCGAACGCTGCTCTCTGGTTTCTCTGTGTGTCACCAATGGTCGAACGTTCAGAGAACGTTGGTCGAACGCTAGTCTCTGTTTTCTCTTTGTAGCATGATCGTTCGAACGGCCAGCGAATGTTGATCAAACGTTGGGCATAACTTCTTCAATTTGACCCCGATGATGACGCCGTTTGAACCATGTCTTCTTGGACTCAAACTAAACATTCTAAACACACTAAAACCACTTTCTCTTTGACACTGAATAAAGCCAAACTAAAATGTTAAACCTAACAGTAAGCACATACGGTTTTCCATTGGGAAAACATAAAGAGGACAGATATGAATTAGCACAATTTTTGGATTACATTTTGGGTGCTAAGTTCATACTACATACTATCACATGTAGATCCATGTCGATAAGAGTATTGAAATTCGTAGCTGCGGAATGGTCTTGCATCGACTAAATTAAATGGTGTAATGACTCCCATGTTCGATGTTGGTATTCTTGTTGGACTGGATCTTGTTACTAAAGTGTTATCATCTTGACTATATTTTATTGTGGCAACATATGTTCATCAACCTAAGAGTCATTTTCAAAATAAAATATTTCAACACTTTTTGCAATTAATGTTTGCCCAAGTGGGAGATTGTTAGTATTTTCCTTTTGAGTGGGCTTACATTAATTGTATTTTTGGTTTTACAAAAACAGGTTGAATATCGTCTATGATGATATTACGGTTGACCAAATATTAAGTGTAATCAATTTAATTGGGTTTGGTACACCTTAGTTATACAGGGATATTTTTGTATAATCATAACATGATAATTATCGTATGTAGACCAGGAGACCATGTTGGATAGGGAGTCTCCATAATCTCCTAATCAAATTAGAAGTCCTTAGGTCCCCTCTCCTCTCCTAACACATACAGAACTTTCTGTCGGGGGGGGACTATTATATTATAAATAAGCTAGGTCCCCTCTCCTCTCCTAACACACACAGAACTTTCTGTCCCCCATCTGACATCTGATTCTGATCAAGAGGAGAAATGAGAGGAAGAACTAGCCCTAACTATGAGCTTTATCAGAGATTTCAAGAACATGCAAATCAGCCATGTCTTCAGGTAAGTACAAATAATTTATTTAATTTGATTCTAGATTCATACATGCGAGTATATGTTTAATCTAACAATTTTTGCTTTTACAGATTAAAAACTAAATGAAAACAATAAAGGACTAGCGATGGGCTGAACTCGTCGGACACAGAACAAAACAATGAAAAAAGCATTAACGCCCGTTTTTGTCAGTTATTATGTTAAGGTATGCATGGCTTCAATCCATTTGTGCATTACAAATGACATCACCGAATGGCTTTAGATGAAACGCTCTCCCCAAAATCTGATGGTACCATAATACAACTGGGATGTGTTTGGCCTGTGGGCCGCTTGTTGAAACGGCACATCCATTTGTCCATTTCACGCTGGTACCATTGAGTGGTAACAAAGGAAACAATCTTAAAAGACACATATACCCCATCATGATGGAACATAACGGAAAATTATAAGAACTCTTCGGGAAAAATAAATATTATATTTGTCTTCCCAATTTTATTAGAGACAGAAATTAAGGTGATAAAATTAAGATATCATGAGTGATTAGGTCTTGGTCATGCGTTGGACTCTCACAAATTAATTAACCAAATAAACGCTGTGCAGCCAACAACACAAAGTTCATGCATGATAGATAAAAGATAAACACGTCTTTTTGACGTATGGGTTTTGTGATGCATGCATGATAGATATATTCCACCTTTGGGATGAAATCTTTTGTTATATTTACTTGCATTGGTACTGCTATGGCGGTGAGATGCTGCATCTAATTTTTTTTTTCATATGGGTGCCACATGAAATATTTTCAATAATACAAAAACACAAATTGTGAGATGTTCCACATGTCAACATTTGACGGCCACATTTAAAGCTTAAATTGTATTTCAATAGGAGAGAGTCATTTGAAAAGGGGTTCTCAACCACCCCAACAAAGTGGAATATATTTATCATGCATCTACGAGTGTCTTCCGGCCGAGTCTGTAAAAGACTAAAAGTCTTCTTTGAGTCCGTGAATAACTAAAAAGTCAAATATGTAGTATTGGTGGGCCTTGCATCATAGCTGTATGGTTAAATATAGAGAAATTGGGAGACCTTGCTCAAATTTTGTATTTCTCCCATTATGCTCCACTGACAATTCAAAAGACTTTGATGTCCCTAATTACCCACGTAGACCTTATTTCTTTAGGTTGCGTTTGAAACCCTGGATTTGGGGAGAAAAGAAAAGAAAATACTAAAATTTTCTTTTCTCTTGTTTGATTTAAATGAAGGAAATGAGATTTTCTCTCCAAATTTTCTTCTTCTCTTTCTCTCCAATGTAAAAAATTTTCTCTCCAAAAAAATAGGAATTTTGAAAGAAAAAAATTTTATCATCACTTATCACTATTCACACCACCCACCCACTCCACCACTAGCACCATCCAACACCACGACAACCCACCACCCACCATTGCTCGCCACCACTGCTAACCACCACTACCAGCCGCCACCACCAGCATCCATCACCACCGCCCACCACCAGCAGCATCCATCACCACCGCCCACCACCACCCAACACCACCGCCCAACACCACCATCATCGTCACTGCCGTCATTGCCACCAACCAACCCTACCAGCATGCACCCACTCTCACTTGCCCACCACCACAACCCATCATCTTATTAAAATATATTTTTCTTTTCTTCTCATTTCTCTTTTCATCCAAACATCAGAAAAGAAAAGAAAATCAGTATTTTTCTTTTCTTTTCTCTTCTTGTCTTTTCATTTTTAGTTTTCTTTTCTTTTCTCCCCAAATCCAAGGCTCCAACATGCATCCAACATAAAATATGATATACTTAAAGTAATACAATAATTGTTAATGAAAATGCCTATAAATAATTTAACTGACCTTTTTGGCCCTTTGAATAATTACTTAAAGTAATTTCTATTCTATATACATTCAACATGCAATCATACTAGCAATAATTGAGGCAAGTATGTTACATGTGACCACTCATATCATAATTTATGAGAATTAAATATATATATATATATACACACACGTAGTGTCAATTCTCTTTAATAATACAATAATTGTTAATGAAATCAAATCATATATTAAGTTATCTTTGAATACAATAGTAAAAAATATGATATATAAATATAGATACTCATGCATTAACAATTGAAGCTTATTACGTGAATGAGTACGTACGCGCGGTACAAGCTCATCAAAATTAAAAATTTATTATTAGATTAAATCCATTCAAGTTGCAACAAAAGAACAGTAGACTGATTATGTTAAATATGTTATTGTTTTTTTTCTATAAAATCATTTCTCAAACTATAGGATTCGTTTTTTCCAATAATCTTGGAAGTAAAAAGGATAAAGATTTTTTATGAAAATAAATAAAATAAAAGTTTGTTATAATTCTAAGAAAGGGTAAATTTTTATTATAATAAATCAAAATATTATATAATTTAAGATAAGACCAAAATAAAAAATATCATCCTGCATTATTAAGTTATATTAAGATAATAAAATATCTAATATTTTAACTTATAATTGTCAAAATTTTCACTTTTCAAAATAGAAAATTATAATCTTTTTCTTCAAGGATCATTCAAATTAGGACTCTAAATGAAAAAAGACATTATGTTTTATTTTTAATAAATTTCAACATTAGTTAGATAAAGATTAATTCTCTTTCTCCAATAAGGGTAAAGATTTTCTAATAAAAATAAAATAAAGAAAAATAAAATATAAAATTCTAAAAAGGTCAACAAAAGCTTAATCACATAGAAAATGTTTGTCTTAGAAATGTACTTGCAAAACTAAAAAATTTTGAGATTCATTTCCCTATTTTGAACTCCAAAAATTTTTTGTTTTTCTTGAGGATTGAAGATGCGTTTAATTTGAGACTAATTGATTTTTAGTTTTTCCAAAAATATAAATATATATAATAAAAAAAATTTCTTAAAATTCCAATATTTTGGATTTGTGCATGCAGGTGCAGCCGCATGCAAAGAATTACAGAGTCGCCACTACCTTATTAGGGTGCAACTAAATACCTTGTTTCAATTAGTCTGCAGTTCTAGGATCCTAAGTAAGGGACCCACCCAGGGAATTCCATAGACACCCTGGGTCAAACCCCTTAAAAGCAGGTTCCCTTGATCATCCCAGATTAGTCAGTTCACCTATTTGCGAAGCTAGCATGTAAAAATTTGGGCATGTGTGGGCCTGAAAAAGGGTTGACCCACACATCCTGTTTCTTTTTTTAATCTAGCAAAAATTCAGGCCCAGTTAGAGGGGAGACCTAAAATTGAGTTTGAGTGAGCCTATTATATTTTGGGGTCTTTCATCCAAAGTAAGAAAATTTTTTAAAATTTATTCCAAATGAGGTTTTTGAGAAATATCTAAACTACCTTTCCTTACTTCCCCATTGCCTTTATTATTCTTAAAAGCACATTTCTGATTGTTGGGGTGACAAGAATAGAGGGGAAAAGGGATTTGGGCATTCCATCCATGATTGGAATGCAAAAGATTCCTTTGCTTCTTCTGCAATTGCTTTCCTTGCTTTTTCCTTCTTGATGTGTTTGTTGGCTGCATGTTTGTGGTATGCCACTTGTCTTTCCGACTTTGTTGACGGCACAAACAGGTAATGCAAAACAAACTTGGGAAGATTCAACCTGTATGAAAACCATACATCAGCAAGCTTCTTCTTTAATTCCATCAATCTCAACTGTACATGAATTTTCTATTTTTCTGGTGAGCCACTCGGTTCCAGTCGCCTCCGTTCACTCGCAAATATTCACTTAGATTCAATGAACTAAGCATGAACAACAGTGACGGACAAACATGCTGAGTGGATCCTTGGTGTCCACTCTAATTGGACCTATTAAGTCTTGTGATAGATAAGGTTCTGATTGAGTGGGCAACGCATGTTGGAAAGCCCATGATCCATTAGTCTCAATGTTGGGTTTGCCCCAAACCCCAATATTGTTCAAGCGGTTCAATGTAGTGTCAATTCGGACCGACCGTTGACTTAGTTTCGTCTCAGATGGTTCACGCATTCTAATTCCTGCCAATTATTTGTGGTCTTTCTCACGAGTTTGCAAGGCCTGCGTGGGCCCAGATAGGCTTCCCCAATTTGGCCCGTGGTACAATCCATTGGGCTTCTCAATTCTTCTCTTTGATTTTTATTAGATAGATAAAAATTACTCAATTTGTAGCTTAGTTATATTCAAATGCATAAATCAACTCACCTGGAATCCTACATTTCTTGGGAAAGAGAAAGTGAAGGTTCATATAAGTAAGCTTTTAACTCCCTTAAGCAACGAGGCCTTTGATGTAAAACTTAATAACAAAACCGTAAGGCCCATTGAACCAAAGCAGACTATGTTGTTGCTATATGAATCACGGCAGTGAGCCTATCCAGAAACAGGAATCGGCTTCAGAAGAGATTTGTTCAAAATCATGTGGAAGGAAACAAAAATAAGCAAGTGAAGCATCCAAACAATGGAAAGAAATTTCTGCCAGTGCAGTGGAGTTTGTAAATTATGATCGAAGTAAGGTTGCAAGAAAAAGGAAATTAAGGTGAAAATGTAAGAACTAAACCATAATCAAATTGTTGATATCATGAATAGACTATATGCTTATAAAGCCTAAAGAAATTAAAGTAGACAAATAATAGAAGTTTGCATAAACTTCTACTTTCAAATATTTTAAACAAGTTCTTGGATTTCGATTTTGGCACTTTATTCATAGATCATTGAGCTCATTAATTGTTTGAGGCTAGGGATATAGATCGACCTGCTATTTCGTTGGCATGCTTATAAAACATTTAATAGACTATGTATTATGTCCTCTGAATAATTACTTATAATTAAGTAACTTCTATATACGTCCGTTATGAATTCATACTAGTAATTGAGGCAAGTACACCACATGTGACTTCTAATATCATAATTTATAAGAATTAAGTATACGTCCACGTGTTATTTCTCGTCAAGAATATAATAATTAGTAAAAATCAAATTAAACAAAATATTAAGTTATCTTTGAATATAATAACAAGAAATAATAAATATAGATAGTCATGCATTAACAAGTCAAGCCCAATATGTGAATGAATACATACCGTACAAGCTTATTATGTTAATTTACCATTTTAGTTCATAGACAATTTCCATTGTGTCTATCTTTTTACTTTGACAATTAATAAAGCACAAGAGCAAACCATCTCTAATATTAGAATCTATTTTCCAAATCACATCTTTAGCCATGGATACTTATACGTAGCTTTATCTCGAGCCATTTCGCATAGAACAACAAAGATTTTGGTTTAAAAGGGGCATTGATGGGGGAATGGGGACTCACACCAAAATTCAAAATCGATGCAAAAATAAACCATTCGACATTATGTAGCTTATTAAGAATTTTCAAAATTGCATACCTATGGACCAATTCTGTACTCCTGTGTGTCAACACGCAATCCTAAATCCCCTCTGGATTCCGCTGTATAATGTACGTCATACTGTATGTTGTAAACACGTAGCTTATGGACCCAACCAATGCCCCTTTTCCTCATGTCCACATAAGTAGACCAATACACCCTGCTAGCTGCTTCAATGTTTTACAGTTCGAGTGCCAACTTGTTCCCACAGTCGCATCTGGCTATTTTCAATGATTGAAAAGAAGAGGAAGAAAATAAATCACATTGTCAAAGACATACAAATAATTTTTTATAGAAATATATTAACGAGTAACTTTAGGATTCCCAAAAGCAAGGTTTCAACAAATTGTGAGCCAATTTTTGAAATCATAAAAGTTTTTGGCACTTTTTTATCTCCCAGAATTTGGAATAAAATTAAGAAGATCTAATAATTTATATGAAGATCGATATGCAAATTATTTCAGGCATAACAACAAAAGGTTCCCTAATGAACATAAACACAAATCAATGAGCATATAATATCCACATTGCAAACATCAAAAACAGAAATAAAATGTCTTTGAAGTTTCAAAGAAATTTTTAATTTAATGTACATATGAAATTTGCACTTTCCTTCATTTATTTGACAGGTTTGTGAGATGATCTACAATAGTAGCAATACATGAAATCAAAGACAAGTCGATCATTACATAATCCTGCTATTTTTCAACCAAAGCATAGCAGCAGCACATGAAATCCAAGAGAAATCATTACATCATCCTCCTTTATGCCAATCTGGGGTTGTGAACATTGAAATTCTATTGGCTCTTGAAGTAGAATTGGTATTAAATGCTACTCCATTGATAAATAACATAATGCACATGACTCATACTAGGGCTGCAACTTGGGTCGGTTAAAACCGAAACCGAACCTGTCCAATCCGACTTTGGGTTGGTTTGGTTTGGGTTATATAGTCTTTGGGTAGGTTTTGGTTCTGAAAATAGAGAACTGAATTTGTTTGGTTCGGTTTTGGGTTGAAGGCTCGGGTTAACCGAACCGAACAGAAAACCAAACCGAATTTCCTAAGTGTAAAACCGAACCAAACCGAACCAAACCGAAATATAATAATATATATAAAATATACAATAGATAAAGTTGTAATAATAAAATATAACTTATAAATTATAAGTTATAAAATAATGACTAAGATTATTATTTTATAAATCTTTGTAGTTAATTATTAAATTGATTCATGAGCTCAAAAGTGCAATCCAAAACAATTAACATATGACTTGGATTATAAGCTCTTTGCACCATTTTATGTATGCATGTGAACTACTTAAGAGATTAGACTGAATGTAAGTGATGATCCTTTAACTTTGTTGTGTGTATTCTTTATTTATTCATTTTTTGGCGAAAGTGCGAATCTCTCTCTTAATAATAGGTTTTAAGTATGGAAAAAATGACCCAAACCGAACCAAACCGAATTTTGTAATTCGGTTCGGTTTAGGTTGGGTTATGGGTTTTCTTTAAATAATTGGTTTGGTTTTTGATTTGGGTATTTCGGTTCTGAGGTTGGTTCGATTCGGTTTTGGGCCAACCATCAATAACCTTGGTTTGGTCTTGGGTTGAAGCCAACCCGAACCAAAACGCACCAAGTTGCAGCCCTAACTCATACTGTGCAAGCATGTAAGAACTCCAGATAAAGCATGTATAAAAAAATAAATGAAAACCACAAAGGCAATGTCCTAGAATTTATCAGGTGGAAAATCGATGTTAAATCTCATTAATATTTTTTTGTATTAAATGACATAACTATGTTCAAATCGGCGTTTACAGTTTCGCCGAAATTTCGTTTTTTTTCAAGTAACGATGCATTTCGAAAGGAGAAAATCGCTCAGTTGCATCACTGGCGATTTTTTGCAGCATGCCAACGAAACGATGTGGCTTGCCGAGCGAAATGGGTGAAATAGGCAATAAAGAAAGAAAAAATTGATTTTTTTTTAAAATTTCATTAGCGATTTTTAGCAGCTTGCCAGTGAAATTTCAACAAAATCAATTTTTTTTCCAGTTTTTTGCCTTCTTGATTTTTCCAAAATTCGTCGGCATGCCGATTTTTTCAAGAATCGATACGCCCATCGGCACCGAAACTCAAAACCTTGGTTCAAATAGCTCCATTATATTTATTAAGCACATAAATGTCAATTGTACTCGGTTGTGAGCCTTTATTGATAAAATAGATACCTATGGGGCTTATGGTGTCCTCTAAAGGGTAATGAATGTCTCTGTTTGTTAGCAATTACATTGTCTATCTGAGTAATGTTACTGGCATGAGATCTTTTTTTTTGGCTTGGATTTATCTGAAACCTAAAAGCTAGAATAACAATTTTGATAGGGCAAATGTAACTTGGATCAGGCTACCACACACTAAACATAGGAACATGAAGGATTGGGTGCATTAGAATGGAACGTCCCTATTCTTCCAAAAAAATTGAAGTTCCAGCAAGTTTAAAAGAAAGCAAAAGAGAGACTCTCTCCGCCTTTATCTCTTGTGGATGAGATCCCAAGAAGTAATCATTTGCCCTCAGAAACCGTTTCAGTAGAAGGAAAACTGCAATCTCTTGGCTGCAAAATTATTCGTAGGCCTAAAAGGGCATGTCAACAAACAAATAGTTAACAACCGAATATAAAGCGATTAATGCGAACCAGTTGTTTACATCCAGATAGAATGTCAGGAACTACCAGTCGTTGTAAACACAAATTGTTGCAAATGGTAAGGTAATCAGAGAATGAAATCTTGGGTTTTTGTGCAGGATTCAACTTCTCATTGGAGGCCATTCTTCGCGATGGAGGCAATTTTGTGCAGGGTTCGTATTCTCAAAGGAGGGCATTGGATCGAGACAGACGGTTTCGTTACTGTCTAGGGTATCGGAGGAAAACGAGGAGACGGTTTCATAACTGTCTAGGTTACAATGGTTAGCTTATTCTACTGCATGTCTCTATCAAGTATGAGTAGTTTCTGTTTTGTGAATTCATCATTCATGCAAATAGACTAAGACTTTTCTTTCTTTTTTCACTGGCAGAATTTTACCTCCAGAGGTTAATAGACTCGGGCTTTTTCTTTCTTTCTAGAACTAGCAACATTGAATTACTTTGTTAAATTGAAATTTTCCATTTTTCTTAGTTAGCCATTAATTGGTCTTGATTAAATTTAGTTTTCCTAAACCTACAAATTTTGATACCTTTGGCTAATTTGGTTACTCTTGCTGTTGTGGGTTTTGCAGTTTTTCTCGTTCTTTTGGCAAACAGAAATTTCTTCCATTAAAGAAAGCTTTACTCTCTTTGTTATTGTATTTTCATGTTCTAATGTACTCTTTTCAACTTTTTAGATGCTTCGCCTGATGGGAAATGGTGCTACATAGTGTTCTGGGTGGTTCCTAAACCTATCTTGCTCACGGTGAAATGGGCAGGTAGCAAATGCAATGGGAGAAGCAACCGAAGGTCAAGTAGCACTTAAGGATGGTTCTTCCCTTGAAGCCAAGAAGAGTGCTTCCCTTGAAGCCAAGAAGAGTGCTTCTAAGCCAAGATATGATTGCAATCTTCCTATTTATGAGCAGAATTATCAAGAGCCTTTTTGGGTTTTGGAATTTGATGGCTGATCTTGCTAATGCCATGGAAGTATCATAGAGTATGTAGTTTGAATCATTCTTTGACAATAGTCTTATATAGTTGGTTGTAGTCACGTTTGGAGAAATGATACATTGCCCAGGAATCCAAATGGGTCTTGATTAGATGTGTTCTTTTGCGACACTTTGATCGAGTTGTACATAAGTTATGGTTTTATCCGGTGTGGTCGTCGATTGTTCAATGAAATGCCTCATATAGACGGAATCTCTTGGACTTCCATGATTTCAAGGTATGTTCAGGAAAGAAATATTACATTTTCTTTTAGATTATTTAGTGAAATGATTATGGTATTGTAACCAAATTCCGTTTTTTGCATGTTTACTGTTTTGTGTTCGTTTTATGAAAACAGAGTAACTTTCCCGCTTTCATCTTCCAGACACATTCGTTTGGCCTTCATTTTAGGAATTCATTCCAAGCCATGGAACTCATTCCAAGGCTTGGAATGAATTCTGACACCAAAATGAGTGTTTGTTAATGCATGCAAGAACTCATTCTATAAGAATGAAAATGAGAAAACTTTCAGAAACGCCTTCAACCTGTTTTTGGATTTAACTATTTAAGAATGAGTTTTGATTTTTAAGCGGTGGCAAACTTGTAAATAACGTTAACTTTAAGTAATGGCATAAATTGTAAATATACCAATCGAGCCTTCTCTTCTTCTTCAATGCAAGACTTTCCAAACGTGAATAAAACAGTTCTTCTATTCTTCTTCGTTGCTCTGGTTATTGAAGGGGAAAGCTATTATCTAAACGGCATTTGACGACTACAAGGAAAGATTTTGCGTCGTGGCTAGAGGTGCTTGTGAAAGCTTTTGTTTGTTTCATATTTATATTCTTTTCCTTTCATTCTTCTTCATTATCTAGGGTTTTTTTGTTGTTTGCTTTTCCATCCTTGTTGTTAATGAAGTGTTTACTGCTAATGCTATTCATTTGGAATGGTGTTTTTTTCTTTATCGTTCAGTTCAGATGCCTTGCGTTGTATTTTCCCAGCGACGAGATCCTCTGCTGTTCGTCTCTTCTCTAGTGATCTCTTAAATGTTTGTTTTCTCCATTTCAATCCTTATTGTTTCTTGTTTCCAATGGTGATGGTGATGCAAGTCGATTTCTCTATTACAGATTAAAAAAAAAAAAAAAAGATAATGGTGATGTCTCTTGTGTGCTTGTATTTTTTTTTTATCATGCATTTGGTTGTTTGTTTTAAGTGGAATTTTGGATTTGATCGCTTAGGGGTTTGATTTGTTTCCGGGTTAATGTTTTATTAGGTTAGAATTTGGATTTCTGACTCTTGTCGTTGCAATGGCTGCTGATGGTCACTGTTTCTCAGGTTCTTATTATTGCTTTAGGTTGTAATGGGTGGTTATATTTATGCCTTTTTAGGTGATTTGGTGTCTGTCCTTCAACCAGGTGTTTGCTGCTAATGCTATTCATTTTGTTTCTTTGTATTTCTCTTCTTCATTCTTGTAGAATTGTTGGGAATGAATATTGAGGGAGAGATATCCTTGTTTACTAGGAAACAGCTTGAAGGGTCTGAGTTGTCTTTGTAGGTCTAGTAAAATTCCTCCTTGGATAACAAGAAGGGTATAGACCACATGTTCTATCGACAAACGTAAGTCCAAATTACAGAAGCACCATAACTGAACATAGTAGCTGGATATTGGAGAATATTTTTACTAGGAAAGAGCTTGAAGGGTTTGAGTTGTCTTTGTAGATGGAGTAAAATTCTTCCTTGCATAACAAAAGGATATGGACCACATGTTCTATCGCATACGTAAATCCAAATTACAGAAACACCGTAACTGAACTTAGTAGCTGGAGATTGGAGAATATTTTTACCCTTGGACCTTAGAAGGAAAGATGACGACACAGAGAGAGAGAGGACAAAGAACTCAATAAATTGCAAAATTGTCCCATCTTAACTCACTCTCGGATACTAGGATGCGGAACGAAATTTCATGATGTTTCTACCCAAAAAAAAAAAATTTCATGATGTCAACTGGTCCAAAATTGAAGGGGACGTCAAACAGATTTTTGTTTGAAGCTCTCTCTCTCTCTCTCTTATCCTTCAATTGTGAGCAATCCTGAATTCTAACCTTTTCTTCATTCTTCACGGTGGCTTGATTGAGTCTGAAAGATCACAGTATGAGACCCATCTGCAACTAAATTGGTGTCAACAAATCTCCTTTGTTATTTATTGAGTCTGAAAAAAATAACAATTATTTTTTTGTATTTCTCTACTTTGTAGATCATTTCTTTATTTCCTTCTTTTCCTTTGTTATTTTAATTATATTCGACTAGGCAGGATCAAAGACTTAGCAGCCCTGTTTCTGAAATTACTTTGTTCACGGTATCTAAGCTAAACTTTTATGGGCAACCATCTTCAACCTAGATGATCCCCACCTACTAACTAGTTTCCAATTTTCTTTTAATACTTGAAAACCATAATGCATTGAAGATGACATGGACTTCAACTAGGTGATTGCAAATATTGAAGAAGAGCACATTGATGATGAACCAGATCCAGATGGAGTAGTACAAGAACAAAGAATAAGGAAGTTGGATGTATTTAGATAATCAATTGCTGAAGCTATATCGCATGCTTGCAATATTGAATGCCCTTGAGAGTATTATTCGTGTTAATGTAATGAACATTGCAATCATAGATGTGATAAGACTTTGTGATTTTGCTAATAGTTGCTATCATTATGTGTTTTAAATTAATAGACATAATTAGCAAACCCGTATTTTATTTATTACATGTTTATATTTTATTTTTATCTATCATCTTTCAACTCATATTTATTGCAAGAATGATTCAGTTTTTGCAATTGAAAACATCATTCTTAGATGTTATATATTTGAATTATTTGTATCCAAATATATTTGTAAGACGGCTTTAAGTTTTTTTTTCTTTTTCATTTCTTAGGTGTTTCAAGTTTTATCTTTTAAGGATCAACTAGTTTTTTATAATTATTCATGGACAAAGAAAAAAAAATAAGAGAAAAAAATTTCATGGAACTCATTTTATTACTTGTTAACCAAACAATTTTCTGGGTGAAAATTCATTCTGCTACGTGCTAACCAAACACAATTAGAAAGACTTCAAAATTAATTTGTAAAATGAGTTTTACGAACTCATTTTTGGAATGAGTTCCTAATCCGGAATGAAAGCCAAACGAGGCCTCATTTCTTCCAAGAATCTATCTCTTGTTATGCTTTGTGTTTGTTTTCTAATAGTGCATGATGTTTCGCAACAATAAACTAATAAGCCGACAGAGGAAAATAGAAATGTAAACAAATCAGAAACCAAACTTTCGCAACATTTAACAAATAACCCGGCTCCTGAAAGAAAATTAGGGAAATAGACCAGCTACCAATTACTCTTTTAAGGTAAAAATTATGATTTGGCAACATGCAACGTTAATTTCAAACTTTCCTACGCACGTGCCTTTCCGCTAGTCGTTATTATTATTAAAATATATGATAAGAGCAAAACAAAAATTATCATCTGACACAATTAATCAATAAGCTAAGGAATTTCCCATATGGAAGGATTATTATTAATAATAAATAAGATAAGAACAAAATAAAAATTATCATCTTACCTTATTAATTAATAATATCCATAATCCTCATTTAGGAGAAGACAGTCTAACGGCTAACAAGTATTCTTTAGATTTTTTTTTTTGTTGGTAATGCAGGTATTCTTTAGATTCATGCATCCGTTACTCATGAACATCCTTTGTATGACACTGACAGCTAAAGGACAGTCTAACGGCTCCTTTTCCTATTCTTTATGTGTGCTGTTCGAAATCGGGTAGCCCGCCCTTTACAAAAATTTGAATTTGCACCCTCTCTTACTCCCTCTCTCGGGGTGAATTGGTTTTTAAGGTTACTTTCTAAAAATAACCCTGATTCAATCACTAAATTCTTGGTAATCAGGAATTAGTGATACTTTTTGAAAATAATAGAGAATGAGTGTTATTTTATTATTTTATTATTCATATATGAGTTCTTTCAAAAATACTCTCAAAACATTTTTAAACCAAGATGATAACAAACATAATTTTTACAAGTATGTTGAGGCATTTTTGGAAAATTATTTCATTAACAGTAAAAATGACATTTATTCATAATTATGTTAATAAATCATCACTGATTATTAATTACCAAGAATTTAGTGACTGAATAGAATTATTTTTAACAAGCCTCACTAAAACCCAATTTTCTAAAAAGTTAGTTGGTGCGGGCCCCATATTTACACGGGCATCCATTCATCCGCTACGCTCTGGTATCATGGAGTGGCACACCAGAGGACACGGTCTCCTCCCTTCTTCTCCAACTCGCTCTCTCATTTTTGCTCTTCGTCCTTGCCCCTCTCTCCATCTTTTGTTCTTCTGATCTGTAATTCTGTTATTCATACACTTCTCAATCTCACACACGCACGCACACACAATATCCACCATGGGTAGTTGTCTGAGCAAGAAAGGCTCTTCATCTTCTTCGTCATCTGCGCCTGTCGTTGCTCCACCACCGGATCCAAGCCCTAAAAACCCTGTTCAGGAGGAGGAGGTGCAGAAAAAAGCAGTGAAAGTGGAAGAAAACGTGAAGAAGGAGATATTTGTCATAAAGCAAAGAAAGAGCCATGAAAGACGACCAGAAGAGAAGGGTATTAGTGTTACTGCACAACCTGAAAGTTGTAACTGCAATGCCACCAATTTTAATAGTAATGTTAATGGTAGCAGCATCGTTGCTCCGGTCAGGACATCGAGCTGCACTAAGGAAGAAGTCGATGCTATTCTAATACAATGCGGACGACTGAGCCGTAGCTCCTCCGGGAAGAATGGTTGTTCCGGTGAGAACAACAATCCTGCCAATCGCAGCGGAAGCAGGAAATACTCGGGATCGAAGAGGAGCTTCGACTTCGATCAAGATGAATGCCGGGATCTGGCTTCCGTGGAGAAGAAGGGAAACATTAATGATGATGATGAGGAGGAGGGGGAGCAGGAGGATGAGACGGAGATGGAGAAACGACACCGAAGCCCACGTCAAACCAGAAGGGCTTCTCACAGGAGGACACCTAGCAGAGAAAAAGATGTGGAGCACAAGCGCTCAGGCAGTAGAGATCGTGCTTCGTCTGCTTCAGGAGAAGAGATGAGGAGAAGCGGAAGTGGTGGAAGAAGGTTGAGTCGCTCTCCCGGTAGGAGATCTGAAGCTCCGACCTCCGTCTCCGACAAATCTAGGCCTGGAAAGATGGTTGCAGTCCCTGCTTCTGTTTCCACAAGGGACAAGACCAAGAGTTCTGCTGCTGGAATCACAGAATCTGCAACGGTATCCAAAAGGGTATCTGCGAAGAGAAATGGGGAGGTGGGTCTCAGGTCTGCGGCATCACCTCGATCTCTGTCTCCTGCCAATAATGCTAGAGTAGTAGTTTTGCACGACAATACTTCTCATCAACAACCGTCTCTCAGCCGAAACTCTTCAAGAAAGGCAGATCACTCTCCTTGCAGAAGACACCCATTGAGTGACATCGACAACAATTCTCTCAGAAATGAACAAAATGCACTGAAATCTCAGGATCAGATGAACTGTAACAAGGCTGCAAAGAGGAACAGAGAAAACGGGGATGCCGCTATTGCTCTGATGAAGAAACCCTCTGATTTGCAATCTCAGGTGAGTTCACTGTTATCAACAGCATTCATTCTAGTGCCTTCTTCAGAATAAATGGTTCCTCTTTTCTTCTTTAGAAGAAAAAATTTCACTGTTTTTACTGGAGTTTCTGTTTAATGCAGAAGCCTGATGAAAGAAGCAACAAAGCTGCTCCTCAAGGGACTAATGCCCATAACAGCAGAAACCAACTGGAGAGCAATGTCATGAATTGCAAGCCAAGGGAGCAGCAGGAGCACATTGTAGTTGTGAAAGATCCAATTGGAGCTAAAGAGATAGTACCTCCAAAGACCAATGAGGTTTTCAGAGCGGCAACAGGATCAAGAGGTGCTGAAAGTCCCAAACCCCAGTCAATAAGTAGAAGCAGGTCTTCCAGGAGATCTAGAGACCTAGATATTAACGTGGATGATTTCAACCCCGGAGCCCTTCAGAATCCTGCATCCTATGCATCCTTATTACTAGAGGATATCCAGAATTTCCATCAACATAACGCCACTCCATTTTCTCTTCCACCTTGTGTCACCAAGGCCTGCTCCATCTTGGAAGCAGTGGCTGATCTCAATTCGTGTACCAGTTCTAATCTCTCTTCTGTTTTCTCTGAGGAGAGAATCTGTGGAGGGGACCAATCCAAAAACAAAACCACTAACAATGTTTCCTCTTCCAATGCCAATCTTGGAAAGAGGAGAGTAGCAGCCAAGGAACCTTTTGTTGAATCTGAGGTAGATGTGGATGATGATCTAATGGAGCCAAGCCTACATAAATATGTGACTGTAAGACAGAGGGATGTGATGGGAGGAGACATGGAACAGCAAGAATCCTCAGGTAGCAACAGCTTTGTAGGTCAACAATGGGCTTCTTATTCTTCACGGGAACCCAATTCAGCTGATTCCACTGAGCGATGGACGTCACGATCAAACACTGGAGAGGAATTTTTGACGAGGACGAACCAGATCTTAAGTAATCCTCATTTTACATAGTGTTGAATGTACCACCCACCTCACTTTTCTCAGTAATTTTTTAGCTTGATGTTAATTGCATTCAGGAGTTAGCATAAATTTTTTCACTTCTATGTAAGTTCTTACTTCGAGTCTTGTTGTTATGGCTATTGTGGAGTGGTGCTGTTATGACTACAACTGCTTCAGCATGATTGAGCCTGCATCCGCTAAATTATGTATTCACATAGGTGATGGCCCTGTCAGACCTTCACAGTAAGGCTTGGATAAATTATGTATTCACACAGGTGATGGCCATGACAGTTGGTATCAGAGCCTCGTGGCTCACGGACATTTGTGAATGCTTGGGGTCAGTGGCAGATTTTGCTCATGGCATGCTATGTTGCAAGTGGTAACAAGGTATTGCTAGCACAGTGGTGTGCTCGGTTGCAGGGTGTGATTGGGTTAAGCTTTGCAATGGTACAACTGGTTTGGTTGTGGACCTTGTGGTATGCGGCGACTGTTGTGTGGTATCGAAGATCGCTTGTCTTCACCAAAGCAAGCTGAGGCAAGTATGGAAACATGATATGGTTTCGAATAGTGTCAGGGCTACTGGCAACTAAATGGTTGGCTTCTATCAGCAGGGCAGTGTTAAGATTACCAGACCCAGGATCGAGATGATAATGACAAAGATCTTTGATACAGTTTGGATCTTCATTGAACTCCTCTCAAGGATGTTTATGTTGACATGTCTTCTTATCTCGGAATAGGGAACTATTGATGTCTATGGTTGCTCCTAATTCGTGATGCATGAATTCCAGTAGATTCTCATTTACTGATCGTTATTCTCTATATGATTTTTTAGTTTGTTTTTTCAGTTATTTCCTTCTTATTTTGGTTACTTGGCTATCTTAGTGCATAGAAGCTTCTTGGCCAGTCACTGAGTTTGCCTTTTGTTTTTCTAAGGTTAATAGCTCTATTAATATGTATGGATAGGTGCATACGTATGTACACACACAAAACCAAATGCCTTGTCTCAGGTAGCAGGAGTTAGCAACACAAATCTTTTTCGTTTATCCCAATATGTTAAAAGTCAAAAAACACTTTAGGAAGCCATTTTTTGGAAGTTCATATAAAAAACTCCCTTTTATAAAGACTAGATGAGGGCACATGCTCCGCACCTGCACTGCAATTAAAAGTGTAATTCAAATAAAAGTAACAAGTGATCTGATCTTAGCAGAAATCATGCAATCACATATGCAAGCATGGTCCTTAATTCTGTGAGGATGGGACCGATTACAAGGAATCAATCACATTGGTTCCTGTTACCCCTGTGTATGGTTGCAGTAGGTAATATTGACGCAGTCGGTTGGTCTACTGATAGTTCAACCTACTAATATCAAGCATCTATGTGGACAGAATAGAAGTAACAAAAGCACATTTGAAGTAAATACAAGACAGGATGATCAAGTGGCACAAGTGACCTTTGCGTGGATTATATCAACAGCGAGGATTGCAGAGGAAGATCAAACCAAATGAGTTACATCCCAGGATGAGGCTAGACCTGTTCAATGACATGCATGCTCAGATAGAGAGTCTAGGCCTAAAGCCTGGTTAGAACACCTTCCAAGTGGTTGTCCCGTACAAATTATGCCTTCAAACACCTCGTTACTGAAATGATCAATTTGGAACTGACCTTACAGCTCTTATTTCCAAAACTATTCAAGAGGACCATCTCAAACTTATTTCTATAGAGTGAAAAAAAAAAAGAATATATCTATATTTGATGAAGACATAATTGAAATACCCATTTCTAACTTAACACTGGTTGCAACGAAATTCAGAGTTGATTAACATAATAGGTCTATCACCACTCCTTTACACATGAATTTCAAAAAGAAGAAATCTGATTTCTAGTTTTAACAGTTCTGTACAAATATGTATAATAGGTTTATCACCAGTTTTGTACAAAGCAGAAATCTGATTTCTAGTTTCAACATTGAAATCTGATTTGAGTTTCCAGGGAGAGCAACAGAACTACTATAGATATTGGAAATAAAAATCATCGAGAATTATTAGAGAGCAGTAAGTTCTAAAAACAGTGAAGATATTTGATTGTTCTGAAGGTGGAAACCTTCCAAGAAAATTTCTTTTGTTCTGTGGATGGATGTCAAACTAATAGCATCCAAGCTGTTTGCAGGCACTTTTGGTGAAGAGTCAGAATTTTATATGCTCAAGTTGTCAACATATACTAAACGCACAAAGTCAATAGGATTGGATAGACATCAGCTCAACATTGTCGGTACTGAATATAGCATTAAAATGTGCAAAAGCCAAAAAGAAAAAAAAAACAGATTGTTGTTTCTCTATACCAGATTCAGACAAACCAAAGCATTGATCAAAGCTTGATATTTATAAACAGGTAGATTTCAAATGTACATGCAAAATATTGAAATTTGATATGGAGTTACAAAACAGAACCATAAACAGATGGTTTCTTCAGAAAGATTTACAGAAAAAGTTAACATAGACAACCAAAAATTGTATACAAGTACATCTAATGGCAACAAACATTAGGAAGATCATGTTTTATGCGATTTCTTCTGCTTTGTTGATAATAAAAGCTTTTTCTCCAGCTCTGCTTCCTATTTTTTGGATTGCAACTTTGACATATAGAATGGTTGGTCATGCCTTTTTTTTTTTCCATGACTGTACACCATGAGCGTGGCCACACTTAGAGATTTCAATAAGCAGAGCAAAGCACAATAATTTTGCAAATGAGCTCAGCCTGCATTTGAAAAGGAGCCCATTTCCTTAACAAGTCCAAGCTCAGCTTCTGTAGGCCTGGTTCATGAAGGGGCTGCCTGACTATTTTTTAGAACAATATATTTAGAACTTTCTATTGTGCACTATATATATATGACATTTTATTGGTCAAATCTCCGATTAGCTAACTTACAATCAAAACATTAGACCACCCATGATACAGCTGCTTGAGTACAAATTTCATTTTCAGTTTGCAATTTAAGAATGGCAGGTTAACTATGAGTCTCTGACCATGAGATCAGATGTTTCCTTTATCAATTTACGAATTCAATGGCCAATTAATAACTTTTAAAAAGGGCCCAAGATTCAGCACAACTGTTTAATGCTTTAACAAATTAAGAATAATGATCAATAAAAAAATTACAAAAGCAATCAAGGGAGAAATAGGAATAGGAAAGACAGATATTATTGAATGATGGAAATCCCTGATCGGGTCATTGGGACTTCAGATGAATAAGGCTAATCAAGTCGGTCAACGGCATTTGCGAGTTCTAAGTGTTGCTTGAATGGGAGATAACTTACATGATTTAGGCAAATAAAGCACTGATCTAAGGATACAGTTATGAGAAGGTGAAAGGGGTGCAGGATTTAAAAGCTATGAGGAAGCAAAAAAAAAGGGGTTACAAGAAGATAGGAATTTAAAACTCATAATAGAACCAAGATATCATGATTACTACACTAACATAATCATGTCATTGCAATTCATTACGATAGCAGAATTTATTACATCACAGGAGAGCTTATGCTTTCTTACATTACGATAGTGGAAACCAATTTGTAGATGATGGAAAATATTTTAAAATCATACATGTTAGTCTGTCAATGTTTGAAATTTTACTTCATAAAATTTCATCAACAGGGTGAAACTGTTATGTGAAGGTTCTTTATAAAATTTCATCAAACAAGTGCTAGGCATGAAACTGGTATGTGAAGGAAGATAAAAAAAGTGGGTCCTAGCAGTACTTATGGGTAGCTATGGTTTGCTCTGGAGGTACAGTAAGCACCAAAAACTCAAGAAAAAGTGATTAGTAAGGATTTTCCATTGCGGTTTCGTGTACGGATTACGTTGTGCAGTAAAATGAGAACGTAAAATGAGGAAACGAGGTAAATACCATTTTGCACGTAAGGAGACGCGTGTTTGAACGACAACATCCAAATTTCGGTAGCGTCTGTATTTGCTTTGTGAGATGAGATGAGAGCAGTACAAATAGGCAAATAGTACAAATGCAGCAGGCCAGTCGATTGATATGCTTCAGGCACGTCGATTGGAGTTGCAGGTTGCGAATCGAATCAGCTGAGTACAACCTCTAATGGAACAGGCAGCTGACGCAAGTAAACAGGCAGCTGAAGGAGGCGGCGAGGAAGGAAGCAGGTGACGCACGTCGACAGGAGAAGCAGGTCGATAGAAGAGCAGCTTCACGACTCAAATTTTCTTTTTATATAGGTAATAGAGATAGAAACAGAAACATTCATTAAAAGAAAAAAAAATAGAAACGGAAATAATTTATAATTCATTACAAAACCCTTATACGATTCATCAACTAATACACACTTAATCAAGCAATCTCAATCGGCAATGACCAGCACTATCTTGCAACCAATCAAGGTTTCCTCATGAATGAAGCTTCTGTTCATCAAGGCTGCCCAAGAGAAGTGATGGTCTGTAGAAAGCATGGCTTTGAGCTATCTCTATGCGATCTCGAGGATCATTCATGGTTTCATCTCTTAATGCCTGAAGAATGGCATGTGATGCAAGCTCCCTGAAGATCCAGTAAGACAATAGCGTCAGATGAATGTCTAAGCAATCTTGACTTGACCAGCATTGATTAGAGAAAGAAAAGAAAAGAAAACCTTTGATCAAATTCGCACAATCAGATAAGTGGGTCTCAAAAGCGTTTAGGGAGTTTAAAGAATCATGTGTTTCGACTAAGGATTCAAGAGGAAGATTAAGAAAGAAATTGGGGAATGACATAATACCTTGATATTAATATTTTATATAGTGTCTTCAAGATTGGGCAAAGCTCAACTGGAGCAACAGGCTTGTTCTCTTCAGGATGCAACACACTTAAGCTTGCCTGACCAAGCAGCTCATAAAATGCGCCCACAGCAGAGACTCCCTGGTAAACACAACCATTAATCATCCATGGGTGATGAAGAAAAATGAGATATATATATATATATATATATATATATATATATATATATATATATATATATATATATAGATGCATACTAAGAGCTTGTGCAAGTTTTTTTTTTTTTTTTTATTAGTTGGCCAAAAATTTTTTTCCTTTTTCTTTTTCTTTTCGGGTCAGCAAGATATCATTCAGTATATACAAATAACTGCATCTAAATCTTAAGCTGCTTCATCCGGGTGACTCACAGTGAAGCAACAAGATTCAAACTAGGTCCAAAGAAATCACTTATCCCATATACTCAAACAAAGAGAAGCATTATTATTATTTGTTTTGAAAAGGTTTCATGTTTGATTTACATAATACATGATAAAATGAATCAAAAATTTGTCTTCAAAATCATACCCTTCTTTGGGAAGAAATACTCTATTCATGGAGAGAGAAAATTCTGCCTATCATGCAGTTGCCCTACTAATAGATAGATCATTGACTAGGACTACTCGGCCAATAGCATTTAAATCTTCTAGATATAAGCCTTTTTCTCATTGCAGACTGTCCATGTTGAACAGGGATATATCCAAGTTGGGAAGGCAGATGCTAATAACATAATAAGGATCCATACCTGAATCATTCCCTTGCCCTTGATACTGTCACCCATATCCAGGCTCAATTCTCCCTTCGCTAGCATTTGACCATACCATGAATTACGACCTTTTAATAGTGTTACATAAGTGTCAGCCAACAAAGGCCCAGCAAGCTTTTCAGGTTCCTCCGTCAACAGATGAGTAATAAATATCATCTCCGATGTACAGTGTGCAAAGTATACTGATTTGCTGGTAGCACTTTCATTGGTTAGAGCTGCTACCATACCTGCATAATCAAATTTGAAGAGTGGGTGAATGCCAAATAGGTTCCAACTTCAAAATCACATTTTGTTCCCAAAGTAATTTTATCAACTAAATCTTCCTATTCCTACCATGTTCAACTATAACTTAAAATACATCTTTATACTAAGATTCTTAAAATATTTGCACACACACACACACAAAAACTTCCATTTTTATTCTTAAATGAAGAAACGTGTAAAAGCCAAAAACTAGCCAAAAACTTTTAGGAACTTTCAGTTGACATTTCAATCAAAGGATCAATGAAATAGGTACAAAATCAAATTTTCAGGTGGCCATCTAATTAGAGCACAAAGGATTGTCATACAGTGATAATGATATGGTAAAACTGCTCGGAAATTCCCTATATTTCAATGCTAAGGTACTTTCATCGATCTGAAGAAATGTTTTTGATAAAAAAAATACATATAAATTCAGGCCGGGATTATCAACTTCCCAGGATGAGTCATTTTGGAACCACTGAGTCTCTTGCCATTTCAAAAACAGTTTCTCTTTGTGGGATCTCCAAGAGTATAGAAGGGTACAAAAAGAATAAGTTCGTCAAATAGAATAATTAAGATGACACCTTGTCTTTCATGAACCTTCCTCTTAATGGAGTATGATACATCACTACCTTTATATATGTTCAAGAAAATTTCATTGAACGATAAATTTACGTACCATTACTTCCTGAAGAAATTCCACATTGCTTTTCAAAGAAATTCCAACCTATAACATTCTTTTCTAAGTTTTCTTTGTTTTTTCCACATTCCTTCCCAAAATAAAAAACAAAAGAAAAGTTTGAAGCAACGATTAACTTGTGACTGTCAAGGTGACTTGTTGAAATTCATGCTTTCTCTAATATAATTACAGGGTGTAGTCATGTCATTTTTTTTTAAACAAAAAAATTAGAATTCCAACTTTGACATATATAGATGAATAATGTTCTTTAAGTCCTTCCACAAAAACATCATCAGGATGATAGATAAGAAGGAAAGTAGGAAAGTAGGATGATAAATAATCAGGATGATAGATAAGGAGAAAGAAAAAAATAGATCTGAGTTAGGGGGATGATAAATAAGACATATTACATAATTATCATTTCTTCTGGAGAACACTAAGATAAGTATCATGTTGAGGAAAGAACTGAATATAGAGTGGGACAAAAGTAGTTCCAAGGTTCCACTATGCTGGTTATGAAACCGCTTCATCCAAGGTTTGTCGTTCCATTCCCATTTGGTTGAAATTTTTCCAGCACACCGCTCGTGCTGCTGGATTTTTCAAGCTGTGAGGCTAAGAAATTCTAAAAAGTCTTTAAAAAATAAAAAACATGAGAAAATTCACAAAATTATTAAAAACCCTAAGTTTTCATAAAAATTAGAAAAATAAAATTATGGTGAACTAATATGTATATGAAGATTTTTACAAACTTCTCAAATAATTTCTAAAATTTTCAATATGAAATTATCATTTAAATAAATAAATTGTCCAAGCAATAGCTCAACAAAATAAATGACCTTCATAGGATTGCCTAGTTGGTAAGGGAAGAACCTTGGGATGAATTGTAAACCCAGACATCTTGGGTTCAAAACCTCTTGCTGGTGCTCTCAAACTTAAATGATACATGGGCCTTGAGGGTGGGTTCATGCATCCAGGGGTTTACTTCCCTAGGGTGGGTCCAATAGAGGCTCTGTCTAGGGTAGGTTCCCACATTACAAAAAAATAATAACAATAAATAAATGACCTTCGGTTGACATTTACTAACTTCCTAAAAAGTTTTAAAAATTTTTTATTTTTTATATTCTTAATATTAGATTACTATTTTGAATAATCAATTGTCCAAAGCATACTTAGATAAGTAAATGACCTTAACAAGCTCTGAAGATTTTTTATTAATTTTTCTACAGTTTTTTGAAAATTTTATAATATTTTCAATAGTAAATTATTATTTAAATAATTATTGCCACTTAAATCGATTTTATGCAAAGAAACGTCAACCATTGATGTTATGTTGTTGTTCAATTACATTCTATAATTTTTTTAAGAATATTTCATATTTTCATGAATTTTTAATGTCTTAATATTTATCTAAATTATCAAAAAATAAGAATACTAATTTTTGTCTAGAACCAAAAAGGACAAAACAGGCTTGTTTCACCCATTCCACCCCTAAATTTATCAGCATAAGAAACATTTTAATTAGTACTATTCAAAATTGAACTGAAATGTGTAAAATGGGCTGGTTCCACCAATTTCATCCATAAATTTACTGGTCAAAATTATCATGACATTGGCAAAACAGGTTGGAACAGTCTGTTTCTCCCCTAAATTTATCAGCATGACCGAAAATTTCGTTCTTGCTAGTAAATTTAAGGGTGAAACGGGCAGCATAACAAAATGTGGAACTTCTGTATCGAAATCCACCATCAAGAGCAAAATTTTGGCAGCATGGGCAAAATTTTGCGGGCACAACAAACCATCGGCAGTTCATCAAACACTGATCAAGATGTGCTCTTCCACTCAAATTTCATCTTCTCGTAAACCTCAAATCTGATGTTTATAAATGCTGAGGCATTAAATGAGGCACTTTATCTGACCAAAGCATGAGGTGCAAGCCTAAGACATGAGACTTAAACCTCAAAAGCACGCATTTAGATTGAATAAATTAAAATTATATTTTATAATAATAAAACTTTCTTTTACCTATCAAAAAAAAAATTAAGAAAAATATTTGAAGGGAAAGAATCAAGAAAAGGATTTAGCAACTTAGTCTCAAATTTCTTAAATGTAAGCAGGGAATGAGTTATTGTAAATAGAGTCTCATAATGATTTAAGAATTGTGAATAGAAACTTAATTATGAAAATTCAATTCAATAAATAAAAGTAAACAAGTCTGCATCTCGAAGATAGCCTTTAGCTAATTGAGTCTGATAATGATTTCTTAATGCCTTTTGAAGCATGGGCCAGATTGTATCATAACCGTTCAAAAAGTAAAAGTAACAAGTAAAAATAGAGTCTCATAATGATTTCTTAATGCGTTTTGAAGCAGGGGCCAAACAGTATCAATGCCTTTTGGCATTAGGAAAAAGGAAAAAAAATTTCCCAACACATCCAAAACTCTTGGTATTGCTACTGTTATATTGATGTATTTAGTACCTCTTAGGTGATACAACATTGATTCTGATCTGTAAACAAGTAATGAAGGATAAATGCTTACTAATATTAGTTGTCCCTAAAAAATATAAAATTCAAATTCAAATTAAAAAGGAGAAAAAGAAAAAAAAAACAATGTTTGCCAAGTAAGATATTAGGAAATTGTAGAGTCAGTGCAAGGAGGTTATTTGCGGGCTGGAAGTTGGACTTGGATTACGGTGTAATGAAATTAATTCAGATGTATGTTATGAAGAGATAAACATTACTATATAAAAAATGACATCATAAAGATCCATCTTATACACTTCCAATTTGCTACTACATGAGAGTTGAACCAGTTGAAGAATATTCTCTCACAGATACAAGATCTCATGTTACCTTCCTTCTTGTTGATGTCAACTGAACTTTATTTGGATGGTTGGCTATCTGTAGGCTAGGAGAATTTTCAAAAGCATGGTTTCTACAGGGTCAGTGAAGCTATCAGAATAGTTTCTTTCAAGAGACAACTTATATAAAAATTCTAAGTCAATACCCAACAGAATCATATCATAACTAGTATTTCCACTGCCAAGTCATGAAATCAGACTGCCTTTTGGGATCCAAAACAAAGTTACAAAATTTACAAAACTCCAATTTCTAGGACTCTAAAACATGAGTTGGAGACTTAAATGCAGTCAAGGTCTAAAATTCCGCATCATAACCAAAGACTCCTTTCTAGAAGCCTTGAAAGTATTTTCCACACCATAATAAGTGCTTAAAATATCATTCATGTCCAAACTAAAGGCTGCACAGCACAAAATTCCAACAGATAGGCTCTTCTGAAGTGCCACAGCTCCTGAGTTCCTTTCTTTGTTGGCACTGCACCTTAACTTCTATATGCTACTAATCATAACTCTTCCAGCCTTACTTAGAAAACTAACAGATAAAGAGAAACTCACTAAACAAAAATACCAATACACTAAGAATGTTCGAAGCTCAAGCTGTAAGTTTATTATTAAAGAACTGAAACTTACCAGCTCCAATGGCATAGACATTTTTCAAGCCACCCATAACTTCGTGAGTGACAAGGTCACTGTTATCCCACACAGTGAAATGGGGCTGCCTCAAAAACCTTGCTAAAGGTTTCCTCCACTTTTCAGCTCCGCATATCCGAGCATTAGCATACTCCTTGTTGTAAATCTCTGAAGCAATATTTGGTCCTCCAAGATAAAGAACATTCTCCATAGGAACTCCAGCTGCCAGGAATATATGCTTTAGCTTGAAGGGCGAAAGGTATTTTTAAAAATGAAAATTTACTATGAGTCAAACATTGCAATCTCCAGTTCAGAAAAGTTAACTATGAAGATACATGTCCTGATTCATATAATTATCAATTAAAATGACAATAATATATATAAAATGCATTACACAATATAAACTACATAGTATGTATTGCTGCATATTTTAAAAAAAAAAAAGAAAGATTAAAAATCCATCCATTCCTACATTTTCTTCCAACAATGTTTAAGCATGTGTGACATGCAGAAAAGGGAACCACCCACTGTGAGAAGTGTCCTATGTATCAAAAATTAAGCAGAAATAGGAACAATGAATAAAAGAAGATTCATAAGCTTGGCGAATGGTGAAATTGCATACAAAAATACTAAAAAGAAAATTTTTAATTGAAATTGGCAGCATAACAAATTTTCCAATGGCAAAACACTAAATAACTCATTCTAGTTAAACAGGGTAGATTACCATGATGACAGCAACATACATTTCCAATATCAGACATGCGTAAGCTTGTAATTACTTCTGTTCTCCTTGTATCGATGAAAATTTCTATGTAGCCTTTCACACTTTCTATTTCAAAATAAATTAGAGATGGTAAGCTAAAGAGTGTTTATGCTGCAATACCATCAAGTGCAAGAAATGCGAGCAAAGGTCACATTCCCAAATCAAAAGTGAAAGAAAAAGTGTAATCCAGTCTCCTGGAAGATAGATGAAGTCGGGAGATCCCTTAAATCTTCTTTGTGCCAACTTTGCAAGCAGCAAGTCTTTCACAATTATACAAAAGATCTATTTTTTGTTTTCAATTATTTCATTTAACAGCACCATTTGCGGCATTAATCTCCAACCAGGTTGATTTCCTGCTCCTATCCCAGAAAAACAACCATTGCTCCTGTCAACTCTCTATTCAATTGAAACCACCTTTTGGCTTAATCAGTATTAGATCTTGTAGTAATCGTTTTTCTGATTCTTATTAATCCATGCTTCCAAATCCCGCGCCGCCACACCCCACCCCCTCCCTCCAAAAAAAAGCACACACACTATGCTTTTATTACAGAATCAATCTAATATCAAGACAGGGCCAGAAACTGTCTTTTCAGTCCTCTAAGTATCTGTTTCACAACCATCAGATAACCAGGCACCAAAAAAGTGAGAAACACACTTGTAAGTCAATTGTTTCATAGAAAGCAAGACAGGGCCAGAAATTGTCTTTTTTCAGTAAGTAGACAACATAATATTCAATTAAACAGACCATGCAAAGGAAACATAAAAGGAAATGGAAGAAGAACGCTTACTTGCTTGATGGATCATTTTTGTCGGAGTAATTATATGGGGAACAGGCTCCAATGCAGCTTCTATACCCTTTGCCAAGGAGATGATTATGGGCATTGTAATTCTTTCCTTCCAATACTTACTTATCTCTTCAAACACCTCACGAGTTTCAGTTGATGGTAAGCCATTCACCACAATATCAGCATCCCAGATGGCCTCCTGCAAATTGGTGACAACCTTCAAAGGACATAGTGGAGTATCAATCATGTTCAAACAGAATCCATCTTTCAAAATTTCATCTGCATATAGCGTTCGGTCGCCCAGTCTTGCCTCAACATACTTCAAATATGCACACCGCCTGATCAGACGCCTCAATACATCCTCCCTAGAATTGATCACCTCAAATAGGTGCTCTGCAGTAGCTCTATCAACAGACCTTCCTGGCCTTCTCCATATCCTAATCTGAACCTTTTCTCGAAGATGACCATAGCTGTCTTGCAACAGAGCTGTGAAAACACTACCCCAAGCTCCAGCCCCAACACCAACAATCCTCAGAAGATCACCGTCCGCTTTGCCCAGAAGATGACGAAGCTCATCAAGCTTCTCATCCACACCGTTAGAGTTGTGAGCAGAGCCATTAGAGTACATATTATGAGCCCCACCTATTGTATTTTCAACCATCTTCTTCAAGATAAATCAAACTCAATTCCTTGATTAATAACACAAGTAAAACAACCAAAGCCGCACAGATCAGAAGGAAAACACTGCTTCCTTTCCTCCTTAGAGAGGCTTCCCTAATCAAACATTCAGAGTTGAATTTGCTCAAATTTCAAAGAACTTGCAACAATCCACATCTAATTTTGTATAATTTTTGCTTCCTTTCACTCCACACAACTCCAATATCCCCTGAGAAGAATAGAACCAACCTTCGGGAATCCTCACAGACACCAGACAACAATATTCTTATTGGTGGGATTTTCACCAAATCAGAGCTAATTCTTCTCTAGCCAGATTTTCAACCCATAACAATCACTGATACTCATCTGTCCTTCATGTTAGAGAATAATAAATAAGGGGTTAAACAAATTGGTTTGTCATTCCTTTAAACTTCTACGAACACACATACAGAATTTTCCAAAACATTAGAACGCAGCTTGGAAATCTCCGTTAGAGCTTAGGTCGTCTTACTGACCAAACTACCCCAAGAAAAAGTTAATTAAAGGGAATGAAAAGGACAACGTTTCGTGTCGGTTACTACAAGCCGCTGATGTTGATCTGGGCGTTGCTTCCCTTTGATTTATTTCTGCAAAACCCTCCAAAAGCTCCGAGTTTTTGAGCCTTAGAGCCGGCATTTCTGCTGCCTGATGAGATGGGTAATTGGGTCCCTTCAATTCTCCGCAAGAACAAATTTATAAAAAAAGAAAAACATCAAATTTGGAGAAATCCCAGAAGCGAAAACAGTTTTTGGCGAATCGGGTTTGTGTAGAAAATAAGATAATGACCTATTTGATACGCTTCTTGAGAAAAGAAACAGAGAGTGAGGCGCTAGAAGTGCATGCACTTGCAAGTTGCAAGGGATGTTGCAATGAGATATAGATGCAAGGGAAAGGGCAAAAGACGGCTTTGTTTTTTTCATTAATTTTTTTCTTTTTGAACCAAATAAAAAAGTGGTTTTATAGTTTTTTAGTTCTTGCTTTGCTTTATTTTTCTGTCCTTGAAGTTCCTCTTTTATTTTATATTTTTTCCCTTTCCCGTGCTAAGGAAAAATAAAACTTCTCTTTTAAATGTTTGATTATACCCAAGGTTCTGCGTTTCGGTGTCGGTAGGCGTGCCGCCCATCGGGTTTTTTTTTGTGCCGGTGGAAATTTCGTTGGCACGCCGCTCCATTTCACGTATAAAAAATAATTTTTTTTCTGTTTCGTCCGTGCTGCTCGGCACGCCGCTCCGTGCCGGTGACAAATCGTCGAAATTTCGTTGAGTCGCTAGCGATGCACCCAGAACGATTTCCCTCGGCAAAACGCATCGCCGGGGGTCCCTGTACCGAAATTGCGTGGCGTGCCGCCGAAATTGTAAACCTTGATTATACCTAATACATAGAATCTAGAGAGAGAGAAAAGATAATAAAAAAAAAAAAGAAAAACGAAAGAGAGAGAGTGAGTCTGAATGTTGCTATGCCTTCCACTGGCCCCATTGATGTCCTAGTGTGGCTCACTGGCACAGAGGCCCAGCTGGTGCCCATGCTAGCTACTGCAGCTCAGTCTTGCAGCTGAGTCCCTTCAGTGTTTCTCACATTACCTTCAACAAATGCTTTTCCACAACAGAAGACAAAGCGCTTTTTTTTTTATCATCACAGTGATGATGAATGAAGTTTGGCCCACACCAATGTGTTAAGTCATCTCACTTTCAATTTTTTTTTTTTGGTAGTGCATCTCACTTTCAATTGCCCAATAGTTTTAAAACCATTTCCATTCAATTGTCCAATCCCTCAATTGAATCAATGGCAATTTTGTAATATGGATATGAATAAATGATGCAATTTTGTTTTACTCATCCTTTTTCACAAAACCCAACTTCCCACTTCAAAAAATTCTTGGAATTTTGCATTTTAAACTGTTGAATATAAGAAATTACTGCAGCTTTCTCATCTTTACATTGGGATTAATAAATTATGAGGTAAAAACAGATTGTTGAAATGCAACATCATATGATGGGCTTGATCTGAGAACCCATATGTTTCTTTTTCTTTTTTTATGAGAAATGAAGATATTAATAAAAACACAATCAAGTTACAAATCTGGGGTGGGTTCTCCCCATAAAATCTTCCCATACTATTTTCCTAACCGAGGCTGGTAAGTCAGATTTCCAGAAACAAGAGAACCGTTGAAGCGCAAAGCTGGCCAACCCATCTTCGGCGAAGTTGGCTTCCCTGTAGATGTTTGAGATTCTGAAGTCAATGAAGAGCCTACTCAAGGAGCGGGCTTCTTCCATCCAATGATGAATTTTCCAAGGTGTCACAGAGGGGTTGCGAAAGGAGAGTACCACTAATTCGGAATCACTTTCAATTAAGACTCGTTGAAAATTCATAGCTAGGGCCATCTGGATGCCTTCCAGCAGCGCTTGAGATCTCGCCATTAAAGTGTCTGCAGTTCCAACATTGTTTGCAATCACCCCAATAGCTATACCGTCGAAGTTCCTTGCAATCACTCCCACCGCTGCTTGGCCAAGAGCGCCTTGAGTTGCACCATCGACGTTTATTTTGGCCCATCCCTCTGGTGGCCTACTCCATTTGATGTGGATCTCTTGTTGGATTGCCTTTCCTGTGCTGCTTTTCATCCCATATATCTTCTCTGAGTCCACCTGCAGACCATTGAAATTAGCTGAAGTTAGTCGAAGGTTAGGTTCCTTACTTTCAAACACCATTTTGTTCCTAGCTTTCCATATAATCCAACATAGGTTCGCCCAACTAGCCCACATCAATTGGTCATTTAGTTTATCATTTCCCACCATTTTCCACAAATGTTGAAAGACCCACTCCTTGCAGCTGTTGATATGCAAATTGTCACTAATTCTTCCCGCAATCCTTCCGAACCACAGAGCTCTTGTTAGCTCGCATTTGAAGAATAGGTGCAGATGAGACTCCTGTTCCCTGCCACAAAGGGAGCACATTTCAGTTGGGACCCCCAACCTCCTCTGTGCAATGTCGGTTAGTTTCCTTCATGCAAAGTCTTCCATAGAAAAAACAACCTTATTTTCTGGGGACAAGGAAGGTGCCAAATCTTTAACCAATCTAGCTCTTCTGATCTTGTGCTGACTACATTACTAATGATCTTATAAGTAGAAGAAACAGAGAACATACCTCAGGCTGTCCCTTTCCAGATAAGTTTATCCTGAGGAGCGTACTTACTGATGGGTATTGAGCTTATTTGGTTTGCTACCTGGTCTGTCCAAATCTCTTTAAGCTTGTCTAATCTCCAGCACCTAGCATTTTGGTCAATCAGCTCTGCAACCTTGGGGTGTGCTTGGCTCCCCATCTTACTAGAGCTTGGTGTTGGGATTGTGGAGCCTGAGCTGGTTTGCGAGCGGGGCGAACTGCGGGTCGAGCTGCGCTGTCAGCTTGCGAGGGGCACGGGGGCAACGCCCCCTGCAGGGAGGGCGAGGGGCAAGATTGCCGAACCAAGTATTTTTCTGTGTTTTTCTTCTTTGCTTTACTCTGTCTTCCATATTTGTTTGCTTTACTTATTTTCTCTTAATTCATCGAATCCCAAGATCTGGGAACCCTTGGTGAGTTTAGATTGATCTACATAGGTATAGATTGGTTTATTCTTAACAAATGGTATCAAAGCTTTGCTTTTGTGACCATTGGCACAGAAGGTGTTTGACGAATTTTTTCTGTCAAAGTATTTCGTCTGTTGGCACAGAAGGTGTTTGACGAAATTCCTGTGAAAGTCTTTCGTCAGTATTTTGGTTCTAGTGGGAGCGATGACTTCAGAGAAGGAATCAAGTAAAGGAATAGAAAAGTTTGATGGTTCAAACTTCGGGTATTGGAAGATGCATATAGAGGATTACCTCTATATGAAGGATCTGTACCAACCTTTGGGTACGATGCCTGCAAGTATGAAGGAGGAAGAATGGGATGTGCTTGATAGAAAAGCACTCAGCACCATAAGGCTGACACTATTGAAGTCTGTTGCTTTTAATGTTAAGGCCGAGAAGACTACAGCCTCTCTTATGGCAACTCTCTCTAAAATGTATGAGCAGCCATCTGCAGCAAACAAGGTGCATTTGATAAAGAAGTTGTTCAATCTGAAGATGGATGAAGGTGCAAATTTCAGAGAACATCTGAATAAGTTCAATGAAATTGTCAATCAGTTAGCCACAGTTGACATCGAATTCAAGGATGAGATTCGAGCATTGTTGGTTCTCAGTCAGCTGCCTGAGAGCTGGAATGGCATGGTTACTAGGATCAGTAGCTCTGCTGGGAAGACACCATTGCAGTTTGACAATGTGGTTAGTATGATCATGTCTGAAGACATTCGAAGGAAATCAGATGAGACTTCCACTTCACGATCTGTATTGAACATGGAAAGCAGAGGCAGAAACTCCAAGAAGGGTTTAGATCGTTCAGAGCGGGGAAAATCCAAGTCCAACAATCACAGGTCGAAGTCTTGATCCAGGAACATTGAATGTTGGAATTTTGGTAAGAAAGGACACTTTAAAAATCAATTCAAAGCTCCAAAGAAAGAAAATGAAACAATGAAGAAACCTGAGGCAAATGTCATTGCCGAAGACTTAGATGATGCCTTGATATGCTCTTTGGAGAGCAAGGCAGAGTCATGGGTGCTTGATTCTGGAGCATCTTTCCATGCTACCTCAAGCAGAGAACTCTTTGTGAGTTATGTACCTGGTAACCTAGGGAAGGTGTACCTTGGTGATGACCAACCATGCGATGTGGTTGGTAAAGGAGATGTGCAGATCAAGTTGAACGAGTTTGTGTGGAAATTGAAGGATGTGAGACACATCCCTGACTTGAGGAAGAATCTGATCTCAGTGGGGCAGTTGGCAAATGAAGGTTATATCACAACTTTCAATGACGAAACCTGGAAGGTTTCCAGAGGTGTAATGATAGTTGCACGTGGAAAGAAGAATGGCACTCTTTACACGACGACAAATACTTGTGGGTCAATTGCAGTTGCAGATTTCAAGGAGGATCCAAACTTATGGCACTAGAGGCTCAGACATGTGAGTGAGAAAGGACTCAAGGTTATGCACTCCAAAGGAAAACTACCGGGACTTCAGTCAGTCGATGTGGACTTGTGCGAGAGTTGCATTTTTGGAAAGCAGAGAAGGGTGACCTTCAAGAAAGATGGCAAACCAAGAATGCAGGAGAAGCTTGACCTGGTTCATACTGATGTTTGGGGGCTAGCTACTGTCTCATCCATTGGAGGTAAGTCTTATTTTGTGACTTTCATTGACGACCACTCTAGAAAGGTGTGGGTGTATTTCTTGAGACAGAAATCTGAGGTGTACGAGATGTTCAAGAAGTGGAAAGCCATGGTGGAGAATAAGACTGGTTTGAGAATCAAGAGGCTGAGATCTGACAATGGTGGTGAGTATGAAGACACCGAATTCAAGAAATTCTGCTACGAGAATGGAATCAGGTTAGAAAAGGACATTGCCAGGAACTCCACAGCAGAATGGAGTTGCAGAACGAATGAACCAGACATTGACTGAGAAAGCCAGAAGCATGTGCATCCAGGCAGGATTGCCCAAGCAATTTTGGGCAGAGGCAGTCAACACAGCAGCATACCTAATCAACCGAGGACCATCAGTACCATTGGATCACATGTTACTAGAGGAGGTATGGAGCGACAAGGAGGTAAAACTTTCCCACTTGAAAGTTTTCGGCTGTGTTTCTTATGTGCACATCAGTGATCATATTAGGAGTAAGCTTGATCCTAAGTCACTGAAGTGTACTTTCATTGGATACGGCAGAGATGAATATGGATACCGGTTTTGGGATGACCAGAACAATAAGGTAATCAGAAGTCAAGATGTTATCTTCAATGAAAGGGTGATGTACAAGGATAGAAGTGCAGTGCAGTGCAGTCCAGTGGCCCAACACAGGAAGATCCAACATATGTCGAGTTGGATGATATTTCAGAGAATAGTGTAGCACATCGGACAATTGAGAGTTCACAATCAGATGAGCATACACCGCAGAGCAGCACACAACAGAGTGATGCAGTGCAAATTCCAGCCCCTGATCCTGTACCTAGGAGGTCTTCCCGACCTCATGTTCCAAACAGGAGGTATGTGAATTACTTGTTGCTCACTGATGCAAGTGAACCTAAATGCTATGATGAAGCATGTCAGGTAGCAGATGCTAGCAAGTGGGACCTTGCAATGAAGGATGAGATGAAGTCCCTTATCTCCAACATCACCTGGAAATTAGCTGAGTTACCAGAGGGAAATTAGCTTTATCCACTACAGAGGCAGAATACGTGGCAGTGACTGAGGCTAGCGAAGAGATGATTTGGTTACAGAGTTTGTTAGCAGAATTGGGTTTCAAGCAGGTGAAGAATGTTTTGCACAGTGACAGTCAGAGTGCTATACATTTAGCAAAGAACTCAGCATTTCATTCGAGGACTAAGCACATCGGATTACGTTATCACTTCATCAGATCTCTTCTGGAGGATGAGGTGTTAGCTCTTAAGAAGATCCAAGGAAGCAAGAATCCAGCTGACATGTTAACCACAACAATGACGACAAAGAAACTGGAGCTGTGCTCGGCTTCAGTGAGTCTTCAAGCTTGAGGATGTGGATGAGCGCACCAAAATGCACCGATCGTTGTTGGAGTTGTTTATTCCTGAGCTACAGTCTCCAAGTGGGAGATTGTTGGGATTGTGGAGCCTGAGTTGGTTTACGAGCAGGGTGAATCACGGGTCGAGCTGCGCTGTCAGCTCGCCCATCAAGTCCTATTATAAATATGCAGTTTCCAGTTTTAGTTTTAGGTTTTTATAAGGTTTTTCTCAGATTGTAAAAACTTCAAGTTTAGTAGATTTTTGGTGCGCTCCATGGACGTAGGCAAGATCGCCGAACCACGTATTTTTCTGTATTCTTCTTCTTTGCTTTACTCTGTCTTCCATATTTGTTTACTTTACTTATTTTCTCTTAATTCATCAAATCCCAAGATCTAGGAACTCTTGGTGAGTTTAGATTGATCTACATAGGTATAGATTGGTTTATTCTTAACACTTGGAACCTGCAATACCAAGTTCTCATCAGCCCAACCCTGTTCATTGATGACTATTTTATTACCATTGGCAATTAGCCATTTTTTACCAAGATCAAGGATTTTTTTTTTTTTTTTTGTACTACATAGTTGCTTTCACAACCACGAAGAATTGTTTTTGCTTTGGGCTTGGAAAAAATCCTGATTTGGGAAGTATTTGGCTTTCATCACCCTTGACCAAATCTTCTGTTCTTCCGTGGCCAACGCCCAAGCGGCTTTGGCCAACCCATATGTTTTTGTTGCATGTATTTGTGGTATTGAATGCTGACCTTTCTTTCATTTATTAAACAATATTAAATATTGAAACTAATTCTTTGATTCATCCCTAGAATTTCTTGAATTGCTGATACAGGCCAGTCACTGTGGTCCCTGACAATGGTATGTTATTGTGCGCGCGTCGGAAATGCGCCACGTGGGAATTCGGAGTCGCCACCACCTGATGGGGTGCAGGCGGACACCTGGGTGCCTAATCTTGCCTATTAGGGCTTTTTGGTCTGCGGCTTGAGATTCTGAGTCTGTTCTCGGTTGTGGTTCGGGGAAGTCCGTAGACACCCCGGTCCACCCCGTCGGATGACGGGTCCCGTGGGTTCCCTGGTTTGAGTCAGCTTACATTGGTCTCACCTTATTCCTAATCTGATATGCAATTTGGTTAAGTCTGGCGGGACCACCTGAGTGGTGTGGGTCCCTTTAGTTGCTTTTATCTTGATTACTTAGGTGATCTGAGTCTGGTTGGGTAGGCCCCGTTGGAAGGCCCACGGTATCCTTGGTGGGCTTAGTCAAGCCCGTGTACCCTTGTGGACCTCAGTCTAGCCTGAGAGGTCCATTGGGCTTTGGTTAGTTCAATTGATTTTACTTTAAGTTCAGATTTGAAGATTAAGTGTTTTTCATGCACAAGTGGGCCGGACCGGTTTGTGGGCCCCTAAGGTGGGCCCACATGGTGTCCAAGTATTTTTTATTGGATTTATCTTTTTTAATTTTGCCAAAATGAGTTGGACACTAGGCTTGGGGCCCGTAGTCCAAATCTGGGCTTGTAAGCCCAGGTTACCGGAAGTTAGGGTTTGCACCCTTCCTTGGTTCGATTGGTGGGCTTTGGCGGGCCCGATAGGCCCTTGCCCTTGGTCTCGGCCAAACCACGCAATTCATGCATCAATTTCACATAACAAGGCTCAGGTGGGCCGCATTGGGTTTGGCCCGCGCCGGTTCAAATTGTTCATTTTACTTATTTAATGGCATGCTTTGGTGTTTATTGGGCTTGGTGGGCCCCGTTGGAAGGCCCACTGGAAGTCAAGTTGGACCGGGAGTCCAAGTCCCACATTGGGTTTTCGGGTGACCTAGAAGCCCTATTGGTTTATCCGGTTCGGTTCGGAAATATCATTCACATCTAGCAACAATCACAGAAAAATCACAAGATAGACACTCAGTCAAAGAAAAAACCTGGCTCATTGTGTTGGGTCTAAGGGGAGGTACCCGGGGGCCCTGTGGGCGAAGCGGAGCCCACGGGGGTGGGGTACCTCCCCGTACCAAGGTACGAGTTGGATGCGCAACGAACAAAGGGGGTGGGGGGTGCGGTTCGCCCCCCGCGGTACAGTAAAGGGCATTTTTGGAATTTTTCAAAAATATATCAATTCGGCATGTTTTAGGGGTAGGCGCCGACCTCAGGTAGTAGGCGTGAGGTCGGCGCGAAATGGGCGGACCGAAAACAACGAAAAAAAACACAAAAAAATGAAGTGGGCGCGAGGTTCGCGCGAGCCTCGCGCAAAGGTACGCGCGAGCTTCGCGAGATTCGCGCGAGCTCAGCGGATACTCGATGCCCCTCGGTTTTCTTTCAAACTCCATTTCTGATCACTTTTTAAACTCTGTACTCCCTCCCAGGTGTTCCCCAGACTCCCACGAGACCTTCGAACACAACTTGACTTCAACATCCGGACTCAAATCTCTTCGGAACCCCAAATCCGGAACAAAACACTAACAGAACATGATAAAATCCAGAAACAGACACTAACAACACCATGAATTAACAGAACCCGAATAAGGAAGAAGGGAACGGGGGGCTTTATCGGGATACATTAGATCTTCGCAGGAACATACTCCTTTAAAATAAAACCAATAACAAAAGCAAGCAGGCAAAATGAATCTGAAGCAGGCAAAGGACCAGATCTGGTCCCGGGAGAGACTTATCTTTCTAAACATGGCCAAATGAATCTAATCTTAGATATGCTGTGTAAAAAATACAAGAGAGAACATTACCTTGTATGTTTCGAGACCCTAGAGGGGGGGAAGCATCTCCTTGAAGCACAAATGGTTGCCGGAGCAGTTACTCTCCACACCAACAGCGAGTTCTCCTTCGGGTTTGATGAGGAAGAGAGGCACGGGGTCTTCAAAAAGCCGAACAAAGAATGCCGAAAAAAGAAACAGGCAACCTTAAAAAATGCCCGGCCAAAAAAAGTCTCCAACCACAAGAAGGTCGAACCAAAAATGAATGCCCCACCCTTTGCAATGAAGACTCTCGCGGCTTATATAGGCAAGGGAAATGGGGTGCCGCTCACTTTGGCGCCCAGCTCAAGGTGAGCGCACGCCGTTCGCCACGTTTGCGCGAGCGGCATAATTATTACAAAACAATAAATGCCGCCGCTCGTTTGTTTTAAAAATCTGAAAATTAGGATATGGTCCTTGGGATATTTAGGTTTAATATTATTTTATTCAGATATCTTCAAATATTTTCAGATTGGTCCCTGGGATATTTTGAATGTTTGGATATTTACGGATTTGATCCCCGAGATATTTTCCTGCGTAACTTGCCACGTGTGCAGCTCTTTGCCACGTGCGCAGTTTGCCGGTTTTCTGTTCGGAAACTTCATCAGCTCATATTTTCTTCATCCAGACTCCGATCTGGGCAAACTTAGTTTCATTAGAATCGTATCGGAGCCCTCCATCCCATGACCTAGGGGTAGGCCTCTGGATCGGATTTTAGCAGAAAGTCAACTTTTGGCTCTGCTCAGGTTTGACCGCCCGCAGAACCTTCATCCGGACCCCGATTCCTGCAAACTCAGTTGCGTTGGAACCGTGTCGAGATTCTCTATCCAATGACCTAGGGGTAGGCCTCTGGATCGGATTTTAGCAGAAAGTCAACTTTTGGCTCTGCTCAGGTTTGACCGCCCGCAGAACCTTCATCCGGACCCCGATTCCTGCATACTCAGTTGCGTTGGAACCGTGTCGAGATTCTCTATCTAATGACCTTGGGGTAGGCCTCTGGATCGGATTTTAGTAGAAAGTCAACTTTTGGCTCTGCTCAGGTTTGACCGCCCGCAGAACCTTCATCCGGACCCCGATTCTTGCATACTCAATTGCGTTGGGACCGTGTCGAGATTCTCTATCCAATGACCTAGGGGTAGGCCTCTGGATCGGATTTTAGCAGAAAGTCAACTTTTGGCTCTGCTCAAGTTTGACCGTCCGTAGAACCTTCATCCGGACCCCGATTCCTGCAAACTCAGTTGCGTTGGAACCGTGTCGAGATTCTCTATCCAATGACCTAGGGGTAGGCCTCTGGATCGGATTTTAGCAGAAAGTCAACTTTTGGCTCTATTCAAGTTTGACCGTCCGCAGAACCTTCATCCGGACCCCGATTCCTGCAAACTCAGTTGCGTTGGAACCGTGTCGAGATTCTCTATCCAATGGTATAAAGCAAGGTGGCCAAATTTCATTTGATCAAAAAGTCAACTTTTGACCCCTAAGGGTTTGACTTTTTGTCTAGGGTTTGCATTTCTGGTTTTTCTAGGAGCGTAAAAATGAGGTGCTTACAGTTATTAAGGTGTAAATCCTTCTAAATAAGAAATTATTTTGTACTTAAAGTTGATCTGGATTAGTACCCATCCCCTGGAGTTCAAATGTTATTGAGGTTCAACAAGAAAGCATTTAATATAACTAGCTAAAGTTGAAAAGGGCAATGGAGACAAACATGGTTGCACTATAATATAAGGTGTTTTAGAAATTTTACATGTCTATTTGTTTATGCTTGAGAATGAATAAGGGGCATTCAAGGTAATGAAGAGGCAGAATCAACATCCTGTTAACAATTTATAAGGATTGTCGGCCGAATTTTAATGTAAGAATTGCTTAAAAAACAGTCTGGAGCTAAAACCTAGAGAAAGAGAGAATCAATCAAATGAGAGCCAATCTATACTATATATAACGCGAAAAGAACCTTTGGGAAGCATGCCAAACGCTTCCAAAAAAAAACCTTTCCTCACATTGTTAAGATTTATTAATAACAGAGGTGTAATTGTCATAACATCTCAACTCTCTATATTTAAAACTTAAGCAGTTTTCATAACTATTCCCTCTACATCCATTCTCATGTACAGTACTACAAGTATCTATCTTTTCCCAAAGATATAGAAACTTTGTTCAATTTTATGATCAGGGAGGCATTTTTAGTATTATAAATTATGCTGCTACACCATTTTAATCTGATTTAGTTTCCTATAATGGCATTTGTATTTTGACTTTCGGGGTGTTTTATTGGTTTTGTTTTACAACCAATTCATACCCGTGTGGTGCTCTTTATAGATTCAAAGAACATGTTTTGGATTGTCTTTTTAGGATTTTGGCCTCCCATTGTCTTTTCAGAGGTTTTGTATTTCTCCTTATATTTGCATATATATTATAATCATGCTTGCGTATTTATCCGTAGGACGTGATCCAGTTCGACAAGCTTCGATTAATATGTCAATTATTTTGAGGCACGTCTTTGTACCAACCTACGGAACATTTGTATAAGATTAATATGACTATTTTAGTTCAAAAATGTTATGAGGGAAAACAACTTTGGCTAATCATATTTGGCTGTCTCTTTTCTTTTAAAGTTAAACTATAGCTTCTTTTAAGTTAATTTTGGCTGCCTCCAATTATCACCTGCATTATTTCAATAATTTGACAATATTTGAACTAAACGAAAATGAGCCCCAAGAATAAAATAACATAAGCAATTTTCTTCTGATATAGTTTATAAAGGATGATAAAGGAAGAAGAAGAATGGAGCATAAATGCATAATGGAATTGTAATAATCAAAGTAGTAAACTAGGAGCACAAAATTGTTGGTCTATAACCTCACATAAAATTAATTAACTTGTCATTAAATTTGGATGTACATCTATGCCCTTTGATATCATTAGCAAGAGAACTTTTTAACTAGTAATGTTAGTTTTATTATATATACGGTAATGTTAGCTATGTTATATATTCTTAATTCCTTAGTTTTATATTTGATTCTCTGATAAGTATTTCGATTAGTTCAGCCTCTACATTCTTTAATCTTGGAATGTTATTATGACATTATTCTAAGTCATTACAATAATTCAGAAATTATTAAAGCAAGGTGAGTTTGTAGTAATTTGAATCACTTCTCATAGATTGTAACTTTACTTTTAATTGTGGCTGCCCATGTATTTGGTTGATTTTGGCTTGTTGTTGTTGTACTTGACTTTTCCAGAGATGTAATCTAGCATGCCTGTCATGCCCCGAAATCCGTAGACTATGTATAATGATATATATGTAGGACCGAAGGTGACCCTGCTCGTAAGCGAATACCAATATACATTCATTTCATCATAAAGACTCCATTTATACATAAATGTACAAATCCAAAGTACAACAGAAATAAATTTTTCAACATTAACATAAATTCCAAATCTATAATATATCTAAACCAACACTATAATATAATGTTATGGTCTAAACAACCAAATCAACCAACTAACATAAAAATATAACAAGTTCTTTAGTCACAATCAAATACTGTCACAAAAAATTTCCTCGTATCACTTTCTTCTGGTTCCACGATCCTAATTATTTCTTGCAAAATGGTAAGGGCGTGAGTTTCACAACTCAGTAAGTAGAGCTAATACACCCCATATGGTTGCATGCACAACATCTCTTCTACCCTATATAAATACATCCAATAAATATATAATAATAAAATAGTTATTCTCCATTTTCCCTAAAGTTTCATTCATAAATAATTTTAATAAGCTATAATAATTATTAATTTACGGGTGCATGCAATCTACCAAGAATAATATAATACAAACAATTTAAAATAGAAATATGAAGTATGAATGTTAAAAAATAAACTAAACAGCTATAAGAAAGTCAAGCAGTAGAGACCAAACATACAAGTATGATCACATACAAGATTATAAGAATTAATGAGGAGTTCCTTTTGGGTCATTTCGTCATCTCTTCATTATTTTCATTATTACCAATTAAGCAATCTTTCAATTTCTCCAGTTATACCAATCATATCAATCATGCTAATCATTAGCACACTAATTAACATAATCTGGTTCTCCTATCAAATCTAGATGGTCTTACAGTCAAGCACGCCGCTAGAGTGATCCAACTTATGGCTGGGATCAAACGCCCTTGGATCCCACTTTAGATATCAACAGGGATCAGACTTTCCCGCATACCCATGAGTACTCTTATGGGGTTTAGGGTGTTGCAACCCACGGGGCTCCTTGGTTCCCGACTCTAGCATTTAAATGGACTCAAACCCTAAGAATTCCAACCTTCGGAGCAGTTTTGAATACCTTCTAGGCAACCAGACACATAGGGAAAAGCACTAAGCTCGCCCTATCCCAGAATACCATGGATTACTTAAAGATTCAACCACCTCCACTGGGTCTGCTAATCATCCAGCGGATTAATATCACACTACGGATACCCATGCTAAAATATGCCAATTCATTTAAGGTCATTTTATTAATAAGACCATCCTTGTGATCTTGGAGTCCATCATTATATCATAAAAATGAAACCTTCATTTCACATTCTATGTAACACATTTATGTTTCAAGAAATAATCAGATTTCATTACATGAATATAATCATTTTCATTTCACAATCATAATCATTCCCTGGTAAAACCAAAGTACTACTCCTTTATGTAGTATGTCATTCTTAAAGCCAACAAACAAAAGTCAAGCTACACTAAAATAATAATATTCTTTAGCAATAAGCCCCATGAACATGATATAAGACTTAACAAAACAAAACAAAACTGAGATTAATATTATATGTGAATCTGTAGGATTTATCATACTTCTCCTTGTAAGAATCTAAAAATATCCTTGAAGTTTCTCACATATATCCTACACCTTTCATTCTTAATTATTACCATAGCAAGTAATGAGACATCCACATGATAAAATACATCCAAAGGCATCAATAAATAGAGTCTTATTCCATGAATTTAATGTCACATTAGCATAGCCCCCCAAGGATTCACATTTCAGCATATAAAGGCCCAATGTAAAAATTAGTAAGTCAAACTAGTAAATATAAAATTAAGAGACTCAATGCATATAAAAGCATACAAGATACAGTAATATCTTAATTATTTAAAGCTATTAGCAAGGCGAAATAACATAAAACCTTTCACTAATAACAATTCTAAGTATAACATAAACCTTAACAAATAAAACCAACTTGGTTATGCTTGTAAAGCTAAAAAAATATCATCACAATCTACTAAAGGATTAAACATGAGTTAATTTGTGAAATACACATGATAAAAATTTTAATAAAATATTATACTGCTCCAATCACTTTTGGTAAAAGCATAAAAACTTAAGTGAAAAAGATTTTCAGTTTACTTTTACAACAAAATCCAAATTCAATAACCAACTCAACTCTAAGACTATATTTTGTCTTCAGTCAAAATTCCAATCAAGATTTTAGATCATTACAATGCCTCAACAAGATATTTTGCGGAGCCCCGTCCTTTGGCTTTATCTAGTCAATGAGATGTTTGCTATGTTTTTCTTGTTCAAGATTTTTGGTAATTAGGAGTCAAGCGCCTCCTAATTACCAAAATCTGCTCAAGTTTCTCTCTGCACAAAAACACAAGAATCAATCAAAGAAGAAGATATTTGCTGTATTTCCTCACCTTGTTATGTCTCAAGGCAATACAAGATATTTGTATAAGAAAACAGAGAAAGAACAAACCAGAAAATTGTAAAACTGAAAAAGAAGATGCTAGTTCTTATTTCTGTATTGTGTTTTGTACAATTGCGAGCTTATGAATATATAACCTATGAAAGAAAAGAAATGGAGGGAAATAACAAAAAGTTGTTACAACAAAAAACTGTACACGTGAAGGAATCGTAACAAAGTAACAAATTCAGTGTTGGTCTTTCTCCAGTCTTCTAGAAGTGTCTGATTGATGGGATGAGCTGGACCATGAGCTGGAGGATGATTTGGAAACTTGCTCACTTGGAAGCTTGCTGGATTTTGATATGCCCCCGCAAGATGGAGAGTAAATATTAATTACTCCCATCTTGGTCAAATGTTGAATGAAAGGGTAAAGAGCAAGGGGTTTGGTGAAGATGTCGGCAAGTTGAGATGTAGTGCGTGTATAAGCAGTTATTATGTGACCTTCGGTGATTTTGTCACGGATAAGGTGGCAATCAAGTTCAATATGTTTGGTGCGTTCATGGAAGATAGGATTAGCAGCTACGTGTGCATTCATGGAAGATGGGATTAGCAGCTATGTGCAAAGCTGCTTGATTATCACAATGTAAAACAGCAGGCTGAGAGAGAGAAAAATAAAGTAAAGAATACAAGTGAGCTCATATACAGCAGAAGCAATTGCCCGATATTCAAATTCAGCAAACAATCTGGAAACGATAGTCTGCTTTTTGGATCTCCAGGATACAAGAGAGTCACCGATGAAGACACAAAAACCTGTTGTAGAACGTCTAGTGTCAGGACACTTGGCCCAACTGGCATCAGAATAAACAATAAGCTTGAGAGCAGCATTTGCAGGATAAAAAAAGTCCTTAACCGGGAGTCCCTTTAACATAGTGTAGCACCTTTTGGACTGCATTATAATGAGGAACTTGAGGAGTGCTCATAAATTGGCTGAGTATGTGAACACTTTGACTAAGATCTGGCCTGGTGATGGTGAGGTAGAGTAGCTTCCCAATCAACCGCCAATACAAGCCTGAGTCCGAAAACAATTCACCTTCATCTTTGGAAAGCTTGATGTTAGAATCCATAGGCAAAGATGAAGGTTTAGCAGCAAGCACCCCAACTGTAGAGAGAATATCCAGAGCATATTTTCTCTGGCATAACTGTATACCAAAAGAATTTTGGGCTACCTCAAGACCCAAAAAATATTTGAGAGTACCGAGATCTTTGATCTTAAACTTAGTGTCCAAGAAAAGCTTGATGGAGACAATAGAATCCAAATCCGAGCGTGCTACGATAATGTCATCTACATAGATGAGAAGAGCCATGAAAGATGAAGCATCAGATTTGATAAATAGCCCGTAATTAGCCTTTGAAGAAGTGAAACCAAAATTCATAAGAGATGAAGATAGTTTGGAATACCACTGTCTTGAGGCCTGTTTGAGGCCATATAAACCTTTCTGGAGACAACAAACTATGTTGGTTCAACAGATTGATACCCAAGAGGTAATCTCATATATATATATTTCCTCATGGAGATCACCATGTAAAAATGCATTATTCACATCGAATTGCTGGAGGTGCCAACCTTTGATAGCTGCAATGGCAATAAGACAACAAACAGAAACAAGTTTTGCCACAGGTGAAAATGTCTCGTGAAAATCTATCTCGGCTTGTTGGTTAAAGCCTTTTGCAATTAGGTGTGCCTTATTGCACTCAATCGAACCATCAGATCTATATTTATATTTGTAAACCCATTTGCAATTGATTGCCTCTAATCTAGGAGGTAAGTCAGTTATAGTCCATGTCTAATTTTGTTCAAGAGCAGTGAGTTCCAATTTCATTGCTTCACGCCAAGCTAGATCTTGATTGGTTTGAGCAAAAGTGGTAGGTTCAGTGTGTAATGTGATGGAAATGGTAAAGGCTTTGAAAGAAGAAAGAAGTGTAAAACCCTGAATTTTTGGATAATAATTAAGGCATAAATAAATAAAAGAAAATAGGGGTTGATTATAGTGGAAATAAAAGAATGAAAATTTAGAGGATTAATAATTCAAATAAATAATAATTTGTAAATAAAAGAGAATTTTCAAAGGAAATCAATCCAGGAGAATAAAAGGGTATTTTAGTAAACTCCAAAAAGGCAATTGATGAATTAAATCATTAAATAATTAATAGAATTGGAAAATAGAAGATTAAAATTTTTTGGTTTAGTTCGAAGTTAAATAGTAATAATTATAGCATAAAAGAAGGGAAAAGGGAAATTGGGTAATTACACATGATTAGTGGCCTTAAATTGGAGAAAAATTGACTTAATAGGGTGTTTAGGTAATATTGAGAAATAGATATAATATATGGATGAAAATTTGTTAAAAGAAAGAGTTTAGTTAGTAAGGGACTCAATAGGTAAAGTACTAAAAGAGAATTAGGAGGAGAGAAAATAAGAATTAATTAGAAGGTTTCCTAATCTTAATAGAATTCCTCTAAGGTTGTCTATTTAAGCAAGTCATTAAAGCAAGTTTAGGGTTTCTTCTATTCAAGTTATATAGAGGAAAAGGAGGAGAAAAAGGTAGCTCCCATGTTTGGAAAAGATAGAGAGAGAGAGAGAGAGAGAGAGAGAGAGAGAGAGAGAAGGAAGAAAATAGAAAGAACACAAGAGGAGCTGTTGCTGAAACCTCCGACCAGCGACCATCAAACTTAGATCGGGAGAAATCCAACCGTTGGATCGACCCCAAATTTGGAGGTTTTGTTCACGACTGGTAGGACTACAATCTGAACGGGGAGATCTTGTTTGGAGAACCCTAGGTTGGTGCGATAAAGAACAGAAAATAGGATTCAATTCTGGATTTAAGAGAAGATGGATTTTTGCATATTAAGGCAAGTAGAAATCACTTGAAAACTGGAGGAACTACATGATTTATGTGTTTTTGATTTATTTCTGATTGATTTAATTAGACGAAAATATATTTCATGGATACGTTTGGTTTTCATTGATGAGTTTTCATGTTCTTGAAAGAAAAGTATAAAAGCATTAAAGAATATAGGTTTGATCCTTGTAGATCACCAAGGAATTGCAATTAATTGATACAAATAGGTCTAGGGTGTTGTAGGTGTGATTTAGGTTAGTAACAAATAAATTTAGAACGATTAAAATCAATGAAATAACCCAAAAATCAAGAAATTGTAAAATCTGGAAAATCTGCAGGAATTTACATGGGCGCTCAACAGGTCACTTGAGCGACCATGCCAAGTGACCTGTGTCAGTTTTAAATCTTTGGAAATTTTATGTATAAGTTAATGTTTAATAATTTTTCCAGTAAATTAATTATTGTAACACCTATATATGGGTTAATTTGAGGTATAAGAACAGATGGAATCCAATTTGAAATTAAGATTAATACATTGGAACGATGAATGTAATTAGGTGTTTAAAAGAACAAGGTTATGGAATTAGAGGGTTAGACTTTGTTTGGATATAAAATTAGGAAGTAGAATCAACTCTTATGCTTCAATAGGGGTCTTTGTGAACTACTGGAATTGAAAGATAACAGAAATTATAAAACTTAACACCTTAGGTTATATTTATAGAATCTTGGATCTTAATAAGTGGTTAATTAGGGAAGTTTTAGTCAAGTCATAGGAATCTTATTTTTGCTTATAAATGTGAACTATAACCTGTCTAAACTTTTAATAATCATGTTATGGGTGTGTCAATATTTATGGAATCTAGTTTGGAGATTTATTTGTGGTTTGAATTATGATTTCTCAACAGGATTGATTTCGAGTTAATGAGAATGAGATATGTATATCAATTAAAATTGAGTTATGATAATTGATTTGAGATCATGGTTTACAGATATTGCATATGTATTGGTAATCAATTTTAAACAGAATAAATTGTTTTACGTGTAAGTTGTGTCTAGCGGGCATAGCTATATATGGATCCATAGGCTAAGCTAGATAGTGGAAGGGTACTTATTTTGGGTTGATCACTCCCAATTGTGCTCACACTTCCTTTGCAAGTTAGTTTGCAATTGGAGGGTCTTCATGTCTGTAGGGTCTTATTTCGAGCCTCGCTGGTGAGTACCCTGTATGTGCGGATAAGCGGTCATCTCCATGTATTGATTAAGGTGCTACATGCTGGTGGTTCATGCCGAACTATGTGAGTTTCGTGCGCAATAAGTCAATGACTACTGTAACGCCCCGAACCCGGATCGTCATTTTTTTTTACCCGGATCAAGGCATTAATTTATGGCACATTACAATCAGTTCAAAAGATAAAGAAATAAAGAACTAAGATTTATCAGAGTGCTAGGAAGCTTAAATTATTCATTAGAAATTGAATCTTTCTATTACATCAAGTAATCAAATGAAGGCAACTACAAGTTTAACTAACTCATAAATCCTACTAGGTCATCTATTATTAATTCAAAAGAATAACTACAACTATATAAAATGTCCTACACTTGTCTTCAGGATTTCCTAGACTTTAAGCCCACTATCAGTCTAACCCATGGCGTCCTCTCCAAGATGACCTGAAAACAAAACATTTAAAAGTAGGGGTGAGATATGAATATCTAAGTAGGTAACACTATGCATGCAGAAAACAATTTATTTAGATATAGAAATTAGCAGTGGTATCATGCTCGATAAAATAAACGAATAATCACGATATTAATCCATTCACAAATTAGTTTTCAAATTAAAGAGAGTTTATTATGTAAATTCGTTTTCATATGGTTTTCATTTTATTCCAATTGGTGTCTTCCCAAGCACGATTCCACATTTTATATATATATTTCAATACTATTCCAATTTGTAGTCATTCTGATCAAATTACAGCTATACTGTTCAATCATGTCATTCATATTTAATTTATATGTAAGGCTCACCATTCATTTGTTCAACTGTAAGGTGTCAAATAAATTCTTCTTATTCAATTGAAATCATATCATTCATACTTAATTATCTCACAATCCCATAGTAGCAATCTCCCATGTAGGATGCAATCACATAGTAATCACATTTCCCCTACATGAGGTCTTTCCCGCAGGAGTTAACCCATGTCACCGCAGGTGGTAATACACACACATATCTCCCTTGTGGGATGCAATCACATCGTGATTACATCTCCCCCACAAGAGGTCTCTCCCGCACGAGTTACACATTCTCACCCGCAGGTGGTAATCACATATCTCTTCTGTGGGATGCAACCCAATTTGGATTACATCTCCCCTAACAGAAGGTCTCATCTCACCCGCTGTAGACACCCCAAAATTGCACGATTTTTGATAAGTCTTAAAGGAGAGAAATATTTTATTGGAACTTTCAATTCTTAGCATTAGGTTTGAGATCCTTAACCCATTTGAATCCAAAGCCGCAAAGGAAAAGGCCCAAATTCAATATGCAAAGTCAAACTTTTTCGGGTTGAATTTTGTTGACTTTTGACCCCAGAAAATGAAATATTTTTTAAAGCAAGATTTGAAGATAATTTTTTCCGGTAATTAGGTTTTTAGCAATGTTATTGCATAAATGAATTTTTTGAGATTTTAAATCTTGACGAATACCTTGGTATTAACATGTTGAATCTTTTTACCGGACCTGAAAAACCAGAATTTAGCCTGGAACTGGAAAGTTGACTTTTTATTCACTTGGAATTTGGGTTTGGAAATATTTTTAATGGATTCAAATGGGGGGGGGGGGGGGTGTTTGCTTATTTACATGTAATATCTTAAGTAAATGGAGATTAAAAAATACGAGGACATTTACTTAAACGATATTACATGTAAATAAGCCTGGCCTGTGCAGCTAAGACTCAAAACCAACCAAAAATGTGCTGACTGTGGTATATGTGCGGTTTTTGAGAATTTGGTCTCAACCGCCCTGTATGTACGGTTGCAACCGTATACACAGCACGGTTGATGTTCATGCTTGTTTCGTGAGCTGCCACGTGGCTTCCAGAAGCTTCGGCCGTTGAGACACGTCGACAGCAATCATGACGAGCGTAACTGAATTGTAACCGCCCTGTATGTGCGGTTGAGGTGAATTTGCATGAAAACCGCACATACAGTGACGGTTCTGTGGAAACCACACTGTGTATGCGGTTTTGGCTGTTTCGGGGATTTGCGAAATGGCTCGATTTCTGAGCCTTATTTACGCATATTACCTCTCTCTCAGGGACTTGAACTCCCTATTTCACCCTCCGAAACTTGCTAAATTACTCCAATTCAAGCCTTTAAGGAGAATTGGAATAATCTAGAAGGCTTTTTTGGCCTACCCTTGGGACTCTTCTACCCTTGGCTTTGCCTATAAATAGAGGGGTCCTCCTCTTGCAAATGGCTGACAATTTGAGGCATAGAAGCTCTGCAAGAAGAAGGAGAAACTCTGCTGGATTGTCTACTGAAGGTTCAAGCTACCTAAGGTAAAGCTCTCCTTTGATTTTCCAGTACTCTCTTTACAATTCCAACTCCCATCTTCTACCTTTCTGTAGTGTAAGGCCTCTTTGTGCATCTTTGAAGCCCCAAACCTCTTCCAAAGTACCTGGGAATTCTCTCTAGCCATAAAACGTGAAGAGAGAGCCTTGGGAAAAAGAAGTAGGAATGGATCCTCTAGGCTTAGAACCTACAAGTGATGAAGAGCATGCTATGTGGTTATTTTAAACCTATGGATGTTTATTTTCTGATGTTTTTGCACTTGTTTATGGAGAAATATGTGAATCCTTGCTCTCAGTAGCAAAGGATTCCATCCTTCTCCTAGGGAGTGGATTTCCACATATTCACACACTTTTCACCATTTTTCATAAAATAGGCTAGATCTAGGATTTCCGTGTTTAATACGGGAAATCTAAGATTATTGGCTTTAGAATGAATTTTAGAACTTCATGAGATTGTTTTTATTGATTTCTAAGTTTTGTGGTCGAATTCACTTGCACACATACACTAGTTTGGCCTTTTCTCTTCAAATATTTCAAAACAGGGCAGCATCTGTGGCCTGTCTTGGAATGCTCATAACTTCATCCTCCGGATGAATTTTTGAGTGATTTTAAAGACATGTGATAGATGAGTTGGCCTACTTCATATCTGGAAAATTTCGTTCACTTTTATGGAGCCAATTTTTGACACCATCTGTTCAAAGTCTGTAAGTCAGTTCAGCCTAGATTGCTGAACTTGCCGCTTTGATGGTGCACCATTTGCTCAATTTTAATCTGTTTTGAGTGATTTCAGTTTCTGAGTTTTCCTTGAGAAGTCTATTTTCATTTCCAACTGGTTTCAGCAGATTTTGATCTGATTTGTGACTTGTGGAATTGATTGACCCAGAGCAGCTCGCTGGCATAGTCCAGAGCTAATCTGTGGTCTTCTAGACCTATTCAAGAGAGCACACAAGCCACATCTGGATGGAGTTTGGTGTAAGGCCTATTTCATTTGAAAGATGGCACAACATAATTCTTCCATGCAAATTTTCATGGATTTTTATTGAGCCAAATTCCACGAATAAGACTTTGAAAATGCCTACTTAACACTTTTTCCGAGTTATGACAGCAGATTTCAAATGTGGATTTCTCTCTCGTTTTAAATTGGATTGAGCTGAAATTTTTACTGTATACTCTACTATATACCAGTTTTCAAATGGCCTTAGTTTCATTGGATTTGGATTTAAATTGAGTGAGTTATGGTTAATCGAAGCTTTCAAGCTCTTTTAGTCTGATTTTTCCAGATTTACCTTGGCTTGATTTTCTTCAAATTTGACTTAGATTTTTCTTCACTCATGAAGTTCTGAAGTGACATATCCATGAAGAGAGTTCCATTTCATTGGATTGCTCATGTGGAATAATCACACACATTGTGCTTATTTTAAGCATCTCTTGTTTTTCTCTATTATTAGCAAACAATTTTTAGCATAAGCAAGCATGTGGCAACCGTCTTAGACGGATGAGTGGGGTTGCCTAATACCTTACCCCGCTCATAAATAATTCCCCTTACCTAATCTCTGGATTTTTCCTTGTGTTAGAGCTACTTTGGCTCTATTTGGCATAAATGATCCCTTTGGTGTCCATTCACACCTTAACTTGGATGGTGGCGACTCTTAACCTTTATTGATCCCCGCGTGACGATATCGGAAGTCATCCTAGATGACATTTCCATGTCTCACACCCGCAGGTGGTCACACATCTACCCTGTGAGATGCAATCCTATCTAGATTACATCTCCCCCAACAGGAGGTCACATCTCATCCACAGGTGCTCATCACTATCTCCCCTGTGGGATACAATCCAATCTGGACTACATCTCCCCCATCAGGAGGTCATATCTCACCCGCAGGTGGTCAAAAAGTCTCATCCGCAAATGGTAATAATATTTCTTTTAGCCAACATGGCATTTAATCCACAATCCAAATTATATTCATATGTATAACAATTTATTCTTAACCATCCGATGTTCCAAAATCAGTTCATTAGTTTATACTCATAATAACCGGGTCTAATTATGCGATAATTAAAGGTTATGTAAGGTCATTCAGTAATTTTAGGCATAAGGTTTAGGGGAAATAAGATACTCGCCATTTATAAAGTAGTTTATGTGAAATTTAGGAGTGGTCACTTAAAATAATAAGGTACTTACTATTTTAGTAGTGAGAAATTAAAGTAAGTCAATTTAAGTAACTAACGTGGCCTAAAGGTATATAGGGTTCATTCTCCAAATTCTATAAGGTAGTTCATGTTCAATTGCTAATCTAAAATCCTAACCCAAAATCAATTTCTTAGTTTATTTATCATAATATTTCACTCAATATAGACCAACATGCCTTCATGATACCCAATTCAGTATTAAGCAAGTGTTTCATTTACATTGGATATTGGACCCCTAGGACACGCTAAGGTGTGGGTCAATTAATGTATTAATTGTATTAATATAAAATTCCAAATGATTAATAGTGAGGTGGAGTTGCCTTAAAGTAATAGGAGTTAATTAAGATTTGGTTATAATGTCAAGAGTTATTAAGGTTTGAATTTAGTGGTGGAGGATTTACTTATATAAATTAATTTACCATGGATTAGGCATTAGGGATTATTATGTTTTGGCAATGGTCAAAAGACAATAGAGAGTTCTTAAGTTTTAGATTAATACAAAAGTAAAAGTCAGTATAAAGAATTACCCTAATAACCATCTCCGATTTCTAAACTTGCTTTTGCTAATATCTTCCTCAAATTGATGTAAATTCTGGTTATCTCCTAATCCCTACCCTTAATTAGTTCCTCCATAGGTTTTTAACAGTGTTTAGATGCTAATTAAACTTAGTTTAACTCAGTTGAAGTCAAACAATAGGTTAAAATCTGAAAATACACTCAAAAAGGGCTTAGTCACATGTTACTGCGCAGGTAGGCAGTCCTGAGCGTTCAGCCAAAATTACAAAGAGCGCCTACCCTGGACAGGTAGGCGATCTTGGGCGGTCCTAGGCGCTCGGCAAAATTTATGCATAAACGCGTTCCGAACGTGCGGTAGTTTTAGTTTTTCAATTTCTAACGCAATTTCTTCCTTCAAATCACTTCCAACACTTCACAAATCAACTATAAAACCCTTCTAAACACGATTGAAATTAATCGAACAAAAATCAAATCATCAGGTAGTTTAGACGCTCAGAACTCAAACAGAGATGTGATATTTTGTTCAAACAGAAATCATGCAGTCGTTCGAGTAATCTCTAGCTAAAATCCGATAAACCAACAATAGAAAGGGGCGTGTTACCTACCTCTGTTTGCTTAAGATACCTTCTTCCTCCTCTTTCTTCTGTGTGGCTTTGATCTTTACTTTGGCAACAGCCTGATTTCTCCCGAGATAAAGATCTCTCTCTGGCTTCTCCTTCTTCTCTTCTTCTTCTTCCCTTTCTCCTCTCGGCCTCCCTCTTTCTCTTTCGTTCTTCTTCTCTTCAGCCGCAGCCTCCAAACGCCAACGCCAAAGACATCATACGAATGCAACTAATATTATTAAACCCTATTTTATTCTCTACAATCCCACGCATCGCACTACCATCAAGTTCTATACCTATTCATCAACTAAACTTAATAATAACCTTTAATCCACTCTTACCTTGGTATCTCACGATCCAGCAGTCAGATCTACGCCAAACTCCTGATCTCCGCTATCAATGGGATCATCTATAAAATAAATTCCTCATCTCCTCAACTTAAGGCTCCAAATCCAACATAATTACCAATATGCCATTATCCCAATTATTAAGCTATAAATATCATTGTTAATAGACAACCTAAACCCTAACTTAAATCTATTATTATTTCTCAAGTCTAATAACAATTTTAATTAATGTATTTAATTATTTACCGATAATTAATGTGAATTGACCGAAATACCCTTCTCTTAATATTTTCACATCTACGCATTCGATTTCCTCCAAAATTCCTAAATTTATTCTCTATTTTATTTTGACAAATTTATTGACTTTCCAAATATTCATATTTAATTATTATTTATTTATTTGCTGAAAATTCAGGGTTTTACAACTACGCCTCTTGTCTTAGTTATTATACGGATTTGAGGGTCTTAGTAGCTTTGCTCATAAGACGCATGGTGGCATAGCAATGAAGAGTATCTATTCAAAGACTTATCTTGCTTTATGAGTCCTATGATGTCACATGTGGTGTTTGTTTATATTTTATTGTTTATCTGGGAATATTTACATGAATTTGATTAAATTGCCTTTGCTTTGTTTTATCAATATACCTCATGACTATTTCATAAAATAGACTGTTTAATTGCATGCACCTTGCTACTTGTTAAGATGTAAATCTCACTCCCGTTTTCACCTATTTTTCAATTATGCATGGAGAGATCGTCAAGATTCGGGTAGGGTGCTCATGGGTAGAATTGTAATCATGCTTAGGATTAATTCAGATTAAAGAACATGATATTGTAAATAAATTTGTATTAATTGTGATATTTATGATATGCTACCAATTGCACTCTGATATAAATGAAAATTTTTAATTTCGCATAAATTTTAGTTTGTTCTGACCCAGATTTTTAATAACACTCAGGGTTTGGTTGTTGAACCAGATTCGGGGCGTTATAGAAAGTGTCATATAATAAAGTATCAGACAAAGGAAAAGGAGTACCTGACCTTTGTAGCTTGGACTACAACTGAGAAGGAGCTAGTGAAGGCACGTGCTGACAATGGAAGTCTTGCAAATAGGAAGGAGTTCTCCGAGGCCTGGTGGAACGATGAAGCTCAGTGGGTTGAGGAACAGATGTGCTTTGCTCAAAATAAGGTAAGGGTGATATGATTGGATCAAAAGAACCTAATGGTTCATGAGAAGGTGTGAGTGTATTTATTGGGGTTAGTGTTTATGAAATGATAAGAAAATGGGAATTTTTGTTGAGTGGGCGAGGGATGAAGACTAGTGGTATCTGGTATGAGATCAAAGTTAGATGGTTTTTATAAGGAAAACCATGTTCATGGAAGATGACATCACGGGAGATGAAGATTTGATTGGTGTTTAGGTCCAGCACTTTATACCCTTTTACTGCACATGGATATCCAATAAAAAGACACTTTCGTGCCCCAGGATCGAATTTGGTTCTTGAGTGTGCAAGAGTGGAAGCAAAACATAGTCTACCAAAAATCTGCAAGTATGAGTATGATGGTTTGATTTTGTAAAGAACCTCAAAAGGTGATTTGTAGGACAAAATTGGTGTTGGGGTTCGATTGATTAGGTATGCTGCTATCATAACAAATTCGTTCCAGTATTTCATTGGAAGGCTTGACTGATACTTTAGAGCTCTAGCCACATTCGTTATATGCTGATGCTTTCGCTTAGCCATAGCATTTTGTTGAGGTGTGGCTATGTAGGTACATTGGTGAATTATGCCTTTGGCTTGATAAAAATCTGGCATCATAAATTATGCACCATTGTCTATGCATATGGTTTGGATTTTGGTATTAAATTGGATATCAATCAGGTTGCAAAAATTTTGAAGGCAAGTTCTGGCATCAGATTTTGACTTCAACATATATAAACATGTGCACTTGGAAAAATCATCCACTGTGGTAAGAAAATACTTGGATCCGTCATGAGCATTGGTAGGACAAGGGCCCCATGTATCTGAGATGATCAACTCAAAAGGTTTTTTACTTTTGTGTAAGCTAACAGGAAAAGATAAACGGTGTTGTTTTGCTAATGGACAAATAGTGCAAGGAATGTCATTATCAAGCTTGGATAAATCTGATACTGTTGTTACAAATACCATATCAGCTCAACTGTTGTTTTGCAGTTTCATCTTTTGCATATACTAATTATAAAGCAAAGGACAAAGATCCTGGTTTAAATGTAATCATTATTACAATTCCCTACAAAATTTCTTAAAGATTTTAATATCTAACCATGTAACCCAAGAAAAATTAAAGAATTAACTAATATTCCAAAATCAATGATATTTAGAGGCTAATTTGAGTCTTTTTTATTAATAAATATAATAGGCAAATATAAACAATTACCCAAGGTATTGGAGGCCAAACCCTTCTGGGAGAACAATTTTTTGCACTCCCAACAATAGCACCTTTTTGAAGAAGGTTCTTCCTTTGCAACATTTTTGTAGCTAGGAGTTTGATTTGGAAGGAAACTACATTATGAGATTCATTTGGGGTTTTCTTGAGACACAAAAATGAATAAAGGCTCAGGTTTAGATGGTTAAAAAATGTACAAATCATCGTCATGGCGCAATATATTGGGCATTGGCTTCAAAGCAAGAAGCTAATCTGTTTTGGTATAAGGAAGCAATTTTCCTCATCATAATCTGATTCATCTGAAAGATGCCTTGAATTAGGGAGCCCAGAGCCAAGAGGGTGTGGTGTGCTTTGCAGCTGCATTATTGCAGACCGCACGGAGGGGTTTCTCCGACGTGTAATTGTTGTCTTTATTTGTTTGTGTTTTCAAATTTTGTATTCTGAGTGAACCATACTCAAAATTCAATTTCACGAGGCTCGTTTCACAAATTAATCACAACTGTTTTTGCAGTAGAGGATAAAGCCTGTGCCTCACTTCAGCCTGTCCAATTGTCATCCAAGATGTAAGGTCATGTATGTAACAAGAATCAGCAAAGAAAATTAGACAACAATTAGAGGTTTTAGCTAAGGTCTTTGCTGAAATTAAATTGAAAGAAAAAGTAGGGACACAGAGAAAATTGGTAAGGATTAAATGTGGAGAAATTTGAACATTCCCAATATGTGAAACTGTAGCTAGATCACCATTTGGAAGCTTGGCGGAATGGGATGCTTTGGAAGTAATGGATGTAAATAGTTTTGGGCTACAAATCATATGATCTATAGCTCCAGTATCAATGATCCATGGAGCTTTGGCATCTTGAAGAGTTTTGTGTGCATAAACAGATAAACAGAGAGTTATACCAGACATAGGATGTCATTGGAGATTGAAGTAGGAATGGTTTGGACTTGATTGGCCGCTAGAGCAAGAGTCTCGATGGTTTGAGGTTGAAGCAAGGCAATTAGACGCTCATACTGTTCCTGAGTAATCGAGGGACTTTCGCTAACTCGTTCCTGCTTAGAGGTGACTTGATTAGCAAATGATCGATTTTGATTCTTGTTTGCATTTTTGTGTCCTGAAAGGAAGCCATGCAACCTGTAACATTTTTCTTTCAGATGTCCTGGGATGCGACAGTGGGAACATATAGGGAGACCAGGATTTTCTTTAAAACATCTTTCTAGAGAGTGTCCTAATATGTTGCAATGTGAGCAGAAAAATTGTTCTCTTCGAGGAGCTGATCCACTCTTTTGATGGGATGAATCTGAAGCTCGAGTAGCCATGGCAATTGGAGCTGGAGTTGTGCAAAGCCGTCTACGTCTCTCTTCTTGTTGTACTAGCGACAAGACTCAATTCATGCTTGGCAAAGGATCACACAATAGAATTTGTGCTCGCAGTGCATCATAAGAGTCTTGAAGGCCCATCAAAAATTGCATCACATTGCTCCAATGGTGGTAATCTATCAAAACTTTAACACTTCCACAGGTACATACAGGCATAGGCTCATAAATGTCTAATTCATCCCAAAATCCCTTAAGTTTGTTGTAATAAGTACTGACTGAATCATTATCTTGGACAAGGGAAGAGATAGACCTTTTCAGCTGAAAAATCCTATGTCCATTTTGGATGGAAAACCTATCACGAAGGTCATTCCATAGATTGAAAGCACTGTCAACATAACAAATAGTAGATTGGTGTTCAATACTAACGGAATGCTGGATCCATTTCACGACCATGTCATTGCAACGTTCCCAAGGAATGAACAATAGATAAGTAGAGTCTTGAGGCTTGGAAATGTTGCCATCGATGAAGCCAAGCTTGTTTTTTATGTTGAGCGCACGCCTCATGGTTCTTGCCCAGGTAACATAATTTTCTGTTGTTAGCAGTTCAGGTACTAACAGAGAAGTAGCTCCCTCACCTGACTGTATGAAGTTTGGAATGGAAGGATGATGAGGATTAGCATCATGATTGGTGTTGTCAGCTGGAGATTGCTGAGAGGTAGAAGAATTGTTGGTGTTTGGATCAGCCATGGTTCTCTGATACCATATAAGAAAACAGAGAAAGAACGAACTAGAGAATTGTAAAACTAAAAAAGAAGATGCTAGTTCTTATTTCTGTATTGTGTTTTGTACAATTGCAAGCTTATGAATATATAGCCTACGAAAGAAAAGAAATGGAGGGAAATAACAGAAAGTTGTTACAACAAAAAACTGTACACGTGAAGGAATCGTAACAAAGTAACAAATTCAGTGTTGGTCTTTCTCCAGTCTTCTAGAAGTGTCTGATTGATGGGATGAGCTGGAGGATGACTTGGAAACTTGTTGACTTAGAAGTGTTGACTTTCTTGAGTTAGGTGTATTTCAGGTTAGGAATATTGAGTAGCTAGTTTTGGCATGGGGTAATAATTTTCTTGTTCAAGATTTTTGGTTTTGTTTACAGGTCTATAGACTTGGTTTTTCTCTTTATTTTGGTAGGTGATATAGGGAACATGGATTAGCAGGATTAGAGGAGGGATTTTCATGTCAATGTGAAAGCTTTGACTATAACAAGGATTGAATACTAGAGATACTGGAATTGGGTTTTCATGTCAAGCTGCTAGAGATACTTGAATACTAGAATTGGGTTTTCATAACAAGGATTGAATACTAGAGATACTAGAGATACTTGGTTCCATTGTGGGATGGACCAAGCAAGCAACTGGCACGACCTCTAAGTCACACCTTTTGACCTATCATTGCAATATAATAAGACCTCTTTCTTTTAACTTGATGATTGTGTGGCTTCTCTCATATTCAATTCTCTTTGTATTAGATTTTTTTTATTCATGTTATTGGAAAAAACCATCTTCCTTATCATTTTGCCTCCACATTGAAAGACGATTTTCTGGGATGTTCTCATGTACAAAGGTTGTAAATCATAGTCTAGACTCTAAATACATTTCAATCTTCTTACCCAAAAAAACAAGCGTTATTGTGTGTTTCCTTTTTGTAATTTTTTCCTATTTGTTTTAAATCACGAGAGCATTAATCTTTTGTCTTTCAAACTACAATCACATGGAATATTGCCCAATCATTGTGTAATTTTATCATGTTAAATGAAGTGTTTTTAAGGAGGTTTTAAACTATTTGGCAGAGGTGACACTCTACTGGCAGGAACAAATAAATATAGATGAAGCCAAAGAGAACTGAAACCTCTTTGCCTCCATGTCCAGAATTACTTTATTCTATGATCACTAGAAGAAAAGAAACTTTAAGTAGCAGGCATTGGCCGTTACTCAAAGTTCAAGGGTTAACAACATTTTCTTCTAGCCGCTGCTAATACCTTTTTAATTTAAAAAATCCCAGATTAATGAAATGCTATAATAACTTATAAATAAGCTCCATCATAAACCATAAATTATGCTACTAAAAGGGTATTATATATCTACAATGTTGAAAATAAATGAATAATAGAAAGGAAAAAATTTCATTAATAAGTAGATACGATTCGAATGTATGAAAGGACTGAGACAAGAATCGATATACTTAAGAAAAAATAAAAATAAAACAAACAAAGAAATCAACACACCTAAAATGGAAATGATGTAATTAAAATCATGCTCACCAAAACAATAAAATAAGCAAGATCCCCAGAAACAGCGGCCAAAGCTTCCGAGAAAAACGAACAGAAGAACGTAACAAAGCAGCGGCTCTACACCTTAGCAGCTAGCCTCAGATCCAATGGCCCTAACCGGGGCAACAACATGAAACCTCCTCACGCATTTGTATCACGAAGATATCATGCTAGAGCGAACCGCCATGTATTGAACTGTGAAGGTGGGAGAAATCAAAAACTATCCTTATCGTCTTCTTCACGCTAATTTTCTTTTCTCAGCTCAAATCGTTTACGCTCTTTTCTCTGCTCTATTTTTACTGCATTGACAGTGTTGCCACGTGTTTCAGTTAAATGGGCCCGCACAAGCCATTCTTAACGACTGTTGAAAAACATGTGTCAACTCTTTGTTAGCCGGTATAAATGACTATCATAAAGTTTTCTTTCTCTTCTCTATTTTATCTGCTCATTCTAGTGAAAAATACCCAACAAAAAAAAGAACAGGAGGAATGTGGTGGATGGGAATACTCCCTATAAAGAAAATTTTTTCTTTCTTCACCTTCTGGCTGTTGAATCATCAACAACGGTCATTCAAATTGTTCACATATTGGTTCTACAATTTGCAGTTACAATTAGATTTTAGTGTTCAAGATTTTGTGATTACGGATCAGAAAATTCATGGCTGTGATTGTAGAAAACGAAGTGGACTAGCAACCTTTTAAATAAAGAAAAGAAATTTTTTTTTTGAAGGTTTTGGAGCTTTGTTGTTGTTGACGATTGAGTTATTACAATTCCTTCCAAACCCGATTAGGCTATTTCCACCCAAACTTCATCAGTTCATCTATGTCAAGTATTCACCAGAATTCATCTCTGGAGATAAATGATTTCTGCCAAAAACATTTACGGAGATTAAATGCAAAAGAGCAGAAAAAAGAATTGACGGAGGCTTAGCATGTAAATCGTCTGCACCCAATTATTCATTCACCCATGTACCGATTTATTGTGATTGATGCATTTAGTAGAGAGAGAAATGATTTTTTTTAGGTGGGATGGACCAATCACATATGGTTGGTGCATGGGTGCACGATAAATTGGGTTGTGGGTCCATTTATTTGATGAATTAATGGACATGTACCATGGATGCAGTAAAAATGGAGCAGAAGATGTGAAATGGAAAATATTATAAGAGTGAAAAAGCAAAAACGTGAGACGATAAAGACACGACACAGCCTGGATTTTGGTATTGGAAGAAAGAAAAAAATAGCATATCTCATGACGCTATTAATCAGAGTTAAACCTCCTATCACGTCCGCCATATCATCTCTCTCCTCTCTTCCTTCTTTTTTCTTTTGGCCTTTCATATTTCTTCAATTCCATTACTATCGTTCTCCATCTTCATTATTTATCATATCTGCATATGTTTTACCGTTTGATAATGTTTGAGCATTCCATACGTACATGTGCCTTACCGTTTGACCAACAAATCTTACGTGGAGTTGGTTCAGCTGATATGCTTTCCCTAGAGCACTAAGGATTAGAGCTGCAACTTGGGTTGATTAAAACCGAACCAATTCAACCTAACATTGGGTCAGTTTGGGTTGGGTTCTTAAGTCTTCAATTCAATTTTGGTTTTAGAAAATGTAGAACCAATTAAATTTGTTTGGTTCAGTTTTGGATTGAAGGCTTGGTTAAACCGAACCAAATATCCTAAGCCTAGACCGAACTGAACCGAACCGAAATATATAATATTATATATAAAATATATTATAGATATAAGTTATATAATAATATTTAACTTATCAAATGATGTTAACTCATAAGTCTTTACTCTTTAGATTAACTCTTGTAAGTTTTTTAAGGGTTCCAAAGTTTCAAGGAGATAGGTTTTACCATGTTTTACTATGTGTATTAGGTTTTACTATTTAAAATACTTTATTTTAACAAATGACTAGTTTTACCATGTGAAATTGATCCAAACTGGCAATTCGGTTCAAGTTGGGTTGGGTTGCAGGTTTTCCATATATGATCGGTTCAATTTTCGGTTTGGGAACTCCAGTTCCAAGGTCGGTTCAGTTCAGGTTTAGGTCTACCAACCAAACCGCACCGAATTGCAACCCTACTAAGGATTATTAAAAATAGCTTCTGTAAAGTACGGACGGGTTTTTGGCCCTTTTTTTTTTTTTGCTAAAATGCTCGGACATTATCAAGGTTGATTGATACATTTCTATTTGACTTGTTTTATGCAATTTTATAATAATCTAAGGAATAATTTAGAGGATAATTTTACAACTGTCTATTTTGCAATAAATAACTGTGTACAGAAAAGAATCTTAGAACATTGAAAAAGTAATAGAAGAATATGAAAGTAATAGAATGGATATATCTATATATATATATAATCAGTTTGAAATTGTTTCTGGATATTTTATGCAATCACTTTATATGTGATGAAAGTAGAGTTTAACATGTTTGATAAGTAGATTAAGGTTTATTCGCATAGATTAAAATGCTAAACATCGGCACATTAGGATTAATTTGAGGGTATGAATTTAATCATTTAATCTATCTATTAGCGTTTGTAACTAAAACACAAAAACAATAAATAGATTACTTACATTGAAAAATAATATAGCTTTAGTTTGCTCCAACATCTCAAGCTAAATGTATCTAAGGCACAAAAATTCAAACAAATTTAGTTTTAAGATAAGAGATGCTAAATAGAAATTATTGATGCCTATAGATGGAGCTGCTTACTTATTCCTGCCAATAGATGAAGTTGTTTCATCAAAAGAAATGCTTAGAGAATGGTATAAGGAGCAAAGGTTAGACAAATTTTTACTGGTGGTGGTAGAGGTGGTGGGAGTGGTAGTATCTCAAGTAGAACATATATAGTAACATCTATTGGTTGTTAGAATCCAGTGTCACAAATAATGTGAAAAATTGGTCATAACAATCTCATTATGTACACTAAAATGAGAAAAATGTGTGACTAATAACTTATAATAATAATTGCATTATATTATCATCATATTGTTTTCTGCAAATTTAATATTTGTGTTTATCTCAATTGATTGAGATGAAAAAAGAAAAGCAAACCCTTACCAAAGTGGTCACACTCAATTCATGCTTTGGTTCAGTTCTTCGATTGGACTCATTACATGTCCTATTAATGGACCATATACGCGCATGACAAACAAGAAGAAATGAAAGAATTTGTAAGAATTTAAATAGGCCCAAGCTCATGGGAATCATGAACATGATCATTCCTGGAAAGCTTGACCAATGAGAGATTATTTTGTGTTTTTTGAATTTAAGCTTGAGCGCAGTAGCTGTTGCTCTTATTGGGCTTCATTTCACCTGCCTACAAGAATATAAATCTTGTGCTTATCAAAATAGCTCCATCTTGAACTTCTTGACTTTGGAATTTTTCAACATTTATGTCAGTTTGAGCGGACCAATTGAAGGATCATCAAGATAAATATAACTTTATTAGGAACGAAGAAACGAATCGTTACGGGCATAATGAAAGAAAAGGAGGAGGAGAACGAATCGAAGTACATTGAAAAACTGTCCAAAGCAAAATTTACCAAAAGGTCGGCAACTTGGTTTACTTCCCGACATCTATGAGAAAAGATGACCATTTGGAACTCTCTGCAAATCCTCTGTACTTCCGTGAGAGTAGCTAAAACCCGCCGTGGAAAGACTGCATTTCGTCTGGAGAGAAGTTGAACAGTGACGAGGGAGTCCCCTTCCAAAACATCGTGAGTAGTGCCTAATGCCTTACCCAATTTGATGCCTTCAAGAGCGCTTAAGGCCTCTGCTTGAAGAGCTGTTTCCACGTCGACCAGAGAAGAGAAGCCACCTAAAAACATTCACATATGCTTGTGTTCGGAACTTCTCCATGGCCATCGAAATTAAATTTTACAAATGGGAAATCCGACGCCTGCCAATGAATCAACCGTTGTAGTCTTTGCTTATCAGGAACAGTGGTTATTCTTTTTATCAACTCTACCTCTGATTGTGTAATTTTGAATTCTGTGCAAGCTTCATCGACTGACGGCTCTTTCCCTTTGAACAGAGCTTCATTTCGTATCTTCCGTAGTGTCCAACCTATGACTGCCACATCTGTCAAGAAATCAGAAAGGTTAAATTCACCATGAGTTAACTTTAAAGAGGAGAAGTGTTTAAACCATTCGAAGAGTGAATTCTGGGGACCCCTGCTTTGGGCAATTCCACCCAGTATATTGAACCAGACTGCTATGGAATAAGGGCAGTGTAACCAAAGATGTTCCAATGACTCGGAATGTTCCCTGCAAAGATAACAGTGAGCATCAATCCTACCAATTCTAGAGCATAACAAATCACCTGTATGAAGACCACCATTGAGGCATTTCCACAAAAAAATTTTGATTTTCCCAGAACATTTGAGATGCCAAAGTTTTAACCATATCGGATGGGAAACAGGGATACTAGTACCAAGAAGTAATCTACAAGTTGAAGCTACCGAAAACTTACCTTGGGCTGTACCTTTCCACCGCCGGATATCTTTTCTCAATGATAGACAAACCTGGGTTGACATAATTTTTTTAACTGCTTCATTCCAGAATTTAGCAAGTAAATTCATATTCCAAGTATTAGACAAAGAATGCAGCAGTTGGCCAACATTAGCAAGATTGAACTGAGCAAGATTCTTTCCGCACTAAAGAGTTTATGTTCATGCAATATTGCCATATTGCATGTGCCACCAGGCCCACCACTAGTATATACACCAAGCCCACCAATATTGGAATATTGTGCAATATTGCATGAGCCACCAGTGGTGAACCATGACTCCAAATCTGAGGGGGCAAAAAAAAATTTCAATCAACACTTCTTATGAAATATAGAAATTTTAATGAGTTAGGAGGGGCAAGCCAGAAATTTCAGAGGATGCAAAACATAAATTTCAATTAAAACATATAGAAAAAATATATTTTTAATTAAAAAATAAAAGTTAGGGGGGTCACCCCCAGCTGTAACGTGGTTCCGCCACTATGAGCCACTAGGCCCTCCCCTTATTCTATTCACACTAAAAAGTTTGTGTTCATGCAATATTGCATGTGCCACCAGGCCCACCACTAGTATATATTAGTAGGTGGCATGTGTTGTACTGCATGTAAATAATTGGAAACCTGGATATAAGTAATTGTTTGGGACATCCGAGGGCTTAAAAATTATTAAAGGATGTTTTTTATATAGTAAAAAAGCAAAAAGACCAACTTACCACTCCATAAATGTATTATAATTGGCCATTCTAAGGTTGTTTTGGAAAAAAAAATAACTCTTTGTTGGTCTATTCTTGGAAGGACCGCTTCCCACTATATATAGTATAAATATAAGTACACACTAGTAGATGACATGTCAAGCACTATATTTTGGTGATATTGCATGATTCCTCTTAAATAGATAGTCAGTCAACTAGGTTTGAATTATCAAAATGAATTGTGTTAGAAAAAATATATATAAAATGGGGCAAGTGCAATTAATTAAAAAAAAAAGGCTAGGCTTGAGCTTACACTCCCTTTGTTCTAAATAGTACTGCTTTATTAAAAAATTTAAATTTTTAATAAAACCAGAATTTGACTTGTCAAATGCCAAATCCAGCCTCATAGGTTCGGGTTCGGGCGGCCATTTAACCCGCCACCATGAACCCTCAAACAGATAGAACCGTGAAAGGGAAAGCCAGAAGTGAAGCAAACCAAAGACACTCATCACACACTGCTACTATCTCTGATCAGGGAGAGAGAGAGAGGGGATGGAGACGAAGCCGATTGAGACCAGCTGTACAAAGATGTTCGAAGGTTACAATAAGAGATACAAACATTTCAGTCCGACGCTGGGATGCTCCATGACTTTTTACATTTACTTTCCTCCTTCTCCTCCATCCAAGAAAACCCCTGTAAGTGAATTATCAATCTTAACTTTTTCCAAAATACCCATTTCTTGTTTATCCGAGAACTGATCCAAATCAGGGTTTTGTTTGATTTTTTTATTTTCTGCCTCCCCTACTGTAGGGTTTTCTTATTTTTCTCGCAAATAATGCCTACAGCTATGCTAACTGAATACATTCACCTGTGCCATGTTATCAATGAAGTGTGTAATCGTAGAGGAGAAAGTATCTGTTGAGGTACAGCAATGTGCATGAAAACAAACCTTAGAGAATTAGATACCCGTTTAAATTTGCTGTAGATTGTAAACTGGAAATTTCGAAATATGGATAGTTCATTCGTTACCAACTGGAATTTTTTGATATGTGAACAATTTAATATAGGTAGCTAGGATAAGTTCACCAAAATAATACCAAAAATGGTTACCAATGTATCCGGGAACTTAAATTGCAACATTTCAATTAGGTATTGTTTGACTTTATTGTCATGGATTCATGGATCCCCCTGATCCCCTGCAATTTTGAGGTAGGAGCATTGAGAAAGAGAAAGAAACATGATATCCAAATATTCATTTACTTTTAGAAATTATGCTTACCAAGTGTGGATTCTAAGAGGTACTTTTAGTAATTAAAAGGGAACTGGCTGAGTTGATTTTCTGAACTGATCAGAATGACCCATTTCAAAAACAAAATTGTTAATGATGGTTCACACTCTTATATATTGTATCTCAATCTTTTAGGTCCCTATGTGTTTATGCTTATATCAGAATTACAATATTTACTACATTTATGGCACATTAACAGGTTGGATGGCTTTATTTTCTTCTCAGGTACTTTACTGGCTCTCTGGCCTCTCATGCACAGATGAGAATTTTATTGTCAAATCAGGTGCCCAACGTACTGCTTCCAGTGAGGGTGTTGCATTAGTTGCACCTGATACATCTCCAAGTATGTTTGGAAGTCCCATGGTGCACACATCCTATAAACTTTCATGCTTTGAATTTTGAATATTGTAGCTTATTAATCTAAATTAGAGCATCTTTCTCCTCGCTTTGCCCTGTTCTCTTCTTTTACTTTCTTTATATTATATGTAGATTAGATGAAACTGAGTTGGTCCATGAGCATTAGAATTTTGCAAAGGCCTCCAGTGCCTACTTGACAGTCCCTGAAATAATTATGGAGTGTTTCTGATGATTTAATGTGCTTTAATGTTTTCATGGTGTCTGTATAAGATATTATATAACTTTTCCTGATATTTTATGACATTAATGTATCGATATTGCAAATATGAACATGGTACATGCACATTTGTGTGTGTGTGTGTGTGCATACATATGTACATATCTATGATTTAAATATTTATGTCTTGTATGTATGTATGTATGTATGTTATCTATGTATAAGAGCAACAAAGAATATACAAATCCTGATTGGCTTAACCAGCCAAAGCTGGCCTCCTTGTAGGTTCATGCAAAGAAAAACAGAAAATGTATAACGGAACACCACAATCAAAAAGCAAAACATTGCTCCACCATCAGACTCCCTATTAGCATATCCTTTTTAGCTACCTTGTCTTGGCAAGGTAGTTGTTAGCAACTCTAGACACATTGGGGAGACTGATTTTTTTTCTTAATAACTTGACCTCATTATATTTGTTTAACAAGGTGCCCTATGAACCATTAGATTGAATAAAACATGTGGGTGCATGTGGTTGTACATATATTGCCACACTGCACAGTGCTTATGATCAGATGAATTACATGGTATTGATGAATTCAGTTCATATTGAAATTAGTTAACCTACTCTCTTGTTCATATATTTCTGAATTATGCAAATTTATTGAGTTAAACATGTGTTCTCACCTAACAACCTTTTTTCTTGTAGATGATGGTTTTAAGAGTTCCAGTGCTGTCTGTCCTTTTTTTTATTCGGGGTTTATTTTCCTTGTGTAGGAGGCCTTAATGTGGAAGGAGAGGCTGATAGCTGGGATTTTGGTGTAGGTATGCAAATTGCTCTATATTCTAGTTATAGTTTTGTTACAGGGTTCTTACATCCGATTGTGTGATTGCTGATTTTTTTTTTCCTAAGCCAATATTTTAGTTGGATCACACTATCTGTCAAACCCTTGAAGCCATGGATTTTATCTCAAATCTCTTTGTCTGAATATTCAATATAATAATCAAGTTCTGTTTTTTTGACAAGTACAGCAAATGTTTGAAGGTGTTTTAATTTTCCTAAAATATATCTAAATTTTCCTTTCTGAATTTTACTGAAAATTTCCCTTCATTGATATCTCCCTTGAAATTTTTGTATAATTTTCTTACAAGGAACATCAAGCAATCGTGACATATGCAATCAAAATTCCCCAGAAATTTCTTTATTCTAAAGCTGAGAAAATTTCACTGAAATTGGCATTTAAAACCAAGTTTGAGAGCTTAAATACTTTATTGGGCAATGCATTATGATTTTCTCTCTCTCTTCCCTTTTTTGCTCCCTTTAGGGATCATGATCTGAGTGACCCACTGAGCTCAGATATAATGGTTTTTTTTATTTATTAATTCAAATAAAGCTATTATTCTGCTTTTGACCAAAATCTGGCCCAAAGATCTTGAGATCTGTGGAAGATATCTATGTGAGATAAGGAATTTTTTTAGGAGGGCTTGCATTTCCTGCTAGTGGGTCACCTCTCATTGCCTGTGATATCTAAAATTAAGTACGGTGAATATTAATATAGGTGGCCAATAGGCTAGCAATACAAAAAGAAACTAGAAAGACAATATATTCCATAGAATCGATGTCTTATCCACTCTTCAATACTCAAGAGATCAAAGAGTCATCAAAGTTCCTAGTCATCACTTGATATGCAAAACTTATCAATAGAAAAATTACAGAGAATGCAATTCACTTTAATAACATAGTTTAACATTTTGGTTTCAAAGGAGATGCAAACTTTTAAAATGTGGCTTGTATCCATGTCAGGGAAATTTTTGGACATTCCAAAATGGAAATTTTGGGAACTTGAAAACTATTCTTGATTAATGTTTAGAAACTTTAAAAGAACAAAGGGATGGGTAATGAGAGGATTGAGTAACTGTTGAAATGAACACCTTATTTTTAGTTTCTCCATCACTCTAATCCTGCTGTCAAGTGTTATTATGACTTGGCTGAAGGTTTTATTATATGCTAGAGTACACTTGTTTAACCACTCTCCATAAATTCTCTTCTTTCTGCCCCAAAGTTCCAAAATTAGTACCCTGGTGAACCTTGTTAAAATATAATATGGTTCAAATCCAAACCACTTGTTCTCTAGGAGTAAAAACTTTCTCCCAGCTTACCAAATATTGTTTGGAATCCCTTTTGCCAATGCTCCATTATAAATCCTGTCGAATCTTACCCATTATTTTCATTATTGAGATGGGCATTAGCACAAGGACATAAGATTGGTGGGAAAGTGCTTTGGAGGAGAATGGTTTTCTGAACACCTGTTCTCTTTTCCCAAATAAAATTCACACTCTATGCATGAGGCTAGTCTCCTTTCAGTTTTCTCCATTGTATGATCTTAAGGGTGTGTTTATTTCAATGGAGTCTATAGAAAAGGAAAGGAAAATAAATTTTTCATTGATATTTGTGTTTGGTTCATGAGAAAGTGTGGGCCCATTGGAAAGTAATTTTCCAAAAAAATCTACTTTTCCATTATAGGGCTCTTAAAGTTTTCCTCACAAAATGAAAAGAATGCAATGGAAAGGAAATTAAAGTTCTCTTTTTCTTTCCTTTCCATTACTTTCCACCTAACCAAACATAGCCTAAATGTTCTATCTTTAGCTTAGACCCCAAGTCATACCTAGATCGGAATGTTGAAAATGAACCTAGTCTGTAACACAGATTGACCTTCAGTAGCTGATAGTCATGGACTTCTCCCATTTCAAGTAGTTTGCTCTTCAAAAAAATTGATCTTCATACCTGAAATTGCTTCAGAATAGTTAAAAACACACCTGGGTATTTTGTGCTGGGAGTTAGTGGCCTTGCAGGAATGGAACATATTATCAACAAATTGTAAAGGACCAATGAAAGAAGTTGCCCTCATACAAAGAAACCATGTGTTAAAGCCCGACAAATTGCGAATTGCAATCATCTTTAGCATTCTTTCAAAAAATCTCAACAACAAAATGAAAGGATAGTAGCTGGTGTCACAACTAAGAAAACAACTCCAGATCCTACAGACTTGGCGTTCATTTGCCGTAAGAATGCTATCCTCTTCTGCTTAACTCAGACAAAATTTCTTAGAAACTTCCACTTATGAAATGGAATATCATTCTCTCTTCTTAAAAGATCAAGTAGTTTGGAATTCCCCCTTTGACCACATCCTGATATTTCTTTGGAAACCCCATAGAAAATCTATCTTTACCATGGGTCTTATTGCTGCTAAGCTCTGCCAAAGTTGAGTTGATTTCCTCCTCAAAAAATGCCATTTAACCTATCCTGTGGGGAAATGTGTTCTAATGCACGCTTTACTTTTCTTTTCTCTGTTTCCCTGCCCATTTGATGAGAAAAGTTTTGTGGGGCTTCGATTAAAATGATCCTCTTATCCAAACATCAAAATGTGACAGAAAGTTGTGGCATAATTTCCTTCCTCTCGAGTTACAGAAACCAAACATAGCCCATAGCATGGATAAATGTTCTTGGAAAGGGAATTTATTTCAGTCATACCAAGTAGTTTATTTAACCGTCTCAGAAAATTCCTAGAGTTTGCTTCAAGTTTTATGTATATCTTCAACCAGGTGCTGGATTTTATCTCAATGCTACACAGCAGAAGTGGAAAAATTGGCGTATGTATGACTATGTTGTCAAGGAACTGCCAGAACTTCTTCGTGATAATTTTCAGCAGCTTGATACGTCACGGGCATCTATATTTGGGCACTCTATGGGTGGGCATGGAGCTTTGACAATCTACCTGAAAAATCTTGACAAATATAAGGTACCTGATACTAGTTTCTGACATGGATGTAATCCTTCCTATCTGCTTTTGACCATGCTTTATTTTTGTTTTTCCCAGTCGGTCTCTGCCTTTGCACCAGTTTCAAATCCTATAAATTGTGCATGGGGACAAAAGGCCTTCTCAAACTATTTGGGTGCCAATAAATCTGATTGGGAGGTAAGTCTTTGGAGCTGTAGTTTCCATTTTACCTATTTCAAAAATTTTGAAGTCATGACTACAGAAATATTTTAATATGCAGGAATATGATGCAACTTGCCTGATATCTAAATACAACAAGGTTTCAGCTACCATCATTATTGATCAGGTAGGTACTTCTTGTCTTCCGTTGTGGCAGTTAAGATGCATTCAAATGGACATTCCTTCTCTCTGCTCCCACACCACCACACAACACGATACCAACCCCCCCCCCAACACACACACACACACACAAAAACCGTATCATGATAAAGATCTTGTTTCTGTTAGTGTTGATTATTAAACCATTGCAATGGAAAACAAGAAAGCAATCAAAACAAAGAGGGTTACAACTTACAACCTATATGACTATATCTCCAATCCTCAGAAACCTGTCTTGTTTCTGTTAGTGTTGATTCTTCTTCCTTTTTTTTTTTCTTATGAATAATAGAAGGAATAGATTAAAGAGAGGATAGAAGAAAAGATACAAAGCACACAGGCCCATGAGAGGTGGGCAACCACACATGCTGAAAAGGAAAGGTTAAAAAAACACAAAGAAGGAAACCACCCGTCCAACAGCAAAACAAAAAGGAGCAGGGACAGAATCATTCAAAAGCCATGACAGAATTTTCAACTCGGCTAAGTAGTTTGCTACTTCTGCTACCATTTCTGCTTTGTCCTCAATCACTCTGTTTCCACCCGACTCAGTTAATATGGTTTAGATTTCTTCTAAAATTGTCCATAGCATTAAAAAACTTGGAATCTAATTTCTAACTCTTAGCCTATTGATCCTTGCCTTTTGCCTTAAGGAGATTTTTTTTTGGTGCATAACTGCAGCTAGCTTTTCAGTTAGATTTTCTTTGATTTCACCTCATCCTTTGTCAAGACAAAATCCTTTCTTTCTCATCAGCTTGATATCTTTCTCTAGAATTTTTCGTCTCATTCTAAAATCACTGGATTTTCCTTATTCCAAGCAATCAGATTTTTGTTGAGTTGTTTCAACTTTATTCATAAGACTAACTTTCCCAGCCCTTTAACTTTGATGGTGCCCTACTAGTCCTGCCTAGCTGTTTCAAATTCTGGTTTTGCAGCTGCATGTTTTCAAATTTAAAAGGGAACCCTTTTTTCATTGGATTTAAATCCCTTAGTGAAATGGGAATGTGATCTAAACGAGGTTTTAGAAGAGCTTCTCGAATCATCATCAGCCAGTTCCCAGCAAAGTGGGGTCTGCGATACAAATTTTGTCTCTCCATCCCACTCTATCCTATTTTTAGTTAATCTATGCTTTTGTAAGTCTTATTTTATGCACCCCATTCATGTCTTTTTAAGTCTTCCTCTTACTCGCTTAGGCCCTTCAATATGCATAATCTACACCTTCTTACAACTGCATCTCTAGGTCTCCGCTTTACATGGCCATACCATCTTAACCTACTCTTTTCCATTTTATCCCCAATGCACGCTATGCCTAATCACTTTGTAATGTCTTCATTTCTAATTTTGTCTTTCTTAGTTTTTCCACAAGTCTATCTTAGCATCTTTAACTTAGTAACACACATCTTCTGAATATGTTAATTCTTTGCCATCTAACATTTTACACCATACAACATAGCTGGTCTAATTGCTGTCTTATAGAACTTACCCTTTGATTTAAGTAGAACACGCTTATCACACCAAACCCTATAAGCACCCCTTCACTTAAGCTAACCAGCTCTAATTTTATGCACAACATCTTCATCAATTTCTTCATCTTTTTGTACCATTGATCCAAGATATTTGAACTTATTACTTAAAGGAATATCCTGATTGTCAATTCTAATGGTTTCATTAGTTATATTGTTATTTATATCAAAATGGCATTTCATATATTCAGTCTTTGCATAGCTTATTTTAAAATCCTTTGATTCTAAGGTGTCTCTCAAAAATTCTAGCTTAATATTTATTTCTTTTCTAGTATGACCCACCAACTACATCATCTGCAAATAATATACACCAAGGCACCTCATCTTGAATATGATTCGTCAAATCATCCATAACTAAAGCGAAAAGATAAGGGCTAATAGCTAACCCTTGATGCAAACCTATTTTAACCAGGAAATCAGTTGTCTCACTATCAAAGTTTTCACTTTATTTAAGGCTCTCTCATACATACTCTTCATCACATCAATATTTTTTATTGTTACACACCTTTTTTATACAAAGTCCACCAAATTAATTCTCTTGGAACCTTATCATATCCTTTTTCTAAATAAAAAAAAAACCATATGCAAATCTTTTTTCTTTTCTCTAGACTTTTCTATTAACTGTCTAAATTAAAATATAGCTTCGGTAGTGGATCTTCCAGGTATAAATCCAAATTGGTTTTTAGTTACTCTAGTTATTAGCCTTAATCTACGTTTAATCATTCTTTTCCATAGTTTCATAGTTGACTCATAAGTTTAATGCTATGGTAATATGCACACTCCTCTACATCTCCCTTATTCTTATATATTGGTATTATTGCATTAATCCTCCAAGAATTTCGAATTTTCCTAGTTCTTAAAATTCATTAAATGCATTGTTCACCCAACATACACCAATATCTCCCTTGCACTTCCACAACACTATAGGGATGCCATATGGGCCCAAAGCTTTTCATATTCTCATTTTGACTAAAGTATCTTTAACTTCTACAATTCGAATCCTACCAATATACGTTTGTTCTCTAGTTCCATCACTGCTATCATCCATATAGAATCCAAATCTCTATGTACCGTCTTCATTTGATAATTTCATAAAATATTCTTTCCGTCTTTCTTTAAGCTCCTCATCTTTTACCAAAACCCTTGAGTTTTCACTTTTAACACATCTAACTTGATCTAAATCCCTCCTTTTCGTTTCTCCAAATTTTGCTAATCTATAAATAAAGTTCTCACTTTCTTTAGTACCTAACTTATCATATAATTTTTCATAGGCGTGGTTTTTAGCTTCACTAATTTTCTTCATGGATTCTTTTTTAAGACAAATATCCATTACCATTAACCTATGTTGTGAAGCTAAACTCTTGCCTAGAATAACCTTGAAATCTCTACAAGTAACTATTTCAGTCCTTGTAAGAAGAAAAAAGTCAATTTGACTCTAATTTGATCCATTATTAAAAGCCACCAAATATTCAATTCTCTTTTAGAAAAGGTATTTGCTAAAGCAAGGTCATAGGCCACTGTGAACTCAAGGACTGATCTTCTCATCTCATTCCTTTGACCAAAGCCTCTTCCTTCATGAATTCTAGTATAACCATCATTCTCATCTCCTACATGACCATTTAAATCCTCTCCTATAAATATCCTTTCATTTTTAGATATGCCTTATATCAACCCATCCATTTCTTATGAAAAAACCTTTTAATGCTTTCATCTAAACCTACTTGGACGTGCATAGGTCCTAATAATGTTTACAACTTCTTGACTTATGACTAACTTAAGCAAGATTATTTTATCACTAATTCTCTTAGCACTAATATTATATTGCATATTTTAATCAACCATTATTTTCTACCCTATTTCTATTATTACCTTTCCAGTATACCAAAGTTTTACTTATTAACCTCTTCAGCCTTATCCCCTTTCCATTTAATTTCTTGTACACATTTTATTTGTCCTCCTCTTCATAGTATATACTAACTCTAGTTTCTTCGCTTTAAGGTTCCTATAGTCCAAAAGTATGTAAGCGAATCCTACTTTCTTGGACTAGCTTCTTTACTCGCATTTGTCCAATTTGACGTGAGAACCCTTGCTCACTTTTCAGTGCAACCAGGCGGCACTGCCGCGCATTGTTTGCAAAAGACGTCCTCAACCCTTGCTCATTTCTCACTGTAACCGGGCTCCATTGTAGCACATCACTTAAGATGGGTGACAACCTAACGGGTAAACATGATTATAATTCAAGATTCAAGAGCTTCTTGAATAACTTCTGGAAGTTTAGTGACCCAGTCTGGTGATATAATGAATCCATACAGCTTAGGGTTGTAACTCGGTCAGTTAAAACTGTGAACCAACTGATCCAAATGGACTTTGGGTTCAGTGTTGGTTGGGATTAAAAGCATATTGCTCGGTTTTTGTTCTAATATCTGTTCTTATTAGGGGTGATTGACTGTATCCTTTTAGGTTTATTTTCAACAGATTAGATCGCTTGTTTTTTCACTTTTTGTACTCTTTAGGGGTGATTGAGTGTGTCCTAGGGTTGTGACTTGGTCGGTTAAAACTGAGAAACAACTGACCCAAATGGATTTTGGGTCCGTTTTGGTTGGATTTCAAAGCATATGGTTCAGTTTTGGTTCTAAAATATGTTCTTCTTGGGGGTGATTGAATGTATCCTTTTAGGTTTATTTTCAGCAGGTTAGATCGCTTGTTTTTTTTTTTTTTTTTGGGGGGGGTACTCTTTTATACTTTAATATAATATATATTAGTGTCTTTCATAAAAAAAAGAAATAAAAAAAAAATTCTGTGATGTGATGTAAGGCAGTTCAGTTTTGGGTTGATATATCAGTTAAACAGGACCGAACTAAAACCCAAATTTTTACTCTTTTATACTTTAATATAATATATATTAGTGTCTTTCATAAAAAAAAGAAATAAAAAAAAATTCTGTGATGTGATGTAAGGCAGTTCAGTTTTGGGTTGATATATCAGTTAAACAGGACCGAACTAAAACCCAAATTATAAATATATCTCACGAAACTGAATCAAACAGAACCAGAAGAGTGTGCGTTTGTGTGTGGTATGTATGTATGCGTGCATGCGTCCATCGGTCCATCCAACTCACAGACTAACCATGATTGTCTTTATGCTTAGCCTTATAGAATATAAAGATCATAAAACTCATTTAATGTGTTTTTGATTGACCTCGACCAACTCAAACTGTGCATGTGTGCGAGCGAGTGACCGTGCTTGTCTTTACACTTATCCTTGTAGAATATAAAGATCATAAAACTCATTTAGTGTATATTACAGACTCAAACTGAACCAAATTTATAATTTGAGTTAGGTTGGTTCAGTTTTAGGGATTTCAAAATTTTTTTGGTTTAGTTCTCTGGTTGGAGTGATCACTTCTCAACTCAGTTCGATTTGGTTTTGATTTGACAGCGAAGAACCTCAGTTTGGTTTTGGGTGATATCAGCTTGGACCAAACCGAATTGAGTTGCACCCATGGTAAAGTCTACACAACAATGTATCTTCTTGCTCATTAGGGCATGTATCATAAGCATCTTTGAGCAGAAGGTCTGTCAGTTCATGTCTTTAAGCAAAGTCCACAAAATCATGCATTCATCTTGAGAAACCTTTCCCTTTCTCCCTTTATTCTCATGGGAACGCACCCAAGTTCTATCAAAACCATTTCTCACCTAATCTAGTTCCCCCTACTTGACCTCTCTCCCTTTTGTTCTTTGACCCATAAATTGTGGTGATCAGCTATCCATGGTTATCAAGTCCTTTTCTGAACAGAGATTACAAGGATTATGTCTTAGACCAACATTTTAGATCATCAACTCCCTTGTTCCTGAACAAATAATCCCTGTTCCTATCACTCTGAACATGCTCTCCAACAAAGCACAAAGCAGTATTCCCATGCGGCAAATCCACCATTTTGATGATTGGGATGAGGTATATAGTGTGCTTACAGATCCCAGTGAAATGCGTAACGGCTCCATGAATTTGCCTTCAATCTCAGATGGAAAACACAAATTATAGAAAAGCATTTGCTTGACGCCTCACCCTAACAGAATTAGACTCTCTGAAATCTTGGAAACATCTCTAGAATCCCATTCCTCCCTGGTTCTCCCTCGAGAAATCTAACAATAAAATCTTTTACAAAGGTACTTTCTGGTTTGTCCTTAACATTCTCACTGAGAAACCATTGTAGGTGTTGATGTTTATTTTTCCTTACCCCCAGCCATCTCTTCCATCTAGCTAGTTGACTCTGTAAACTTGATTGACAAGTGATCTTCATTATTGCTGACCTAGATGATCAAGCTGAAAGATATTGATGCAAAGGGCATATATATCTTTATTTTCTTGAAGTTGAGATTTCATATGTATATTAATATTGGTATGAGGATATGAAAAAATCAAAGCCCTCTGTGAACAGAGATTACACATGGGGCTTGCCATCAAATAACTCCACAATGTAACATATCCATATTTACCCCATGTTATCTTTTAAATCTGTATGAAAAGTATACTTGAAATTCATGTTGATCTGAAATGTAATGAAGAGCGTAGACAGTTATCTCTTCAGCACGCTCATCACCTGCTGTTCAGCCCAAACAAATGCTCTTCTATTTCAAGACACCTGCAGACCACAGCTGGGATCAAATTTCATTATTTTTGCCCTTCTGGTCTTGCCCTTTTACCTGCCCGTGTGAAAACATCTTCATGGAGAAATACTACAAAGAGGAACCAACTTCAATATAGATGGAGATCTGCACCACCAATTCTAGCACCTCCTTCCATGGTCCACGGCTGTTCAGAATGACCAAACTACTAGATACAAAGTGGTCAACCAGAAGGATCTTTTTTTGGAAAACGATCTTATTCTTGCTAGGTAGGAATGAATCCCAAAATACAATTTTCTTTTCCTGCCACATCTTTTAAAACAGTATGTCTGGGTCCCTTTAATGCAAATTATGGATGAGTGAATACCTATTTAGAGTGTTGTTTTGCATTACTTACGTCCCACAAAAGCAGCAAATGAGTGTAAGAAAAAAAGAACAGAATAACTTTTCGACTGAGGAGGAAGAGTGTTGCGACTACTCGGCACATTCTTGTCTGTTCCATATTCCTATTGTCTTTACTGTTCTTTTTATTTTATATTCAACTTCTCTCCCACAATGTCATGTGGTACTACTTGACTTCCGTTTATGACCAGGGGGAGGATGACAAGTTTTTGCATGATCAACTGTTGCCACACAAGTTTGAGGAGGCATGCAGGAGTGCAAATGTTCCATTTCTTTTGCGAATGCATCCTGGGTATGATCACTCCTACTTTTTCATTTCAACCTTCATTGATGATCACATCCGTCACCACGCCCAAGCTCTTAGCCTGGGATGCTGCATGTAAAATCCCTCTTGAGGATCTAAAATGGCTCTGGAATAAACATGCTTGTCAGATCTGGTACCCTTCTTCCATATTTACCTAAACCACTGCACTTATCTTCATATTGTGGTTTGAGATCTGTTTCTGGAGTATCAGTGTGTAATATTTTCCTTCACATCTTTTGTTTATCTTGCATTTCTTTCATGCTGATATGATAGATCAGGAGCTAAATTGTTAGCTTATAAAGCTGGGTATTCTGCCTGAGGTGAATTATGATAACAGCAGACCAATAAAGACCATCCACCTGGCTGCCCATCTGGTTGCTGTTAATTACGGGCTGTTTCGAAATGATATTTAAAAAAAGAAAAAAATCTAAAAACCGAAGGCTTTTAATTAATTTATGTTCTTTTGGAAACAAGTGAATGCAAAAGCTGTTTCATGGCAACTAATCAATATAGTTATGATTTTAAAAACGAATAAAAATTAATTTGGTAATTCTAATATTCATGATCAAAAAATTGGTAGTGATGGTGTTGTCGACAGTAATGGCAGTGGTAGTGGTAGTGGATGATAGTCGTAGCTGTAGCTGTATTAGTGTAGTGTTTGTGGTGGTGGTTATGGTTTGGCCAAAAGTATTGGGGTGGTGGGAGTGGTCATGGTGTTAGCAATAATGTTGTGGTGGTGTTATTAATGATGGTAGTAGTGATTAGGATTGGCAATGGATAGGATATATATTCGAATCCGATCCGAAAATCTCGAATTTTGATATAAGATATAGATCCATGGTTTGAATTCAGATATCGGAACAAACCGAACTCGGATCCAAATTCGAATCTGTCCGTATTCTATCCGAACCGAAGTCAACATATTCTTTACATTAAATCATTTGTAAACTTTGTATAAATCATGGTTGAACAATCTTTACTCATATCTTGCTTTAATATTTTTATGGCTCATTAGTTTTATGGTTAAATTTTGCTTTAATAATTAAACTTGGTTTTTGAGTTTTAAGTTCAATTCGGAATAAATTTGGATTTCGGTTATTTATTCGGTTAGATATTGAATTTGAATACAATATATGAATTTGGTTTCGAATTCAAATTCAGATATAAAAGATCCATCGGATTTCAAATCGAATTCGGATCATGGTAGATCCATACTGTATTCAACCCGTTGTCAATCCTAGTAGTGATTGTAGTTGGTGATAGATGAATCCTTTGAAAAGTAAATTGAAAAAACAAGAAACTACAAAATTCCCATGGAAAACAGGAAAAAACAATTTTGTTCTTTTTACAAGTCAAGAATCTGCTGGGATTATTTTTGAAATTTTCTTCTTTTAAAATCATCCTTATCAATCGCAATTTCAGATTTCCATTGGAAAAAAAACAACAGTTTTTAATTTTCGAAACAGCATCCAAAAGTAATCAAAATCTTTAGTACATTTTATTGCACGTAGTATCCTGGCTCGCCTCGCCTAGTTTATTGCCCTCGCAAGGTAGCAATTTTTCCCCCCCCCCCCCCCCCCCCCCTCTAACATGAAAATAATATGATAGGAATAAGCATTTTACATGACGAGAGAATCAAATTGACATTGTAATTAATTAGAGCCAATCACGTTTAGTTTATTTGTGTGTCAAGTTCTTCGTTCCCACATTCTACTAAATACCTAAAGAGAAATACAAGAGATTTTGCAACACTTTACTTTTGATTGTAATAAAGTGTTGTAATATTTATATCCAAAGCTTGGATTCAAAACCCGCCCTCATCAAATGCTTTAGCGCACGTCTAACTAAAACATAAGGAGTGCAATATTAGTCATGCCAAATGGGCCCAAACATGGATGAACCTTGCCAGCTATGCGATTCTGTGGCACCAACCTGTTTACTTAATTGTACTATGTAACACCAAACTTCCAAGAGATTGGCATGGCACAGCTCATGGCACATTTATAAGTTCTTCTTGCTAGTGTCGGCCCAATTAATATATTAAGTATATAATATAGATGTATAATAAATATAAGATTAGTTTCATTATCTATTAATTATAAAATTGCTCAAGTGGTTTAAATCAAATTTCTCATCTATAGAGTGCCAGGAGGCTACCCAGAGCCAATCTCAGGCACTACTATATCGTGTCGGAGGGTGGGCTGGGTGTGGTGGTGGGGGGGTTGTACTTTGCATTATAAGGAGACTAGCGGGTGCACATGCAGTATTGCACATGGAGGGAACAGTTTTGCAACTGTCTAAATTTTAAATGAATAGGTAGAATTTTAACCATATATTAATGATGTTTTTACAATGAAAGGGAAGGGCTTTTTGGAAAGTCGTGCATAGTTATTGGCACGCTTTTCAAGAGACCTATTCTAGTTATATATAGCATTAATTAAGTGTGATGTATATGACTCAAGCAAATTAGAACTGTGTAAACAGCCGTTCCTTGTCAAGAGTAACTTTAGTCATGTGGAAGATGATGTAGGAGGGCAGTCCCAACTCCCAACTCACTCAACTTTCACGTCGGTAAACGTGTAACACCATAATTTTAATGGGATTTTACAAAATTTATTTACTTTTCACGCCACTAATTCACGTTTGCGGTCAGGTTCCCTGTTATGAGAAACCGGAAATCTCAGCTTACTGCACTGTCACCATTCTAGAGAGAAGATAAATCAGTAAATCAGTAGTGGGGTTGAACAATTATATTACAGGCTTTATGTCTGATGTTTCTCTATCGAGTTTTGACACCCATTTTTATACACAAGACCTCCCCAGAACCACCTTCATTTACTTTGTGGTCCGCCTCAGGAAGCCACCAAAAATTTGGATATATACTGTGTTAACAGTCAAAAAGAATAGAAGATCTGACTACTCTCCGACCTGTACATAGATGCCCATCTCTCTTCTTTCTGATGCTACAGATCTTTTAAAGCCTGTAAATTTTGCCGTAGTATGATCATTTAATATGAACATCATCAGTATACAGCTCCGTGCGCTTCCACTGTGTTCTGCACTGGTGTTCCCACAGTTGAATTCGGTTGTACAAGAAGCCCGAGTCACCAAAAGGTGAAATTCAATACTCTGCGCAACTTGGCCTTTCAAATAATTCAAACTTCATACGGTCAGATTCGACTTTCCCGTTTTGTTCCATTAGCCAGATGGAGAGTAGGTCTGAGGGGAGATATCTTCCTCTCCTTCTGCCCCAAAACTGGAAGGGTTCATGTCATACATGGGTGGGAACTCTGGAGGATCAAAAGATGATGCAGTAAATGCAGGTTCAAGGTTCTCATTCACACTCTTCTTCGGCCTCTTTGGTCTCTTGGGTTTCTGTTGTGTGTCAGTGCCCCTGTGGGGATCATCCAGCTCTGAGTCTATGCCATTGAGTTCCTTTGATCCTTTCTGAGAGTTCTTGAGTCTAGGAGGCGTCTGCTTGTCTGTGCTAGCTTTCCTCTGCACAAAAACCATGTTAGTTGAACCAAGCTGAAACCTGAATTGTAATACAAGGTTAAGGAACTCAACAGATTATAAGCCGGGAGTAATTTTCCTAATTAATATCATAGAAATAAAAAATTACTCAACAAATTAAGTAAATAACAACGAGTCAGAGGCACAGTGGAAATTATCAATATGAAAATCTGTAAAAATAAATGGTAAAAAGGATAAAATCCAAATTCAATCCATCTTATAATGAATCTAGATCAGAATTGATTACTGTGGCTGTCAATGGGTCAGATTTAAATCTGATTTCTACTTGGATTCAATCCCAAAAAAAGTTCAATTTTACAAACAATATCATATCTGATGGATTTGAACATGGATTTAGGAATCAAATACAGGATGTCTAATTTTCAATCTGTTTCTACATCTTCTAAAATCTTTGGTTCAATAATGATTTTTCATTTGAAAACTTATTGTCATATTGACAATCATTCTCTTGAGATATAGAGCATAAGATTATCTACATTTTCTTTTAGTCCCACATTAGTAAGGAAGAAAATCTTCCCCAAACATACCACGGAAGTGGTGGCCCAACGAACCTGTGGGTTACTCCCATGTGATTTGGAGGTAGAGGTCCTGGGATCAAATCCCCCTGTATGCAGGGGTAGTCTTAAGGACTGAAACCAATTCTGCCTGCAGAATTCGCTACACTTTTGTGGTGCTGTGATGATAGTCTATTCACCCCGACTAAGGCAGGGATGTCTGATAGTTATGGCTCAATCCAAACATTACACAAAGGGTAGGAAGCCACTATGTTCACCATAAGGCAAGGTTTTTTAGACCGGTCCGGTCCGATCCCAGTACAAACTGTACCAGACTGGCTGGTCCAAGGCGATCCGGCAAAAAAATTAGAAAAAAATTTGATTTGCTTTGGATTGGCCAGTACCGGCCGGTCCAATCCAGTCCAGTTTTAAACATTCAGAAAAATTTAAAAGTCTCAAAAAATCCAAAAAAATAAGGAAATTTTATTTATAAATGTTATAAATTATAGATGATTAATATAAGATATAATAAAGTTGAAAATCTATGTTAAAATGTCAAATTTTAACATTTAATTTGATATATTATAATTATAACAAACAATATGCTATTTTTTTATAATTTGACATTATAGCATGTCATATTATATGTTATAACACATAATATAATTTAACATTATAAGCTGTTTTAAATATAATTTGATATAAATCAAATTATATGCTATGATAAATATAACATATAATATCAAATTATATGTTACATGTTACTTTTTGTGATAATATAATTTGACAAATAATGATATATTATAATATTATATTATAAAGATATAATTTGATATTATAACATATAATATCAACTTTATTATATTTATATCAATCATTTATAATTTTTAACAATTATAAATGATTTTTTCTGATTTTTTTTAGATTTTTTTTTTATATTTTTTAAAATTTTTTGAATTTTTCGGACTAGACCAGTTATGGACCGGCCGGTACCATTCTGGACTGGTCGGTACCGGCCGGTCCAATGTCATCTATTTTAATAGGATGATCCCGAACCGGCCGATCCGGTAAACCATGCCATAAGGGGGTCGACCATGCTGGTAGCCCCCTTCCTCCTTCATACCCAAAAAAAACAAAAAAATCTTTCCTAGACATGCTTCATACAGACAAGGAGCAGTCCCATCCATCATCATAAGCCAGTTCCCACCCAAGTGGGATCGGCAACACGAATCTTGTCTCTCCATCCCGTTCTATCAAAAATCATTTTTTCGGTTAATTTATGTTCTTGTAAATTTTGTTTTATGTACTCAATCCATGTCTTTTTAGATCTCCCTCTTGCTCGCTTAAGCCCTTCAATATGTATACTCTAACCACTTCTAATAGGTGCATCTCTAGATCTCCGCTTTATATGACCAAACCACCTTAACCTACTTTCTTCCATTTTATCTCTAATGCATGCTATGCCTAACCACTTTTGAATGTCCTCATTTCTTATTGTCTTTCTTAGTTTTTGCTACAAATCTATTTTAGCATCCCCATATCGATAACACTCATCTTTTGAACATGTTGATTCTTTGCCGCCCAACATTTGGCACCATACAACATAACTAGTCTAATTGCTATCTTACAAAAATTTACCCTTTAATTTAAATGGAACACGCTTCTCACAGAAAACCCTAGAAACACCCCTCCACTTAAGCCAACCAGCTCTAATGCTATTTGCAACATCTTCATCAATTTCTCCATCTTTTTGTATCATTAATCCAATATATTTAAACTTATTACTTGAAGGGATATCCTAATTTGTCAATTATAATAGTTTCATTAGTTATATTATTATTCGTATTATAAGGGCATTTCATATATTTCAGTCTTCGCACAGATTATTTTAAAACCCTTTGATTCTAAGGTATCTCTCAACAATTCTAGTTTAATATTTATTTCTTCTCTAGTGTGACCTACCAATACTACATTATCTGCAAATAACATACACCAAGGCACCTCATCTTAAATATGACTCGTCAACTCATCCATAACTAAAGCGAAAAAATTAGAGCTAATAGCTGACCCTGGATGCAAACTTATCTCAAGCGGAGAATCAATTGTCTCACCACCAAAGAGCAGTCCCATCCCCACCCCCAAAATCCCCAACCCTGATCCTACCTGCCAATCCTGATCCTACCTGCATCAGTTCAAGAAATGGTTCAAAATGAACCAGCTAGGTTTAGGGTTTGAACCACAAATACAAGATAAAATAAAGTAACTTGAAATTTCATTTTTGGTCCGATTTTGTGTGATTCTAAGTTTCTAACATGGAATTTAGCCCCCAAGATTCAACCAGATTTGGACAAATATTTTACGCCTCAAAAAAAATTTCAGTTCAAATATGGATCTAACTACATTTGAACCATATTCAACATGTTAACAGCCCTATTAACAACTGCAACATGATAAAGTTTGCAGCTTGACTTTCATTTTTGAGGAGGTTTAATTACAGACTCAATTGATATGCATAGAACAATGTATCAGGATTAAACTAAATGCTACAAAGATCAGCACTGTGCATGACTCCCAACCACTATGTGATGGGATGATAATAACAAATCCAGAAAATTTATCTCAGTTAGTGTCAGATGATTTTGCGAAAGAGATTCTCCTTCAGGATCCAAATTATTTACATATAGACAAGAATGATTTGTCTGGACAAGCAAAAGGTATTGGTAAAAGCTACCTTAATAGGGATAACATATTATTATGCCTTAATAAAAATTCAACTAACCAACATCTGACTGATTTGATGGATAATTTCTCAATTCGTACACACACTACGATGTAAACAATAACCCTAACATTGAACAGCAGGACCAAAGCATCACCCAAGGCAACTAGGGGGCAATTTCTGGCAGTTCAAAGCATCACCCAAGGTAACAGCTTGCCTTGATCAATCTAGGCCATTAAAATGTAGGTGTGACACCAAAAATTTTAGTCAACAGGGTGTGAAAAAACAAGTGACAAAAGATCATTCAAGACCATAATGTAAAGTATTTTAGAATCACAAGTGACAAACATCTCTTTGCGGTAAGGAGATGGTCAGAACTCAGAAGTGCATCCCCCCTATTTTTCAACTTATTTTTTATTAATCAACTAAAGCAATTTACCTTTTCTATTCACTTAGCTTTAACCTGCTAACTCACAATGAAATAAAAAAATATAATCTATTTCTTTTTTTCTATTCTTAAATTATGCTATTATGTATAATGTATTCTCATGTTTAATATTTATTCATTGCAATAATTTTTTATCCTCAGTTTTTTCTCTGCTTAAATGAAGGAAATATATTTTTTGTACACCATCTACGCATAGCCTGAACGCAGACTGCCCTGGTTTGTGGACTGTGTTATTAATGTAACACTTGTACTGTACATTCATGACACAAATCAATACACTGAACAAAGACTAGCATTTTATATGAATATTTTTTTACCTAAGCCCCAAGAAACATATTTATGAAATCAACTCCTCTTAAAAAAAAAAACACACACACACACACATATAGATTACCTTTTTACTGGTAGATTTCCCATGCTCTGGTTCTGGATTAGCCTCTTGTCCAGCACCCTGTGATCCAAAGTTCTCAAAATCTTCCAAAGATGCATCACCTTCTGCATCTACCCGTATACCCTTCGTTCCACGTTTCTTCTTTTGTCGATCTTTGCCCTGTTAGGAAGAAAACAATACTATGATAAATGAATCTCCATACCATGCACAAAAAGAAGGTTGCAAAGGTCAGCTACCTTAGAAGCAGAGATAAAAAGGGACACAGACAGAAAGCAAGTCCCACATTAAAATTTAATCTAGACCCAAATTTGAAATAAAATTTAAAAGAAGCCAAGGAGAAAAATATGACTATACAGTAAACAAAAACCATTTAGTTCACAAGGACGAGTAATTACTATTCAGAACCTACCTGTAGAGGGGCCTCTCTCAACTTTTGCTCCAATTGGGTATCATCTAGAAGTAAAGAGACAACATCCTCAGGAGCCAACAGGTCACCCTGAACATGACCACCCGTCATGACCAACTGCTGCACAGTATTTTTCTGACTTGCTCGTTGCAAAATCTTCTCTTCAACTGTCTCTTTACAAATTAATCGATAGACTGTGACCTAAACAGAAAAAGATAATGCCTCCATAATTAAAAGATTCTGCTCTCGATTGGTTGAAAAAGAAACACTCGTTTATGTAATAAGTAATAACTACATAATAAAACCAAGCAACTAAACAACCAAGCACAATATTTTATAGAAGTATTAGAATTACTAAAATTTAAGGGAAGGAAAAAATATAGAAATCTTTATTTGATCAGTAATAAAGAAAATCATACACGGAATAGAAATTGCATCATCCGAGATAATAATCAAATACATGAAATACATGAGCATGTTAAGTACAGAATTTGTCAATATTCATGACTAAGGTTGTCAAATACCAAGGTGAAGATAAGCGAGAGATCAAAAGCCCAGGTAATTACCTAAGTAATTAGGTGGCTGCCCAGGTGGCAAATTCTGAAATAATGTGTTTTTATTTTTTTTTTTGTACGCTCTATACAATATGTTGAACAATAACATACGCAACATTTTCTTTAAAAACAATTAGTGCAACATGTTGCCTACCACCATAGCCTAATTTGATGATCGATAACATACCAATGCGGGGAAATTTTAAATCAAATAAATTCCCCCAAAAAAATCAGGATGAGGAATCATGAGAATAGGGATGAGCAACGGGCCGTGCCGGCCCGAGCACGGCACGGCCCGGCACGCCTTGGGCGTGCCTGGGCCGGCCCAGGCACGCCAACGGGCCGGCCCGGCACGGCCCGTGCACTGTAGCAGGCAGTACACGGGCCGTGCCGGGCCGGGGGTCCTGGCCTCGCGGCCCGTTTGGGCACGGCCCGCCAGGGCACGCGGCACGCGGGCCGCGGCACGTGGGCTCGCGTGCCGGCCCGGGCCCGCGCACGGCGCGGGCCGCGCGTGCCTAGGCGGGCTGGCCCGCGCGCCCAGACGGGCTGGCCTGCCTGTGGGCCCGCTGGGCACGCTCCAACAGCCCAACTAGCTTAAATAGCCAAAATTTGTCCATAAGAAGATTCGAACCTTGTCCAAGGAACTGAAAATCTGTCTCCTTAACCACTAGGACAGATCAACTTCTTGCAACAATAGTATCATAATTAAAATATTTTACCTAAACATTAAGGATACCACATGATTGTTGAAACTCTTATATAATCATTTAAAGCTAAGAAAATAACTAAGTATAAATAAACCCAAAAAACTGTTACAAAATCTCCAATTAAATATATTTGTTAAGTCCATAGTTTTTAATTAGACTACTTTAAGTCTTTAATGGATGTAATTTATATTTTTTTGAGCAAAATCTATCCAAATATGTGTAAAACAATTTTGTGAATAATAAAAATATTTTTCAGAATTTTTTAATGATTTTTTTAGATTTTTTGGTGATTTTTTTGAATTTTTTCTTTATTTTTAAAAAAAAAATTTAAATTTAATACTGGCCCGCCGGCCCGGCGACGGCCCGGCGGGCTAGGCCCGGCACGGCACGCCTGCTGGGGCGTGCCATGCCGGGCTGGGGTAATGGGGCAAACGGGCCTGGCATGCCGCGGCCCGCCAGGCCCGCGGCACGGCCGGCCCGCGGCCCGCCCGAGCACGCCTCAGGCGTGCCGGGCCGTGCCGGGCCGGCCCGCCGCCCATACCTACATGAGAACACAATTTCATGAACAATCATGCAGCGGCTAGCAAGTAAGGTTTTTGCATGCATGCGATTTTCATGCTTACAATTCAAAGAAACGTATTAACTAAATCACAGTGCAATTATACATCATATTCAAAATAAGCATTGACAGAATTTATTAAGAAAAAATTTTCAAAAATAAAAATAAAAACTAAAAATCCAAGTACTTAAAAAATAAAAATAAAAACAGACAAGGATAAAGTCAACAGCAAATTGTTGAGTGTAGAAAAAAGAGAGTACTTGTAATAAACAAAACAGAAAAAAAAGATTCAATGAGAATGGTCAATATGGAAAGAGGGGAACAAAGTAGGAAGATGGTTCTTATAAAACAAAAGTATATATAGAATATATCAGGATCTCCCAACTGCTAGTCAACATGTTTTGATTAGATAAAAAGAGAAGCTTATGTTGTCGTTTAGGTACCTGCTCTTTTTCTAATGAAATGAAGCCTTAATGGGTATTAATATGCACAAAAATGATTATTTTAATTGCTGTTGTTTAGAATTAATTACAATCATGCATCAGTAACTAAACATGTTATCATTTTATATCCTAAGTTATAAATTTATTTGATAATTTGAATAAAAATTATGTAATTAATTAGGCCAGGCAAATAACAAAATCAAGATTATCCAAAGATTTCCTAGGTCTCAAAAACATCCTATTAGGCTATGCACCTAGGTGAACAACCTTCAACAAAATTGGTCATGAAATCTTATCATCTTGGAACTTGTTTGACTTAATTTTTCCTTAAATTTTCTTTTAATTGCTTGGAATAGGCAAGTGTGCATGCATGCACGCGCACAAAAAATAAATACAGCCACATAGAAATAAATAAATGCACACGCACGATGAAAGTTGCCCATGCGTTAGTTTTCTTTGAGAAAAGATACAGGGACACTTATTGGTTAAAAAAAGCCTACGTGTTAAAGTTGAATTGAAAGCTTTTCTCATTTTCCCTTTTTCCCTTTCAAAAAGACATACAATTGTAGCAAGCACTTTAACCATTATGCGAAGCAATGGGTTCAGGGTATGTTGAATGTCCATATAATTGGGTTTCAACCCAACACAAACATGCCCATTTATTAAACCAGTTTGACAAGACATACTGGCCCATAGACATAGAAACAGTAGCTTGGTCTCAGCTCAGTCAAATTTCAGGCCACACGGTCAATGTAATTGAAAGCCTGGCCCAGCCTAATAATATTTATGTATACCTATATTTTACCTTTACATATGTGAATCATCCTTTTTTTTTCCTCCTTTTGGCTGCTAATGTGAATCATCCATTCACAGATAGCTTTCCATCGGAAATTCACATAATTTTATACGTGTAGCATACTATATATGTCAACTTCTTTTATAGATATATCTTGAAATGGAGACTGCCAATTATTGTAAATGATAAAATCTCAAGCTACCAGCATGAAAACACAAGCTTAAGTTTAAGCACAGCTACTTTGAACAAAAATGTCAAAGGCTAGGCCTGTTATCAGTCTAGCACCCTCACAACCCTACTTTGGTGGCAGCCAAACCCAGTTGCAATAACGTAATAGGTATTTTTGAAAAATCCTTCAGAACTTTGATTTTTAGTTTTAAATTTGAAAAAAGACAAGTTCTCATGGTATGCTTGGGCTTTGATAATTCTGGAGGATGGACAGCCTAAACCTACAGCTTTGAGTCCAAAGGTCAAATTTGGATAGAACAAGCCAAGCTTGACACACATAGAAGATGTTATATTAGCATGCAAGCCCAAGCTCCTACAAGCCCAATCCACTGCCACCTCTAATTTAAAAGAAACTAAAAACTAACAAGCCAATCTAACACATCAACTCAATTTGCATAAAAATATAAGTTATTAAAAATAAAAAATAATTATTTCATTATTATGGTAGGTACTAAAAATTTAGTAATTATATCATATATATAATCTATTATATGCTACCTATTTTGTACACACATAAAAGATATTATAGCAGAGTGCAAGTGCAAGCAAAGCCCACAAAAGGAATAACTGACTTGAAACTGAACCCAATCCATCTATTGGTGGATTGAGAAACCTCGACCCTACCATCCTCAACAGGTTAGATTAATTAACCCTGCACCAGCAAGTACTGGCAGGTTTGGGTGGGTTGATGGGTCAGGTAAGATTTACCATCAATATGCTAGAGTGTTTCTGGCACCTGATCAATGAGAATCAGTTTAAAACAATGGCTGTTATTCACCTTCCTAGTTGATTGCTTCACCAAAAGAGAGTCACCATGGGTTCATGTGCAACTGGTTACTAAAGGCATCATGTGAAGGAAACACTAACGATGTTATAAAACCAGAATAACACACAAACACACACAATGTCCAAGTAACAATAGTTGCTTCAAAGCCATCACATAGACAACCCTAAGAAGTAAGCATCACAAACAAATGACAACAGCTGCAACACCTTGAGACTTTTGATACAAATAGGTCAAGGAAATTTAGTAAAAATGTAACCAAGTGGCCACTTGGTGGGTAGACCCTATGGCACCTTAAATCAAAGTAAGGAAAACTTCTCTACTAACCTTAAACTACGCATAAAATTGCAAATTCTAACTTCTACTTTCACTGCTTGCCATCCTACCCAAGAAACCAAAGTTTGGTTTTTACGTTAAAGGAACATAGTCTATAGGTTAGTTTACTTGCTATGAGGTGTAAAATCAGAAGTTTATAAACAAATTCAAGGGTAAATTTGAATTTGAAACTAAACTTCAGTTTTTCTGGGTAGAATGGAAAGCAATTAGAAGGTAGAATTTGTAGTTGTAAGTACAGTTTAGGGTTAGCAGAGAAATTGTCCATCAAAGTAAGGCAAGCAATGGTTATAAGGAGACCACACACACACACAGACACTTAAAAAAATATCATAAGACTTAAAAACGTTCAATATATATATATATATAAACATCACCACAAGCCTTAATTCAAGAGACAGAAGATAAAGAATATTAAATTGATGAATCAATTAATGACTCTGACTCTGATAAGAATAGGAGGGGCTTGCAAAAATAAGACCAATAAAAAACAATTTCTTGATTCTGATACTTATAATGATCATTATTTTGCATTTTGGAGTCAAATACAAAAAAAAAATTTCTTTAGGTTTTCTAATAACTCAGGATAATGATCGATTTGGTTCCAACTACTAACCCAATGATACTATTTTCCAAAGCCTTATTTTTAACATGTTAATGTGTTATGTGAAATATTAGTTGATGCTTTGGTCTTTATATATTACTTCATAAATATTTTACGTGATTATTTTTCAAAAAATGATTACGGTTTTCTTCCTACCACCTAGACAAGGTGTCAATTCACCTAATGAGACTCATTGCCCAGGTGTCACTAGATTGCTTGATAATTTATTACTGGAGTTGTTACTGCATTCCAAGGTTCAGTATCCGGAGTAACTAACCTCTTTGGTCTGACCCAGCCGATGGGCCCTATCCATTGCCTGTAGATCCAAGGTTGGATTCCAATCACTCTCATAAAATATGACAGTATCAGCAGCAGTCAAGTTAATACCCAGTCCACCAGCTCTGGTACTCAGCAAAAACACAAAAATATCATTCCTGCAAAATAGAGCATTGAAATTTTCCAAAATGAGAAAGGCTCATCTTCTTATTAAGAGTAGAGATGAAAAACATGAGCTGATTAAAACAAAATTTACACAAAAAAACCTATCATCTGCCAATCACAGCATACCGGTGCTGAAAGTCCCTGACCATGTCACGGCGATCCATAATAGTGGAGGATCCATCCAGTCGGAGATATTTATACTTTCTATAGTTCATGTAATCCTGCAAGTGAGGAATCAACACCGTCACTAATACTTTAGAATATGATATCAGGAAATAAGTAGTGCTGCTTGTAGGAGGTTGATCACAGTTTCATACTTTAAAAATATCCTAAAGTCCATAGAACAGTCAATAACTCAATTATAATTTATCAGTAGACTGTAACATAATGGTCTCTTGCAGGATTGTGGGTGAGTCAACCAGTATGTTTGAAGGATCTTACAATAGTCCGTAAATCCTTGATGAACACTCCTAAGACACACGCAGTAACTTATATGTCCTTAAATTTAATAGTCACAACGAAAACTATTACATGAAAGCACATCATCTATCATTCCAAAGTAAGAGATCTTCAATGACCTTTTTTTTGAAGTTGTCAACTGCAGTATTCAGTTAGTTTGATACTTAATATAGAAAACTTTACAAGCTTATGTGCTACATGCCAAATTTGATCTATCATCATGCACTGTGCATTGTGAACACTAAGTTTGACAGAGAGCACACCCCAACTGTCACCAGTTTCCTAGCAGGCATCTTGCAATTATTGGACTAGGAAGAATGCACTCCCTTTCACTGTTTCACAATAGATCTTTTCCATCCTTCAATGAGTTTTTGATTTCCTGATCAATCAGAGCTTTTTAATCTCCCACAAATAACGAGGAAAATGACTATTATGTAACCACTGCATGTGATTCAAAACTATAGACTGTCTCATAATGAATATACGAGTGCATATATAAGTAATAACTAACAATGCTCAATGTAGCAAAAAGCTGGCCAAGTTCGTGCTCTACCATATCAGTTCAGAAATTGAGTGAATTTTTCACTAAAATCATGATTAACCATAGGCTAGCAAATAGAGTGAAAGAGTAATAAGAAATACCTCAAGTATATTCAACATTTTTGTCATCTGCGCAAACAAAAGCACTCGGTGGTTTTTGGCCCGCAGGCGCTTCAGTAGTATGTCCAGCGTTTGGAGCTTCCCAGAGTCCTAAGTGGAGATAATTCAAATTTTATATTTAAATATTATGCTAAAAAAATATTTTAATATTCCACACAAAAAGCAAAGAGCAATACGAAAATTAAAAAGGAAGAAATATCTTTACTGTGAGCATCTTCGCAGGATCAAAGCTTTGCATAGGTGGTGAAGAACCAAATATCTTGTAAGTGAGCTGAAGAATGGGCTGTGTAACAGGTAGCTCAGAGTCAATCTCTTGTATCAAATGATGAGGATGGTCAGGCTTTCTAGGCCCACTGAACTCAGATGTCCGTGCAAACCCAGTGAACAGCCGCTTAATCCAGGGATGATGAAGCTCTTCGCACATTCTATATGCAAAGTTGCTATCTGAGCAGTGGGCACTTATCTGTCAGGGAGAACAAAAATATTGTAACTACAGGCAGTAATATAAATTAAGCAATTCATGCAATACATGATGAATCAATATGCAGCTTACTGGAGGAGCTCTTGCTCGTGGGATGAACGCATATATTGAATGAAGAAGCTTTATGTTGGATATGAACCTATCTTGATGAGAGACAACTGGCGCCTCAAATGGAGCATCACCAGGACCAGTTGCAAGTTTCCTTCTGAGTAAATTAGTCTTGGAACTTGATGGAATCAGTAACATTCGGGAAACAGCTCTCACCTTTTCCTTTCCAAGGTGATTAAACTGAAGATCATTGTACTCAGGTTCCATGACCAAGTCCAAGATTTCATCTAAATATTGTTGATTCCACCTCATTATTGAGAACATCAGCCTTTCCATAAAGGAACCATTTGCAATAAATGCAACCTCTTCTGGAGACAAATTCATCAAACGACTAAAACCAAATGCTCCACTGCTAACAGAGCATGAGTCATCTAAACTATAATCTTGTGGGATTACAGACTGATAAATATTCAATGGGGAGAATATATTGAAAAGGTTGTCAAAAAATCCTCTGCGAACACCATTTCCAAATACCAAGGATGGAATTTTGGAACTTCGGGTAATTTCTTGATGGACCTGCTTTGGAATCTGAAACCATAGAACTCAATAAGTCAAACATCAAAAAGAATAAGAGTAAAGCAAAGAAAGTCTCACAACAAAGAACGACAACCTATAGGTCAGGCATATATGGCAATCAAAAGGATGAACAAAAAACTGAGCTTTGCACGAGTACCTTGTATGTTATAGGATTCCAACCACCTGCATAATGCACATCCTCCAACTCCCCAAAGGGAGGTGGGAGCGGAGAATTTGGGATCTCTCCAAAATAGAAGTATGTGCTCCCCTCATTTCTTTCAAACAACTCTGGATGGTTGCACACCTACCAGCATACACAAGTGAAACATTAGAACGCATCAAAAGCGACTGGACAATAAAGCAATTATACAACGGGCGTGCCAAAGGGTTTTAAGTTGTCCTTTCTAACAATTACACAGAGACCTCAACGAGATTGATGAAGTACCTTTCTCAGTTGGATGACAATATTCATTAAGTTGAGAATTTTCTTCTCACTAAGATGCCCCCGACTGCTGTCAAACAGCTCAGCAAGTGATATCTTGTTTTTTATAGCTTGATAAAAGACCTGCTGCCGAGAACTCAATTTGCAGTGCACGGTAACTTCCGTTTTGCTAGTCATCTCAGAAATCACATCTTTCTTAACTCGCCGCAACATGAAAGGTTTTAAAATTGCATGCTATAACAAAAATAACAACCAATAAGTACAGGCCAGGGAATCATCTTCAAGATGTCTAGAATAAATATTGTAGTTTCCGGTGAACAGGTTCATAAAATCTCTGCAGGACTGATGGAAAAAGTAGGAGATGAAAATGCAAGGGTTATAAAACAAAACAAAACTCTTAACACACAAAAGCAAAATAATCCATAAATATGTATGTATGTGGTTGCAAAAATTTAGGTTGCATTTGGATATTGGAAAATGCATAGGGGGATTCCAGCATTTCCTATAATGTCCTTTCATTAATTTCCCAAATCTCAAGGAGGACATGTTTCGCTTTTCTTTTTTTGCACGACTTCTAGAAGGTGTGGTCCCACAATGTTTGGCATTTCTTGTGATGTGCTTTTATGAATGTCCCAGCATCTCAAGCAGGACATCTTTTAGCCCCCCTTTTTTTTGGTTGGTGACTTCTATAAGGTGTGGGTCCCACAATGTCCCCCACTATCCACACACATTCGGGATGCGGGAGAACACAACGTTTCTTGAAATCTCCGACATCCTCCTACTATCCAAATGCGGCCATATACAGATGTATTTGCATTTGCATGCGAATATTCAAAAACCAGTGCACAAAGCATGCTGTTTTCAAAAACCAGTGCACAAAGCATGCTGTTTTAATTTCTTATGCAATACTCAAACTGAATTACCAAAACTACAAGTATACTTACTAATCTGTTGAGCTGGTGTTCATTTAAAGTTCCTCCGTGTTCTGCGTGGTTCTCAATGCTGATCGCATATGAGGAAGAATTATAAGTCCAGAAGGAAGACAAAATTCAAAGCTGATGAGTTCACTACAGTACCAAAAGTGCCCATGGGAAACATACCCTTTCGAGAACCATTCGTTGAATTGTTCATGACTGTCAAATAAGGTAGGCATAATGAAATGAAGAAGTGCCCACAGCTCTGCCATGTTATTCTGTATAGGTGTGCCAGTTAGGAGCAAGCGATTTCTACAGTTAAAGCTAAGCAACGTCTTCCATCTTATGCTGCAAAAACAATATTCAACAAATACAAATAAAGTATGAGAAAAGCAAGAAGTAACCAAAGGAGAAGAAACAAAGAGAAAGAAAATCTAGACCCAATTACAGCTTAAACACACTTCCACCATCTAAAATTGTTTTTGCTTTGCAAGCTCCTACCTATATTGAAATTTTGGTGATAGCATTATTTATTGCTGAATTTTTTGTTTTTTGTTTTTAAATCAATAAAGAGATATACAGAATCGTAGAATGAGAGAACTATTATTTAATATATGGTATCATTTAATTTTTTTCTATATATTTATTTCTGTCTTAGTGTGTTAGCAATGCAAATGAAATGACAGAGACAAGAACATATTGATATGATAATTCTATCAAAAGCTTTCTTGAAAGGGAAAAGTTTATATGACACATATGCATACTTTCAGATGCACAATAAACTAATAAAATACGTAAAAGACTGAATATATGAGGAAAAAAATAAAAACAGGATTACAAAGCGGTCAAAAATAATATTGAAACAAAATATACCGAGCTTATTACAACTAAAATAAATCTCACTACAACTAAAACACAACTTTACATTAGAAAAATATTCTGATTCTTTTGTTATTGGATGTTTATCTTTTTAATTTACTATATTTTGCGGGCATTTTAACATATTAGACTTCCTGATCTTGTCGTCTTGAGAAATACTATTCAGTAACCAGTAAAAAACGGCAAAAAAAAAAAAAAAGTAATAATAAGCTTCATTCAGAAAAGATATTCCAAAAAATTAAACAAACAACTTTACAAGATGTTCAATCTTATGTATTTTGGCAACCTAAAGAAAAGTAATACCTATTTGAACTTTTGATAGCTTGGGCTTCATCTAATACCATATACTGCCATTTCACTCGGCGGAAGTATTTTTCATCAGCCACCAATAGTTGGTAGCTGGTAATGAGAATGTGAAACCCGGCCTCTCTGAAAAACATGGAATTATGTTAACAACTTTCACAGGATGAATGCATAGTTCTGATCAATGTTCATAAAAGCATAGAAAAAAATAGTTGTTGGTAAAAGGAACCTGCAGGAACAGGCTGAAAAACAGTACAAACACCAGAAAATAGAGATAAACCTAATATGATTATATATCTGATATCTCAAGGAAACCATGCACTCCAGTAGTATAGATGCTTTGAAATGAACACAAGAGAGATTATAACATTATCAATTCTTATTAGGATAAATAAATTTTTCAAGTCAAAAAAGGAAAACTTGCATAATTAATTTCAAGAAGGAATTTGTTATTCTTCAAGGGCAGCCCAGGACTCCATGTTTGCCTCATCAGCTACATTATGTAATGAGATAATTGTAAATTACAACTGCGATAACAGGTAAAGAGACAATTGAAATAAGTAACTAATGACAAAAATTAACAAAGTACCAGTACAAGAATACAACATTTATACATCTATGCATATTAAAAATTCTTGATTTTGCTAGGCATTTTACGAGACACAAATGCAGCTATTGACTGCTTAAAAAAGTAGGACACTAAAGGAATATTAATCCAATGGGGGACTTCATCACCTCCAAGTACACTCGCTATGAAACTTTCCTCTTTTTTTTAAATTACAAAATGAAAGCACATATTCACTGATTAGTCAGATAAAAGCAATGGATCTTTTGCTGATGTGAAAAATCACCTTCGATAGAGACGTTTTGGATTGATGTTCTTCCTAAGTATTATCCTTTCTTGAAGCGGACCCCAGTATGGAAGAGTTTTCAATTCTGGGCAGAAACGATTAATTTCATCGGACCAATTGCTCAAGACAGAAGCAGGAGCCACAACCAGAAAAGGGCCCCATATATTCTTCTCCTGCAGAGACACCCAATCCATGTGTGAAAACAAGAAAAAAAAAGTTGATAGCAATATATAACAGTTAAACATAAAATAAATCACTCACCTCCGCTAAATGTGCCAAGAATGCCATGGCCTGGATGGTCTTTCCTAAGCCCATCTCATCGGCAAGGATACCATTCAAACCCTGAAAAGGAAGGGGAACTACTAAAAGTTAATAACCAAAGAGAATATGATCTAGTGAAAATCAAGTTCTTGCATGCTCACAACCTGCTCATAACAATTAACCAGCCACTGCAGACCCTTCAGTTGATATTCCTTCAGGCATCCTTTAAACATTTCTGGTGTTTGCACCAATGATGTTATAGGCATGGTAGAGCTGAAGGCATGGATGACAGAAGGTTTAGAACTCTCAATACTCTAAATTAAATATCTCTATACTCTACACATATATCAATGAAATACAAACTCACGGGTTTAGAAGATCTATGTTACTAGATCCTGCAATCAAGGTATCAACTTGAGGGCCCTCAGGTTCGGCAGCTTGCCGCAACCTCAAGCATTCATTGTCAAAAGCACTTGTAATCTTCTTCTGCTTGGACACTGCATGTTGAGCAGCTCTAAAAGCCTCCCTTTTCAATTCAGTGTCCTCAGAATCATCTTCCTCTCTGGACTTCATATCATCAGAGCACAATTCTGCTTCTTGGTCATTTGGATCTCCATCAGTAATAGGCAATGCTTCAGATGGTTGTGCAGTCGATTTGTTCTGCATGAAATGACTGTAGAGTTCTGTTTGTGATAATAGGAAATTGAGCCTTTGTTGTTGTCTCTTAGCTTCACGAAGCTCCTCTTCACGCTTCAGAGCTTCCGCAGCTTCTTTTTCCTCTTTCTTACGCACTTCTGCCTGCAATAAGATGTGTCGAAGTAGTGCATTTATGGAATCATCAGATCAAACTCCCCCAAAATTTCACACACGTTCCAAATCAACCCATAGTATTTAACAGAATACGAGTGGAACTAAGTGTAAACACTTGCCTATGTCAGAAAAATGTCGAGGAGACAACAATTTAATCATAGAACAAAAAATTTACTTTCTTGCTCAGTGATATCACAATATCTAGCTCAAAAGATTGTACAAATTTAGGCATCTTGGCTCAAGGGCTTACTAATCCTTACAGTAACATGCCATGTGAAAGGTGCCAAGTGCATTAGAATGACAACATAAATGGACCCACAGATAGGAATCTTGATGTCAAAAACCACTGCTCTTGAACCTTTTTTTTTTTCACCAACTAGTTGAGATATGGCATTTTGTTGTTATTTGTCATTACAAATACAAAGCATTCAAAGTAATCATCCAGAATCAAACAGAACCTGATGAAAACAAATCCTACAAGAATCGAAGAACCAGATTTTCAGTGCAGCTGATCTCTTCTATGAGAGTCATTGATCATGGATCCTGGTCATTCACAATCATTATCCATGTGGTTAAAGATGGCTCTTAAAGACATCCTGCGGCGCTAGATCTCATGTATTACTTTTATTACATATTTTATTTAACTATCTTACATACATGAATGCATCACACATTTATACGTATTGAGATTCGTAGTGTCCACAGTTTCATTGGTATGCCACAGAAAATTTCACTGACCAGAAACAAAAACCTTCTTACACCACACACACCCCCCCCCCCCCCCCCCCCCCCCCCCCCCCCCACAAAACCCTCTCTCTCTCTTATCTCCCCCCGCGCAAGGGGGTAACTCACTTCAAGCAAGATCTCTCCTTCCTGTGGCATATTGGTTTAAATTTTTAATTGTCCCACATGTGCCAATGGCACGGTCAGAATTTTGTCCAAATCAAGCAAAAGTCCATCCCATTTTAATTTTTTCCCTAGTCTTCTCCTGGATTTGGAATTTTTGCAAGATCTGGACAGATCTTTCGTGTTTTCCTCAGATTTTCAGTTACAAAAAAAAACACACACACACGCTAGGAGTGTGTAGCAACAGATTTGGAGTTTGAAACTGCTCAAGGGTGCAAGCATTTGAGGTTAAGAGTCCTTTTCTTTTTCGTTATTAACTTTTTAAGGATTAGAAATACTACACTTACTGTATATTATTAGCAATACCTAATCTATCACCACTTGAATTTTTTGAAAAAATTAATATTTATTTTAATTTTTTACTTGGAAAAAATCATTTAAAATAAAAAATACAATAACCAATTTAAAAAATTAAGGGAAATATAGTAAGACATGAAATATATATTTTTATGTTTTTTTTTTTGTTTTACTATGAATTTAACACAATAATTTACTCAGTTATAAATATAAATTGACAAATTAATTTAAATATAATAAGAAATAAAAATATAAATTTAGGATCATATATATATATATATATATATATATATATATATATATATATATATATATATATATATATATATATATATATATATATATATATATATATATATATGTATATGTATGTGTGTATAAACACACACACACACACATAAATTAATTGAAGATGTGATTTTTGATAGAATGGGATGAAGAGATAAGATTCGTGTCGCCGACCCCATTTTGGTAAGAACTGGCAGATGATGATGTGTGTTTTCTGTCAATTCAAGATTTTCCCTTGACTCACCCTGAGGTGAAACACCCAAGGGCACTGAAATGTAAAACCTTGGATACATATTTGATATAATATATATAGCTTATGACTTGATCACTACTGTATACATGTGCATATATGTCCAAAGATCAATAGTGAGAATTAGTAAGAATAATACACCATTCTTTAGCAATGGCATGTATTTCAATGGATAGAGTTATAATAATATTCCAAACCATTAATTACCTGAAGTCAATCTCACTTGAATGGTGTGTGCTCAGAAATAATTAAGTTATGTGTTAACACACTTTAAACTAATCCATAAAATCAAATCATGTTCATGGTTAACTTCACAATTGAAGGAGAGTACCTGCTCTTTATCTATTCTTTTCCAAAATACCAGCATGTCTCTAGCAAGTTTCCTAGTACGAATTGCAGCTCCTCTCATCAATTTAAGTGATCTGCTCACCTTCAATTTCACCTGGAAAGGAAAATCAATCGTCATAAGACCTACAGAACAATATAATTACAGAAAATAGAGATAAATTCGTTAACACATAATTAGAGCAAAAAATGTATTTGCCTCTTTTTGACAGGCTTCTGAGCATCTTTTGGCATCAGCAAGTTGCTTCCTATGGAAACTTGAAAATATCCGGTGATGCTTTGGAATATCTCTTCTCACAATATTGACCCATACTTTTCCAACCTTCTCCATTTCCTCTTTCTCAACCATTGCAGGATCTTTCTTAACCATTTGCTTCTTCGGTAGTCTGCGTTCAATGATCTGTAAACCAGGATAACAAAACATGGTAAGATAATACCAAAAGAGAACCTGTTGGCCAAATAACTGTATTTCAAATTGGATACTGACCTCATATGTGTCTCCTTTCTCCAAGATCTTTACGTAACAAACCTGTAAGGCACCTCCCTCAGACATAATAGATCTTTGTATTCCTCCAGCTGCCCCCTCTGGGATTGAGGATGAGTCCAACCCAATATCACAGACTTGCAGACTGAACTTTTGCACTGAATTACAGGCAGACAAGGCCTTTAATCTCGCCTGAAGTGATTCATACTGAGGCTGCGGCTCACCCATCCCTGCACGATTCCTATGCCCAAATCTTCTATCACTGGCCATCATTGCAGCTAGGGACCCCAGATCTAGGGTACCCTTTAAATAATACTCTTCCACCCGAACATCTGAAAAGCTCGGCAAGTTCAAAGATACCGCAAGTTTATCATAATTTGGAGGAATCCTATAACTGATGCCTTCCCCAATATCCAAATAAGCAGACTCAAGGGAAGAAGGGAATCTATCTGTGCCATATTCTGTTGTGTATTCTCCATCATAATAATTCCCTGACTTGTGAGAACTAATGTCAGCTAAATATTCTGAAGGAGTTTCAGAACCATGTATAACTCTGTCATCGTTTCCCAATTTCCGACCTTTGGATCCCAGATTACGTTTGGGAACAGCTATTCCCATGCGGGTAGAGGCAGGACTTGATGAGGAATCCTTGAACCTCACCCTCCTGTATTTCTGAATGTGTTCCCCAAGCATAGAACGATACCGCTCTTCTGAAATGTGTGGTGTATCGTCTTCCTCGTCGTCACTGTCAACTTCTCTCCTTACTGAAGAATGTGAACCAGTTTCAGCCTCAACCTGAGACCGTCTTTTCTTCTTTGTCAGACCCAATTCCGATGACATAATCCCATTAGTGTGGTCCAACATAGCTCCTCGGCCTGCTTACAATAATCCAAGGCACCAAAATGCATGCATAAGTTCATAATTGACTACCTAAAACTCTTTTACCAGCTCAATTCAGGAAAAATCAAGCCAGCAAAAAGGAAATAAAATAATTAGAAGATTAACAAACTTCAAAATCTAGATGTGTTTGCATAACGAAATCCAACTTGTCATTATAATTTCTACTCAAAACCATAACATAAAATCTATAAAGAATATAACTAAAATGCATACCCAAAAAATAGGAAAAACAATGCCTACCTTGGCTACCTGTGCTCTCGTCCTGACTACTATTCCCACAATTATCAAAATCATCATCTTGTTGAGGAAGTTGAAAGTTCATCAAAGACTACAATACAACCCAAAAATCACTAATTGAAACCAAAACTGTTGAAAGAAAAAACCTCACAAATTAATCATCAACATTGAGTATAAACAACAATCGAAAGCAAAACGGCATAACTCATTGAATACACCATATAAACTAGAAACCCTAACATCCACAAAACACAAAGAAAACAAGAAAAACGCAATCTTTCATCCCCAACTCAATTTCAAATCAAAAAAAAAAAAAAAAAGCAATCCCCTTGAGAAAATAACAAAACCCCATAAAACTGACCTCAAGATTGAATAGATTGGCGTACGAGAACCCATTCCTGGAGTAGTTTTTGTGCTCCATGTATTAGGGCTTGCAGCATGGTTTAACACTTCGTTTCGTTACGAGCACCTTGGCCGAAACTCTCCAGTTTCCAGGCCAGTCGAATCAAATTGCACCACGAAGCTCCTGAAATTGAAAATATAAATAAATAAAAGACAGAGAGAGAGAGAACGAACATGGGCAGACGAAGATAAAAAAGGAAAGAGAGGCGGAGCAAACCAGTATCCGCTGTTCTAATTTTCCTCTTTCTCCTCGTCCTCCTTCTGTTTGTGCCTGCGATTCCAAGCCCTAGGGCTTCTTGCAGGTCTTTTGTTGAGTCCAGTATTGGATTGGGAGACGCATCCAGCCATGGCTGTAGACTGCAAACCCAAAAAGAAAAGAAAAAAGAAAAATAATAATCTAAAAATTAAAAAAAAAATTAAATAAAGGAGCTTTGGACCCTGAAAAAATGCCTTATTATCTATTTCATGTAGTCACAAGTCACAACAAAATATTTTTTCATTTTTTTCCTTTTTATGTAACAATTTATATTTATTATAAACATTAATAAGACATTATAAACCTCGAAAAGGCTTAAAAGCGATTTACAAAAAAATAAATCATTTTTAAAAGCAAAAATGCGATTGAATATAAAATTATAAATAATTTGTATAGCCTAATTTAAAAAGGATAGCTATTTAAAAAATAAGTTTTTTAAGGATTACAAAAACAAAGGATGAAATCCAAATAATTGCAACAAACCCTGCAGCAGCCATGAGATACTGACACACTATAAGAAAAATAAAAAAGTTTAACTTAAGAAATTCACCAAAACAAATCTTTCCTCTAACTCTGGATTAACATTTTACCAAATGTAGACAATTGCTAAATTTATTCTTGATATTATTATTTATCATTTCTTTTCATACATATTTACCAGCATTAGGTTTTTCCCTTTTTTTTTCTTTTTCTTTTGGTGTTTTACGATTATCATTACATTTACCATTTTATAAAATCATAATTATCTTTAAATATTACACTTCTCCTAACAATTCTTCACTTTTTGTAAATTTCTTTTATCATGATAATTTTTCTTTTTTTTCCTTTTTATTTTTAAATGTCATTGGTTATTTTTTTACTTTTTGGTTTTTTTTTCTTCTAACAGCTTTTTTCACCCTCTTTAGTTTTAAAGTGTTCTTCATCATGTTAAGTTTTTTTTTATTTTTTATTATTACTAATGTGTGTATTTCCCTCTGTCATAGTTTTCTTCTAATGCATTCTCTCAACTTTCTCTCTCTCTAGATCTCTCTCTTCAAATTTGGTATTACCACTCCCTCACATTTCAAATAAATGCATTTCCTCTTCGTATAATGTCTGATTTTATCTTATCTTTCATAACAATAATACACCTTAATTTGAAGAATTTTATTAATAAATATATTTTCTCATGGAATCATAGTTTAAATTTTTATTTACTCTTTGCCATATTTTGCATCTTATGTCTATTTTTGTAATAGTATATATAAATATATGTACGTACATGCGCACAAAGCATTTTTCAAGAACAAATCTGATTATAAAATAATCTTGATTTTAAAGCACTAAAAACAATTATTTAAAAAGCAACAAAAAATATAATGATTAAATATTGGTTGCTATGCAGATTTTGAATTTAATAATATTGAAGTTTGAAAGTTAAAAATAGCAATATTTCATTAATTCATATATGATTTATATCTGCGTGCTCACATAGATTTTCATATTACTAAATGTATGGGTGAATTGAGCTAAACTTGGAACAGCACATTATTTTAATGCTTAATTTTCACATTTATTTAAGTCTTATTTAAAGGCTGCCTATGGGATTTCTTAATTAAGCACTTAATTTCAACTTATGACTTATCAAAGCATTTTTATATTAAAAAAGCTTGGATAAGTCATAAGTTGAAATTAAGTGCTCAATTAAGCAATCCTAAATGCAGCTTAAGTTTCTAAGAGTTTCCATATATCTATAATCTTATTTTTTCCTATTTCCAAGTTAATTATTATGAAACTTTTACACATGTTTCCAAATTTTAGAAGACCACAATGACCCATCAAAACAAAAATTTGAAACATTGTTTGCAAGCTTTTGGAAAGTAGATAAGGAGATTAATGATGATGCAAGATTTAGAAGGAGAAGAATGAAAATGCAAACATAAATAAGAAACCATTTTAATGCACTAACATTAATTGATTTTAAGATAAGAGGAGAGCTTTGATATCATAGACTAATGGTCCATTCGCTTTGGTGGAATCTCATCTGCTGCCAAATGTAGCAAATGGATATGAGATTTGAGCTAAAAAAAAACTTTACGTTTAGGCCCATTGTGGCCCATGTATAAGGGGAGGGCTAAGGTTTAGGATTTGTTTGTGCTTTGTTATTTATTTTTAACTCTAGCAAATCATCAATTTGAATTTGAAGGATAAAATAAATTAATATACTTTTTTTTTTTTGAAAAAAACATATACCTACGTTCTAATAAAACAGTTAGAAGGATGAATTAACTACTTATATTTGAAATAATTTCACTTTATAAGTGCGATTTTCCCATTATGAAGAGATATTTTGGAAGCAAATAAAGAACTAAAAATAAACAGGAATAAGAACTAGTTAGGACAAATAATAGGAACTAGAGGTGAAGCAACTAAGGCTCCGTTTGGTAACACTTTTGCTTTCTTGTTTTCAAAAGCAAAAAAGTAAAAAAGTAAATTTTATCTTTTTAATTAGAAGATCTTTTGTTGAAGCAAAACTATTTGGTAAACTTTCGCTTTACTGCTAAGAAGCAAAAAAGCATGTTTGGTAACTGCAGTAGCATATAAATGGCTTTTATGCTACCATTTAAAACTACTATAAACATTTGATGCATTCTACTTAAAATTATACTTGACGTATATTTTAACGGCAATTTTTTTGTAGACTTAGAAACAGTCGGGTTGGGGTGAGTTCAAGCAGGTCATAATGGGGTTGAGCAATAATCTGTTTGGTTCGAGTTGAACCTGTTTATTGGCGGGTTGGAAAACCCCAAACCCTACTCGCCAATAATCGGGTTCAACTTGCCAGCCCGATTAATAGTTTTTTATTATAAAAAAAATACATCAATAGAAAAATACGTGAATTAGTGATACAATTTAAGGTTAAACGAGTCATTATCGGGTTAAATCAATTCATTTTCTAAATTACTTTTTATCTGCCCTTATTATCAAGTTAAACAGGTCATTATCGGGTTAGATTCGAGTTGACTCGAATACGAACGGATTACTGAATCCCCAACCCGAAACCGACCCAACTATTATATGGGTCAACCCGAGCCCATTTATTTGGATTGGATTCAGGTGGGTTGGGTCGATTTTTGCCAAGTCTAGTTTTTTTGTCAAGGGTTTTAGAAACAAGAAAGTAAATTTATGATTAAAGTGAGAAGCAACAATTCTATGCTTCTCTTGAAAAGCAATGAAATTGCCGTTTTGCTTCTTATAAATTGCTTCATATGTGCACAACCAAACAGCACTTTTGCTTTCGAAAGTAATTTTTTGCTTTCAAAAGCAAAAACACACTTCTGAAAAGTGTTACCAAACAGTACCTAAAAGAATTGACAATCAAAAGATTCCAACGTAATTAATTTCGTTACCTTTAACCAGTTATTCCCAAGAGCTTAATTGAGAATGATCTTTGGAGTGTTTTGACGTATCCCATCCAAAATTTTCAACAAAAAAAAAATTTTATTAAAAGATAGCCATTAGGTTTATTATAATGTGTAAATCAAGATATGGGGTAACAAATACAAGATTTACAAAGAGAAAAGAGATGGAGAGAGAGGAGTTTCTGTACAGAAAGAAAGAGAGAGCGTACGGCCCTTGTAAAATATTATTGGAGTTAATTTATACAAGTGTTTACTATGCTTTGTAGTTATAGCCTTCGTGGCAAAGGAAAAGGATGGCATCGTCCGTTGCTTCAAACTGTAGTCACAGTAGGGTTGCCAATGGGGCAGGCCAATGCTTATTTAGGCCTAAGATGAACCCAGCCAGACATAGGACCTAGGATTGTTTGCCCCAAGCCCGGCTCTATGATGTTTTATAAAACCTAATCCTAGCCTGAGCCAGCTTTTTTTTAAAATATAACAAAAGTTTATACAATTTTTAATTTAATTTATGCATCATAATATAATAACAACCATGCCTGTGGTTTATGCTTTGCGAAATAAAAAAAGGAAAGATAGCCTTCTTGTTCTTCTTTTGTGACTTCTTCACTTGTTCAGTCATATATCGTATTGTAACAAAAAACCCCGGCTGTCGGGCTTAAAATATCACGTCCAAGCTCACCCATTTGTCAGGCTGGGCCCGTTGGGGCGGGCGGTTCACCCAGCTCATTACCGATCCTGAGTCACATGTGCAGTTTGAGTGACGGCTTATAAATGCTACCTAATTTTGGATTATATACAACATACTTGGAGGAGTGATCTTTCGATAAAACTATTCACATGACAATTACTAAACTACAATAAGTACTTGTTATTTCAAGTTTCTTTTTGGAGTATCATTGAAGATGAATACTCAACTAAGATTTTGATTTGGGGGAAATAATCATTTTAATAGAATGGACTCGCTTTTTTCAAATAAATAATAGATACTAAATTTAAACGATAGTTTTTTTTTTATGCTAACATGATAACATATTATTAATTTAAACGGTTTAGACATACAAATCGAGACTGGGTTCTCCCCAAAAAATCATCATCAAACACAAAATGTTTAATAGTATCAGGAATAGCTCCAATCCAGAAGCAAGGGTAGAAGTCAAGAGCAAAATTGGCAAGTCCACTTGCAACTTTGTTTGCCTCTGTGTAGATTTTCGATCTCCACTTTGATATCAAGGAATAAATTGCCGAGATTCCAGGCTTCCTCCAATAATACTTCAGTACTCCATGATTGGCAAGATCGCTTAAGGAAACATGATACAATGGTTTGTGAGTCACTTTCCATATGTATATTCCTGCAGTTCAGAGCAAGTGCCATCTTCATCCCTTCCACTAGAGTAGCAACCTCAGCTCCAATTGCATTTGTAACTCTGATTCTATGTGCCATAAGACCCACTACACGTCCATGATAATCTCTTAATACTGCTCCTACAGCAGCACTTCTTGGGGATAGAGCTGTAAGTTTTGCCCGGCCTGTAACGCCCCGGATTCTGGGTCCATTTCCCAAAACCTGAGGTGTTATGGTGAGTAACAAAAGCAACTAAAAATCTAAATCCATTTAAGCCTTTATTCCTAATTACTCAAAATTATTATTTATTCATTTAATTACTAATATCTCTTAGATTATATTGTTATTCCTCCAATACCTAAATTAAGTCTTAACTTCTCTATATATTTAGGCTTATTTAATTTATTTTCTTTTTAGGAAAATCCAAGGTTTTACATGGCTCGCTCGAAGCCTGCCCAACCCAACCCAAATAACAACTCAAACTAAGGCTTTAGTTTGGGCTGGGCTTAATTTTAAGCCCGAATTTGAGTTTGGGTTGGGCTTGGGTTCACGCTTCAAAGCCCAAAAAGCCCGAAGAGCCCAAATTCAAGAAGAAACTCATGAGTTACATCTAAGCATAACTGCATCTAAAAAAGAAACCTATGACTTATGTAACGCCCCGAACTCGGGTCAGTGCAAACCAGCACCCAACTCGAACCCGGTTCGCTACTGTAACATCCCAAGTCTGGTTCAACAACCAAACTCGAGGTGTTACCACGAAGCTGGAGTCAGATACAAACCAAGATTCACAATAATTTTAAACTTTACTAATTGATTTCATCAGAGTTATGGTGGCCAATAAAAACAATTCTTTATTCAATAATATCAATTCAGTTTACAATAAGGTTTATTTAATCAACATGTGACATTAATACCAATTACAATTCTATCCATCAAATTAAAACCCCACCTTCGCGATCGCTCCAAGCAACCTGAAAAATAATAGGGAAAACGGAGTGAGATTTACATCTCAGCAAGTAGCAGGTGCATGCAATTGAAACAGTCCAACATAAGCAAATAGTCATGAGGTACTCGATTAATCTACGATAAGACGAGAAATCCAAGTTATCCATGGTAATTCCAAATAAAGAGATAAAACAGACGATCATGTATAAATACCAGTAACTTGATGTTAACGAGGTAAAACCGACAAAAGCGATAAAACACGTTCCATTGCAAGACTAACAAAGATGATAAGTATTTGAGATGACACTCAACTAACTGCTATTCCACCGTGCGGCTTAGGGGCAGTGCTACTTAATGATACTCAAGCCCCATGCAGCGCAGCTTAGGCAAGAGCCGTAGTCACCGACTTATTGCACACGAACCCAGCAGAGTTGGACGTACCACCAGCATGCAGCACCGGAATCAATACATGGAGTGTGGTCGCTTATCCACATGTACAGGGAATCACCAGCGGCTCACCGGGGTGTCCCTCCAGACATAGGACCTTCCCAGAGCAAACTAACTTGCAAAGGGAAAAGCGTCGCATATAGGAGTAACTCAACCCAAACTAAATACCACTTAGCTAACCAGCCAAAACTATGGATCCATATACAGCTAAGCTCACTGACACAAACCACGATGAAACCACATACGGGAGGACACGCTACTGTAAGAGGCATACACACTTTTAGCCGTAAAGGATTACACATCTCTACACAGAGGATTACCCATCTCTGCCGTAAAAGTTAATATTAACTAAACCACAGAAGCCGTATCACCCAACCGTAAAAGTAAAGTGAACAACATCATACCACATACCAAACCATACCCAAGTATTCCATTCCAAGTGAAAATCATGATTCAATCATTACAAATCCAATTATAAGCTTTTTCAGAATAACATATGCAATTCTTCCAATTATATTCAAAATAAAACTCAAGTATCATAAATCCGATAAAATCTGAGTTTATGCAATTCCAGTAGCCAATATTCCTATTTAAAGCTCAAAATAAAGTAAATCCAATCTTACTTAGAGTTTTCTTTATTAATCCCTTTTATTAGAATCCAATTTCCTACCTTAACACCTAAGCTAGTTTCTATTTGAATTTTCTGTATTTTATTTCTCCAGCATGTTCTACAGACCTAAAATAAAGTTTAGAAGATGTTTATAAGCTATAAATACCAGGGATATTATTTCTAACATTATTCTCCATTGTTTAGGCCTTTTTATATACTATTTTACCATTAAGACATTAAATATTTGGATGTTTATTAAATTTAATTTTTATATTTTCTATACCTCAATTAGGCCTTCATAAAGATGTTAGAATAGTTAAGATACTAGAAAAATTATTAGAGATTTATTCGGATTCCAAAAATCACCAAAATCTACAAATTCTGCTTAGAGCACCTACCTCTATAGGGCTGGGCGATCCTAGGCGCTAGTGCAATTTTTAACAGAATTTTCCAGATTTGTAAAGTTCGGATTTTTATACTTTTGCTATATGTTTCTTTGGTCTAAATTAATCTAATAACATTCTAAAACATTCCTAAAACCTTTTAGATCCATTCTTATTAATAAAATACCATCCTATAATTTATTTCATGATCAAACCAAGTTTTCTCCATTATTTCAACAAATCCTTCAAGAACACCAAACACTAAAATATAAACAATTTGATTCCATGTAAATACTGTTTCGACTAATCCATTCAATCCATATGAAATCACAGAAAACGAAATCGTGCAGTTCCTCACGTTTTCCAAGGGTTACTACTTGCCTTATACGTTAAATCCTTCTTCCATTGAAATTTCTAATTATGGACCTGACTTTTGCTCCCAAACGTACCAAGCTAGACTCTTTCAATTCAAATCTCCACCGTACACAATGTAGTTCAATCAGTGATGAACAAAACCTCCAAATTTGATGGCGATCCACCGTACGGATTTTCCCCGATCATATTTTGATGGTGGCTGGTCAGACACCTCCATTAGAAACCTCCTTCCTTTCTCTCCCTCCTTTCTCTCCATAAGAAACCCACGAAAATTCCCTCTTGTCTAACCTTAGTTTCCTATATATACTAAGCTTTAGAAATCCTAAACCCACCCTAATTGGTTAATTTAATTTGGGCTAACCCAACCATGGTCTAGTTAAAGTCTAATCCTTCTAATTTAATTCCTACTTTTTCTCCACCTTTTATTTTTCTACTTAAACAATCCTAATTAAGTTTCTTATTATCTAAACTCCTATTTATAACCTATTTTCGTGCAAAACATTTAGTTAAACATTATTATCACCTAAAACCTTATTTTCCCCAAATTAAGACGTGAAATCTCCTAATTACCCTTTTTCCCACTTTTAGGCTTTTTATTAATTTCTTTTAATTTCTAGATTGTTAAAATAAATTATTTCCTTCTATTTTATAATTCTAGTTATTATTTAATGATCTAATTATTAATTACCCTTTTCTGAAAATTACCAAAATACCCTTTTTACTCTTTTAGGTTAATTTCATTAAAATTCTTTCTTTATTTACAATTTATGAACTACTTGAATTACTTACCTCTAAATTTTTACTTAACTCATATTTTCTTTTATTTATTAAGTGAAAATTCGGGGTTTTACAACTTATATCCATGCATACAACTTTTCTAACATCTTTTGTCTATTGCTTGAAGGGATTGGAGTTATTTTTACCTAACATTCTATGAGAAAAATTGCACTACTATTGCTTTGTCTGTATTAGTCTTCTAAAACCTTCAAGAGAGGTGATTGACCATGTTGAAGTGGAATCTATAGTGACAATTTAATATGTACCATAGAAATGACAAAGTTAATTAATTAAGTAGAGTGTACTTACATACACGCCTAGGAACGATAAAATTTATTTAATTAATAAAATAGAATATCCTCACTTTTACATAAAATAGACAAATCTTTATATGAACCAATTGATTTTAGGGAAAATGCCTTATCTATTGTAATATTTGATTTTTCCTTTTTAAGATACTCATAGGAACATATGAATTGTATTTTAGTTTTTTTAATTTACATTTATTGAATAATTTTCTATTACTGTTGCATCCTAGCTATTATTTTAGTTTATCAATTCTATTTTTACTTTGTTATAAAAGGATTTCAAATGCAATTATCTGGAGTGCACATTTTATTTGGGTTGGCTCGAACCCAACCCGAACTCAAGAAAAAGTTTTAGAATTGAGTTTAGGCTCATGGAGTTTGGGTTTAGGGCGGGCCAATGTGAGTATGGGCCAAGTAATTTTAGTTTGGGTTCAGCCCGAACTCATAGAAACCCGGCCCAACCCGCCCTACTTACAGCTTTACCTAGGGACCCTTTAGCAGCCCCATCAATGTTCAGTTTGCACCAGTTTGCTCCAAGTAGTTTCCATCTGATCAACACTTCATGCTTATCTTCATCTTTGTAGTCTTTCTCCTTTTCCATGATCCTCCTGCTCCTCCTGCTGTCCTCCAGTATAGCCACAAATTGAGATCTAATCAGCTCTATTGAAGGCTTTGTATTTTCAAAAATCAATTTATTTCTAGTATTCCTGTTGTGAAATGTGTAATCTGAATAGTAAAGAAAATAGAGAGAAGAACAACAACAAGAACACGCAAATTTAAGTGGTTTGGCGATGTGCCTACTTCTACTGTGTACATCAAAATTTTCCACTATCAAAAACGTCTATTAGGGTTACATGAATGTATATATACCAACCCTAAACCCGATATTTCTGCTCACAAGGCCCCTCCCCCCTTAGACCCAGAATATGAACCACCGTTTCTAACAATTCCAAACAATTTAAACAATAGTTAATCCCACTTACTAGACACTTCAATGTTTTGTCAAAATAGAGATTTATATTCTCAAGGTCATGGCAGAATCCTCCATTTCTTTTACAAGGAACTTATAACACTTGGCAAAGCAATGCAGGTGGTTACAATCCAGGCGTGCCTACAACTACCCTCCATAACCAGAGTTGTTCAGCACTGTTGTCATACCAATTAATGCAAGTATGGTTAGTAGTAACGCCAAGTTTGACAAAGCATCTTTTTTTAGTTGCCCACAGTTACCTGCAAACCAGAATTATTTTAGCACTTGGCATAACAATGAAAGTGCGTAGTTGTTTTTAGTAACGCATGTCCAACTACTTGCAACCGTTTGCGCAATTAAACCGAGGGCTAGAATGGTTGAGCCATTTTTATTGGGAGTAGTATATTAGCCAATGCCATGCATCCAAGTGTGTTAGGGCTATGCCTGCCGTGCATCCTAGGTGGATGTAAGGCATTGGCTATGGTCCCTCGAAATCCCTCCCTTTTTGCTAGAGGGACTGTGGATAATGGTTTGAAATCGTCGTAAGTATTGCAACTTGATTAAGATGTTGCCACGTGGAGCATCCAACGACTGCAAAGTCTTTGCTTTTGAAAATGCGAAAAAGTTTTTCTTGTTAAAAAGATCCTAGCTATGGGATGCTTCACATGGAAGCATCTAAGTCGCAGGATCCATTGAAATAAATGGCGGCAGATGATATCTTACTTTAGGTGTATCATCAAATCCTCATCCCTATTTTCATACTTAGGTACAAACCACTACAAATTTGTACCTGATCTTAATCACATTAGAAACTGGGTGGTTTTATGGGTCTTAGGTGGTTGGTATGGATATGTACCAACCGATAATATATTGACTAAGATTATAAGCCTTGGCAACCAAAACTTTTTGTTTTGTTTGTAGAAGATATAAATCTTGTCAACACTATCTCTTGAACTGGAATGTGACAAACTTGTGACATCATATCATATCTCATATGTATATATATATATAAAAGCAGAGTCTTCCAACTAGGGCTGGCAATGGATCGGATATATATCCGAATCCGATCCGAAATTACTGAATTCGGATATAGGATTTAGATCCACGGTTCATATACGGATCACGAATTTCGGATCCGAAAAAATTTGGATTCGGATTCGGATATACATGTATCCGATCCGAAAAAGATTCGAACCGAAAACATACTTATAGTATATATAAACTTAGCCTAGACCATGGTTCAACCATAAGTTAAAAGGGTTAAATCATCATTTGATCATTAGACACTTGGATTTTTTAAAAAATTTATAGTTAAATTTACTTTAATTGTTAAAATTGTTTTTTAAAGTTTCAGGTTCAAACAGGCTTGAATTCAGATTTCTGATTGAATTGGGATTTCGGTTTCGAATTCGGATTTAGGATCGGATATCTGATCGAATTAGGATTTCAGATATTCATTGAATTTTGAATTTGGATTTAAGTATTAAAGATCCGTCGGATATCAGATTGAATTCGGATATCAGTAAATTTTTTTCTGATCGGATTCAGATCTTAGCAGATCCGTACCATATTCGACCGATTGCCACCCTACTTCCAACCCCATACTCTCTCTCCTCCACGTGGACATCCTCTTCTTTCTCCGATGGCCCTTTTGTGCCCCACGTCAAAATAATTTATTTAAAATAAAAATTTTCTTAAAATATATATATTACCTCCACGTGGACATGATCCATGTCTCCAATGTTATCTTTAATTAAATTAAAATTATATTATTAATCCTTATCTTTTCAGAGTCCTAGAAACTCATAACTATCTTTAACTAAAACCACATTCTCTCTCTTCCATGTGGACATCCCTTTTTTTCTCCAATGGCCCTTTTGTGTAGAGCTGTAAGTTTTGCCCAACCCGCCCTAAGCCCGGCCAACCCAACCCGAATAGTAGCCCGATCTAAGGTTTTATTTTGGGTTGGGCTTGATTTTAAACCCGAACTTGAGTTTGGGTTGGGCTTGGGTTTGCACCTCATAGCCCGAAAAACCCGAAAAGCCCGAACTATATAAAGCCAAGGTTAAATGACTTACCGCAAACCCCATTTTCTTTCGAAGTTATTTCTAACTCCAAGCCCTTATTCTCTATTTTTCCAATCAATTCCCCAATAGATATGGTTCAATAGAATTTAGTATAGAACTTCAAACCTAGAACCTTTTCAAGATTTAGGAAAGATGATAATGTTGACCTTTGTATGGATAATGACTTGAGATTTACAAAGGACCACATTTTCAGTAAGTATTTCTTTCATAACATTGAATGTGTTGTCATATCATTTGGTCAATAAACCTTAGAAATGTTATAATTTAAAAACTTAATTTTTTGCTTTCCTATACTAAAAACATTGTAAACTTGTTGCTTTTGCTATTATATTTCATTAGATCCTTGATAGATCCCATTAATTTGGGCCAACCCGAACCCAGCCCGAACTCGAGAAATAATTTTAGGGTTGGGTTTGGGTTCAAGCAGTTTGGGTTTAGGGCGGGCCAAGGTGAGTTTGGGCCAATTGATTTTAGATTGGGTTGAGCCCGAACTCATCAAAACCCAACCCAACCCGCCCTACTTATAGCTCTACTTTTGTGCTCCACATTAAAATAATTTATTCCTATTAACAAGGCATCACTTTATATGATTTTATAAAGTCATTCATTGAAAAATTTATATGAAGACTTTATCCGATGGCCATTCTTTCTCCACATCAATATCTTTCATTGAAGACTTTATATGATTAAGTCGTTCTCATGTGATAAATTTATGGGTAATTGGTTTTAGTGATTTTCTTAAAATAGAATCCAAATTAAGTCACCTAATTCTTTGTAATTTGAAAGCAGTGATAATTTTTAAAATAATTGAGAATGAGTGTCATTTTACTATGTACAAAGGATGTGTCTTCCAAAAATTCTCTCATCATTATCTTTTAATTAGTTTAAGAAGTGAGGGTATTTTTAGAAAAACTCCTCCATGAACAGTAAAATGATATCGTTCTCAATTATTATAAAAATATCACTACTTTCCAATTACCAAGAATTAGATAACTGAACCTGAGTTATTTTAAAAAAGCATCACTAAAAACCAATTTCCCCTTTAAGGGAAATTAATTTTCTAAAATAGATGATATTTTTATTAGCTGGAAGGTAATATCAAATAAAGACATAGGAATAAGTTTAGGATAATAAAAGCTTATAGCAATATAACAATAAATTTAACAATTTAATAGTAAAAGCCATTATAAATTAGTTAAAAATATTTTATTTAAAAAAAGAGAATCCTGTGCTTAGCATAGGGTAAAACAACCAGTTGGTCACTAATAACCTATTTTCAAACGCATTTTCTCTGGTCCGAGAATCCAATGGTACTGTGATATCTGGGATGGTGTTTGGGGGTTCACATCTTCTACCGCTCTATTCTGCCACAGATGCTGCCGCTCGAACTAGATGCTGTCACGTGAAGCATATGGTCACGTCATCCAATGATGCCTTAACGCCTCTCTATTAAAATCAAATGGGCACCATTATTGGAGCTTCTTTCTCATTCTCCAAGGTGTCTCCCAAGATTGAAGACCTCAGGAGCAAGGTGTCTCCCAAGATTGAAGACCTCCGGAGCAAGGCGTCTCCGACAATTGAATGACACGGAAATGTGTCCTTAAGGAGCAAGGCATCTCCTGGGACTGAAGGATATGGCATCCTTGGAGAAAAGAATCTCCAAACCGCAAGAATGTGGAGGCCAAAGCCTCCCTATTGAAGAACAATGAGCAAAGACGTGAAAAGAAGCAAGGCTTCTTCTGAGATTGAAGGACAATGTGTCCCTAAGGAGCAGAGCGTCTCCATGAGACAGAGTGTTCCTAGAGTATAATGTCTCTGTGAGACATGGAAAAATCAATCTCGTGACTTTCCGGTCATCACACGAGATTTGAAAAAAGGGAAGAGTCGTTACCATTCTTTTCAGGTGTGAATAGACACCAAAATCATCAAAATATGCAAAAGGCAAAACTACATAAAAAAGAATTCCACTCAAAAATAAAAAATCCAGAGATGGGTAAGGGGATTAGATTATGAACGGGAGAAGGTGTTAGGCATCCCTATTCACCCACACAAGGTGGTTGCCAAGTGTTGTTCATGTTCAAAATAAAGAAAGCTTGCTAATTAAAATAATAAAAAAGGCTTGAAAAGGATTAAACACATGTATGATCCCTCCACATGAGAAGTCCAATGAATCTTAGACTCACTATTAAATGGAAATCAAAGCAAAACTTGAACACAACCAAGTTAAGATAAATCCGGAAAATTCGGTAAAAGATGGAGCCATTTGTCTTGAAATCATCCAAATCAAATTTAAATTGAATCAAACCAAATCCATTTAAAAGATTATGATAAATAGAAGACTTAGTAAAATTTTCAAGTAGATCAGATTAAAATCCTAAGAGCTATGCTTGTTTGAAATTCACTGTTATAAGTTTATAAAAGTGGCAAGTGGGCAACTTTGAAAACCTATTTGTGAAGATTGGCTCCATATAAAATCCTTGAAAATTTGCATGAATGAAGTATGTAGTGCCATCTTTCAAATGAAACTGGCACCATACAAAACTTCATCTGGATGTGCCTTGGGGGACCTCCCGAATAGGCCCCGAAGATCACAGATTAGCCCAGAATTGTGCTATTGAGCAGTTCTGAGTAAATCAGTTGCCCACGACACAAATAAAAACAAAAAAATTTGAAACCAACTGGATTTGAAATTAGACTCACAAAGGAAAACACAGAAACCAAAACCACCTAAATCGGACTTAAAACGAGCAGATGGTGCTCATTCAAAGTGACAGGTTCAGCAATCTGGCCTGAACTGACCTGTCGACTTTGATCGAATGGTGTCAAAAATCCACTTCATAAAAATGGCTGAAATTTTACAGACAAGAACTAGACAGTCTCACCTTTCACATGTCTTTGTAATCACTCAAAAATTCATCCGGATGATGAAGTTATGAGTGTCCGAAGTTAGGGTACAGATGCTGTCCAGTTTTGACATTTTTAAGTAAAATCAACCCAAAACAGTGATCAAGTGTGTGTAATCCGTGCCATCCAAACCAAAATCATTTGAAAAAGTATTGAAAAACCTCCAGGAGGAAATATGGCATGAATTTGGCTCACCATTCTCTTTGATTGGAGAGAATATACTAGAACCCCCAAAATGGAGCAAAAAATGCCCAAAACTGAGAGGTTAGACCATGAGGTCTCCAATATTCAAAGATAAACTTGCTTGTATCATTTTGAAAATCATTAAGAAATATCCCAAAAATGCTTGGGGCCATTTATTTCAGATCTATCACAACGAGTATGATAGATCCAAAATATAAGCCTATTTCGACAAAACGAGTGCGATGTGTGCATGTGTAAAAATCATCTCTTTAAATCAATACATCACAACATATAGCATTAAAAGTATATTAATCAAATGGGGTTCTATATCTAGGGTTCCATTCCCATTCTCGTTTCCTTTAGTTCTCTCTTCGCCTTTTTCGGCTAGAAATAATCTTGGGGTACTTTTAGTAGGGAATGGGGGTTCACACAACCATAGGCCATTCAAGAGGGTTCTATGACTAATGGTCAATTCCCATTCTCGTTTCCCCTAGATCTTTCTTCACGTTTTACGGCTAGAGAGAGTCTCGAGGTACTTTGAGTAGGGAAAGGGGTGTTAAGCACAAACAATAGGCCATTATTCTACAGAAAGGTAGAAGAAGAGAACTAACCCTAGAAGTTAAAAATAGAGAATTAAAAGAGGGTTAGGGCTTACCTGGGTTCTGGAAGTAATGGGGCAGAGGTTCCCTTCTTCACTTGGAGCTCTTCAATCTCCAATTCTTGGCCATTTGCTTGAGGAGAGGTCTCCTATTTATAGGCAAAGGCTAGGGTAAGGGGTGCCCTAATGCTAGACACAAACTGATGTCTACAATCCACCAGCTTAAACCCTAAGGCTATTTCCGGGAATTCCCACTCTTAAAACAGGGATAAGACAGTAAAAAGTGCACACTTTCGGAATTTTCCAATTTCTGCAGCAAAATACTTGTATCCGACAACTTAGGTCGGATACAAGCAAAATCCTTTGTATCTGACTGTAGACACCCCAAATTGCACTACAAAATGAGAAAATAATGAAAACATGTAATTGGGATTTAACAGGCCAAAAATGCATGAAATTTAATCATTTAAGTATTGCCCGTATTGTATCTACGAGCTGACCGCGCCCGAATTTTGTATACGGGCACGCAACGCCCGTAATGCCAATGCGGACACCACTTGCCCATAATGTAAATACAGGCGCGATGTTTTTGTGTGAATTTTATCCTTGCTCGATTTCTGAGCCTTATCTTCAGTCTAATATATCTCTTGGTGAGCGAATTTGTTTATTTATTCGTTCGAAATATCCTTGTTGGCCATGGATGGGTATTATCCTTATTTTTAACCCAATCTGGTGGGATCCTGGTATATCATTCTGGACCAACTATGCCCTTGTGTTTGCTTATAAATAGAGGTGAGATCCTTAAGCAAAGGGCTACGAAAATTTGAAGTCCAAGGAGCTCCAAGAGAAGAAAGAAATCCCTGCTGCTCTGCTTGCTCAATCCAGGTAAGTCCCTTTTCCCTTTTATTTTCTGTCTTCAATTCTAGAAGTAATAGGATCTTCTCCATTGCAGTAGAATAAGGCCATATTTTATTCTGTATTCCTAAACTTGTCTCTAAGTACCTCAAGAGTCTCTCTAGTCTTAAAAGGTGAAGAGAAAACTAGGGGAAAGGAGAACAGGTGGATCCCTAGAATAGAACCTCATAATCTGTTTTTCTCCTTTCTTTTAGAATAAAGCCTTTGATTGTGTTTGTATCACTAAACCTATCTCCAAGTACCTCAAGAATCCTCTTTAGCCATAAAACGTGAAGAGAGAGCTAGGGGAAAAGAGAACAGGTGGATTCGTAGGATAGACCCCCATGTACTCTAATATGTGAGATGTGGTTGCTTTGGATATCCGGCTAATGTTTTAATGATTTTGGATTGAATGTGAATGAATCATATGAATCCATGATGTTTATAGCATGAGATCCCCACTTTTTTTTCTAAAATTTGGATTTTTCACACTTTTGCACCTATAGCATTGTTTTAGTTATTTTTGTGATATTAGGCTAAGATCTTGGATCTATCATGATCAATATGAGAGATCTGGATTCAGAAGCCTGAAAGTAACTTTTAGGGTTTCATGATGTGGTTTTTGAGTTGTTTTTCATTATTGAGAGAAGACCCTACGGTTTAAGTTCTCCCCTTTTGATGTTCTTCATCAACGTGGGTATTTTTGGTTTTGATTTTTTGATTTAATGTGAAATTTGGGTTATACCTATGTCCTGGAGTGTTCAAGTTCAATTCTGTAATATTTTATAAAAATCATGTTTTTCTAGATTTCCAAAATTTAACTTGAAGCCATATTTTTGAATTTTTCACTTTAGATTGGTTTTATTTAATTTTATCCCAATTTTATTTTAATCATGAAACCTTAGGAATGGTATGATCATATTTGAAAGTTCTGGATCAATCAGGCTATTCGTATAAAAAAACCATACACTTTTGTCTTTTTTGTGATTTTTCATGATTTTTATAGCAAGCCTTTTTTCTTTGAAAAACATGAACAATGCCTGGCAACCACCTTGTGTGAATGAATAGGGGTGCCTAACACGTTCCCCTGTTCATAACCTAATCCCCTTACCTATCTCTGGTTATTTTTTTAGAGGGTTATTTTTACCCTAAATTTGCCTTGTTGAGCTTATTTGATATTTTGGTGTCCATTCATACCTAAAAGAATGGTAGCGACTCTGTGTTTTTAACCAATCTTGTGTGATGATCAGGAAGTCATTGAATTGATTTTTTCCATGTCTCACACCGACATAAAATTTTGGATACAAAGCAAAATATGTCGGATACAAAAAAAAGCTTCTCTGCACAGCTTCTACATAGCACTGACCCTTGTCTGCACAAGCAATACTTATTTACATGTAATATCATTTAAGTAAATATCATCGTATTTTTTAATCTCCATTTACTTAAGATATTACATGAAAATAAGCATACACCCCCCATTTGAATCCATTAAAAATAGTTCCAGACCCAAATTCCAAGTGAATAAAAAGTCAACTTTCCAGTTCAAGGCAAAATTCCGATTTTTCAGGACCGGTAAAAAGATTCAACATGTTAATACCAAGGTATTCGTCAAGATTTAAAATCTCAAAAAATTCATTTATGCAATAACATTGCTAAAAACCTAATTACCAGGAAAAATTATCTTGAAATCTTGCTTTAAAAAATATTTCATTTTCTGGGGTCAAAAGTCAACAAAATTCAACCGGAAAAAGTTTGACTTTGCACAAAAGATTGAATTCGGGCCTTTTCCTTTGCGGTTTTGGATTCAAATGGGTTAAGGATCTCAAACCCAATGCAAAGAATTGAAAATTCCAATAAAATATTTCTCTCCTTCAAGATTTATAAAAAATCGTGCAATTTTGGGGTGTCTACAGTCTTTGCAAAACTGAACAAGATATTCTTGGCCATGACAGAGAATCAAGACATGTAGAAAATGACAAAATGAAGAACTGATGGGCGAATTGGCCCCTTTGTAATTTTTATTTCCCACTTTTGTAAATAGAATAGGATAGGTTTGCAAGCCCCTTTGAGGCACCGAACAGCGCTGAGAGTACCTTCTCGCCAAGAGCACCTCCTCCCTCCTTCCTTCACCATTCCTCCCATCCCTTTACCAACCCTGTGGCCAACCTACTAAAAAGAAAAAGAAAAAAAAACTGTCCTTAAAAGTTTGGATCAAAGTCTGAAATTATCTAAAAAGCTTCAATAGAACAAATGTAAGAAGAAAAGGACATTGTTGAACGCCTTGCATCAACACCCAAACAAGTTGACGAGCTCAAAACTAATTTTATCTTTTTTCAAAAACATGTCAAAAATTAAATATTGAGGACCCGCTCCCTGGAAAACCCAATAAGGGTAGGGAGGCTCCAAAGCCAGGAAGTGACACCCCGATCGGCACTTCCCATTCATTGAATTCACAAAAGGAATTGAGCTCGTCGACCATGTTGGCAGAAATGAAAGGTGCAAAAATAAGGTTCTTTTTCTTCTTTGCCATTCATCCCCAAGGTGATTCCGACAAAGAGGGGCAGCTGCCAACACCTCATTTTTGCCCACCGGAAGCGCCTAAAATGAAAACCCTAACTGAAAAGTCAAACCATGAGGGGTTAAAAATTTGACTTTTTATCTTGTGCAAATTAGCCATCATGTTTCTTACCAATGGATAGAGGATTCCGATATGATTCTAACGCAATTGATTTTGCTCGAATCGGAGTCCAAATGAAGAAGTTATGGGCCGGTCAAACCTAAGGGGAGCGGAAATCGGCTTTATCCTAACCCCAGATCAGCTGTCCAAATTTACCCCAGTAGAAAGAGCATCTCGACACGATTTCAACGCAACTAAGTTTACTGGAATCGGAGTCTCGAATAGAAAGTTATGAGCAGAACCGGCTCCCTAGGAGTAGTTTTGCCTTTCTGCTAAAAGCTGAATCAACTGCTCAATTTTATCCCGATGGATAGAGATTTCTGATACGATTCCAACAAAATTGAGTTTGCTGGAATCAGAGTCCAGATGAAGGATTTATGGGCAGAGCAAGTCCCGGGGAGCAGAAATTGACTTTCTGCTCAAACCCATATTGTCTGCTATTTCTGTCCCAAAGGAAAAAGCGTCTTGATACGATTCGAACGCAACCAAGTTTGTTGGAATCGGAGTCCCGGATAGAAAGTTATGAGCAAAACTGGCTTCGGGGTAGCAATTTTGCACTTCTACTAAAAACCCGAATTTGCTACCAAATTCTAGCTCAATGGATAGAGAATCTCGAGTTGATTCCAATGCCACTAAGTTTGCCAAAATCGGACACTAGATGAAAGAATTATGGGTAGTCAAAGTTTTGATAAAACTGCCCACGTGGCAAAGAATAAAGAAAGAACAATAAAATAAAAAATCTTGAATTAAATAATAATATTTTTATAAAATATCTAATTAAGGCATTTAAATTAAATGAAAAAGAAAATAAAAAAAACCAAAAGCACATGTGCGTCTAAACAAAAGAAAAAATCCATGAATAAAATAATAGTAAAACCGTAAAAATCAAATAATTTAAATAAATAAAAAAAATGTGGATAAGCGCACATGGAGAATGCACTGTCCCCCTGAGTTGGCAGATGAGAATGAAAAATAATTTAAAAAAAGGCATCATGTGAAAGTATTCTCATTTTAGTCATATAGGATAAAAGGTTCATTGCCTCTCCAATCTTCTTAGCCCTCCTTCATCCCTACCTTGACTCCGACGACCAGTGAAGATTTCTACTTCTCTTCCATCTTCATACCTGATTTCATTTCCCATCTTACCCCTCAACCATTTCTTCATCCCTTTCTCCTCTTTTGATTACTTGAAGACAAAGGAGAAGTCACTTTCGAACCAAAAGAGGTCTCTAAGGTTGCTGTTCACATCACTTAAGAGACCACTACAGTTTAGAGACAAAGGTGAGATTAAGGTAAACCTTGTTCCATTCTTTTGTTTTACATATATCATGATCAAGTTAATTTAAATGTGGCTTATTTTATACTTGTGGGTATTTACTTATTGATGTTTACTTCTTACCATTTTGTTTCCTTTACATGCTATTGAGATCCCCTTTGATTTGAGAAGGGATCTTTATGCGACATTAATGGGAGGAGAGTAGTATTTTCAAGGTAAAAAGGAGTCACCCGATTAGACATCTGTTGTATCCCATAACTTTCCCCTCTCTCCCTTCCTTTAACAAGTAGTATTCATTTTATGTTGTGATTGTTGAATCATTTATGATTATGCATGCATAAGAGAGCATTACACACACATCAGGTCACTTCCTTTCATCCTTTGTTTTAAACTTATTTCTTCTTTTTTAAAACTAACCCATTGTTAAATTGCTTTTTGGACATAAAAGAAGTTTCACAACCATCTTTACGAGGCATACATATAGGCATCTTGAATCATATTTTTTTTGTGTACTTTTATGAACAATAAATAGTATAAGGTATGGCATATTCCCTAACCCATCTGCACCTATCATTTACATTACTTTTAGCACTTCAAGTCCTTTCCTTTAAAGCATGATCACTTCATTAGTTTTATTTTTAGTTTGCTGTTTTAAAACACACATGCATACCTTTTATTTTGTTAGTTGTAGATGTTCCATGTTGTTAATTTTAGTTGATTAATGTTGTTTAAATGGATCGATGGATTGAAGCTTGCATGAGGCTTTCCAAGCCCTTTTATCTTTTTCCTCCTTGGGATAAAGGGAGGGATCATTTCCACCATTAAATAGAGATCCCTAGAGTCTCTATTTTAAAGATCCAGAGAGGGTTCAAAGAGGAGAATCCTCCATTCTTCACTGTTTCATGAAATGGGAAGTTTGGGTTAATAGTAAACATTTGGACCACTATAAGCGTGCTTCGGAACCAACAGAAGTCGACGGACGTCCCAGAGGAGCCGGCGATCAAAACCACGCCGGAGATTTGGTCGATTTCGAGTTTTGGGTTGAATCGCACTGGATCTGCGGTTAGACCCGATCCGTAAGGTAAGTGCGGTCAGGCCCCAAAAATCCATTTTTGATGAACTCGGTCAGATCTGATCCGACCCATTTTAACACAAAGTGGACCAATTGGGCTGTTTGGGTCAACTCAAGCTCATTTTGAGACTTGGGCCCATTAGGGCCCACCAAGGCTTTGTGGGCCTTCCAACGGGGCCCACATACAATTCAGCCCGAACTAAGGCCCGTTTTCGATGAATGGACCCAATGCCACTTTGTTAATTACCCGTGGGCCAAGTCCAAGCCCAATGGGCCTTAAAGGAGCTTAAACCCACTTAATTAATTTGTATTTTTAATTAACCCCAAAATTAGAATAACCTAATCCAATAAGGGTTGCCTAATAACCCTAATGGGCCTTGGGCTTAGCTAAAGCCCAACTTGGATTCCAATGGGCCTTCCAACGGGGCCCATATCCAACCCACTTAACTAAATACAATAAAAAGATAAAAATCAATTAAATAAAAGGGGTCCACACCTTCAAAAGGTCCCCACTCAGACTTAATCAAATACATGCTGGATTAGGATAAGGGTGAGTTAGAGTTGACTCGATAACTAGGAAGACTCAAGGGACCCGTCAAACCGACGGGCAGGCCAGGGTGTCTTCGGACTTCCCTAGACTGTAACTGAGAGCTTAGCCGAAATCTTGATAAACTGCAGACCAACAATTTAGACAAACCCAGGCACCCAGGTGTCCACGTGCACCCCATCAGATGGTGGCAACTCCCTTTTCCTAATTTATCCTTCGGAGGTATGCACCGAACAAACCCGTGTGCCCTGCTGTGCAATTTCGCCACGCACAGGTGCCATTATCGGAGCCTCTCTTTCATTCTCCAGTAAGACTTCCCTGAGACATTATTCTTCTCTGTTAAAATCCAGTAGCCTGATATAACCTTCGACATTTACTAAATCCGATGATCCAACTTATGTTGCTGATATCCAAGTTCACATGCATAAAGAGGGGGTGTGTTTGCGTGGACTGTCTTATTAATCATCTCTGGCTAACCTGGGAAAACCTTAGGATGAGAAGAAAAAGACGGTTCCTAACCTGGGAAAACCTTAGATGAGGAGAAAAAGACGGTTCCTAACCTGAGAAACCTTAGGATGAGGCGGAGAAAAAGGATTGTCTTCTTCATCATGACTTAACTTCAAACCCCAGCAGCAGTTGTCTTGCCTTGCTCAATCCTAAGATTTCGGTGAACCAATATGAATTCCAATCTTCATACTTCGTTTACAAGAACCAACAAAAGCCCCTGTTTCCGCCTGTTGTTTGTTGCTATTAATTCTCTATTTCTGCTATCATTATTTTTTTTTTGTTTTCGGGCATATCATCACTATCAAACCTTTCTAAGTTTTCCAGTGTTCTATGCTTCTAGTTTAATTTTCTTCCTATTGCATATCATTATTTTTCATTTGCCTCATCCTCTCCCTATTCCATTTTCTCCTGATCACATTGGAGTTCTCTCATCTCTGTTTTGGCTATTCTTACTGGAGAATGATGAGAGGTTGCGAAAATAGAGTTCCTGCCCATTTGATTTTAATGAAGAGGCATTAACACGTCATGGATGACGTGGTCATAAGCTCCACGCGGCGACATCCAATTTGAGCAGGCAGCTTCTGCGGCCAAAAAGAGCAGCAGACGGTGTCAACCCGGTGTTTGGAGGCGTGGGGCCCCATCTTGATACTAGCATGCGTCCATACGTTTCACGATGGTACCAAACTGTCTTCCTATTTTCCCTTACTATTTCTTCTGCATTTATTCTTGCATTTTGAAAAAGAAACTGCCATGTGAAGTATGTAATGGTTGGAGTTTTTTCAAAAGGAAAACCAATTACAAAGAAAAATTCCTTAAGGCCCCGTTTGGATAGCAAGAGAATACAAGAAATCGAAATAAAATAGGTTTTTCTCGCTTCTTAGGTGCATTTGGATGATGCTAACCTAGTCATCGTCTTCCTTCAACCAAATCAGCCCTATGCATCTGGTTCGACAAATACAAGTGGCTTTGGTGACGATATCAAAGATAAGAGATAACCGCACAACGAAATAAAATGCTTTACAAAGAAGTAGAGCATGGCAACCAAGGTAATGACTCGAACGTTGTGATGAAGATCAGTTATCTACAATGGAGATTTGGAATCCGACAATCGGAATAAGAATGGATTAGGTTTTGAAATCTTCTCTCTCTAATGAGTGTACCTCCCGTTAACTTGCTATGTATTATATTTTACTCACTATTCTAGTATTTAATCCCCACCACACACCTCTCTCTCGATTCATCACTCAATGCATCGCCTCTTACCAGTGGCGGAACCACTTTATAGCTGGGGGGGGGGGGCGCAATTGCCCCCCCTAGCTTTTATTTTTTAATTAAAATATATATATATATATATTTTATATGTTTTAATTAAAATTTATGTTTTGTCCCCTCTAAAATTTATGGTCCCCGCCCCCAACCTAACCCATTGAAATTTCTATATTTCATGAGAACCCCCTCTAAAAGAAGTTTCACAACCATCTTTACGAGGCATACATATAGGCATCTTGAATCATATTTTTTTTGTGTACTTTTATGAACAATAAATAGTATAAGGTATGGCATATTCCCTAACCCATCTGCACCTATCATTTACATTACTTTTAGCACTTCAAGTCCTTTCCTTTAAAGCATGATCACTTCATTAGTTTTATTTTTAGTTTGCTGTTTTAAAACACACATGCATACCTTTTATTTTGTTAGTTGTAGATGTTCCATGTTGTTAATTTTAGTTGATTAATGTTGTTTAAATGGATCGATGGATTGAAGCTTGCATGAGGCTTTCCAAGCCCTTTTATCTTTTTCCTCCTTGGGATAAAGGGAGGGATCATTTCCACCATTAAATAGAGATCCCTAGAGTCTCTATTTTAAAGATCCAGAGAGGGTTCAAAGAGGAGAATCCTCCATTCTTCACTGTTTCATGAAATGGGAAGTTTGGGTTAATAGTAAACATTTGGACCACTATAAGCGTGCTTCGGAACCAACAGAAGTCGACGGATGTCCCAGAGGAGCCGGCGATCAAAACCACGCCGGAGATTTGGTCGATTTCGAGTTTTGGGTTGAATCGCACTGGATCTGCGGTTAGACCCGATCCGTAAGGTAAGTGCGGTCAGGCCCCAAAAATCCATTTTTGATGAACTCGGTCAGATCTGATCCGACCCATTTTAACACAAAGTGGACCAATTGGGCTGTTTGGGTCAACTCAAGCTCATTTTGAGACTTGGGCCCATTAGGGCCCACCAAGGCTTTGTGGGCCTTCCAACGGGGCCCACATACAATTCAGCCCGAACTAAGGCCCGTTTTCGATGAATGGACCCAATGCCACTTTGTTAATTACCCGTGGGCCAAGTCCAAGCCCAATGGGCCTTAAAGGAGCTTAAACCCACTTAATTAATTTGTATTTTTAATTAACCCCAAAATTAGAATAACCTAATCCAATAAGGGTTGCCTAATAACCCTAATGGGCCTTGGGCTTAGCTAAAGCCCAACTTGGATTCCAATGGGCCTTCCAACGGGGCCCATATCCAACCCACTTAACTAAATACAATAAAAAGATAAAAATCAATTAAATAAAAGGGGTCCACACCTTCAAAAGGTCCCCACTCAGACTTAATCAAATACATGCTGGATTAGGATAAGGGTGAGTTAGAGTTGACTCGATAACTAGGAAGACTCAAGGGACCCGTCAAACCGACGGGCAGGCCAGGGTGTCTTCGGACTTCCCTAGACTGTAACTGAGAGCTTAGCCGAAATCTTGATAAACTGCAGACCAACAATTTAGACAAACCCAGGCACCCAGGTGTCCACGTGCACCCCATCAGATGGTGGCAACTCCCTTTTCCTAATTTATCCTTCGGAGGTATGCACCGAACAAACCCGTGTGCCCTGCTGTGCAATTTCGCCACGCACAGGTGCCATTATCGGAGCCTCTCTTTCATTCTCCAGTAAGACTTCCCTGAGACATTATTCTTCTCTGTTAAAATCCAGTAGCCTGATATAACCTTCGACATTTACTAAATCCGATGATCCAACTTATGTTGCTGATATCCAAGTTCACATGCATAAAGAGGGGGTGTGTTTGCGTGGACTGTCTTATTAATCATCTCTGGCTAACCTGGGAAAACCTTAGGATGAGAAGAAAAAGACGGTTCCTAACCTGGGAAAACCTTAGATGAGGAGAAAAAGACGGTTCCTAACCTGAGAAACCTTAGGATGAGGCGGAGAAAAAGGATTGTCTTCTTCATCATGACTTAACTTCAAACCCCAGCAGCAGTTGTCTTGCCTTGCTCAATCCTAAGATTTCGGTGAACCAATATGAATTCCAATCTTCATACTTCGTTTACAAGAACCAACAAAAGCCCCTGTTTCCGCCTGTTGTTTGTTGCTATTAATTCTCTATTTCTGCTATCATTATTTTTTTTTTGTTTTCGGGCATATCATCACTATCAAACCTTTCTAAGTTTTCCAGTGTTCTATGCTTCTAGTTTAATTTTCTTCCTATTGCATATCATTATTTTTCATTTGCCTCATCCTCTCCCTATTCCATTTTCTCCTGATCACATTGGAGTTCTCTCATCTCTGTTTTGGCTATTCTTACTGGAGAATGATGAGAGGTTGCGAAAATAGAGTTCCTGCCCATTTGATTTTAATGAAGAGGCATTAACACGTCATGGATGACGTGGTCATAAGCTCCACGCGGCGACATCCAATTTGAGCAGGCAGCTTCTGCGGCCAAAAAGAGCAGCAGACGGTGTCAACCCGGTGTTTGGAGGCGTGGGGCCCCATCTTGATACTAGCATGCGTCCATACGTTTCACGATGGTACCAAACTGTCTTCCTATTTTCCCTTACTATTTCTTCTGCATTTATTCTTGCATTTTGAAAAAGAAACTGCCATGTGAAGTATGTAATGGTTGGAGTTTTTTCAAAAGGAAAACCAATTACAAAGAAAAATTCCTTAAGGCCCCGTTTGGATAGCAAGAGAATACAAGAAATCGAAATAAAATAGGTTTTTCTCGCTTCTTAGGTGCATTTGGATGATGCTAACCTAGTCATCGTCTTCCTTCAACCAAATCAGCCCTATGCATCTGGTTCGACAAATACAAGTGGCTTTGGTGACGATATCAAAGATAAGAGATAACCGCACAACGAAATAAAATGCTTTACAAAGAAGTAGAGCATGGCAACCAAGGTAATGACTCGAACGTTGTGATGAAGATCAGTTATCTACAATGGAGATTTGGAATCCGACAATCGGAATAAGAATGGATTAGGTTTTGAAATCTTCTCTCTCTAATGAGTGTACCTCCCGTTAACTTGCTATGTATTATATTTTACTCACTATTCTAGTATTTAATCCCCACCACACACCTCTCTCTCGATTCATCACTCAATGCATCGCCTCTTACCAGTGGCGGAACCACTTTATAGCTGGGGGGGGGGGCGCAATTGCCCCCCCTAGCTTTTATTTTTTAATTAAAATATATATATATATATATTTTATATGTTTTAATTAAAATTTATGTTTTGTCCCCTCTAAAATTTATGGTCCCCGCCCCCAACCTAACCCATTGAAATTTCTATATTTCATGAGAACCCCCTCTAAAAGAAGTTTCACAACCATCTTTACGAGGCATACATATAGGCATCTTGAATCATATTTTTTTTGTGTACTTTTATGAACAATAAATAGTATAAGGTATGGCATATTCCCTAACCCATCTGCACCTATCATTTACATTACTTTTAGCACTTCAAGTCCTTTCCTTTAAAGCATGATCACTTCATTAGTTTTATTTTTAGTTTGCTGTTTTAAAACACACATGCATACCTTTTATTTTGTTAGTTGTAGATGTTCCATGTTGTTAATTTTAGTTGATTAATGTTGTTTAAATGGATCGATGGATTGAAGCTTGCATGAGGCTTTCCAAGCCCTTTTATCTTTTTCCTCCTTGGGATAAAGGGAGGGATCATTTCCACCATTAAATAGAGATCCCTAGAATCTCTATTTTAAAGATCCAGAGAGGGTTCAAAGAGGAGAATCCTCCATTCTTCACTGTTTCATGAAATGGGAAGTTTGGGTTAATAGTAAACATTTGGACCACTATAAGCGTGCTTCGGAACCAACAGAAGTCGACGGACGTCCCAGAGGAGCCGGCGATCAAAACCACGCCGGAGATTTGGTCGATTTCGAGTTTTGGGTTGAATCGCACTGGATCTGCGGTTAGACCCGATCCGTAAGGTAAGTGCGGTCAGGCCCCAAAAATCCATTTTTGATGAACTCGGTCAGATCTGATCCGACCCATTTTAACACAAAGTGGACCAATTGGGCTGTTTGGGTCAACTCAAGCTCATTTTGAGACTTGGGCCCATTAGGGCCCACCAAGGCTTTGTGGGCCTTCCAACGGGGCCCACATACAATTCAGCCCGAACTAAGGCCCGTTTTCGATGAATGGACCCAATGCCACTTTGTTAATTACCCGTGGGCCAAGTCCAAGCCCAATGGGCCTTAAAGGAGCTTAAACCCACTTAATTAATTTGTATTTTTAATTAACCCCAAAATTAGAATAACCTAATCCAATAAGGGTTGCCTAATAACCCTAATGGGCCTTGGGCTTAGCTAAAGCCCAACTTGGATTCCAATGGGCCTTCCAACGGGGCCCATATCCAACCCACTTAACTAAATACAATAAAAAGATAAAAATCAATTAAATAAAAGGGGTCCACACCTTCAAAAGGTCCCCACTCAGACTTAATCAAATACATGCTGGATTAGGATAAGGGTGAGTTAGAGTTGACTCGATAACTAGGAAGACTCAAGGGACCCGTCAAACCGACGGGCAGGCCAGGGTGTCTTCGGACTTCCCTAGACTGTAACTGAGAGCTTAGCCGAAATCTTGATAAACTGCAGACCAACAATTTAGACAAACCCAGGCACCCAGGTGTCCACGTGCACCCCATCAGATGGTGGCAACTCCCTTTTCCTAATTTATCCTTCGGAGGTATGCACCGAACAAACCCGTGTGCCCTGCTGTGCAATTTCGCCACGCACAGGTGCCATTATCGGAGCCTCTCTTTCATTCTCCAGTAAGACTTCCCTGAGACATTATTCTTCTCTGTTAAAATCCAGTAGCCTGATATAACCTTCGACATTTACTAAATCCGATGATCCAACTTATGTTGCTGATATCCAAGTTCACATGCATAAAGAGGGGGTGTGTTTGCGTGGACTGTCTTATTAATCATCTCTGGCTAACCTGGGAAAACCTTAGGATGAGAAGAAAAAGACGGTTCCTAACCTGGGAAAACCTTAGATGAGGAGAAAAAGACGGTTCCTAACCTGAGAAACCTTAGGATGAGGCGGAGAAAAAGGATTGTCTTCTTCATCATGACTTAACTTCAAACCCCAGCAGCAGTTGTCTTGCCTTGCTCAATCCTAAGATTTCGGTGAACCAATATGAATTCCAATCTTCATACTTCGTTTACAAGAACCAACAAAAGCCCCTGTTTCCGCCTGTTGTTTGTTGCTATTAATTCTCTATTTCTGCTATCATTATTTTTTTTTTGTTTTCGGGCATATCATCACTATCAAACCTTTCTAAGTTTTCCAGTGTTCTATGCTTCTAGTTTAATTTTCTTCCTATTGCATATCATTATTTTTCATTTGCCTCATCCTCTCCCTATTCCATTTTCTCCTGATCACATTGGAGTTCTCTCATCTCTGTTTTGGCTATTCTTACTGGAGAATGATGAGAGGTTGCGAAAATAGAGTTCCTGCCCATTTGATTTTAATGAAGAGGCATTAACACGTCATGGATGACGTGGTCATAAGCTCCACGCGGCGACATCCAATTTGAGCAGGCAGCTTCTGCGGCCAAAAAGAGCAGCAGACGGTGTCAACCCGGTGTTTGGAGGCGTGGGGCCCCATCTTGATACTAGCATGCGTCCATACGTTTCACGATGGTACCAAACTGTCTTCCTATTTTCCCTTACTATTTCTTCTGCATTTATTCTTGCATTTTGAAAAAGAAACTGCCATGTGAAGTATGTAATGGTTGGAGTTTTTTCAAAAGGAAAACCAATTACAAAGAAAAATTCCTTAAGGCCCCGTTTGGATAGCAAGAGAATACAAGAAATCGAAATAAAATAGGTTTTTCTCGCTTCTTAGGTGCATTTGGATGATTGAGAAACTGTGGGGCCCACTGTTTCTTGAGAGAATAAAAGATGATAATGGCTTCATTTTGTTTCCTGCACAAAGAGATCGGATTCTGCGTTCGTGAGAAAACCAAGCACGCAAACTTACCAACGATACCCTTTTTCAATATAATAGATATCTTCTTCAACGATACTTTTCCCGGCTTCAAGAACTCGGTCGAGGACATGACAGGGATCTACAAAGCACCTTTATGCTGTCCACAAAACGTCTTTCTGTTGTAACCGCACTCTTGATCGGATTTTTTGAGTTGTTTGATGAAGATGGGGTTAGGAACTCAACGCTCACCACTAAACTCTCCATCCTTACCGACATAGATTGGAAGGTGACCCTCCGGATGATTCTAAAGGATGTTGATCTCTGTTGCTCACTTTATTTCTACTTGTTATTCAACTCAGAGAAATAGCGACAGAGAGCGTTTATTTCTACTTGTTCTTTGACTTAGAGAAATAATGACAGGGGGAGAGAGAGAGAGAGAGAGAGAGAGAGAGAGAGAGAAATAAATTGTGTAAGAGGTTGTGGTGGAACCAGGACTCCAAATCTGAGGGGGCAAAAAAAATTTTCAATTAACACTTCTCATGAAATATAGAAATTTCAATGAGTTGGGGGGACAAACTAGAAATTTTAGAGGGGGTTCTCATGAAATATAGAAATTTCAATGGGTTAGGTTGGGGGCGGGGACCATAAATTTTAGAGGGGACAAAACATAAATTTTAATTAAAACATATAAAATATATATATATATATATTTTAATTAAAAAATAAAAGCTAGGGGGGGCAATTGCGCCCCCCCCCCCCCCCCAGCTATAAAGTGGTTCCGCCACTGGTAAGAGGCGATGCATTGAGTGATGAATCGAGAGAGAGGTGTGTGGTGGGGATTAAATACTAGAATAGTGAGTAAAATATAATACATAGCAAGTTAACGGGAGGTACACTCATTAGAGAGAGAAGATTTCAAAACCTAATCCATTCTTATTCCGATTGTCGGATTCCAAATCTCCATTGTAGATAACTGATCTTCATCACAACGTTCGAGTCATTACCTTGGTTGCCATGCTCTACTTCTTTGTAAAGCATTTTATTTCGTTGTGCGGTTATCTCTTATCTTTGATATCGTCACCAAAGCCACTTGTATTTGTCGAACCAGATGCATAGGGCTGATTTGGTTGAAGGAAGACGATGACTAGGTTAGCACGTGCAGTTACGTGCACAATACAACTCAAATATTTTGTTTTCATTATTTATTGTTTTTGATAATTCTTAGACTTTCATTAAATTTTTTATATATTGCTTTTAAAAGTTTTCATAATTATTAAAAATTTTATTATTGTATATTCACTAAAAATATTAATATTAATTTTGTAATGACAAACTAATAACTAGGAGGTTCGAGTTATAGACTCCCGAGTTAATAGGATTGTTGAGGCTTTTTAACACTAGTTAGTTGTAAGGAAAAAAAAAAAGTAGAAGCCAAGCATAAATGTGAGGGTAGGATTGGTATTGCATTTAAGATTCTAATAACTTTCTTGTTATCCAAACAACAAATTCTAGTTCTTCAGTAAAACTATAAAATTTTCTTTTAACATCCAAATAGAATTAGGAAAATTACTTTCCAGTTTCTTTTATTTCACTCTTCTTTTACTTTTTTTTCTCACATGATTTTCTTGCAACCCATCCAAACGGAGCCTAACCGTCAAGAGTTTTATTAGATGAACACAGTTCTTGCAAAACCCGGTCCTGTAAAGGGGGACTCGCATCCTCCGCAGCGGAGGCTGCATACAACCTCTCATATGGAGAGGGTGGGCCCCACCATTCATTTGGGGGCCCACAGCCTTCATGTGAGAGGCTGTATGCAGCCTTCGCTGCAACAATGTCCATCCTACTATAAAGGGATACTAGCAGAATGCACGTGCAGTACTGCACGTATGTTGTTTGGAAGTACGTGACATCCATGTTTGTCATTTTGCCTTTGGAAGAAGTTTATAACTGATTTTATTGTGTAGATTGTATATAAAATTGACGTTGTTTTCGTTTACAGGAACTTTATCCAAAAAGAAAAGAGAAAGCAAGAAATAAAATAAGGAAAATAAAACCCCAACATTCTTTAGAAGCAATCACGCACAATGTCTTGGAAACTATATGCACCAAGAATGAAATAACAATTTGTTGATATTTTAAAGCAAACACCAAATTTGTTGACATAACGACTATATGTTGTACTTGTAGCAACAACCTTTTGGATTCGCAAATGAGACTATTCCCACTGTAAAATAAGTAATGGCTGAGTCTAATCTATTATCATTAAAAAATAACAATAGAGTAGATTCTGCACTATAATGTAAAATAAAAAATAAAAAAAAATTGAAAGTTAAAGATGAAATGAAAAATATTCCTAATTTCTATTACATGGCGTTTTGTGGAAAAGGTTAAAATCATGTTCTAACCTTCCAATGTATGCTTCCGAGGTGCCAATGGACCTTGAAAAAATACACCCAATGACATATCAAGCCCCATTCTCAATAAATATGGTGCAAATACACAAAACAAAGATCAACATATACCTCAAGAACTACCCTATTGAGCAATATCTACATCACGAACATCAGATGCATAATTCTCATTTATGGTCCAAAAGCATTGGTATGTTCACTGCTTCTCATCAAATAGTGAAAAAAAAGGGGAGGAAAAGGTTGCTTAGCACTTAAGGAAACAGATAGAAAGAAGAAATCTGGGAATGTCCATAGCACCATGTTACTAACGTTATTGTGTAAAAGAGATCATAAACCCATCATCCTTCATTAGTTGATAACTTGATATAGGAACATTAATCATGTCAATCTATTGATTAGGCAATCTCCTAGGCAAGGATGCCTACATTTCAAAAGGGCATTCAATTTATTGCTAATGCCAACATATTGTTCTGGTATGTGATTTATATGCATCTGAGAATGAGTAATTGGAGATTACCAAGGAAAATCGAAATTTCTATAAGCATAAAGTAATTCTGCTGAACATGAAAACCTAATTGACAAAAATAATTTAATCCCTCTTGAAGTATGAGAAAGGAAATTTGAAAGCATGAGCAGATAAATGTCACTATCATAAAATGAGGGCAAAATACACTGTGTAAAACTTAAAAGGTAGGCCACCGGTGAAACCTTGGTTATACAAAAGACTTGACAGTAACCAGGTTTCTACAGGTGTGTTCATAGAAAATAGCAGCACCACTCAGAGGATCAACTCCTTGAGAAAAATCTATTAAAATATCATTTTCAACATGGTAATAGTATTTACCTCCTCTTCGCTCCAAGAAACTGAGCTCAGCCAAAACCCTCACAATCAAATTTTGGTTTGTAATATACCGTTTCCTTTTTTAACCAAAGGCCAACCACTACCATCCCTAGTCATATGTATCCTCTTTAGAAAACTCCTCCATGAAGCCTATTACAAACTTTACATGACATTTGCTGGGACGAAATATGACAAATAAAAAAATCAGCTTCTAATAGAAAATATTGCAATATTAATATTTTGGACACAATATCCAGAATAGTAAAATTCTAGTAACTCTATAATGCATGCTCAATCATTATTGCAGTAGACACCATCCAATAGTTCCTGATTGGTAGGACATGATTCAATCACTCTTGGAAAGTTTGCAAAGCTTTGTCGTATAACTTCATGCAAAACTGGACTTCTCCTTTCCTTTGTAATCTTGAGAAAATGTTTGATCAAGCACAATATACTTCTTAGCATCCTTCATACCTTCAGTTCATGTTTCCAGTTTTGCTTTGTTATCGTACACCTACAGTACATAAAAGTAACTCAATTAAAAAAAACTGATCCTTTAAAAAGAAAATGTAATGATGTAACCTATGGATAGATGCAATACATTTTTTTTATAGATAGACATAAACTAGTAATTAAGGCTTTGTTGGGACATTCTTTTAATGAAGAGGCATTTGCTATGAAACCAAACAAAAGAGAAATAAAATATGGAACTTAAGCTACAAATAAATAATGTAAATAAAGAGAAATTCTTAAAAAATATGAATATCAATAAGATAGACTTGCCAACATTTTTTTAAATTACTAACTACATACTCTTTAAGCAAGTATCGTGCTAACATTCAAGAAACTTCAAGATTTTAAAGATTATCGCAATGAAATACTCAAAAAAATCTATGTGACAATCCCGACCAAGTATACTCTTGTAATAAAAGACTCATAAAAATCTAAATCTGTTGTCACTTGTTTTACATCCTATAATGCTGTCTCTTTGATGTTTTTCTTTCAAATATCATCTTTCCAAGTATTTCAATCCATTCATTTCAATACCCTCCATCTATAATCCAAATTTTATTGTTAAATTACTACAGTTCCCAACTCCGACGGAGAATTTGTGTAAAATTTTGCAAAGTCATTTTATCATTCATTCAGGAAAGGATAAATAACAAACTGGAAAAATGTTTGATTATGTCCTATTTGGCATATACACTCATATTGCTTTACAAAACAACTCAGTAAGATAATAAGAAAAGCACTAAAGAAATAAGAACTGCTACTACCCTAGAATCTGACAAACTCGAGGAATTTATGATTCTTAATAAAGCATCAACATAACAGGAGATCCAGCTCCTTGTGCTGAATTGGATCCAACTTCCTCATGGTCAAACAATGCGACCATTCTAACACCTTCCTCGTTGTCAAGACTACTTCGGGATGATGTATCAACTTAATGCCTGAACAGGAATCTAGGAACTTATGACAATGATTTCTTAAACTGAAATAACAAACACAGCAAAATATTTAGACTTTTTCCATGAACAACAATGTAAAGCAGCAGTACTGAGAAAGGTTCTAAAACTCAGACTCAATCTCAGTATCAGCCAGTCCTGAGTCCAAGTTAACTCCGCCAATATGAGTAGTATCGGCCAACCCAGCTAGCACTTAAAAACTAAATCATAAAGCCGATATCTTCGTTTGTTCATTTTGTTTAAAAAAAAAAAGGAAAAGGAAAAAGAAAAACAACGCCTCAATCCGAGAAGAGGAGAAGACCAGCTCTAGAAGAATGGGATTCCATCAGGGAGCTGTCATTGTAACACACATATGTACATCCTCTTCACTAAAAGGAAGAGTTGGTGGTTAGAAGAAGAGGAGTTAAATGTAGACATATATTCAACACATGCTACAAACAAAATTTCAAAATTGTAAACAGAGATCAGCACCCTAAGCCACTGCCACTGAAGTTTGAAGCTTCAATAGAAGAGGAATCCAAGAAAAAATTGTGATTGTTTGCAAGGAATGACCAATCATGATTAAAATTTTGAAGGAAGCATCTAAGGTCTATGCTGGCCTATCTTCCTGCCCCAATCCTATTAGTGTTGTATAACTTGCGAAAAGAAGATTTTATTTAAAGCTTATGATATTATTGCAAACATCAAATTAAACCAATAAAAATACTCAATAGGACAAATTTACAAACATCAAATGTATCAAATTGTAAATGACATAAGCATAGAGACCAAGAGACTTCTAATATGATCACATTAGAAGCGTAATTTTCGTCTCTTAATGATTATGAGCAGGATCATATTATTTTTTGTTTATCATGTTCTAAAATAATCTCATATTAAAGGAAAATTTGACCAGTAATTATTTTTTATGCTCTTAGTACTATCATGTAAGTAATTATGATAATCGAATTATTTTTTATGCTCTTAGTACTATCCACGCTGCTTCAGAGCTCTCTTACTGAGCAAATTCAGCCTGATCAATGCTACATGTAAGATCCAGCCTCAAAATCATTGTCATCAACTAAGATAATCCATCAAAAGAGCCTGCATCACAAATCAAATCCACATGGAATTACCTAGATCTCATTGGATCTATTTTACTCTGCAAAGCCAGTTGGTTATGGTGATGCTGTTATTGCAATTCAACATTCTGTCCCTGGGTAAAAGATGTTTCAGTAGGCTCGAGTTCGGGGCAGTTTGCACTGGTTTTTTCTACCCCTGCAATCAATCTGTTTATACCCCGATCATTTTCATTACGATTAGACGTATGGAGGAACATCTCTAGATTCCTCATGCCATTTTATTTATTGGATTTATTGAATAATTTGGGGCTTGGTGTGGTATAAATTTTTAGTGCAGGTAGCATATATAAGTAGGTTTGATGTCATATCATGCAAAAAAATACTTGGGATTGTGCCTAACCAATTGAAATTTCCTCTTTATGTTGAATTTTCTTTGTATGGAAAAAGTTAAATTCTGCAACTCCAGTCATTTTGGAAAGCGTGAGACCTCCCTTGTTCTTATTATTTTTTTTTAACATACACCGATCTCCCCTGTTTTTTACTTGATATACACTATTTAACACTTCATTAGATTAGTTGTGTTTACACTCCAAAATAGTACTATTTTTGTTTACTAAATAGTATTCCGTGGAAAAAGTTCATCCACCACGGAGAACAAAGGAAAGAGACGAAAAAACACAATATACGTTCAGAAAAACATTCCACAGCAAAGCAATTAAGAAAGTAGACTGAAACATAAAAAGGAAAAAGAAAGAAAGACATCTATAACTGACAGCATTGTAGGCTTTGAAATCGGCGAAAAACATTCCACACTAGAGCAATTAAGAAAGTAAATTGAAACATAAAAAGGAAAAAGAAACAAAGACCTCTATAATTGACGGTGTCGTAGGCTTTGAAATCGGTGAGGCGGAATGCAAAACGACTGCTGTCGAATAAGAGAGCCAGATGCGTTATGTCATCGAAGGTTTGCGTTGGGACGAAAAGACGAAAACCACTGTGACTGAGTTGGGGGAAACCACTGAAGATGATTGATATTGAGAATCTTGAAACAAAAACCTAAATTTTTTTTACGAACATGTGAAAATTGAAATCCGACAATAACCATAAGAATCAACATAAAAGATGCCTTAAATACCTATTAAGGGCTTCGGTCTCAATCCAAATCTGAACCCATTGAGTGTTTGAGAATGTTATACTCTTGCTGGAGTGACCGTATCGGCGAAGAGCATCCAATGATGGAGTATTTGTTCCTTGAAAATTAGAAGAAGAACGGCCCAACCTAATAAATGTCACTTTAAATCTCCAGGTACCAAGATTAAAAACTAAAGGGGATGTTAAGTGGTACCTTGAAATTTGAGAAAAAAATATGATTTGGTGGGTCGGAAATGAGAACAGTATCGACACCGACAATAGCAGGATCAAAGGGCTGAGTATGATGCGGCAGAGGAACTTTTCCGACGACGGCCTCTATCCTCCTCCGATGCAAATGTATGTTTTTTTGTGTGGGAATGGAATGTTGAGAAGTAGGGTTCTTTCGCGAAAACGATAATGCGTAATGGAGGCTTCTGTGAATGCTGTGGGTTAACCGGCAAGGTCTTCATCATGAAGGTAGATGGGAAGGAGCAAAGACGTGGGTGGGCAGTTGCAAAACTGTTTGCTAGGTTTTAGAGAGCGGACGAAAAGTTTTTGGCAATTATATCCCTGCATCATTTGATGGTGGCGTTTATTTGTGTGGGCAAAGGTAGAAAGAAATATAATGTAGCGGGGCCCACGTGCAGTACTGCACGCATGTAAAAAAGGGAGGAAGTAGTTTTAAAACTGCACATGAAGAGAGAATAAGTGGGGAGAAAGGAAATGGAGAGAGAAGAAGTGGGGTAGTTACAAACTAATTGTTTTTGAACGAAAATAGTGAGTTGAGACAGGTATAGCCCTATATTATAGAAACTAAACTATACAGGAGATGGGCATTTTGTGAAAGTTGTAACTTGTTGTTTGGCACGATTCCCAAAAAGGGCGCCTCGCTTTATATATAGTAGATAATATATAAAATTATCCTGTATAAGCTGTCCCATCAGACGATCGATGTCTTGTTGGATATGGATCGTTTGATAAACAATCAAAGCGTGATTAGCAACTTCGGTCAGCGATTTTCCTTACTAACGAAGCTTATTAAGGTCTAATGCACCGGATGGAATTACGAATGAGAAACAACGGATCATTAGGCTATTTCAAAAAGCGGAGAGAGATGGGACACAGGCGGGAAGAGCAGATCTTTACAATGTCATTTCCGTAAATACATTCTAGTTACAGCCCTAGTTCCCTAATCCTCTTCTTTATAAAACTGACGCGTTTCTACCGAGGATGATATCCTTGTCTCTTAGAATCTCGAATAGTAAGTCAGAAGCAGCGAACGTAACGATGGCAGGTTATCCACCACCCGGTGGTCCTCCTGGTTACGGCTACGGCCAGCCATACGGTGGCGGCCCCTATGGTGCGCCATCGGCGCCATACGCACCCGGGGAGAAACCCCCAAAAGACAACAAGCCCCACGGATACGGTGGCGCACCTCCCCCCGCAGCCGGGTATCCTCCATCGTCGCAACCGTACGGAAGCGCACCTCCCCCAGCAGCCGGGTATCCTCCATCGTCGCAACCGTACGGAAGCCCTCCATCGTCGCAACCGTACGGAAGCCCTCCAACGTCGCAACCGTACGGAAGCGCACCTCCCCCAGGAGCCGGGTATCCTCCACCGTCGCAACCATACGGAAGCCCCTTTGGTTCGCTTCTTCCGTCGACGTTCCCGCCGGGAACGGATCCCACCGTCGTGGCGTGCTTTCAGATGGCCGACCAGGACGGTAGTGGGTTCATCGACGACAAGGAGTTGCAGGGAGCGCTCTCCTCTTACAACCAAAGCTTTAGCATCAGGACCGTCCACCTCCTCATGTACCTCTTCACCAATTCCAACACCAGAAAGATCGGTGAGTTCTGACTCTGAGTCTTTGCTTATGGTATTGATTCATCCCTCCATTACGCACGTTAGCACATGCTAATATACGCCGTTGAGGGTTTTTTTTTTGGAAGGATAATTTATTTTCTTTCATTTTTTTATTTTCCCAAATGGTATTGGGTGGGACCCCATATCTTGCATGCACGACACGTTAGCAAGATGTGTTGGTAAATGCCTAAATGAGTTGTTGTGGCCAAAACTGAAACGGAAATCGGCATGGTTCGAGTCTATCGTGAGCCGTGAGCGAGGACTATCACATTTTCATCTGCAATAATCTCGTGTCCTTGCAAAATGACGTAAATGCCCTTCACGCGGCGATGACGACTGCAGTGTGACCGTATGACATTGTTCCAACCAAACTGAAATCATGCGGCTTTGAACCTTTTTCATATTCCAGAAATACCCTTTCATCTTTGATGTTATCCCCATCCCCGTCCCCTCGTGTCGTTTCATGCATCACGTTGCTGCGGTTAAGGCCTTAAGGGTCCGGATCCGAACTATGCTGATCTGGTCCGTCTATATTGGGGCCTACGTAAAGTATCTTTTTGAAATATAATCTCTTGTTAATAATATCTTTTGTGACCAATTTGACCTCCCGGTTTCTCAAATTTACAACCGCAGGTCCGAAGGAGTTCACATCTGTTTTTTACAGTCTCCAGAATTGGAGGGTAAGTCCGTGAATCTTTGAAATTTTTTTAATGATTTAATTTAATTTCATTTTACGTTAAATTGGAAAAAAAAAATAAAGGAAAAAAAACCATTTATTGGAAATTTGGAATGTGCTGCAGGCGATCTTCGAGAGGTTCGATAGGGACCGAAGCGGGAAGATCGACACCTCGGAGCTCCGAGAAGCGCTTCTGAGCCTCGGATACGCCGTTTCTCCGACCGTTTTGGACTTGCTGGTATCAAAATACGATAAAAGCGGCGGCAGAAACAAGGCCGTTGAGTACGATAACTTCATTGAGTATGTGTTCTAGCAGTCCATTCACTTGCTCATTACTTGATTTCTTTTAGTACATGGGCTTGGATTAACAATTTCAAGCAAAAGGGTATTTTAGGTATTTTCTATATATGTGTGTGCAAACACAAGTATTGTGTTCATGTAATATAATCCCACTAATTCTTTTTATTTTTGTGACCCACAGGTGCTGTCTTACAGTCAAGGTAAATACCACAAAATTATATGAAATTTCTTTTTAATGGAAATAGTGAGGAGACAAGGCTACCCTCATTTTATTTTGATTAAGAAATGGTTAGGGAGGGGTAGTTTCGTCTTTTCACTCGGAGGATGTAGTGTTGTAATTTCTATTAAGTTTCATTATTTGATTATGGTTTTGGTTGATGGATGCAGGGACTCACGGAGAAGTTCAAGGAAAAGGACAGTGCCTACAGTGGTTCAGCAACTTTCACCTATGAGACTTTCATGTTGACTGTTTTGCCCTTTCTTATTGCATGAAAATTCAAAGATCCTTATGGGGATTTTGTCTTTTAGGTGTGTATCGTGTGTTTGTTGGGTGGATCTTAGTTGATTTGTATCTATATTTTGTGTTGAAAAGGAGTAATGAGGGTCTAGTTTGGTTGTTGATTTTCAATATTTTTGGCAATATTTCCCATTGAAATTTTACTTTGTTTGGCACTGCTTATTGGGAAAATATTGATGTGAGTATGTGACTAGTATCACAAAAATATTCTAAGCATTTTGACGTGATTAGTATGGTAAAAGACATTGCTAAATATTGTAAACGTATTGTGCTTGACATGAACTCATTGAGGGGAAAGTCCCATGAGAAAAAGTTTTTAATACCTTTACTACATATGTTTAGTCATGTAATTTGTACTAGCAGGGTGCATATGTAGTATTATTATACATAGAAAAAGAGGGAATGGTTTTGTAACTGTTTAGATTTTAAATGAACAGGATGAGTTTTGACTATTTTAATCTTATATTGATTATGTCTTAACAAGGAGTGGTAAGGGCTCTTTGGAGAAGTTGTGCATGGTTGTTGGCATGTTTCCCTGGGGTCTATTCTCATTATATATAATATAGGTGAGATTATTTTCTAGAAGTTAGGGTGGTATTGTCACGGTCCATTATATATATATTAAGGCCAAATTTTATGTTGACTTTTTGGCCAAATTACCAAAAACCGGTTAAAATGATATTTGTCTATTTTCATTATATATAATAGTATTACACGTAGAAAAAGAGGGAATGGTTTTGTAACTGCCTAGATTTTAAATGAACAGACAGAGCAGAGTTTGGACTATTTTAATCCTATATTGATTATGTCTGGACAAGGAATGGTAAGGGTTCTTTGGAGAAGTTGTGCATAGTTGTTGGCATGCTTTCTTGGGGTCTATTCTATTATATATAATATAGATATATATGAGATTATTTTCTAGAAGTTAGGGTGGCACTATCATATTCCACTATATATATATATATATATATTAAGCCAAATTTTATGTTGACTTTTTGGCCAAATTAGCAAAAACCTGTTAAAATGATATTTGGTTCAGATAAGCCACCATTAGGCCTGAAAGTATTTTTGTGCACAATATTGGGGGCCATATAACCCTAGGACTGTAACCTGCTTATACTAAGGAAAAAATTTCAGGATTGTGAATTTGTTGTACGGTCCTTATCATAGGTAAAGGTGACTCAAAGTAATTTGGAATTTTGGTAACCTAATCCACTCCAAAAAGATAAGATAGGGTTGAAGGCGCCACTTGAGATGGTGGTAAGACTTTGAGCTGTTTGTACCCAAGGTTTGGGTTCAAAACCCGCCTTCACGGGGACTTCGCTCAACAGCTATGCCTTCAAGCCGAGACATCTTGGAAGTCGTTGCCACACCCTACGGCCGTGGGTCACTATCACAAAGCCGCACTTCCCGGGAAGAGGTAAGTAATTGGTATGTGTAGATCCTATGTGCCGAGTAGGCAATGCCTGAATGTATCCAATGTACCCAAAAAAACAGGAAATAATAATAATAATAATAATAATAAAGGGTTGGTATTCAATGTACCCAAAAAGGAACAAAAATGATAAAAAAGGGATGTTGGTTTGTGCTATCAAGAGTTTTAACACCAACTTTCAATGGTCCAGGTAATTAATTTCAACAATTCCTAAGCATGATTTAAATTGATATAAAACATATAGTTTAAATCACCAAAATTAAACGCTCTAACAAAATTTGAAGAAAACATCACATAAACACATTAAAACAAGCCAAAATTACATTAAACTAGTAGAATTTTATCTACCTTGGTTCTAGATCTATGTGCCTCGCTTGTCCTTTCTCCTAAGTCTTGTCTTCATGGTTTATAGCTAGAGAGAATACTTGAGGCACTCGGATCAAGATAGGTTAACGCCCCGGATCCAGGTTTATTTGAACACATAAACCCAAATCTAGTTCATTAGGGAAAATGACCCAAAACAACTATTCTAGATTTAAACAATTTCATTTATTATATCAGAGTGCGGAAATAAAACATTTTTCAGAAAGCACGAAATTAAACCACCAAATAATCCATTTATATTTCATTTAAAAAGTCTGGAAAGGGTTCAATTAAATAACATAAATAACATCTACCAGGGGTGTGGAATAAAAATACCAATCATCCTTCAAATAACATCAAACTCCTCAATTAAAATACTAAAGATAATCCCTAAGAAAATAAATCTAAAGGTCTCTCCATGTCCTCCTGGAACTACACAGGAATGAAATAGTTTTCTTCCTGGTAATCACAGTAATCCCCCGGAGTCTCTACCCCAGCAACGTCCTCTCTAGGAATATCTGAAAACAAAACTGATAAAACAATAATATGAGAAACAACATCTCAGTAAGCAGTCATGCAAATAGTTGGCCACACTAAAATATGCGACGCTTAATCCGAATAATCACAATAAGATTCAAGACAACAATGAAATAAAATTTGTCCACCTCATGGGACTCATGAAATAGTATACCAGAAAAAAAGAGTAGACATGTGCCAATATGCTACCTAACCGAATTACGATGGAACATCCGCCCTGCAGTCTGGCTATTCAACACTAACGGAAGAACCCAACCATGAGTTAGCATGTACGGCCCAACCAATCCAAGAGTGGGTAACGTAACTACCGACCATTCCAGGAGCGGTACTATCTTCAAGATGATGGAATGCCTCAGACACAGAATTCAAATCCCTCTAATACACATTTCACTTATTAGTTATTCTATGGATCCATATAATTGCTAAGCCCACTCAACAGTGAGAAAAACCAATCATGGTAATGGACATACTTCTCAATAACACCCACCAAATACAGAACCTTATCTGTATAACCAAATCCACCCATGCGGGAAACAATAAATTAGGCACCAGCCTTGTCACACCAGTGACCAAAAACTAAAACAGAATGCACCAAGTCATGTCTAAAAGTCCAGGTTTCAACGGGCCAATATGTCCCGAATGTGTATCGACTCCATTGATGCACAAAATACCTTCATATCACCCAAATACAGGTGTATGAACTCACAAAAACAACCTTGGTTAAAATTAAAATCTTTTGGAACAATGGAATCAAGTAAAAGTGTCTCTTTAGAAACATCTACCCAAAATCTTTATAAAATTGAATTTTAAACATCCGCCAGTGCAAACACTTCCTAAATACCCAAATCTTGATGGTACATAGGTTAACTTTTGATAAAAACACTTCCGTGATGAAAAACTAGGTTGAAAAGATCAATTTCCAAAATCTGACAGATTGGTTGCTCGAGCGGCCAAGGGCGCTCGATCGCCCTTACAAAATAGGTTAATTCAGAGTAGGTCGCTCGATAGGTCGCTCAAGCGACTGTTCTAGCGACAGTTTAATCTGGGTAAAATTGCTCTTGGGTTTTGAATATATACATAGGGCGCTTGAACGATTGCTCAGGCGGCACGATACGTGAAAAATTCGTAACTTTATAAAATTCCACAACTCAATATTCAATGCATCAAAACCATTCTAAATCATTCTAAAACACTTTATAAACATGCGAGAACAATTCCCATCAATTAAAACATCATAAATAACAAAAACAACGCATCAAAACACCGAATAACTATGTATATCGTTTAAACATGAATTTGTATTTTATGCAAGCGTCAAGGGACTACTTACCTGGTTTTAGGAACTTAAATCTTCTCTAAAAGCAACGAAATATCACCCCAAATACTCTTCAACAGATCTCTGAAGGCCTTGATCTCATCTGGTTCAAAAAGCACACTTTTAAGACTTTTAAACATGCTCAAATCTCCAGAACAGAAATTTATTCTATTTGGCTCTTACCTGAGTTCTTTGTGCACGAAAATTATCCTTCTTCCTTCTCTATGACGGCTCCAACAAGTTGTTTAGGGTTTGGTTTAGTCACAAGGAAATTAGGAGAAGAATAAAGGAAGCAAGAGAAAACTGCACGGTTGTTTCTATTCTAAGTTTCTAAAGTCCACATAAATCACTCTATGCACTATTAGGTATTTTATTATTTTAAAGACTTTTACCATAATGCCCTCTCTTCATTAAAATAAATTTCAATTAAGCCTTTAACCTTAAACCAACTAAACCCTTGGGTCAACCCACTCTCATTGGGTTCGACCAACCCTTTTTATTCTCCTTGTTTATTTCTAATTAGTTCTTACTAATATAAACCATAGCACAAATAATTATTATATTAAAATCATACCTAGTCCATAATCATGAACTCACCTTATATAGGCTCTCCAACATCTCCGGTTCTTCTTGAACTCCTCCGGGTTGAACCAAAATCTCATCTCTTGCATATTATTAACCAATTAGTCTATTGATTTATTTATTACTAAAATCTGGGATTTTACAGTTTGCAAATACAAACAAGCTCTATCCTAAGAAGGGGTAGACGATGAAATCTATAGAAATTTAGAAGAGAACTTGAGGAATTTGAATGAGATATACCTATAGAAGAGATTTCATTTGATCCAAGTGAATGAGAAAGGTGAGTGACTAAATACAAGTGCATAAGACCTCAGTCCAACAGAGCTCCCCTTCTTCAATTTACAGCCCTTTACAATGAGGTCAAGACCTTTATTTATAGGCAAATAAAGGAGTAGAGAACTGAAAATGGTAGGCTAAATGAGATCTAGCCTATCATTTGTTTTTTAATAAGTTAGGGTTTTCATTAGGTTAAAGAATGTTAACATGTTAATGAAACTTTTTTTTCTTTTTTTGGTGATAAACGGTTGCAGCAGGCATATCTTCTCTCACCCAATTAATACTGTCCTCGATGCTTTGTTCAAGATCGTTAAATATTTGCGCTCCATATGGCTCACTCTCTACAATTGAATCCCCATCTCCATCCATATCAAACAAGTCCCTTGGTTTAGCCTTCATAACAATATTCCAATCTTCATCAATAGGATCTTGCACGTAGAAAACTTGCTCTGCTTGGGATGCTAGCACAAATGGTTCATTTGTAACTTGTTGACTGGAATACAATAATCGATTGAAATTTACAAATGTAAACCCAAAGTCATCAATTTTGATTCCTTTTCCATATCCTCCCACATCAACCCAATCACATTTAAACAACACAAAATTAAGGCTCTCAGAATATTTCAACTCGATAATGTCTGTTAAACGACCATAATAGGTTAAGTTGCCTATCGTTGGGGCTTTGTCTTTGGCACTTGCATAGCTCGTAGTAGTTGCATTGACTGCAACACCACTGTTTTGACTTTTACCCCATTTCTCTTTCTCCGCAGTACAAAACCAAAACCCATTAATTGCATACCCCTTAAGCCTATTTGCTACAGAATATAGGCCTTGGGCAAGCAATTCAATTTCTCCTGGCAACATCCTTTTGGCTCTTTTCAAAATTTCAACCTATTTAAAGGGAAATAGTTAACAATAAATTTTAAAACTAACCTTCAATAATGATCATAACATAACTTTTAGTTAAGATCATAACTTACTTGACTCCTAAACCAATCGGAGAATTTTTCATTTTGCAACTTCTGTAATTCATGAGGACCTACTCTGAGATTCTCCATCTGAAGATTTCTACTATGTTGCCTACAATATTGATGAAATTTGGTTAGACCTTAGGTAAAAATAAAATTGTAATAAGTGTACAACGATTATATTAAGCATCAGCATCTTACTTTATATAGCTTGCAACCTTCTCGTTATTGAATGTGACATAACAATGTGCTTGCATCCATTCGATGTGGCTCAGCATAAATGGTTCGACACCTCCAATCACACTTTCATCACAATTCCTTACAGGCCGATTTAATCTTGTTTCAACTTCCTGAAAGTATCTTGAACAAAATGTAAGGCATTCTTTTGCAATATAGCCTTCAGCAATTGACCCCTCTGGTTGGGCTTTGTTACGCACATATGACTTTAGAGTAAAAAGATACCTATATTGTAAACAATTTTTCCTTGTCTAAGTAAAAGCAAAAGTATAATATAACTAGAAAATTGATTGATATAAATTAAAGACACACCTTTCTATAGGATACATCCATCTGTAATGGACATGCCCCCTAGCATTGCCTCTGATGCCAAATGAATGGGTAAGTGCACCATAATATCAAAGAATGCAGGAGGAAAGATCCTCTCTAAGTTACAAAGAGTTAGCGCCACGCGCTTGTCTAGTTGTCTTAAGTCATCAACTTGGCATGTTTTGGAATATATTCCACGAAAGAAGTTACTTAATTCTATTAGTACATGTCAGCACCTCATTTTTGCGCACCGAAAGTGCCGAAAATGAAAACCCTAACCTGGAAGTCAAACCCTGAAGGGTCAAAAAGTTGACTTTTGATCAGGTGCAAATTGGCCATCATGCTTTATACCAATGAATAGAGGGCTTTGATACGGTTCTAACACAACTGAGTTTGCTAGAATCGAAACCCGGACAAAGAAGTTATGAGCTGGTCAAACTTGAGGGGAGAAGAAATTGACTTTCTGCTAAAAACGAGAACAACTACCCAAACTTGTCCTAGTGGACAGGTCATCCTGACACGATTCCAACGCAACTGAGTTTGCTCTAATCGGAGTCCCGGATAATAAGTTATGAGCAAAATAAGAAACCCTAAAAACTGCCTACGTGGCAAAAATAGTAGAGAAAACAACAGAAAAAGGTGTCTAGGGGCAAATCCATAAATATTAAGACATTCAAAAATATCTGAGGGCATATTTGTAATTGCTTTAAGATGAGTCTGTAAATATCCAAAATGCTAAGAATATCTCAGGGATTAATCTGTAAATATCAAAAGTTCTAAAATATCTTAGGGATTAATCTGGGGATGAATCTGTAAATATAAAAAAGATCTAAAAATGTCTCAGGGACCAACCTGCAATTACCAAGAAAATCACCCCCACATGCTTAATTCCCTACCACATCTTTCTCTCTCTCTCTCTCCTCCATAACTCATCCCCCACATGCTTAATTCCTCACCACATCTTTTTCCCTCTCTTTCTCCTTCATAAATTCATGTTCCCTATGCATCCCCCCATGCATCATGCACACATCATGCATTAACTCTCTCTCTCTCTCTCCCCCCATGAGCATCTCATCATGCATGCATCTTTCTCACCCTCTTTCTCTCTCCCCCCATGGGCATCCATCATGCACCATCCCCATGATAAAAAGCACCCTACACCCCATACGTAGAGGAGGAGAGCTCATTTTTGGCTCTCCATCTTTTCTTCTCCAATCTCTCTCCATTCTCTCCAACCTCTCCCCTACTCTCTCCAAGCTTCAACCCTTTTTCCCAAAAAGAAAGTCTCCCTTCCCTAACCCTTCCTCTACTCTCCAAGCCTAAAAAGCCACATCAAGACCTAACTCAATCTCTCTTGAACCCCTCCTTCCTCCCTTCTTCCTCATCTTCAACTAAGAGAGAGGAGGAGCTGCTGGTTGTGCTTTGAAGGTGCTGCCTCAGCCACCATTCGTGCTTCAAGGAGGTACAAACACCACATTCCAGGGTCTCTAAACCCTAGGTAATGTTCCCTATAATCTCTTGCTTAACATAAGTTAGAATGGGCATGATTGGAGCCCTTTTGTTTTGATTAATGAATAGGGACTGTTTGGAGCATGCTTACATCTCTTTTCTTGCTTTTTTTTTTTTTTTCTCTATTTGTGTTCCCACAAGATATTCTAACCCCCATGGTAAAAGGGGGGTATATGCGTATGATCCTAAGAGAGGATGAGAGGGTGTTTGTACACACTTTTAAGAGCTTTTTGGTTGCTGTTTTGTCATGCCTTTATTTCATTTAAGTGGGGAGTGTGTTCCCCTACATCTTACTCCAATGTATCCCTAATGTAATCCCCATATTCCCTTCACTTGTTTTACTTTGTTTTTATATTTTTATTTATCCATTCTTACCTCTCTAGGATGAGTGATGCTTGCTGATTTTAGGTGTATGAAAATGATGTGCATGCATGTATGTATGGAAATCCCCTTATCATGCACCCTTCTCCCCCCACTTAGCCATTGGTATATCTCTCATGTATGTTGCTGTTTGGGTGTTTAATAAGTCCCTCCTTTTCTCTGATTTTTACTGACTCCAGCATGCTCCCTCACCCCCATGTACCCCCAGGTCCAGCATACTACTGCCATGCATAAAGGGGTGACATTTCCCACTTTTCCCCACTGTTTCCACACCCTTTTGGCATGGTCAATCACCATTACTAGCTGCTGTCCAAGGCACTTACAGCATGCGTTTCTTCAAATATGTTTGCATGGTAGGACCTTTACTTGCACACACACCAAGTGCACGTACCTATCCCCAACTTAGTGGCATGCTAGGTCACTTTCCCACCATTTCCAGCCCCCTTTTAGCATGCTAATCCCACCAAGTGCACCCTTTTTGTTTTTTTTGAATTAATGTTGGTTCTTTCATCATCCGTCAAAATGAATCTCCGATCACCTTTTGCAATTTTATTACGTTCATCTTTTTTGTTCTCTCTTTCCTCGAGTCAAGCTGTTGGATTTTTTAGGGCTATATACCTGAATCCAAAGGAAATACTCCAGAGTCGAAGGATTTGCGGCTAGCGGCGGCCGATGATATTATTAAATTTGTTTAAGAATACTCTGCTGAAGCACCGGACAACTGTCCCGCCTTGGCGGAGGGTATAGATCCAATTCACATTGCGATGACTCTTGAGAACGATCTTTTTCTAAGAGGGTCATTGGCCGTTGTACAGTCTATAATCAAACACAATTCATGCCCAGCACAAGTTTTTTTTTTCCATTTTATTACATTGGATCCTGGATCGTCGACTATGGATCCTTCAACACACATTTACCTCGCTGAATTTCAAGATTTATGCAGTGGAGCCGGATCGAGTCAAGAATCTCGAGCTTCTTATAGAGAAGGCACTAGAAAATGCCAAAATCTATTTGGGCGATATTCTGGACCTCGAGCAAATTATATATCTGGATTCCAAAATTATCGTGATTGACGATATCCATCATCTGTGGATTATGCCGATTATTGGAGTTCTTGGAGTGGCAAAATTCTGCCGCGACAATTTTACAAGGTATTTTTTTGATGGTTTCTGGTTTGATACCATTCCTTCAAAAATTTTTGAGGGAGAAAGCCGTGTGATTTCGATACGGGCGTTATGCTGATTGATCTTGTGAAATGGAGAGAAGGAAGGCTTCGGAAACAAGTTATTGAAGGGTACCATAGAAAAAGCATATACTAATTGGTTACAAGTACTCTCATGAGAATATCGACACGCGGAGAGTAAGGCGATTAAAGAATGTGTAGAGAGTGAGGCGATTTCGTGCGAAGAGTTCTCCAAGGATATCTTTTTCGTGTGGGGGGTTTTGGGCGACTCCAAGCGGTCTTGTCGTTCATTGGGCCTGAGATCGGCGGTTTGATAACCCGATCTTATCATACTTTCCTTCTGATTAGAAATTGCTCGCCCTATCCTGAGGTGGTATTCGGTTTTCCACAGCGGTTTCTGCCTCACTTGATCAGTCTCTTTGGTCTTCGTCCCCAATCCTCCCCTAACACGAATCGGTTTTTCATCTAAGCTCAGTCAATCCTTACCTTTGTGTTAATCTCGACCTCTGTCTCCTCTCTCCCCCTAGCGTTCCTCTCCTCTCACTCGTTGAAAACCCCTCAGAGTCTTACTTCTTTTTGTCTGCTACCCCCGTCCTTATGTTTTTTGCCTTTTACCTGCCCTTTTTTGGTTGTTGAAATTGAAATAAGTATAAAAACCCATCATCACTCTCTCCATCTCCTCATTCTTTCTTCTTTGTCCGATTCCTCCTTTGTCTGAAGTTCCAAGATCATCGGTTTTCATTCTTTTTGTTTTTTTGAATTAATGTTGGTTCTTTCGTCATCCATCAAAATGAATCTCCGATCACCTTTGGCAATTTCATTGGTGTTCATCTTTTTTGTTCTTTCTTTCCTCGCGTTCAGCCGTTGGATTTTTCTGGGTTTCATACCTGAATCCAAAGGAAATACTCCAGAGTCGAAGGAATTGCGGCCGATGGTAGCAGATGCTATTATTAAATTTGTAAAAGAATACTTTGCTGAAGCGCCGGACAACTAAGAGGGTCATTGGCCGCTGTACAGTCTATAATCAAACACACTTCGGGCACATCACAAGTTTTTTTTCCATTTTATTACAATGGATCTTGGATCGTCGACTCTGGATCCTCTACTTTGACACACATTTACATCGCTGAATTTCAAGATTTTTGCAGTGGAGTCGGATCGAGTTAAGAATCTCGAGCTTCTTATGGAGAAGGCACTAGAAAACGTCAAAATCTATTTGGGTGATATTTTGGACCTCGAGCGAATTATATATCTGGATTCCAACCTTATCGTGATTGACGATATCCGTCATCTGTGGAATATGTTGATTATTGGAGTTCTTGGAGTAGCAGAATTCTGCCGCGACAATTTTACAAGGTATTTTTCTAATGGTTTTGTGGTTTGATACCATTCCTTATAAAATTTTTTACGGTAGAAAGCCATGCAATTTCGATACGGGCGTTATGCTGATCGATCTTGTGAAATGGAGAGAAGGAAGGCTTCGGAAACGAGTTATTGAAGGGTACCATAAAAAAAGCATATACTGATTGTTTACAAGTCCTCTCATGAGAATATCGACACGTGGAGAGTGAGGTGATTAAAGAATGAGCAAAGAGTAAGGAGATTTCGTGCAGAGAGTTCTCCAAGGATATCTTTTTCGTGTGGGTGTTTTGGGCGACTCCAAGCGGCTTTGTCGTTCATTGGGCCTGAGATCGGCGGTTGGATAATCCAATCTTATCATACTTTCCTTCTGATCAAAAATTGCTCGCCCTATCCCGAGGTGGTATTCGGTTTTCCACAGCGGTTTCTGCCTCACTCGATCAGTCTCTTTGGTCTTCGTCCCCAATCCTCCCCTATCACGAATCGGTCTTTCATCTAAGCTCAGTCAATCCTCACCTTTGTGTTAATCTCGACCTTCGTCTCCTTTCTCCTTTAGCGTTCCTCTCCTCTCACTCGTTGAAAACCCCTCAGAATCTTAGTTCTTTTTCTCTGCTACCCCCGCCCTTATGTTTTTGGCCTTTTACACACCCTTTTTTGGTTGTTGAAATTGAAATAAGTATTAAAACCCATCATCACTCTCTCTATCTCCTCATTCTTTATTATTTGTCTAATTCTTCCTCTGTCTGAAGTTCCAAGATCATTGTTCTTCGTTCTTTTTGTTTTTTTGAATTAATGTTGGTTCTTTCATTATCCGTCAAAATGAATCTCCGATCCCCTTTTGCAATTTCATTGGTGTTCATCTTTTTTGTTCTCTCTTTCCTCGAGTCAAGCTGTTGGATTTTTTAGGGCTATATACCTGAATCCAAAGGAAATACTCCAGAGTCGAAGGATTTGCGGCTAGCGGCGGCCGATGATATTATTAAATTTGTTTAAGAATACTCTGCTGAAGCACCGGACAACTGTCCGGCCTCGGCGGAGGGCATAGATCCAATTCACATTGCGATGACTCTTGAGAACAATCTTTCTCTAAGAGGGTCATTGGCTGCTGTACTGTCTATAATCAAACACACTTCATGCCCAGCACAAGTTTTTTTCCATTTTTTTGCAATGGATCCTGGATCATCGACTCTGGATCCTCTACTTCGACACACATTTACCTCGCTGAATTTAATGATTTATGCAGTGGAGCCGGATCGAGTCAAGAATCTCGAGCTTCTTATGGAGAAGGCATTAGAAAATGCAAAAATCTATTTGGGCCATATTCAGGACCTCGAGTGAATTATATATCTGGATTCCAACCTTATCATGATTGACTATATAGTGGAATATGCCGATTATTGGAGTTCTCGGAGTGGCAGAATTCTGCCGCGAAAATTTTACAAGGTATTTTTCTGATGGATTCTGGTTTGATACCATTCCTTCTAAAATTTTTGACGGGAGAAAGCCATGCGATTTCGATACGGGCGTTATGCTGATTGATCTTGTGAAATGGAGAGAAGGAAGGCTTCGGAAATGAGTTATTGAAGGGTACCATAAAAAAAGCATATGCTGATTATTTACAAGTCCTCTCATGAGAATATCGACACGTGGAGAGTGAGGCAATTTCGTGCGGAGAGTTCTCTACGGATAACTTTTTCGTGTGGTGGGTTTTGGGTGACTCCAAGCGGTCTTGTCGTTCTTTGGGCCCAAGATCGGTGGTTTCATAGCCCGATCTTATCATAGTTTCCTTCTGATCAGAGCCTGCTCGTCCTATCCCGAGGTGGTATTCGGTTTTCCTTAGCGGTTTCTTCTTCGCCTGATCACACACGAATCGGTCTTTCATTTAAGCTCAGTCAATCCTACCCTTTGTGTTAGTCTCCACCTCCGTCTCCTCTCTCCCCCTAGCGTTCCTTTCCTCTCGCTCGTTGAAAACCCGTTGGATTCTAAGTTCTTTTTCTCTGCTACCGCCGCCCTTTTGTTTTTTGCCTTGTACCCGCCCTTTTTTGGTTGTTGAAATTGAAATAAGTATAAAAACCCATCATCACTCTCTCTATCTCGTCATTCTTTCTTCTATGTCTGATTCTTCCTCCGTCTAAAGTTCAAAGATCAATGTTCTTCATTCTTTTTATTTTTTTGAATTAATATTGGTTATTTAGTCATCTGCCAAAATGAATCTCCGATCCCCTTTTGCAATTTCATTGGCGTTCATCTTTTTTGTTCTCTCTTTCCTCGAGTCAAGCTGTTGGATTTTTCAGGGCTATATACCTGAATCCAAAGGAAATACTCCAGAGTCGAAGGATTTGTGTCCGCCGGCAGCTGATGCTCTTATTAAATTTGTGAAAGAGTACTCTGCTGAAGCGCTGGACAACTCTTCGGCTTCGTCGGAGGGCATAGATCCAATTCACATTGCAATGACTCTTGAGAACGATCTTTCTCTAAGAGGATCATTGGCCGTTGTACAGTCTATAATCAAACGCACTTTGGGCCCTGCGCAAGTGTCTTTCCATTTTATTACAATAGATCCTGGATCGTCGACATTGGATCCTCTACTTCGACACACGTTTACCTCGCTGAATTTTAAGGTTTATGCAGTGGAGCCGGATCGAGTCAAGAATCTCAAGCTTTTTATTGAGAAGGCACTAGAAAACGCAAAAATCTATTTGGGCGATATTCTGGACCTCAAGCGAATTATATACCTGGATTCCAACTTGATCGTGATTGACGATATCCATCATCTGTGGAATATGCCAATTACTGGAGTTCTTTGAGTTGCGGAATTCTACCGCGACAATTTTACAAGGTATTTTTCTGATGGTTTCTGGTTTGATACCATTCCTTCTAAAATTTTTTACGGGACAAAGCCATGCGATTTCGATACGGGCGTTATGTTGATTGATCGTGTGAAATGGAGAGAAGGAAGGCTTTGGAAATGAGTTATTGAAGGGAACCATAAAAAAAGCATATGCTGATTGTTTACAATTCCTCTCATGAGAATATCGACATGTGGAGAGTGAGGCGATTAAAGAATGTGCAGAGAGTGAGGCGATTTCGGACGGAGAGTTCTCTAAGGATATCTTTTTCGTGTGGTGGGTTTTGGGTGACTCCAAGCGGTCTTGTCGTTCGTTGGGCCCAAGATTGGTGGTTTGATAGCCCGATCTTATCATAGTTTCCTTCTGATCGGAGCCTACTCGCCCTATCCCGAGGTGGTATTCGGTTTTCCTCAGCGGTTTCTTCCTCGCCCGTTAAGAGTCTTTGGTCTTCGTCCCCAGTCCTCCCCACACACGAATCGGTCTTTCATCTAAGCTCAGTCAATCCTCCCCTTTGTGTTAGTCTCCACCTCCGTCTCCTCTCTCCCCTTAGCGTTCCTTTCCTCTCGCTTGTTGAAAACCCCTTGGATTCTAAATTCTTTTTCTCTGCTACCCCCGCCCTTTTGTTTTTTTGCCTTGTACCCGCCCTTTTTTGGTTGTTGAAATTGAAATAAGTATAAAAAGCCATCATCACTCTCTATATCTCGTCATTCTTTCTTCTATGTCTGATTCTTCCTCCGTCTAAAGTTCCAAGATCAATGTTCTTCGTTCTTTTTATTTTTTTTGAATTAATATTGGTTATTTAGTCATCCGCCAAAATGAATCTCCGATCCCCTTTTGCAATTTCATTGGCGTTCATCTTTTTTGTTCTCTCTTTCCTCGAGTCAAGTTGTTGGATTTTTCAGGGCTATATACCTGAATCCAAAGGAAATACTCCAGAGTCGAAGGATTTGTAGCTAGCGGCGGCCGATGCTATTATTAAATTTGTTTAAGAATACTCTGCTGAAGCACCGGACAACTATCCGGCCTCGGCGGAGGGCATAGATCCAATTCACATTGCGATGACTCTTGAGAACAATCTTTCTCTAAGAGGGTCATTGGCTGCTGTACAGTCTATAATCAAACGCACTTTGGGCCCTGCGCAAGTGTCTTTCCATTTTATTACAATAGATCCTGGATCGTCGACATTGGATCCTCTACTTCGACACACATTTACCTCGCTGAATTTCAAGATTTATGCAGTGGAGCCGGATCAAGTCAAGAATCTCAAGCTTCTTATGGAGAAGGTACTAGAAAATGCAAAAATCTATTTGGGCGATATTCTGGACCTCAAGCAAATTATATACCTGGATTCCAACCTGATCGTGATTGACGATATCCATCATCTGTGGAATATGCCGATTACTGGAGTTCTTTGAGTTGCGGAATTCTACCGCGACAATTTTACAAGGTATTTTTCTGATGGTTTCTGGTTTGATCCCATTCCTTCTAAAATTTTTGACGGGAGAAAGCCGTGCGATTTCGATACGGGCGTTATGTTGATTGATCGTGTGAAATGGAGAGAAGGAAGGCTTCGGAAACAAGTTATTGAACGTTACCATAAAAAAGGCATAAAGCTGATTGTTTACAAGTCCTCTCATGAGAATATCGACATGCGGAGAGTGAGGCGATTAAAGAATGTGCAAAGAGTGAGGCGATTTCGTGCGGAGAGTTCTCCATGGATATCTTTTTCGTGTGGGGGGTTTTGGGCGACACCAAGTGGTTTTGTCGTTCGTTGGGCTCGAGATCGGGGGTTTGATAACCCGATCTTATCATACTTTCCTTCTGATCAGAGCCTGCTCGCCCTATCCCGAGGTGGTATTCGGTTTTCCTCATCGGTTTCTGCCTCGCCCGATCAGAGTCTTTGGTCTTCGTCCCCAATCCTCCCCTCACACGAATCGGTCTTTCATCTAAGCTCAGTCAATCCTCCCCTCTGTGTTAATCTTCACCTCCATCTCCTCTCTCCCCCTAGCGTTCCTCTCCTCTCGCTCATTGAAAAACCCTCGGAGTCTTAGTTCTTTTTCTCTGCTACCGCCGCCCTTTTGTTTTTTGCCTTTTACCTGCCCTTTTTTGGTTGTTGAAATTGAAATAAGTATAAAAATCCATAATCATTCTCTCTATCTCATCATTCTTTCTTCTTTGTCTGATTATTCCTCTATTTGAAGTTCCAAGATGGTGGTTTGATAGCCCGATCTTATCATAGTTTCCTTCTGATCGGAGCCTACTCGCCCTATCCCGAGGTGGTATTCGGTTTTCCTCAGCGGTTTCTTCCTCGCCCGTTAAGAGTCTTTGGTCTTCGTCCCCAGTCCTCCCCACACACGAATCGGTCTTTCATCTAAGCTCAGTCAATCCTCCCCTTTGTGTTAGTCTCCACCTCCGTCTCCTCTCTCCCCTTAGCGTTCCTTTCCTCTCGCTTGTTGAAAACCCCTTGGATTCTAAATTCTTTTTCTCTGCTACCCCCGCCCTTTTGTTTTTTTGCCTTGTACCCGCCCTTTTTTGGTTGTTGAAATTGAAATAAGTATAAAAAGCCATCATCACTCTCTATATCTCGTCATTCTTTCTTCTATGTCTGATTCTTCCTCCGTCTAAAGTTCCAAGATCAATGTTCTTCGTTCTTTTTATTTTTTTTGAATTAATATTGGTTATTTAGTCATCCGCCAAAATGAATCTCCGATCCCCTTTTGCAATTTCATTGGCGTTCATCTTTTTTGTTCTCTCTTTCCTCGAGTCAAGTTGTTGGATTTTTCAGGGCTATATACCTGAATCCAAAGGAAATACTCCAGAGTCGAAGGATTTGTAGCTAGCGGCGGCCGATGCTATTATTAAATTTGTTTAAGAATACTCTGCTGAAGCACCGGACAACTATCCGGCCTCGGCGGAGGGCATAGATCCAATTCACATTGCGATGACTCTTGAGAACAATCTTTCTCTAAGAGGGTCATTGGCTGCTGTACAGTCTATAATCAAACGCACTTTGGGCCCTGCGCAAGTGTCTTTCCATTTTATTACAATAGATCCTGGATCGTCGACATTGGATCCTCTACTTCGACACACATTTACCTCGCTGAATTTCAAGATTTATGCAGTGGAGCCGGATCAAGTCAAGAATCTCAAGCTTCTTATGGAGAAGGTACTAGAAAATGCAAAAATCTATTTGGGCGATATTCTGGACCTCAAGCAAATTATATACCTGGATTCCAACCTGATCGTGATTGACGATATCCATCATCTGTGGAATATGCCGATTACTGGAGTTCTTTGAGTTGCGGAATTCTACCGCGACAATTTTACAAGGTATTTTTCTGATGGTTTCTGGTTTGATCCCATTCCTTCTAAAATTTTTGACGGGAGAAAGCCGTGCGATTTCGATACGGGCGTTATGTTGATTGATCGTGTGAAATGGAGAGAAGGAAGGCTTCGGAAACAAGTTATTGAACGTTACCATAAAAAAGGCATAAAGCTGATTGTTTACAAGTCCTCTCATGAGAATATCGACATGCGGAGAGTGAGGCGATTAAAGAATGTGCAAAGAGTGAGGCGATTTCGTGCGGAGAGTTCTCCATGGATATCTTTTTCGTGTGGGGGGTTTTGGGCGACACCAAGTGGTTTTGTCGTTCGTTGGGCTCGAGATCGGGGGTTTGATAACCCGATCTTATCATACTTTCCTTCTGATCAGAGCCTGCTCGCCCTATCCCGAGGTGGTATTCGGTTTTCCTCATCGGTTTCTGCCTCGCCCGATCAGAGTCTTTGGTCTTCGTCCCCAATCCTCCCCTCACACGAATCGGTCTTTCATCTAAGCTCAGTCAATCCTCCCCTCTGTGTTAATCTTCACCTCCATCTCCTCTCTCCCCCTAGCGTTCCTCTCCTCTCGCTCATTGAAAAACCCTCGGAGTCTTAGTTCTTTTTCTCTGCTACCGCCGCCCTTTTGTTTTTTGCCTTTTACCTGCCCTTTTTTGGTTGTTGAAATTGAAATAAGTATAAAAATCCATAATCATTCTCTCTATCTCATCATTCTTTCTTCTTTGTCTGATTATTCCTCTATTTGAAGTTCCAAGATCATCTTTCTGTTTGTTTTTTTGAATTAATGCTGGTTCTTTCGTCATCCGTCAAAATGAATCTCCGATCACCTTTTGCAATTTCATTGGTGTTCATCTTTTTTTTTCTCTCTTTCCTCGCGTCCAGCCGTGGGATTTTTCTGGGCTACATACCTGAATCCAAAGAAAATATTCCAGAGTGGAAGGATTTGCGGCCAGCGGCGGCCGATGCTATTATTAAATTATTGAAAGAGTACTCTGCTGAAGTGCCGGACAACTGTCCAACTTCGTCGGAGGGCATAGATCCAATTCACATTGCGATGACTCTTGGGAACGATCTTTCTCTAAGAGGATCATTGGCCGCTGTACAGTCTATAATCAAACACACTTCATGCCCTGCACAAGTGTTTTTCCATTTTATTACAATGGATCTTGGATTGTCGACTCTGGATCCTCTATTTCGACACACGTTTACCTCGCTGAATTTCAAGATTTATGCAGTGGAGCCGGATCAAGTCAAGAATCTCAAGCTTCTTATGGAGAAGCCACTAGAAAATGCCAAAATCTATTTGGGTGATATTCTGGACCTCGAGCGAACTATATACCTGGATTCAAACCTGATCGTGATTGACGATATCCCTCATCTGTGGAATATGCCGATTATTGGAGTTCTTTGAGTGGCAGAATTCTTCCGCAAAAATTTTACAATGTATTTTTCTGATGGTTTCTGGTTTGATCCCATTCCTTCTAAAATTTTGACGGGAGAAAGCTGTGCGATTTCGTTACGGGCGTTATGTTGATTGATCTTGTGAAATGGAGAGAAGGAAGGCTTCGGAAACGAGTTATTGAAGGGTACAATAAAAAAAGCATATGCTCATTGTTTACAAGCCCCCTCATGAGAATATCGACATACGGAGAGTGAGGCGATTAAAGAATGTGCAAAGAGTGAGGCGATTTCGTGCGGAGAGTTCTCCATGGATATCTTTTTCATGTGGGGGGTTTTGGGCAACTCCAAGCGGTCTTGTCATTCGTTGGGCCTGAGATTGTTGGTTTGATAACCCAATCTTATCATACTTTCCTTCTGATCAAAGCTTGCTCGCCCTATCCTTAGGTGGTATTCAGTTTTCCTCATCGGTTTTTGCCTCCCCCGATCAGAGTCTTTGGTCTTAGTCCCCAATCCTCCCCTCACACGAATCGGTCTTTCATCTAAGCTCGGTCAATACTCCCCTCTGTGTTAATCTCCACCTCCGTCTCCTCTCTCCCCCTAGTGTTCCTCTCCTTTTGCTCGTTGAAAACCCCTCGGAGTCTTAGTTCTTTTTCTTTGCTACCCCCACCCTTTTTTGGTTGTTGAAATTGAAATAAGTATAAAAACCTATCATCTCTCTCTCTCTCTATCTCGCCATTCTTTCTTCTTTGTCTGATTCTTCCTCTGTCTGAAGTTCCAAGATCATTGTTCTTCGTTCTTTTTGTTTTTTTGAATTAATACTGGTTCTTTCGTCATTCGTAAAAATGAATCTCCAATCACCTTTTGCAATTTCATTGGCATTCATCTTTTTTGTTCTCTCTTTCCTCACGTTTAGCCGTGGGATTTTTCTGGGCTACATACCTGAATCCAAAGGAAATACTCCAGAGTTGAAGTGCCGGACAACTGTCCAACTTCGTCGGAGGGCATAGATCCAATTCACATTGCGATGACTCTTGGGAACGATCTTTCTCTAAGAGGATCATTGGCCGCTGTACAGTCTATAATCAAACACACTTCATGCCCTGCACAAGTGTTTTTCCATTTTATTACAATGGATCTTGGATTGTCGACTCTGGATCCTCTATTTCGACACACGTTTACCTCGCTGAATTTCAAGATTTATGCAGTGGAGCCGGATCAAGTCAAGAATCTCAAGCTTCTTATGGAGAAGCCACTAGAAAATGCCAAAATCTATTTGGGTGATATTCTGGACCTCGAGCGAACTATATACCTGGATTCAAACCTGATCGTGATTGACGATATCCCTCATCTGTGGAATATGCCGATTATTGGAGTTCTTTGAGTGGCAGAATTCTTCCGCAAAAATTTTACAATGTATTTTTCTGATGGTTTCTGGTTTGATCCCATTCCTTCTAAAATTTTGACGGGAGAAAGCCGTGCGATTTCGTTACGGGCGTTATGTTGATTGATCTTGTGAAATGGAGAGAAGGAAGGCTTCGGAAACGAGTTATTGAAGGGTACAATAAAAAAAGCATATGCTGATTGTTTACAAGTCCTCTCATGAGAATATCGACATGCGGAGAGTGAGGCGATTAAAGAATGTGCAAAGAGTGAGGCGATTTCGTGCGAAGAGTTCTCCATGGATATCTTTTTCGTGTGGGGGGTTTTGGGCAACTCCAAGCGGTCTTGTCGTTCGTTGGGCCCGAGATCGGTAGTTTGATAACCAGATCTTATCATACTTTCCTTCTGATTAGAGCCTGCTTGTCCTATCCTTAGGTGGTATTCAGTTTTCCTCATCGGTTTCTGCCTCCCCCGATCAGAGTCTTTGGTCTTCGTCCCCAATCCTCGCCTCACACGAATCAATCTTTCATCTAAGCTCAGTCAATCCTCCCTTGTGTCTTAATCTCCACCTTCGTCTCCTCTCTTCCCCTAGTGTTCCTCTCCTCTCGCTCGTTGAAAACCCCTCGGAGCCTTAGTTCTTTTTCTCTGCTACCCCCTTCATCTCCTATCTCAACCCTCTTCTATTGGTTTATCCGTTTTCTCTTCGTCTTTCTCGTCTTTTTTCCCCTTTCCCCCTCCTTGTTCTGGTGGTTTTTTCTTCCTTTAGCCCAATGAACTAACTCCATTTCCTCTCGGTTTAATATTTCGTTTCCTTATTTTTCCGTCCTTCATCGCTTGTCCATGGAAGACCTAAACAAAACGTTCCAGAATCTACTCATCCCACCCCGATCTACTCGTGCTCTCTTACTCAGTCAACGAGAGAAATCTAGGCTTGCAGATAAATGGAAACACCTTGTGCTGTTAGAAATGCTTGACTCTGTCACGCTCAACGCGGTTCGAGGGCTCATCGAATGTGCCTGGAAGTCGGTGGTGGTTCATACTTCAGCGATGCTCTCTCCTAAAAAATTTCTTATCTCATTCGGCTCAGGTGAAGATTTGGACATCATCTTATCAAACCAACCGTGGTTCGTCAACAACAACCTTTGTTTGATAGAGAAAGTGGAGATGATGGAGGTTGTGGAAACTCACCAGTGCGAGTGGTTGGTCATCTGGATGCAAATTCTAAATCTACCAAGAATGTTATTAGACCATATTTTCCTTCACAGTTTGGGTTCCGAATTTGGGGAAGTGATGGAGGTTGAGCTGCCTCAGGGGCCGGAGTTCGCCCATGCTTGTCTGTGTATGCGTTTACCTCGCCATTCCCCCCTTCCGGAAGGCATTTTTGTTGAGTCAGTGGATTCAACACAGGTTTGGGTGATGTTTGCATTTGAAGGAGTCCCTATTTTCTGTTTTTCTTGTGGATTGTTAGGTTATTCTTTAAATTTATGCCCTAACATCTCCTTTGGAAGAATTTTTGACAGTGTTGCTTATGGTTTTGTCTTGAAATACTCCGCTTGCAACATCATTCCTTGTCCCCGTCGCCAGTTCCCTTCGCTGAAACAGACTCCTGTTCGGCGAAGCAAGGTCGGATCCATGGATACTCCGGATCGGGCCCCTGTGGATAACTCAGGCCATGTTAATGTTTTTGACCCCAAGCCTACGTTTGGGTCTAACCCTCTAAAGCCCATACTGTTAACTCAAGCCCAGTACTTGTCGACCCCTGAAAGCCCTTTACCTTTAAAGACTGGATTTTATTCTCAAGTCAAGCCCATCAACCCAACCAGTTTTAATAAGGCTTTCACGTTCTCAGCCCAATGCAGCTCCCAACCTTTAAACTCCAAAACAAATTTCAACCTTCTGCTCTCTGACTTCTTCGCGCCCTATAAGCAGAATTCAAGCCCTTTGAAGGACATGCATCTATTAGCGAAACCTCACCTGGTTCTTCTCCACCCTTCTGAAGACCAACTTATTAAGAGCAAGAGCGGAAGCTTGGGTCATTCCAAGAAGGGCATCTCCATTCGTAGCTTTCCCAAACGGACGGAAGAAAATGATCGAAATTACCTCAAGGAAGGCAGCTCATCATCGAAGAAGAGAAAGACTTTGGAAGACAAATTACCTCTCAAGTGCTTTTTCAAGCCCCGAAAGAGCCACTGCGGTGTATCAGAATGAAGATTTTCACCTGGCATTGTCACGGCCTTGGTCAGGCTGCGACGTAGGATCACCTATATGACCAACTTTTGATTCACAAACCTGGATTAGCTCTCCTTTCTGAAACTTTTGCGCCGAGAAATCCAGGAGTGAAAGTAGCTAGGATATGTGGTTATGCTAATAAGCTTATTTTTCCGTCTGTTAATCGGTGTGAAGGTTATATTATTATGTGGGTTCCTGAAGTTTCTGTTATTGTACTGAATGCCATTGAATGGTTCATTTTGATGCAGGTATCGTACAAAGGAATGACATGGAATACCTTTTTTGTTCATGCAAATTCTCGGGAAGAGATCCAAATCACTTAGTGGGGTTAGGTCGAGAATTTTGCTAACAATTGCTCAAGCCCTTGGATCCTTCCTGGAGATTTCAATGCTATGATTAAACCTTCCGAAAAGAGAGGAGGCCGTCCTTTCAACTTCAGGCAGAGAGATCTTTTTCAAACCATGGTGGACAATTGCAATCTCCTCGAAATCCAAATGAGAGGCCCCCAATTTACCTGGACGAACGGCTAACAAGGCCTACGCAGAATTTCCGAAAAACTAGATCGAGTCTTTGTCTCTCCCACCATCTTTGGCCTCTTCCCTCAACCTACTCTCTTGTCCCAACCCATTATAGTTTTTGACCACTGCCCTCTTATTCTAGACCTTCTTCATGAAAATCCTTTCAAATCCAAACCTTTTAGATTCAAAGCTTTTTGGATCCAAGAACCCTCGTGCTATCCAAAAATCCTTAAATCCTGGAATGACTATCCCCAAGGACTAAGTTCTGGAAGTTGGCAGCAGACTTAAAGAGATGGAATAAAGATTAAGTCGGCAATATTTTTCGGAAGAAGGGCATGTTCATGGACAGATTAGCTTGTATCCAACAGACCTTGATTATCAATCCTTCTAATGCTTTGTTTCATGAGGAAAAGGACATGCAGTTGGAATTCGCCACAGTCCTACGTCAAATTGCAGCCATGTGGGCACAAAAGTCAAGGATTTCTTGGTTAAAGGAAGGGAACAGAAATACCAATTTTTTTCCATAGAACCACCCTCATTTGCTGACAAAGAAACTACATCAACTCCCTCAAAGATGATCAAAACAATGAAGTAACTACCCAAATAGAGGTTAGGAAGTTGGTGCTCAAGCATTTCACTCACTAATATCAGGCGAATTAGCAATGGACAGAATTAGACCTCCCCGGCTTGATAACTCCATCAGTCACGGATACTCAGAACGAAAGCATTTCGTGCATCCCTTCGGATGATGAGATCTAGAAAGCTATTGCTGAGATGGACCCTTCAAAGTGCCCAAGGCCGGATGCTTTCCAAGGTATGTTTTACAAAAATTATTGGGAGATTGTTAGTAAGGAGACCATCAAACTTGTCCAAGACTTTTTCCATAATGCAACCATGCCTCCCTATCTGAACCACACGTTCATCACCCTCATACCCAAGGTCTCGCACCCTCGCCGGATCCAAGATTATTGCCCGATCAGCCTATGCAACTTTTTTTACAAAGTTATCTCCAGAATCTTGGTAAAACATATCTGGCCGCTTCTCTCGAACATCATATCCCCATTCCAGTCAGCATTCGTTCCTCATCGGTCAATCCGCGACAATATCCTCCTCAACCATGAGAGTGCCCATTACTTCTCCAACAAAAAGAAACCCAAAGCTAAACCAACCAAGAAAAAAGCTGTTATGCTCTCAAACTCGATTTTTCCAAAGCCTACGATTGTTTAAATTAGAGTTTTTTGGAATGGGTGCTTCGTGCCTACGACTTCAGTGAGGAAGTGACCGGTAGACTCATGATGTGTGTGACTTCGGTTACATATAGTGTGCTTTTCAATGGTAAACCAACGGCTTAGATTGAAGCCCATAGAGGTATTAGGTAGGGAGACCCTTTGTCTCCCTACCTTTTTATCATGTGTCAACAGGTCCTATCACCAGCGATAAGCCGAGCTGAATTGGATGGTCATTTTTGAGGTATAAAGGTCAGAAGGAGAGGTATGTCCCTAACTCACTTAATGTATGCTGATGATGTCTATGTTTATGGCCATAACAATGAGAGAGAAGCTCACAATCTTGCGAGAATTCTCCACCAATACTGCGCTGAATCAAGTTAGTCAATTAACAAAGGTAAATCTTCAGTTTCTTTCAGTCAAACCACTAATAGGCAGATCAGAACCAAGATCATTAAACTTTTTGACATATACGCCAACCATGGTTCTCGTAAGTATCTTGGCATGCCTGTGTTATCCCATAAGACCCGGCCAAGTGATTGTCATGATTTGATTGATAAAATGGTAAAAAAGTTGGCCGGTTGGAAAATAAGTTTACTCTCACAAATGGGAAGAGTCGTCCTGTTTCATTTGGTGATCTCATCCCAACCCACTCATCACATGTCTTGTTTTAAACTTCCACACACCACGCTTGACAAGATGGATACTCTAATGAGAAATTTTTTTTGGAATGGCAGGAATGAAGAAAGAAAGATACATACCATATGCTGGGAAAAAATCACTACATCATGGCGAAGTGGAGGGCTCAATATTAAGCGTATGAAGAGTATGAATTGCGCTCTACTCACCAAGGCAGCATGGTAGCTACAAAATGGTCCGACAAACATATGGACTCGGTCATGAAAGACGTGTATTTTCCTGATAGCACCTTCACGGAAGCAAGGGCCACACAAAATCATTCCTTCGGATGGAGGCAGTTACATAGCATGAAATGATGGGTCACGACAGGTTTGGTTTGGGTAATAGCAAATGGCACAAGCATTGATATCCTTCAGGATAGATGGATCACAGGCTACAAGGAGCGGTTAACAGTGCAAAAAAAATCAACAACATTTCAACCTCACAAAGGTAGGTCAACTCGTGGATGCGGAAACAAGTACGTGGAACATCCAATTACTTTCCAAATTTTGGAATCATCAGGTCGTAAAAGCCATCCTTAACACCCCTATTTCTCCGTCTCTCATTCATGATCAACTATATTGGAATGCGACCTCGTCTGGGAAATTCTTTGTAGCGCCTGTTTACAGACAAATGCTCAACTCTCCACATGCAGACTCCCCCACATCAAGAGCCCATATTCACAACTCCTTAACACCCCTATTTCTCCGCATGCAGACTAATGGAAGCTCGATCAGAGGAATCACAACTGCTAATGAAGCTTAAATTAGACTCCCCCACATCAAGAGCCCATATTCAAATTGGTTGGCAACGACCAACACCCCTCTACGTCAAGTTCAATTTCGACGGAGCTTTTAGAAGTTCATTGGGCCTTGCGACAATAGGAGGGGTATGCAGGGATTACACATGCAAATTTATGGGTGGGTTTGCTGTTGAATTGGGAAGTCTATTGGCCTTGTAGGCTGAAGCGTGGGGTGCCTTACAAGGTCTCAGAATGGTGGCAGCTCTCTACTTCACTCATGTCATTTTGGAAGGTGACTCATTGAGTATTATAACTCTACTCAAAAAGCCAAAGGAGGATGTTCCGTGGAGTATCAGAGGAATCATCTCACAATACTTGGTGATTTGTAACAGTTTTCACTCTTTAATTTTCGAACATACTTACCAAGAGGGGAACAAAGTAGCAGATTCCCTAGTCAATTTTGCTTTGGAAAATTTCTCGTGTACTTGGATTTTAAAACCCCCTCCTTTTCTTGCTTCGCTGTTGTGTGATGATGCAAGAGGGAGGATGTCTGTAAGCAATGTCGCTGGTTCTAGTTAATGAAGTTTACGTTTTCCCACAAAAGAAAGGATTGTTTACAAGATTAATAATTTGTTGCTAATATTAATTGGGCAAACAATATTATTATGACAAAGGCTATTAATAAGTTAGTGAAATACATTAATAACTTTATTAATAAACAATATATTAATAACTTTATTAATATTAATAACTTAGTGAAAACTCTAAATATCTTGTTAGAAAATATTAATTGGGCAACATATCGTTGAGTTTTCTAATGGTCAAAATATCGTTCACATTAACTTATAACTCAAGTCCGTTATGTTTACAAGATTCTATATTGCTGAAAACTTGCTAATAATTTCACTTCTATAATTTATCCTATTTATTAATATTAATACATATATAACAAAAAAATCAACATATCGACCGACTCAGAATTAGCTGCAAAAGAGAACGAGAAAGAGATAAGTGAAATTTTTTTAATTTTTTGCAAAATGATTTGCTTTGTAGTTGGCTTCCACATGTGTTACGATTGTACGCCGGCATGTGGGTGCAGTTTATTGGTAGGCAAGACGGTGTAGATACTGGTTTCTTCAAATCTTTTTAATGTTATTGATTAGTCGTTTACGTTTTTTTTGTTCTCTGCAACTTTGTGAGAGGTAGTGTAATTTCCTCTTCACTCTATGTGTCCAAATTCTGGTTTCTTTTTGTTTTGTTGTTATTTTTGTTTTCGAAAATGGCATAGATAAGGGTTTTAATTGGATTTTACAAGTTCCGTTATGTCTCTATATTGCTGAAGCTTTTGTAGGCTTTTATATCTTTCATTTTTCCTTTTTAATTTTTATAATGTTGAAACTATAATCTTGTGCTTTCAGTTTTCATAACAAATTTCAGCTTTTAATTTTCAGTTGCTGTGCAGTATCTAAGATAAAATTGAAATATCAATTATGAATTCTCTACTCTCAGGGAATAACTAATTTTACTTGTTCTATATAAGTTTCAGAGAATGGACGCACATGAAAATTTAAAACTGAACCAAAGTGTATGTATCTATATCTGATTCCAGATTTATAGGTAAATCATAGTTCAATAATATTTTTTCTAGATAATAAAGATAACACCCTTACCTTGTTATAAATAAGTTGAGTAACTTGCATGTGTATGTCTAGCAGGGAAAACTCTCCCATATATTTGTGAAAAGGTCTAAGATTTTATATATATATATATATATATATATATATATATATATATATATATATATATATATATATATATTGATGTACTAAGTTACATACAGTTGGGCACAGTGTTGGGTGTGGGGGTGTTCCTAGCTACCAGATTTGTTTGATCCCTGAGTATAGGATTCAAGAACTCAATGAAGAAAATTAAAGACACATTTTTCATCAATAAAATAATAGTGAAATGTTAATATAGGATGAGCTACTTGTATAACATTCATTATTTACATCCAATTATTTGAACCTCAAAGCAAAAAATTATAAATTCAAATTATGGTAACACAAAACAATAAACTTGATAACATAATAAAATTTCAAGATTATGCTAATTTTAGCTGCTTAAATGGCTCATAGTTATGTCATATGTGTAGGGTTGTTCATGAACCAAGTGTCCTGCATCTGCTGATTATGGACAGACTTGGGTATATGTTATGTATGAGTGAGGCTTTGTTTGGTCAAGATTCTAGAGCCCGATATTTTCTTGGGCTGAGCTTGGTCATATGGAACTCCGCCTTGTCCGCCTCAAGGATGAGTACATAATGATAAACTATTGGGAAATTTAATTTTTAGTGGTACTTTATCAAACTATTTAAGATTTAGTCGATAAAGTTTTGAGTTTTAACTTTTAGTACACATTTATCAAAATAATTAATTTTTAATGCCATTTAACTATTAAAAATCCACTATTCCAAAAATGCCCTTACGTCACTTATCTAAATGACTTGTACAAGTCACTTTATTGACTTGTACAAGTTAATTTTTGACTTGTACAAGTCATTTTATTACTTGTACAAGTCTAAAATGACTTGTACAAGTCAATTTATTGCTTGTACAAGTTTCGGAAGTAAATTGTATAAGGGTATTTTTGGAAGAATTTATCCGTAATAGTGAAATGACATTTAAAATTAATTATTTTGATAAAGGTGTATTAAAAGTTAAAATTCAAAACTTTGCCGACTAAATCTTAAATAGTTTGATAAAATACTACTAAAAATTAAATTTCCCTAAATTTTTCCAAAAATGCCCTTATACAATTTACTTCCGAGACTTGTACAAGTCAATAAAGTGACTTGTAAAAGTCATTTGGATAAGTGACGTAAGGGCATTTTTGGAATAGTTGAATTGTAATCGTGAAATGTCACTAAAAATTAATTATTTTGATAAAGGTGTATTAAAAGTTAAAATTCAAAATTTTGCCGACTAAATCTTAAATAGTTTGACAAAGTATCACTAAAAATTCCGTAACATTGAAATGACATTAAAAATTAATTATTTTGATAAAGGTGTATTAAAAGTTAAAACGCAAAACTTTGCCGACTAAATCTTAAATAATTTGATAAAGTACCACTAAAAATTAAATTTCTCAATATTTAGTTGTTCGTCTCTAAGTTGTGCTCTATTGCTGTTCTAAAAGTCTCTGTAAATCTTTGGTTGTTAGCCTATCAGTCGTCGCTGTAAATCTTCCTTTTCATTTTGGGTTAAGCGATTCTCCACCTTAGGTCTAGGTTGGTTGTGTTTCTTAGTGTGGATTGCGATGGAGGAGTTAACAAACAGTATGAGAACCCTTTGCCTCCCTTCTCGTTCCGATGAAGTCTTCTCCGTAGTCTCTGAGGAAAAGGCTAGGATTTCTTCTTGATGGTCTTATGCGGTGGTCTTACAAACTATTGACGTTCCTCTTGCCCTTGCTGCCGTTCGGAGTTTTGCAGAAAGAGCTTGGTGGTTACCGAAGAGTGCTCCAATATCCTCTATTCATTCATCTAGATTTTTATTATCTCTGCCTTCTCAGGATTATTTAGATAAGGTCTTGAATGGTCGCCCCTGGTTTATCAATAATCAAATTACCCTAATCGAACCTATTGGGAACGTTTCTAATGCAGAGATCTTTAGTTTTGAATCTGTTGTCGTCTGGACTCAGTTCAAGAACATGCCGAGAGCACTCATAGATGCGGAGGTGATCACTAGATTGGCGTCACGGTTTGGAACCCTACTTCAGTTGGAGCTTCCCGATGAGACTGGGTTTCATTGCCCTTGTATTAAATGGGTCATCTCCTTGAAGAAAGCCATCCCGGCAGGGATTTACGTCGAAGATTTAGACATGACAAAGGTGTGGGTTTGTTTTGCTTATGAAGGTATTCCTGAACTGTGTGTATTGTGGTTTTTTGGGGCATTCCCTTCATGCTTGCCCTCAGATTATGGATGATCCGAACTCTATTTTGTTATCTCAGGCTACGCCTGCTTTGTACTCTGCTGCTAACTCTGTTCCATGCAGACGTGGAAAACCTACTGTGTTCCAGATTATTTCTAGGAAGAAGGAGAACGAGTCGACTCGTCCTGTGAACTAGTCTACCTCTAACTAGTCTATGCTAAAAAGGCCCTTGTCTCTAGTTGGGCCTGTTCCTCCAACAGATGTATAGGAAAAGCCGGCTGAAGTCATTTTAGTGGGGCCCAAGCCCAATTCCGAAAAGTCCTCTTCACTTAGATGGGCTCAGAGGCCCCTTTTGAGGTGACTTTGGGCTCTGACTCTTGTTCCTCTAATCAGCTCAGGCCCGTGGATCAGGACCCACTAAAAGATTTAAAGTGTGCGATGCCGAATCAGCTGGTGAGATCTACCAATATGGAGGCCCAGCACCCTTCCTTATCTTGGCCCACCTCATTCTGGTTTAAAGCTTCTCCTTTGAATAAGTCTTATGATATTATTATCTCAGACTCCTCTCCTTCGGATGACATAAATAAACACAGTGATTCTCATCTTCACCTCACCTGTCTCTTTTAGTCTTGAGTTGTAACCTGCCCTCATTCAGAGGCCGCATTAAACAAGCTGCTAGACACAAGGGCAGGAAAAACTCTTCCTTGGCTGTCCAGGAATTAACTCCATCCAACCTGGTTCCTAATGTGGAGACTACTAACACCAAGAAAAGGAAATTGGTTCATTCTGTCGAATCTTCTCGCCATTCTTTACTCCCTTCTCCTTTAAATTCCTCTTCATGAAGCTGCTTTTCTGGAACTGTCGTGGACTGGGTAGGTCCGCGACACAACAGCATCTATCTGATCAAATATCTGCCCATTCACCGGATCTCATTCTACTATCAGAAACTCTGAGCAAAGAAACTACGGCTGCTCGTGTGGCACGGAAATCAGGTTTTACCAATTACTTTGTCCAACCTGCTGTTGGTCGACGAGAGGGGTTCCTTATTATGTGGTCCTCTGTTGTGTCTGTTTCCATATTGTTTACTACTGACTGGTTGTTGGAACTGCAAATGTCCTTCAGTGGTAAGTCTTGCAACATTATATTTGCGCATGCTAACTCGTGGTTTGAATTCCAGCGTCAACAGTGGCGTCTTATTGAAAATTTGTATCGCATGACAAATGAACCACTGTTAATCATAGGGGAATTTAATGCTATGTTGTATGATTCAGATAAACGTGGGGGAACCCCACTCAATCGCCAACAAACAGAAGTTTTTTGGAATTTTGTTAACAGCTGCAACGTCTGTGTGACCTATGAAGGGTCCTCAGTTTACTTGGTCCAATGGCCAGCAAGGTCGTCGCCGGATATCTGAAAAGCTTGACAGAGGATTTGTATCTCCAAACTCTTTTGATTTTTTTCCTCACCCTTTGATTTACTCACAACCAATTATTGAGTCTGGCCACTGTTCTATGGTAATTGAGCTTCTTCATGAGAACAGGGGTCGAAAAAGACCATTTAGATTTGAAGCCTTGTGGATGGAAGAAGATACCTGCATGCAAGTCATTAAACAAACTTGGGAGAAAGTAAATGGTAATATGCCTATTTCCTCAAGACTGGGCAATCTTGCGTGGGAGCTCAGAAAATGGAACAAAAATTGCGTAGGCAAAATTCAAGATTGTTTAATTCAAGTAAAGCATCAACTTCAACTGGTTCAAGATGATCTCTCTGTATCAAGAGCATATCATCTTATGGAATCTGAAAAGAATCTCATAAATGAGTATTCAAAGTTACTGGCCCAGCAGGAAATTTTGTGATATCAAAAGTCAAGGGTGAAATGGCTTCAATTTGGAGGTTTAAACACAATTTTTCCATAAAACTACTCTTGTCCGACGTCAAAAGAATTATGTATATTCATTGAAGGATTCTGATAATTTAGAAATTACTGATCCAAAAGCTTTAGAATCTCATGTTATATCTTATTTTGATTCCTTATTCAGGGAACAGTTTCAGTGGACGAACTTCCAATTAACGGGACACATTTCAAAGCAGATTTCAGATGTGCAAAATACCATCCTATCTCGAGTACCTTCTGCTGAGGAGGTTTGGGAAGTAGTCCGAAGTCTTTTTCACCTTTTAAGGCACCTGGACCAGATGGGTTTCCTGCAGTCTTCTATCAGAAATATTGGGAAATAGTAGGCCCTGAGGTAACTAAATTTGTTCAGACCTTTTTTGAGACAGGTTCATTGCCTGAACACATCAATCATACCTTCATAGTGTTAATACCGAAGGTATTGAATCCTCGTCAGTTAAGCCAATATCGTCCTATTACCCTATGCAATGTTATTTATAAGATTATTTCTAAATTATTAGTTAAACGCATTAGACCACTGATGCCTCAGTTAATTGCCCCACATCAGACAGCTTATGTTCCAGGCCGGCATATAAGAGACAATATCTTTTTTCATCATGAGATTTCTCATTTTTTCCATAAAGCAAAAAAGAAGAAGAAGAAGAACTCACAAAATACCAGAAGGAGACAGAAGCAACCTCAGGGTTGGTATGCATTAAAGTTGGATTTCTCTAAAGCATATGTCCGGGTTAGTTGGACTTTTCTCAAAACAGTTCTTTTGGCTTTTGGTTTCAATTCTCAGTCCACTAATCTGATTATGAAATGTGTATCTTCTGCCTCCTATAGCATTATGCTTAATGGGTCTCCTGTTGGACAAATTCAGCCTTCCAGAGGTCTCCGACAAGGAGACCCCCTTTCTCCGTATCTCTTTATTCTCTGCCAACAGGTTCTAATTTTGGCTATTTCCCGGGCAGAACTTGATGGAAGGTTTCGGGGAATTAAATTAAAGCCTGGAAGTCCTGCTGTGTCGCATCTTATGTTTGCTGATGATGTGGTGATTTATGGTCATGTACATCCTCGAGAAGCACATTGCATTGTAAGGTTGTTATATCAATTTTGTGCTGAATCAGGACAGGAACTGAATTTTCAAAAGTCCTCCATACAGTTCAGCAAGAACACTTCCTCTTCTCAATGAGTAGTTTTAAAAGGGCTGCTCAATGTGCAAGGATCAAATCAGGTTGATAAATACTTGGGTCTTCCAGTATTGTTTAAGAAACCATCCTACAAAGATTGTAGGGCACTCATTGACAGAGTGTCTGCTCGGCTAGCCTCTTGGAAGTCCTTGCTTCTATCTCAGATGGGTCGGGTTACTCTTATAAAATCGGTCTTAAATGCTATGCTTAGTTATTATATGCAGTGTTTCTTATTGCCTAAGCTAACCTTTAATAAATTAGATCAATTATCTACTGCTTTCTTTTGGCAGCATTCAAAAAACCGACGTTCTATGCATACTGTATGTTGGGATAAGTTATCTCTTCCATGGCGTAACAGAGGCTTAAATATTAGAAGGGCAGCTCAGATGAACAAGGCACTCATGTTAAAGGCTGCATGGCAATTGCAATCGAATCATAGAAGTTTATGGCAAGAACTAATGAAAAGTATTTATTTTCCAGGCACCTCTTTTCTGAAGGATTCTACTCGACCAAAAGACTCCTGTGTTTGGAAACAGCTCCAAAGTTTGAAGAATTACTTCATCAAAGGCTCGGGATGAGTTATTGCAAATGGTAGGAGCATTCATCTATTCCAAGACAACTGGCTGACAAGTGGAGAGTGCCCCACTATTCCCACGGGTTATGAGGATGCACTTAGAGACTGCCAGGTTAGTCGTCTAATCAATAACTCTACCAAGCAATGGAATGTTGATCTCATTTGCCACTTATGGCCACCCCATATTGCTATGTCTATTCTTTCCACCCCAGCCGATTTCTCCTTCACTGCAACAAGATATGCTTATCTGGAGATTGACGGCCAATGGACAATTTTCCGTAGCATCAGCCTACCATGTGATACTGGGTCCTCTTTTAGACCATGAAGGCACTTTTTGGTTATTGGTATGGCATCTCAAATGCCCGGCAAGGATCAAGGCTATTCCTTTGGAAAAGCTTGCAAGGTGCTATCCCTACTTCTCAGCTCTTATCTTCTCGAGTAAGAAATTGTAATGGCACATGTGTCTTCTCCCATGATAGTTTGGAGACAGTGGAGCACTTTTGGCTTCACTGTCCATTTTCCCGAGCTACATGGTTGGCTGCGATTGGAGGAACAACACAAGAGTTTGGGCCGACTCATTCATTTTCACAGTGGCTTCGTCATCTTGTTAAAATGTATAGGAAGGCTTCCGGTGTCAATGTTCATGAGGTTTTATCTAATATAGCCATATTTGGGTGGGTTTTATGGCTTCATAGGAATCGGGTGTTATTTGATAATGTGTCTCCCAATGTTTTTCAGGTTGTTAATCAGTTTTTTCGACTTAGCCATGAAGTGCAGATGATAAGTCAGAAGAATTCTCCTTTGCCGTCTGTTCGAGCTCTCATTCCAGTCTCATGGGATCTTCTGAGAGAACCATTCATTAAAATCAACTTTGATGGCGCTTTCAGACACAATTCGGGAGAAGCAGGAGTTGGTATCATTGCTAGAGATAGTCACAGCAGGTTTATTGCTGCCATAGCTGTGCGCATGGTCGCACGGGTAAAAATGGGAAATTGGAGTCGCCACCGCCTGATGGGGTGCAGGCGGACACCTGTGTGCCTATGTTTGTCTATTAAGGCTTGGTCTGCGGCTAGAGATTCTTAAGTAAGTTCTCGGTTGTGGTTTGGGGAGACACCCTAGTTCACCCCGTCGGATGACGGGTCCCATAGGTTTTTCTGGTTCTAAGTCAACTCGGTATCTTACTCACCCGATTCCTAATCTATCATTTAATTCGATTAAGTCTGGTGGGATCGCCAAATCGGTGTGGGTCCCTTTACTTGTTTTTATCATGCAGTGAAGTGAGTCTGATTAGGTGGGCCTCGTTGGAAGGGCCCCGGATCCCTTGGTGGGCCAAGTGCGGTCCACATGTTCCCTTGGTGGGCCTCAGTCTAAACCTGAGAGGCTCTTTGGGCTTTGGTTAAATGAATTGATTTATTTGAAATTCTGGTTTAAGGTTAAATGATTTTCATGCAAAATGGGCTGGGATTACTTTGTGGCCCACGAGCGGGCCACATAGATGGTTGCCAAGTGACTTGAGTTATCTTCGATCAATCTTTGGCAAAATGGGCCAGGCTTTGGGCTTGGGGCCCTTTACCTGGGCTTGGGCTTGAAAGCCCAAGGCTTCTTGAGTTAGGGTTTGGAAACCTTGACCTTGGTTGAGTTCAATGGGTTTAGTGGGCCGGACAGGCCTTACCCGTGGTCTTGGCCAAACCACAACTTAACTAAACATGCATGCCCTAAGATTGGGCTTTGGTGGGCCTCCAATGGGTTTGGCCCACTCGATTCTTTTAATTATTTTATTTAAGCACAATTGAATGGTTCGGACTGGGTGGGTCTCGTTGGAAGGCCCACTGGAAATCAAATTGAACCAAGTCGGTTCATGGCCCATCTTGGGTCTCCAGTTAACCCGGAAACCCATCCGGTTTGATCAAATAAAGTAAAAAAATAGCATAAGATCATAAAATGGCAAAATTGGCAATCTGGCAGTGTAGCCGACCTGAGATGCCGGTTACACATAAAGACTAGTGTATTTGGCATCCTTGGCTGGATATGAACAAGGCCATGTTGATCCGACCTGAGTTGTCGGATCAACCTAAAATCACGGTTTTTTCGGATTTTTGCATTGGGCTTGGGTTCCTGGGTCTTCTAGGGTGTTCCAGCATTTGCGTGGGCCCCTGTGTGGGCTCACAGTGGTGTAAATAGAATCAAACAAGCCTCCTTTTGAGGGAAAACCACGGGAATAGGATTTTTCTAGAAGTAGGGTGGGGGCTTGAGTGCCCCTACCTTGGCTCCTCACCCTTCGCAAAACAGCAAACCAGCAAGGCCGATAATAATAATAGTAAAAAAAAACCTAACAATTAAATCTAGGATGCATACACCTAAGCTATGAGGATCACATAGGTGTTTCTACGGATCATATGCATGAGTAGTGAGATGCATGAGTGAGCATGCTTAATGTGGGTGTAGGTGTCAAAAGGGGGAGTATGCATGTTATCTACAAGTAACTGGAGGGTGCCAACATGAAGACATTAGCGAGCATTCATCACCAATAAACATGCATGCATGGTTTAAACTAATCATGCCAATAATATCTAACATTACCTTCATGCTCAAATAACCCACAAAAGCAGTTAATAAGACACTTTAAAAAAAGGAAGGGGGGGGGGGGGGGGGGGAGGGGGGGAGGTTAAGATGGGATACATTTAGACAAGCAATAGGGGGGGGAGGGGGGAAACAAGCTCCCCCCATTCAAATGGATAGTAAATGATGGCCAAAGCAGTGACATAGTAGCCATTAGAACCACTTCGAAGGGGACTCTCTCCCTCTCTTTGAAGCCGTGTACACTCCCCTTACCATGGGAGTTCCTTTCATTCAAAGTGAAGAGGAAGGGCATGGGAGAGAGATGAAAACATGCTAGGGAGGAGGAGGACCACATGCCTAAGATGGAAAACATCACAACTTACTTGAAATATGCCAAATTTGACTTATATTGAATGAAAAGCCATGGGGAACATTACCTTGCAACTTACAAGCCCTGGTATGATGTGGTTGAGGCTCCTTGAAGCAAAAAGAATGGCTAGAGCGCCTTCCTTTAGCAGTAGAGCAATGACCTTCCCTCCCTTCAAGGTTCAAGCGAAGAAGAAGGAGATGGAGAAGAGTTGGGAGGTGTTGAGGTGGTGTCTTGGATGATATGGGGGCAAGGAGAGGTGGAAGAGAGGGGATTCGGAGCAGTAGGGGTGGACAAGAAAGGGGGAAAACAACCAAAAGAAGCCAACCCTCGAAATGGGGCTGCAGTTGCCTTTTTATAGATAAATTTTTGTATCCGTCATTTAATGTCGGATACACTACACTTCCTTTGTATCCGGCATTTTATGTCGGATACATTGCACTTCCTTTTTATTCGGCATATTATGTCGGATACAAACACAATTATTTCCAAAATTTAATTTTCTGCGCGTATCTGTCAGCGAATCCATGCGAATCTCGCGGGCAAATCTCTTGTATCCGGCAATATATATCGTATGAAGAAAAGAATGTGTATCCGACATATTTGATTGGATACAAATCAAAAAATTATAGATTTGCCCCTCGACTTGACCGATTTGACTGATTCGACCGATTTGACACTTTTGGATATCTGCAGATTGCCCCCCTGCGAATTTTGGTTTAGTCCCTAAGATATTTAGCAAGTTTTTGATTTTTAAAGATTGCCCCCCGAGATATTTTTCTGCGTTTGCTGCCACGTGTGCAGTTATTTTGCCACGTGTGCAGTTTCTGATTTTGCTGCTCGGAAACTTTGACAGCTCATATCTTCTTCATCCGGACTCCGATCTAGGCAAACTCAGTTGCGTTAGGACCGTATCGGAGCCCTCTATCCAATGGCATGGGGGTAAGCACATGGTTTGGGGTTTAGTAGAAAGTCAACTTTCGGCTCCCGCTCAAGTTTGATCGGCCTGCAGAACCTTTATTGGGACTCCGATTCCAGCAAACTCAGTTGTGTTGGAACCGTGTCGGGATTCTCTATCCATTGAGACAAAGCAAGGTGGCCAATTATCACTTGATCAAAAAGTCAATTTTCGTCCCCTCAGGGTTTGACTTTTCCGCCGGGGTTTTCATTTTCAGCACTTCCAGGAGTGCAAAAATAAGGTACTTACAATAGCTTTTCAGTGTATTGCCCACTCGTCCCTCATGGTGGAAGCTGTTGCTGCTCTTGAAGCTGTGAAACTTGCGTCTGCTCTGCATATTAATCATCTTATCATTGAGGGTGATTCTCTGTTAATGATAAGGTTTCTGTAGAAGATAATCAAGACCACTCAACCTTCTAGTCCATGCCCATATTTTATTGCTCCTATCCTTAATTCTATCTCACCTTTGCTATCCTCATTCCAGGCCATTGAAATATGTCATGTTTACCGGGAAGGTAATGGGGCGGCTGACTTGTTGGCCAACTTTAGCATCGATGAATTCTCATGTTATTGGATTAGAAGTCCACCATCTATTTTAAGTTCTATACTGCTTGATGAAGCTCGTGGCATTGTAAGATCTAGACATATATCGTAATAAAGTTCTTACTTTTGTTCACCAAAAAAAAAAAATCTACGTTGCCATTAAGAGGCTTGGGACACCTTAATTAACTCCTAAAAGCCCAAGAATGGATAACACAAGAAGGGGATATGGGTGGCTTATGATTGGGAGGGATTCTTCTCCCAACCGATGGAATAAACCATAATAATTTTGGTGGATGGTGGGTTTATCCCAAGTTATGTTTCTTTGTATAAACATAAATAATGTCGATTAGTTTTATTTTGTATTTATACAATAAATATGAAATAAACGAAAGCAACTTTATTTTGAAGCAATAGACATATTTAAATGTGCTTTGACTATGTTCCGTTAAAAGTTGCTTATATAAGAGACTTTGATATTGTGTTGTTTTGATAGGGCATTTTCGTAGCATTGAAAGGGAGAAAAAGAAGGGTTTGCGTGTTTGTACAAAGCAGTAAGTAATTTGTATTTTGACATCCTTTTGTCTATTTATATATGTTGGGGAGTATTCTCTTTTCACATATGTAGATGTCTTGATTTATTTAACTACATTTTTGCTTTATTTAATTTGAGATTTGTTATACTTAGTACCTTCTGTTAGTTTGTTTGTGCAAATACTTTTTCTGCTTATGTTTAATTTATCTATACCATAAAATTATGCTTTCTAGGAATGGATCTGTGAGTAATGTAAGTGTTCTTGTTGTTTATTTCTTGTTTTGATATGTTCTTCTAAAATTTTATGCATTTGTATTTTCTTTTGCTTATGTTTAGTTTATCTATGCCATAAAGTAATGCTTTGTAGGAATGGATATGTACAAATTTATTGTAGGGAAAGAAAGATTTTCGTGTTTGCAAATAACAGTAAGTAATTTATATGTCAACATGCTTTTCTCTATTGATATTAACTATTATTCTGTTACAAATTTCATTTTTGGTTTTATATATTGTATTACAAATTTCATCTTGATTTATTTGTATACATTTTCTTTTGCTATTTCATATTTCTAATGCTTAGTTAGTATCTTCAAATTTTTTGAATAAACAAACATTTTTTTTTTTACTTCTGTTTATGTTCAGTTTATTTATGCCATAAAGTTATGCTTCATATACATGAATCTTTAGAAATTTATTTGTTTTTAATGCATGTTTAGCATTGGACTTTATGCTTGTAGTTTTGTAATTTATTATGAATAGAAATGCTAAGTTTCATACAAAACTAGAATTCTGAACATATTTTCTTTAGTCACTACTGAGCAAAGGAAAAAATAATTTTATTACATAGACCTAGGTGTGCTTGCAACAATAAGAACTATTTTTTCTAATTTTTCTTTGGTTGATATGGTGGTTATCATTTCAGGAAAGCAACCTTTCACTTTAAAGAATGACAAATTGTTCAAATGATAAATGTTAGAAACATCAAGACCCTTTCGAATCGAAATTTGTTTTTTTTCTTTCCATTGTTGTAAAAAAAAATTTTATTACGAAGATGAAGCATGAAGAAAAAAGAAGAAAAAAGCGAGAACAATATGCTGAACTATCAAAAGAAAGAAAGGAAGAAATTTCTAAGAGAAAATGAAAGCAATATTTGACGAAAAAAATAAATATTAGTACCAGTGAATTGAATAATAATGGTAAGTACATATAATTTGTGATATAAAAAGTGATTGATATTAGTGATATATGGTTTTACGTTAAAATAAATTACTTACATATAAGGATTCTTGCCTTTTTATGCGTAATAGTTCCTACTCATAAGTTGACAAAGCGAAGGGAAATAAGTATGAATAATGAAGGAAAAGACCTGTGCAATAGATCGCCAACTAATTCTAGAAATTGAGGAAAAGAGCCAGTCCAACAATTTAGTTCTTACAAAATTGGCAAGATAATACATCTAAAAGACTTTCATAAGCTACTAAACATAAAGAATTTACTATACTATTTATACCAAATAGTATAGTATGGAAACTCAAGTTTTGCTGCTAATAGAAAAAGAAAAAATGGCATATCATAATAGTATACAAAGTAGATATTGTAGGAAGTATACAAGTATTAGCTAATTTTTTCCTTTATTTTTTTTTTGCAGATACAAACTATCCCACACATAATTATGTTGCAAACAATCTTCAGGAAATATCTACTGACGTTGATATTTTACCAATTATATCAGTATGTCACCCTGCCAAAAGATTTCCTAATGAGCCAAAACACTTTTGTTGCTCAGATGGACAAATTTTCTTAGTATCTAATAATCTTCCTATTGAATTAAGGTGGTTATTAGTGTCGAGAGAAGAGAAGATGCCGTTGAATTTAGAAAATATATCTGAACATATAATAATAAATTTGCATTTAACTCATTTGGAGTTAAATGTGATAAAGAGTTGTGTAAAAAAAAAATAGAGGCATATATACTTTCAGAGTACAAGGACAGATTTATCACTATATAAATGACTTATTACCAAGAGATGGACATCCGTCACATTTGCAACTATATTTTATTACAGAAATGAAGAGAGTAAGGGAGATTGTAGAAGAGAATAAGAGACATTGTAGAAGAGGTGTGGTTTGGAGTGGGAAGGGTTAGGTATATTTATAGAAAACCAAAAGTGGCTTTTTACCACCTATGAGACATGGAAAAATCACCGAAATGATTCCCCTCCGTCAACACACGGGCTCAACGTAAAATGGGAGAGTCGCCACCATTCAATTTTTGGGGTGTGAATGGACACCAAAAGATTCAAAATAAACAAAAAGAGCTAAAAGGAAAATAATAGAGTAAAAATAACTCTACTTGAAAATCAAATCCAGAGATGGGTAAGGGGATTAGATTATGAACGGAGGAAGATGTTAGGCACTCCCATTCACCCACACAAGGTGGTTGTCAAGTGTTGTTCATGCTAAAAAAATGAGAAAACTTGCTAAAATAATCAAAAACCATGAAAAATGATTAAACAAATGTGTGATGCCTTCACATGAGAAATCCAAATGAATTGCAGATCCTCTTTTATGTCAATATCACTTCTGGAATATCACCAATAGATCGAAATCAAAACAAAAATTGCACAAAACCAAGTTGAGTAAAATCCGGAAAATTCGGTAAAAGATAGAGCCATTTGTCTTGAAGTCATTCAAATCTAGTTTAGATTGAATTAAACCAAATCTATTTGAAAGATTATGATAAATAGAAGACTCATGCAAATTTTCAATCAATTCCGGTTAAAATTCTAGGAGTTATTCTCCTTTGAAATCTGCTGCTGGAGATAGTTAAAAGTGACAAGTGTGCAAGTTTGGAAAATCATTTAGAAAAATCGGCTCCATATAAATTCATGAAATTTGGTGCAAATGAATTATGTATGGCCATATTTCAAATGAAACTAGCCTCATACAAAAATTCATTTGGATGTGCCTTGAGTGACCTCACGAACAGGCCCTGAGGATCACAGATTAACCTAGAGAAGTGCTATTGAGTAGTTCTGAGTAAATCTGTTACCCATGACACAAATGGAGTCAAAAAATTATGAAACCAACTGGATTTGAAATTAGACTTCCAAAGGAAAACATAGAAACAAAAATCACTTGAATCGGACTTAAAACGAACACATGGCGCTCAGTCGAAGTGACAGGTTTCGCAATCTGGCCTTAATTGACCTATCAACTTCGACTGAGAGGTGTCAAAAATCCACTTGATAAAAATTAATGAAAATTTTCTGGCATAAACTAGACAGCCTCACCTTTCCCATGGCTTTGAAATCACTCCAAAATTCATCTGGACGATGAAGTTACGAGTGTCCGAAGTTGGGGTACAGTTGCTGTCCCGTTTTGCCACTTTTAAGTAAAATCGATTCAAAACAGTGCTTGGGTGTGTGTAATCCGTGCAATATGAATCAAAGCAACTTTGAAGAACCTCTAGGAAGAAAGAGGGCACAAGCTTGGCTCACCATTCTCTCCGATTGGAAAGGATATGCCAAAACCCCCAAAAGTGAGCAAAAATGCCCAAAATCGAGAGGTTAGACCTAGAGGTCTTCAATAGTTGCTTGAAATCATGTTGAAAACCAATAAGAAATATCCCAGAATTGTTTGGGGCTATTTATTCCAGATCTATCACAATGAATGCAATAAATCCGAAATATAAGTTGAATCCGACAAAACAAGTGCTATGTATGTGTGTGTAAAAATCCATTCTTCAATAATATAACAACATATAGCATTCATTCATATCAATAAAATGGGGTTCTAGAACAGCCTAGGGTTCCATTCCATTCTCGTTTCCCTTAGTTCTCTCTCCCCGTTTAACGGTTCTTCGAGATAATCTTGGGGTATTTTGAATATGAAACGGTTTTCATAGAATCAAAAGACTTATTCAACAAGGTTCTAACACTAGGATCAATCCTCAGTTTCGTTTCCCCTAGATCCCACCTTCACGTTTTACGGCTAGGGGGAGTCTCGAGGTACTTTGAGTAGAGGAAGGGTTTTCATACACACAGATTAGGTCTTATTCTACAGAAAGGTAGAAGAAGAGAACTAAGCCTAAATTGTAAGACAGAAAAATTAAAGAAGGTTTTAGGCTTACCTGGGTTCTGGGAGCAGTGTGGCAGCGGTTCTCTTCTTCACTCGGAGCTCTTCAATCTCCAACTTATTGGCCATTTGCTTAAGGAGGAGCCTCCTATTTATAGGCACAAGCTAGGGTTAGGGTTTGCATGATGGTAGATACAAAATAATGTCTAGAGCCCACTAACCTTAACTCTAAGGTCATTTCCGAGATTTCCACTCCTTTAATGAAGGATATGATAGTAAAAAGTGAAAACTCTCGGAAAACCCTAATTTTGAGCAAAAAGCTTGTATCTGACATGTTAGGTCAGATACAAGCAATTCTCTCTGTATCCGGCATTATCTGTCAGATACAATAAAGATCCTTTGCATCCGACATTATCTGTCGGATACAATAAAGATATTTTGTATCCGACATTATCTGTCGGATACAAAAAAGAAGAAGCTTTTATCCGAATTTTAACACAGGCAATACTTATTTACATGTAATATCGATTAAGTAAATGTCCTCGTATTTTTTAATCTCCATTTACTTAAGATATTACATGTAAATAAGCAAACACCCCCCCCCCCCCCATTTGAATCCATTAAAAATAGTCCCAGACCCAAATTCCAAGTGAATAAAAAGTCAACTTTCCAGTTCCAGGCTAAATTCCGGTTTTTCAGGTCCGGTAAAAAGATTCAACATGTTAAAACCAAGGTATTCGTCAAGATTTAAAATCTCAAAAAATTCTTTTATGCAATAACATGGCTAAAAACCTGATTACTGGGAAAAATTATCTTGAAATCTTGCTTTAAAAAATATTTCATTTTCTGGGGTCAAAAGTCAACAAAATTCAACCGGAAAAAGTTTGACTTTGCACAAAAGATTGAATTCGGGCCTTTTCCTTTACGGTTTTGGATTCAAATGGGTTAAGGATCTCAAACCCAATGCAAAGAATTGAAAATTCCATTAAAATATTTCTCTCCTTCAAGATTTATAAAAAATCGTGCAATTTTGAGGTGTCTACAACTGCCCCTCTTTGCTGGAGTTGTAGCACAATGAACAGCAAAGAATAGACACAACTCAAAATTGCACGTTTGAAAGACACCTCATTAATTGAACTTGCTTTGGTCAAACAAATGAGTGATAAAAAACATGGATTTGAAGATAGCCAATGAAACAACTACTGTTTATAGTCTGACAGGGTGGCATCTCTTCCTTATCTCAGATTTCTTTGAGCTCTCGTGGCTATGAAAAGAATATGGATTTAAAATTGACCTCTGCAAACTCAATTGCTTTTGATGTTTTTCAACAATAAGGAAGGAAATATTTTATTGAATTTTCCTGATTGATTTTCTTATTTGATTTACCTGGGTGCCATTTGATGCCCAAACCTGTGCTTGAATAATCTACAACTTGCTTTTGCTTCTTCATCTTCTTGCTCTCTCAATAAGGCTGTATGTGCCATTGTTGCCCATAGCCTGCCTTCATTCTTTTCAACTGCCCAAGTGAATGCCTCTTCTTGATTGATAGATTTGAAAATCATGATCTGTTGATCTAACCTCATGCCCTTACAACCCATGACCTCTCATTCATGCCTTCTTACTGCTCGAGTAAAATCCTTCTTCAGAATTGGAAACCTTTGTTTAAAGGAGAAAACATGCAATTGCTTCGAAGCTTCTTTTTTTTTTTTCAAATCCGAAGACTAAGGCTTGACTGCTTCTTCCAAATGCTGTAATTTATTTCAATGAAAACCCAGAGGGAAAGGTGCTGAGCATGCCCCGGTTTTGATTGCTTGAAGTAGTATTTGCCCCTTAGCAAAGATGATCCTCTTTTTTCCCTTTTTTTTTCTTTTTGCTTTTTTTTCTTTTGTTTTTTTCTTTTTGCTTTTTTTTTCTTTTTGCTTTTTTTTTCTTTTGCTTGCTTTTCTTTTTACAATATACTGAAATATCCCTCCTCCTTTGCAGCTTTGGTTACTTGACCACCTGAGTCAGATTGAGGAGATCAATCGACACTTCTTCCCAAGCTTGAAGGTTCCCATCTTGATGAGCAACCGGGGGTGTCCTGACATTCCAGGAGGTAAACAGGGCTGGTTTACTTTCTTGGCTGCACTCCAGGATGATCAGGTGAGGTGGCATGGTACTTATCAGCCCAATGCAGAGACAGTGATCAGGTGGGTCGGGCTAAATTAAGGCGGGTTGGAAAACCCCCAACCCAAACCCAATTCACCAATAAACGGGTTCAACCCACAACCCATTTATTATTATTATTATTTTTATTTTTTAAAAAATGATTAAAATAGGGTTGGGGGTTAATTGGATCGGGTTGTGTCGGGTTTGGGTCAGGTTGGGTTTAATCGGGTCTGGACGGGACACTTTTGTCGTTTTTTTATAAAAAAATTGGGTTACCTGGCGGGTTGTTGGGTCATAATCGGGTTGATCCGATTACTGGTGGGTTGGGGAAACCCCAACCAGCACCCAACCCAATTAATAAATGGGTCAACCCAAACTCATTTAACTCGGGTCAGTTCGGGTTGACTCGTTGGGTTGGGTCGCATTTTGCCAGCTCTAATACTCATCTCGAAAGGTACTGTCGTTGAAACTATTTAGTGGCGGTCACATTTGTCTTTAGGGATTGTTTTCTTTTTTTTTTGGTAAACTTTTAGGGATTGTTTTCTGAGTGCGTCTAAAACTGCTTGCTTTTTAAAAAAACTAGGGGTATCCTACACGTGTAAGCGAGGTTACAATCGTATAATAATAAGGGAAAATTATGAAAAGGGGCTACTTTACAACCATTATTATAAAAAGATGCGATTAAGATGGCAAATTGCACAAACATGCTACTGTACAGGAATAATTGCGATGAAGGGTCACTTAGGGTTTGTACAATCTTGAATGTACAATCTTGAATGGCCAAAATACCCCTGGTTAAAAGGGGGGAAAGGAGCTTCTCCATTTCATTCTTCATCTCCAAAAAATGCAGAGGGCGATTTCTCTCTGACGAAGATGACCCCCTTTTTGTCTTCTCCTCCGGCGATTTTTCCGACGAAGATGACCCCTTTTCGCTCTCCTTCTGTTCATCAACATTGCCCTTCACCGACCTCAACGTTGCATCAACATGGCTCCCCCTTTGATTGGTACCAGAAATACCCCGCCTTAGCTCCGCTGCTCGATCTCTACATCCCGCGGCAACATCGGGTCCTCGTTGTTGGATGCGACAACTCAGGTACCAGAAAATATTTATTTTATATATATTTTCTTCATTGAGATTATTCTATTCAATTTCCGCCATTAAAGTACCTTTTGCATAATTTTCCCTTTTTCTTTCCCCGCGAAATCTGTATCTTGATTGTGGCTTTGATATGTATGGATACGATTTGGGGTTGAAAAGTTGCGGTTGCATGGGAACCCAACAAGTCATTAGTGATCCAAGACATGCAGGTAGCATCGCCACAAGCAGGCAACGTCCGAATCAGGATCGCATACACAGCTCTCTGCCACACCGATGCTTATACCTTGAGTGGCAAGGTCAATTTCTTTGTTCTCTTATTCTTGTCACTGACTATTCATATATTGCTCCTGATGCCTGTATAAAAATTTCTGCAACAGTTGTGCAGTCTCTTAGTTCCGGCTTAATCCCTTTTCGTGGTTAGGGAATTTTGAGAGGATGGCTTAGTAAATGATAAGTTCTTTGCCACATGCTTTTACTCGGAGTGATACTCATTTTGGGGCCAATAAACTATAGAAAGAATAATTGATCGTGTATGTTGAAAATGCATCAATCATGGTAAGTTTTACTAGGAACTTCAATTTGTCCTGTAGGGAATTTCTCCAATGACCGCTAGCTAGTGCCGGAATAGCTGATTTAAGCATTAGGTGATCCTGAAACAATTATGTAAATACTTGGTAAGGATTCTGTCTCATTTGAGTCTTTGGCTCCTACTTGACGTGGGAAACTCTTAATGTGATCTTTCTATATCTTGATGTTATGATAATATATGTCAAATTGTAGACTCATTTTGGAAAATGATTATAATTATTTTGATTAGAATTTATTAGGATTTAAATGGTGGGTTTTGTTGTCAATGGGAAAAGAACATTATCAACAAGTGGACGGAATAGAAGAAAAATGTCTTGTGAGGAGGTTGAGGTTTTCTTACCCCTACCTTGAAGCGTCATGACCATGGAGGTCGCAGATTCTATATATTGATTTGTTTTTAAGTTTTGCAACACTCAAAATTCCAGTATGCTGGGATCGATATATTAGAAACAGTTAAAGGTGATAAGTCATGAAAATACCACATTATAGCACATTTAATTCATGACTTATCTGGTTTTATTTCATATTTAATTCCCAATTTTACTTAGAAATTGTCAAAATCTTTCATCTCTACATTTTATTTTCATTGTCTAAATTATGCCTAATTTGTTGATGTAGAGATACTCTTGGTGATTATAGAAGTCACGGTTCAAACGGCGTAACAATCGGAGTCAAATTGTAGAAGATATCACCAACGTTCGCTGGCCGTTCGCCTGCCGTTCGAACGTTGGTGATCTGCAGAGAAACCCGAGAGTAACGTTCGCTGGCCGTTCGCCTGCCGTTCGAACGTTAGTGATCCACAGAGAAACCCGAGAGTAGCGTTCGCTGGCCGTTTGCCTGTCGTTCGAACGTTGATGATTTACAGAGAAACCCGAGAGCAGCGTGCGCTGAACGTTCGCCTGTCGTTCGAACGTTGGTGAAAAATAGAGAAATTATGAGCGGCGTTCGCTGACCGTTCGATGAACGTTCGAACAAGAGATGAAGAAACAACTTTTTGACTTGAGCGTTCGACCCGCGTTCGATGACCGTTCGAACGATCAAGAAGTAAATCCTGTTATAAAATTCCGAACTTTGAGGATTTGTTTCCTTTTTCTTGGGGATCTTCTTCTAGTCTTTAGGAGGATTTTTAGGGGTTTCTATTAAAGAAGATTAGGTCGTTTTTGGACTTGACAATCGTGGATATACAAGGAAAGGAAGTTCTCTCTTCCTTAGGAGTCTTGGAAGACAAGTTTCTAATTTTCTCTTCAAGGGATTTCTGGGCAAGTTTGGAGATATAAAAAGGAGGAGCTTGAACGTGAATAAGGGGGATTGATGCTGTGAACGTGAGGAAGAACCAGGAACGTGGGAGATCAAAGCTTGGACTCCATTAGTTTACTTCTTCTCTTTTCTTCTCACTTTTCTAATATACTCTGTTTTTAATGGTTATTCTTAGTTCAGTCATGAACTAATTTCTCTTTCTAAGGCTTTGATGTAGTCTAAACATGATGTTTTATTTCTGAATATTATTGCTAATGGATTTGTGATTCACTATTTGAGTATTTTATTATTGTGCTTAACCCAATTGAGTATTTGATCACCATTCAATTGTATTTGATAATTGTATTGAGACCGAGAGGAGATATACAATTTTAGTTCCTATGATAAAATACCATATTCTACATGTTGATAGAGATATTGGCATGGTTTATGTAGTTTTGTGTTTTTGACATGAAAATCTACAGATCTTAATGTGCCTTGTTGCTTTTAAATTCACATAGAGATATAGTGAGTTATTGTGGGAAGGTAAGTTCGTTGGTGCTCGAGAGAGACCATTGGATAGGATAGGGATTTTTGCTTTCAAATTGGATTATAAAATTCATTAGCATGTGTATTCAAGAATTAATTCAGATTTGTTTATGATGAAATCAAATGCCTTAGTATTTTAAATCTCTTTTTAAATCTAAATCTTATATTTTCTTAGGTGATAATTTTAATTGTTAGTTAAATACTCATCTCAATCTTTGATTATTTAAATAGAATTTAGGATAGTAATTTCAGTATTTAGTAGCTACCATTCCCTGTGGGTTCGACACTCTATTTCATCACTTTATTACTTGTTACGAATTCGTGCACTTGCGAAAAAGTACATCAAAAGGGTTTAATGACTTTCTGGATGCTTCTGACTTTACAATTTCGCCACATAGCTGTTACAGTCTGGTTGGTTTGATTTATACCTGAAATTTGCTCATTCTTATAGGTAAATCAACAGCGTAGCACTTTGCGATATCCAATTTATTTCGCCACGTAGCTGTTACAGTATGTTGGGATCGATATATTAGAAATAGTTAAAGGGTTTAATGATCATTTGTGGTTCTCCTTAGGATAAAATATCTTGTTTTGGACCATGCGCTTAATGGAATAAAATACTAATGGTATTTTTGAGAAGAAAAGGAAATAGTTAGCTTTGTGTCATTTTCATATGAATCATAAATTGGCCTTACATATCATAGCTAATCTTTGTTGTCTACGTCACTTGAACACCTCTAAAAGAGTGAAATATTAATCATGGCATCTGTTAGACTCTACCAAAACAGATTCTAGTGCTACACACCTAGATTTTATTTTGAGGCAATGAAGAATGATGCCATTTGTAGTAGCCATTAATGATATCAGTTCCACCTAATATTAGTACATTCTAGTGCTACACACCTGGATTTTATTTTGAGGTATTGAATGAAGAAAAAAAACTAAAAGGTAGTGAATAGTAAAATTGTCTTTCTCATTGATTGTTGTGTATAGAACACTCTTATATAGACTGTTGCTAATTACATATCTCAGATGGATTCATGCAGATGCTACCACCTGGAGTTTGTTACAACTGAATTAGAAGCTCCTAGAAAGCTTACTTGTCTTGATGAGTTGGAGCTTGAGCTGAATTGTTGTGGTGTGAATCAACTGTAGAATCAGCAAGATCATGATGAGTTGGATGTGCTTTAACATCCTTCCTCGGCCAACTGATCCTTGCTGGAGAGAAAAGCAACCTGAAGAGTCTTGGCAGCAACACGATCTCTAACAAAATGAAAATCTATATCAACATGTTTAGTCCTTCAGTGAAACACTGGATTAGAGGATAGGTACGTAGCACCACAGAATTGGTGGAGAGGAAAGAAAGAAACCCAATTCTTTAAGCAGAGATTGAAGCCACAAAAGTTCACAGGTTGTATCAGCAAGGGCCTTGTACTCTGCTTCTGTGCTCGATTGAGCAATAGTAGGCTGCTTGCGAGAATTCCAAGAGACCAAATTTTTGCCGAAGAAGACACAATAACCACCTGTGGAATGCCGACTGTCAGGACAGCCGGCCCAATCAGCATCTGAATATGCAGCTAATGTGAGCTGAGAAGAAGGCTGAATGTGAAGACCAAAGTGCATAGTTTGCTTGAGGTAGCGAAGTATACACTTGACAGCTTGCCAGTGGGACAAGCGTGGAGAATGCATGAATTGGCACATTCTATTTACAGCAAACGAAATATTAGGTCTTGTAAAATGCAAATACTGAAGACGGCCAACAATGCTCCTGAAGAGGGAAGGATCTTCAAAAGAAGGACCATCAAGAGCAGTAAGCTTAGTTGAAGTAGCCATTGGAGAGTTGATAGGCTTACAATCCAGCATATTAGTTTGCTTAAGGATGTCCTGGATGTATTTCTTTTGAGAAAGAAAAAGACCAGATGAATCAAAGTGAACCATAATTCCTAAGAAATAATGAAGAGAGCCTAAGTTACGAATGGGAAAATGGGAGCTGAGGGAAGAAATAAAAGATTGTAAAGCTGTAGAATCTGAACCTGTAAGAACAATATCATCAACATATAGTAAAAAATAAAGTGTGATAGACTTAGAATTATAAATGAAAAGAGAGGAATCAGATTTGGAGGCAACAAAACCAAATTCAAGCAACCAGGAACTAAATTTGGCAAACCAGGCCCTTGGGGCCTGTTTAAGACCGTAAAGAGCTTTATTTAAACGACAAACATAAGAGCAAAATTGAGGGTGGACAAAACTTGGGGGTTAGGCCATGAACACTGCTTCTGCAAGGTCACCATGAAGGAAGGCATTTTGTACGTCTAGTTGATGTAGCGGCCAGCCATTCTGAACAACAATTGACAAAACCAACCTCAAGGTAGTAGGCTTCACCACCGGACTGAATGTCTCGGTGTAATCCAAGCCATCAATTTGATGGTAATCTTTAGCAACAAGCCTTGCTTTCTTGCGCTCAATTGTGCCATCAGCCCGTCGTTTGGTACGAAAAACCCATCGACGACCAAGAACATTCTGAGAGGGAAAGGGAGGAACAAGAGACCAAGTATGATTTTGAAGAAGGGCATGAAACTCAGTAGACATGGCATCACGCCATTCAGAGAAGGAAGTAGCTTGAGTGTAAGATGTGGGTTCATTAGGAATAGGAGAAGTGTGAGAGAGATGAGCACGAGGAGGCCAGAATGTGGTGCCATCAATGAGACTTTTAGGTCGAAGAGAATTTGTTTGAGAACGAGTGATCATAGGGTGGGTGGGAGGTGGAGGAGGAGAAGAAGATAAAGGGGACGATAGAGTGGGGGAAAATTGTTCATGAGGGTGAGAAGTTGGAGAGGAAGGAAGAGACAGGGAATGAGAAGGGATGATGCCAGAAGTAGGACTTGGATTAGGAGAAGGAAGAGGGAAAGGTAAGGGAAGAGGAGTTTTAGATATAGGCTGAGGGATGATACCATATTGAATGAAGACAAAAAAACTAAAAGGTAGTGAACAGTAAAACTGTCTTTCTCATTGATTGTTGTGTATAGAACACTCTTATATAGACTCTTGCTAATTACATATCTCGGATGGATTCATGCAGATGCTGCCACCTGGAGTTTGTTACAACTGAATTAGAAGCTCCTAGAAAGCTGACTTGTCTTGATGAGTTGGAGCTTGAGCTGAATTGTTGTGGTGTGAATCAACTGTAGAATCAGCAAGATCATGATGAGTTGGATGTGCTTTAACATGAGGCAATGAAGAATGATGCCATCTGTAGTATCCATTAATGATATCAGTTCCACCTAATATTAGTACAATTCCGGCAGGGTCATATGTGGGTTACACACCTTATATCTTCACCAGTAATGATTTTATCATCATACAATAAAAATTCATGGGATCTAGATTAATTTCCTGACATGTTAGCCATTGTTCCCTTTTTTTTTTGGCTATAGGCATGACGGAATCGGAGAGGACGACGGCAAAGCTGACTATAACTAACTTCCAGGATGAGGGTGCTATTCTTCATCAGTTGATTCATGGTATTACTAGAATTGCAGAAACATGGTCTTGTAAGAATATATGCTGTGTTTTAAGTTGCATTTGTGTTTCTTGTGCCTGTGCGTAAAACACCTCTGATTTGGAACTGTAATTCGTACTTGGTTCTTTCATCGTTAATCCAGGTGTACTAATCAATGATGGTTACTATATTCTCTTTAATAATCTATACTGTCATTGTTCTTCATGAGTTAGGATCCTAAGAGGGATGTGGGTGTGGTGAATAAATGCGGTTCCTACAAGAGGCCCTTTTGCATTCAAGGTGGGAACTCCACCAAACACAACAGTAGTGAAATTAAAAGACATAAGTGTACTTTAACAGTACTTTTTAACCAAACACAACGATAACTCCACCAAACATGCATCTCAATCACCGGCAGACCAACTCATTGCTCTATCTTAACTTTGTCAATGTCGTGAAGCAACTCACGGTATATGTCAGACATTTTTCTCGCATGGTCACGCTCTTCCTGCAACAGTGCTCGTTCTAGTTCTTATGCTTCTGCCTGCATTTGTTTAGTGTTTTCTGTATCGCATGAATTCGTCAATTCACCCTTTTCTACTCCACCTTCGTTCAACCAAGAGAAGAAATAGCAGCTTTGTTTGCCCTGGAAATACAATGACATGAAACTCAATTAGGAAGTACATATTTTGCAAAATAGGTCATGTGGAAGGAACATGTTCGATTGCTATATAACTCCACACATACTTTAAAAGGACATCGGTAAAATCTTCTCCCTTCGTTTGTTGGAGTTTTTGCAGTCAACACACGGCATGGTCCCCTTCCACATTCGCAAAGAAATAACTCATCGCACCAAAAAAAAAAAAAATACCCACATCCATTTCCACCATTGCCCTGTAAGAAAGAAGACGCATTAGACAGTTTTATAATGGTTGAATGGCTAGCTTCATAAAAGTGCATACTTACGGACGATGGAAAAGTGAAAAAATAACGCCCTGGATTCCGCAAGGTGTGTGAGAGTTTTCTTTTAAGCATCCCTTTCCCGCATGGACATGGGACTCGAGCATGGGGATTAGTAGCCTTCAGCATACATGGGACTCTAACGTTGCATACGTGGGGACTCGGGCTAGGTTACGTAGGACTCAAGCGCATCAATATGGGACTCGAGCTATTTTATTGAGGACTCGAGCGTATCATACATGGGACTCGAGCTATTTTATTGAGGACTCGAGCGTAACATACATGGGACTTGAGCGTATCATACGTGGGACTCGAACTATTTTATTGAGGACTCGAGCGTAGCATACATGGGACTCGACTGTATCATACGTGGGACTCGAGCTAGTTTACGTAGGACTCAAGCACATCAATATGGAACTCAAGCTATTTTATTGAGGACTCGAGTGTAGCATACATGGGACTCAAGCGTATCATACGTGGGACTCGAGCTAATTTATTGAGGACTTGAGCGTAGCATACATGGGACTCGAGCGTATCATACGTGGGAATCGAGCTATTTTATTGAGGACTCGAGTGTATCATACATGGGACTCGAGCGTATCATACGTGGGAATCGAGCTATTTTATTGAGGACTCGAGTGTAGCATACATGGGACTCGAGCGTATCATACGTGGGACTCGAGCTAATTTATTAAGGACTCGGGCGTAGCATACATGGGACTCGAGTGTATCATACGTGGGACTCGAACTATTTTATTGAGGACTCAAGTGTAGCATACATGGGACTCGAGCGTATGATACGTGGGACTCGAGCTATTTTATTGAGGACTCGAGCGTAGCATACATGAGACTCGAGTGTGGGACTCAAGTGTATCATACGTGGGACTCGAACTATTTTATTGAGGACTTGAGCGTAGCATACATGGGACTCGAGCGTATCATGCGTGGGACTCGAGCTAGTTTATGTAGGACTCAAGCGCATCAATATGTGACTCAAGCTATTTTACTGAGGACTCGAGCGTAGCATACATGGGACTCGAGCTAGTTTACGTAGGATTAAGCTCATCAATATGGGACTCGAGCTATTTTATTAAGGACTCAAGCGTAGGATACATGGGACTCGAGCGTAGCATACGTGGGACTTGAGCTAGTTTACGTAGGACTCAAGTTATTTTATTGAGGACTCGAGCATAGCATAGATGGGACTCAAGCGTATCATACATGGGACAGAAGCGTATCATACATGGGACTCGTGATACTTTAAGTTCGACTCAAGCATAGCATAAATGGGACTCAAGTGTAGCATACATGGGACTCGAGCGTAACAATCTGAATCATTCTTCACTATTTGACGAGCTAGGACGGGAGTAGAGGCTATCAATGTAATTTCCACAAAGACAAGTTTGACAATCATACAATCCTTTAAAATGATTAAAATATCAAAATTTTGGTGTTAAATAGAGGAAAATTTTGACAAACTGCCAAATATTGAATGGCTGCTAGATAAGCCCCTAGAAATCATAGATGATTGAACTTCATTTGCAGACAAATGAGTCCACAAGGATGTAGATGTAACTGTAGAAATGTGAACCACAGGTGAATCAGGTTAAAATCTCAATATGGCATTCATTTAGGACTTGATATGATTGACAGAAAACTATTAGCAGAATGTAAGTGTAACATGGCCATCTGCTTTTGAAACATAGCCCCCTTGTAGCCGCTGAGATAAATATGTTGCATTATGTGCAGCAAATTCCTTGGATTCTTCCATCTATACAGAGCAAAAGGAGATGTAAGGGAAGGATAATGAGACAGTAAAATGTAATACCACATTACTATATTTTATAGTGTAGACAAGTGAAAGTTAATCATGAATTCACTTTATGGCATCTCAAAGTTCAGAGCTGAATCATAATCATAAGCGACACGATCTTGTTACAACAAAGCATAAAAAAATATACAAAAAGCCTCAAAACAGAAATAAGGAGGAGGATCTGCCAGATATAAGTTTACATATAAGAACATGCTCAACTGAATAAGATTGTCAGCATCAAAATCTGCACATCATACAATAGTAGCTTGATCCAGATAACAAATCTCTTCCAAAAAGATTAACGAAACAAGCTAAACAAGCCAAGGATTTCTTTTCAATATTCCTATTCATTCTATTTATAAGCTGCCCATATTATTGCTCCTTCTTTGATACACAAATTTAATAGAGAAAGGTGAAATTCATGGGGCTTTAAACTCGACCAAGCAGCCATTTAAATATATCAATTCTCACATGTGAACATAGAATTAATTTGATTAACTGTAATGCGAAGGGACAAATAGGAGAAGCCAAAAGCAATAATAAATAAGGAACATATACTTGACCACTGCAAAATAAATTGGATATCGCAAAGTGCTACGCTGTTGATTTACCTATAAGAATGAGCAAATTTGAGGTATAAATCAAACCAACCAGACTGTAACAGCTATGTGGCGAAATTGTAAAGTCAGAAGCATCCAGAAAGTCATTAAACCCTTTAAATGTTTCTAATATATTGATTCCAGCATACTGGGATTTTGAGTGTTGCAAAACTGAAAAACAAATCAATATATAGAATCTGCGACCTCCATAGTCATGACACTTCAAGGTAGGGGTAAGAAAACCTCAACCTCCTCACAAGACATTTTTCTTCTATTCCGTCCACTTGTTGATAATGTTCTTTTCCCATTGACAACAAAACCCACCATTTAAATCCTAATAAATTCTAATCAAAATAATTATAATCATTTTCCAAAATGAGTCTACAATTTGACATATATTATCATAACATCAAGATATGGAAAGGTCACATTAAGAGTTTCCCACGTCAAGTAGGAGCCAAAGACTCAAATGAGACAGAATCCTTACCAAGTATTTACATAATTGTTTCAGGATCACCTAATGCTTAAATCAGCTATTCCGGCACTAGCTAGCGGTCATTGGAGAAATTCCCTCCAGGACAAATTGAAGTTCCTAGTAAAACTTACCATGATTGATGCATTTTCAACATACACGATCAATTATTCTTTCTATAGTTTATTGGCCCCAAAATGAGTATCACTTCGAGTAAAAGCATGTGGCAAAGAACTTATCATTTACTAAGCCATCCTCTCAAAATGCCCTAACCACGAAAAGGGATTAAGCCGGAACTGAGAGACTACACAACTGTTGCGGAAATTTTTATACAGGCATCAGGAGCAATATATGAATACTCAGTGACAAGAATAAGAGAACAGAGAAATTGACCTTGCCACTCCAGGTATAAGCATCGGTGTGGCAGAGAGCTGTGTATACGATCCTGATTCGGACGTCGCCTGCCTGTGGCGGTGCTACCTACACGTCTTGGATCACTAATGACTTGTTGGGTTCGCATGAAACCGCAGCTTTTCAACCCCAAATCGTATCCATACATATCAAAGCCACAATCAAGATACAGATTTTGCGGGGAAAGAAAAAGGGAAAATTATGAAAAAGGTACTTTAATGGCAGAAATTGAATAGAATAATCTCAATGAAGAAAATATATATAAAATAAATATTTTCTGGTACCTGAGTTGTCGCATCCAACAATGAGGACCCGATGATGCCGCGGGATGTAGAGATCGAGCAGCGGAGCTAAGGCGGGGTATTTCTGGTACCAATAAAAGGGGGAGCCATGTTGATGCAACGTTGAGGTCGGTGAAGAGCAATGTTGATGAACAGAAGGAGAGCGAAAAGGGGTCATCTTCGTCGGAAAAATCGCCGGAGGAGAAGAGAAAAAGGGGGTCGTCTTCGTTGGAGGAAAATCGCCCTCTGCATTTTTGGAGATGAAGAACGAAATGGAGAAGCTCCTTTCCCCCCTTTTAACCAGGGGTATTTTGGCCATTCAAGATTGTACAAACCCTAAGTGACTCTTCATCGCAATTATTCCTGTAAAGTGGCATGTTTGTGCAATTTGCCATCTTAATCGCATGTTTTTATAATAATGGCTGTAAAGTAGCCCCTTTTCATAATTTTCCCTAATAATAATAACCTTATACAAAAGGGGCCGACATGGTTTTGTTTGTACATAATTAAGATTCAGTCATTTATTTTTAATGATTTACAAGATACATCTCAAAATAATTAATTTTCAATCATGTTTAGTTAGGGAAATTGATTTTAATTTATACTTTTTTTTAATCAGATGTAGTTATACTTTTGTTTTAAACGGCTATATACTTTTCAGTCATGTTAAGTGAAACTTTTTAAACATAATTCATATTCAATCATGTTATTTTTAACGATAAGTTAATATTAATATTTTTGTTATATATGGCATAATAGTTTTTTTCTTTATATATCATATTTGTTCCCTTTTATTCACTATTTCTACTGAATAATATAGAAGACAGATTTTAAGCTATACTTTGTCTTGAATAACTCTGCTTAACAAGTACGCTTCAAGAAAGATTTCCGATATAGGAGGGCCTGAGATGCAACACATGCATTGTTCATGTGGTGACTGATGTGGATGTAATCCATGTTTGTACTCCAAGATTGAGGACTTCGATACTAAAAAGGCGTTCTACCAGTGTGATGAAGGTTGTACTTGTATAACGTCCTTGTCTTCCAAGCTTCTAAAGAATAAGTTTTCAGCATATTCTCTTGTTTGCACGTGCGTGCGTTAGTTGTTAGAAAAACCAAGATGTACACAAAACGGTAAGTTTTGAAAATAAAGGATTAAGTTTCTGTTGTAACAAAACATAAGAATTGTAATTTAATGATAACCAAAGGGTAATAATTTATTTATTAAATTATATTCTTTAGCTGCATTAAAAGACAAAGGAATATATTAAAAGATCAAAAGTCAAACAAAATGACGGCATTAAATGAGGTTTGTTCAGTCATCCGAGGTTTTTGTAGCAGAAAAACTTCTTACCTTTTTAGAATAATTAAAATGAGTGTTATTTTATTGTTCATACAAAATTTCCTTTCAAAAATACCTTCAAAAGATTTCTAAACCTTTTATTATTTGATTGGTTTAAAAAACAGATGTGCAAGAATGATAAGAGAATTTATGCGATAAGCATTTTTATACAAGTGAAATGACACTTGTTCTTAATTATTTTTAGAAACTATCACTATCTCTCAATTATCCAGAATTAACGACTGAATCTAAATTATTTTAAAAATTTGTCGCCGACATTGCCCCTGCGGCCTGCCCCTGCCCCCCACCCCTCCTACACTGCCCTTCTTCTTAAGGCTGCACTCACCCTTGTCAACGCCAATGTCCAATAACCGACAGGGCTCAGCAGCTAAACTATAGCTCTCATGGAAAGGTATCAAAGCAGGAAGTCTTGCCGTGCAAAGAATAGCAATCTTCCAACACCTTCACTGCTCCTTCCCTTCATGGCCTCTAGGATAATTGAATCCACCATTTCCAGACACCACCAGGAACTGGCATGGAAAAGAAGATTAAGAAACACGAAGATTGATTGCAACCATGGCTTTCCAAGCAGGAGTAAACCCTCCAGGTGGTGTCTGGCAAGACGACAAGCCTGAAGGGAATTGTAAACACATTTCTGGGATGGCTATAATGGCTAGTAACTACCCAGGTGGATTTCCCAGATTCTTAGCACTCAACACGACCAGTTCCATTGCCTCATTGAGCATAATCTTATTGCTCATCAGTGGATTACCAATGAAGGGTAGGATTTTCATGTGGATTTTGATGGTGATCATGTGAGTTGCCATCACATCCACGGCACTAACCATGTCCTTGTTCTCCCCGAACTCCGGCTCAATTGGCCTTTTTCCGGTCACGAACCCCATCAGCACCACCCCAAAGCTGTACACTTCACTCTTCTCATTCACCTTATACGTGTATGTGTATTCTATAGAACCAAAAAGCACCAACTCAATACAAATAAAAAATGAGCAATGTTACTTGCATAGTTCATGGCTTCAAGCTCTAAACTAAAGAAGCAAATGCAAAATATTCAAGAAGAATCCAATTCAGGATTAAGTTGAAATATCAGGACATTTCTTTAACTTCCCAACTCAGGGGAGGGGATATTTTAATTCATGTTTAAAATTTAAAGTTTCAATGAAATATATCCAATTTTTAAATGGAATTGCATTCAGATGGCAAAATTTGCTTTCAGCTTTTTGTTGACAAGGATATTGCTGTCCAATTATGACATCTTTCCAACAAAAGAGTACCATAAACAGAATAAAAATGAGGAAATATCTAAAAGAAAAAAAACACAATAGATTTACCCCAAAGCCACCAACAGATAATTAAAGGCACAAGAACTACTATTCTGCCAAGTCAATCATTTATAACAGTTCCATTAAAAGTAAGGATGACCTCTGTTATTTGTCCATCTCTTGAAGAACAAGAATTTATTCCATACTAGTAAGAAACCAAACATTGTATGCCACCTTAAGAATTTATTGAATCTGTTGCTCAAGCTATGGTAGGAATTAGGAAAGACATTTGCAATGAAGCAAATTTCCTTCCTACAACACAAACAAAGTCTGGAATAATTAGGCAAATAAAAGAGTTTTATTGGTATAATAAAAACTCATATAAGTACAGAAACTACAGCAAATGTCCTTCCTACTGCAATTCCCTCCTACTGATGTGTATGACTCGTGTATCCATAAGTTAACTACCAATGTATAGAGTTTGCTAATTAGGAGAACACCAAGGACTCAAGGAGGAAAGCTCAGCGAACCAATCTCGATGACCAAAGTCCAGTAAATAATGAAAAATAGCGGAACCACTGATTCTCAGCAAATCATAAAAACATGTCCAACATATTGAATCCATGTGAAATCTATGCAAAAGTGAACAATGAATGGGTGATTTGGATTGTTAGGTTTCAAAGAAATGAGATGGTGAGAAAGAGGAAAGAGCATGAGCTGGACATTATAGTAGTGTATTTGGAGAGAAGGCTAAAAGCATCATTATTTTATCTAGCTCGGCATAGCCTAAATCCATGCCAAAGGAGCCCCACAATTCCTTCTCTTTATTTTTCTTATTAAACTAATTTTATAGTGATGCAAGGTATTCAACAAGATAGATAATTGTGGTAAAAACTGTATTTATATTCCAGTCATGGATAAGGCATTCGATACTTTTATGAAACTTGGAATTGGTTAAAAATATTACCTTAAATTGGATAGATGAGAACTTCACCTAACAAGCAGAGAGTGCTGTTAGGGTTGCTCCTTTGGTGGAGCGGTGATTTTAGAAACTTTCTTGGGTATGAAATTAGAAGGTTGCTATTTTTGATGTTTTGGAAACTTTCTTGGATGAAATTAGAAGGTTTTTATCTTGTATAATGAAAATTAGAAGGTTTCTAAAGTTGCTTGAACATGAGGTTATAAATAAGAGTGTAGGGATCTCTTGAAAGGTAAAGACAAAAGGGGAGAGAAAAATATAGGCTTTTTGGAATTGAGAATTGGGTGCACAAGGGTTCTGGGTTTAAACTCAAAAAGGTTTTGTTTTCTTGTATGAGTATTATTTTCAAGTAAAGAGCGGGTTATTTTTCTCCATGGATGTAGGTAGGTTTTTGTCAAACCACATATATTTTGTCTTGTTTACTCTTACTGTTTTTCTTGGATTGAGCACAAATCCCAACAAGTGCTCAATCCAATAACACTTCTCTGAATCTTCTCACAGAAATTGTCTGGTCTCCATGTGTCAGTAAAAATGGAATGGGAGACTGTCTCCCCATATCGGTACAGTTGCAGACCACAAACTTCAACGGGATTCATGACTGATGCATTGTGTACAATCTTAACTTCCACACCCAATTTCTTTGCCCGCGCAACAAGATCAGTATTTGTTTTAGCTCTGCATCCGATTTCCCAATATTTAGAAGTAAAAAACCATGAAACAGCACTAGCAATAAAATAAAACCAATAAGGAACAGGTCGTTTTCCACAAAACCGTCTTCGGCAGAACCATCTTAACGAAATTAATTATGAGAAATTATAGAAATCAAAACCAGAAATTCGAAAACAGAACTAAATCTTCGGATAAGATGAACTTAGGGAAGAGATTTAGAAAACTACCTCATGCAAACAAATCTGTTCGAGAAATCAAAACTCTATAGAAGTACATTGAGAAAAGAGAAGATGATAGTCGCAAATCTTCAGTACAACGCAGTAACCACTAGAGATAGATTTAGCCATGAGTGTTTTTCATCAGAAAACGACAATGACATTCTTCGTGCTTGCAATGGCCAACTTTAAAGCCTGCTTTGTGGCAATGAAAGTGACAGGTAATGCTGTGAACACACTTCCCATCCAAGACTGAACTTTCTTTCAGGTGAGTTGATTTTCTTGGAGGCGTTGATTTTGCCTTCTTCCTTCGACGCACAGGCATTGCTTCTGTAATTTTGCACCCAAAGAAACGAAAGCACAAAATTATTTAGGATCAGTTGGGCATGTTAAAGAGAAGCTATAGATAGACACAAAAAATAAACAAAAACACATGTGTATATGTGTATATATACATATATGAATGTATTTAGATTTAAGGATCTCATTCAAGATGGAAAGATTAAGGCAATTAAATATAAACGCATTGACACTTTTAATAGAAGGTGAAGAGAAAGAGAGATAACCTGCAACCACAAGATGCAATAGAAAGATTAAGGCAATCAAATATGGACGCATTGACATCGAGACGGAGAGAAATAAGAGAGAGAGAGAGAGAGAGAGAGAGAGAGAGAGAGAGAGAGAGAGAGAGAGAGAGAGAGAGAGAGAGAGAGAGAGAGAGAGAGAGAGAGAGAGAGAGAGAGAGACAGAGACAATAAAAGAGAGAGAGAATTTGAAATGCAAAAGAGTTTCCCTAAAAACTACTTAAATAATAGTTCCAACTGCTTTGTGCAGAATACCACCAAATATTTTTCTTAAAACTTCCTCCCACGATTGTTTTTAGTGCCCTAGAGCCCTCAATTAGTTGCCAATTATCCTTGCTTTCTCTTGGATCTTCCTCTTTACTGATTCCATAAACATGGGTGACACATTGTAAGAATCGATGTGGGATTTTTATAATGGACGAGGTCGAGTTTAGAATTATGGAAGACAAATTGACGCCAAACAGAATAGAGATTATTCTGTAGGCTAGTTCGAACAGATGATAAACAGGGAAGAACACAAGCAGCTTGCCCAAAACACAGAGAAAAACGTCTCTGAAGTTCAATTCAATATTAATTCATCAAAGTCCCCTAAACTGAGTCCACAAGCCGGACTTTATAGCCAAAATCGTCTATACTGGAAAGTTACCAAAAAGGGCAAAATCCCTTAAGGCATGCCTAAATAAAATATAGAAATAAATAAGCATCCTATGAAAAATCTAGCCCAAATCGGGTTTAAAATCACTTCCTAATTGACAAACGAAGTATTACCAAAAATAGCAACAAATAACTAAGAATAGCAATTCGGAAGGGGAAAACAGCGGATTTTGAGGTCGATAAAGGTGCACATCGACTTTAGTCATGTAGCATGGTGTGCGCACCGGAAATATCTTTCCGAATTGGGGTCATATGCGCGATTCCGATAACCGTAGCCAAAGTTATGGCCAAAATACTAAAACACGCTCAAAACTGCCCCAATTAGAAATATATCACCATCACTTCTTGCCTTTGCGATGCTCTGCCAACTCATGGTATTCCAGCGCCATCAATGTACAATCTGACAGCTCCGCATCATCTGTCTCGGATCCCCCTGCATCAGTCACCCCAGGTTGGAAAGAACTCGTCCTCGAGTTCAGACTAGTGTCATCCGAATCCCCAAAACAAGGACTTAGGTGCTTCACATTAAAGACATCAGAAGTCTTCAAGTGACTGGGCAGGCGCAACCTGTAAGCATTATCATTGATCTTCTGCAGTACCTCACAAGGTCCAATCTTCCGGTCCTTAAGCTTATTATACTCCCCAGCAGGAAAACGATCACGAGTTAATACTGCCCAAACAAAATCACCAACATCAAAAAGTACCTAACGACGATGACTGTCAACCCGAGTCTTGTACTTGGTATTGCTCTCCTCAATGGCCAGTTTTACTTGCTCATGGATACCCCGAAGATGCACCGCCATCTCATCTGCTTTAGGACTGAAACGTCCTATACGTGGAATAGGGGCTAAGTCCAGCACCCCGGATGGGTTTTGACCATAGACAATCTCAAATGGGCTTAAGCCTGTAGTTCTGTTTTTCGATCTGTTATAGGCAAATTCTGCCTGAGGTAATGCCAAATCCCACTGCTTTGGCTTAGTTCCTGCCAAACACCTCAAAAGGTTGCCCAAACTTCGATTCACCACCTCGGTCTGGCCATCCGTCTGGGGGTGGTAGGCGCTGCTAAAATTCAGTTGTGTCCCCAGTTTCCCCCACAAGCTCTGCCAGAAATGACTGATGAACTTGGTATCACGATCTGATGTGATAGATCGAGGAACACCATGCAAACGCACAATCTCCTTGAAGTATAGATGGGCGATCCGAGCAGCATCCATAGTCTTCCTACAGGCTATAAAATGGGCCATCTTGGAAAACCTGTCAACCACCACAAAGATAGAATTCGAGGCCCGTTGGGTGCGGGGTAAGCCTAACACAAAGTCCATGCTAACATCGAACCAAGGAGCTTCAGGAACAGGTAAGGGAGTGTACAGGCCTGCATTGGTGAGAACTCCCTTAGACCGTTGGCAAATATAACAGCGGTCCACATAATGAGCCACATCACTGGTCAACTTGGGCCAGTAAAAGTCGGAAGAGATGAGGGCCAATGTCTTATCGCGGCCAAAGTGTCCCTCATTATGAAGTTCACTTATAATCTGCTGCCTCAATGAACAATCTGGAATGCACAACTGCAATCCACGAAACAGGTAACCATTATGCAAAACAAAATCATGACGGTGACCATCAGTTACCTCCTGAAATATCCTTCCGAAGGAAGGATCAGCTGCATACATATCGGTGAAAGCCTCAAAGCCTGCAACTCTGTTACGCATGGTGGTGAGAAGTAAAGTGCGGCGACTTAGGGCATCTGCGACACGGTTCAGGCTCCCTGCTTGATGTCTCAGCGTAAAGGTGAACTCCTGTAAGTACGCCACCCATTTGGCATGCCGTCTACTCAGCTTGTGTTGGCCATTAATGTACTTCAGAGCCTCATGATCAGTAAATAGAATAAACTCCCTCTGTACTAGGTAGTGACGCCAATGTTTCAAGGACTGAACTATGGCATAAAACTCTAGGTCATAGGTGGAATAATTTTTCTTTGATCCCGATAGCTTCTCACTGAAAAAAGCAACCGGACGCCCAGACTTACTCAGAACACCACCAATGCCAATGCCAGATGCATCACAATTTACCTCGAACACTTTGTCAAAATCAGGGAGTGCCAAAACTGGTGCTTCAGTCATCTTCTGCTTGACCAGTTGAAAACTAGCCTCAGCCTCGTCAGACCACTTGAAATCTCGTCCCTTGAGGCACTCTGTAATAGGAGCAATCAGAGTGCTGAAATTTCTGATGAATCGTCGATAGAAGGATGCCAACCCATGGAAACTTTTGACATCGTGCAAGGTTTTTGGTTTGGGCCACTCCAAGACTGCGTCTATTTTTGACTGATCTGCATGAACACCATCAGTAGACACAACAAAGCCAAGAAAAGTTACAGAAGTAGTGAAAAAAGAACACTTCTTCTGGTTGACAAATAGGCACTCTGCCTTCAGCTTCTCAAAAACAGCACGAAGGTGATCAAAGTGTGAAGCCCATGTTGGACTATAAATGAGAATATCGTCAAAGTAAACCACAACGAATTTCCCCATAAAAGGCCGTAAAATCTGATGCATAAACCTCATGAAGGTACTGGGTGCGTTGGATAGCCCAAAAGGCATGACCATCCACTCATATAACCCATGTTGCGTTTTAAACGCTGTCTTCCACTCATCTCCAGGCCTTATTCTAATCTGATGGTATCCGCTTTTAAGGTCAATTTTTGAGAAAACCTTAGAACCAGACAGCTGATCCAACATATCATCCAGGCGGGGAATTGGGAACCTGTACTTCACAGTAATCTTGTTGATTGCTCGACTATCAACACACATACGCCAAGAACCATCCTTCTTTGGTACAAGTAGGGCAGGGACTGCACATGGGCTCATACTCTCACGAATATAACCCCTCTCTAATAACTCTGCTACCTGTTGCTGCAACTCTTCAGCCTCCTTGGGATTGAGGCGGTATGCAGGTCGATTAGGTAAACTCGATCCTGGAACAAGATCAATCTGGTGCTGGATATCTCTCATAGGTGGTAGCCCAGGAGGAAGATCCTCTGGCATCAGGTCAGCAAATTCTGATAGCAATTGCCGAACTTCTGCTGGTAAGTCAGAATCCATGGCCACTGTATTACTCCCGCAAGGTAGTAGAGCATATACTACATCTCCATGCTCAATCTCTTCTAAAAACCTGGACATAGAAAGCAGGTTAGTATTATTGGTTAGCGGTATAGGACTAGGTCCTTCCCGCCGGGGCGCCAACACAACCTTTTTTCCTTTGATGTGAAGTGAGTATGTATTCTTCCGTCCATCATGAATGACACTGCGGTCATACTGCCAAGGTCGACCCAACAACACATGACATGCATCCATGGTCACAACATCACACCAGGCATTATCAAAATATTTTCTACCAATTGAAAAAGACACGAGGCATCGCCTATCAACTGTTACCTCACTGCCTTTGTTTAGCCACGACAACTTGTATGGCTTAGGATGACGGTCCGTCTTCAACTGCAATTTCTGGACAGCCTCCTCGGACACTATATTCTCACAACTGCCGCTGTCAATGATCAATTTGCAAACTTTATCTGCAACTGTGCAGGTCGTATGGAAAATATTGGTCCTCAACCAATCATCCCTTGAATCGCCCTTGGGGGTCAGTAGACTCTTGCGAACGACCAAAGTCTCATGACCATCTCCATACAGCACATTGCTAGCATCATCATCATCATACACGGGTTCATCAATCTCCTCGGTCTCGTTTACCACGTCTTCCTCAATCAACAAGTTTTTGCCCTTTTGATTAGCTGATTTCCTGCAATCAGTAGCCCTATGCCCCTGTTCACCACAATGAAAACATCTAATAGTAGAGTTAGAATTACCCTGCGGTGGCTGCTGGACAGGATGGGAGTCCTGAGGGTGAACTGGTCGATTGTTTTGATCGCTCTTGATCATTGGTCTCCTGTTCTGTTGTTTTTCAACTGCAAGTGCATGCTGGTATGCCTCCGAGACAGTCCACAATGAATGAAGACTAAGGACATCTTGCAGATTTTGACGCAAACCTCCCAAATACCGTGCCACCATCTGCTCCCCCGTCTCAGATAAATCGTTCCGGGCAATCAACTGGTAGAACTCCTCCGTATAATCATCGACCGATCTCGCACCCTGCCTCAACGTATGAAGTCGTTGAAATAAGGTTTGAGTGTAGCCGAAGGGAAGGAAGTGTCCCTTCATTTTCTTCTTCATCTTCTCCCAATCAGTGATCTTGGTCTTGCCCTGCCTGTCTCGTGAACGTCGCAACTGCTCCCACCACGCAGATGCTCTGCCTTTGAGTTTGATGGCGACTAGTTTCACTTTCATACGATCTGAAACTTCCTTGTAATCAAAAATACGTTCCACTTCGTCTAACCAGTCAATGAATCCCTCGGCCTGTAACGTACCAGAAAACTCTGGCAGATCGAACCAAAAGCCGAGATCTCCACGACGCTCCTCCCGACCACGGTACCCCCTAAACGGAGCACGATTGTGATAGGGGTTTTCGAAAGTGGAATCAGAATCGTGATCAGAGACCTCACGATCCTCGAGATCACGCGCCGCTAGACGCTGGGTTAACTATGTGACTTGCCTCTACAAATCTTCAATCATCACATCCTGAACGCTACGATCATCGTGTTGAGCTTCCTCATTCGGAACCTGCCCACGACGACCACGACCACTACCACCAGCCATTAAAACTGATGAAATATCACCCCAGGAAGATGTTGAAGCTCTGATACCAACTGACGCCAAACAGAATAGAGATTATTCTGTAGGCTAGTTCGAACAGATGATAAACAGGGAAGAACACAAGCAGCTTGCCCAAAACAAAGAGAAAAACGTCTCTGAAGTTCAATTCAATATTAATTCATCAAAGTCCCCTAAACTGAGTCCACAAGCCGGACTTTATAGCCAAAATCGTCTATACTGGAAAGTTACCAAAAAGGGTAAAATCCCTTAAGGCATGCCTAAATAAAATATAGAAATAAATAAGCATCCTATGAAAAATCTAGCCCAAATCGGGTTTAAAATCACTTCCTAATTGACAAACGAAGTATTACCAAAAATAGCAACAAATAACTAAGAATAGCAATTCGGAAGGGGAAAACAGCGGATTTTGAGGTCGATAAAGGTGCACATCGACTTTAGTCATGTAGCATGGTGTGCGCACCGGAAATATCTTTCTGAATTGGGGTCATATGCGCGATTCCGATAACCGTAGAGAGATAAAATCTTATAGAGAGAGATATAGAGTGAAAACTCGTAAAAAAATCTTTTCTTGAGTGAAAATTCTCTAGAGAATTTTAGAGAGAGAACATTCTAGAAAGAGAATCTTATAGAGAGAAACCTATATAGAGAAAATGATTTCTAGAGTAAAAATTCATTAAAGAGAGAATTTTAGAGAGAGAAAATACTCTAGAAAGAGAATCCTAGAGAGATAAAATCTTCTAGACAGAGAATTATACATAGAGAAAACGTAAATAGAAAAAATCCTTTCTAGAGTGAGAGAAGATCCTAGAGATAGAAAAACATCTTGAAAGAAACTCAAAGATAAGAAATAAATAAAATAATACAATTTTGGCTCAAATTATATATGTTTTGATATATGTAAGCCTTACGTAAGATATAAAGAAAAAATTTTGAATTCCCTAATACCAACCAAACAATAGAATTTTAATACATAGGAATTGAAAATCATAAGATTTATAATTCATATGCATTTCAATTCACATGTGTATTTGAATTCTTGTCAGCCAAACGTACCCTTAAAGAAAAGTAAGGAAAGCCTTTTAACGTTAAAAGAAAAGTATGTTGGTTAATTACTATGGCCTTTTCAGAACAAATGATAGAGTTGTCAATGAGTTGTTTTAGCATGGCATGATTCGTAAATGCTTGTCATGCCAAACTACATGGTTGTAGCTCATAGGAACGGTACAACATGAGCCCACACATGGCTCGGTATGGTAAAAGCTCATACATGCTATCATTTATGGGTAACATTCAGCCATTCAACATGGCTTGTAAGGGTCACATAGCTGTTTAAAATGGCTGCTGTATGGATTTTTTTTCTCTCATTGTTTTCCATTATGTCATTTTTTTCATTTGTAATGACCATATAGTCCTTGTGACATACCCTTTTCATGTCATTGGCAAAATCATAGGAATAAATATAGACTAAGGACTCATAGCTGATATCGTGTCACAATTGTCTCAAGTGTTCTCCTATCTAAAGGATCATATTGAGAAGTAAACGATCATGCAAATAAATCTTTTAAAGATGGTGACCCCATATTCTAGCCATAACAATTGAAGAAAGAACCAACCAAAATGTGCTAGGTCACAGTACATTAAATCTTCCAATTAGACCGCTCCACCTGGTAGAATCTTCTAGAACTACCAAGTGGCAGTCAAAGGTCAGAAGTGCCATGTGGTACCTCAGACCAATAGGAATGTGCCATGTGGTAGTGTGAGACATGGGAAAAATCACCGGAGTGATCATCCCTCCGTCAACACACGGGCTCAACGCAAAAGTGGGAGAGTCGCCACCATTCATGATTTTGGGGTGAGAATGGACACCAAAGAGTTCAAAATAAGCAAAAAAGAGCCAAAAGAAACATTCTAGGATAAAAATAATCCTACTTGAAAATCAAATCCAGAGATGGGTAAGGGGATTAGATTATGAACGGGGGAAGGTGTTAGGCACCCCCATTCATCCACACGAAGTGGTTGCCAAGTGTATGTTCATGCTAAAAAGAAAATAAGAAGCTTGCTAAAAATCATGCAAAAGCCTTGAAAAAGGAACAAGTGTATGATATATTCACATGAAGATCTAAATGGATTCTAGATCCTCTTTCATGTCAATATCATTTCTGGAATATCTCAAAATATGGAAATCAAAGCTCAAGTTGCTCAAAACCAAGTTAAATCAAATCCGGAAAATTCGGTAAAAAGTATGCCATTTGCCTTGAAATCATTCAAATCCAATTCTGAATTGAACCAAACCAAATCCATTTGAAAGATTAGGGTAAATAAGAGTCTCATGCAAAATTTCACTTCATTCCGATGAAAAATCTAGGAGTTATGCTCCTTTGAAGTTGCTGCTGGGGATTTTTAAAAGTGGTAAGTGGGCAACTTTGGAAAATTGTCTAGAAAAATCCACTACATAAAAATCCACGAAATTTGGTGTGATTGAAGTTTGTATGGCCATCTTTCAAAAGAAACTAGCCTCATACAAAAATCCCTTCGGATGTGCCTTGGGTGGTCTCCCGAACAGGCCCCAAAGATCACAGATTTACCCAGAAAAGTACAAATGAACAGTTCTGAGTAAATCGGCTACCAATAATTCAAATGGAATCCAAAAATTATGAAACCAACTGGATTTGAAAATAGACTCATAAAGGAGTACTCAGAAACAAATATCACTCGAATCGGACTTAAAACGAACACATGGCGGTCCGTCGAAGTGACAAGTTCTGTATTTGAACCTGAACTGTCCACTCAACTTCGACAGAGAGGTGTCAAAAATCCACTAGATGATAATTCATGAAATTTGGTGGACATAAACTATACAGCCTCACCTTTCCCATGGTTCTGGAATCACCCCAAAATTCATCCGGATGATGAAGTTACGGGCATCCGAAGTAAGGGTACAGGTGCTGTCAAGCTAAGCCACTTTTGAAGAAAATGAAATCCGAAAATTGACAAAAAGTGTGTGATTCGTGTGAGATGAATCCAAAACCTTTGAAAAGCATTTTAAAATACTCCAGAATTTGATTGAGGTCATTTATTTGAGTTTTATCACAATAAATGCAATAAACCCCAAATATGAGCCTATCCCGCCAAAATAGTGATATGTGTGCAAAAGTGAAAAAAACCAAGCAAGATCCATACACATGCATATAGATTCAACAAAATAGGTTCTAGCATAGCCTAGGGTTCCGTTCCATTATCGTTTCCCTCTGTTCTCTTTAAGATAATCAAGGGTACTTTGAATATGGAACGGTTTACAATCAATCAAAAAGGCCTTATGCTACATAGGTTCTAGCACTAGGGTCAATCCCCAGTCTCGTTTCTCCTAGATCCGCCTTCACGTTTTACGGCTAGGGGAGTCTTGAGATACTTTGAGCCGGGGAAGGATTTCCACACATACAAACAAGACTTTACACTACAGAAAGGTAGAAGAAGAGATCTAGATCTAGGAATGTAAAGACAGAAAATAAAAAGAAAAGTTGAGGCTTACCTGAGTTCTGGAGGCGATTCCACAGCGGTTTTCTTCTTCTCTTGGAGTTCTTCTTTGCGAGAATTCAAAACAAGAGTTGTGTGCCATTTGCTCAAGGAGGAGGCTCCTATTTATAGGCAAGGGCTAAGGTCATTGGTAGACACAACTTAATGTCTAGAACCCCTCCAACCTAAACCTTAAGGTTATTTCCGCGATTTCCCCTTATTTAATGAGGGACATGATGGTAAAAGTGAAAAGCTCTCGGAAAACCCTAATTTTGAGCAAACTTAAGGTATCCGGTTGTAAACACCCCAAAATTGCACGACTTTTGATAAATCTTGAAGGAGAGAAATATTTTATTGGAATTTTCAATTCTTTTCATAGGGTTTGAGATACTTAACCCATTTGAATCCAAAACCGTAAAGGAAAAGGCCCGAATTCAATCTTTTGTGCAAAGTCAAACTTTTTCCGGTTGAATTTTGTTGACTTTTGACCCCAGAAAATGAAATATTTTTTAAAGCCAGATTTCAAGATAATTTTTCCCGGTAATCAGGTTTTTAGCCATGTTATTGCATAAAATAATTTTTTGAGATTTTAAATCTTGACGAATACCTTGGTTTTAACATATTGAACCTTTTTTCCAGACCTGAAAAATCGGAATTTTGCCTAAAACTGGAAAGTTGACTTTTTATTCACTTGGAATTTGGGTCTGGAACTATTTTTAATGGATTCAAATGGGGGGGGGGGGTGTTTGCTTATTTACATGTAATATCTTAAGTAAATGGAGATTAAAAAATACGAGGACATTTACTTAAACGATATTACATGTAAATAAGTATTGCCTGTGTTAAAATTTGGAAAAAAGGCTTTTTTCCTTGTATCCAGCAACTCAGACCGGATACAAGTACTTTCCTTTGTATCCGGTCTCAAGTGCCGGATACAAGGAGCCTTTAGTGTATCCGGCATCATAGGCCGGATACATTAAAGCTCTAGTGTATCCGGCCTGACATGCCGGATACGCTAGTTTTGCTCAAAATTAGGGTTTTCCGAGAGCTTTTCACTTTTACCATCATATCCCTCATTAAATGAGGTGAAATCTCGGAAATAGCCATAGGGTTAATGTTGGTAGGCTATAGACATTATGTTGTGTCTACCAATCTCACCAACCCTAACCCTAACCTTTGCCTATAAATAGGAGCCTCCTCCTTAAGCAAAAAGGCACACAACTCTTGTTTTGAATTCTCGCAAAGAAGAACTCCAAGAGAAGAAGAAAACCGCTGTGGAATCGCCTCCAGAACTCAGGTAAGCCTCAACTTTTCTTTTTATTTTCTGTCTTTACATTCCTAGATCTAGATCTCTCCTTCTACCTTTCTGTAGTGTAAAGCCTTGTTTGTATGTGTGGAAATCCTTCCCCGGCTCAAAGTATCTCAAGACTCCCCTAGCCGTAAAACGTGAAGGCGGATCTAGGAGAAACGAGACTGGGGATTGACCCTAGTGCTAGAACCCATGTAGCATAAGGCTTTTGAATGATTGAAAACCGTTCTATAATCAAAGTACCCTTGATTATTTCGAAGATCCGTGTTTAACGGGGAGAGAGAACAGAGGGAAATGATAATGGAACGGAACCCTAGGCTATGCTAGAACCTATTTTGTTGAATCTATATGCATGATATGTGGCTGTATTAATCTTATTTGATTTTTCACTCTCGCACACATATTACACTTTTTTGGTGAATAGGCTCACATTTGGGGATTTATTACATTCATTGTGATAAATCTCTAATAAATGGCCTCAATCAAATTCTGGAGTGTTTTAAAATTCTTTTCAAAGGTTTTGGATTCATCTCACACGAATCACACACTTTTTGTCAATTTTCGGATTTGGATTTCTTCAAAAATGGCTTAGCTTGACAGCACCTGTACCCTTACTTCGGACGCCCATAACTTCATCATCCGGATGAATTTTGGGGCGATTCCAGAACCGTGGGAAAGGTGAGGCTGTCTAGTTTATGTCCACAAAATTTCATGAATTTTCATCTAGCGGATTTTTTACACCTCTCTGTCGAAGTTGAGTGGACAGTTCAGGTTCAAGTACAGAACTTGTCACTTCGACGAACCGCCATGTGTTCGTTTTAAGTCCGATTCGAGTGATTTTTATTTCTGAGTACTCCTTGTTGAGTCTATTTTCAAATCCAGTTGGTTTCATAATTTTTGGATTCCATTTGAATTATTGGTAGCCGATTTACTCAGAACTGCTCATTTGCACTTTTCTGGGTAAATCTGTGATCTTCGAGGCCTGTTCGGGAGACCACCCAAGGCACATCCGAAGGGATTTTTGTATGAGGCTAGTTTCTATGGAAAGATGGCCATACAAACTTCAATCACACCAAATTTCGTGGGCTTTTATGTAGTGGATTTTTCTAGACAATTTTCCAAAGTTGCCCACTTACCACTTTTAAAAAATCCCCAACAGCAACTTCAAAGGAGCATAACTCCTAGGATTTTTATCGGATTAACTTGAGATTTTGCATGAGCTCCTTATTTATCATAATCTTTCAAATAGAGTTGGTTTGAATCAATTTGAAATTGGATTTGAATGATTTCAAGACAAAGGACCTTACTTTTTACCAAAATTCCCGGATTTGCCTCAACTTGGTTTTGGCCACTTTTACTTTGATTTCCATCTCTCTAATGTTCCAGAAATGATATTGACATAAGAGGAGAACCCAAAACTCATTTGGATTCTCATGTGAAGATATCATACATTTGACCTTTTTCAAGGTTTCTTATGATTTTTAGCAAGCTTTCTTACTTTATTTTTTGCATGAACATACACTTGGCAACCACTTCGTGTGGATGAATGGGGGTGCCTAACACCTTCCCCCGTTCATAATCTAATCCCCTTACCCATCTCTGGATTCGATTTTCAAGTAGGGTTATTTTTACCCTCGAATGTTTCTTTTGGCCATTTTTGCTTATTTTTGAACTCTTTGGTGTCCATTCTCACCCCAAAATCATGAATGGTGGCGACTCTCCCAATTTTTGCGTTGAGCCCGTGTGTTGACGGAGGGATGATTACACCGGTGATTTTTTCCCATGTCTCACAACTGGCGACTCTGCTGGGGACTTGTGGATTTAAGCCTATTTGTGTATATTCATGCTTTTTCTTTACTTTTGAATGCTTGCCATTTTGTTTACTTTATTGGTGTATTCTAAATTTGATTGGGATGCTTTTAAATTTTACATTGATAAAGGCATGTGTGTATGCTTGGATAAGCTTAGGATCATGTTTAGGGCCTTACCTTGTTGTGCATGCCTACTTGTTTTTTGTTTGCCTTGTGTTAGGAGGTTCTTAGTGCCATGAATTGAGCATGAAAACATTGAGCAAAAATCTGTAAATACAGTAGCCATTAGGATGGTTTTCAAGCATGTTTTCCCTCATTAAAACACTTTTGTATCATGTCAAGTAGTTGCTAAATTTTTAAGCATTAATTTGGGGTATAAGGGAAACTCTTTTGAGCATGAGAAATCTGAAAATTTTAGTGCATATTTCTGGAGATTTTAAAGCATATTTTACCTCATTGAAACACTTTTGAACCATGCCAAGTAAGTGCTAAAATTTTAGGCTTCAATTTGGGGTAAATGGTAGACTTTGAGCATGAAAATCTGGAATTTTAGGAATGCTTTTGGGTTTCAAGCATGTTTACATGATTTAATGGTTGTTTGTGCAAATAACATGTTTTGTATACCACTTTTTGGGCATGTAATATTTTTTGTACATATTTAGTTGCTTTGGTGCTTGCTTGCTTGTATTTAGCTTCATTATTTTTGTCATATGTACCTTGGCTTGAAATTGAATGCATGGCTACGAAAAAGAGTGGCAAGGGGCTGGGACGTTGTGAATGTTATCACAATTTAAAATTGCACTTGAGCACTTGAAACAATTTGCACATCCTACCCTTTACCTATTAGGAAGTTGAACCATGAATGTGTGTAGCTTGGCGCACCGAGGTCGTGACTTCGGAAAGCGAAAGTGAAAACATTTACCTTAGAATTTGGGTCAATGATGTGATGACAATGGGATCTGTGATTCGATTCCGGGCATCACTAGACTTGGTTCTAAGTTGCCAATTAAGTCAAAACCCAAAAACCATACGCTTGAAGGTGGAGAAACACGTTTTCAGCTAAAAGCACACAATTGCGTTTGGGGAATTGGGTGTAAATGTGGGAAGGCCGTTTGCATGTTTTACAGGCCAAGGTATAATGTGAATACCATATTGAATGAAGGTAATACAAGGTGGCAAGGTAAAGCCATGTTCTTTTCCTAAATTTAGGGAATTTTGTAAGTATGATGTCCAAGCCCAATTTGGGGCAAGTTTTGAAGGTCAAATTAAGGTGAACCTCAATTGGGAATAAAAAAAACTAATCGGGTGAAAAAATGAGTCAAAAAGGGCCATTTCGGCAATAACCGGCAACTCAGGCCGGTTAATAACAACTCTATTCATATCCGGTATGTATTTCCGGATACAAAGACATATGCGTGTATCCGGTTAGGGGGACCGGGTACAATAAGGCATATTCTTATCCGGTATATTATACCGGATACGTTCAAAAAATGCACAAATTGGCTGTTCAGCCCAAATTTTCAGAATAAAATGCCTAAAACACTGTGGATAATCCTTAGGCACCCCGAAAAGAACATAAGAAATGTTCCCAAAAATACAAAATCAAAAAAAAAATACAAAAAAAAAACAAAAAGAATAAAATAAAATATTCTTTCAGGATTTAACCTAAGTTTGAAAATCAAGGAGGAAACCAAGGTGTCATATTTTTTGACACCAACTCAACTCAAACATGTGTCAGTCAAACTTTGGAACTTGAAAACTGAGAAAATTCAGCAAATTTGAAGAAAAAAAAATAAAAAAAAAACCTTTGGTTGGTTATTTTTATCAATCAAATCAAAACATTTGTGGGACACTTGGAAGCCCTAGAATATTCTAAGAAACCTTTGGTTGGTTATTTTTATCAATCAAATCAAAACATTTGTGGGATACTTGGAAGCCCTAGAATATTCCAAGAAACCTTTGGTTGGTTATTTTTATCAATCAAATCAAAACATTTGTGGGACACTTGGAAGCCCTAGAATATTCCAAGAAACCTTTGGTTGGTTATTTTTATCAATCAAATCAAAACATTTGTGGGACACTTGGAAGCCCTAGAATATTCCAAGAAACCTTTGGTTGGTTATTTTTATCAATCAAATCAAAACATTTGTGGGACACTTGGAAGCCCTAGAATATTCCAAGAAACCTTTGGTTGGTTATTTTTATCAATCAAATCAAAACATTTGTGGGATACTTGGAAGCCCTAGAATATTTCAAGAAACCTTTGGTTGGTTATTTTTATCAATCAAATCAAAACATTTGTGGGACACTTGGAAGCCCTAGAATATTCCAAGAAACCTTTGGTTGGTTATTTTTATCAATCAAATCAAAACATTTGTGGGACACTTGGAAGCCCTAGAATATTCCAAGAAACCTTTGGTTGGTTATTTTTATCAATCAAATCAAAACATTTGTGGGACACTTGGAAGCCCTAGAATATTCCAAGAAACTTTTGGTTGGTTATTTTTATCAATCAAATCAAAACATTTGTGGGACACTCGGAAGCCCTAGAATATTCCAAGAAACCTTTGGTTGGTTATTTTTATCAATCAAATCAAAACATTTGTGGGACACTTGGAAGCCCTAGAATATTCCATAAAAACCTTGGTTGGTTATTTTTATCAATCAAATCAAAAATTGTAGGACCTTTGGAAGCCCTAAAATATTCCATAAAAACCTTGGTTGGTTATTTTTATCAATCAAATCAAAAATTTATGGGACATTTGGAAGCCCCAGAATATTCCAAAAAAAAAAAAAAAAACCTTTGTTTGGTCACGAGAACCAATCAACTCAAAAATTTGTGGGATCTTTGGAAGCCCTAGAATATTCCATAAAACATTTGGTTGGTCTTTTTCGTACCAATCAATTGAAACCTTTTGGGCCATCTATAAGCCTCTGAATTATAGACGCATCATCTTTGGGCCGTCTAAAAGCCTCTGAATTTTAGACACAACTTTTTTGGGCCATTTGAAAGCCTCTGAATTTCAAACATCAACCTATTTTGGGCCGTCTAAAAGCCTCTGAATTTTAGACAATCTTTTTGGGCCATTTGAAAGCCTCTGAATTTCAAACATCCACCTATTCTAGGCTGTCTATAAGTCTCTGAATTATAGACATATATCCTTTGGGCCATCTAAAAGCCTCTGAATTTTAGACACAACCTTTTTGGGCCGTCTAAAAGCCTCTGAATTTTAGACACAACTTTTTTGGGCCATTTGAAAGCCTCTGAATTTCAAACATCAACCTATTTTGGGCCGTCCATAAGCCTCTGAATTATAGACACATATCCTTTGGGCCATCTAAAAGCCTCTGAATTTTAGACACAACCTTTTTGGGCCGTCTAAAAGCCTCTGAATTTTAGACAAATTATTTCTTTGGTCAGTCTATAAGCCTCTGAATTATAGACATATATCCTTTGGGCCATCTAAAAGCCTCTAAATTTTAGACAAATCATTTCTTTGGGCCGTCTAAAGGCCTCTGAATTTTAGACACAGCTTTTTTGGGCCGTCTATAAGCCTCTGAATTATAGACACGTATCCTTTGGGCCGTCTAAAGGCCTCTGAATTTTAGACACAGCTTTTTTGGGCCGTCTATAAGCCTCTGAATTATAGACACGTATCCTTTGGGCCGTCTAAAAGCCTTTGAATTTTAGACATTTCTCACTCTTTGGGACCTTTGGAAGCCCTAAAATATTCCAACAATCAAAAATAAAAAGAAATGGAAAAATATAGAAAAAAAAAACAAATAAATTTGGACTTGTGTTCACCTAACCCACTTATCTACATTTATAGGTGTGTGACTCAGATTAAATGGGAGCTGACATGTTTCTTTGCTTTTCTTTCCTCAGGTACACATATTTGCCATCATTGCTCCCGTGACTAGATCCAAAGCTCGAGCCATGAATACCGAAGAGAATCAAGCTCAAGCCACCGTACCTGCTCAGGACTTCGCTCAGCTGCAAGAGCAAGTGGCCGGTCTGGCTAAAATGTTGGGGGATTTATTGGAAGCTCAGGCCCAACAGGCCCAGGCCCAAAACCAAGCTTCTACTTCCCATCAAGCACCGCCACCCCAAGCCTACGTTCAGCCTCCGGCTCAACCCATGCCTGAACCCATCTCTGAGCCAGTCCCTGAACCTATCTTGATCCGGGAAAACACCGTGGAATCTGAAAAGGAGATAGAGAAAGAGAAGGCTAGGGAGGAAATGGAAAGAAAAATGCTGCTCAAGATAGAGAGGATCCAGGAAGAATTGAAGGAGGTAAAGGGGGAAAACAACTACGGAAGTACCACCTTCAAGGACTTATGTATGTACCCGGATGTATGCCTACCGGCTAAGTTCAAGTGCCCGGACTTCAACAAATTTGATGGCACGGGCTGCCCATTGAGCCATTTGAAACTATACTGCGGGGCTTTGTGCCAGTTTGGCCGGGATGACGGCATATTGATCCAACTCTTTCAGAGGAGTTTGACAGGATCGGCTCTTAGGTGGTTTGCCACAGTTGATCATGGGAAGATTAGAGGGTGGAAGGACCTGGCAGACACCTTCTTAGACCAATACAAATTTAACTCGGAGATCGTGCCAGACCGGTACGACATTATGAGGATGAGCAAGGGCAAAGATGAATCTGTGCGGCAATATGCCAAGAGGTGGAGAGAGGCTGCCTCTCAGGTCAGGCCGCCTATGCTGGAACCTAAAATGATCTCAACATTCATGGGTACGCTGGGCCAGCCCTTCTACAATCACCTGGTGGGTCAGATCACCACCAATTTTGCTGCCCTGGTACAAGTGGCCGGCCGGATTGAGGATGGGATCAAATCTGGCAAGATAATTGATTATTCCACCATGATCAGTCAACAAGACTCCACTCATAACAAAGGAAATGGTAATGGAAAGAAAAAATCTGAGGAAAGGAGAGAAGCAGAGGTGAATATGGTGCAGCTTCCCAAGGGACCCTTTCAAGCCAATGCCCATCCAATTCCTTTGCTGCCTATCCAAATTAATGTCCCTTCTGTAAAGCCTGTGAAGGAGGAAACAGAAGTAAGGAAGAGAAGGGAGTTTTCAAAACTGCCTATGAGACCATCTGAACTTTTGCCTACCCTACTTCAAAAGGGTTATATGACTTTGAGGTTGCCAAATCCTCATGCAAGTAAGGGGAAGGGTTATGATCCATCTGCAATCTGTGAATATCATATGAGCACTCCAGGGCATACCACAGATCGTTGCTTGGCCCTAAAGCATGCAATTCAGGATTTGCTGGATAATAACTCTTTATCATTCAATTCAGTCACACCAACTCCTCCTCCCACCAGCAACAATGGGGCAAGCAGCTCAAATGCAATAGGGTCAATTTTTTCAGGAAAAAGAAGATTTGACCCTTCTCAACTTATTGCTCCGGTTGGTACCACAGTCCAGGTTTATTTTGAAAAAGAAGATGGAGGGGGCCATGTGGAGAAAGAGACTCACACAGGGGCAGATTTTAATCCGAAGGTGAAAGAAAATGAAATGACAGGTGAAAGGGCAAAGGAGGTGCAAACAATTCCATTTGAGCAGTTTGAGCAGACAAATGGCATAGCACTGGATGTTGAACAAGAGTTCAGTATGGACAAATTGGATTGTCTGAAGGGTATGGAACCACTCTTCATACAAGAAGGAAATGAAGCAGAGGCAACTGAAAAAGGAGAATCCCAGGAAAGAAAAGAAGAAGAATCAAAAGAAAAGATTGAAGCCAGGTTTAAGCTGCCATTGATTGACTGGGCTGTTATCCAGTTTCCGTATCAAGGAATGTCACTTCTTTCAGAAACTGAGCACAATACCCCAAAGAAGGGGATCATCCCAAATCATGAAAAGAGAAACTTGCCTCACTCAGCAGCAGAAAGAAATTTTCTGAAAAAGAAAGAAAAGCTAGCTTTTGCCTTTGAGAACGGGGGCAATTTTCAAATTCCCTTGTTCTCTGAAAAGAAACCCCCTTAAGAAGAATGCACATTTCCTGAGGATCCTAAGGAACCTTGTTCTCAGGAAGTGATTTCAATAAAGGCTCTTTCAAAAAAAAAAAAAAGAGAGTTTTCCTTTAAGATTTTTGTTATAAAAAAAAAAAAAGATTTTCCCCTTTAACATTTTTCTAAAAAAAAAAAAAAAAGGTTTTCAACTAGGTCCTGTTTTACTTATGAGTCATATCTCTCATTGAATTTCATTAAGTTGAATAGGACTTCGACATTGGGCTCAATTTTGAGACCGAAATCGAAGAAAAAGACATTTTATATGAAAATTCAAATCTTTTTAAGTGTCATGAGAAGAATATTTCTGCAAAATTTTGAAGTGACCAATCTTATGGACTTTAGAACCAAAGATGACTCGAAGTTCTCACTTGAAAGCAGCAAGTACAAAGATTTATTTCATAAAAATACAGAGAAGATCGCATCACTTGCTCATCAAGGAGAAGCAGATGGAGAAGAAACTGAAAGATGAAATTTTTTCATTTAAAGATGACTCCTAGTTTGCACTCTCCATTGGAAAATATGGAAAGATTTGGATTGCGATTTAAGAGGCTGATCCGATGAGAAGGATGTTTTGTGGTTGAAATTTCATCTTCCCAGGTGGCTGTGATAAAAAAAAAAAAAAGAAAAAGAAAAATCCTGAGCCAGTCATGTAGTACAACTCTGTCAAGTCTGAAAATTCAAACTTTTCTTAAAATGATAAGATGCCTTTCTTTCTAATATCCCCAAAATTTTTGAAATCCCTAGTTAGACTCTTTGAGCTTGATAAATTTTCCAAGTAACCTAAACTGAGAATTGCAACCCCACACTGGGGCAAATTTATTAAGGCATAAAAAAGAAAAGAATGAAGGGACAAGAGAAGGGGGCATTATTGAAGTTCAAAAGGGATTTTGAAGATATTTTCAGAAAATGGGGCAAAGAAATGTAAAAAAAAAAAAAGAGGGAAGAAAGAAGAAAAACAGATCATCAAATGCTATATCTTCAAAATTGTGAAGGGAAGAATGAGAATAGAAGTTCAATAATGGGAAACAAGTTTTAAATGAAGAAATCAAAGTGGGTGAAGAACTTCATTACTGGGGGCAATTTTGTATTCATTACAAGGGAAGAAATGCCTTAAAATTGCAATTTCAGTTAACCCATTATATCATATGGTATTTGAGCCTTTTATCCCTTTTCTTTCTAAACAAACACCAAGCCTTCATTTCGTCCCATCCATAAGTCCTCTTTGATTAAGAAATTTTGAATTAAGGCGGTTTTAACTACATAGCTGCTGGTGATGAAGGATTAAAAAAAAAAGGAGAAAAATGGAGAAAACGTAGTGAAAACCTAGAAGGGCGCTACATGGCAAATAATCAGCTATCTACAAGAAGGAAATTATCAGAGAGAAAAGTCCAAAATTGGCATAGATCCAGGTGAAATCCTCAAGTTGGTGGTTATTTTTCACTCTTCAAGTGATTGAGGAAAGTCTTCTTTTCAAGATTGAAGCAAAAATAATCAGAGCTATGGTATAAAGCATTTGTGAACAAGTTGATGGCCATCAAAATTGCCATTAGGAAATTATTGCTGAAGTTGAAATCATAAATTCTCATATCATGGATACAATGGAGAAACAATTGCTCTTCAATTGGATGAAGGAAAATGTATTTCTAGACTGGGGCAAAATAGTCAGATTAAAAGAGTCGGCATATCTGGAGCATCAATTGACAAGCCGAAGGTCATGGGAATGATTCTAAAGGTTCTGAAGGCTTATTTTGGTCTTTCTTCATTTTCTGAAATAATCTTCTCATTATTCAACTTGATTTTAATTCTTTTGGACTATATGCTAATAAGTGATTGGATCATTTTTCAAAAAAAAAAAAAAAAAAGCACAAAAAAGCAAAAAATATATTTTTGGCCTATGATGAGCATCTATGTCTTTTCATAAAAACATTGGTTTTGCAAGCATTAGAGAATTCTGAGGCCACTAGTATAAAACCTATTTTTGTATTTGCATTCCTTTATAAGGGTTTCTTTTTGCAAAGGTTAAAAAAAAAAGAAAAAAAAGAAGAAAGAGAAAAAGAGAAAAAAAAAAGAAAGAAAAAAGAAAAGAAAAAAAAAGGGAAAAAAGAGGATCATTTCTGCTGAGGGGCAAATACTACTTCAAGCAATCAAAACTGGGGCATGCTCAACGCCTTTCCCTCTGGGTTTTCATTGGAATAAATTACAGCATCTGGAAGAAGTAGTCAGGCCTTAGTCTTTGGATTTGAAAAAAAAAAAGAAAAACTTCGAAGTAGTTCATGTTTTCTCCTTTAAACAAAGGTTTCTAATTCTGAAGAAGGATTTTACTGGAGCAGTAAGAAGGCATGAATGAGAGGTCATGGGTGGTAAGGGCATGAGGTTAGATCAACAGATCATGATTTTCAAATCCATCAATCCAGAAGAGGCATTTACTTGGGCAGTTGAAAAGAATGAAGGCAGGCTATGGGCAGCAATGGCACATACATCCTTATTGAGAGAGCAAGAAGAGGAAGAAGCAAAAGCAAGTTGCAGAATATTCAAGCACAAGTTTGGGCATCAAATGCACCCAGGTAAATCAAATAAGAAAATGAATCAGGAAAATTCAATAAAATATTTCCTTCCTTATTGTTGAAAAACATCAAAAGCAATTGAGTTTGCAAAGGTCAATTTTAAATCCATATTCTTTTCAAAATTTGCTTGTCTCAGATTTCTTTTCATAGCCACGAGAGCTCAAAGAAATCTGAGATAAGGAAGAGACGCCACCCCCGTCAGACTATACACAGCAGGGGTTTCATTGGCTATCTTCAAATCCATGTTTTTTATCACTCATTTGTTTGACCAAAGCAAGTTCAATTAATGAGGTGTTTTTCAAACGTGCAATTTTGAGTTGTGTCTATTCTTTGCTGTTCATTGTTCTACAACTCCAGCAAAGAGGGGCAGTTGTAGACACCCCAAAATTGCACGACTTTTGATAAATCTTGAAGGAGAGAAATATTTTATTGGAATTTTCAATTCTTTGCGTAGGGTTTGAGATACTTAACCCATTTGAATCCAAAACCGTAAAGGAAAAGGCCCGAATTCAATCTTTTGTGCAAAGTCAAACTTTTTCCGATTGAATTTTGTTGACTTTTGACCCCAGAAAATGAAATATTTTTTAAAGCCAGATTTCAAGATAATTTTTCCCGGTAATCAGGTTTTTAGCCATGTTATTGCATAAAATAATTTTTTGAGATTTTAAATCTTGACGAATACCTTGGTTTTAACATATTGACCCTTTTTTCCAGACCTGAAAAATCGGAATTTTGCCTAGAACTGGAAAGTTGACTTTTTATTCACTTGGAATTTGGGTCTGGAACTATTTTTAATGGATTCAAATGGGGGGGTGTTTGCTTATTTACATGTAATATCTTAAGTAAATGGAGATTAAAAAATACGAGGACATTTACTTAAACGATATTACATGTAAATAAGTATTGCCTGTGTTAAAATTTGGAAAAAAGGCTTTTTTCCTTGTATCCAGCAACTCAGACCGGATACAAGTACTTTCCTTTGTATCCGGTCTCAAGTGCCGGATACAAGGAGCCTTTAGTGTATCCGGCATCATAGGCCGGATACATTAAAGCTCTAGTGTATCCGGCCTGACATGCCGGATACGCTAGTTTTGCTCAAAATTAGGGTTTTCCGAGAGCTTTTCACTTTTACCATCATATCCCTCATTAAATGAGGTGAAATATCGGAAATAGCCATAGGGTTAATGTTGGTAGGCTATAGACATTATGTTGTGTCTACCAATCTCACCAACCCTAACCCTAACCTTTGCCTATAAATAGGAGCCTCCTCCTTAAGCAAAAAGGCACACAACTCTTGTTTTGAATTCTCGCAAAGAAGAACTCCAAGAGAAGAAGAAAACCGCTGTGGAATCGCCTCCAGAACTCAGGTAAGCCTCAACTTTTCTTTTTATTTTCTGTCTTTACATTCCTAGATCTAGATCTCTCCTTCTACCTTTCTGTAGTGTAAAGCCTTGTTTGTATGTGTGGAAATCCTTCCCCGGCTCAAAGTATCTCAAGACTCCCCTAGCCGTAAAACGTGAAGGCGGATCTAGGAGAAACGAGACTGGGGATTGACCCTAGTGCTAGAACCCATGTAGCATAAGGCTTTTGAATGATTGAAAACCGTTCTATAATCAAAGTACCCTTGATTATTTCGAAGATCCGTGTTTAACGGGGAGAGAGAACAGAGGGAAATGATAATGGAACGGAACCCTAGGCTATGCTAGAACCTATTTTGTTGAATCTATATGCATGATATGTGGCTGTATTAATCTTATTTGATTTTTCACTCTCGCACACATATTACACTTTTTTGGTGAATAGGCTCACATTTGGGGATTTATTACATTCATTGTGATAAATCTCTAATAAATGGCCTCAATCAAATTCTGGAGTGTTTTAAAATTCTTTTCAAAGGTTTTGGATTCATCTCACACGAATCACACACTTTTTGTCAATTTTCGGATTTGGATTTCTTCAAAAATGGCTTAGCTTGACAGCACCTGTACCCTTACTTCGGACGCCCATAACTTCATCATCCGGATGAATTTTGGGGCGATTCCAGAACCGTGGGAAAGGTGAGGCTGTCTAGTTTATGTCCACAAAATTTCATGAATTTTCATCTAGCGGATTTTTTACACCTCTCTGTCGAAGTTGAGTGGACAGTTCAGGTTCAAGTACAGAACTTGTCACTTCGACGAACCGCCATGTGTTCGTTTTAAGTCCGATTCGAGTGATTTTTATTTCTGAGTACTCCTTGTTGAGTCTATTTTCAAATCCAGTTGGTTTCATAATTTTTGGATTCCATTTGAATTATTGGTAGCCGATTTACTCAGAACTGCTCATTTGCACTTTTCTGGGTAAATCTGTGATCTTCGAGGCCTGTTCGGGAGACCACCCAAGGCACATCCGAAGGGATTTTTGTATGAGGCTAGTTTCTATGGAAAGATGGCCATACAAACTTCAATCACACCAAATTTCGTGGGCTTTTATGTAGTGGATTTTTCTAGACAATTTTCCAAAGTTGCCCACTTACCACTTTTAAAAAATCCCCAACAGCAACTTCAAAGGAGCATAACTCCTAGGATTTTTATCGGATTAACTTGAGATTTTGCATGAGCTCCTTATTTATCATAATCTTTCAAATAGAGTTGGTTTGAATCAATTTGAAATTGGATTTGAATGATTTCAAGACAAAGGACCTTACTTTTTACCAAAATTCCCGGATTTGCCTCAACTTGGTTTTGGCCACTTTTACTTTGATTTCCATCTCTCTAATGTTCCAGAAATGATATTGACATAAGAGGAGAACCCAAAACTCATTTGGATTCTCATGTGAAGATATCATACATTTGACCTTTTTCAAGGTTTCTTATGATTTTTAGCAAGCTTTCTTACTTTATTTTTTGCATGAACATACACTTGGCAACCACTTCGTGTGGATGAATGGGGGTGCCTAACACCTTCCCCCGTTCATAATCTAATCCCCTTACCCATCTCTGGATTCGATTTTCAAGTAGGGTTATTTTTACCCTCGAATGTTTCTTTTGGCCATTTTTGCTTATTTTTGAACTCTTTGGTGTCCATTCTCACCCCAAAATCATGAATGGTGGCGACTCTCCCAATTTTTGCGTTGAGCCCGTGTGTTGACGGAGGGATGATCACACCGGTGATTTTTTCCCATGTCTCACACCGGTATATCAGACCGGATAACAAAGGGCCTTAAGGTATCCGGTACATGGTACCGGATACGCTAAGGCTCACACGTATCCGGTACGACTATCCGGATACGGGGAGGAGCACTTGTATCCGGATTGAGTATCCGGATACAGGTAAAAATTTATTTTCTTCAAATTCTGTGCTGGCTTTCTAGGAGATAATGATTTTTGATGATTGTTTGTGCAATTTGGGGTGTCTACAGGTAGGCATTTGCAATATCATGCCACAATGTCCTTTTTTTAGTAGGAAAAATGCCACAATGTCACTTGTACCGGATTCACCCTACACGGTCATTACAGACTGAAATCGTCTGCCTCCAGGTTGGTGCGGCAAACGATGAGCCACCGTTGGATGCTGCCATGGATGCTGCCATGTGTAGCATCCAACGGCAGCTACTGAAACGTCATTGTGATGATATTTCACATTGAAAAATGTGAAGTGAACAAGTGTCGGTTGATGCTACACGTGGCGGCATCCAACGGTTGCTACATAGTCTGCTGCACCAATCTAGCGACAAACGATTTCATCCCTGTCATTATGACATTTCAGTCGACAAGCCTACCCGCTTAGTCCCACACTTCCTGTTGGACCATAAGCAGCTCCAGAAGCGTTGAATTGGGCTCAAACAGGCACAAAGTTGCAAATAAAAGGAAAAAGGGCTCTTGGTCCACTGATGTCAGTCGACTAACCATTGTGCCAAAACAAGGCTAGATTTCGGTTAGACCTTTCTGGTGGAAATCAACCGGAACGTTGTGCCAAAATAGTTCGGCTAGACTGTTCTGATGGAATTGTCATGCCTAGACGTATATAATTTTTGGCAAGCAATGTCCATTTTTCAGCCCAATACACTCAACTATATACACTCAAAGGTCATGGCGTTGATCCAGGCCTATCTTTCCGATACTTTAAGGACACTAGCACTAAAACTAGCTGGACCATTAATGGGTCAAGGTAGGCCTGAAATGTTCCTTAACCCTCTCATGGCTCAAAACGGCTCGAGATGGAGCGGTAGCAAAAAGGAGCAAGCTTAGTTTCACTAAAAACACTTTTCATAGGAAGTTAAGAGAAATTACCTCAAGCCATAAGAAACCTTTTTTTGTTCTTTTTTTGGTAAACCTGCAGCCACAAGAAAAAATGGAGAGATCAAGGCAATCAAATATAGACGCAATGACATTAAGATAGAGAGAAACAAAGACACACACAGACACATAGAGAGAGAGAGAGAGAGAGAGGAGAGAGAGAGAGAGAGGCAATCAAATATAAACGCAATGACATTAAGATAGAGAGAAACAAAGACACACACAGACACATAGAGAGAGAGAGAGAGAGAGAGAGAGGCAATCAAATATATATGGCCCCGCTTCTTCTGTTACGGGGCCCCTGTGCCGAGCGTGTTACGCTCGTCTGAGCGTAACACGCGTCCACAGCGATGGGCCCCACTTCTTAGCCTCTAAACCAACGCCCTTCCTAACGGAGGAAGGGGTTGCTTAACTTCCGTTAACAGGGCTTTTTAAGGAAAAAAAATGCTAAAGCGAAAATCAGTCCCAAATACAAAATCGACAAAGGCGCCAAAACCCCTCTGCGTTTACCTTTACCTCTGGAGCACAATAAAAAAAATGCTAAAGCGAAAATCAGTCCCAAATACAAAATCGACGAAGGCGCCAAAACCCCTCTACGTTTACCTTTACCTCTGGAGCACATGCCGCTTGATTCCAAATAGCTTGGAGCACCTCTCAGCTATCTTTGATAAATCCTTTAGCAAGGTTTTAGGTATGTTTCTGAATTGAAAGTGGAAATGATGTTTTATCTTCAATATGAATTGCACAAAACGAAAGTGGAAATGATGTTTTCCATATTTTTACACTGGTTTTTCTACTTTTGATTTGCACCTTCTCTCTTGTTCTGTAGATGTATCATTGATGGGACCCTGAGGATCCTTAGCTTGGTGAAGGCTGCATATAGAGGTGGCAACGGGTTGGGTTGGGTCAGGTTCGGGCGGGTCGTAAACGGGTTGAGAGATAATCGGGTTGGGTCGGGTTGAACCCGATTAGTGGCGGGTTGGGAAAACCCCAAACCAAACGCAACCCGTCACTAATCGGGTTCAACCCGCGAACCCGATTATCTTTTTTTTTTTTTTTTTTTTTTAAAAACCAGTTTTATACTCTTTTTTTTTTTAAAACGAATCACGATAACAACCTCATTCACAAATTGCAAATTCGTCCTTTACAAAAAATCCTATCCGATATCTATCAAACTTCCAATCCATACCAAGAACTTCAAACAACAGCCAAAAGAGGAAAACAAAAAACAAAACAAAAAGAAGAAGAAGAAAGAAACCGAATTAACAAACAAGATTCAACTCATTCGTCACTGAATCATCAGTAACAAAATCCTCTCCTTCAGAACCAATCATCAAATATAAAATTCCAAAAAAAAACCAACAAAGAATCCACTAACAAACTCTTCCCTCAGTCGTTCTTGAACCAAAATCCACACCTAAAATCATCAAATTACTGCACAAAACTTAGAAGAATCAGTACACAATAACCTGAAAACGACTGTTCAAGTGCATCACTGTATCAGTTTGGCTACACCGAATCCCGAACTAACTTGTCCAAACCGAAACCCTAGCATCTGATCTAGGGTTCCCTTTCCGTTTTGGTGCCGTGGAGTTTGTTGAGGAAGCCATGGATCTCGAGCTCCAGTAGATTGAATGACGTGTCTTTCCAAAGATAAATCAACAAAAAAACGCCGAGAAGAATGCGACCAAAATCTAAAAGAGGCCTCAAAATCGAATCTAGGGTTTTTTTGTGGTGCCAAACCCTAAAAGAAGACGAACCGAGGAAGAAGAGGGCGAGAGTCGAGGGACTTTGAGAGGGCGAGAGGGCTTGAAATCGAGCGGCGAGAGTCGAGTCAGTTGACTGTCGAGAGACTTTGAGAGGGCGAGAGGCAAACTGCAGTGGTGAGTGGCTGTGGCGAAGACAAAACAAATAAAGAAGGAAACCAAATCAATAAAATCAACAAGTCCCAAACACGAAATCTATTACCCTAAATCAAAACTAACTAATAAACATATACCTTGGCACCACCATCAAATGGGACAAAGCGAATAAGCAAATATCTCCTTCTTCAACCGATTCTGGTACTTTTTTGTAGGCAAAGCAAGGATGTTTGAAGGAGCAAAATGAGAAAATAAAGGCTGCAAAAAGAAGACCAACCGCTAGGCCTTTCGTTTGCATAGACGTTGTCTTCCATTCTTAGATTTTGGGAAGACCGACTGACTGTGTGAAAAGCTCATTCTTAGATTTTGGGAAGACCAACTGCCTGTGTGAAAAGCTCAAAGGTCGATAGCGTGAAAAGTCAAAATTCGAAAACCCTTAACCCTAAATGGCTAATTCCCCTTCCGAAAATTTTGTAAAAATTTTAATCGGGTAACCCGTCGGGTGGACGGGTTGTAATCGGGTTGACCCGATTTTGGACGGGTTGGGAAAACCTCAACCCGTACCCAACCCAATTAATAAACGGGTCAACCCAACCCGTTTATAATCGGGTTAGTCGGGTTGGCCTGTCGGGTTGGTTCGCTTTTTGCCGGCTCTAGCTGCATATGATGTTCCAGTGACAAGAAAGCCCTTTGTAGGAACACAACAACAAGGGTTGTACAGCTATTATTGTTCATCATTTTCTATTTGGAGTGTTCATGTGTCACGATTAACAGGTACTTCATGCTCAGAAATGCTAATTAATTTCAGATTATAGCAAAGAATTATGGTGAACATGCTTAGAGTCAGTGTGATGATTTTAAATGTGAAGATTATATTCATATCTTCTTTATATTGTTTTGTCCTTTTTTTCTCTCTCTTTGTAATTGACATATAAGGCATTGATAAGCATAATAAAGAGAATGCAGATTGAACATTTTCTTTGTTCTCATTTTTGTCTTCAAAATTTGCCTTCTTATAAGTGTTATACACCAAGATGCCCTTACGAGTTTTTTCTTTTTTTCCCCCTTTTTTTAATACGACTTTAAGATGCCCTTAGAGATTAGTTACCAGTGTCTTTCATACAATTTGAGTGCCTCCTGTTTCCCACTTACAGATGTCCCTTTTGTACAAGACCCTTAACATTTCTGCCCCCTTGTGTGTTCTGTTTTTATTTCTACCCTTTTTAGGTTTCCCTTTCATCAATTTTATGTGTCCACATGCTCTTACTCTCTTACAACACTAGAAATGAAACAACTGTTGAAGCTAAACTTGCTGTACACTCTAAGGCTTTGTTACTGTTCCTGTTCCTTACTTCTCATGCTTTGTGTTATCTTGCATTTTGATTTATCCTAAATGGAGAGATCATACATATTAGTAGGTATGGTTACCTATCAAAGGATAATGACAGTCAAACACCTTACATAAAGGTTGGGGTATAGACTTCTAAGTGGAAGTCAGCAACAAAGAAGGTATGGCTCTAAGGGTCATCTCTAACATTTACAATTTTTCATTTCAGTGTTGGTTTCTCATTCTCCGCATAATGCTTTCCAAATTTTTGCTGAATTTCTAATTTATTTCTATGTATCGATTGCATACTGTCATATCAGTTAGCTGTGTGTCATACAATTATTTGATACTTTAATTGTGTTTCTACTGATTTTTGTCCATTTAAATCCTCCAGTAAGATAGTAGCTATGTTTGGTATTGTGCTACTCTTCATGTGCTTTCTTTATTTTGGTGCATAAAAATAATATCAAAAGAAAATTATTTCATTTTATTACTTCATTCAATATTTCATTGTATGTGCATTGATTTTCCTTCATTTGGCACATGAAATAATTACAATATCAAGAGGCAGTCCGTTATTTGGATTACTTCATTCCATATATTTAACTGTGCATTGTCACCAGGAGTCATCCGTTTGCATTCATTTTCATGACACTGTAAATGCTGCACCCAATAACAGACCATGCTTTTGTGTTATACGTGCCAACCCACTGTACAATGATTACTTTAAGTAAAATGTGTGTAGGTAGAGTAGTGGAACAACACTAATATATGGAGCAGCCCAGCCATAAAACCTACAGAATATCCCACTCCTAATCTTGGGAAAGGAGATGGCAATATATATATATATATATATATTCAAGTATGTGTATGATAGGTATTCCACCTTGGGTGCCCGTACTCTGCTGGTGTGCGTTAGCCTCACCAAGCTCTTCCGCTTAGTGAATCCACATGATGGTAAACATCCCGGCAGCCTCTGAGATAGGTGCCAAGAACGGTGGCGGAGCTGGTGCTGGCACCCAGCAGCAAAAATAAAATAAAATGTGTATGATATATATCATACATGTATGTGTATGATCTGCATATATGTATGTGTATGTCATGCATATATGTATGTGTATGTCATGCATATATGTATATATCATACATATACATATATATGTACATATATGCATAATGTATATATTTATATATGTTTTGTATGATATGCGTATATGCAAGGTTTTAAATTTCGTATTTCGCTGTGCATGCCGAGAAATCTAGGGAAAAAGAATTCCCCACAACTTCCCTATGTTCTTAACTTTTAGATTTAAGATGGTTTGACAAATTATAATTAATGAACATCTTGTGATAAGCCTTTAAGGCTAAGCCTCAATGAATTTCTTTTGACCCTTGCTTTGAGGTCACCCTTGAGGGGAAAGCCTCATATGCCTTTTAAAGCAATGCCACTCCTTAAGAGATTACGAAGACTTTGGTGCTCCTTGATAAGTTTTAGTCAACATTGCCTGAAATGGGCATACTGATGAAGAAACTACAGTGGCTTGCATTGATGTCATGCCAGACCATAACCTTCTGCTATGGTATTGGTATTAGAACTGATAGAAGAAATGATCAAATTCTCAAGTGAGGACAAAACAACTACAAAAACAATTAAATGAGAAGGTAAAACAAAGTAGTAGTAGTTTAAAATGTACCAATTTTGAATTCTTACAAGTATCGAGCCTTCCATGTAACAAAAACTGGGTAAGTTTTCTATAATTGTTTGTGTAAACAACAAATATGATGCAAAGAAGTTATAGGTTCTTTTCTTTTCCTTGCGTGAAACAAACAAACATAATAATGAATGTTTTGGTCTTACCTTGAGCTGTTCATATGAAGATGAGAGATTCTTTGTATTTACAAGATCATATTGTATTCTTTATCAGATCTCATTTTACATGCATCTGTGCTTTAGAAACATCATGCATACTGTATCCATCTCTTTATCTCAATTGTTTGCTGCTCTAATTTGCTTAGGATATCCTTTTTGACTAAAAACATGGGAAAGAAGAGGTACAATTCAACGGATCATGAAAGTAGCAGCAAAGCCAATATCGCTAAAAGACCAAAAAATGCATGGGTCTTCTTCAAGTAAGTTAATTATGTTTTGTGGCTGTTTTTATTAAATGATGTTAGCCCTCATAACTTTGTGTGACGTTTTATAGGAACGACGTCATTAAAAGTCATCATGCAAGTGGTAAACACTTTAGCTTAAAAAATGTAAGTATATTAATTTTGAATTTGGCCTATGTTGAAGCATATTGCTTGTAATTGATATATATTTTTATTTTCATATTGTAAGGTAACTGAAGAAGCAGGAAAAGAGTGGAAGGCTTTGTCTAGAGAGGAAAAAGCACACTATTATGAATTGGCTGCTAAAGATCAAGAGGTCTATCACTCTCAAGTCTCTCTTCAAAGTAAAAAATCTAGAGGGCAAGTAAGAATTATTCAATTTAGGATTGAACATATAATTTTTTTTGTGAGTAAGATTTTTTATTGATTTTTAAATTATATGTTTCTTGTAGCCTGCTTTAAAAACAAGATGCACTCCACTCAAATTGACGAAGTTTGTCAGTGGATTATCAGATGAGCAAAAGAGTGATGTGGAGAGCATTGGCTTTGGTTCATTGTTAGGAATTAAGCTTACTTCTTTACGAAGGAAGCTTTGTTTATGGCTTATAGATAGGTTAGACACCTATACTTATTCTTTGAACATTAGGGGGAGGCAATTAACTTTAACTCCAGAGTCTGTGAACCTCATTTTAGGTTTACCCTGCACCGGACATGACGTAGTTATAGATGGACCAGATGATAGAGTGTCATCTATATTAGATATGTTGAATTGTAAAAAAAAGTAGTGTGCCGGTGAAAAAGATTGAAGAAAAATTAAAGGATCTTGGGTCAGGAGATTTAGCAGCTGATGATGATGGTCATGATAGAGAATCTCATATGGTGGAGGGTAGTCTAGCAACCGACGATGAGGGTCATGATAGAGAACCTCATGTGGTGGAGGGTAATTTATCAACCGATGATGATGGTCATGTGTCAAGAAAAGGACAAGCCTCGAGTAAAGACCCATGTGATGCTCATTGTCGAAGCACTTTTGAAGAACCTTATACCGTAGATCCATGTGAAAAGCATGCACAACACCGTAGAGTTCATTCTAGGAATGAGTATGAGGTGACATATAGTTTCCCATCATTAACAGCAAATGAAATGACATATGTGAAGTTTGCAAGCAAGAAAGAATTCCAAACGTATGTGCTAATCAATATCGTACTTTTATTTGTTATCAATTATTATCTTGTTAGTGAAATAACTTATTTATACTTTTTTTGTAGGGGATATGTGGTTGTCTTTCCTATCGTTCAAGTAACCAAATCACAAATACAATCTTTGTGCAATGGAAGAATGGTTATTGATGTTGTAAGTATTTATATAACCTTTATATCATTCTTTTTCAAAATTTTACGCAACATAAGACCCAAATCGCAGATGCATGCTTTGCGTTTTAAAAGCATTTTCTGCAGGTTATTGATGCGTTCATTTTCCAACTTTGCCGGCTTCAAAAAAAGTAGTGAAGTGGTTAAGCATTTTTTTCCCACAACTTTTGCGGTATGAACTCTATGTATACATTTATTGGATGTATCATGACAATTGGTATTTGGATAGTATTGAACATTAAAAATTTGTTGTATAGGCACAATTGTTTAATGCGAAAGGAGATTTTACAAAGTTAAGTAAGATGAAAGGGTATTATGATACTACCAAACTGGGTTACAACCTGAAGGACTGTGATTTGGTAAAATTGATATTTTGATATTATTATCAAAAGTCTCACTATTTCTACAGCTATTTTGGTGAAATTGATATTTTGATATTTATTAGGTTTTCTTTTCTTTTTTTTTTTTTGCAGCTGTTTGTCCCTGTTTGCTCCAATGCACATTGGTATGCATTTGTCATTAATGTTTGTAGAAGATGTGTTGATATTTTAGATTCTAGGACGTCTTTACGACCCCCCAGAAGTAATGATGCTCAAGTAGTGGTATGTATTATTCAAATATTCTGAAATAATAGTAGTATCATAGCTCTAGCTAAAATTAATGCAATGTCTTGCAGTTGGGTGGGATTGAATTTATATTTTCTATACTTGAAAAACCCATGTCAATCACTAAATGGGAGGTCAATCGTGCAGATGTCCCACATCAATTTGAAGGGTAATGTTGCGCAAATCATGCAGCTGGTTTATATGATGAGCAATTGGTATATATCTTATGAATAGTTGGTATATTCGGATAAAAACGATCGTGTAAAAAAGTTGCGCAACTTAGTACAGGACGATGAATAAGCTGGTATATTGGATAAAAAACAGGTATACCACCAATGAAAAATTGGTATATTAGTCGAATATAGTGCAAAAAATGTTATGTAAAAGCTAGTACCGGACGATGAATAAGCTGGTATATTGGATGAAAAATAGGTATACCTTCGATGAAAATGTGGTATATAAGTCGAATATAGTGCAAAAAATGTTATGTAAAAGCTAGTACCGGACGATGAATAAGCTGGTATATTGGATGAAAACTAGGTATACCTTCGATGAAAATGTGGTATATGAGTCGAATATAGTGCAAAAAATGTTATGTAAAAGCTAGTACCGGACCATGAATAAGCTGGTATATTGGATGAAAAATAGGTATACCTTCGATGAAAATGTGGTATATGAGTCGAATATAGTGCAAAAAATGTTATGTAAAAGCTAGTACCGGACAATGAATAAGCTGGTATATTGGATGAAAAATAGGTATACCTTCGATGAAAATGTGGTATATGAGTCGAATATAGTGCAAAAAATGTTATGTAAAAGCTAGTACCGGACCATGAATAAGCTGGTATATTGGATGAAAAATAGGTATACCTTCGATGAAAATGTGGTATATGAGTCGAATATAGTGCAAAAATGTTATGTAAAAGCTAGTACCGGACCATGAATAAGCTGGTATATTGGATGAAAAATAGGTATACCTTCGATGAAAATGTGGTATATGAGTCGAATATAATACAAAAATGTTATGTAAAAGCTAGTACCCGACGATGAATAAGCTGGTATATTCGATGAAAAATGAGTATACCACCGATGAAAATGTGGTATATAAGTCGAATATAGTGCAAAAAATGTTATGTAAAAGCTAGTACCCGACGATGAATAAGCTGGTATATTGGATGAAAAATGGGTATACGACCGATGAAAATGTGGTATATGAGTCGAATATAGTGCAAAAATGTTATGTAAAAAGGTAGTACCGGAAGATGAAAAAGCTGGTATATTGGATGAAAAACAGGTATACGACTGATGAAAATGTGGTATATGAGTCGAATATAGTGCAAAAATGTTATCTAAAAGCTAGTACCAGACGATGAATAAGCTGGTATATTTGATGAAAAATAGGTATACCACCGATGAAAATGTGGTATATGTTTCAAAAAAAGATTGTGTACCAAAAACCTTAATGTTTGCCTGTATGCTATGATGAATACACTGATATAACAGATGAAGAATTGGTATATTCTTGATAAAAATTGGTATATAACAATTAATATATCGTTATTATTTTGACAGTGTGATGCAAAACCTTAAGTTACATATTCAAAAAAGTAGACTGAATTGATTATCTAAAGTTTGTACATAACAGAAAATTTTAAAAATTGCTGTCATTCTTTTGCTAGGGAAGCTTCGTTCTGAAGTTCTTTTCTTCTATTTGAAAAGTATACCCCGTTCTCCATTTGCATCTCATCATCTGATCTACAAAACTATACCCAGTTCTCCTTGGCATTATCCAACACCTGAATGGCTGAATTTTCTCATCGCCCATCGTCAATACAAACGAACAAAGGAAAACATGCTGAGCATGAAAATCGCCCATCGTCAATACAAATGAACAAAGGAACACCTGAATGGCTGAATTTTCTCATCACCCAGTTGTCCTGCATGAAAATAAGGAACACATGCCTATTCAAATTATATAATAATTATGGTAAAAGTATGAAACATTATTAATTATAAAGCCTATTACATACCACATTCAAATAGTATCTTCGGCAAACACCACCACAATATTACCTTCACTAGCAAACATAACTTGGAAGATGAAAAGTCTCATTAATTTGCATTTGGACCTCTATAACCATATAAAAAAAGGCTGCATAACAGAAAATATATTAAAAATTGATTTTGACATATTAGGAACAAAAGCTAGTGCCAATGCGAAATATAAATTTTGAAGCAACAATCACATATTTAAGTTTGGTACCTGTAACATTTGGGTAAACCCATAATTACTCTGACTAAGCCTAATTACAATGTCTTCTTCTTTGCCATTCAATCCTTCACTAAAATTATGAATGGCATGTTGACTTAAGGCATGACTGCAATTATTGACGTGAGTTTGCAACCCTTGGCTGGAGCATATTGAGTCCTGTATATTCCTCATTAAAGTTAAATATATACTAGTAAATAATCATACCAAATATATTTTAAAGTTAATAAAATTAACTCTGCTTGTACCTGGAGAGATGAAGTTATTGGAGTCAATGGGGTTAATGGCAACATAACTGCATTGCTCTGATATGGTATTGATGGAGTAGATAGAGATTGAGGGAAGGGAGTATTAGTGACAATCGGCATGCAAATTGATTCATTATTGTCTTGTTCTAACCCAATCACTGAATCTTTTTTTTTCTTACATCTTTTCTTCATAGCTTTCTCAAGTGCATTTTTGTATCTTCGAACACTTCCACCTGCACGAACACCCCTAACCTTGCTTTTGATGCCTCTTGCTTTTGAGAAAATGTGCCTATCTTCCATATTCTCATCCCTTCCACCATTATCACACATACTCGGATCACGTGTGCAATCAGATTCCACACGAACAAGTTCATCAACCACACTTTCGTTTCTCTCATGTAAACCATTTGTTCGAGAGGCATCGTTTCTGCTTTGTTCAGAATGCAATTCCTTTAAGATCTTATCAATTCCATCTTCGAATTTTTTTACAAACTCAATAGCATAGTCATAGGTCTCAACATGCTCTGCATCTTTCATTGCTTTTTGGGCAAACATTCGATGCAAGTTCGCATACCGTTTCTTGATAACATCTTTGTCATTCTCCAAAGTATTCCCTTGTCTATCTGTAACAAAGACTCCTTTCTTTGCTTTTCTTGTCTACCTTTTCAATATATAAATATCAGGAATCCTTTTAAATCTATTTGAGTGAAGTATGCACAATGCGTGACAGCATAGAATCCTGGCATATTCAAATTTTTTGCAACTACATGTGACCACAACGTGAGAGCTATCAAATGTAACAGTATGCACACGTGACAAGTGCCTTGAATCATCTGTAACCTTGTACACAACAGCAGTTTCAACTTCACTTAATTTTGAATAATCACAATTAATAACATTTCGAATTTCTCTCTCAACCAATTTCAGAACTTCTTCAGTGTAAATTGACTTTACACTGTCTAGCATCACATTTCTATCACTAAACACGGGAAATGCTGCTCATCATTTTGCAATCTGCCTTTAATTCCATATACCGCCTATCCTCCACTACCTTATCAAAACAGTCTAAGAATCGTAGCACATCTTTTTGGGTGTCTAGGTGTTCCTTCAAAGATGAGTTCATGCTTGCAGACCTCTGTGTGGTACTCATGTCAGCAGAAAACGTGTTCCTTCCATAAGCCAATGACCATTGTTCTCTCTCCTCAAACCTTGCCTTCAACCACTCGTTGGATGATAAGTCATACTTCTCAAGCATTGTATGCCATGCCTCTATGAATTCATCCTCATTTTCATATTCATAAACACAATATAGTGAAATCTCTGAGAAAATTTCTATCACTATTGAAGATCTCACTAAGATGTCTTGCTGCATTTTGGTACATATGCCACACACAAAACCGATGATATGTCTTTGGTAACACACACGAGATCGCACGCTTCATAGCGTGATCATGATCAGTTAGGATTGTACTTGGCTTCTTCCCAGACATTGCCTTAACAAAAGTTTCAAATAACCAACAAAAATTATTGATGGTTTCATCATACAACAATCCAGCCCCAAAAATTACTGTCTGACGATGATGATTAACTCCAACAAATAAGCCAAATGGTCTTCCTTCCTTATTGGTTTTATACGTAGTATCGAAACAAACCACATCACCGGAACATTCATAGTCTTGGATCATGCCAACATCAGCCCAAAAAATGTTAGTTATCATATCTTCACTATCAAGTTGCATATCATAAAATAATGATATATCCTCTGATTGTCGCCTACAAAAATAATGCAATAGGGCACCTGCAACTCCCTTTTCCATGGCTATCATGCGCTTTGTTCGTAAATAATTGTTACAATCTGCACGCACAAATCCAAGATTATCAAAACCACCTACTTCTATTCTCATCAGCTGCATAGTTGCCTTTGGGCGTATTCCTGACATTTCTGCTAAATCAATTTCAAATGCCTGTGCATCTGTTAAGTTCCTATGAGATCTTAGCATATGAACCATTTTAGGCAAAACCAACTCATGATTATGAATGGCCTCAAAATTTGTAATCTCGTATTTTCCATGTGGTTTCATTGCAATCCTCATTCGTGCCTTACAACCACTCCTTGTCTCGGCACGATGTTGTTTGATATTAACATCTCTTTTGTCTATTTGACGATGACCTTCCCTTGAACAACAATAAATCCTATCAACAACAACACCCGTGCGTGGGTTTCTATGAAAACAGCTTTTTCGGGTTCCAAATCCTAATTTCCTTGCATATTCATTATAAAACTCCCAAGCATCCTCTTCTAAATCAAACACCATGCCAACTGTCGGTATATCATCACTTGGTTTTGCAACTTCTGTATTGTCATTGTCTTCACCCATCTCATTAGGAAACTCACATCTGCCTATCATGCCTTAAATCTGTTTTGGTATATAATTGCACAATACATTAAATCCCTAAACATAAACCAAGATTAATTGTATTCCATACACATGAGTAGAAGACAAGCATTAAATGATCATAAACATCGTAAGACCATAGATTAGATGGGACAAAAGAAGAGTAAAACGCATTAAGGGATTTACTAAACAATTTTGCCTGTACTAATCTCAAGAAGTAGAGGCACAATTAGATTTATGGAATATCAGTTATCAATTTTACCAATTAGTTCTTTACGAAAACTCATAACTACTTACAAAAATATAAAAATATTTTTATGTACACCACATGCAATATATTCATGTGCCACACACTAGTGTCATCAAACTAAAGGAGTAGATGTGCTAAAAAGCTCAGTTTTCCCTTCAGAGTAAAAGAGTTATAATTATGATGAGAACACAAAAGGGGGCAAAAATGTTAAGGGTCTTGTACAAAAGGGACATCTGTAAGTGGGAAACAGGAGGCACTCAAATTGTATGAAAGACACTGGTAACTAATTTCTAAGGGCATCTTAAAGTCGTATTAAAAAAAGGGGGGAAAAAAAGAAAAAACTCGTTAAGGGCATCTTGATGTATAACACTTATAAGAAGGCAAATTTTGAAGACAAAAATGAGAACAAAGAAAATGTTCAATCTGCATTCTCTTTATTATGCTTATCAATGCCTTATATGTCAATTACAAAGAGAGAAAAAATAAAGGACAAAACAATATAAAGAAGATATGAATAAAATCTTCACATTTAAAATCATCACACTGACTCTAAGCATGTTCACCATAATTCTTTGCTATAATCTGAAATTAATTAGCATTTCTGAGCATGAAGTACCTGTTAATCGTGGCACGTGAACACTCCAAATAGAAAATGACAAACAATAATAGCTGTACAACCCTTGTTGTTGTGTTCCTACAAAGGGCTTTCCTGTCACTGGAACATCATATGCAGCCTTCACCAAGCTAAGGATCCTCAGTGTCCCATCAATGATACATCTACAAAACAAGAGAGAAGGTGCAAATCAAAAGTAGAAAAACCAGTGTAAAATTATGGAAAACATCATTTCCACTTTCGTTTTGTGCAATTCATATTGAAGATAAAACATCATTTCCACTTTCGATTCAGAAACATACCTGAAACCTTGCTAAAGGATTTATCAAAGATAGCTGAGAGGTGCTCCAAGCTATTTGGAATCAAGCGGCATGTGCTCCAGAGGTAAAGGTAAACGCAGAGGGGTTTTGGCGCCTTCGTCGATTTTGTATTTGGGACTGATTTTCACTTTAGCATTTTTTTTCCTTAAAAAGCCCTATTAACGAAAGTTAAGCAACCCCTTCCTCCGTTAGGAAGGGCGTTGGTTTAGAGGCTAAGAAGTGGGGCCCATCGCTGTGGACGCGTGTTACGCTCAGACGAGCGTAACACGCTCGGCACAGGGGCCCCGTAACAGAAGAAGCGGGGCCAATATATATAGACACAATGACATTAAGATAGAGAGAAACAAAGACAAACACACAGATACATAGAAAGAGAGAGAGACAAACAAATAGATAGCCACAGATAGCTAGCCAGTCGGAGACAGAGAGAAACAGCTAGAGATAGAGAAGCAGAGAATTCATAATGTAAGAGAGTGGCCCTGACAACTACTTATATAATAGTTTCATCTACTTTTTGTAGAATAATACCAAATATTTTTCTTAAAACTTCCTCCCAAGATTGTTTTTAGTGCTAGAACCTCCCTCAATTCATCATCATTTCTTTGCTTTCTTTTGGTTCCTTCCTTTCCACTAATCCCATAAACATGGGTAGCATATAGTAAGAATCGATATGGGCCGGCATAAGGTGACTGAAGAACCGGATAAAGCTACCAACAGTAATATCTTTATCTTCGATGGGCCCGTTGGTGATGGGCCCAACTTACGATTTTCTGGTTTCTTTAGATCTGGGTCCAACGGTCCTTTTCAAGATCCCAAAATCAACGGTCCTTTTATAAATCTCCTCAATGGTGTGTAAGGGCCATTTTGGAAAGCTGCGCATTTTATTCGTCATGATTCCCAAGCGGCTATTCTTATTGTATATAGTATAAATGATAGGGTTGTCAATGAGGCCGGTCTAGCGTGGCAAGATTCCTAAAAGCTTGACGTGCTAGGCTAAAATTTTGTAGCTCACAGGCATGGCACAACATGAGCTTGCAAATGCCCAACACAACATGAGCCCACACATGGCTCAGTATGGTGAATGGTCATGTAGGTCATCATTTATGGGTACCATACAACCATTGTGCATGGCCTGTAAGTGGCCATATATCCATTTAAAATGGGAATATAGCTTTCTTCTACTTCTTTTTTTCTATTAAGTCATCTTTTTCTTTATTGATGACCATGCATTCATGTAATGGTTATTTACTAGGAAATCATATGAATAAATATACATTAGGGACTCCGCTAATATCATATTATCATGTGACATAATCCCAAGTGCTCTGCTATCTAAGGGATCATATTGAGAAATACAAGATCATGCAAGCTTTTAATTTTGGCTAGACCGTTGTAGTAGAACGGCTATGCCTTATTTGTTAAATACAAGTTTATCTATAAAATTAAAATCTTTATTTGTTACGAATTTAATAAAAAAAAGGGTTATTTAAAATATAGCTACCAAAAAATTTGAGTGAAACAAAATTTCCTTTACTTTGAGTTTAAGTCATTTGGGGTTGTTAATTTTATATTATTTATGCTTGCATTATCTGTGAATAGAAGGCTAATAACGTCAATTCAAAATCACATTAGTTAGATCCTATTTTTTTCTCCTTTAAGAGATATCCTTCTTATCTCTTTTTAAGAAGGAACTAAAAATGGGAGAAAAATCTGGAGATCTGGAGAGATTGTTGGGATGTTAGTTTTTAAAGAAGAAAAGGAGAAAAGGATCTCTCGTGTGATGGTTTTGTTGATGATTGATCGTTCAAATCTGTGAACCATTATTGTTTGTTTTCTTGTAACCTGAGAAATCCTTCAGAGTTTTATTGGAGGTTGCATCGCTGGAGTTCTAGTTGTTGAACAAGGTTTGTTCGTCTCCACAAGAAAGGATCTAAAAGTTCTGGAGTTGCTAAAGTTTGTTGATCTGAAGAGGTTCTTCAGTGTAGTCCAAGGTGTCAGAGTCAAAAAAGTTCTTGTCTAGTTTGAATCACTAGTTGTAAGTTTTTTCTCTTTCATAGTGGATGTTTCGGGTGGTGCCTATAGCCCCGAAGGATTTTTACTTTGAAGAATTCTTCAAGAGTTTTTCCCTTCGTTAACAAAATTGTTATGTTTATGCTTTAAATTACTTGCAAGTTGTTTTGTTCACAATATTCATCTAGATCTTATTTCAACGTTTGGTTGAAACATAGAATTCCCCAAATACACCTATTCAACCCCCTTCTTAGGTGTTTTATAGGGTGTAAACATTTCTTTCAATCAACAATGCATGTGTACATGGCACCATGATAAAGTTTCCTTACAGTATCAATTACGAAGATTCTTTCATAGATAAAATATAAAGACTAGAAGCAAAGGGCATCCTTAGGTGTTCTATTTTCCTTGAATATTGATACCATTCAATGGAAACATGTTAAAATGAATCTCAAAACACCGAAATCAGGTCAAAGAACAATACATAATGAACAAAGAAATCAAATGAATTCATGATGAATTAAAGGGTTGTATCTTACTAGTTGAGAGCTAGCTCCATTGATGGTGCAGTTTCTTTTCCTCGACGATGCCTTCTATTATCCTCTCTAAAAACTCTCCAAAGATCTTTCTACATCTCCATGAGAAAATCCTCCAGGAGACTTTGTGGGTCGATCCAAAGAAATCTTCCAAAACTCCCATTGATGCAGATTTCTTTTCTCTCATCTTTTTCACTTATTTCTTTCAACCCTTTACTCTCTCATCTTTTTTTCTTCTTCTTTTTTCTCCTCCCTTTTTTTTCTTCTCCTAATAAGAGAAGGAAACCAATTCTTATCTCCAATAAACTTGTTATCGAGAGATCCTATAGAAGGGGAAGAAATCGTCTGTCGTCTTATACTGCAATGGTTACTGCTGCCGCAATAATTTGCGGCCTCGTGTCTCAACCCTCCATGTCATCTAAGAAGCATTAAGTCTCTCCGTTTTCAGCTTCCGTTAACAATGAACAGGCGGGGAAACGAAATTTCAGGTTTTGGGAAAAAAATTGAAAACAGAGCTTTTGACGAGAGAAGCTAGACGACAGCCACATTAGCAAGAGATAGAAGACAAAGGGCTTTCATGGGGGATTTTATGCCGATCGAGAGAGGGAGTGAGGAGACAAAAACAGAAAAAAGGGCTTTGATGGCGATTAGTATCGGTTTCAGTCCGTTGATACGATCTATCGGTTTCCCCAAATTCAGTCACCATCCTTCATCTGATCCTTCTCTTTCCATAACTTGCTGCATCACTGCCATTTCTAAACTCTCATCCCCTCCATTATCTTGGAAGGCGCACTGAACGAGGAGGCCCGTGATCATGATTTTCTTCGATGTTAACGGAGTTCGGCAGTGGAAATGGCGGGAACTATGGTGGTGGTGAAGAAGGAAGAGATGCGAGTGATCAGAACAAGGCGGAGGCGATTTTGGCTTTGGCGGAGATCGAGCGGTCCTTGGATAGCATTCCAAAAGATCTGGCATCGGCGATTGAGGCTGGAAGAATTCCTAGATCGATCGTGTACAATTATTTAGTTAGAGAAATCGCCGTTGTTCCGGTGGTTGCTTCAGTTTGGTGGTTTTAAGGAATGGTTGTTGGCAGATGATCTCTTCTTGGCGAAGGTTGCCATGGAATGCGGCGTCGGGATTTTTACAAAGGTATGTGATCTGTTCCACTTGCCGTTGTTTCACTTTAACTGATACTTGTGGTATGCCTCTATCAAATTGTTTTGTACGTTGTAATTTGCGGGTTAATGCGATTAAGTGGACTTATGCTTCAGTACTTAAATCTATTTTGACTGATGTGATTTTGTTAACGATCTGGGTTTTGATACATATTTTCTTCTTAGATATGCATTCGACAATAATTGCCTTTGAATTTTCAAATTCTTGGTAACTGATTGAGTGTGTTTTGTTTCTTGCAACTCAATCAATAATTTATCTCAGATAAAATTAGGATTGTCAAGTATGAGGAGGAATAGAGTAAATTTCTGTGGATTTTGTTATGAAAATAAATGGAAGTTATCAACTATCTAGATATGTGCAGAAGGATTTGCTGTCATTCACGGGAAACACATGAGGTTTAAGAGTATCATAGGTGAATTGAACTAATTTTAGTTTTCTTACCACTAATGCATTGACAAAGAACTGGAGTTGAAGATGTTGATCAAATGTTTGATAAATATCTAAGAGAGGGGGCACAGATTGTTTGGTGAATGCACAGCATGTGAACAAAAAGGTTAATATTCTATGTTATCTTTCATTGTTTTGCATGTTTTTGCATTTTTGGGAAAGCTTCTGCCGCAACTTGATTTCAAATTACATGGGAAAGCTTCTGCACAACATGTTTTTGCATTTTTCAAATTACATGTGAGCCCATTGTGTAGGAGTGAGGGAATTTTTTAGACAGAAATGTTGCCTTTTTCACAGTAAGAATCCCGACTTGATATCAGTTGAATATTGAATATTTTGTAGTTTTTAGAAGGCTTCTAGAAAAATGTGAATGTTTTGATATCTCTGTATTCGTTGAAAAATTAGCAATGTTTTGAAGACATTTTTTTCTTCTCTGGCACTATGATTTCTACTTTCAGTTGTATTATTCTCCAGAAATCTTTTCTTCTTCCCAAGAATTTACCTATCACATTATTATTTTATGATTTGGGAATTGAATTTTGCATTTGTTTGTATATATTTGTATTATTGAACTCCTAGTTGTTTCCTTCCTAGTATTTGTGTTGTTTGGAAAGTTAAACATTGGTGACCAATGGCTGATTCTTATTCATTTGGTTTGTTTTCCAGACTGCTGCAGAGAGTTCAAGCTAATTAAGTTTCATCATTTGGTTTTTATTCTGAATGCTTGAAGTTGATACGCTGTACAGAGAGGTTGGAAGCTTCTCAAAGAGTCGAAGTATCCAAGAATAAAGCTAATTACGTCTCATCATTTGAGCAATACTCATATCTCATTGATTACTTATCCAATAAATGGAGGTCTGTGGCCAAGGTGAAAGATGAAAAATTTGTCATCAAAGCTGTTCGCAAGAGTTCAAGATCCATTGAAGGAGTTTATTGTATGTTAGTAGTTGTGTACCAGTACTCAAAATGATTTCCATGTCAATTTTTGGTTGTACATACTCTAATTATATTACATGCTTAACTTTAATTCTTCTCGTCTTACAATGACTGCTCTTGTCTTGACAAGCATAATCCCAGCAACAAATGGGTCTGAATATATTGTGAAGTTCTACGTATCAACAAAATATCAAGGGGTCCCTCCACAACCTCAGCCTGAACTGAATTTGCATCTTGACGAGTGGAGAGGTCATTGTGTAGCGGTTAGGAAGTTTTTTGGGTTTGCTAGGGATGAATCCGTAATTAAGGAAGTAGAAGCTCTTGTGTCTAGCTTAGGTAGATTCCTTCTGGCAAGAACAGCTTTACAAGATATGAATGCATACTCAATTGCACAGTACAGTGCTCCTTTCCGCCGATCTGGACCCTTAAATGAAGTTTGGATGAATGTTTCCAATTATAAACAATGGAGATGCCAATCATATTAAGCATTATATTTATATGTCTGTTGTTTGATACTTGTTAAGGTCTAACAAGTGTTTCGGTTGTATACAAAGCAGTCGATTTTCTTCCTATGTGATTATAGTGCTGTAAAATCTCCAAGTTCTAAATGATGGAAAAGGCATTTCAATCTTGGTGTCTCTTTTTGGAGTCTCCTTGTTCGCCAGTAAATGCCTTGTTCCTTTTGGTCCTTAAGAAAATAAATAAAGTAAAATAAAAATAAAAACAAACAAACACTTGTTGCTTCTAAGTTCTTTTATTTGTTGCTTTCCATCTGTCAATTGGAAAGTCTATCAACATTACCTTGTTCAAGCTATTTGGGGTGGTAGCACAAATCTGTTCCAGACTGTCAAATGACATTTTTTCAATTTCTCATATTTTACTTTAGGCCATCTGGGTTCATCTGTCTAATCAAATAGAGGGATTCATGATATTTGTGCAATATCTCTAATCAATGCCTAACCAGTTGCATTTTCTGTTAATCCTTTGTGGATATTTACTCTTCGATCTCCCTTTTCTCCTCACAGCACTACAATGAAGCTATTCTATCTGATTCTATTGAAGGAAGCAAATGCTTACCCAATTGTGGCCAAGTAATGCTTACCCAATGTAGACACCCCAAATTGCACTACAGAATAAGAAAATAGTAAAAACATGTAATTAGAGCTTAAAACAGGTCAAAAATGCATAAAAACTGACAAGGCATGCTTTGCCTGTATTTTATTCACGGGCCGGTCGCGTCCGAAATTTCTCTACGGTCAGGCGCGCCCGTATTGGTAATACGGGTACCTTGATTTATGGTCACTAAAGACTCGTGCGAGTTTTATTCTTCTCTCGATTTCCGAGCTTTATATTTAGTCCAATATCCTTTTAAATGAACGAATTATGTCTTTTATTCGCTGAAGCTACCTTGGTTGGCTATGGATGGACATTATCTCTGTTTTTCACTCTATCCTGAGGATCAAGATATATCCTTCTGGACTAGCCTTGCCCCTGGGCTTGCCTATAAATAGAGGTGAGATTCTTAAGCTAGGGCCACGAAAATTTGAAGTCTAAGGAGCTCCAAGAGAAGAAGAGGAACCCCTGCTGCCCTGCTTGCTCAATCCAGGTAAGTCCCTTTTCCCTTTTATTTTCTGTCTTCAATTCTAGAGATAATAGGATCTTCTCTATTGCTGTAGAATAAGGCCATCTTTTGTATCTAGTATTCCTAAACTTGTCTCTAAGTACCTCAAGAGTCTCTCTAGCCGTAAAACGTGAAGAGAGAGCTAGGGGAAAAGAGAACAAGTGGATCCCTAGAATAGAACCCCATATCTGTTTTTCTCCTTTTTTCTAGAATAAAGCCTCTGATTGTGTTTGTGTAACCAAACCTATCTCTAAGTACCTCAAGAATCCTCTCTAGCCGTAAAACGTGAAGAGAGAGCTAGGGGAAAAGAGAACAGGTGGATCCGTAGGGTAGACCCCCATGTGCTCTAATTTGTGAGATGTGGTTGCTTTTGATATCCTGATCATGTTTTGATTGTTTTTATGATGAATCTGAATGAATACATGAATCCATGATGTTTATAGCATGAGATCCCCACTTTTTTTATAAAATTTGGATTTTCCACATATTTGCACCTATAGCACTGTTTTCGTGATTTTTGTGATATTAGGCTAAGATCTTGGATTTATCATGATCAATATGGTAGATCTAGATCCAAAAGCCTGAAAATAACCTCTAGGGTTTCATGATGTGGTTTTTGAGTCCTTTTTCATTATTGAGAGAAGACCCTACGGTCTAAGTTCTCCCCTTTTGATGTTCTTCATCAACGTGGGTATTTTTTGTTTTAATTTCAGATTTAATGTGAAATATGAGCTATATCTATGTCTTGGAATGTTCAGGTTTGAAATATTTTATAAAAATCATATTTTTCTAGATTTCTAGAATTTGACTTGAAGCCAGATTTTTGGATTTTTCACTTTAAATTGATTTTATTGGATTTTATCTCAATTTTATTTTGATCATGAAACCCTAGGAATGGTATGATCATATTTGAAAGTTCTGGATCAATCAGGCTATTCATATGAAAAAACCATATATTTTGTCTTTTTTGTGATTTTTCCTGATTTTTATAGCAAGCCTTTTTTTCTTTGAAAAACATGAACAATACCTGGCAACCACCTTGTGTGGATGAATAGGGGTGCCTAACACCTTCCCCTGTTTATAACTTAATCCCCTTACCCATCTCTGGTTGTTTTTTTTAGGAATTATTTTTACCTTAAAATTGACTTTTTGAGCTTATTTGATATTTTGGTGTCCATTCACACCCAAATTAAATGGTGACGACTCTTTGTTTTATTCAATCCCGTGTGATGATTGAGGAAGTCATTGAAATTTGATTTTTTCCCATATCTCACACCCAATTGTGGCCAACTAATGCTTCCCAGGAGTTTTGTCTGTCTTATTGTTCTTGTTATCAAGCTTCCTTTCTTGCTTCTAACATAAATGAGTTGTGAGCATATCAATGTCAAATCTCTTATCACAATCTTATAAGTTATGATAGGAGCATTATGTTGGTTGGAATGGAATTGGACATATAAAATAAATGTAAAATTAAGCAAGCAACAATCTGCAATATTCTGGTTACTTGTATATATATTCCTGTTGAAGACCAAACTGTGCCCATAATCTTGATTCACTAACTGCTTTCATAGAATCTTAAGGGTACATAGGTCAATGCAGAAAAGTACTTTTACAAGCTTTTGGAACTAATAGTGGTAGTTGGTACTAGAAGTTAGATGTGAAGCATCTAGCATGTTCAGAGGTTTGATTTGAGACCGTGCACGTTATGTTGGAAACTGAAGTTTGCATTCATTACTAGGTTTGTTTGTAGAAAGGTTTGTATATATAGACTTTCATATATACTGCAAGTCTATATATATCCTTAATGGTGTGCCCTTCTTAATGTATGTAGTGACTATAGTAAGAAATAAAAGAAGACAACATTAGAGAAAAAATGGAAGGCTAAAATAGCCAATCCAGCCTCCATTTATCACCTTTTACTTCCACTAAAATTAAATCTCAACTGAACCAACCAATTGAATTTTTATTTGATAGATAACATGAATAGACTGACTGGGTTGGAGACACTGAACAGCCCATACCCAGTAACATTAACAAGCTCATGAAATAAAAAACCAGATTTAGACATTACTTCAGAAATTCCATGACTCAACAATTATAAGCACAAAACAAAAGTTAGACATTGAAAAGTCCAGCTTCCCTTACCATACACAAAATTCTTCTGGGTTTCTCTCTTTTCCTCCTGGGTTATAAGTTATCATTATACTGTCAAGCTGAAAAACAGACTTGGCATAGCTCTTGGCTTCAAGTTCCATCTGAAGGATTGATTCAACTAAGATCATCTTTCCAGTTTTCAGTAATTCCTCATAACAGTTCTTTAAAATTGTTAAATAGTGTTCATCACTCCAGTTGTGCAATATCCACTACAGATACATTAACACAACAATGAACATCTAATCTTGAAAGTAAAACATGACTATAAAAGGCTGAATGCAACTTACTGGAAAAAAAATTTGCATCTCCCGTTGGAACACTAATAAACATATCTCCACCAACATGAAACAAGCCAAGAATTACCAAGACCTTTACTTCTTCAAAACACTTGAAACAACTTGAGAATCTTTATCCTCCATGGAATATTTCCTGTATTTAAAAACTTATAATAAAAACAACATATAATAACTTGGTTTATTTATAAAAAAAAAACATATAATAACTCGGTTTGTAGAGTCTACATACCAACTAGAAGCAATGAGATCAAGCTACTATTACAAAATACCGATTCCCACTAAGCCTCTCAATACAACGTAATAGACCAAAAACCTTGACAAATTGCAACTTTTAATTAGCTCAAAGTGCTTCACAATTTCATCAGTCATGTACATATTAACAGATAAAGTAGCAAAAAGCAGTGCTTTCAATCAATACAAATATCTCTGTATTCATCCTCAAGGCACGATTATTTAATATTTTTAGCACGTGAATTTGAAGGATAGACACAATATGATAATGTTAATCTGTCAAGAAGTGGCAGCTAGATTTAAATTAAGAAACTAATACCTGTACTTGAACCAACATATTATATTAGTTCAAAAAAAAAAATAAATTTCATCTTCAATTGTCGCACCAATTCAAGTTGTTTCTTGACTCTGAAATTTTTGATATGGAGTTCTAATAGAGGAAACACACCAAAAAACATAATCTCAGAAGCTGAAACAAAAGCCCCAAATTGTGATTGAAATGAATTTGAAGGATGGTGTTTCATGAAGATTTCAACACAAAAACAATATACAAAAATTATAATAATTAAAATGCTCTCTTCTTTAGTTAGATTAGATTTTAAATTACCAAGACTAAGCAAGAGAAGAAATTTCACCTCATTCACAATAAAAATTGTTAATCTCATGAGGCAAGTGTCTTATGCCTTGAAGGGATCCAAAAAAAAAATTTGTTAATCTCATGCAAGCACATACCTCAAAATATATGGTGTAAGACTCATTATCCAGTCTGATAAATTCTCAGTTTTAAGAAAAATTGATCAAAAACTCAATTTCATTTTGGACAAATGGAGACTAAAGGATTAACCATGAATTGTCACTAGCCAAACTGGTACAGTAGGACAGGACTACTAAATTTTTTTTCCAATTATTAACTTGTTAAGTATTGTTCATTTTATTAGCCAAAATAAATTTTTTGGGAGACTCTAGGAAGATATTAATGGATTATGTTCAAAACACGAAAGACAGACAAGTAAGTGTTTTTACACCTTCTGATCAATCATGAACAAACCCAAATTCCACAGAAGAATTGAGAAACATACAGATCAAATCATCACTGGACCAACGAAATAATGAAGAAGAAAAAAGTGAAGGAAAGAATCCAAAAAAGAACAGGGAATCAAGAAAACACAATCTATTACTGAATAAATCATAATATCCGAAGTGAAAACCCATGAAGTATGAACTTCGAAACAAAGCAAGTAATTACAATAAGAGGGGAAAAAATCTACAGACCCAGAAACAGAATTACCAATCAATTCAATTTAACAAAATAGGCATACAAAAAAGTAATTAAAGAGCAACCCCATAAATAACAAACAATTAATCGAGCTTATGGAGAAAAATAAGTGCTTTTACAGCCAAAAAAAAAAAGCAAATTAATCGGGTTGAGAGAGAGAGACCTTGAACGTTGTCTGGTTTGTGTGAAGAAGGAGAAGAGCCCATTGCACGAACCGAGAAAGAGAACCTTCGGGATTTCCTTCATGCTTGAAAGGTTAAGACAGGTTGCGAATTGAGAAGAAAATCAAAATTTTTCATTAAGAAAGGTGAGTTGGAAGACTCTTCAGGTTACACGAGCTACTCAAAGCGGGAAGAAATGCAAAGCTGAAATTTCGTTTCCCGCCTGTTCATTGTTAACAGAAGTTGAAAATGGAGAGACTTGACGCTTCTTAGATGACGTGGAGGGTCGAGACACACGGCCGCAAATTATTGCGGCAGCCGTAGCCATTGCAGTATAACACGATAGACAAAGATAACTTCCCCCTTTCCTTTCTTTTTATTTTTTATTTTTTATTTCTCTTTTTTTTTTTTTTAAAGTTTCGGATTAGGCCCTGGGCTTGGGTTCAGCCAATTGGGTTAGTCCAATAGAGCTCACTTTAATTGGGATCTACAATGTCGATGCCCAAAATATCAAATGGCGAGGGTGAAGACATGTATTGCAAACATGGTGAATAGTGCACAAATTTGTACTCAATTTGGACCTGTAATGAAAAAAATACAAAGGAAAGAGTGGCAAGCACATTTTTGTTTTTTTCTTTTTTCCTTTTTTTTTTGGTAGAAAAAAGGGGAGGGAAGGTGCTCCTATGGTCACGCCCAGGGATGGTTGCTATGTTGGCAATAGGGTTGCTAATTGTGCCTGCTCGGCATGGCACGGGCACGTTTAGCTAGTGCTTGGTGGGCCGTGGGCTGGACACGGCACACAGCCCACCTAAGTGACACGCCATGCCGTGGCTAGCCCAGAACCTAGTACCCTAGGCATGATATTCCAGTTCGAGGCACGGCTAAGGCTGGGCCGTGCCATGGCACATTGTAGACACCCCAAATTGCACTACAAAATGAGAAAATAATTGAAAATATTAATTGGGATTTGAAATAGGTCAAAAATGCATAAAATTCAATCATTTAAGCATTGCCTGTATTGTATCTACGGGCTGGCCGCACCCGAAATTTGTATATGGGCACGCAGTGCCCGTAATGCAAATACGGACACCACTTGCCCGTAATGTAAATACGGGCGCGATGTTTTTGTGCGAATTTTATCTGTGCTCGATTTCTGAGCTTTATCTTCAGTCTAATATCTCTTTAAATGAGCGAATTATCTCTTTTATTCGTTCGAAATATCTTTGTTGGCCATGGATGGGCATTATCCTTATTTTTAACCCAATCTGGTGGGATCCTGGGATATCCCTCTGGACCAGCCATACCCCTATGTTTGTGTAGACACCCCAAATTGCACTACCAAACGAGAAAATAATGAAAACATATAATTAGAGATTAAAACAGGTCAAAAATGCATAAAACTGACAAAACTGGCTTTGCCCGTATTTCATTCACGGGCCGGTCGTGCCCGAAATCAATCTACGATCAGGCGCGCCCGTAGTAATGATACAGTCACCATTGGACCGTAGTGCATTTACGGTCACTAAAGGACACGTGCGAGTTTTGTCCCTCTCTCGATTTCCGAGCTTTATCTTTAGTCCAATATATCTTTAAATGAGCGAATTACGTATTTTAAATGTCCGTTTGACAGGATCCCCCAATATCACGTAATTGCAAGAGTTCCATACCTCACTAAGGTTGGAAAAAAGTACTTCCTAAATCTGCTCATATCCCCCTATGTTGACTCATTTCCTGACCAAGGTCCAATTGGGCTGAGGGATCCCCAGCAGAGTCGCCAAGCTGTGCGCACCCCCTAATTTCGGGCCGCACGATGAGGTCCATGCGAAGTGATGCTCGCCTCGGGACTAGTTTGGAGTCGCCACTGCCTGAGAAGTGTAGGCAGACACAAAAGGGACACCTATTTGGGCCTAATTATTCTGGTCTGCGGCTTATTAGAGTTCTGAGTAAGTTCTCGGTTACGTCTAAGGAAGCCCGAAGACACCCTAGCCCGCCCCGTCGATTGACAGGTCCCGTGGGTTTCCTTGGTCTTGAGTCAACTTAATTCTCACCCAATTCCTAAGCCAACATGCACACTTATTTGGTCTGGTGGGGACCGTTGATGGTGTGAGTCCCCTTTTTATTTGATTTTATCTTTTCATTAAGTTAATGAAGTGGGTCGGATCCGGGTCCCGTTGGAAGACCCGTGGGCTGCCATGGTTGGGCCTTGGGCCCAGTAGGGCTATTGGGTAACCCTTTTTTGGTTATTTAAATTTTATTTATTTACACTTTTATCTGGGCTTGATGGGCTTGGATTTGGCCCATTAGCCAAAGGTCAAAGGGCCTGTTTATTGAAAACAGGCCTGGTATAGGCCAGTCTAGGATGGACCACTCAAGTGGGCCAAAGGGAAGTCTTAGTGGGCCCATTTGGGCCCATGGTCCAAAAATGGGCTCAAGATAGCCCAAAATACTTTAGGGACTGGTTCAGGCCGGTTCAGGTCGAATCAGGTTCAACCAGGCCGAAAAATTACATTTTTTAAGTTATTTTACAGTCGCCCGTGTTTTCTATACGGTCCACCGAGCCCGTGAATGAATTACGGTCTGCCTTGTCCGTAAATCAAACACGATCCAGAGTGGACCGGCCTGAGTTTACGGGCGCAACCTGTTTTGCATTTTTGCATCCGATTCTTTTCGGGATCAATCCCGTAGCCTTCTTAGGAGCTTTCTGCAATTGAGGTTGAGATTTCCAGCTTCTCCAGATTCCGTACTTGCTTCATTTGGTTCAAAATGTCATTTTTCTTCTTCCTTTGGTCTCTTTCTTTTTTTTTTTTATTGGAAAACCACACCTTCCTCTAGTGATTCATGATTAATCTTAAGGGAAGGAAAAGGGACAATTACAGGGGATGGTTCATGGAGGATGGATTCTTCTTGTCCTTCCAAATGGATCTTATAACATTTTCATTCTTTCCCTTGGATTTCCTCTTTCTCTTTTTATATGGACATTAAAACTTGTATAGAGGAATCTTATCAACAACAAACAAAAGGGTTAGTAGACAATGTAATAAAGCAACAGAAATCTAATACTCTTTAAATAAAGAAGTTTATGTATGTATTGAAATGAAATTTAAAAGAAAACATTACCACCCTCTTATCTCTTTGTTTAGATGATATTGAGGTCCTCCGAGAATTCCGGCAGCGCTTCCGCGTCACCTTGAATTTCCAAAATTAATTTGAAAAGGGGTTCTCTTAGCTTCAGGTTGAAAGAGTGGAAGAAAGAGAGGTTATGCAAGGTTTACTGACAACATAAGGGTATTTTGGGTATTATTTTGGACTAGTGAGGTTCTGGCAGAACTTGGGCAGGGATTGGATGCAGAAACGTCGAGGAAGGAGAGGGGGGACGGCCTAGGGGACCAGCTTCTTCAAATGAGGGGGGTGGCCTCTCTATTTATAGGCAAAATTTTCGTGCCCGTATTTCAAATACGGGCATGTCTTGCCCGTAATTTAAATACGGGCGTGCCTTGCCCGTAATTCAAATACGGGCGAAAAACGCACATTTGCAAATCTCGCGAATCAGCCGTACGGGACGCGTGTCCCGCCGTACAGCGACGCGTGTCTGCTTAGAGAATCTTGCCCGTATTTGAAATACGGGCATGCCCCGCCCGTAATTCAAATACGGTCCAGCACGTTTTTAAAATGTTTTGATTTCAAACCTTTATTCAATTTAGTTTTTTTGCAAGATTCTTATTCGATTTTTCGATTATTTTATTAAAAAAGCGAGATTCTCTTTATTAAAATATTATTAAACACATTTATCTTATTTATTTTATTGGTTTATTCCATTTTTGCTGCCTTTTTTGCCACATGGGCAGTTTTTCTGAAACTTCAACTGCTCGTAACTTCTTCATCCGGTGTCCGATTTCAGCAAACTTAGTGTTGTTGGAACCGGTTCGGAACCACCTGTCCACTGGGGTCAAGTTTGGCAGCTGAATTGGGGTCAAGCAAAAAGTCAACTTTTCGCTCCCCAAAAGTTTGACCAGCTCATATCTTTCTCATCTGGACTCCGATTCCAGCAAATTCGGTTGCGTTGGAATCGTGTCGAAATGCTCTTTTCAATGAGATGAAGTTTGATGGCCAAATTCACTTGAATCAAAAAGTCAATTTTTGACCCCCTCAGGGTTTGACTTTTAGTTTGACTTTTCATTTTTCTTTATTTTGGGGGTGCAAAAATCAGGTGCTAACACCTGTGATTGTGTTTGTGTAACCAAACCTATCTCCAAGTACCTCAAGAGTCTCTCTAGCCGTAAAACGTGAAGAGAGAACTAGGGGAAAGGGGAACAGGTGGATCCGTAGGGTAGACCCCCATGTGCTCTAATCTGTGAGATGTGGCTGTTTTAAATATCCTGATCATGTTTTAATGCTTTTTATGATATATCTGAATGAATAACATGAATCTATGATGTTTATAGCATGAGATCCCCACTTTTTGACAAAATTTGGATTTTTGCCACTTTTGCACCTACAGCACTGTTTTCGTGATTTTTGTGATTTTAGGCTAGGATCTTGGATTTATCATGATCAATATGGTAGATCTGGATCCAGAAGCCTGAAAATAAATTCTAGGGTTTCATGATGTGGTTTTTAAATTGTTTTTCATTATTGAGAGAAGACCCTACGGTCTAAATTCTCCCATTTTGGTGTTTTTCATCAACGTGGATATTTTTGGTTTTGATTTTCAGATTTATGTGAAATTTGGGCTTTATCTATGTCCTGGACTATTCAAGTTCAATTTTGAAATATTTTATAAAAATCATATTTTTCTAGATTTCTAGAATTTAGCTTGAAGCCAGATTTTTGGATTTTTCACTTTAAATTGATTTTAGTTGATTTTATCTTAATTTTATTTTGATCATGAAACCCTAGGAATGGTATGATCATATCTGAAAGTTCTGGATCAATCAGACTACTCATATGAAAAAACCATACAATTCTCTATTTTTTGTGATTTTTCCTGATTTTTATAGCAAGCTTTTCCTTTATTTTAACATGAACAAATACCTGGCAACCACCTTGTGTGGATGAATAGGGGTGCCTAACACCTTCCCCTGTTCATAACCTAATCCCCTTACCCATCTCTGGTTGATTTTTTAGGAGGGTTATTTTTACCCTAAAATTTGCCTTTTGTGCTTATTTAATATTTTGGTGTCCATTCACACCTAAATTGAATGGTGGTGACTCTTTGTTTAATTTAATCCCGTGTGATGATTGCGGAAGTCAAAGGGTTTTTGATTTTTTCCCATGTTTCACAGTTTGCTTATAAATAAAGGGCTTCTCCTCAAGCAAAAGACCACGAAATTTTGAAGACCAAGGAGCTCCAAGAGAAGAGAGGAATCCCTGCTGCTCTACTTGCTCAATCCAGGTAAGTCCCTTTTCCCTTTTATTTTCTGTCTTCAATTCTAGAAGTAATAGGATCTTCTCCATTGCTGTAGAATAAGGCCATCTTTTATTCTGTATTCCTAAACTTCTCTCTAAGTACCTCAAGAGTCTCTCTAGCCGTAAAACGTGAAGCGAGAGCTAGGGGAAAGGGGATCAGGTGGATCCCTAGAATAGAACCCCATAATCTGTTTCTCTTCTTTTTTATAGAATAAGGCTTTTGATTGTATTTGTACCCAAACTTATCTCCAAGTACCTCAAGAATCCTCTCTAGCCATAAAACATGACGAGAGAGCTAGGGGAAAAGAGAAGTACAGGTGGATCCGTAGGGTAGACCCCATGTGCTCTAATCTGTGAGATATGGCTACTTTGAATATCCTGATCATGTTTTAATGATCTTGTGATTGAATCTGAATGAATCCTATGAATCTATGATGTTTATAGCATGAAATCCCACTTTTCTCCTAAAATTGAGATTTTCACCACTTTTGCACCTACAACACTGTTTTCGTGATTTTTGTGATATTAGACTAAGATCCTGAATTTATCATGATCAATATGATAGATCTGGATTCAGAAGCCTGAAAATAACTTCTAGGGTTTCATGATGTGGTTTTTGAGTCCTTTTTCATTATTGAGAGAAAACCCTACGGTCTAAGTTCTCCCCTTTTGATGTTCTTCATCAACGTGGGTATTTTTTGTTTTGATTTCTTGATCTAATGTGAAATATGGGCTATATCTATGTCCTGGACAGTTCAAGTTCAATTCTGCAATATTTTATAAAAATCATATTTTTCTAAATTTCTAGAATTTAACTTGAAGCCAGATTTTTGAAGATTTCACTTTAGATTGGCTTTATTTGATTTTATCTCAATTTTATTTTAATCATGAAACCCTAGGAATGGTATGATCATATTTGAAAGTTCTGAATCAATCAGGCTGTTCCTATGAAAAAACCATACACTTTTGTCCTTTTTGTGATTTTTCATGATTTTTGTAGCAAGCCATTTTTCCTTTATTTTAACATGAACAATGTCTGGCAACCACCTTGTGTGGATGAATAGGGGTGCCTAATACCTTCCCCTGTTCATAACCTAATCCCCTTACCCATCTCTGGTTGTTTTTTTTAGAGGGTTATTTTTACCCTAAAATTTGCCTTTTTGAGCTTATTTGATAATTTTGGTGTCCATTCACACCTAAACAAAATTGTGGCGACTCTGTATTTTTAACCAATCCCGTGTGATGATGAGGAAGTCATTGAATTGATTTTTCCCATGTCTCACACACATGAGCTAGCAGGCCGCCCATGGGCAGCATAATAAATTTATTAAACAATTCCAAAAAATAGGAAAAAGGGAAATAAAAAAAAAATAACACATAAAATTCTAAAATATATATATTAATCGTTCACACACATTTCTTACATTGTGATACAATTTTCTCCAAAACTGTAAAAAAAAAAAAAAACACCCCACCCCCCCCCCCCCCCCCCACCCCCACTTTTATGGAAGCCCATGGGCTAGCATGATATTACATGCTTAAAGCGTACTGTGCCGCATGCATGCTTCGCAAGCCCTGGCCCGTTGAGCCATCATGCCTAGTGGGCCTTGCCTTGACGAGCCTAGGACCCGGTACCCAGGCACGACACAACCTGCTAATAGTGTCTGGGCCGTTCCATGCCCATTCCAGCCCGGTCCAACAAGCAACCTAGCTGGCGGGTACTTTTTTGTGAAAAACAACAAAAGTGCCGATTTTTATGGCTTAATGGTTAGAACATGAAATTTCTGAACCAATATGCCGTAACAGTTGAAGAAATAACAAAGCAAAATGTGTCGGTCACACTACATTAAATCTTCCAATCAAATAGTGCCACATGGTAGAAGCTTCTAGAACTGCCATGTGGCAGTCAAAGGTTAGAAGTGCCACGTGGCACCTTCAGGCCAATAGGAGTGTGCCGAGTGGTCAGCATGTGCCAGACCATGGCTGGCACATGACACGGCACATTTCACTTGGACCGGATTTAGTCTTGCACATTCACAATGACATTTCAATTGACCAACCAACCTAGATTTGTAAAACCGCTAAAAACCTGATGTAGGTAACCATTGTCGGATAACAACTGAAACTGAAGTAAGCCTGACCGTTATGCCACAACAGAAAGGATTAGACCATAGGAAGACAAGCATGAAGTAGATGCTCAAATATATACGTGGGCAACATTAACATCACAGAAGATGTCACTGCCTTTATTTATTTTGACAGGAGACCAAAGTACCAGAGAAGTACAACACATTAATAATCGCAATAGATAGATTTAGCCATGAATGTTTGTCATTAGAAAATGACAATGACATTCTTCGTGTTTGCAATGGCCAACTTTAAAGCCTGCTTTGTGGCAACGAAAATGACTGCCGAGATCGTAAACACACTGCCCATTCAACACTTTACTTGCTTCCAGTTGCGTTGATTTTCTTGGAGGCGTTGGTTTTGCGGCCTTAATTTGCGCTTCTCTTTCAACGCACAGCCTTTGTCTCTGTAAATTTAGGCCAAAAAAAGGCACAAAATTATTTTTTGTTTACGATAAGTTGGGCATGTTACAGAGAAGCTGTAGCACACATGCAAAACAAACAATAAGAAAAAGGTAGATGCGATTCCAGTCGAATGGTCCATCACACCACTTCTGTCCTCCCGGCCACCAAGACTGCGTTGACACCTCACCATCCAAGTGCCAATGGAACCTCCAATCCTTTTTGGGATTCCATCGACATGCAAGATTAGGAAAAATTTTAGTTTAATATTCTTCTTTCCTTTTTTCTCTAAGAGCAAACCGACCACAACAGCCCCACCAAAAAACTAATAATAATAAGAAAAAGGTAGATGCGATTCCAGTCGACCCATATATCCATATGCAGATTAGGGGAAGTTGTGCGATTCCTTTGTGGGATAGATGGTAGCAAGACGGTCAACTGGCCAACCACAGGGCCTTCTCTTTGTTCTCTATCTGCGTTTTCTTAAAGCAAAATCTAACAAGCAAAGTAGCCACTCAAGAGTTTGGATATGTCTTGTAAATGTGTCTACACTGATTACAATTATTATTATTCCTTTTTAATGGATAAAGAAGAACACAGTATCAAGAAATTCCTTGATTCCAAGCTTGGTTGTGCTGGGTATCTTAATTAATTAATAGTAAAAGTTAAGTAGTCTGATTTGATTTTGTCTCGAGATATGTGATGATTTGTAGTCTTCTGAGGTTCCATGGGTTTGTTTTAATGTATATTAGTGGGTGCACATGCATAGTATAAGTTTATTAAAATTTGCTATGTATAATTTATTCAAGGGATGTGATAGTCTTTTAAATATTTTTGGTATTTTAAAAAATTAGAGATAGCGGATTGTTAGGAGATATTGAAGTCTTTTAGTCCTTGAAAAGGGTATAACGAGAAACCAAATATACCAGGAGAGAATCCTTTTTGTTCATATAAATAAATATTAATCTAAAGAAGTTAAGCTTTGCTATTACATTTCATATATAGGTTTTTCTATCTCTTTAACAATTATAGAAGAAGAAAGGAGAGTAATTCTTATCAAATATGTCTCGTAAGAGGATTTTAAAATATGAAAGTAAAAGTTATGTCAAAACGTTTGAATTTTGAAAACATATTTTTGGAATATATAATTATTTACACCAAGAAAAAAAAAAGATTAAGAACTTGAAATATCAAAAAATAAAAAGCAAGTTTATTAACAAAAAAAAATCCATTTTGACATGATAATAAGTAAATAACTTTTTGTATATTTTGTTATATAGATTATTATTTTATCCCTTTTTTTATAATAAAAAAAAAGGAATTGATCTAGCTTCTCAATTATTAACAATAAAAGAATAAATTAAAACAATTTCATTTTGGTAAAATGTCATTTTATTAACAGTTTGGTTTTTAAATTAAGAGCAGAGAAAAACTTGTTTTGTATGTACTTTGGATGATAATGATGAAGATTTTTTTAAGTGCAATTTAAGTTTATCTTTCAAGCCCCTCAACTGTAAAGTAAATGATTGATCATATGCTTTAAGTTTGTACATATGCAAGGCCATAGCCAATTTGATAATGGAGCCCCGCTGGAGTATTAATTCCATTCAAAGTCACAAAGTTGAAAAGAGGCATTTTTAATTTGTTAATCCTTATCAAATCGTAATGGGATTCCTTCTTTCTTGTTTATAATATTCGCTGACATAAGCTTGGATACGTCATATCACTAGACCAGAATATTTTGAATATTAATTCATAAGCCTAATTATGATCAACTATAACATGGAGGTGCCCTCCATTTTAGTTGTTAAAAGAAGAGGATATTATAGATCCAAGACGTGAGTTCAAGCCCTCTTTCTTCTCACACCCTTTAAGGCAATTGAAATCGCTCCTATCTATGCTTTTATTTTGGAGCATCCATAGGATCGTGCCACATGTATTAAGAGCCAACTTGTGGGTTGTGAAATAAGCCAATCTTTTTTCTTCTTGAGTAGTTTAACTGCAAATTCTTAAGTACGCTTGACACAATCTTGTGAAAGCTCCAAATAAGTACAAGTTTCTTTAGCTAGGTCCATGTGTCTAACCCAAAAAAGAAAGGGGAATATTTATAGTTTACCCTTGACCCAAAAAAGAAAGGGGAATATTTATAGTTTATATACCCTACTGGAGGTTTCAAACAATCACATTTCCCACTAAGATATCTAAAATATCATTTTACCACCTGTTTACACCTTGTACAGACCGACAAATAAGAGAAGGCCACATGATATCTACATGGCCTACTGTAAATAAAAAGACCATGTCGCAAGCACACGCAGGCCTTGTTCAATCAGGTAGGCCACGTCAGCATACATATAGGCTGAGATTTTAGTTAAAGCCACGCAAGCTTATACGATGAACCATATTCATGTTGTTCAAAAGATCGTATCACTGGTCGTTTGAGAATAACTACTTTAAGATCGTTTCCGGAACAGTTATCTTTCATGAACAGAAGACTGCGGATGAATAGCCTTCATGAAGATCGTGTAAGAGTGGGACGTTGAGCAACCGTCAAAGGTTGGCTATAAAAGGCACAAACTCAAAGAGCTCGATGACACAATCCATCCAACAGCAACCGGTTATTATAATGTTATTTTGATCATCCGTGATCTTTACCCCATCTCCTACACTGTAGCCAGAAGGATAAACTAGGACTTCTCTCACTGCTTCCAGTCGCAGTGACACCTTAGACCCCTGTTTACTCCGATTGACGCTAGAACCCTGCCACCGGAGAGTAAGTTGAGGCCGCCCTTGGCTCGCAGTTCTGTACCCCGAACACGGCTACAGAATCCCGAGCAGCCGGTCCTGAGACTCACTTTGATCAAGCAAGGTGATTTTCGTACTTTCGGTTAAATAGCAATCCTAGGTGAACTCCCGAATTGGCTTTGTTAGCAGCCACCCCCTTCCTTTTGTCCTGTAAGCTTTGTCAGTTTTCTTCTTGTTTTTATTTCCTTCTGGGGATTATCTGTTGTAACTTACGGCCATCGGCCGATTTTATAATAAAGAAGTTTCATGCCATTAGTTGCTTTCGCTTTCAAACACTTACACGAACCCAAACGAAGACCGAACCCCTAGTCTTCATATTATCGCCTGACCGGTTTTATTACAGGTGACTTGCAGTACGATTGAACCGACCCCTGGTTTAGATTCGGAACAGGTGCCCGGGGTCAGGACCCGACCCGAAATCATTGTATCAAACGATATTGGCACGCCCACGCAGAGACACATCATCAACATCGCCACATGTCCACACTGGCCCAATTTCGGAGGAACACCACCTTAAGTTTTTAACAATCTTTCCTTTTAGTTTTTACCATGAGAAGCATAACTAAAAAGATGTTAATTGACGACATATGTTTTCTCTCCTGAAACCTCATCAAAACTAATCAAATGGAAAACTATTATACACAACAAATCTCAACGTAGTAAACCGATATTTCAAAAACTTCAAAGAAGGAAATGGGATTTTCTGAAATCTCAAGGGATAAATAATGTCTCTTCTTATCCACATTTCACGAAATCGTACAAAAATTTGCTATGAATAATTATTCAAGGGTTATAATGTATATTAGTGGGTGCACATGCATATTATACGTCTATTAAAAATTTGCAACGTACGTATCAAGGGTTATAATAGTCTTTTAAATATTTTGGGTATTTTAAAAAATTAGAGATAGTCCTTTGATAATGGAGGCCCGCTGCCCGCTGGACTATTCCATTCAAAGTCACAAAGTTGAAAGAAGCATTTTTTGTGAATCCACCGGCCTGCCTTTATGGAAACGTGTATTATGATAGTAAATCATATCGCAATGGAATTCCTTCCTCTTGTTTATAATATTCCGTATGACATAAGAATGGGTACGTCATATTACTCAAAATAAAATGAAAGGATAAAAAGAATACGTAAAATGTAACTCTGATACCATGTTAAACAACCATTAATGCACTAAAAGTTTAAGGTGATAGGTGAAGGCCCCTGCACGTAATGCTTCGCAAGAGAACATACGTGGAGAGGACAAATACAGAGCATGAACATCCTGGATTTAAATGCCAAGGCAAACTCATCTTGGGAGTTGAACACAAGACTTCTGGTAAACAATAATTGCACTTAAAATCTTAAGCTGATAAGTGAAGGCGCAGCAACATCCATCAAAGGGCCATATATCATATTTCAACTCCTTGTATATTAAAAATCAAGAAATTTTTTGAGTTATTTAACCAAAATTCTTTTTAAAGTACACGAGGCGCAATCTCATGAAAGCTCCAAATAAAAGCACAATAAGGTCTCTTCTTATCCAATTTTTAACGGAATCGTATAAGACACAAATAAAGGAAAAAAGTAGTCCGTTAGGGGCACCATTACCGTTATTTCTTGCTTATAAAATGTGCTCCTTCCTCCCTTCCAAACCAGGTTATCTTCCTTGAAAGTCCACACCTTCCTAAATCCTAACCCTCTCTCTCCTTCTATCTTTGCACACGATGGCGCTGTTCCAACTTCCCTATGGAAATGGAAACGGTTACGAAGATCCGTACGATAATGGGGCTGCCCCCTACGGTAACGGGGCCGCTCCCTACGGTAACGGTAACGGGGCCGCTCCCTACGGTGGTGCACAGTGGGGACAAAGAGCACCACCACCACTACAACCACCACAAGACCCATACGGAAACCGCCAAAGGGAGCGGCCGTACGGTGCGTCATGGGGATCACCACCACCAGAGCCAAAACCCAAACCCTACGGTGGCTGGGGCGGCCATGACCCATACGGGGCCCCACCTGCAAAGGAGAAGCCGCAAAATGCAAACCCCTTTTCTTCTCTGCTGCCGTCGAAGTTCCCTCCGGGAACTGACAGGAACATTGTAGCTTGCTTTCAGGCGGCCGACCAGGACTCCAATGGCTTCATCGACGACAGGGAGCTGAAGAGCGCTCTCTCCACTTACAACAAGAGCTTCAGCCTCCGCACCATCCGCCTCCTCATGTACCTTTTTACCAACAGCAACTCCAGAATGATGGGTGAGTTCTTTGCGCACTCTCCTCTTCTGCGTCTCTTTGCACTTTCTAATGTGCACACTAGGCGTACCTTGAATAATTACAAACCCTTGAAATGATACGTGCATGGTTTCTATTGTGACGCTTTCGACCTTTATGTTTCTTAAAATTTACGATAACAGGGCCCAAGGAATTTACGTATCTGTTCAATTGTCTTCAAAATTGGAGGGTAAGTCCATGCATCATACTTCTAAATATTTTTTTCATTTAATGTAAATTTTCATTATATTTTATGCTAATTACATATTTGAAAATTTTCATCAGGTGATCTTCCAACGGTTCGATAGGAACCGAAGCGGAGATATTGATGCAACGGAGCTCCGGGAAGCGCTTTTGAGCCTCGGATATTCCGTTTCTCCTACCGTTTTGGAACTGTTGATCTCCAAATATGATAAGACTGGTGGCAGAAACATGGCTATTGACTTTGATAAGTTCATTGAGTATGTTTTAATCATCTCTGTTTGATTTACTAATCTCCTGTTTTTTTACTATGGATTAAGAGATTCATGCATGAGGGTATATTAGGTATTTTTTTATTAAATTATGTAGACATGCATGCATATTTAATCACCATTAGTTGACACTAATTTTTCCTTTTCTGCCTTTCCCTCCGTTATGTGATGTTCAGGTGCTGCCTTACGGTTAAGGTAAGCTCACAACAAATTTTGTTACTACTATACTCTTTTTTCAAATTTTTTTTCCCATTGAGGAAGTATTTTGGTTGTAAACTTGATAATTAAGATTATAGCTGCCGTTATTGTTCAAAACCCTTTCTATTTTCCAATTTATACTAGTGGGTGTGTTAATTGGTTTCGTCTAGACCAAAAACTAATCGAATTGAACAAAAAATCAGTTTGGCTCGGTCTTTTCAATTTTGTTTCCGTTGCCGTTTTCAAGAAGGTGTCAACTTATGCCAAGGTTTACATGAACCCAAGGGTATAGGGGAAGTCTACCCCTTGAGGATTTAGATCATCCTAATTTTCCCTTGAGGTTTTTGAAATATCAGTTTATTACCTTGAGGTGTGCTATGTATAACAGTCTCTCCCCATTCTAGAAGTTTCACGGCTGAAATTTTAAACCATGTTGATAAAATGGCAATAGAGAAAACATATATTAATGATTTTTTGCCCCTCTTACTTTGATTATCTTATATTGGTTCAATGCACACAATAATGGCTTAAATGTCAAAAAAAAAAAAAAACTAGACCTGATTCACATCTGCCTTGAGGGCATTTTAAGTATTCAAGGCATAAACTAGGTGGTAAACTAACATTTTAGAAATATCAAGACCGGGACAATGAGATTATTGGAACCTCAAGGGGTAAATTTTAAATATCCGAAAATATATATATATCTATATATATATATATATATATATATATATATATATATATATATATATATATATATATATATATATATAGATATATAGATATCCTAGAGGGGGTCTAAAGATTTCATCTTCTACTCAACAAAGAGTCCTTTTGTCCTTTTCATTGGAAAACCAACTGTATATATACTAACTTGTATCCTTTATTGTTTGTGGTTAATGAATGCAGGGACTCGTGGACAAATTTAAGGAAAAGGATACTGCAAACAACGGTTGGGCAACCTTTAGTTTGGACAATTTCATGTTAACCGTTTTGCCCTTCGTCATAGCATAAGAAAAGAAAGGTGTTTTCTCTTAAATCGTGTTAGCAGACTACTTGTCTTTGATGTAATTTCAAGGTCTCCCTAAGGGCTTGTGTGTAACAGTTTTCTTCCTCTAATGTCCCTAGCTAGTTTTACCACCACCATATATAATATATCGTGCATGAACCATAAATTGGTGTTCTATATATGCCTATTTATGTAACGGTAGATATTGAGTTCACATCCTCTATGAACTTACAATGTTTCATGCGATCTGAGACACGAGACCCATAGGCTACAATGAGGAAGGATCGATTTTTCAGCTATTGCAGGAGGCATTTTGAGGGACTGTGAATGCAGATCATGTTTTGTTTATATATCTACCATTCATGTACGTAGTACGTATATGGGTGTTTGCAGTAGCCGTCAATCGACTAACAAGGAGATGACATGTGGAGGAATACGTACAGAATTTCAAACAACCACGAAGGATAGTGGGGTAGTTATGAAACGGAATAACTGACAAAGAGAAAGTATAAAAGATGTTGTAATGCAATGGATAAATGACAACTCCAATATTATAACGTCCTAAAGTGCTGTAAAAAAAAATAAGGGAAAATTATGGAAAAGGGTCACTTTTCGTTTATATTTATAAAAAAAAATGCCACTAAGATCCCAAATTACAGAAAAGGGGGGCCACTTTTTTGCCGATATTTATAAAAATGTCCGTTGAAATTAAATTATGGGATCACTTTTTAAAAATAATTAAATTTGAGGATCATTTTCTTGGGACACAAACTCATCTTACATGGGACACAAACGTATTTTACATGGGATGTGAGCGCATCATACGTGGACTCAAGTGTGGTATGTCTATAATAAAATGACATTATTTTTTAATTATTTTTTTGAGAAGTTTGAGAAGTGACCCTTCAAGTCAATTATTTTAAAAAGTGGCACTTTTCTGCAATTCGACATCTTAGTTGCATGTTTTTATAAATATCGGCGAAAAGTGATCCTTTTCCATAATTTTTCCAAAAAATAAAATGAGATATCCAATACAAAATTCTACAAGATTTACGTGGTTCGCCGTAGAGCCTACATCCATGGGAGAAGAGAAATATCCACTATTGAAGAGAAATTACAAATTATGGACTCTCTCACACCCCATTTATATATGGACCGGGATGGTTTTGAACTGAATGGATGGACCCATTTATAGGCATGTCAAGAGGGGCAAAAGTGTCCTATTTCAACAACTGCGTACATGTTTCTCTTTCTGTTAAACGCATTCATTAGGTACAGCCCACTACTTGACCTTTAAACGTTAGCCCATATACATGCACAACAAAAAAGGTCACTTTTAGCGGCGGACAAAGACCGCCGCTAAATCTTAAATGTCCGCCGCTAAAATCCCAGCCCCACGACACCTGTCCGCCGCTCATTGTCCTGTCGCTGAATCTTTCAGGGGCGGTCGTGACCGCCACTAAAACTCACTTTTTTTCTTTTAACCCAAATTCATCCCAGCATTTACCCCCATTTATTTTAAATTTTACAAACCCCGCCCCAACCACCCCCCCAAAACCCGATTTTACAAAACCCACCCCCGCCAAAAAACAAAACCCGATTTTAATTTTTATAAACCCCGCCCCGCCCCAAAACCCGATTTTACTTTTTACAAACCACAACCCCCCCCAACAAATCAAACCATTAAACCAAATAAAAATTAAAAAATTTTTTTTAATTTGCAAATAAAAAAATATTTAAATTGAAACTTGCACTTTGCATGTTAGTACCAAACCATAGGAAAAAAGAAAAAAAAAAAGACCTGTTTTCATGACATTTGATGGTTCAAATTTCATCTACAACCTTATCCAAAAAAAAAAAAAAACAGCCACAAAAATATATATATATTTTTGTTCACAACCATGATTTGATGCTTCAAAATCCATCTCCAAACCTTCAAGCTCCACTGCGAAAACAGTCTTCTTCATCTAAAACTTCCAACACAGAGATTAAATTAAGAACAATAAGAGAAGTTATAATTAAAACAAGGAATTGCTTTAAAAAAGGTTCCTCATGATAAATTAAATTCTCTTCTGGGGGAAGCCTATTTGAAGAAAATTATTAAATGAGATAGCTAGCTAATCAGGTGTGAAGCAGAGCAAAATGAATGAAGAGTTGGGATTGATTTGTAGAAGAGCTTCGGGCATATAAACAGCAAAAACCATTTTTTATAATAAAGAGATATGATCATTGATATCAATGAAGTATCAACACCACCTTAGAGCATTTGAAAATCAAGAGAAATCATGAACTTTCTAAACCGAAACATTCATCACTTAGATTAAATGAAGCAATTACAATAAAGCATTTCCTTGGATTCCGAATAATTTAATCCTTACAGATACACACACAGTATCAACACCACCTTAGAGCATTTGAAAATAAAGAGAAATCATGAACTTTCTAAACTGAAACATTCAACACTTAGATTAATATGAAGCAATTACAATAAAGCATTTCCTTGGATTCTGAATAATCTAATCCTTACAGATACACGCACACACACACACACACACACACACACACACACACATATATATGTATATATCCAGGTTCCATTCTTTCATCAAAATGGAAAAAAGGTTAAAAATAAAGAGGTGAAAAATTCTAGCCACACCAGACAGTTCATATGTGAAGAAAAAATCTGCAACAATAGGAGAGAAGAGAAACATACATTTTTTTGAGGATCCGAACCATTGCTTTTGTTATTCGTAGAATATGAAACTGTTCCATCATTACCTCTATTTCTCACGAGGCGGTTCTGCTTCAATGTTTCATTCATTGCCCGCACAGCCCTAGTTACATATTCAAGGACATTACAAGGGTTTTAGGAAATTCTGTGGTACCAATACAAGTGGTACAAATTTTAAACTTAAGCATAATAGTTTGTTGCTCATACAGTTGAAGAAAATAGAAAAGCTCTAAAGTGAATCAAGTCAGAGATAAGTTTCACTACCAATTAGATTGGGATTGCTTGGTGTTCAGTCCTTACAGATATTTAGCCTCTAGTCATTCACCAACAATGACTTGAAGGGTCTAAAGGTGATTTCAAACTTGTGTGACAAAAGGCTTTCTTTTTTCTCACTGGTTGTTAAAGCATCCGATATGACTAGATAGATCACCACTTGGGGGAAGGAGATATATCGATTAATTTATCAAGGGAAATACACAACATTGCTATAATGGATTTATATCGCCTCATAGGGAAAAAAGGATATATCACTAAATATATCAAGGGATACATGGATATTTATTAACACGGATCTGGGTGATTCAAACAATACACTAATTAGTCTCCGAGACTGAGGTTACCAAACATCAATGATTTAGAACCAATTAGCTTGGGTTTACTTGGTATTCAGTCCTTCAACCCAGCTCTAATTCATTCACCAATAATATGTTAAAAGGAGATGAAGACCTAGGTGAGGAAAGACAATTTCACTGCAGGCCAATTGCGATTCAACAGCTTACTGCCAAGATGGTTGAACAACAAAACGTGAAATTTGCCATAGCAGGCCAATTGCTTCTCTTCAAAGTACATAAATACAAAAATACCATTCTTGAAACTTTAGTTAACAAAGAGAAAATGCAGGTTAACAGAAAAAATTTTCAAAAGATTTAATAGAGTGGAAAAAAATAAATCAAGTTCAACAATTTGGAGAAATAGCTTCAGAAATTCTCATATATAGGACTTCAATATAACTTAAACATATAGCAACCTGATAATATCATTGCCAATCTCTGGAGTAATGCTAATGCTTCTTCTTCTTATTCTACGACTTTCTGATTTTGATGCGCCATCTGACCTGTTGATATATAAAACATAGCCAATCAGCTTAAATGAATAATCTTGCCCAATAAACCTTGACGTAAATTTGAAGAAAAAATTTTGAACATGCATCTACAGGTCTTTAAGAAAAGATTAAATATAAAAAAAATGATTGCTTAACATTAGAACTAAAATATAACTAAAAGAAATTAAACATGACACAACTTCAATAGGAAGGCAGAGCAGACTGGTAAGCCAAAACACTCTCTTCTTGGTGTGCCACAGATTACAGACATCACAGCGCATGTAATGAGACCATATGGTCCACATGTTCCTCAATATTAATCAGCCCCCCATCAGTTAATCGAATTTTGGGATTGGCATAAGGAGTCACCACTTTATTAGATAAAATACGAGATGACAAAATGTTTCAATATGTCCAGTTTTTTTATCGAATACACTCAATGAGAACATAGCATGATTTGTATAGCCGGTGAAAGAGTAAGGTGTGAGGATTTGGAAACCAACAACCACCAACAACTCTATAGATCGAGTAAGGCGAGAGAGGGTTGGAAACCAAACAGTTACCAGCAACGTGATATTATTATTTATCCTCTGCCTGATGTGGCAAAGTAAGGGTTTCTATAGCACCCAAGACCCTGCTTGTAGGACGTGAATATGACATAAGAGCCTGAACTTGAGATTCACTCAAGCAATAACTCCAGAATGAGACCCAAAGCAAATTGCAACTGAGATAGTGTTTAGATGGGATGTATCATACCGAAGATCTTATATTCTCAAATCCGCCAAAAATTTTAGCAAAAATGACAAGAGTAGCATTAAGGAGCCTGGATATGGTGACAAGATCATAGATCTTGCAATTTAACAAACATGTTACAAACACCCAAAGCAAATTGCAACTGAGATAGTATTTAGATGGGATGTATCATACCGAAGATCTTATATTCTCAAATCTGCCAAAAATTTTAGCAAAAATGAAACCATTATTCTCATCCTTTGGACCTGAAAGAATCAAATAAGAAGACACCAGTTACACTTAATATGAAGGGTAAGACACGATCAAGCTATTTCATTTTCAGGACATATACTATTTGATTGAACAGAGGCATAGTTGAATCAGATTAGGCCAGAAAAAATTGAAGTGATTACAGAAATAATATGCACACACAAATTCATATAAGACTAGATGGGTATTTGGGAAGGGAATTACCAGGGTATTTGCCTCTTGGATTAGCATAAGGCTGCAAAGCTTCCAGAGGCTTCACAGCTCCCCATAATTTTCTATACTTAACGGTCTGTGTAGGATCAAGAACAGAAAACGAAAACCACATACATAAGAAAAGAAAAATAATACATTAAATGGAAGAAATGGACAAATTCATTAACATGGTATTATCAAATCAAGTTCCACCTACTTTTAGAGCAAAATCTTCGCTGAAACTCGCCATTGCACTCTATTGAACTAAATCGGCGCTTGAGTATCTTGCAATACAATGAAATGAATAAACAAATCACCTCTGTTCATCAAGTTCTGTTTTCTTAATTTCCGAACTTCTATAACGAAAATCTGCAAGCAGAACAACACAGTTAAAAGGGGAAAAAAAAGAAGAAGAAGCACGTAATTCACTAAATACCAAACAGAACGAACATGATGACAATCGGGAAGCTTACAATGACGGACTGCGAGATGACTGTAAGAGCCGAATGAAACCAGTTTTAATGATCCGATTCGGTTTGAACAATCCACCGACGACAGAAGCCCATGCCACAAGCTCCTAGAAACCAAAAACCCTCTCCCTACTCCAAAACACGAATTTGAAGCCGACTGAGACCACTGATCCTCCTGTAATTTCTTCTCCGTTGTCTAAGATACTCCAGGCACGTTGCGATGAACAGGCAAATCGATTCCCGCCGGGAAAGAAGTGAAAGGAGAATCCCGGAGGTGAGTGAGAACGCGAGACAATCGCATCACCGTACGCCTCCCTCTTCCTCCAATCAATCGAGTTTTGGATTTACAGGAGGCAGGGAAGATGGCGCTAAAAGTCAATTAGGGCAAATGCAGTATTAATCTCACAAAAGGGAATTGAAGACAGAGATCAGGGCGAGAGAAATGGAGAGAAGATTTGACAGAGATCAGGGCGAGAGAAATGGAGAGAAGATGTGGCAGGGAAAATGTCGAAAGAGAGATTAGGGCGAGAGAAATGGTTTTCGCGAAACAGATTAGGGCGGAAGAAGAAATGGTTTTCGCGAGACAGAAGAAGAAAAGAAGAAAGAGGGAGAAGAGGGGGATCGGGTTATTTACTTGACTTTTAGCGGCGGTCACTAAAAGACCGTTGCTAAAAATCTACTAAACCCCGCCGCTAATGCTATGTTTTTTTGTAGTGATGGGCTTTGTCGACAATGACACAATAGTGTCCCACAAATCTCCCTTAAGTCCATATGTGTAAAATATTGATCTTCTCGTCTTTTGGCAATAGCCCCGAAGGGCATCATCAAATACGGTGCACACCAATCCAGTCCAAGCTATAATCAAACTTGATAACTGTAACTGGCTTGGTCATCATATCCGCTAGATTTTCTGTTGTTCCAATCTTCAGGACCTGAATCTTTTCTTGAGAGATTATATCTCAAATGAATGATATCTGACTTCAATGTGTTTGGTCTTTTCATGATACATTTGATTTCTAGTCGAGTATATGACACTAACTATCACAATGTACACCAATAGAATATTTTTTGTAGCCCCAACTTGTTGAGTAAGCCTTTGAGCCAAACTGCTTCCTTCAGTGCTTCATTAATTGTCATATATTTTGTTCAATATTAGATAAGGCAATTGTTGTCTGTAATGTTGCCTTTCAACTAATAGCACAACTTAAGAGAGAGAATATATAACCTGCTAGAGATCTTCTCTTATCCAAATCAGCAGCATAATCTGAATCCATGTAACCAATAGCAATGTGATTGTCATTACTACCATTATCAAACATCAAGGCAATAGAGGAAAATAATAAAGAAGTGCACACTATAAGTCAAGTGAGGAAAGCAATAAGCGGAAAAAGGATTCAAACAAGCCACAAACTACCATGAAGGGTAGAGGGGTAGTTATAAAACGGAATAACTGACAAAAGAGAACGTATAAAACCACCAAAAGGTGAAGTGAAAATGGATATAACTCAATAAAAAAATCAACAATATCAAACCCAATCATCACATAATCACCTCATCTTTCATGCAATAGCAGAAGCAATGAGCCTATCCCTCTCCCTGTTGTTTCATGTCACAGCAACATATGAAGATATCTCTTTCCTCAACCAAGCAAAATCTTGCCACCAGCAGATTGATGATGGCCACTCATCTCTATAGAGACCCAGTCCCACTATTAACTCTAATCACGCCAAGTGACTGACTACAAAAGTCATAGGCATGAGATCATCTTTGTAGGGATCCCTGTGTTAATAGCATTGGCGACGACCCTCAGAGTCACTTATTACCTGGCGGATTCGACAGGGAGAGACTCGTCTTGTAAGTCCTGTTGGTTTTCTTTACTTATTTTTTTCTAATATTTAAGCTAATTATTTTAATCTACTCCTTTCATCTTTGGCTGTCATGCATCCTACGCCGCCGTTGGCATTTGTATTTGGGTAAATTGGTTTTTAGTGATTTTTATCAATATAATTTAGATTCCGTCAGCCAAATCTCAGTACTTAGTTTTTGGTGATACTTTTTTAAAATAATTGAGAATCGGTGTCATTTTACTATTCATTAAGAGTTTTTTTCATAAATGCCACCAAAAGACTTTAAAAAGTATCAAAATCTTTCAAAAGACTTGCAAACCTCACTTATAACAAAATGAGTGAAAAGGTTTTTAAAGTCTTTTGAGGGCATTTTTGGAAAAAAAAATTCTTAATGAATAGTAAAATGACACTGATTCTCAATTATTTTAAAAAATATCACAAAAAACTAATTATCAAGATTTGACCGGCTAAATCTAAATTATTTTGAAAAAATATCACTAAAACTAATTTTCCCCTTTTGTTACGAGTCGAGCAGCCTGGCTCGAATCTTTTTGACTCATTGCACTCATAGGAGAGCCAGTGCCTCCACGACACACAAAATCATAACACCAAGGCCAAAAAGGGAAAGGTCAACAATGGCTAAATTACTAGCCAAAAAGAGAAAGGTCAACGACTTTGGATAAATCATAAATGAGAGAAATATTTTATTAAAATTTACTCTTTGTATTGAGCTTGAGATCCATAACTCATTTGAATCCAAAATCATCACAAAGAAAAAGGCTTGAAATCAACCTTTTACAAAAAAACAAAATCAAACTTTTCCTATTGAAATTTTGGTCCTTCCATGATAAATTTGATCTCTGGTCAAATGTATCGTCCCCTTAATTTTCACAAGTACAACAATAGAATTTTCTTGTGGCCCCAACTCATTGAGTAAGCCTTTGAGCCAAACCACTTCTTTCACTGCTTTAGTAAATGCCATATATTTTGCTTCAGTAGTAGATAAGGCAACTATTGTTCATAATGTTACCTTCCAACTAATACCACAACCTGAGAGAGAGTGAAGACATAGCCTATTAGAGATCTTCTCTTATCTAAATCAGCAACATAATCTGAATTGATGTAACCAATAGCGATGTGATTGTCATCACTGCTATTATCAAACATCAAGGCAATAAAGAAGTGCGCACTAAAAGGCACGTATGTGAGGAAGGCAATAAGATTCAAACAAGCTACAAACTACCATGAAGGGTAGTGGGGTAGATATGAAATGGAATAACTGATAAAGTGAAAGTATAAAAACACCAAAAGAAGGGTAGTGGGTTAGTTATGAAATGGAATAACTGATAAAGAAAAAGTATAAAAGCACCAAAAGGCGAAGTGAGAAGGAATATACCAAGTCAATAAAAAAATCAACAATATCCAATCCAATCATCACATTAATCAACTCATCTTTCATCAAATATAGGAAGTAGAGCCGGAAAAAATCGAACCGATCCGACTAACCCAATTATAAACGGGTTGGGTTGACCCGTTTATTAATTGGGTCGGGTGCGGGTTGAGAAACCCCAAACCGCCTGTAATCGGGTCAACCCGATTATGACCCGATTAAAAAAAGTGCAACAAAGTGGCATGAACCAACCCGATTATGACCCGCCAACCCGATTATGACCCAAACCCTACCAAATTACCCCCCATCCTATTTTAATAATATATATAATCGGTTTGGCGGGTTGAACCCGTTTAATGGTGGATTGGGTTTGGTTTAGGGTTTTCCCAACCCGCCGTTAATCGGGATCAACCCGAACCTGACCCGTTTAACCGCAACCCGGATTACAACCCGACCCATTTCCAGCTCTAATCAGAAGTGAGCCTATCCCTCTCTCCGTTGTTTTATGTTACAACAACGTATGAAGACATCTCTTGCCTCAGAGACTCAATCCCATAATTAACTCTAATCACGCCAAGTGACTAACTGCAGAAATCATAGCTAAGAAATCATCTTTGTAGAGATGTTCTCTTGTCTGGATCAACAACATAATCTGAATTGATGACAAACAAGCTACAAACTACTATGAAGGGTAGTGGGGTAGTTATGAAATGGAATAACTGATAAAGAGAAAGTATAAAAGCACCAAAAGGCGAAGTGAGAATGAATACAACAATCAAAAGAGCATTTTCCAACTTTGAGACCTTCCAGAGCTGCTTTAACTTTAGCCAAAATCACTGATGATGCTTCACATGCCACTGCAAAACTACCCTGAAATCTTCCATCCTCATCTCTAATTACTCCTCTAGTTCCGGCTTTATTTTGATCTTCACGATAAGCTCCATCGAAATTCAATTTTCTCCATGAGCTTTTAGGACGAGACCATCAGATCTCCATGGCTTGACGTTTACAAACGAGATTAAGCACCGTGATTCATTGACTATGTTATTAAATATATTAGCAGTACTTATCACCGATGGTCGTTTCTCCTTAAATATGGCATCATTTCAAGCTCTCCAAATGGTCCACCCCAGCATCGCCACCTGTGAAAGATAGTCATTGGAATCCACATCATTATTTCGAATGTTTATAGAGGCTAAAATTTAAACCAGGAGAAGAAACTGTTCTGCGGCCCCGCCAACTGCATTGTACCACCCAAGGTGTATGGAGCCGAACATAAACTGTGGGGAATAAGATAAATAATATAGTCATATGGGTTGATAACTTTCCAAATGACATTTTCTGTTCTGTACAAGAAGACTATATTAGAATTATAAATTGTCACTAATATATAAAATTCTGTTTAACAAAAATAACACATGAAAAAAAAAACCTAAGTTCCTGCAAGATGTTTGACAAGGCTAAAGCTTACCAAACAACAAATTAAAATGTGTGTGATGCTCAGATAATTAGTAATGCCAATCGGGTGATCTCAAGGTACTTAAATAACACTTCATTACCTCGTCAAACTTAAAAATGGTTATTAACACACAATGACAAATCGTGCCGCCGCCCCTTTTCTCCGAAATTTCTTTCCTTGTATTTCTCCGAAACTATTTCTCGGTATAAAGAGGATGCGGATTCCATCACTTTTATCAATCGAGGCTGCAATGATCCTGCATTGTTTGTCTGTTTTGTTAGCGTTTTTTAAACGCAAAATCCAGCCATGCAACCTACAACTCCATTGGCCACCCAAATTTGGATTGTTTGCTTTCCTCAACATCAAAGTCAGCCTCAATAAATTCCACTTCCCACTTGCATTGTAGAAGATATATATACCTTTGATATATATATATATATTCTCTCATTTGTAATTAGGTTATATGTATATACGAAGTGATATCTTTTATTGGATGGAAATCGTTTGCACCTAAATTCTTGCGCTTCCATATAATGGGGAATCAAAAGACCTGTGCAATCAATATCTCTTCAAGTGAAACTAGGGGAATGCTCACGTTATACACGTAGCAAAAGAATTAGAAACATAGAAGGGCCTTTTAGGAACAGAATGTTACGTGGGCTGTTAGTTATGGTACTCATACTCGTGCTAATAACCAAGGGTGTAAACGGGTCGAATTCGGACCGAATTCACCAAGATTAGAATCTGAAACTGATTAAGTTGTAGGATATTCAAATCCGATTAAATATCCCACAGAACCTTCATATTTGTTACTGAATTCGAATCCAAATATGGTTAAAAAATCTGTATCCGAATCCGATTAATAATTCAAATTTGGTTAAAAATTCGAAAATCTGATTAAATTTGCCTTTTTTAAACCTATTACTTTCACATATAGTATGTTCAATTTACTCATATAGTTGTAGACACCCAAAAATTGCACGATTTTTGATAAATCTTGAAGGAGAGAAATATTTTATTTAATTTTCAATTCTTAGCATTGGGTTTAAGATCCTTAACCCATTTGAATCCAAAGCCGCAAAGGAAAAGGCCCGAATTCAATTTTTTATGCAAAGTCAAACTTTTTCGGGTTGAATTTTGTTGACTTTTGACCCCAGAAAATGAAATATTTTTTAAAGCAAGATTTGAAGATAATTTTTCCCGGTAATTAGGTTTTTAGCAATGTTATTGCATAAATGAATTTTTTGAGATTTTTAATCTTGATAAATACCTTTGTATCAACATGTTGAATCTTTTTACCGGACCTGAAAAACCGAAATTTAGCCTGGAACTGGAAAGTTGACTTTTTATTCACTTGGAATTTGGGTCTGGAAATATTTTTAATGGATTCAAATGGGGGGGTGTTTGCTTATTTACATGTAATATCTTAAGTAAATGGAGATTAAAAAATACGAGGACATTTACTTAAACGATATTACATGTAAATAAGCCTGGCCTGTGCAGCTAAGGCTCAAAACCAACCAAAAATGTGCTGACCGTGGTATATGTGCGATTTTTGAGAATTTGGTCTGAACCGCACTGCATGTACGGTTGCAACCGCATATACAGCACGGTTGATGTTCATGCTTGTTGCGTGAGCTGCCACGTGGCTTCCGGAAGCTTCGGCCATTGAGACACGTCGACAGCAATCATAGCGAGCGTAACTGAATTGAACCGTCCTGTATGTGCGGTTGAGATGAATTTGCATAGAAACCGTACATATAGGACGGTTCTGTAGAAACCGCACTGAGTATACGGTTTTGGCTGTTTCGTGCATTTGCGAAAAGGCTCGATCTCTGAGCCTTATTTACGCACATTACCTCTCTCTCAGGGACTTGAATTCCCTATTTCACCCTCCGAAACTTGCTGAATTACACCAATTCATGCCTTGGAGGAGAATTGGAATAATCTAGAAGGCCTTTTTGGCCTACCCTTGTGACTCTTCTACCCTTGACTTGGCCTATAAATAGAGAGGCCCTCCTCTTGCAAATGGCTGATAATTTGAAGCTTGGAAGCTCTGCTGGAAGAAGGGAAGCTCTGCTGGATTGCCTACTCAACTGCTCAAGCTACTAAAGGTAAAGCTCATTTGGGTTTATTGCTTCCTCTTTACATTTCACTCCCAACTTCTACCTTTCTGTAGTGTAAAGCTAGTTTGTGGATGTTTGCAAGCCCCATTCCTCTTCCAAAGTACCTGGGAATCCTCTCTAGCCGTAAAACGTGAAGAGAGAGCCTTGGGAAAAGGAAGATGGAATGGATCCTTTAGGCTAGATCCTACCTTGAATGATTTGCATGTTATTTTTATATGCTGATTATTTGTGCTAATTGAATATGGAGAAATCAACATGATCCATGCTCTCAATAGCAATGGATTTTGATTTTCTCCTAGATAGGTGTTTTTACCAATATCACACACTTTTTCACTGTTTTGCATCAAATAGGCTAGATCTCGGATTCTCCATGCTCAATATGGAAAATCTGAGATCTCTGGCCTTAGAATGAATTTCTAGGACTTCATGAGTTGTTTTTCATGATTTCAAGTTATTTTGGTCGAATCCACTTGCACACATGCACTGGTTTCACACTTTTGCTCAAGGTTTTTCAAAACAGGACAGATCTGTAGCCTGTCTTGGAATGCTCATAACTTCATCCTCCGGATGAATTTTTGAGTGATTCCAAAGACATGTGATAGATTGGGAGGTCTATTTAATATCTGGAAATTTTCGTCCATTTCCATGTAGCCAATTTTTGACACCATCTCTTCAAAGTTTGTAGGACAGTTCAGCCCAGATTGCTGAACTTGTCGCTTTGATGGTGTACTATTTGCTCGGTTTTAGTCCGTTTCCTATGATTCCAGTTTCTGAGTTTTCTTTAAGAAGTCTATTTTCACTTCCAACAAGTTTCAGCTGATTTCAATCTGATTTGTGCTTTGGGTGCTCAGTTGACTCAGAGGTGCTCGCTGGCATAGTCCAGAGCTCATCTGTGGTCTTTTAGGCCTGTTCAAGAGAGCACACAAGTCACATCCGGATAGAGATTGGTGTGAGGTTTTTTTCTTTGGAAAGATGGCACTACATACTTCCTCCATACCAATTTTCATGGATTTTTATTGAGCCAAACTCCACGAATAGAGCTTTGAAAATGCCTACTTAACACTTTTTCTGAGTTATAACAGCAGATTTCATATGTGGATTTCTCTCTTGTTTTGGATCGGATTGAGCTGAATTTTTTACTATATACTCTACTATATACCAGTTTTCCAATGGCTTTAGTTTCATTTGATTTGGATTTGAATTGGGTGAGTTATGGTTAATCGAAGCTTTCAAGCCCTTTTAGCCAGATTTTTCCAAATTTGCCTTGAATTGGTTTTGCTTCAATTTTCACTTTGATTTTTAGTCACTCATGAAGTTCTAAGAGGTGATATATCCATGAAGAGAGTTCATATTTATTGGACTACTCATGTGGAATAATCACTTACATTTTGCTTACTTTTAAGCAACCTTTGTCTATTTTGATTAGCAAACAATCCTTAGCATAAGCAAGCATGTGGCAACCGTCTTAGACGGATGAGTGGGGGTGCCTAACACCTTCCCCCGCTCATAAATAATTCCCCGTACCCAATCTCTGGATTTTCCTTGTATTAGAGCTACTTTGGCTCTATTTGACATTTATGATCCCTTTGGTGTCCATTCACACCTTAAAATGGATGGTGGCGACTCTTAACATTTTATCGACCCCCGCGTGACGATATCGGAAGTCATCCGAGATGACGAATCCATGTCTCACAATAGTATGTTAGCCTATTTACTTAAACACCCTTATAAAATTCTAAAAGTTTCAATCAAATTCGAAATTTTATCGGATAGATATAGTAAAGATCCGAATCCAAATCCGATTATCAAATGGATCTAATCTTCGGATCCATATTTGATCTACCAAACATTTATTCAAATAAAGATCCAATTAAATCAGATAAATTTAATTGAAACCAGACAGTAATCGGATTAGGATCTGACCCATTGACAACCCTACTAATAACAAAGCTTGATATTGGTGTAAATTGGTAAAAAATTAGATGACATTAATTTTGGGTATAAAATGTCAGGCAGAAAAAGGGGTTGGCTTTATACAATAGTATAGATAATTTTTTAAAGTGAATATCCCAATCAACGCTCATTTCATTAATGTAGATACTTGTGCATGATTTTGTGTGCAGACAATATGTATTAAAAGATAAGATAGGAAAAGAAAAAACAAAAATAAAAAAAAAATCAGAACATTCAATAATATATATATATATATATATATATATATATATATATATATATATATATATATATATATCTATCTATATATATATATTCTCAAAAAAAAAGGGGATAGATGGAATCAAAGAAAAAGTGCATATCCTTAGTATCTGACCACATTGCATTGCTTGCCACCGTTGCAGTCATTTCAAGCGAGGCCTATAAAAGCGAGAGTGGCTTCCTTCCCTTTGTCACCACAGCTTACATAACAACCCTAGCTACGTGCATCTCATATTTCTCCTGCTCTCTCTACTCCACTCTGCAAGTAACTGCAATGGCATCATACGGTCAGACATGGTCCACGCCATACGGCAAGCCACAACAACAACAACAGTGGGGCGACCCATTCGCTTCTCTGCTCCCCTCCACCTTCCCTCCGGGCACAGACCCCAAGGTGGTGCAGTGCTTTCGGAGGGTTGATCAGGATGACAGTGGATTCATTGACGATAAGGAGCTTAAGTCAGCACTCTCTACGTACAACGGCACCTTCAGCATGCGCACCGTCCGTCTCCTCATGTATTCCTTCACTAACTCCAATTCTAGGAGGATCGGTGAGTTGCCCCCTCTCTCTCTCCCTCTATATTTTTAAGACCAAACTTAACCGAACTGGACCTATTAAGGTTAGTTTTGGGTGGTCTTTAAATGGTTTTGGTTCAGTTTTGGTTTTATGACCAAATCAAACCAATTACCATATATATATATATATGTTATAAGTTAGATCACCAACTAGGGATTCTTCAGTTTCTTGGTTAAAACTGATAAACCGAACTAAACCATACCTATTATGTTAGTTTTGATTTCATACTATAAAAAAACCCGAGGCGGTTTCAGTTCGTTTTTGGTTTGGAGCATATTTAATCGGTTCGATTTTGATATTTTGCAAAACCGAGCCGTTGGCATTCCTAATATAGGGAAAAGTAGACAAATCTTGTGAGCCATAACATGTGGGAAAAATCCAGTTGAAAAATAAGCCTATTATTCATTTGGCTATGGAGGCCAGGGAAAGAAAATATGTTGTGAGAAACTGAGCCAAGTTTATCACGATGCAGTTTCACGTTATCCAAATGCAACCTCAATTTAGACCCCTGACTGGTCCCATAGCATTATTTTCCTTTTCCCCGACATCCGAATGCTTTAAAGCTTACAATTTCTTGTAGTTCCTTGGTATCCAAACGACCTTTAATTTCTTTTATGAGGACATATCCTTCCTTTGCAATTTGACTCTTCAATAATCTCTTGCTATAAGAAATAGTGGAGGATTGCGTGGATTATTATCACAAGGATATTGAAGTCTTTTAAAGCTTGCAAAAAAAGAAAAATATATGAAGTTAAGTACTAGAATCTTTTAGTTTCGCTTTATAATAATAACAAATATATAAGTATATTTATTTCTAGTATATTCGCTGGTGATATTATTATCTCTTTAATTTTCCAGCTAATTATGAATACGTCATCTTCTTACTTTTTGGAGCTTAGCCATTTGACAAACTTCAACTTACAGGTCCCAAGGAATTCATAGCACTGTTTAACAGTCTTCAAAACTGGAGGGTACATACATGCTTCTTAATTATCTTTCTATAAACATAAATAAATAATAAATAAAATCATTTTAATTAATTAACTAATTTTTGGTTTTCAATTTCTTCAGGCAATCTTTCAGAAGTTCGATACAGACCGAAGTGGAAATATTGATTCCTATGAACTCCGTGAAGCACTTACATGCCTCGGATACACTGTGTCTCCAACCATTGTGGATCTGCTTGTTATTAAATTTGACAAGAGTGGTGGCAAGCAAAAGACCATTGACTATGATAATTTCATTGAGTATGTTATCTCCATTTAGTTATTTATTTATTTTAATTATCTTTAGTTCTTGAGTATTTTATAATTTTTTACTAATATTTTTTTAACCGAACAATGCGTCGAACCAGTGATGAGGCGGGTCTACCCGTTTTCAAACCATGGTTTAAACCAAGAGAATAGGGAGACATCATATACAATAACCATCAAACAAAAAACAGATAAAATGCAAAAAAATTTCTTTTCTTTCCAGTTTTGTAAGGGTTAATTTTATAATTATTTTCACTGGTTCATCCAATATGTTTAGTTCAAATTAAGGGTGCAACTCGGTTCGGTTAATTTGGTCCAGTTGAACTCAATCCAAGACCAAACTAATGTTCGTGAACTAAAAACCAAACCGACTAAAGAACCAATTTCTACAACCAGAAAACCAAACTGAACATGTATATATATACATATTAGGTTCGGCTCGGTTTAAAGCTAGTTTCAGCTTTGTTCAATTTAATCAAAACATCAATCCAAAACCAAACCAAAGTCAATTCAGTTTATACATTTTGAAACCAAAGCCAAACCATAGGTTCTGAAACCCAACCAAAACTGAACTAAAGTGGGTTTGGGTCAGTCACTTCTCGTTTTAACCAACCGAGTTGCACCCATAGTTCATACTAGTTGGCTGGCTTCATTTTTAAATTAGTACTTTTAAGCATTAGGATAAAATTAATCTATAATTATATATGTCATTCTACGTACTAATATATGTTTTTATCTTTTTTCCTTGTAATTTTCAGGTGCTGCATTACAGTCAAGGTAACCAAATGACCCATTTTAATTGCTATCAATATTGTTTAGTTTATATTATTTCATTTGTTTACTTATGCAATTTTGATTAATTGGTGCAGGGACTCGTTGATAAATTCAAGGGAAAGGACTTTGCAAACACTGGTTGTGCATCCTTCTCCTTGGAGGATTTCATAGTGACTGTTTTACCATTTATTGTGGCATAGGCACCTTAGCTTCGGAGACTAATACTAATAGATGAAATAATGGTGTGTGTGTGATGTAATAAGAGAGGTCTCCCCTTGGTATATAGGAGAACATTATTCCTGTAATGCTCCTTTATGATAAATAAAGATCACCACAATATATAAATACCAACAAATCTAGCTTTATATTCAATTGGTTTTTAGCAGTTAATACTAACACTATGTTGCTTTAACTAATTCAAACATGAACAGAGCTAGGCACAAACATAAATGGCATTTCTGTTCTTTAACTGTTAAAGAACAGAAATCGAAATCATTTATTTTGAGACGAATCCTTTCACTTAAACATGCAATTTGAGCTAGTGAGTACATTTAAACATAAATGGCATAACAGGTGGAACAAGTCTCAGATGCTCTGTAATATCTTCAAGGTCTCGTCAATGTGTTTCTCAGGTTGAAATTGATTGTTGTAGATAAGTTGAACAACCCCATTCCTGTCAAGGACATATGTCTGTCTCCCAGGTAACGTCCCGAATAGATCAGCAGCCACTCCCCATTCGTTTCTTATTTTGTTACCCTCATCGCTCAACAATGTGTACGGCAGCTTGTATTTCTGAGCAAAAGCCTGCATCCATTTTGAATTTTATCATCACTAAAGTCCCCAGCTTGAAACAAATAATAAAAAGGAAAGAAGAAAGTTTACTTGTTTATACATCATATGTCATACAAGAAGGAAGAAACTCTAATAGAAATCGGTTTTATGCATTGCAAGGGTTTGTTGTTCATTCACATACAAAATGCAGAAAGCTCGTATCCCACAGGCTTAAACTAGGCCAAGCCAGTTGCTCCATAGAAGTAGTCAGAGATGCAATAGCCTCAAAGAGTGAAATTTCAGATTTAAAGAGTGAAATTTCAGATTTAAAAACTAGGCCAACCCATTCATGGATGCTTAAACTCTATTGGGTATGATGAAGAAGTTCGTTGGAAGTGATGATACCCAATTAAACCAATGTGTTATCTAACAAATGGTATATATGGAAAAATAACTCTTCTAAATATAATAAAACAGCAACAAAAAAACAGAACATCCTAATTTATAGATGTGAATGGATCTCCACTCAGTCCAAATGTGAGATAAATTGAAAAGCAAAATTCCTCATAATTTTTTGTTCAACTTTTTATAGCCTGTATTTTACCAGCTTCAGTTTGTGATTTACTTTCAGTGCCAAGGGCATCAACATTAATTTGGGGCTTACATACCAATAATTACACTGAAAACAAAATTTAATTTGAGGTTTAACACTCCTATTGTCCATTAAATTTTAATTATTCACGTTAACCATTTACTCCACATAACTAACTGTCCAACAAGCCAAAAAAGAAAAAAAGAAACATATTTAAAAAAAATATATAACCCCACATGCCCCAAATTTTTATTTTACCTTCTTTTGCATTTTGTTTTGCTTCTTTTAAGCCAACAAAGTTCTCAGGTAACATCTACAGTTCTATGGGCTAGCTTATGCATACAAAAAAACTTATTGAGAATAATTCCAACCATTTTCAACAAGAAGCAACAAAAAAATTCACAAATATTGCATGAACTTCAGAAAACCCCAAATCAGATCATTTGCAAAAAACTAATTTCGGAAACAATAACTAATTTCTAAAGAACCCAGGTCAGATCTTGTCTTATAACTCCAAGATAACTCCAAATTTCAATGAAGATTAAAAAGGATCCACTTGAAGGAGAAACAGGGAGTGGCTGATACAATGGTATAGACGTATAGATTTACCATTACTTCCTAAAATCCTTCACATGGATTCTTGTGAAGGTTTTTCTAAAGATTACTTCAAATTAAAAAGCAGATTTTGATATGTCCATCTAAGAAAAACATCTAATTTAACAAGATAAGAAGCAACAAAATTGGATTATAAAATATTATGAAGGAAACTAGTCACCAAAACAAAATGTTGCCTGAGTAACCAAACAAATACTTGCTAAAGGCAATTCAGAAAGGGGGGGAACAGATCATTTTAATGAAACCAAAATAAAAATGGAGCACTTACATTTGGAATTATATCTTGGAAACATTTATCACGCACACTGAGTGTAGGTAAAATGCTTCAAGACTTAAAGTAGTAGTTCTACTTGTAGGGTCTAAGGAAGCAACAGAAAACACACCCTTGATATACACAGGCAAAGGAGTTTGAGGGCCAGAAATCATTTTTGAATCCAAAAGCAGAAATTCCAGGAATGTATCAATCAAAATCCCTCAAAGTTTTCCTCTCAAATTCAAGGAGAAATGTTAGAAAGGAAAACGAAAGTGTTATTTCACTTCTTCCCATTATTTTCAAGCACACCAAATACAGCTCCAAGAGGCAAAAGCATAATCAAAGCAAAACCAATAATGTTCCCATTGAACCTCCATGCCAGTAACAACCTGGGGACCTTTTTAGAGCATGGTAAGTACTAATAGCCAGAATGATAGCAACCAAAACTCAGTAGATTTTCCACATCAGTCCATTAATCAAGATGAAAACCAACACCAAATGATGGGTTTTCCACGCAAATCTATACTATCTATAAAGGGAAGAGGGGGGAATATTCTTTGATTCTGGCCCCCCTCTTTTTCTTCCAACATTACCCCTCACAAAACAATAAATCCCCTGCAAATACCCCACCACTGCTCCTCCCACGTTGAAATTCAAATACCCTGTAACTGTTGAAATTCAAACACCCTGTAACTGTGCTACAGTTAATATCCAAAACTGCTTATCGCTACTATTTCTTTCCTCATTGCTATTCTTCGCACAACTTCCTTCACATGAGAAGGCAATCTGCTAAGGAATCATGGAGTCGATGAAGACCTGGAGCCATGCCAACTTTACTCTTCTTCCCCAACCCATCTTCAATTGCTGCTGTTAATGTAACTTAGAACTCAATCTTATCGGATATTCACGAACAACGGTTCGGTTGTTGCTGGTTGTCCATTTACTATCAGGCATGTGTAATTTTTTTCCTATCCTTCAAAGATCATTTTTCAGTCTGAAGTTGTATACGAGAACTTCATTTCGTTTACCTGTATGCTATTAAAAAAAAACTATTGTCAGATTATACACTTGAATTTTCTTCTATTCATTTGTTTCTATGTTTTTTTGAATGACCTGGGAAAACCTCCCACACCATTCTCACCATGAAAGAGAAAAAAAACCAAACCGGGATTGATAGATGGAGGGGGGGTGTTTGTTACGGAGAGGGAGGGAATGGTGTGACGTGTTATGGCCCAAAGGAGAGAGGAGCTTTGGTGAACTGTGACAAAAAAAATCCACACTTAAAAAAAATATGGGTAAGGCGGAGGGTTGTTACGGGAGATAGAATCGGAGGGGCGATGGTTGTTGCAATTAATAGGGCGGGATGGACGAGTTGGAGAGATATAGAAATAGATTAAAAACTAATCATGGACAGAGTTAGGGTTCACAGTCATACCTGAAAATGGTAACTCCATCTCTAATGCATCCTTCCTCAATCGCTGTCAACAAATGGGTATTGTGATGTAAAGAGAAAAAAAATTTAATCCACTGATGCAATCCATCCTCAATCTTCAAAGTGCTACGGGAACCTAAAATATAGAAGAAGAGGAAGAAGGTTCAGGTATAATGGGGAGGGTTCTTCGTATAGATAAAAAGCAACGTGTCCTTTCCTGCAGAAGGCATGGAGGGGCGTTCTGCATCGCATCCCAGGATGGCTAGGAAGGAGCTCCTGAGGCTATTGCTTTGGCAGCGAAAACTAATTGTGGAAGTGACAGCAGTGGTAGTAGCTTGGCAACTGGGAATAGGGAAATTCATACGGACCCTAGGCTGTAAAAGGGACGAAATAATTAGGGGAAGCAATTAAAAAAATGAAGGACGGATGAATTGATGGCTGGTGATCCAAAACTAACAAAGTCGTCTTTGGACTTTATTATGGTGTGAGGTATGGTGTGGGACACGTCTGGGTGCGATGAAGGTGTATGGGCTTTTGTGTTAGTAGGTTGGAAAGGTCTGCAATAGGTCCCATCCCTTTTTTTTCTTTTTTCTTTTTTACTTTTTTTTAAAATTTTTTAACACCTCTTTTGAACAAAACAAACGAAATAAGTATAAATAATATTGCACGTTTGTTTCAATGCTATTTTCTAAGTTAATTTAACTAAATTAAGAGATGCTATTTTCTAAGTTCATTTAACTAAATTAAGACGTCACTTCCTCAACCTCACTACCTCAACTTTTATGTGATGCAATTACGAATAAAATATTTACATGATAAGATCGTATAAAAAAAATAAATAAATCTATAAATAAACAATTCACACCAATTATAATATCTTAACATGCATTACTAGACAGGTTTTTGTAGCATCGTAATCTGATGGAGTACTTGATTGTATTGGATTGAATATGAATGTTTTTGTCCTATTTTGTATTTATTTACAACATCTACATCTCATTTTTTCATGAATACCCTCTCAAATGTTACTTTATTAATAGTTGATTATGTCATTACTTTTCCTTTTTACATTTATTTTGGAACTCATGAATTATCTAGGTTTACTTTTATTTAGTTACAAAACACAGACCATATTATCTTTTCTTACAAATCGTATAAAAAAACAACCGTATACACACATGCACATACTTAAAATAATACCTACACAAACTTATGCAAACTAATTTATTATTACATTCGTAAAGTTATTTAACAAATTTGTGCCAAACTAAATCAATTATAATTATAATATTTGGATTCCCCAAATATAATTTTAAATTCATATCCTATTTTGATAGAATTACTATTTCCTATTTTGATAGAATGACTATTGAATGTGCTTCTAATCATTATATAAATTTTTTTTACACTTCAAAGCTCTATATCAATGGAAAGAGACGAACAAGTAATGCATAGAAGAAGTACTAGATTACAAGAAGGAAATTTGGCTCATGGCTATAGGCGCTTCCTCAATGCAAACATTGGAAATAATGAAAACTCGAATGAAATTCTGGAGGAAACAGTTACGGTTGGATTCCAAGGCATGCAAGCTGAACAAGAAGGCTCTATTAGAAGGAATCATAGGAGGCTTTCATATTCTCGACGAATGTCTAATATGACACAACAAGAAAGGGATATTAGATTGTCACGACGAAGGTTGGCAGAACGTCGTCGTTATCTTCAAAATACCCATAATGCAAGCATGCATGAAAGTCATGGAATCAATCTACCCAGTCATACCTCCAATACTAGACATGGTTTTACGCATGCATTAGAACCACATCAAAATATAAATCCTGCCGTGCATGCAAGGAGAAGCCCTGATATGGAGTATCAGCAAATAGCACAACATCATGGCTCTGTGGGAGAACAGCATGTACATATGAGCTCTTCCCAGTACATGACTTCCGTGCAGTTAGTCAATATCACATCTGCACGTAAGTTATCACATTTAAACATTTACATGTTTATTACAATATACATTGTGCAAATTCTTCCTACGCTGGATGACAAATCCTTCTCCACTGATTGTCAGCAGAAAATCGAGAAAATGTTGCCTTCGAGCACGTCACTATGGAAACCCTCCAGAATGAAAGGAATATGCATGCATCATTTGAAGGTGCTTTTATTGCATCTAATACTTTGCTAACATATTATTGTATCCATCCATATATTTCATCTACCTCATGCTTACTTGCAGACCAAAGAGCACCCACAACTCACCAGCATATAGGTGGAGCACATGGACATCTGTTCCTTCTAAGACCAGGTCACAACTGTGCAAGAGATTTTCATGACAATCCTCATCTTCAAGGATTTATTTTGCCATCACCTCGAATATGTAAACATTGTGATGCAAAGCTATTTCATAGAGAAACATTGGATTTCTGCTGCTTAAAAGGCCAATTAAGAATGCCTGAGATATGTACACCAACAGCACTATTACAGTTGTATACAGACCAGTCTGCTGAAGGGAGACATTTCAGAAACAATATAAGGGCCTACAATCATGTGTTTTCATTCACATCAATGGGCGTGAATATTGATAAACACCTGGCCAACATGAGAAATGGTGTATACACATTTCGTGCTCAAGGGTCTGTTTACCATAAAATTGGAAGCCTTATCCCAGGTCCCGGACAAAGGCCACGCTTCCTTCAGATGTACATTTATGATACGGACCACGAAGTTGATAATCGGATGGCTGAAAATGAGGATCTCAATAGAAGCATAATTGAAAGGGTAACAAGAATTTTAGATGATCATAACATATTCGTGCAAACCTTTCGACAACTTGCTAGACGTGAAGATTTATTGCGTTGCAAGCTTATCATTCGAGAGCAGCCAACAAATCAACATCAATACAGCCTTCCAACATCTTCACAAGTTGCAGCTGTAATTGTTGACGATGAAATTGGTTTAGAAAATGGGCGTGACATAATTATTGAAACAGTTTCAGGGAGGCTGATAAGCATAAAGGATACAGTTGGGTATTATGATCCTTTACAATACCCACTTCTACTTCCGTATGGTAGCTATGGATGGGATGCAAATAGCAGATGTCTTAATGGAAGGAGATTGACATGTCGTGATTTTTATGCATATTTGCTTCAGGTATATGTCTGATTTCCAAACTACATCAATTCTCTTCTTATGTAACGTTTTCAATTTGTTAATATTTTTTCATGTGAACAGATACGCACAAATGACCAATCTGTTATACTGCGTGGTGGCCGCCTACTACAACAATATGTTGTGGACAACTATGTGAAAATAGAAAGCAGTAAACTGCGTTGGCTTAGAAACAACCAAGCCACCATTAGGGCAGAGTTGTACCAAGGATTACAAGATTCACTACATGCTGGAGAAACTCATGCAGGTGACGTGCATAACAATGACTTACTATAATTCGTATATACTATAAAATATTTTTACCAATAACACTTTACTTTGTAATAGGCAATGTGGGTCGTCGAACCATACTTCCGTCATCATATATTGGAGGACCACGAGATATGTACCAACGCTATCAAGATGCAATGGCATTGGTGCAAAAGTATGGTAAGCCTGATATTTTTTTAACCATGACTTGCAACCCTTCATGGGAAGAGATAACCAGAGAGCTCTTGATTGGACAATTGCCCCAAGATCGTCCTGATTTGTTGACAAGAGTGTTCCGAGCGAGATGCGAAGAGTTTAAAGAGGACATATTCAAAAGAGGGGTTCTAGGCAAGACAATTGCTCATGTTCATGTTATAGAGTTCCAAAAACGCGGCCTCCCACATGTTCACATGCTCATTATTCTAGATGAGGATGATAAGCTACAGAGTCCAGATGAGTATGACCGTATTGTCAGAGCTGAAGTACCAGACCAATCTGAAGAGCCTGATCTATTCAACATAGTGATTAAACACATGATTCATGGTCCGTGTGGACTGCAAAATCCCAGAAGCCCATGCATGAAAAATGGATCCTGCAAGCGGAATTATCCAAAGCGTTTCTCCCCACAAACCACTCAGGGAAATGATTCGTACCCAATTTATCAACGAAGGAATGATGGTCGGATCATCGCTCTAGATAATGAGCACAATAGATTGGTTGACAATAGATGGGTAATTCCGTATAATCCTTGGTTGCTACGAAAATATGATTGTCACATCAATGTGGAAATCTGCAGCAGTGTAAAAAGTGTGAAATACTTATACAAGTATGTCTACAAAGGACCTGATCGGGTGTCTCTTGAAGTACGTTCGGGGGCAGAATATGATGAAATTCAACAATTTGTAGATGCAAGATGGGTATGTGCACCAGAAGCCTTATGGAGGATGTATAAGTATCCACTCAATAAAATATACCCTTCAGTTGAGCGTTTACAAATTCATTTACCAGAACGACAACATGTGCGATATTACAGTCATCAGTCCATTAATGATGTTTTGTCCGATGCAAGAAACTCAAGAACTATGTTGACAGAGTATTTCCATGCAAATTCGGTCGACCTTGAAGCACGTAGATATTTGTATCGTGAATTCCCAGAACATTATAGATGGCTACAAGGAGTAAGGGTGTGGCAACAACGGAAAAGCGCTCAAAAGGTTATTGGTCGCATATATACAGCTGCTCCAACAGAAGGTGAAAGGTTTTACTTGAGGATACTTTTAAATCATTGCCGTGGTGCACAGTCATTTGATGATCTCCTAAGGATTAATGGAGTCGCTTATCCCACATTTAAAGAAGCTGCAGAAAAAATGGGTTTACTAGAGGAGGATGGTAGCATTCGAGAATGCATGAAAGAAGCCACCTTGATCCGTATGCCTTCAGCACTGAGAAGATTATTTGCTACTATTTTACTTTATTGTGAACCAATAGGAGTGCGGTTGTTGTGGGAAGAGTTTTACCCATACATGATAGAAGATTACGCTTCATCAAGTACAACAACATCTGCAACTCTTTGCAATCGTCTTTTATGGGAACTTAATGGTATATTGTTGCAGCATAACAAGCGAGTATCTGATTATGATATTCCACGAATCACTACAGATTCAAGTGTTGTTTCCAATGAAAACAAATTAGTGGAAGATGAGCTGTCTCTACCCGTCTCAGATCAGGATCTATCATCTATTTTATCACTGAATCATGATCAGAAATTTGCTTTCAATGACATTGTAGATGCGATTCGTAGACATGAAAGCAAAGTGTTCTTTGTTGATGGTCCTGGAGGAACAGGTAAGACATATTTATATCGTGCAATTTTGTCCATTGTGAGAAGTGATGGTTTAATTGCCCTTGCAACTGCCACATCTGGAATTGCTGCTACGATACTGCCAGGAGGACGCACTGCACATTCAAGATTTAAGATACCTATATCTATCAATGCTTCTTCTACATGCATGATCAGTAAACAATCAGAGCTTGCAGGGCTAATAACACAATCTTCAGTCATTATTTGGGATGAGGCAACTATGGCCCATCGGTATGCATTCGAAGCACTTGATCGGACATTACAGGATATTATGGAAAATGAGTTGCCCTTCGGTGGTAAGGTTGTTGTTATAGGAGGGGACTTCCGACAAGTACTTCCAGTGGTTTCACATGGAACAAAGTCAGAAACTATAAATGCATGTGTCACAAAATCATATTTATGGGAGAAAGTCTGTATATTGCAATTATGTCAGAACATGCGTGCAAGGAACGATGAGAGTTTCAGCCAGTTTATTCTGGGAATTGGAAATGGTACAGAACCATATGTCAAGGATGATCTTATACGAATTCCAGACGAAATGGTTATTCCATGGGAAGGTGAACATTCAATTGCCAAACTAATAGATACAATATTTCCAGATTTGGCAGAACATTCAACGGAAAGAGAATACATTGTTCAACGGGCTTTAATTACTCCTACAAATGAAGTTGTTGAACGACTTAATGACGAGGTTATCAATACCTTCCCAGGTGAAGATGTTATTTACTACTCATATGACTCTGTAGAAGATGATACCCTTAATTTGTACCAACAAGAGTTCCTGAATGGGATCGCTCCAGGTGGGTTACCACCTCACAAGTTAACATTAAAACTTGGATCTCCAATCATGCTTCTACGGAACCTTGATCCCAAGATCGGACTGTGTAATGGAACAAGGTTGATATGCCGCGCATTCCATAGGAACTTGATCGACGCAAAAATTGTTACTGGCGGATTCTCCGGCACACGAGTCTACTTGCCTCGCATTCCACTGAAGCCATACGAGAATATTCAATTGCCATTTCAGTTCATTCGTAGACAATTTCCAGTGCGTCTATCTTTTGCTTTGACAATCAACAAAGCACAAGGGCAAACCATTCCAATTGTTGGAATCTTTCTTCTGGATCACGTCTTTAGTCATGGACAATTATACGTTGCTTTATCTCGAGGCATTTCCAGCAACACAACAAGGATCTTGATTAAAAAGGGTGCACTAACAGGGGAAATAGGAACTTATACAAGAAATGTTGTGTACAAAGATGTTTTGTTTCGTACTGTCTTGCCACATTAGCCGAAAACTGAGGTTCTATACACATAACTCATTCATTACTGTTTTATAGATATTTAACTGTTATTTAAGATGTAGATTAATATTACCAATTTTATTCATTGCCACCATTTTTATTATTAAATTCATTAATATATTTCCATTGCAGGTCCTAATTGTATCAGGTCACCATTATTTTTGATAAAAATCTTTGCAGTTTAAACATGAGCGCATTAAACAAGAAGAGACCGGTACAAAAATTTGCTATCAATTCAATTTCATTACTTTGTTTAACATTACTATCATTATTTACTTGGTTTGACTAAATGTTTCTGTCAAAGACTCGAACACTGATTGTCTTCAGTCCTGGATGGAAGTTCTCCTTGAAGTTTCTTACCACATATTTCTTCACAAGTGTATGCGAAAACGAGCGTTGGGAAAACCAGAGACGCGAGTAAGTCTCCAATCAGCCCTCATATGATTCTCACCCAATTAATAACTTCCATGATTGATAGTTAATGTCAAATAAACAATATATTCAGAAATATTTCTACTTTACTCTATAACATTACTATTATAAAATTGAATTTCTTTCCCCTGCAGAGTTCTTGGAAGTGGCCTATCAACTTTCCTTTTAGATGAGGTTTGTCTTTTTTGTTTTTTATTTTTTTATTTTTCCAATGACTTAAATTATCATGGATTCAATACATAGTTAAACTTGATCACATCTGTATACTTTGTGCTATCGCTTCTAGGCTATCAATTTCAGAAAACAAGGGGATTTATTCAGGGACTTGAAGACGTTTTACATCCCGAGGAAAAAAAGGACTCAAAGGTACTTATTTACATGCAAAAGTATACACAAAACCTCTTGAATAAATTTAGCTTACGTATAAATAATTATTACTGTTTTTTATATACTTATATTGCATTACAATCATTATTTAGGGTCAAGCACAATACCCAAGCTCTCCAGATTGATGTGATGCAACCACTACACATTCCGAAAAGAAAAAGGACAAAAAGGTCTTCTTGCAACTCAACAAACAAATATAATAAAATTTTATTTGTTTATGCTTATGCATATATTATATTATATTTCTCTATTCATTAACATTATGTTGTTTACAATTTATTATTTTAGGTCAAGGCGCTTATGTTGGACTCAAGCATGAATCAGTACTATTGACAAAAAATTCATTAGTAAGAGCTAGATGTATATGGTATTCAAGTTGTAACCCCTAATCTTTATTTTACCCTTTGCTATTACAGAAGAATTTGTTAAATGTTCAATCATTTTAATTCATGGACAATCTTCTTAACTCAAAATATATACTAATATAGATGTTTAATTATAATTTAACTTTCGTTTACGCGCATCGCGCGTGCCTTTCCGCTAGTCAAACAAAAGAGAACATAAACCTATAGGTGGTTTACTATACCACAAACAAGAAAACTGATCAATACCAAAATTGGCTAAATAATCTGCTACAGCATTCCCCTCCCTTAATGTGTGAGTTACATGAAGATCACGAAACCACTCCCTATGGGTGAAAACTTCCAGCAAATAGGGATAAATCCTCCAAGGAGTGATAGATTGACATGGCTCCTCTTCTAGACAGGATTTGAGTAGTTGAATTAATACCAAGGAGTTGCCATCCAAGATGATGTAACGAAAACCTTTTGATATTGCCAATCTAATCGCTTCAGTTGCTGCATATGCTTCGACTGAAGGGAGGAAAAAGCATGGCATTTATGTTTTTTCTTTTTTATTTGGTGGAATGTTTCATTAATGTTTCAACGCTCATTCCAACGCTCATTTCATTAATGTTTCAACGCTCAATTCATTACTGGTTATTTTTGTTGAAACTCAATTTCATCTAATCTCATTTCATCCCATTTCATCTAATCTCATTTCATCTCATGATGCCTAGCTACCAAAAAAAAAAAGATACTTGTCATGATTTTGTGTGCAGAAGACATGTATTACAAGATAACGTAGGAAAAAAAACAAAAAACTATCAGAGCATTCAATAATCTATATATATGTATATATATTCTTAAAAAAAAAAGGATATGGACAGAATCAAAGGAAACGTGTATATCTATTAATATAAAAGGGACAGTGTCCTGCTTTTCTACCAACCTGCTTGACCTGCTTCTCACGGTCTCACCTGCTGCGGCGCTTCAGCTGCTTCTCACTTGCTGCGTCACACTTAATATAAAAGGGACAGTGTCCTGCTTTTCTACCAACCTGCTTGACCTGCTTCTCACGGTCTCACCTGCTGCGGCGCTTCAGCTGCTTCTCACTTGCTGCGTCACATTGATTCACCTTCGCGCTGCCGAGGTGCCTGCTTCACGAGCATTTTCGTTAGGTGTCCTCCTCTCCAGCGTCTACCATCGTGATTCACCTGCTTCACCTGCTTCAACAGCGTCTTTGCTGCCAAGGTGTCGGCCTCCCACCGTGCTTCTGCCTGCGTACCAAGGCGCGGCCTTCACTGCCTTATCTTCTAGCATGTCTTCTGATGCTCTGTGCGCAGGTGCTCACCGGCATGGGTGGCCTATGTTTTACCACCATCAAAGAACTTCCCCTATCACATCAACACCTGCCTGGTTGTTCTCTCTCCTACCACATGGTTGTTCTATTCGACCGCCATATCAAAGAATTTGTCACATCAACATTCTGCTAAACAGAGATGGGAGGATTACAGTATGTACGTTACCCTCAGCGTTGTTCTTTCTTCCATCAACCAGTGCTGTAAGCTGTGTACTCTCTCTGATCTTTCTTCCTCTTTCTCTCTGTCTTTACCTTCTTAAATATGTTCTTTGAGTTGTTTAGTTTTTCGTAGGCCAGATGTTTGTTAAAATGTCTAAATGACAGTGTTTATGAGATTTGGATTACTTATTTATTGTGCGTGAACATAAAAAGAGCCACTTTTAGACCATTGCACCAATATTTGATTGTTATTCTCAGTTTATCTTCTTCCTGGAAAGGGTATACTCATAGGCAACGGATTGAGAATTTAAGTTCCTTTTTTATCAGAGTGAAGAAGAGAGTTCCCTAGCTTCTGTTAATGGCGGTGCAAAGGGTTTAATCAAACATCAAAAAAGGTTCTATTCAATTGCAAAGGCTGTGTTCGGTTGCTCAACAACGATGGCAGAAGATTTAGAAAAGAGATTCCACTCGATAATGGACAAGCTATTTCAAACTCCCAAACCGAAATATCTCACAAGGTTCTCTTCTTTTCACGATTACTCTATTGTTCAATCAGTCTCTCCGTTGAAAAATTCCTGGATATTTATGGGTTTTTTTTTGGCCCCTATATATATACATATTTATCTTTCGAATTCAATATTAGTAAGTTTTGTTGCAAAATTTTGATAGTCCTTCCGGACCGCAATCATCGACGGGCCAAAAGCGCGGGCATTCGATATTCACGGCACCTGCGGCGAAATCGAATTCGAGAGAGGATCTCGTGGAAGGGTTGAAGCGTTCTGCAGGACCAGCTGTGTTGTCACAGCCTCCAGTTTGCAGACCATGGGATCGAGGGGACCTTTTGAGGAGGTTAGCTACATTCAAGTCGATGACATGGTTCGGAAAATGAAGGTTTGATATTGGTTTTAATTTAACTAGCACATTCTTTCCTCCTATTTTACTGACCAGCGAAGGAAATCTTTTTCTTCTTGGAACTCAAATTGCCCTGAATTTTTTTTTCTGGGGCTAATTTGTGCCTATCTGAATACTTTGAGCTGATTCATTTTTTCCATTCCCGCATTTTGCTCGAAACTGAGAAATGATTTCTTTTCATATTCATCAATGGCATATTCATGGAATTGTTCCTCAAGCCTTTTTCAGTATGCCTTTTAATTTCTCCAATAGCGGAGTATTTTTGTATAGTCGTATTGCTTGAATTATCTTATTTATCTTTTTAACTCAATTGGCTCATGATATTTTATTCTGGTGCATTGTGTATCACGCACAAGCGAATACCTCAAACAAAAACTGGATTTGGTGACCATATGATATGGGTTTGATCTTTACACGAATTTTGATAAAACCACATAGAAACCTGTTTAGGTACTCAAATTTTCTGGTCTTATAAAAGTCATGCGGTATTCATTTCTGTTCCATGGAGGCGTTGGAGAGTAAAGAGTAGAAAATTTGCTGTATTCACACAAAAAATGAAGATTCTTGCAGAAAGTTAAAATATAAAGCTACACACACACATACACATATACACATCTTAATGAAATGACCAAAAGGGGAGCTATTAGGAAAAGGGAAAGAGGCAGAGGCAAAGAAAGTGAGAGTGATAGTCAACATAATGAGCACCCCCTTTAGTCATAGTTAGGGATCAAGACAAGTTTCCCTTTTCTACCAATAAGTAATAGGGCAAATTAATTGATGTGATAGTAAAGCCTCGAGCTACAACTGTGAGAATGTAGGTTTGCGTTTTAGTGATGTCACTTTGCATAAAAGTTCTCAAAGGTAGGCTTAAAATAAATTATGTAAAAATTATGAAGGGAGTAGCATCCATAAAATATGATTCCATAAAGTTATGCTTAACATAAATTATGAAAAACATTATTGAGTAAACATCCATTACGACACAACTAGAATCCTTCATTTATCATAATTTCAAGTAGAAAATTTCTACTCATTCAGTGATATTTATATATTTAAAATTTTAATATTCATTAAAAATTAATGAGGTGCCAAAAAACAGTTATGTTTATTTGGAAGTCTCTGGGTATATTAAAACTTGCAAAAATTTTGAAGTCACCCCTTTTCTCTTCTTGGTTCCCCTTCACTTTGACAGATTCCAGGGTTGCATTTTTTGTGAAGGGCACCCATCAGCACACTTCATAACTTGCTACTGCATTTTCTCTTGTTGGCTAAAGGACAGGATAGAATTAGGCCGTCTCCGTTGATGTAAGTTGTAATAGGACCATGGTGGATTCCCTGAAACAAAATAATTGATCTTCATCACATTATAATTGAGTATCATACAGAGTATTTGAACATGGCACATACACCTCTGACCAGCACATGCCATATTACTCAACACAGAATTAGCGTATGCCATTAATGTAGGCTGCTAGCTAGAGAATGTGGATGTTTTGCACCGAAAATTGTGTTCTTTATAATGTGGTAGTTAATTATTGCTGATAAATGAATGATTCATTAACTGAAACTAGCACACACTATTTCAGACTCATGAAACAAAACCTACATGTACAAAATATATTGGTCCTTAAATTAATTTTACCGATGAAGTTGGTCTTGATTTATTGGCCAAAGATTGTAGTAAGTTTCTATACGTTAATTAGCAGCTTACCTCGTTTTAATTGTTTGATTTATTTGGTTATGGAAACATCGTAAGTACATTCTTTAAAATGCTTCTATATTTTATGTTTACAAATTGGGATTGAGCTTCTTAATTGGCTTCATCATGTTAAAGAACCCAGAGTTACAGTCGTGTGGCTTCTATTTTACATATGTGACATGAATGTTGAAAATTTTAATTTATATTATGCGGGTTGTAAGTGCTGTAAATTGTGCTAGGAGAGGTTGGATCAATATCGAGATGGACATAATAGCTTGTGAGCCATGTGGAGCATGTCTCCTATTTTCTACTCCTCCATCTTCGTCACAGCAACAAGGTATATCGTGATGCTTTTACATTTTGACTGTCACTGTTACCCAATGATGGCATTGTGTCTTCATATTATAATATTTTATTAAGTTAGAAACTTTTTAATGCATATTGTCAGTTGAAAAGACAGCAGCAGTATTTAGCTTGAAGCGAGAAAGTGGACATAAATTACTTTGCCGGTGGATTGATAATGCCTGTGATGAAACATTGGCATATTTTCCACCTATGTCTGTTCCAGATCTGGTTGAGGGTTACAGGGTACGTTCTGCTGCACTCTTGCGACTTTCAGCTCTTCCCATAATATCATCGCCAGCTGTTGATTACATGAAAAGCCCTTTGCTGGAGAGTTTTCTTGAAGGATCTACCATTCTAGAACCTGGTATAAGGTCTGCTGATATGTCTATTCCTGAAAATATCAACAATAAATTTGAATGAACATCTGATAACTTCTATTTTCAGGTCTGTCACCTTTATTTTCAGCAATGAGGAAATATAAATGTGAACTTGGCTTTCTCTTATTCTCTTATTCATGTTCTCTTCTACGGATATACTTCAACGCATCATGTATGTTTTAGTCTAGATTCCTTTTCATTGAGATTTTATTCTGAAAATTACATCCTAGCCATGAAATCAGTTAGATGAATTTTCTTTGTGATGATGCAAACACAACAGATTCAATTAACAATCATGTGGCATGACTCCACTAAGAAAGGAGATTATATTGCATCCATTCACGCATTTTTCTTAGAATTCCTGTTTTTCCAGTTACTAGCACCTTGTAAATGCTTTCCTTGTGAGTTAGTGTCTCTCTCTCTCTTTCTCACATTCTTTGCACCATCACTTTCTTCATAATGCCCAATGATGCTCTTTTATGTTATTTTCTAATGCGCGGTGATGCAGTTTGTTTTTTATGAATGTCTCCGATTAAGTTCTTTTATGTTTCTCAGTGGTTTTTTCACGCCCAATGAATAAGTAATCCAAACCTTGCTATAACTAACATCATCTATATTCTACATCCAAATTAACTATATTGATCAGTAAATACAGAGTTATATGAACTTAATTTATAGCAGTGTTGTGTGGACTCTATTTGAGTCAGAGGCATTTTAATCTCAGGAACTGTGTGTACTTCAGCACGTCAAATTGACAACATCAAGAGGAAAAGGTGGCCCAGTAACTTTGGTGGCAAGTATAGCATACAGGAATTATTTACATGAATAGAATTTAGTTTTTAAACTAATTTAGATTCTTGGGGTAGGCTCTAAGGCAAAGCTAAAAAAAAAACAAAAAATAGAGATGAATCTAATTCAGTTAAATATATACGAACCTAAAATAAACCAAAAAATAGAGACGAAGCTAAAACATATGTGGGAATAAAAATTAAATCAATACGTTAAAAAAATGGGAAATATTAACTTTTACTAACAGAAACTTGTGTTTGCATCAGTTATTCTTTGTGTGTGAACACAAAAGGGCCACTTTTAAACCACTGCACGAATGATTGACCACAAGCTATAAGTAACCACCACAAACCATAGGATGGACATCTATAAAGAACCGGATTATTAACATCTACTAGGAAGCATAGTAACAGTTGGACGTAGATATACACTTGATATTTAAAATCAAATTAAGTCCTATTAAATTGAGTTCAGAACTTACTTAAATGTGTTAAAATTGAAATAGTTATAAGGTTTTTAATCATATATCTATAACCTTGCCTAACAAAACATATCTAAGTTTAAAATCCAACAAGTTTAAGTTCATTGATTTTCAACTTTTAAGACAATAAATAAAAACAAGACGAAATGAAATGAAATGAACTTGCTACTTATCAAAAAAAAGAAGAAGAGAGAGAAATGAAATGAACTTGGTAATACATATCTTTTAACTGAAAGATAAAAGATCTATGATTGTTATTGCTACTTGTTGCGGTCATGTCATATACGGCAAGGCAACCACTTTGTCATCTCTTAAATTATCTTCAAATGCCTAGGACAGCTTTTTTAGGTGAAGATATATGGCTTTGGGATAGGGGTAGACCATATATAATAATTGTCCTCCTTTTTCCATATTAATATTGAAAGAAAAAGGGGAATGTAGCTAAAAGTATGATCCATGTGAATCTCTATAAGAAGGAAATATGATTTTGAGCATTATATGTCATTCTCTATCTTTTTGGTTGGTTCTTAGTTGCACAATGCCTGAAGAAAGTTTACTAATAGTACTTGGGTAGAGTAATTGAACACTAATTAACATCTCACACAAATGAATATAAAAGGTTGAGAAGGGAAGAATAGTTTAGAAGCAGATTAAAAGGGAAGATGCCATTACATTAATTCACATCTATTTTTGTTGCAGCTGGAATGCTATAAGATTTTGTCTGCTGTAGACACTCTCCCTGCTACTGAAATTTAGGTGCCGTCATCTTCTCTCTTTCTCAAATCTCTGGGACTACACAGTAATACAAGTAGTTTAGTTTTCACTTTGCAGCAACCATGAAGTTCCTTTGTTATTCTTATTACAGGTTTTCAATTCTTAGAATTTCTAAATTTTTTCATTACAGGTGCCACACAAAAGTAACATTACTTCTGCCACACCGAATGACAAATACTCCAAAATGTATAGCTTATATATTGTTAAATTCTTCTCAACCTTGAAGTTCAAATGTTTAGCTTATTGTGAAAATCTAATCTACTCTTTGTAGCCTTTTTTCTTCTAATTCTAAAAAGTGTAATATACTCCCTCTGTTTTTTAGCGGTCCTAAAACATTTCATTCGTTTGACCAATTGAATCTGATAACTATAGTGGTATCTTCTCTTCAGATTCATTTGGGAAGCATAAATATCGGTTCTTTTTACTGCTGCCAATGTCGTAACGAGTTTGAAAAAATTGCTATCCCAATAATTCAATATATACCCACTGCATATGTCTAAGATAGTTACTCCAATATTTTGTAGATGTATAGCAATGCAAATAATTTGGTTCCAAATGCAGAATTCACGAAAAGAAATTTGACCTGACAGCAAATAACAATATGCCTTGGGATTCAAGAGAATGAGATGTTCCTTTGCCTCCTTAAACTACTAACTTTTTTAAGTACGTATTAAATTTTTAAATCACGTGCCTGTCCCCTGCGAAGCAGGGGCATCCCACTAGTCCTATAAAAGCGAGAGTGGCTTCCTTCCCTTTGTCACCACAGCTTACATAACAACCCTAGCCACAAGCATCTCATATTTCCCCTGCTAGCTCTATTCCACTCTGCAAGTAAGTGCAATGGAATCATTCGCCCCTCCCGTTGTGCCGGGCAACCCATTCGCCTCTCTGCTCCCCTCCACCTTCCCTCCGGGCACGGACCCGATGGTGGTGGATTGCTTTCTTAGGGCTGATAAGGACAACAATGGATTCATTGACGATAAGGAGCTTAAGTCAGCACTGTCTATGCACGGCACCTTCAGCATGCGCACTGTCCGTCTCCTCATGTATTTCTTCACTAACTCCAATGTGAGGATGATCGGTGAGTTGTCTCTCTCTTCTTAAAACCAAAATGATCCTATTAAGCCTATTTTCCATATGGGAAAAATCCAGATGAAAAATAAGCCTATTTTCCATTTGGCTATGGAAGGAAAGAAAATATGAAAATATGCTGTGAGAAACTGAGTCAAGTTTATCCAAATGCAACCTCAACTTGGACCCCCGACTTTCTCATATGCTAGGTCGTCCCACAGCATTATTTTCCTTTTCCCCGACGTTCAAATGCTCTATGCATGCAAGAAGCTTACAATTTCTTGTAGTTACTCGGTATCCAAACGACCTTTAATTTCTCTTATGAGGACATATCGTTCCTTTGCATGCAATTTGACTATTCAATCATCTCTTGCTATAAGAAATAGTGGGGGATTGCGTGGATTATTATTAGAATATTAAACTCTTCTAAAGTTTGAAAAAAAAGAAAAATATATGAAATTAGGTACTAGAATCTTTCAGTTTTGCTTTATAATAATAACAAATATGTAAGTATAGTTATTTCTACTATATTCGCTAGTGATGTCGTTATATCTTTAATTTTCCAGCTAATTAAATATTATTCCTTTTATGAATATGTCATCTTCTTACTTTTTGGAGCTTAACCATTTGACAAACTTCAATTTACAGGTCCCAAGGAATTCATAGCACTGTATAACGATCTTCAAAAAGGGAGGGTACATCCATGATTCTTAATTATCTTTCTATAAACACAAATAAATAAATAAAATCATTTTAATTTACTAATTTTTGGTTTTCAATTTCTTCAGGCAATCTTTCATAAGTTCGATACAGACCGAAGTGGAAATATTGATTCTTGTGAACTCCGTGAAGCACTTACAAGCCTCGGATACACTCTGTCTCCAACCATTGTGGATCTACTTGTCATTAAATATGACAAGAGTGATGGCAAGAAAAAGACCATTGATTATGATAATTTCATCGAGTATTTTATCACCATTGATTTATTTATTTATTTATTTATTTATTTATTTATTTTAATTATCTTTAGTTCTTGAGTATTTTATAAGTTTTTACTAATATTTTTTAAACTGAACAATGCGTCGAACCAGTGATGAGGCGGGTCTACCCGTTTTCAAACCATGGTTTAAACCAAGAGAATAGGGAGATCATATACAATAACCATGGTTCCAATTAATTTTATAATTATTTTCATTGGTTCATCCAATCTGTTTAGTTCAAATTAAGGGTACAACTCGATCGGTTCGGTTTGGTCCAGTTGAACTCAATCCAAGACCAAACTAATGTTTGTGAACTAAAAACCAAACCGACTAAAGAACCAATTACTACAACCAGAAAACCGAACTGAACATGTATGTATATACATATTAGGTTCAGCTCGGGTTCAGGCTAGTTCGGCTCTGTTCAATTTAATCAAAACATCAATCCAAAACCGAACCAAAGTAATTAATTCAGTTTATAGATTTTGAGACCAAAGTCAAACCATAGGTTCTGAAACCCAACCCAAACTGAACTAAAGTGGTTTTGAGTCAGTCACTTCTTGTTTTAACCAACCGATTTGCACCCATAGTTCATACTAGTTGGCTAGCTTCGTTTTTAGATTAATACTTTTAAGCATTAGGATAAAATTAATCTATAATTATATGTCATTCCACGTACTAATATTTGTTTTTATCTTTTTTCTTTGTAATTTTCAGTTGTTGCATGACAGTCAAGGTAACCAAATAACCCCTTTTAATTGCTATCAATATTGTTTAGTTTATATTATTTTATTTGTTTACTTATGCAATTTTGATTAATTGGTGCAGGGACTCGTTGATAAATTTAAGGGAAAGGACCTTGCAAACATTGGTTGTGTATTCTTCTCCTTGGAGGATTTCATAATGACCGTTTTACCAATTATTGTGGCATAGGTACCTTAGCTTCGGAGACTAATACTAATATGAAATAATGGTGTGTGTGTGATGTAATTAGAGAGGTCTCCCCTCGGTATATAGGGGAACATTATTCCTATAATGCTCCTTTATGATAAATAAACACTACAAAAAATTAGGTTTTTTGCAGCGTTCATAACAATGCCGCTAAATCTAAAATAAACGTCGCTATAACCATTGGCGGCAAACATGGCGACCGTAAACACCCCAAATTGCACTCAAGAAGATGAATAATTGGCCAAGATCATTAAAAAGGGATTTTTCTTTTGTATCCGATGTAAAAAGTCGGATAAAAATCTTTCCTTGTGTATTCGACATTAATCATCGGATACAAATTGACTTGTTTGTATCCGACATTAAATGTCGGATACAAGGAGTTTTATTAGTATCCAACCTGAGTTGCCGGATACTAATATTTTGCTGCAGAAAGTAAAAAATTCCAAAAGTTTGCACTTTTTACGGTCTTATCCCTGTTTTAAGAGTGGGAATTCCCGGAAATAGCCTTAGGGTTTAAGTTGGTGGATTCTAAACATTATTTTGTGTCTAGCATTAGGGCACCCCTAACTCTAGCCTTTGCCTATAAATAGGAGGCCTCTCCTCAAACAAATGACCATAAGTTGGAGATTGAAGAGCTCCAAGTGAAGAAGGGAACCGCTGCTACATTGCTCCCAGAAACCCAGGTAAGCCTGGAACCTCTTTATTTTCTGTTTTTACATTCTAGGGTTAGTCTCCTCTTCTACCTTTATGTAGAATAATGGCCTACTGTTTGTGCTTGAAACCCCTTTCCCTAGTCAAAGTACCTCGAGACTCTCTCTAGCTGTAAAACGTGAAGAGGGATCTAGGGAAAACGAGAATGGGAATTGATCCTTAGTCATAGAACCCTCTTGAATGGCCTACTGTTGTGTGAAAACCCATTCCATACTCAAAGTACCTTAAGACTATCTCGAAACCGTAAAACGTGGAGAGAGAACTAGGGGAAACGAGAATGGAACGGAACCCTAGTTTTTAGAATTCCCCCATTTGATTAATGCATATTTGAATTATATGTTGTGAATCATGTGTTTGATTATTGTTATGTTTTTTATTTCATTTTCTGGAGAGAATATCTAGATCCATGCTCTTTATAGCATTGGATCTCCATTCCCTCCAAAAAGAGATAAATTTTCACATATGCACACATCTCACCGGTTTTTTGATAAAATAGGCTTGTTTCTTAGATCTATCATGTTCATTGTGATAGATCTGAAACAAATGACCTTAGATCAAGCTTTCGTGATCCTTTAATGGATTTCAATTAATCCCCTTTGAGAGAAGGCTTTTCATAGCTTAATCTCTCAAATCGAGATTTATGTCTCAAACATGGGCATATTTGGTTCATTCTCTTAATCAATGAGATATATGAACCGAATCCTTGCCCTAAATCTTCCCGGGACATTTCCTATTATTTTCCAATGGATACAAGCAAGTTCTTTTCAGGAGAGAAGACCTCATGGTCTAGTCTCTCTATTTTGGGCATTTTGCCCTGTTTTGGGTGTTTTGGCACTTCTTCTCTAATCAATGAGATGATTTGAGCCAAATTCATGCCATATATCTTTCTGGGGATTTTTCCCATTTTTTTCAAATGATTTTTGTTCAGATTGCACACACGTGCTCACTATTTTAGAGTTGATTTTACTTTAAAATGTCAAATATGGACATCACCTGTACCCTATCTTAAGACACTCATAACTTCATCATCCAGATGAATTTTGGAGTTATTCCAAAGCTATGGGAAAGATGAGGTTGTCTAGTTTTTACCTGTAAAATTTCATTAATTTTTATAGAGTGGATTTTTGACACCATTTGATCAAAGCCGACAGGTCAGTTCAGGCCAGATTGCTGAACCTGTCACTTTGACTGAGCACCATATGCTCGTTTTAAGTCCGATTCGAGTGATTTTGATTTATGTCTACTCCTTTATGAGTCTAATTTCAAATCCAGTTGGTTTAAAAAAATTTCAATTTCATTTGTGGCTTGGGTGTTTGATTGACTCAGAACTGCTTAATAGCAAATTTCTGGGTTAATCTGTGATCTTCTAAGCCTGTTCGGGAGGTCACCCAAGTCACATCTGAATGGAGTTTGGTATGAGGCTTATTTCATGTGAAAGATGGTACTTTATACTTCATTCATGCAAATTTTGAAGGATTTATATGAAGCCAATCTCCACAAATAGATTTCCAAAGTTGCCAACTTGTTACTTTTATTGATTTACAACAGCAGATTTCAAATAAGCATAACTCCTATGATTTTAACCGGATTTACTTGAAAATTTTCCTGAACCTTTTATTTGCCATAATCTTTCAATTGGCATTGGTCTCATTCAATTTGAATGATTTATGGTCAAAAGGTTCCATCTTTTATCGAGTTTTCCGGATTAGCCTTAACTTGCTTGTATTCAAGTTTCATTTGGATTTTCATTAATTGGGAATGTCCTAGGAGTGATATCCCCACAAAGAGGGTCTAGAATTCATTGGACTTCTCATGTGGAGAAATCATACATGTGTTTAATTGTTTTTAAGCTTTTGATTGTTTTAATTAGCAAGCTTTCTTTATTTTGAGCATGAACAATACTTGGCAACCACCTTGTGTAGATGAATGGGGGTGCCTAACACCTTCCCCTATTCATAATCTAATCCCCTTACCCATCTCTGGTATCTTTTGTTTTTTATTGTATTTTACTTTAATTTTTGCCTTTGAATGGTATTTTTATTGTTTTGGTGTCCATTCACACCTAAAATTGAATGGTAGCGACTCCTCCCATTTTGTTGAGCCCGTGTGATGACCAAGGAAATCATTAGTTTGATTTTTCCATGTCTCACAGCGATGAATTGAATTTTGTCGCTGTAGGCCGCGTCACAAATAATTTGCGACATTTTATGCATTAGCCACCAAAAGTAAACAAGTTGCAGCATGCCATGAGTGTCATTATGTTTGTCATTATAGATGTTAATCAGAGATGCACATATGAATGTCACTATTTCTCTTTTTAGCGACGCACATATGAACGTAACTATTTGTCTATTTTCATGATACACATATAAACGCCGCGATTTGTTTATTTTAGAGACAAACATAGAAATGATGCTATTTGTTTTTTAGTGACATACATATAACTGCCGCTATTTGTTAATATATAGTGACACAAATAAAAATGCCACAAATTCTTGTGGCAAATAAAAATGCCACAAATTATTTTAGTGACATACATATAAAGCAACTTTCTTGTGGTGTGAGTTAGAAAGCTAAGACAAGGATCAATTGATAATTAAGAGTCAGTCTGAAAACCTCAAGAGGAAAGGTGATCAGGATTAAGGTCACTTGCAAACTTTAATATAGCTATCAAGAAAAAGTAGTCATGGAAGTTTGGGAAGGAAATAGAAAGCCTTTTTTAGGGAGGTTATCACAGAAAATTACCAAATTCTGTTAGGAATTGGCTCCCCGTAACATGTAGGAGGGCAAATGTGTGCATATGGAAGCTATAAAGAGTACTCAGAATATTCAATTTCAAGGGCTTTTAGCATAAATTTAAATTCTAGGAGAAGCAATGATGGGGGGAGGAAAAAAACTTCATTACAATAGAAAACCCAGATGGACAACAACCGTCCAATCTTCTAACAAAGTTCAAAAAGGGAAAAAGAAGAGACACTTGCTTGGTCACCACCCCACCTTTGCTATGTCCTAACAATGTCTATAACAGAATTTCTCATAAATCTCAAAAGCACACAAACCTATGTGTAGACACCTGATTTTTGCACTCCTGAAATGAAGAAAATTAAAAGTCAAATTAAAATTCAAACCTGAACGGGTCAAAATTTTGACTTTTTGATCAGGTGCAAATTGACTACCAAACTTTATACCATTGGAAAGAGGACTTCAATACGATTCTAACGCAACTGAGTTTGCTCAAATCGGAGTCCGGATAAAGAAGTTATGGGTTGGTCAAATCTGGAAATAGCAGAAATCGACTTTCTGCAAAACTCCAAATTAGCTGCTCAATTGGACATCAGCAGAAAGAGCGCGTCGACACGACTCCAACGCAACTGAGTTTGCTGGAATCGGAGTCCCGGATAAGGAGATATGAGCAAAACTGGCTCCGGGACGCGAATTCGCACTTCTGCTAAAAAGCCTGAATTTGCTGCCAAACTTTAGCTTAGTGGATAGGGAATCTCAACCTGATTCCAATGCCACTAAGTTTGCTGAAATCGGATATCAAATGAGAAAGTTATGAGCAGTCAAAAATTTCGGAAAATCTGCACATGTGGCAAGATTGAAGAAACGACAAAAAAAAAATCTAAGAATAAAATAATAATATTTTGTAAATATCTAACAATTAAATTAAATCAAAAATAAAATAGAAAATAGAAAACACATGTGTCTTCTAACCAAAAAATCTTAAGAATAAAATAATAATAAATCTTAAAGAATCTAAAAATTAAGATAAATAAAAAATAAACAAAAAAATATCAACCACATGTCATCACTATGGATAAGCTTAATGAGTTGGATTCGATGAGAATAAAAAATATTTAAGTTTTAGTTACATGAAACATAAAATTAAAATTCAGTCAAAAAAGGTGATTAAAATTCATTTTTAGGTCATTTTTTCAACTATAAAAGGGGGGCCACCCCCCATTCCATTCTAAGCATAAAAACCCTCTCTTCTTCCCCTTTTGCTCTCTCCCACTTCACTCCCCCTCTCCTCTCTTGTGTTTTTGCTCATCCCATACTCTGCCAAAATCCCCACTTCACTTTCAAACATAATTTTCCTTCCCATTTTACCCCTCAACCATACCTAATCCCTTCCCCTTTTACCCTTTCGATCTAGGAAGGAGGAGAACCCCCTTTTCAACCCATTTTTGGAAATCTAAAGGAGCGCGGAAGCGCTGTCCAAGTTTCTCCTCAACTCTAATCCCTTTTTACCTAAAGCAAGAGAGGCCTTGTTCAAATCAATTCGTGAAATCCAACGGAGGTGCGGAAGCGCTGCCAAAATTCTTGGAAAACCGTCACACATCAACAAGAAGAAGGTAATAGCAAAAGAATGTTTCTGGTAATGTAATATTCAACATGTCTTAAATTTGACTTTGTTTTTAAATCCTCTTTATCTACTATTTGTTTCATTACGTTTATCTCACCGGCTTGCTCTTATTGTACGTGGCATTGAGTTCCCCATGGTGAAGGTACCCAACTAAGAGGTGAAAAGAAAATGTCTTTTGGTTACAGGACTCAAGCTAACACCATTTCTCTTTTGTTAAATTGATACTTTCACATCTTGGCTATTCATTACGGAGGGAGTTGTCCTCCTTGGGAATCTGTTGTAACCCATAAGATTTCCTCCCTCTATTCCTTCTAAAAGTCCTCATGCATGTGGGTTTACAAGCAATGGAGCGTTAAAGAGGAAAGATGAAGATTGGCAGCCAAGTGAAGATATTTGCACAATAAGATTGTGCTAGGATCACCAGCAGAGGCTGCCGAATGACAATAGAGGACATCCAAATCGATCACCACTGAAAATGTTGCAAAATTGTAAAATCGGGCGAAGCCCGTATTTTATGTACGGTCCAGGCGTGCCCGTATTCAATATACAGTCCGGTCTGAACTGTGTTAAAATTATGGTTCAGACCAAACAGTAGAGTAAATACAGGCAGACCATGGGCCTAGATGGGCCCACCAAGACACCCCGGGCCCACATGTGTGGTCCACATTCCGACTAGCCTAAACCAAGCCCGTTTTCAACAAACAGGCCCAAGGCCACTTGACTCTGGCTAATGGGCCCACTCCAAGCCCACTAAGCCCAAAATAAAATTGTAAATAAATAAAACTTAATAAAATAACCAAATGGGTTACCCAATAACCCAACTGGGCCCCAGGCCCAACCATGGCAGCCCACGGGTCTTCCAACGGGACCTGGGTCCGACCCACTTCACTTAAATTAATAAAAAAGATAAAATCAAAATAAAAGGGACCCACACCTATAGAGGGCCCCGCCAGACCCAACAAGGCAGCATGCTGGTTTAGGAAGGGTGAGATTGACTCAAAAACCAGGGAGACCCGAGGGACCCGTCAGACCGGCGGGGCGGACCGGGGTGTCTTTAGGACTTCCCCGGACCGTAACCGAGGACTTAGCTAGAACTCTAATAAGCCGCAGACCAGACTTAGACCCGATAGGGCAAACACCGTGTCTGCCTGCACCTCTCAGGCAGTGGCGACTCCAAAAGTCCCGAGGTACGCACGAACTTCCACGTGCGCCTCGTGTGCGATCTAGGTCAGATTTAGGTGCGCCCAGTGGAGTCGCCAAGCTGTGCGCACCTAAATCTGGCCTAGATCGCACACGAGGCGCACGTGGGTTCATGCGTGCCTCGGGACATTCGGAGTCGCCACTGCCTGAGAAGTGCAGGCAGACACGGTGTTTGCCTTATCCGGGTTTAAGTCTGGTCTGCGGCTTTGCAGAGTTCTAGCTAAGTCCTCGGTTACATCCGGGGAAGTCCGAAGACACCCCGGCCCGCCCCGTCGGTTTGACGGGTCCCTCGGGTCTCCCTGGTTTTGAGTCAATTTTCACCCTTCCTAGGCCAGCATGCCACTTTATTTGGTCTGGCGGGACCCTCTGGTGGTGTGGGCCCCTTTTTATTTTATCTTTTTATTTAGATGAAATGGGTCGGATTCGGGTCCCGTGGGCTGCCATGATTGGGCCTGCGGCCCAGTTGGGTTATTGGGTAACCCATTTGGTTATTTTATTAAGTTTTATTTATTTACAATTTTAGTTTGGGCTTAGTGGGCTTGGAGTGGGCCCATTAGCCAGAGTCAAGTGGCCTTGGGCCCATTAGCCAGAGTCAAGTGGCCTTAGGCCCACAGTCCATAAATGGGCTAAAAATATCCTAAACATATTTGCAAGGTCGGGTCAAGACGGTTCGGGTCGGATCAAGTCCAACCGGGCTGGAAAAATTGATTTTTTAAGTTACTTTTAAATTTGCCCGTATTTGCCATACGGGCTGGCCTTGCCCGTATAGCAAATACGGGCATGCCCAGACCGTATAGTAAATACGGGCACTCCTGTTTTTACAATTTTTGGGCCGATTTCGACCGGAAACAATTCTATGATCTTCATGGGGAATCCGACGACCTATATCGGGGTTCTGAAACGTCTTCACAAGGGCACTTTCTCTTCATTTGTCCTCCAAGGCTTTCCTTTTCCTCTCTTTTGCATTCTTCTAAGGAGCAAGTTTTCTTTTAAGCACCCATAGCCATCACCTAGAAGGGAAGAGAGGGAGAGATCATGGGGTACATGAGATGATACAGGAGGACAAATATCTCCCTAGAAGTGTAATGAGCAAATCAACATAAAAAAATGAAGAGAAAAGATTAGTACAAGGAAAGCAGCAAAATGGATTTCCTTATTTGGCACAAGGTCCCTCTCCTCCCACTGTTTCGTATTAGGAGGCTTCCCTTTAAGGGAATCTCATTTGCATGCTCCAAAAGAACAAATATGTTAGGGGAAACTACAGTATAAACAATTACTAAAAAAAACTTAAAACAAAAGTTGTCGAAACAACCTTATTCTCATATATATTGAATGCAAAGTGAAAAAAAGGCTCACCACGCTATTACCTTTCTTATTAGAGGTGTTGTGGTTCTCCGAGTGATTTTGACAGCGCTTCCGCACTCCTTTAGATTTCCCAAAAATGGGCTTGAAAGAGCCTCTCCTACTCTAGGTTGAGAGAAGTGGAAGGTGAGGACAGTGGGAAGATATTGGGCAGCGCTTCCGCGCTCCTATTGATTTCCTGAAATGAGTTTGAAAAGGGGGTTCCCTTGCTTTGGATTTGAAAGGGTGGAAGGTAGGAGTAAAAAAGGGGTGGAATAGGGGCAAAATAGGAACAAATAGGGTTTGAAAATGGCAGAGGGGTTTTGGGCAGAGGTTGGACGTGACAAAACACAAGAGAGGAGAGGGGGAGTGAGTGAAGTGGGAGAGACCAAAAAGGGGAAGAAGAGAGGGGTTTGGTGCTTGTCTTTGGAATGGGGGGTGGCCCCCTTTTATAGTTGAAAAAGTGACCAAAATACAAATATTCTTCATATTATGTCTTTTTTTAAAAGAAAACAATGATGGCTTAGATTCCTTTCTTATTCTCCAAGCAAGTGTTAGAGATAAGAATGGATTCGTCCATTCTTATCTCTAACTTTTTTTTTTAATTTAATTACTTGGATATTTATATTATATTATTATTTTATTATTGGATTTTTATTCTTTTGTCCTTTCTTTAATTCTTGCCACATGTGCAGATTTATTAAAATTTTGACTGCTCATAACTCTTTCATCTGATATCCATTTTCAACAAACTTAGTGGCGTTGGAATCAGGTTGAGATTCTCTATTCACTGGGCTAGAGTTTGGCAGCAAATTTGGGCTTTTTAGCAGAAGTGCAAAGTCGCGTCCCGGAGCCAGTTTTGCTCATATCTCCTTATCCGGGACTCCGATTCCAGCAAACTCAGTTGCGTTGGAGTCGTGTTGACGCGCTCTTTCTGCTGATGTCCAATTGAGCAGCTAATTTGGAGTTTTGCAGAAAGCCGATTTCTGCTATTTCCAGATTTGACCAGCCCATAACTTCTTTATCCGGACTCCGATTTGAGCAAACTCAGTGGCGTTAGAACCGTATCGGAATCCTCTTTCCAATGGTATGAAGTTTGGTAGTCAATTTGCACCTGATCAAAAAGTCAAAATTTTGACCCTTTCAGGTTTGACTTTTAATTTTCTTCATTTCAGGGGTGCAAAAATCAGGTGTCTACAACTGCCCCTCTTTGCTGGAGTCACCTTAGGGGATGAACGGCAAAGAAGAAAAAGAACCTTATTTTTGCACCTTGCATTTCTGTCGACATGGTCGACGAGCTCAATCACTGAATTGTTTTTAATGAAATGGAAGTATCAAATGTCTGGTATCACTTCCTGATTTTGGAATCCCTATACCCTCTCTCGGGTTTGAATAGGGTTGTTCCTTAGTTCTTTGTTTGTTGATAAGATCTGAGCTCATCAGCCTGTTTCGGCGTTGATGCAAGGTACTTAACAATGTTCTTTTCTTTTTGTTTGTTCCATTAAAGCTTTTAGTGACTTTAGTTTTGATTTCTTTGGGGTTTTTTTTTTTTTTTTAAGAAAATTGTTAGGCCAAGGTTGGGTTTGGGAGTGCAGGTAGGAGGACGGGAGGAAGCTTTTGCGCTGCTGTCCATCATCTCGGAGACCACACACCTAATCTAGCCTATGCTATTTACAAAAGTGGGAATCAAAATTTACAAGAAGGGGCGAATTGGCCCATTATTGCTCTTCCTTGTTGCTTCTCCTCGCCAGGTTCTCTCTCTTGTCGAGGCATTAGATCTTCTTTTCCCACTTATAAGTATCCACTGGGGATTTGGTGGGAGTATGATCTGATTCTCTGGGGATTTTTGTGATGTCTCTCTTTGCTTTTGAAGTTTTGTTGGAGGGTCTAAGAATCTTGACGATCTTCTTTCTTCTGAGCTCCGCTGAGGATGAAAGGGAAGAAGCCTCTGCTGGGGAATGAAGGATCAAAGTATCTTTGTATCTTTCTTCCTTCTTTGTACCTGTGCAAGGAACAAAATGTCAGTGCTTGTTCTGCTGGGGATTGATGTATTCTTCAATTAATCAAGCAACTTCATGGGGTTCTTCTGAAGAGCTTGAGTAATGGTACTCCCCTGGGGGCTTGTGCCTTTTCAGGATTTTAACAGGTATGGATTTTGGAAAGCTATTTTGGTACCTGATTATAGATCTATTTTAACTGTCCTAAAACAGTTGGGGAAGATAATCCAAAGACAAATTGATCTATTTTAATCATTTGGAATGATTGGGGAAGAGAACCCTGGACCGGATCTATTTTAGCCAAACGGCTGGGAAAGAGCACCTTAGACTGATCTGTTTTAGCCAACCGGCTGGGAAAGAGAACCCGGTTTAGACTGGTCTATTTTAGCCAAACGGCTGGGAGAGAACCCACAATTAAACAGGTCTATTTTAGCCAAACAGCTGGGAAAGGGAACCCACAGTTAAACAAGTCTATTTTAGCCAAATGGCTGAGAAAGTGAACCCAAAGTTAAACAGGTCTATTTTAGCCAAACGGCTGGGAAAGGGAACCCACAGTTAAACAGGTCTATTTTAGCCAAACGGCTAGGAAAGTGAACCCAAAGTTAAACAGGTCTATTTTAGCCAAACGGCTGGGAAAGGGAACCCACAGTTAAACAGGTCTATTTTAGCCAAATGGCTGGGAAAGTGAACCCAAAGGTCTATTTTAGCCAAACGGCTGGGAAAGGGAACCCACAGTTAAACTGGTCTATTTTAGCCAAATGGCTGGGAAAGGGAACCCGAAGCTAAATTGGTCTATTTTGAACTTAGTATCTCAGGGTTGGAATATGTAAAGTCTCCGCAGGGGGTGAGTTGAAAAACAACACCCAGGTGTGCCTCAGCCAATCCTTCAGTTTAATCACTGGTGGCATTGGTACCACAAACTTTGGTCAATTAATGTGTGAATACATTATGACTCTTTCTGCGTCCCATGTGTGGATACACGGTGACGAATTTTGTCTATGTCCCATGTGAGAATACATGGTGACTCTTTTTCTGTCTTTTTGTCTTGATTTAAAGCTGACTTATTCGTCGGTGGCCTTTCAAACTTCTGTCAACCAATGTGTGGATACATTGTGATGACTTTCTTTGCGTCCCATGTGTGAATACATGGCGACTTCTATGAAACATTTTGTTCCTTTTGTCTTTGTCCATTTCTCTCTTCTCTTCTCTTCTTTTCTTTTTCTTCTTTTTCTTTCTTTCAATCCATTTTTTTTATCAATTTCAAATTCATGTATCAACAGCTCTGATATCACAAATTATGCTGGGACATTCCCCCACCAATTTCTGACTTATCCGTCAGTGGTTTTGATTCCAATCTCTTCTACGTCCAATGTGTGAATACACTGTGACGGTTTTGTTTTTTTATCAGCGTGTGAATACGCCGAAATGGCTTTTCTGAATTCCATGTGTGAATACATGGTGCCGATTCTGCTTGCGCCCATGTGTGAGTACATGGTGCACTTTCAGTGCGTGCCACGGGACTTTTTGGAGTCGCCACTGCCTGAGAGTGCAGGCAGACACGGGTTTGCCCTAACCGGGTCAAAGTCTGGTCTGCGGTTTATTAGAGTTCTAGATAAGTCCTCGGTTACGGTCCGGGGAAGTCCTAAAGACACCCCGGTCTGCCCCGCCGGTCTGACGGGTCCCTCGGGTCTCCCTGATTTTTGAGTCAAGTTCACCCTTTCCTAGGCCAGCATTCTACCTTATTTGGTCCTGTGGGGCCCTCTTAAGGTGTGGGTCCCTTTTATTTGATTTTATTTTTTTTATTTATGTGATGTGGGTCGGATTCGGGTCTCGTTGGAAGACCTGTGGGTGGCCGAGGTTGGGCCTGGGGCCCAGTAGGGTTATTGGGTAACCCTATTTTGGTTATTTACCTAGCTTATTTATTTACATTTTTATTTGGGCTTGATGGGCTTGGATTTGGCCCATTAGCCTAGGATCAAGTGGCCTTGGGCCCGTTTGTTGAAAACGGGCTTGGTTTAGGCCAGTCGGAATGTGGATCACACATGTGAGCCCGGGGTTTCTTGGTGGGCCCATCTAGGCCCATGGTCTGCCCGTATTTACTCTACGGTTTGGTCTGAACCATAATTTTAACACGGTTCAGATCGGACCGTATATTGAATACAGGCACGCCTGGACCGTACATAAAATACGGGCTTTGTCCGATTTTACAATTTTGCAACATTTTCAGTGGTGATCGATTTGGATGTCTTCTATTGTCATTCGGCAACCTCTGCTGGTGATCCTAGCACAATCTTATTGTGCAAATATCTTCACTTGGCTGTCAATCTTCATCTTTCCTCTTTAATGCTCCATTGCTTGTAAACCCACATGCATGAGGACTTTTAGAAGGGATAGAGGGAGGAAATTTTATGGGTTATAACAGATTCCCAAGGAGGACAACTCCCTCCGTAATGAATAGCCAAGATGAGAAAGTATCAATTTAACAAAAGAGAAATGGTGTTAGCTTAAGTCCTGTAACCAAAAGACATTTTCTTTTCACCTCTTAGTTGGGTACCTTCACCATGGGGAACTCAATGCCGCGTACAATAAGAGCAAGCCGGTGAGATAAACATAATGAAACAAATAGTAGATAAAGAGGATTTAAAAACAAAGTCAAATTTAAGACATGTTGAATATTACATTACCAGAAACATTCTTTTGCTATTACCTTCTTCTTGTTGATTTGTGACGGTTTTCTGAGAATTTTGGCAGCGCTTCCGCACCTCCGTTGGATTTCACGAATTGATTTGAACAGGGCCTCTCTTGCTTTAGGTAAAAAGGGATTAGAGTTGAGGAGAAATTTGGGCAGCGCTTCCGCGCTCCTTTAGATTTCAAAACATGGGTTGAAAAGGGGTTCTCCTCTTCCTAGATTGAAAGGGTTAAAAGGGGAAGGAATTAGGTATGGTTGAGGGGTAAAATGGGAAGGAAAATTATGTCTGAAAGTGAAGTGGGGATTTTGGCAGAGTGTGGGATGAGCAAAAACACAAGAGAGGAGAGGGGGAGTGAAGTGGGAGAGAGCAAAAGGGGAAGAAGAGAGGGTTTTTTATGCTTAGAATGGAATGGGGGGTGGCCCCCCTTTTATAGTTGAAAAAATGACCTAAAAATGAATTTTAATGACCTTTTTTGACTGAATTTTAATTTTATGTTTCATGTAACTAAAACCTAAATATTTTTTATTCTCATCGAAGCCAACTCATTAAGCTTATCCATAGTATTGACATGTGGTTGATATTTTTTGTTTATTTTTTATTTATCTTAATTTTTAGATTCTTTAAGATTTATTATTATTTTATTCTTAAGATTTTTTGGTTAGAAGACACATGTGTTTTCTATTTTCTATTTTATTTTTGATTTAATTTAATTTTTAGATATTTACAAAATATTATTATTTTATTCTTAGATTTTTATTTTCTTTAGTCCTTTCTTCAATCTTGCCACATGTGCAGATTTTCCGAAATTTTTGACTGCTCATAACTTTCTCATTTGATATCCGATTTCAGCAAACTTAGTGGCGTTGGAATCAGGTTGAGATTCCCTATCCACTAAGCTAAAGTTTGGCAGCAAATTCGGGCTTTTTAGCAGAAGTGCGAATTCGCGTCCCGGAGCCAGTTTTGCTCATATCTCCTTATCTGGGACTCCGATTCCAGCAAACTCAGTTGCGTTGGAGTCGTGTTGACGCGCTCTTTCTGCTGATGTCCAATTGGGCAGCTAATTTGGAGTTTTGCAGAAAGCCGATTTCTGCTATTTCCAGATTTGACCAGCCCATAACTTCTTTATCCGGACTCCGGTTTGAGCAAACTCAGTGGCGTTAGAACCGTATCGGAATCCTCTTTCCAATGGTATGAAGTTTGGTAGTCAATTTGCACCTAATCAAAAAGTCAAAATTTTGACCCTTTCAGGTTTGACTTTTAATTTTCTTCATTTCAGGGGTGCAAAAATCAGGTGTCTACACTATGATAGCGAAAAAGTGTCTTCATCCTTAGTGAGTATGAGTTGTAAAATCTTAATTTAAAAAAATAAACGTGGTCCTAGAGAAGGGTAGAAAACCAACGGAACACTTGATCCTTTAAAGATAGAATTTGCAACAAAAAGGACCAGGATGTGAACCACACAACTGAGTCAAGAGACCAAAGTCAGTTATCAGATTAAGGCTCTATTTGTTTCACCGAAAAATAGGGAAAAGAAAATATTTTCCCGAATTTTGAAATTTTCCAGACATTTGTTTCAGTGGAAAACGAAAACTAACGGAAACTTTTTTCCTAATTTACGGAAAATAACTTCCGCTAAAATTCAGCGGAAGTTATTTTCCGCCAGGGCAAACTCGTGATTCGACTCAATTTTTCTTCCTCAACTTCGCTCTCTTCTCCCTCCTCCTGTGGCACAACAAACATCTTCCTCCTCCTGAGGCACGACGAAGGTATCTCGTGAGCCTTGTGTTTTCTTCTGCCTTCTAAGGCACGTCGAATTCAACTCCTCATCACAGTCTGCCTGCGATCAACATTTGGGCTTTGGCGGTGACACCCATTGGATCTCCACCCCATGCTCTGTCCATCTACTCACCGGCAGTGAAGGATCCAAATGCAAGAAACTCCGGTAACCGCTGCCACGTTCTTCATGAATCCTAATGGAATACGAATTGATGAACCGACCAACCCTGAACGTACAGCAGATGGAAGTGTTCTCACAGGCCGCGGCTTCTAGTGCATCTCGGATATACATGAGGCAGGGTGCCAATACCCAGATAGATAGCCAACAACAAGATTACTTTCTTAAAACTTGGGTGGAGTTTGGAAAAGATCTTCTGAAACCGATGGTGTGGGTTGCCAGAATCTTTCTTTTGTCCAACGGTATCCTTTATAGGAGAAATTCTACAGCAGCACCATTTTTTCTTCTTTTCAGAATTCTTTCGAGCAGGTTGAGGGTAATGATCCAATAAACCTGGAACTAAGGACAATTTTGCATCATCATAGGCCATTTTAGGATTCGGTGAAAGCGAAACACCTTTAAGAAAGCCTGCAAACCGTTGGAATCTACAGAGTGAAATGTGGGAATTGGATGATTACTTCCAGTTTCGTGATATCTAGCAGAGAGAAGGGCAATGTCCTGTTCTAACGATGGTAAAGATAAATCAATAAATATACATCTATACATGAATTGGCCACAAGACCACAAGATCTGCAGAAAGTGTTTCTATCGAGAAGTGAAAAGCAGGAATCAGATCTGATTCTTTGTGTACCCATGAATTGGATCAACATTTATCATGACGAATCGAAGTAAGAACATCTAGATAATAAAGGATTAGCAACAATAGACATCATCGATTTCCTAAATTATGACAACGTAGGAGGATCCGTTGCGAGTATCGAATCGGAGTGTTTTCGAGTCACAACGCATCTTGTAGGACTGGTCACCACAGTCGGGTCCGGCGCTGAGAGGGTACGATACCGGAGTGGAACCACAGTTTCCACCCCTCTTTTTAGCCATGGCACACCCCGGGTACAATAGCAGCACCACCGTAAGTAGTACTAGGGAATGGAGGAGCTTCTTCTCCATTGTCAGAGGGAGAGGAGGAAATGCGGTGAAGGAATCTCAGAGAGTGGAGGGTTGTTTTGTAGAGTCCACAAGACATCCAAACACTTGGACAAAATAAAAATGGAAAATTTTTTCTTGGAAATTTTACTTGCAGAAAATATTTTCCACCAGAAAATATTTTCCGTTGAAACAAACAGAGCCTAAAAGCTTATTTGAGAATTAAGGTTTCTACAGGTCAACTGTCAAAATGGTGTTTTAAGTTACAAATCAGAAATCTGTGAAGGCTCTCAATAGAAACTTTCGGAGCAAATTTTAGTTACCATTGTCCAACTTTAAATCACTGAGAAGTATATACATAATAGACCAATTACCAATTATTATCTTACTTCAACAAATGAAAGAAATAAAGTTCATACAAACAAAAAAGAGAAGGATAGGGACCGGGTGCTCCAGGCTCAAACAAAAAAGAGAGTTGATTTGGAAGATGATGTAAAACTACGTCGCTTCTCCTAAATTTCGGTCTGGATGCATATCCGAAACATGCCAGAAGGTATCAGAAATAAAGGCTCTGTTTGTTTCAACAGAAAATATTTTCTGGTGGAAAATATTTTCTGCAAGTAAAATTTCCAAGAAAAAATTTCCATTTTTATTTTTTCCAAGTGTTTGGATGTCTTGTGGACTCTACAAAACAACCCTCCACTCTCTGAGATTCCTTCACAGCATTTCCTCCTATCCCTCTGACAATGGAGAAGAAGCTCCTCCATTCCCTAGTACTACTTACGGTGGTGCTGCTATTGTACCCAGGGTGTGCCATGGCTGCAAAGAGGGGTGGAAACTGTGGTTCCACTCTGGTACCGTACCCTCTCAGTTCCGGACCCAACTATGGTGACCAGTCCTACAAGATGCGTTGTGACTCGAAAACACTCCGATTCGATACTCGCAACGGATCCTCCTACGTTGTCATAATTTAGGAAATCGATGATGTCTATTGTTGCTAATCCTTTATTATCTAGATGTTCTTACTTCGATTCGTCATGATAAATGTTGATCCAATTCATGGGTACACAAAGAATCAGATCTGATTCCTGCTTTTCACTTCTCGATAGAAACACTTTCTGCAAATCTTGTGGTCTTGTGGCCAATTCATGTATAGATGTATATTTATTGATCTATCTTTACCATCGTTGGAACAGGACATTGCCCTTCTCTCTGCTAGATATCACGAAACTGGAAGTAATCATCCAATTCCCACATTTCACTCTGTAGATTCCAACGGTTTGCAGGCTTTCTTAAAGGTGTTTCGCTTTCACCGAATCCTAAAATGGCCTATGATGATGCAAAATTGTCCTTACTTCCAGGTTTATTGGATCATTACCCTCAACCTGCTCGAAAGAATTCTGAAAAGAAGAAAAAATGGCGCTGCTGTAGAATTGCTCCTATAAAGGATACCGTTGGACAAAAGAAAGATTCTGGCAACCCACACCATCGGTTTCAGAAGATCTTTTCCAAACTCCACCCAAGTTTTAAGAAAGTAATCTTGTTGTTGGCTATCTATCTGGGTATTGGCACCCTGCCGCATGTATATCCGAGATGCACCAGAAGCCGCGGCCTATGAGAACACTTCCATCTGCTGTACGTTCAGGGCTGGTCGGTTCATCAACTCGTATTCCATTAGGATTCATGAAGAACGTGGCAGCAGTTACCAGAGTTTCTTGCATTTGGATCCTTCGCTGCCGGTGAGTAGATGGACGGAGCATGGGGTGGAGATCCAGTGGGTGTCACCGCCAAAGCCCAAATGTCGATCACAGGCAGACTATGATGAGGAGTTGAATTCGACGTGCCCTAGGAGGTGGAAGAAAACACAAGGCTCACGAGATACCTCCGTCGTGCCTCAAGAGGTTGTATACACAAATTTTGCGTTTGAAATCAAACGGATCAAATATGCCAATACAAATAAATTTGTATTTTTATTAAAAATAATGTAGGGTACAGATCTCTGTGATTCCTTTGATTCTTTTCTTCACAAATCTTCGATTTGAGGGCTAAAATAGCTTGATCCCAAATCGGTTTTCGGCTTTCCAAACTTCACGAAAAGCAGATAAAATGGTAGATCTGGTGGATTCCACGTGTAGATCTGTGCTGGATTTGAGGAAAAGTCTTCGGCTTGATCTTTGGCTTTTGTGCTTGTTGAAGATCTTGGAAAACTTTGGTATTTGACGTAGATCTCTGGGCTGTAGAGCGTGTCAGTGACTGAATGTTTGAATCTTCAGATCTTGAATGCAATTTTTAGTCTTCAAGTCTTCAATTCTTCAAGGCTTGTTGGATCTTCAGAACAGCAACACTTCAATTCTTCAATGATTTAGATCTTCAGAACAGCAGAGCTTCAGTTCTTCAGAGCTTCAGTCTTCAGAGTAGTAGAAATTGGTTCTTTTCTTCTGTAGACTTCATGTGTCTTGAATGAGAAGAGAACCACCCTATTTATAGATGTTGGGAGGATAGAGCTCTCTAGATTTAAAACTCTTGAGAGAGTTATCACAAGTTGTAGATAATTCTCTATTTTTTGAATAATTATCCACATTTAAAGATAATTCATTTTTGAGAATTATCAATATAATAATCCTTCAAAGGGGCCCCACAAGCAATTTATTAGCTATTTTAGAGATTATATAATTTTATCTCTAAGTAGGGTCCACACTTTTGTGAGATTTTTCCATGTGGCATCTCAAAATTTCTCTTCTTACAGAGGTGGAAGATGTTTGTTGTGCCACAGGAGGAGGGAGAAGAGAGCGAAGTCCAGGAAGAAAATTTGAGTCGAATCACGAGTTTGCCCCGCGGAAAATAACTTCTGCTGAATTTTAGCGGAAGTTATTTTCCGCCGACTTTCCGTAAATTAGGAAAAAAATTTCCGTTAGTTTTCATTTTCCACTGAAACAAACGTCTGGAAAATTTCAAAATTCCGGAAAATATTTTCTTTTCCCTATTTTCCGATGAAACAAACAGAGCCTTAAATCTTCAAATTTAAAATTGCAAAAGTCTTTCAATCTGTCCAACATCACCTGGCTATGCTCAATCCTTTATAATCTGGTGGTAGTAGTCTTTTTCTGAGAGTATTAGGTTATATATAAAGGTATGGGATGTGGATTTGTGATTAGGTGCTTTTGTTGGTGAATTGGTCCAAGCAGATGTAGCATGATCCAAACTCTCAATCATGCTGTGCTCGTGGGAGTAGAGGAACAAGCAGACACTGGACAGTATACATTCAACATTTGAATAGATGGGATAAGCAATCTTTTGATAGCCTGATTTTTGTTTGGACACTTTTCTTTCCAAAATATTTCTCACTAAAATATACTTTATAAGTGCCATTGTTATTAGTTCCTTGGAGCTTCAACGTCATTTATTCACATAAGCCCTTGCAACATCTCATTTGCCTCATTCTACCTCTAATTTTTCTTGTTTAATGCCCTAAATAAACTCAATAGTGCGTTACTTATTGTCCCTTATGTTGCTCTTGCACTTTTTTGTATGTGTTGCTTTATAATAGTTTTTTTTTCCCACATCATTCTATTCGATGTTATAACATTCTTATCTTTTTTAACTCGCTGTATAAATGTGTTTGTTCGTTGATAGGGCATAATTGATTCAAACATAATGTAAGCTTAGTTTCTTATATTGCAAACAATTTTGTTTGTTTTGTGTTAAATCTTATATTTCAAACAATTTAGTTTCTTAGATGTGCAAGAACACCCAATTCTTGATTTGATTGAACAGGAAAGAACTGAAAAAATGTGGTGAGATCATGAGCCTAGACCCTCCCTATGTTTATGAGGATTTACTTAATATTTCAGTTTTCAATAACTTGACATACTATTCACGCTTAGAAATGTTTATACCTATTGTATATTGTGTTGCTAGATGTGTCTTTCTTTCTTTCTTTCTGTGTTAATTCACTGTAATTGTTTCTTTTGTTTACATAAGTGCTTAATGGAGCAGTGGCATTGACATAGGAGGGTGCCAAGATTGAGATCTGTCATCGAGCTGAGACTGGCGGGGATTGACAAAGGAAGAGAAGGATAGTGTCTGAACGTAGGAGAGGCAGCGGGAATATAAATACAAGTGAATATATGTATGAAAAAGAGATAAAGATGTTTTTCCTTTGGTCTGGTCAGTACCCCGGCAACATATTATTGCAAATTCAACAGCCGCAGTATGGATGAATTTGTTTGAATGGCCACCATAAACTACTTGTAGAGCTGTATCTTATCGTTTGTGGGGCCTGTTGATATTGTGAGATAAGATAAGAGGAGGTGGCTATGTTCTGTCTCATATTGAGAAACTTGGCTTCTCTCTCAGGAGCCAATCATTGTCCGATATGGATGCATCTTAAAAACACCTACATATTCTGGGAGGCTAGGAGCAATGAGAACCATCAACCAGCCGGTGTTCCTTTACCTGAAATTAAATAGACACAAGATATCTCTCAAGTTTAAGTATACCCAATATTGTTGAATATATAATTCTTTAATATGAGAAAAATTGAAAATAAGGTAAATAGAACAGAAACTAATAATCATTTGAGCAGTCAATAAGATAGAACAGAAATTAATAATCATATTCACAAACAATGGACCAGTTTTGTAGTTAGACAACTAAATGAATTCTACTTGTCTTTCAATTTTTCCTGCAAGTATGATTGAAGTTGCACAACTTTGGCAGTGTTTGAAGAGGTGCATATTACATCAATAGGCCCTTCTCCAATAATTTGTGCAATTAGTTAAAAGTAAACCAAAAAAACAGAGCAACCATTTACTCTTGTCCTCCTCTGCTTATTTCTCTTACTGTTCTGTTTATCAGATCATCTAACTTCTTGCCAAGTATTATTATTTTAGAAACAATTTTTGTGTCATTTAATAGAACTTTTACTTTAGCATTAGAATCTGCTGCTGCTTTTACTACTTATCCAAGTGGCCCATGAAAGGAAACTCAATTATGCTCGTAATAAATGCTAAGCATGTCATTTAAGATATATGTTAACAGTCCCACTCGAAAGAAACAAAGATATGAACAATGCATCATACACGTTCGTATAATCCTTGAGACTGAATCAAGAACCTCCCCCACAATACTCTCAGAGAAAAATTTACGATTGTTATTGACTACTGTTGTGTCCTATTCTAGCCTAGGACCCCACATCCATGAGCTTTCAGGAATGGTGTTTTGATAGCTATTGCTTCATTCTTTCCACTTGGTATTGAACTATTGGTTAATCTAAGGGTGTGAAAGACGCAGCTACGGATACTAAACCCTACAACCTTACCGTATGCATTATAAAAATCATATGCCGAATCAAGTGAAATGAACTCTTTCCCAACGGTATGAACAAACTGCGGGTCAACATTAGGTATAACTACCAACTCAATACTCTCTTCACTGTTCTTATTATGAGTTGACATATTCACTGACAGGTTTTCCCAATTAACCAAACTGCACCTCTTATATGCTTTCTCACTGGAAAGCATATTAGAGAACAAACACAAAAAGAAAAATAGATAAATACACAAATATTATAGCAGTCAATAAAATAAAATATTTCAAGAGTATCTAATAACTAAATAAAGGGCATGAACCAATGAATCTCCAAATAACAAATCATGCTTTCTAGCTCCTTGCTTAACTAGCTTATCAGCAATATCATTGGCTAATCTTGACAATATCAGCAATTACTCTATCAGCAATATCATTTATTTCAATAACTTCAAAATATATAATCAATAACTTTATATAAATTTATTTCATTGTGAGACTTTTTGAATATAAATCTCTTACAAAATTTTAAAAAGCGGAATTTTGCAATATCATGTGATAATACCCACATAACAATAAAACTAAAGAACACAATATTGCATATCCAAGGAATTTGAAAAACACAGTTTAGACTCTAAATCACCTAGAGGGGGGTGAATAGGTGAAACCGATTGCGGAATAAAAAATCAATCAATTAAAAACAAGTTCTTAATTAATTGGCATGCACAAGTCTGAACACATATCAATTCATCACACACAATTGCAAAATAAGTAAGAGGCAACACAAGCAATTTGGTGACGAAGGGAAAACTCTAAGAGAACTCTCAAAGAGAAAAAACCCTCCGGGCTACGAGGTGCCACCTCTGGAAATCACTATAAGAAGAAGACTTACAATAGTGGTTCAGACGACCCAACAATGACTCTGACTCACAATGTAAATATCTGAAGAACTCTTCAGATTTGCATCCTTGCAACGATTCAGAACTCTGAATATCTCCTTAGTGAAGTGCCGAACGAACTCGCTCAGCAACCGTAGGAACTCCCACGAGCAAACTCTTCAACCCGAAACTCCAAGGTAGAAAAGAAAAGAAGAAGACTGGTTTTGATGGCTCAAAGAAGAAGAGAAAAGAGGAAGAAGGTCTCTCTCTCTTGCACACGTTTTAGGGTTCTCAAAAACGTATTGGGTTTTCCTCACAATAGGCTAGACACTCCTTAAATAGGTTAGGAGAAAGAAGGGAACGAAAAGGAAACAAATCAGAAAAGATCGGATTTCTATAACAGAAGTTTGTTTACGAACGTTCGAACGCTCAGCGAACGCGGCTCGAACGTTCGATAAAACAATTCACTTTTCTTCTTCTCGTTCGAACGACCAGCGAACGTTCAGCGAACGTTACTCTCTGTTGTCTCTGTGGAACACCAACGGTCGAACGTTCAACGAACGTGAGGCGAACGCTGCTCTCGGGTTTCTCTGTGTGTCGTCACCGGTCGAACGTCCAGCGAACGCTCAGCGAACGCTGCTCTCGGGTTTCTCTGTGTGTCGTCACCGGTCGAACGTTCAGCGAACGCTCAGCTCACGCTGCTCTCGGGTTTCTCTGTATGTCGTCACCGGTCGAACGTTCGGCGAACGTACAGCGAACGTTGGTCGTAACAATTTCAATTTGACACCGATCAAGACCCCGTTTGAACCGCAATACCTCTAACCTATCCCAAATACATTGACAATATTTTTAAGACCTTTTTGACTCGGAATATAGCCAAAACAAAATAAACCTTACAAACTCCCCCTTTGGCTATTCCGTGACAAAATTAACAAAACTTATTCAATTGTTGTGAACCACCAAGCAACACATTGAACAAGAAAAAATAAAAAAATTTGACATGACCTCCCCCTAAACCTATTAACCCATTCAATTTCACCTGTTCCTGAAACATAAAAAAAATAGAAAATACCAAGTGAAAAGCAAGGGAAATAGAAATATCCAAGCACAAGTAATATAATGAGCTCACAATGATCAAATGTACTGACTTCTCATTCATTTACTTTATACTATCTACATTTGAACATTCATGGACCACCAACAAAATTTCAACACAATATACATTCATTTATGAACAACAACCAAAAATACCATCCATGAGCCATGTTCAATACACAAAATAACATCCATTCAAATTTTGCACCATTACAACTAAGACTAACTTCTCCCCCTTTTTGTCACAAGAAGACAAAGGGATCACCCCACTAACTAGATGGCCCAGCACCATCACCTACTCCACTGCCACCACCTCCACTCGAACCGGGAGCCTCAGGAGCAGGAGCAGGAGCATGAGCTTCAGCATCTTCTTCTTCCTCCACATCCTCTTGACGAAAATAATCTTCAAGGGCAGTTTCGAGCTTTCCAAACGACGTTTGCAGCGAAGATTGCTTAAGTTCAAGACGCTCAAAGCGAAGAACCATGTCCTTATGATGCCTCTGCAAGTAAGAGAGAATCTCGGAGTTTTGTGCTCTGAGGGACACTAGTTCCTCATGCAAAGAAGCAGGAGGATGTTCCTCAGCAGGATCATCTGGATTTGGAGCCTGAGTGGAAGACAGATGGGCACGACTCTGCTTAAGAGTGGATTCAGTGATAGGGTTTGAAGCCTTACACAGCTCTAAAGGGGGGAAAGCAACATTCAAGGCACGAATAAGACGGGCAATTAAGCACCCGTAAGGAAGACCATACGTCTTCTTTGAATTTAAGAAGATATCAATCATTTTGGAGCAAATAACTGAAGGCAAGTCAATGGAATGTTTCTTCTTCAAGGCATATAAAAACAAGCATTTATCAAAAGGGACAGATGACTTATGGGCTACGGGATACAAATTGTGACTTTGAATACGAAAAGTCACAATGGTTTCAGCCGTAAAATATTTCACAGATAATGCACCACCCCTAAAAACCCAATTTCCTCGTCCAAGATGAAGAAGAGTATCCACAACCTCATTTTGAAAATCAGGTGTGGGAGGAGGGTAAGGAAATTGAGGTTCTGGGACCCTAGGAAGACCAAATGTCGAAGCAATAACATCAGGGCCAAGACGAAAAGGAGTACCACGAAGAAAAGTAGAGAATTCTGAATTTTCAAAATCAATATCATGGATGTTGGAGTAGAATTCTCTAACAAGCTCTACAGACGGAAGGATAAAATCAGCAAACATGGAATCCCAACCCCGATCTTTAAAGCAATCCGTAACCTCATCCGGAAGGGTAGTAAACTTAACCTCTCGTTCTAGGATGACCGACCGATCACAGAAAAACTCTTGAAAGTTTTTACCAGCTTTCTTGTCAATAAACAAAGACTCATCATACCTAGGTTTCTTATTTGAATTTTTGGTACCCAGAGATTTCTTCCTAGGCATCTAGGAAGGAATAGACCACAGAAAAAGAAGAAGAAAAAAAAATAAAAGAAAACAACACAATAAGCACATGTTAGTATGAGGTAACATGGAATAACAAGAAATGAAACTAAATGCTAAGAACAAAAAATGCATGAGAGAAAAAAATGTTTCAAAACAAAAAAAATTCATACCGTTCGATCACCGTTCGAACGGTTGGCAAACATTTAAGACTCACGAACCCAGATTTGGGGATTTTTTGTGAAATCGTCAACTTCAACAAAAATTGACAAATAATGACTCGAAATCAACAATAAAACACAAATACAACCTTTTAAAACTGATTTTAACAAGTATAAACCACAAACCACGAAAAAAATCAAAGTTTTAACATGAAAACCCTAGAAAAACCTAGTCGAAGATGAACATGTAGATAAAAACAACAAAAAATGAACAAAAACTAAAAATCTTACCTTGGATCACGAGATGAAGGCACGAATCGAAGAGAGAAGACACAAAATCACGAAAGCCCTAAAATCGCCAAACGTTCGAACGACGAACGTTTCGAACGCTCATAAAACCCTAATGCCTTTTACGCACGTGACCTTTTTTTAAAAACCGATTTTTAAATGAACGTTCGGCGAACACGGGGCGAACGTTAAACAAGAAATTTGTTTTAAAACCAACGTTCGACACGCGTTCGCTGAACGGGAAGGAAAAAACCAACGTTTGTTCAACGTTCGATAGGCCGTTCGAACGTTCATCAACAGTTCAGAAAAAAATTTCCAGATTTCCAGATTTCAGCAAGCAAACTCATCTCTTTTCAACCAAAAATACTTCAAACATGTGTAAAAACTTGCAAGACATACCAACAACTATAAATCAAGTATAAACTCTTGAAAACTCAAATTTTGACCTATTTTGAGAACCATTTTGCTCTAAAAGTCAGATTTGATCAAATTTAACTTCAAAACTCCCAAATAATTACACAACAACTCAACCAAATTTCCAATTGTGTTTGTGTGCATGTGCAAAACCAAATACAACAAGTTTTGCCTATATGAGAGCTTGGTGAAGAGGAGTTGGCCATTTATCAAGAAATCCAATATTACCCAAGTCTCTCCAAACATTGAAAAGAGCCCTTGCATGACCTAAGCATCAAGATTTTGAAATTTTCTCCCCCTGTTTCTTACAATTCTTTTTGCACAAAGAGTAGTGTTCTTTAGAATATCTGAGTTTACAGTTTATGCCATGGTTATACTCCTTGTGATTCTCTTTCTTTTTGAACTCAATTTTGCTGGGGTTTACATTTCATCCCAGAGTTCTTTTCATATAACTTTTTCTTTTTAAACAAGAGGGAGAGATCTCTTTGTAAACACAAGATCAAATGCTAGGGTCTTTTCAACTTAAGATAGACAAGAGTAAACTCAGGATTGCCTATCCACACAACACCGAAAATAAAAAATAGGCTTCCTCAATTGTATTTGGATGTGTATGTGATATACAAACCACAAATAGAGTTTAGCAAGATGATTGTGAGATTATTAGAAACTGTTGAAATCACATTTGAGAAATCATCTTTGAAAAGTTTGAAGGTTCTCAAAATATACCCAAAAGATATATATTTTCACAACCTTATACTTATCCTATAGTTGACACATGTCAAGACAAGAATACATATAAAAACCAAACAAATACGAAAGAAAAAAAAAACAAATACAAAAACAAAATACAAAATACCAAAAACAAGTAAGCATGCTAAAGAAAAGAAAAAAATGCATGAAACACCCTAAAGCATGCTACAAAGTCCTTCTTAATGAAGAGGACCAACACCAATAGCTTTCCTAAGAAACTCAAACCTAAGAGCATCTAAAGGTTTGGTAAAGAGGTCAGCTAGTTGATTTTCAGATGAGATGTGTTCAAGAGAAATCACATGATCTTCTACCAACTCTCGAATAAAATGATGTCGTATATCAATGTGCTTGGTTCGAGAGTGCTGAACAGGGTTTTTGGAAATATTAATAGCACTTGTATTATCACAATACAAGACAATAGTTCCCTGTTCAATCCCATAATCACTCAACATTTGCTTCATCCAAAGCAATTGAGTGCAACCACTTCCAGCGGCTATATACTCCGCTTCAGCTGTGGACAAGGAAATAGAGTTTTGCTTCTTGCTCATCCATGCCACAAGATTGTTCCCAACATAGAAACAACCTCCAGTTGTGCTCTTCCTATCATCTGCATTTCCAGCCCAGTCGGCATCAGAATAACCTGCTAGAATTGCAGAAGTGTCTCTAGAAAACCATATACCATGATCAACAGTACCGTTAACATATCGTATGACACGTTTGACGGCAGATAAGTGAGATTCTCTAGGATTTGCTTGGAACCTAGCACACACACCTACACTAAAGGCTATATCAGGCCTACTAGCTGTAAGATACAGGAGACTACCTATCATGCTTCTATAAAGAGTGTTATCTACACTTTTTCCAGATAAATCAGAATCAAGTTTTAAGGTAGTACTCATGGGGGTTCTAGTGTGTTTCTTGCTGTCCAACCCAAATCTTTTCACAAGGTCTTTAGCATATTTAGATTGAGATATGAAAATCCCATCTGTAGATTGAGAAATCTGAAGACCTAGGAAGAAATTTAATTCACCAACCATACTCATCTCAAATTCTTGTTGCATAGCTTTGGCAAAATTTAAAGCAAGAGAATCAATTGGAGAACCAAAGACAATATCATCCACATAAATTTGAGCAACAGTGAAACTGCTCTTATCTTTTCTAATGAACAAGGTTCTATCAACTCCTCCTCTTGTGAACTTGTGATCTAAGAGATAAGCAGTCAGTCTCTCATACCAAGCTCTAGGAGCTTGTTTCAACCCATACAAGGCTTTCTTAAGCCTAAACACATGATGTGGGAACTTTGGATCAACAAACCCCTTGGGTTGTTCAACATATACTTCTTCATTAAGTATCCCATTCAGAAAAGCACTTTTTACATCCATTTGATGCAATTTAAAACCCAAATGGCAAGCTACAGCAAGTAAAATCCTTATAGATTCAAGTCTAGCTACAGGGGCAAAAGTTTCATCAAAATCAATACCCTCAACTTGGGTATATCCTTGAGCAACCAACCTAGCCTTATTTCTCACTACAGTGCCATGTTCATCAGACTTGTTCTTGAAAATCCATTTGGTTCCAATAACATTAAAATTTTCAGGTCTAGGAACAAGATACCACACATCATTCCTAATGAATTAATTTAATTCTTCATGCATGGCATTAATCCAGCACTCATCAGTAAGTGCTTCTTCTACCTTCTTAGGTTCAAGAGTTGAGACATAGGATGCAAATGACATCTGATTTAGGACTTTCCTACGAAGTCTCATCCCTTCATTTAAATCACCAATTAATAACTCTTTGGGATGATTTAACTTTACTCTAGAGGAAGGTTCTTTTGTAGGACCTGGAGTTGAAGAAAGACCCTCTTCAGAAGTTGAAGAAGATGACTCAGAATTTTGACTTTCAACAACCAAGTCATTTTCTCCTATTTCCAGACTAGTCTCCCCCTCAACTTGAGACTTATCAACCCCTTCATCCACAACAACATTTATGGATTCCATGACAGTATGAGTACGTAAGTTATACACACGGTAAGCCCGGCTATTCTTAGAGTAACCTAGGAAGATTCCTTCATCACTCTTGGCATCAAACTTAGCCAAATTCTCTCTATCTCTCAAAATATAGCATTTGCTTCCAAAAACACGAAAGTATTTGACAGTGGGCTTTTTACCGTGCCAAATTTCATAAGGAGTCTCATTACTCCCAGGCCTCAAATATACCCTATTTATCACATGGCAAGCCGTGTTAATGGCCTCTCCCCAGAAATACATGGCCACACCCTTGGCATGTATCATGACTCTTGCCATCTCTTGAAGAACCCTGTTTTTCCTCTCTACTACTCCATTTTGCTGTGGAGTAATAGGAGCAGAGAACTCACGATGAATTCCCTCTTCTAGACAAAAATTTTCAATGATTGAGTTCTCGAACTCTTTCCCATGGTCACTCCTCATCCTAACAACTTTAGACTCTTTTTCATTTGAGAGTCTTCGACACAACGACATAATCAACTCACTTGCTTCAGATTTTTCTCTTAATAGCTCAACCCAAGTAAATCTGGAAAAATCATCTACAATAACCAAAATGTACCTCCTACCACCAAGACTTTCAGTCCTAGAAGGACCCATAAGGTCCATATGCAACAATTCAAGAGGTTTGTGGGTTAGACACTCAGTGATCTTTTTGTGACTAGATCTAGTTTGCTTTCCCAACTGACATGGCCCACACACATTTGGTTCTACTTTGGCAAGCTTAGGAAGGTCTCGAACAAAATCATGCTTTGATAATTCATTCATGTTTTTAAAGTTCAAGTGACCAAGTCTTTGATGCCACAATTCATGCATATCAACTTTGGAAGAGTTACACACAGCATTAGAATTAGGAATCACACCATAACAATTATCCGGAGTTCTTTCTCCTTGAAGCACACACACACCATTTGCATCAAAAACAGAGCACATATGTTTAGCAAATTTAACTTCCATGTTTGAGTCACACAATTGACTTATACTAATCAAGTTAGCTTTCAAGCCATCAACAAATAGTACTTCACTCAAAATAGGCATACCAGAGATTTCAATAACACCCTTACCTATAATAGGTGCTTTGCTTCCATCACCAAAAGTAACAGTGCCACAAGAATAATCCTCAAAAGATTTAAACAAAGATTTGTCACCACACATGTGACGAGAGCAAGCACTATCAAGATACCACATAAGACTATTTCTAGCCTTCAAAGCAACATGACAAGTTAATTCACTTCTTTTAACCCAGATTTGCTTAGGCTCAGTGGTTTTCTTGGTCATTGAAGCTAATTGTTGACTTAAGAGCTTTGTCTGATTTGAAAGTTCTTTCACTTGTTTAGACAAATTCTCTTGAGGTTTTCTAGGTGAGGATCTCCTAGAGTTTTGGTTCAAATCCCAACACTTTGGTCTGATATGTCCAGAAATACCACAATAATGACAAATAGGGATAAAGTTCTGAGATTGGAAACTCTTGGTTGGAACACCCCTAGGTTTTGACCAATTAGACTTTTGACCATGATTTCTACCTTGGTTTGTCTTTCTCTTGGAAGAATTGGATCTATTCTTTCCTTTGGTATTCACAACTTGGGTCTTAGAAGATGATGGATTATCATTTGAGACTTCCTGGAATCCTAAACCCCTTTTATCAGTTCCTAATTGACTCATCCCTAGCATATTTTCCAAATTTGCTGTACCTGTAGAAAACTTCTGGAATTGAATTTTAGATTTTTCAAGCTCTTCCTTAAGAGACTTATTCTCAGATTCTAGGGATTCAATCTTCAACTTGTATTCACCTAGACGAGAAGTAGACTCTTCAAATTTTGCTTGAAGATCTTCTTTCTTGTGCTCTACCTCATTTAGCCTTTTGAGATTGGATTTTAATTGTTTCTTTGCTTTTAAGCACTCCCTAAACAATTTATCATAAGCATCTTGAAGGCTTTCCTCATCATCACCAGACTCATCATGAGAACCAATTGCATTCTCACTTGGTGGAAAGTCTTCATAGTTACTAGAGTCACCACTCCCAACAATAGAGGTGAAAGCCATGTAGTTTTGACTTTCCTCTGTTTTGGAGTCCTCACTATCCCTATCAGAAGCACTCTCATCAGAAAGAGTGGCATTCATGGCTTTCCCTTGAAGCTTCTTAAATGTGGGACACTCCGACCTAATATGACCAAAACCCTGACACTCATGACATCTGATTTGTTGAAGTTTTTGCAACCTAGAGTCCTTAGGATGTTTGGACTCCCTAGATTCAGATTTGATTCTTGTCTTTTGATCTCTACCACTAGAACTCCCCTTGGATTTATACCTCTCATTTTCACTCCTTGGTTTCCTCCTTCTAAACATTTTCCTAAAGTTCTTTACCAAAAGGGCAATATCTTCATCTCCCATGGATTCCTCACTAGAATCATTATAAGCCTTTTCTTTACTAGATTTGAGAGCTATAGACTTATTTTTCTTAGTAGGAGGCAGAGTGAGTTCATAGGTTTGAATTGATCCTATGAGATCTTCAACCCTAATACCATTAATATCCTTACTTTCTTCTATAGCAGTCACTTTGGGTCTATATTTTTCAGGAAGAGACCTAAGGATTTTTCTAACCACTCTATTAGGAGGAATTCTTTCACCAAGATTAAAACTAGAGTTCACTATATCACTTAGTTTAGCATAGAAGGAATCAAAGGATTCATCCTCTCCCATTTTTAGTTCTTCAAACCTAGTGATAAGCATTTGTAATTTTGAGTTCTTCACAAGGATAGTTCCCTCATGAGTGGTTTGGAAAATTTCCCAAATTTCTTTGCTGGTTTGACAAGTAGACACCCGTTTGAATTCATCAGCAGAGATTGCACTAAAAAGTGCATTGACACCCTTAGAGTTGTAGTTAACATCAATTAACTCTTCTCTAGTATAGCTATCTGGGTCTTTGGGTTTTGTCTCACCATCTATAATCACAGTTGGAGGATTCCATCCTCTCTCAACACTTCCCCAAACTTTTTCATCTATAGCCTTCAGATAGGCTCTCATTCTAACTTTCCAGTAGGCATAATTGCTGCCATCAAAGAAAGGTGGGGCAGTGGAGGACTTGTCCATGACTAACCGAGTCAAGGATCTGGTTACCCGCTCCGATACCAATTCAAAAACACAATTTAGACTCTAAATCACCTAGAGGGGGTGAATAGGTGAAACCGATTGCGGAATAAAAAATCAATCAATTAAAAACAAGTTCTTAATTAATTGGCATGCACAAGTTTGAACACATATCAATTCATCACACACAATTGCAAAATAAGTAAGAGGCAACACAAGCAATTTGGTGACGAAAGGAAAACTCTAAGAGAACTCTCAAAGAGAAAAAACCCTCCGGGCTACGAGGTGCCACCTCTGGAAATCACTATAAGAAGAAGACTTACAATAGTGGTTCAGACGACCCAACAATGACTCTGACTCACAATGTAAATATCTGAAGAACTCTTCAGATTTGCATCCTTGCAACGATTCAGAACTCTGAATATCTCCTTAGTGAAGTGCCGAACGAACTCGCTCAGCAACCGTAGGAACTCCCACGAGCAAACTCTTCAACCCGGAACTCCAAGGTAGAAAAGAAAAGAAGAAGACTGGTTTTGATGGCTCAAAGAAGAAGAGAAAAGAGGAAGAAGGTCTCTCTCTCTTGCACATGTTTTAGGGTTCTCAAAAACGTATTGGGTTTTCCTCACAATAGGCTAGACACTCCTTAAATAGGTTAGGAGAAAGAAGGGAACGAAAAGGAAACAAATCAGAAAAGATCGGATTTCTATAACAGAAGTTTGTTTACGAACGTTCGAACGCTCAGCGAACGCGGCTCGAACGTTCGATAAAACAATTCACTTTTCTTCTTCTCGTTCGAACGACCAGCGAACGTTCAACGAACGTTACTCTCTGTTGTCTCTGTGGAACACCAACGGTCGAACGTTCAACGAACGTGAGGCGAACGCTACTCTCGGGTTTCTCTGTGTGTCGTCACCGGTCGAACGTCCAGCGAACGCTCAGCGAACGCTGCTCTCGGGTTTCTCTGTGTGTCGTCACCGGTCGAACGTTCAGCGAACGCTCAGCTCACGCTGCTCTCGGGTTTCTCTGTATGTCGTCACCGGTCGAACGTTCGGCGAACGTACAGCGAACGTTGGTCGTAACAATTTCAATTTGACACCGATCAAGACCCCGTTTGAACCGCAATACCTCTAACCTATCCCAAATACATTGACAATATTTTTAAGACCTTTTTGACTCGGAATATAGCCAAAACAAAATAAACCTTACAGAATTGAAACATAACTTTTCTCTGCAATAACAAATTCATTATGTTTTGTGAGGTAGCCCTAGCAGGTTTCTCTAACATGGTCTGATTTTTTTGTAAAGGATTCACATTAACACACTAAATTAACCATCATTCATCGGAGAAGTAAGGCAGACCTATTCAGTACTTTGGTAGTTTAATCATTGATACAGATCTGAAGCTCACTCCAGCTAAGTTAGAGATGAGGTTTTTGTTTTGTTGCTACTATCTCCAACTGCCTCAGAAAAGAAAATTTCCATCAGTGATTTAGTGGTAGCATTTTTCTTGCTCCATTCCATGCCAGATGACAAGTCATTAAGCTTGGTTTTGACAGTTTGGTCAGGTTTCTAACATTTAGCATCTGAAGTTGCCTTATTCCTTTTAAGTTCAAATCGTGGAGAGGCATTTATAGCATTGGTTTGTTAGGAAGGGAAAGAGATTCGATTGGACCAGACAATGTCTTCGGTTTGTTTAATTCAAATCATGCTGGGGTGGATTTAACATCAGAAGTTGCCTTGCCCTGTTAATGCATCGTGGAAAAATAATTGAGGAGGATTGGATTAACAGGCTATCCTTCACTAGGTGAAGGTCATAAAGTTTGTGTAATCCTATTAGACCAAAATTCATTATTGACCTACAACTTGATGACAATACAATGGGACTACAATAATATAATCTCATTAGCAAGTATACAGTACGACTCTGTCGTGTGGCGAAAGCCCTCTTGCCTTTCAGCCCATTTGAAGAACTTCAACGCTAATCGAGGATCCTCTCTGAGCTCTATCAAAATCTTAGAAGACTTAATTGGAGCTAAAACTGACCTAAACAAATTGGCAAACCTTCTCCAAAGAAAGAGGAATCCGGAAAAAGTGAACCTGGCGAGTTAGTTCCTCTCAAAAAGGAACTAACCAGGAATTTAATTCAACACTATATCTATTGCAGAGAACCAAACAGAGAGACAAAGTGAGAGGAACTAACCAGGAAATAAGCCAAGGAGATGAGATTCTGAATGACGACCACCCAAAGGCCTGACGACCCACAGGGGAAGATGAAGCAGAGCCAGGCCTGACGACCACCCAGAGGCCTTGCCGAGATCCGACGCGACGGCGAGGTACTTCAGCTGAACCTGAGAGATCCCTAGAACCGATTTCAGAGTCGATGAGTTGGAGGAATCCGGAAAAAGAAGAAGAGCAAACCAGGAGTACCTCCGAAATGGCGACAAGCACGAATAGTGGGGAAGCTTTCCCTCTCCGAAATTTTGGAGGAATGGCGACAAGCACGAAAAGTGGGGAAGCTTTCCCTCTCCAATTTTGGAGGAAGCTTTCCCTCCTCGTTTTAGAAGAGAGAGGAGAGAAGATTGAAAACGGAGAGATTTAGAAAAAACATGGGAAAATTATGAAATAGGCTACTTTACAGCCATTATTATAAAAACATGTCACTAAAATGTCAAATTATACAAAGGGAAAATTTCGAATACACCCGTCTTTTGAAAAGTAAATACAAAAACAGCCATTGAAAAGTCTTTCTTACCAAATCATGCAACTTTTCAAAACTATTTACCAAGTGGTCCAAAAACACTGTAGCAGATTTCGCATACCCCATTTTGTCCTTCCCTCTTCGTTCGAAAAAACCCTGTCGTTCTCAAAGAATGATTAAGCGCGAAACCCTTTGGAACGTTGAAGGCTTCCCTGAACGACGGCGACCCATCATCCCGGCGTGAGTATCGACCATTGGCGCTTGCGATTGAGAAGGTTTGAAAGGCATTGTAACCCCTCTCATCTCTACCATCTCACGGATTCTCAAGCGATCGTTTGGGGCTTGCTTCTGTCGAGCGAAGAAGAAAACGGCCGTGGAGGGTTTCAATCTGGAGGTTAGTCGCAGCACATTTATTTCATGGAGGTTGTAAAGGAATCACTTCAAGGTATGAACCGATTTTCCCTAATCATAATCTTTTGTGAAATGTTTTTCTCCTAATCTATGAGTGATGGATGTATTTGGGTTTCCTACACCATGTGAAAGTGACGAAAAACATTTGGATTACATTCATTGGAATCGCCTGAAGCTCATCGTTTTATTGAACGATGTGTTCGACTAGAAGGCGATTAATCGAACAATGAACATATTTTTCATCCAATAAATCGATTACAAGTCGATTAATCGATTAATGAACTTATAGTTCAATGTTATTTGGTGTGTTTTTCGTAATGCTATGTTTAGATGTTTGTGGGTAGCATTTGGATTACATTCGTTTTAGTCTCTGAATCGATGCCTTCGAAATGGGGGTTGCTCAATAGTTCGATTAATTGAAATATGAGCAATCATCTCAATTTTCAATATGCTGTTTGTATTGCTCTTGAAATTTCAAAATTTTGAGTCCCTTGAATGGTTGAGTCAACACGCCTATTTTATCTGTATTGTTATATGACAGGTGTTTTATTTTGCTGCATTTGTCATTATATTTAATACTCTGGAAATAACATTTCTTCAAAAAAGAGAAAGACCCAAGGAAATTATGTCGTAGCATAAGAATTTGAACGCAATTTGATCAAATGAAAAATATCTCTAGGTGTAAAATTCCGATGCAAGTTATGCATTAAGAATTAAAAAAAATGCAGGAAAACAATTGTAGAGCTTAGAGTTTGACGACATTTCCAAAGATCTTGGGCATAGGGAAGATCATGAAATTGTGATGAAATTTCCTAAATTCATGGAAGCTACTACCTATGTGTTGATGAATTTTTGAGAATGTTCTGTGTTTTGGCAATATACATCATTATCAAATATGAAGGACTAGAGTTCTTCTTGAATCATTGCTTAGAAAAAAATTAGAAAAATCATTGTTTCTTCTCATTTTGTCAAACTTTTGCATTCCTCTGTTTCCTCATTGTCACCCTAGCAAAATAAGGTGTTTTATTTTGTTGCATTTGCCATTATATTTATTACTCTGGAAATAACACATTTCCAGAGTTTCATGAAATTGGGTTTACATGTTCACCGCCTTATCGAAGTTGATTAAGGTGTGCATGATATAGGTTTATATGGGTAGATAATTGATAGCCTAAGTTGTTATTTTGAGTAGTTTATATTAATCATGCATTCGTTCACCTTGTTAACATGTTGTCTGGAGTGCAGTATGGCTCAACCACCCCCGGAGAAGTCGTTGTTTTACTACTTGCATGTAGGTGGAGAGATAGTTATAGAGCAAGATAAGTCTGTATCATATCAGGGGGGTCGTTCAGATGGTTTGAATATAAGTGGTAATACACAGTATGATGAATTTGTAAGTGATGTCTGTAGTAAATTTGGGATATCTTCAGTGGGTTTGTCTATGAAGTACTCTCTTACGTACGATAAGAGTGCTTTACTTCCACTTACTGATCAAGTGGGGTTACTTAACATTATCACCCACAACGAACGTTCTGCGAATGTGTACTTATTTAACGGTGAAGGGCAATTGCAAAGCGTTCACTCTTCCAGAAGGTGATTATCACATATTTGACTTACAAAGTCGTAGTGTTTGTTATCATACTAGTGTTTTAATACTTAAACTATTTTATTTTCTAGGACGACTAATTAAGAAGTAGTGAACCGTTGGTTGAACCAATTGTGATCACATTTGTTGATCGGGGGAGTACAGTTGTTGGGAGTTGTATTGAACACAATAGGGCACCACTTGTGTCTAGCATGTGGCAATCAGAAATTATTGGTGATGGTCAGGTTTTTAGGAGTGGTGATGAATTCAAGTAAGCTGTCTACAAGCATGCCATTGACAATAGATTTCGTTATGTGTTCAAGAAAAATAGTCGAGAATATATCTCTGCCAGATGTTCTGTCGAATATTGTCCTTGGAAAGTTAACGTAAGTCGTGTGAAACATACGGACTGCATGATGGTGCACAAGTTTGTGAATACACACAAACACTGGGCACAAGATGAAGTCTCAGTAAAGCCGATTGTGCGATCGAAGTGGATAGCTGGTGTTATTGAGAAAACAGTAAGAGAGACACCGAATTACTTGCCACGACAAATTTCCAAGGACTTTCATAATGATCATGCGATGAATTTAACATACCAGCAATGTTGGAGGAGCAAGGAGAAAGTGAAGAGGAAGATGGATGGAAATGTAGAGGACTCGTACAAACTTATTCCATGGATGTGTCAACGCTTGATGGAGTCCAATCTAAGGACGGTGGCTTGGTGTACATTGAGTGATGAGGGGAAGTTTAAGCAGTTGTTCATTGCATACTCTTGTTCGTTGAGAGGGTTTGCAGTGGGATGTAGACCTTTACTTTTCATTGACGGGACCCACCTTAGCGGACCATATCAAGGAACGCTATTGTCTGCTACAGCTCTCGATGCTAATGATGGTATGTACCCGATAGCTTATGCAATTGTGACTGCTGAGAATAACGAGGATTGGCTATGGTTCCTCGAACGGGTCAAGTATGCAATTGGAGGTCGAGCCGATGTTGTGATTGTGAGTGATAGGCATCAGAGTATTATCAATGCTGTGGGTAGCACATTTGGGTTTCAAAATCATGCTCATTGCTATCGGCATGTGAAAGAAAATTTCAGCAAATTCATTAATCAATTTCATCTAGGCAGAGCGAAGAAGGTGGCTTTGGGATTATTGGATGATATAGCTTATGCTCGGCTTCCAGAGGATTTTGATATGGCGATGGATGTATTGAAATCATATCCACCTGAAATGTTTGGTTGGGTGGAGCAAAATGGTCCTCAACATTGGGCAAATTCCTTGTTTCCTAAAAAGCGTTGGGATAAGCTATATTCAAATGTAGCCAAGTCGTTTAATGCTTGGATGTTGGAGGAGAGGAAATATCCTATCTTAAGATTCATTGATACACATAGGGTTAAATTAACTAAGATGTTGGTAAGGAAGAAGAACGAGATCAGCACATGGGAGACACCTATCTGTGGTCACATTGCGAAGAAAATTGAAGAGAATATAGCACGAGGAGTGGGGTTGTTTGTAATGCAATGTGGTGAACATGAATATGAAGTCAGGGCATGTGATAGAAACATTGCTGTGGATATCTTGAGACGGGAGTGTACATGCAAGCAATGGCAAATGTCCGGCATACCTTGTGAACATGCATGTGCTGTTTTGCAGAAGAAATCACTAAATTTATATGAGTATGTGGAGTAGTGTACTCAAGAGTTGATATATGCAGAGTTGATGCATAGTGTACCAACACATGACATACCTAATGTTGTGGATATTGATGCGATATCTCTTGCTGACTCATCTGAAACACTAAGAAGCATGCTGCCCCCTAAAACAAAGCGATGACCTGGGCGGCCTCGGTAGAAGCGCATAGAGTCTCAATTCCAAAACAAGCGGCCGGTCCACTGTTCCCGTTGCAATGAGGCAGGACACAACCGAGCTACATGCAGGGCCTCAATCTAGAGGTTGGTCTTGGATGTAGTTATCATAGAGGTAGCCACTGTTATTTTGTATGATGTGAATCTAATACCGTCTAGCCAAGTTACTTGTAGTAAGTAAGCTTTGTTATTAATAACAATTCTTGTAGGTTCAAGCTGTGTGTGGATGCGTTCCAACCCTTTAAAGTAAGCAAAGCGGAAGGCAAACAAATGTTGTATCGTTGAAAACTGCGGATCAATGAATGTTGGTTTGGACACAGCAAGGAGGTTTTGTTGTAGTTAATTGATATTTGGTTGGAGGACAATGTTAATTTTTATTTATTATTACTTCCTTATCATTGTTTTATTTGACGATGTGTTATTGTAATATTAGAACCTTCCTGTGAAATGCGGTTAATTGATTACTGTGTGTGTTCTTGCACATGATTTAGCATACAGTTGTTGTATCTTTGTTAGTCATAAACGAAAATGCACCTACTCATGATCTTGGAGAAGCTTCTACCTCGGTAGCGAAGGCAAAAAGACCTCCAAATCCTTGGGTTATATTCAAGTAAGGAAACGTGATATTTGTTGCATGTGTTTGATAGACTTATCATAAACAGTTAGTGTAATAATGATTGTATTTGATGGATTTATTTTCTTGTATCCCATATAAGTCCAAGAACATTAAATATTGCGCAAGGGGTGGAGAACAGATAATCTTAAAGAAGGTATTTTTCCCGACTAGTTGCAAACAGATTTGACACGTGGTTCATGCCATTGTATAATTTCTTTGTAGGCTAATGACGGTGCCGCAGCAGTGTGGCGGGATATGGATGCAGAAGCTGTAGACACCCCAAATTACACAGCAAAAATGATCAATAATCATAAAAAATCATTATCTCCTTGAAGGCCAGCACAGGATTTGGGAAAATAAGTTTTTTCCTTGTATCTGGCAACTCAGGCCGGATACAAGTGTTTTTCTTCGTATCCGATGGAAGATGCTGGATACAAGCAGACCTCAGTGTATCCGGTATCATAGGCCGGATACATTAAGGTACTTGTGTATCCGGCCTGACATACCGGATACACTAGTTTTGCTCAAAATTAGGGTTTTCCGAGAGATTTCACATTTTACCATCATGTCCTTCATTAAATGAAGGGAAATCTCGGAAATGGCCTTAGGGTTAAGGTTGGTGGGCTATAAACATTATGTTGTGTCTACCATTCTCACCAACCCTAACCCTAACCTTTGCCTATAAATAGGAGGCTCCTCCTTAAGCAAATGGCCATTAACTCTTACCTTGAATTCTTGCCAAGAATCTCTGCCAAGAAGAGCTCCAAGAGAATAGGGAAACCGCTACGGAAGTGCTTCCAGAATCCAGGTAAGCCTCAAACCTCTTCTTTAATTTTGCTTTTACATTTCTAGATCTAGATCTCTTCTTCTACCTTTCTGTAGAATAAGGCCTTGATGTGTGTATGAAAACCCTTCCCTGGCTCAAAGTATCTCAAGACTCCCCCTAGCCGTAAAACGTGAAGGCGGGATCTAGGAGAAACGAGACTGGGGATTGATCCTAGTGCTAGAACCTACTTGAATAAGCCTTTTGCATCTATGTAAACCGTTCCATATTCAAAGTACCTCAAGATTATCTTGAAGAACCGTGTTTAATGGGGAGAGAGAACTAAGGGAAACAATAATGGAACAGAACCCTAGGTTGTTCTAGATCCTTTTTTTATTTGATTTAAATGCATGCTATGAGCCTTGTGATTCTTTGAAAACCCTTCCATATTCAAAGTACCCCAAGATTATCTTGAAGAACCGTGTTTAACGGGGAGAGAGAACTAAGGGAAACGATAATGGAACGGAACCCTAGGTTGCTTGTAGAACCTTATTTTGATGAATATGAATGCATGCTATGTTGTTATATTGTTCTTGAATGATTTCTACACTTACACATAGATAGCACATGTTTTGGCGGGATGGGCCCACATTTCGGGTTTATTGCATTTATTGTGATAAATCGGAAATAAATGGCCTCAATCAATTCTGGAATGTTTTGAAATGATTTTTTAAGGTTTTGTATTCATCTTGCACGAATTGCACATACTTTGTCACAGTTGTGAATTGTTTTTCTCCAAAAAGGGCTTAACTTGACAGCAACTGTACCCTGACTTCGGACACTCATAACTTCATCGTCCGGATGCATTTTGGAGTGATTCTAGAATCATGGGAAATGTGAGGCTGTCTAGTTTATGTCCACCAAATTTCATTAATTTCTATCAAGCGGATTTTTGACACCTCTCTGTCGAAGTTGATTGGACAGTTCAAGTTTAAATACGGAACTTGTCACTTCGATCGAGCGCCATGTGTTCGTCTTAAATCCGATTCGAGTGATTTTTGTTTCTGGGAACTCCTTTATGAGTCTATTTTCAAAGACAGTTGGTTTCATTTTTTGACTCCATTTGTGTTATTGGTAACAGATTTACTCAGAACTGCTCATCAGTACTTTTCTGGGTAAATCTGTGATCTTCGGGGCCTGTTCGGGAGACCACCCAAGGCACATCCGAATGAATTTTTGTATGAGGCTAGTTTCGTTAGAAAGATGGCCATACATACTTCATCCACACCAAATTTCATGGATTTTTATGGAGCAGATTTTTCTAGGGGATTTTCCAAACTTGCATGCTTACCACTTTTGATTTTCTCCAGTAGCAACTTTGAAGTAGCATAACTCCTAGGATTTCAACCGGAATTACTTGAAATTTTGCATGAGTCTATTATTTACCATAATCTTTCAATTGGATTTGGTTTGCTTCAATTTAAAATTGAATTTGAATGATCTCAAGACAAATGGCATTACTTTTCACCGAATTTTCTGGATTTGTCTCAACTTGGTTTAGTGCAACTTTTGCTGTGATTTCCATCTTTTTGTGATATTCCAGAAGTGATATTGACATAAAAGAGAATCTGGATTCCATTTGGATTTCTCATATGAAAATATCACACATTGGCTTAATTCTTTTCCAATGTTTTTTATGATTCTTAGCAAGCTTTCTTACTTTTTTGCATGAACAAACACTTGGCAACCACCTTGTGTGGGTGAATGGGGGTGTCTAACACCTTCCCCTGTTCATAATCTAATCCCCTTACCCATCTCTGGATTTGATTTTCAAGTAGAGTTATTTTTACTCTAGAATTTGCCTTTTAGCTATTTTTGCTTACTTTTGAATCTCTTGGTGTTCATTCTCACCTCAAAATTCTGAATGGTGGTGACTCTCCCACTTTTTACGTTGAGCCCGTGTGCTGACGGAGGGGGAATCATCTCCGGTGATTTTTCCTATGTCTCACAGAAGCGAGGCGGCCATATCATGAGCGAGCTGCCCAATGCACAGCTGAATGGAAAACATCTCGGTCTAAAGCACCGAAAAAGAAAGCTAATCAGGTATGTTGTGCCATTTTACTATGCTTCCAATTTACGATTGATCATACAACGAAGCATATATAGTTTATTGTTTTTTTTTTGGTACGTCATTAGTACACATGATATTGCAGACATGTATGTTCACTCGATGCTCTCCACTGCGATTCGTTGAGTGTTGCAACGAGTTTACGCCAGAACAGCGTTCAGTGGTAGAAGCCATTGGTTTTGGGTCCTTCCTCCATCTTCACAGTAGGTCCCTTAAGAGAGATTTATGTATTTGGCTTGTTAATCAAGTCGATGTACACAATTGTTGCCTAAAAATCAGAGAGTACTCCATTCCTATTTCTAGTTTAGATGTCAGTGCCATATTGGGGATTAGTCATGTAGGAGAGCCAGTCAGCACTTTTGGACCAGATGATAGAGTGGAGGAGGTCCGTAGTATGTTTAAGATTGAGAAGCATGGTATTCCCCTTACAGAGTTGCAGTCTAGGTTAGCTACCCCTGAGTGTGGCCCGGATTTTATAAGAGCGTTTGTTATATTCGCACTGGGTTGTCTTTTGTGCCCAAATGCGAACCTTTGTGCCAGTAGGAGTTTCTTACACACGGTGGTAGATGTACATAGCTTGCCTTCCCTAAATTGGGCAGAGTTTGTTCTTCACCGCCTTATCGAAGAAATCAAAGTAGTTCAGTTGAAGAAGAAGCAATGCATAGGTGGTTGCATTTTGTTCTTGCAGGTGAGAACTGTTAATTCGAAGTATTCACATTACTTTTGCATTTTGTATATTTTCTGAATATACAAACACATATCCATGACGATGGTTCCATTGCTTGGCTTCATCTTTTCCAGTTGTTCTATTATGAGCGTGTTCTTCATGGCCCGCCAAACCCCGATAAACGATTGCCACGTTTGTTGGTTTGGACAAAAGAGCGTTTGAAGGCACGAGAAACCGCAGAGAGGAAAGCCGGTGGATTCGGCCTCGGACGGGTTTACTTTAATTTACATTGTATATGCTGGCTCAGGTTTATGCATTATACAACAAGGTGAATTAATTGTGAGCATGTGTTTTGCAGGTCAATTTGGAGGCATTGATGTCTGACACCGGTTTTGGAAGTTCCGCATGCAGAAGCGAATTTCCATCAAAAGCGCAAGTATGGATCCACTCCCCTCTTCACAATTTTTGACTTATAACGACATTGGAATGTTGTGTTTACTTATTTTCTATTGTGTAGTCCACACCGAAACGGTTAAAAGAGGATGTTCTAGTTACCCCTGAAGATCTGAACTCTGAATTTCCTATTATTGACCCTGTAAGATATAGTTCATACCTCGTCTAACCATTAATCGGCAATTTCCATTCATTACAGTCCTATTATTGACCCTTTAATGTAACCAACTCTATCATTCTCCTATTTTCAGGATGTGGCTGGTCGGCTGGTGCACATGCGGAAAGAGTTACAGATAATGAATGATGCATATCGGACAGCCATCACTGCTGTACGAGATGCATATGGAAGCCACAATAGTATAACTGATAAAGATATAGGTGACTGTGATGTTATTACATTGGTGAAAGTCTGTAATTGATAAAAGGAGAGGCTAACATGCAAAAGTAAGAGATGTATGCATGGTTAACAATGTTTTTTGCCAGGTTGTACATTCAAAACAATTAAGCAATTGATATTATTTTTTCTCATTCTAACACTCAAATACCTGAATCAATCTGACAATGAACTCAAAATTCATAAACAACTCAAAATTCATAGACCTCTGACAAAGGGACTAAACATTTGCGATCGTTAATTACTAAATTGCTCATCAAAATACTGGTTACTCTAACATTTTGTTATGATTAACCTAAAGTCATCTTTTGCAATGCATGATGTGGTGCAACACAGCAAAAAAACCAACCGTCGATCTCATCGACAAAATCTAGATGCATCGTAAAATCAATGATTAATCGTTAGTAATAAACGATTAATCGGTTACCATCGGTTGCTATGCGCCCAGTTGTGCATCGGCAATTCTCAATTAATCGGGTGTTCATCCTGAAATTAGTCTCAGGAAAACGACACGCTGGAATTTGAATCGGAACGTGTGCGATTAATCAAAAATTCATGATTAGTCGGTCATTCGTTACGATTAATCGGTTACCATCGGTTGCTATGCGCCTAGTTGTGCATCGGCAATTCTCGATGTATCGGGCCTTAGTCCTGAAATTTGTCTTACAAAAACGACACTCTGTAATTTGAATCGGCTCTTCATCGATTAATCAAGAATTCTTGATTAGTCGGTGATTCGTTACGATTAATCACTTATCACCGGTTGCTATTCGCCCTGTCCTGCGTCGGCAGTAATTGATTTATCGATCCTTAATCCTGCAAATTATCTTAGAAAATAGACACTCTGTACCTTGAGCCGGCACTTCGCCGATGCATCAAACATTAATGGTTAGTCGAGCATCCGTTACGATTAATCGGTTAGCATGGATAGCTAATAGCCCAGTTTTTCATCGGCAAGTTTCGATTAATCGAATATTAATCCTGCAATTTTGCCTCAGAAAACGACAATCTGTAATTTGAATCGCCAATTATCGATGAATCTATATATAATGGTTAGTCGGATATGACTTACGATTAGTCGGTAATCATCGATTGGTACCCAGCATTGGCGTTTGTTGTGGACACTTCCGATTAATCGACGAATTTTATTCAAATCGAATTCTTCATCGATGATTTAAAAAGCAATTAACCGTTCGTGGGATACAATTTTAGAAATCGAAGGATACGTTTTATATTCGTGGGATACAATTTCATTATTCGGTGGATACATTTTCTATTCGTGGGATACAATTACATACTTCAGGGGATACTTATTTTTTATCGTTGCCAATTCGCGAAGTTCAGATGGTATCCCACGATTACTACACTTATATCCAAAGCGTACTTAGGGAGAAACTTTCGATTAATCGAGAGAATAAATTTCGATTAATGCCCTTCTGGGATACAATTTCATTATTCGATGGATACATTTTCTATTCGTGGGATACAATTACATACTTAAGGGGATACTTATTTTTTATCGTTGCCAATTCACGAAGTTCAAATGGTATCCCACGATTACTACACTTATATCTGATGCGTACTTGGGGAGAAACTTTCAATTAATCGAGAGAATAAATTTCGATTAATGCCCTTCTGGGATACAATTTCATTATTCGGTGGATACATTTTTTATTCGTGGATACAATTACATACTTCAGGGGATACTTATTTTTTATCGTTGCCAATTCGCGAAGTTCAGATGGTATCCCATGATTACTACACTTATATCCGGGCCGTAATTGGGGGATATCTTATTAGCATCGAGGATACAAATATTTCTTTGTAGGACACTCTTTAAGCAATCGAAGGATACTTATAGAGGTTCGTGGGAACAACCTGAAAGGGATGGTATCCTACAATTAATCAAGAAGCATATAATTACATCATCGTGGGATACATTTCCGATATGATTAATCGCAAAATTTTCGATAAATCCGAGAAGAGAGAATGACCCATGAACGTGATCGATCCTATATTGATTAATCGTAACGATGACGATTAACTACGTGGGGCAGTTTGAAATTCAATGATCGGCAACTTATCGACTAATCGTTTATTTCGAGGTTGATCGTAAGATAGTCGATTACTCATACAATTATCGTTTTGTCACTTAAACAACCGATGAATCATGGGATTTTTTCGATTAATCTAAAGTGGCGAAACCAAGCGATGCTTGGTTTCGCGCGCATATCTTCCAGGGGATCCCATCTTTCAACTGACGTGACCCTTGCGATTAACTCTTTTAAATATTTTCGATGCGCGTACCAGTCTCACCATCTTCTCATTTGTCATTCCTCATTTCTCATCCTCTCCACCGTCCCTAGGGTTTTTTGAGTCGACTTCTTCTTGGGAGATAGCGTCAATCGTGGAAGTTCTTCTTCTGGTAAGTGATGCTAAGATTTTACAACTTCTTTGCTCCATTCCATTTCCAATGAACTAACGATTCGTGTACATTATTTGTTGTTTGTTTTGTTTGTTTTTTGGGGTTTTGATCTTCTTTCGTGCGCCTCTCTCATTTGTGTTGCGCGTACTTGAATTCTTGGATGATTTTGTCTGTAATGGCCTTGTGTCTTCCATTGTTGTTCTCGTCTGTGCCTTGACGTTTTTGCTTTAAAGGCATCATGCCCAAACGAAAAACCTTAGGTCGTAAGGCTAAGAAGGCAAGGACGCCTACCCCATCTCCTTCCCCTCATGATCTCCCTCCGTCCGGGTCAGACTATGACCCAGACGATACTGAGCAGCCTGTAGCCGAGGCTACAAGTTCGCCTTCGTTGTCTCCAGAACACGCACCATTCGCTGCATTTGGGGGGCATGGGGTACGCGTCCAAAGGTCATTGGTCGTTGAGAAAGCCGTGCTCAAAGACCAAATTTCGAAATATGGTTTGGAACCACTTATTAAGAAAATAGGATGGGAGGGTATTTTGGACTAGGGTGGTGATGCAAACAGGCCGGTCGTGTGTCGTCTCTATGAGAATGCACGAGTTACAATTCTTCCCTGTGAACCAGATCCTGCATTTGCAGTTGATATAAATGGCAAAGCTGTCCTTGTCACCCCTAACCGCATCAGTGAATTGATGCACATCCCGCGTAATGAAGTGCGCACATTTGATCCCCCCCCTCCAGTCGGACCTTGAGGAGGCAACGCGTTCCCTCTACGGGAAGGACGCCGAGTGGCACAGAGCCGCCCTTACTACTGGTAGTATGATGCCAAAGTATAGGATTCTCCACCACATCTTCACATTTAATGTGTACCCGAGGCGTGGTAATAAGTATGACATGACTCCTGCCATGGTGATGCTCGTGTATTTGGTTGTTCAGGGCATTCGAATGTGTCTGCCAACGTTGATTTGCAAGCACATTTACCAATTTATCCTCTCTGCCACTAGAAGTAAAGCAACATCCAATCCTAGATCTCTTCCTTTCGCTTATCTGATGACCCAATGTAACGCCCCGAACCCGGGTCAGTCCAAACCGGCACCTGACCCGAACCCGGTTCGCTACTGTAACAACCCGAATTTAGTTCAACAACCAAATCCGAGGTGTTACTGGCCCATATCAATCACAACATCAATAACATACCAGACCAAAGAAAGTAAATCCAATCCATATATTAATCCATCAGAGTTGCGGAAACAAGTATGTGCGGAAGTGTAGATTAAAATCATCAAACAAGCATGAAGCTTGACCATCAATCAATAGTATCAAAGTCTGGTAGAATGAACTGGTTACTAACTCTCTCTCGTCTCTCTCATACATCAAATCCAATTAATGATAATAAACCAATTAAAAATGCTAGGTCTATAACATCAATCCACCTCAGATAAGATCGGGATAATAGTAATCCTCTGGAGAATACTCAGCTATCTCTCCCTGGAATTCTAAGAGATCCCCCTCTCGCGTATCAGCTGAAAAAATGGAATAACAGTAGGGTGAGATACGAATATCCCAGTAGGTAACACATGCATGATTAAACAGTTAATATACGGAAAGTAGCAGTTCATGCACGAATAAGTCACATCGATTAATCAGGCTCGTATAATCATTCGTATCATTCGTAAATACAAAACAATATACTAAACAGTTCTAGAGATGAATTCCAGCAAGTTTAATATGAAAATACCATAGTCAAATCAGTAACATAATTCATACATTGCCAGGATGTACTAAACAGTCACATCCAACCAATATCCCAAACACATGCCTCCCGCATGTACCACAATAATAACAAGTTTTATGATTTCAGGGTCATTGTAGGACTCACAAAGTTAGATAAACCTTTTGAGATGATTCTCAACCAATTGCTATACCACCGTGCGACTTAGGAGCGATGCTACTAATGATACTCAAGCCCCATGCAGCGCAGCTTAGACAAGAGCCGTAGTCACCGACTTATTGCACACGTACCCATCAAAGTTGGCATGTACCACCAGCATGCAGCACCAGAATCAATACATGGAGGTGGTTGCTTATCCACATGTACAGGGAATCACCAGCGGCTCACCGGGGTGTCCCTCCAGACATAGGACCTTCCCAGACAAACTAACTTACAAAGGAAGCGCGTCGCATATAGGAGTAACTCAACCCAAATGACATATCCCTCAGCTATCTAGCTACGACTATGGATCCACAACCAGCTATGCCCACTAGACTCCAAAACTTCCCTAAAGTGTCATATTCTATAAGGGTTGGTGCCTAGCGGCATATAATGGTTATATCTGTACATTTACTTCAATATTTGTTCATCTGAATTCAGTATTCTCTTTAGAAAGTATTCTGATTTATAATGTCATTTAGAGGTATTTAGATAGTCAAATGGTAGTTAGGCTTTTCCAAAATCACGTTTCTCATTTACCTTCAAAACTTGGCAACTATTGTCCTAAATATCTCCCTAATTTGTTTTTCTGTAAAACAGGGGTTTAGGTAGTTTATTTTGGTCTTAAAGCACCTTAATTAATCATTAAAATTGTCTAAAAATAGTTTAGAATTGAATTAGGTGCGAAATTATGAAAAATTGGAAATTCTGTTGAGAGCGCCTAGGATCGCCCTGGCGGTCCCAGGTCAGCGGTCGTGTATTTTCGAGCGCCCGCGGTCCGTCTTCTCGCGGTCTACGGCGCCCTAATTTTATTTAACCAGCGCCGAAGATCGCCGACGAGCGCCGAGCACAGTCGAGGTCGGCGGTCGTGCGAAATCGAGCAGAAATAGTTCTAAATCACGATTTTTCTCGTCTAAACTCATTCTAGTGTATTTCTAACATGCTTAGCTAACTAAATACAACATTACATATCATAGAAACATGCATTTGCGATTAACCAAGGAAAAATCCAATTTCAAAACCAAAACGGTGTCACCTACCTCGTATACGCGTTTCTCCTCTTCTCTTCTGAACAGCAAACCCCCAAACCTCTCCTCAGTTGCAAGGCAAGGCTCTGAGCAAGTTCCCTTGGTCTTCCCCCTTCCTTCTCTTTCTTCTCTTCTCGGTCGTTTCAACTCTCGTCGTTTGCGGCTGAATAATACGAGCGAGAATACGATTAGGTTATTTAATACATATATATACTCCCTGATCCCATGCATCTCCCATGCAAACTCTCCCATACACCTCGCCCAATTAAAATACGTACCTCGATATCTCAAGATCAGACGGTCAGATCTGCGTCTAATTCTGGATCTTCACTAAACTGATCACCCCCTACAAGAATAAAATATTCCCATCAATCATAACCCTCAGTAATATTATTTACTAATTTAATTTATTATTTAAGTAAAATTCGGGGTTTTACATCCAACTTGCCAAACAACATGGTCTCCAAGGTTCGGTTGACTCTACTGTCCGTTCAATCCCTCTCTCCAGGACCAACATCCAACTCATGTATTTAGATCCATTGCCTCATCAGCGTACGGACACCGGGATATCATCAAGCTCTCAACAAGAGCATGAGGCAGGTGCAGCACCAAAGGGGCCCAGCTACCATCAACATCATCCATGCCTTCTACATCATCCATACCAGATCCGCAACGTGCACACCGCGGCAGGCGTTGAGGCCCCGGTCATCTGCATGGAGAAGCGTCGACTTCACAACCACAAGCTAACGAATTTGCAGTTTTCAAGGAGGAGGTCAGACAGGAGCTTGGAGGGTTGAAGCGACTAGTGAAGCGGGTGTTGCGGGTGGTGAGCCACATTTATACCTGCCAGAGTCAACAAGAGCCATCGCTACCACCTTTGCCAGAGTCCGATGCAAATGATGATGCAGGTGCTAGTGCTAGTGCAGGTGCAGCAGCAGAGGAGGCTGTGTAGTTCATGTCAGTGAAGATGTGGGAGATGTTTTTTGGTTATCTTGACTTGTTTAATTCATAACTTGACTTTTTTAACTTTATGAACTTGACTTTTTTAACTTTGATAACTTTATGACTTTTTTTTATGTTCCCCCGCACGTAAGCAATATAATGTGGTATGTTTAAATGGGAATATTTGTGCGCTATCAAATGGATCTTTTGTTTATGTTGGTGTCTTTAATTTTAGTTGGACATTTGTCAATTTGAAATGTTTAAGATTAAGACATCGATGGATCGGAATATACATCGATTTATCAGAACATGAATCGGAATTTGCATGATTAAGGATCGCGACTCAAAAAGTACAAATTCGATTCATCGGAAACTAATCTTGATTGATCGTTGAAATATCGATCAATCGGTAAATTATCGATTTAAGAAACAAAGCGCGTCCTTCAGTCTCTTCACCATGCAGGATTAACCCTCGACTAATCGATTAACGAAGATTATCCAATTTGGCCACTGCATGTACATATTTACGATTAATCGAAATGATTAACGATTAATCAAAGTCAATTAGATGAATCGCGAAATTGCCAATACGAAATACAGAGTAACCTTTTTCCAGGGGTTTATGCAGGATTAACTACCGATTAATCGAATTGACCGTAATATTATTCGATTAATCGGAACATTAATTACAATTGAGCGCAATTACGATTAATCAATTCAAAGTCAAGCAGATGAATCGCGAAATTGCCGATACGAAATACAGAGTGACCATTTTCTGGGGTTTCTGGGGTTTATGAGTTACCGATTAATCGATTTAATTACAATTAATCGTAATATTATTAGATTAATTGGAACTTTGTGATACCCGCTAATGGTCATCTAGAGCATTTCAATCGATGAACCTACGTTAATCGGACTTGTTATCAATTGATCAATATTTGTCATGCGCTTAATCAAAATAATAACAGGTTAATCATTTTTTCAGCGATTAATACAATGCCTTCATTACTTGCTACAGCATGCTTTGAACTGTAAATGCACGTTGAACAAGACATATATAAACACCAAAACGTTCTAAGTACATGAAGTTCACATCACTCCCAAAAATGAAAAAAACCAAAACATAAAAAAGAATTTGATATTCCTATGAATAAAAAAAACTATACAACCCCAAACATCGCATCACTCCAAAAGAAGATAACACCAAAACATTGTAAAGTAGTTTATATTCCTATGAATACAAAACACTATACAACCCCAAAAATGGAAGTGTCTTCTCCAAGCATCACCCAATCTGACAATGCAACACCTTATCCTTTAACCTGTTAGTTGGATCCAACACCAAATCCGCCATCACCTTTTTCCTAAAGTACGGGATATTATCCTGCTTCATAACAAGTAATGATATTAACTTAGCATCAAACAATCATCTATAGGATAATAAATGCATATGATGTAATTAAGTTCTGGAAAAAGAAAGCATGCCTGTCCAAATTGAGGGTTTAGCACATGCCCATCCCAAAACTCCATAAACTTCAACACAAAAACACCACAATCAAACCTACATCACAAGTTCGGGGTAAACAAAACATAAACGTATTAGAACAGTGTAGAACACCAATCATCCACAAAGACATTATCTTACCCGTTCTTTTGATGAGGCACTGATGCATACTCCCTATCCCATGATGGAATCCCAAGCGGTCTTCCGTGGACAAATGTCTCAAATAAGTCCTCAAAAAATTTTGCCTGCCAAATTAAAATATCTTGCACTATAATCTAAGTCAAACAATTCCACGACAACATAGAAGGATGCTTAGCAAATTTAAATTACAAATTAACAATGGAAATGCAAACCTACAAGTTTATTGACCGCCTCCCCTTGCAAACCTTGTCTAGAACTACTATCCGAGTCCAACAATTCAAATCTTTTTCCTTTCACATTCAATACTACAAGAAACCAATGGTTCCTTTGGCATACTGGTAGAAAAATCTACATAAAATATTAACTATTAATTAGGAGGAGAAGCCCAATCTAAACATGTGATTGGAAGAACTTGCAAAAATTACTGAGAGAAGAACATTATAAGACAACATGTTTTTTATTTCCATAAAAAAACATACTTAATTTACCATTTCACATTCATGGAGGAGAAACCCAATTGTTTTCAGAGAGAAGTACTTCTTATACATCGTATCAATCTCCTCTTTGTCGTTTATGATTATATCCTATGATTTACAATAGAATTAGAAACGCATATGCATACCTTATTACACAAATTTAATGCAAGCTAAAATAGTCAAATATGCTTACAGTGACAACGGGAGAACAATAATGCTTTCTGACTCCTGATGAATATAAACCTTGTCGGTTGATAAGGCAAATAGCATATGCTGCTATTACCTATATTACATAATACATAATAGATATAACCGTTAATATGATTGTGGAATTAACTAGCTATACAACGAGATAAAACTAACATACCATGCTGCCGACCCAACATCCATCTGCCAAGCAATGCATCTCTTCCACTGTAACATGCGTTCCAATATAATCCACAACAACCAAGCTACACAATAATAAGAAATTCATGTCACAATTGAAACACTACATCGAGGGAAAACTAATTGTGTTTTCCGTCGATCTGGCACACAAATATAAGCATCTCCACACATTAACTTCATGTTCTCTCAGAAACAATATATATAAAAAATTACTTACTTTGTTGAACGCAATTCATTTACATATTCGACAACCCGCTTTTCATCAGGCTTCAACAGAGGGAATTTGTGTTGGACAACGAACGGAGAACACAAATTTTTGGGTTTCTTAATCATTCGCTTGAATTTACTTGAAGAAACAACCTTTAGTTTTGGTGACGCGATCTCATTAGCAACTTGCACTGGTGACCCTTGCTCATCAGCAACAGCTTCAACCAGTGATGGTGATCGTCTCAACTCATGGGATGAACACCAATCATGGGCTGAATCCGGCTGTTCACCATGGGTTGGTGTGTCTCCGCGTCTCTGGAGGTACAACTTCAATTCCGTGCAATGACGTTGCATCTCCTAAGCAGCAACTGCCATCCGGTCCATTTGTTCCTATAATATCTGTATCAACAATCAAGTGTTAAAATTAGATTCAAGTGTGAATATAGAATACTAGTTAACCACCTCACAACTTTGTGCTTTCTCCCACCTGAGATAGATTGCCAGGCGATCCATTCGTGCTTTTGTCATTTCCTCCACTTGCCATGTGTGTGGACAACTCCATCTTCCTTGCGGCTTACCTACATTTCATTTCATTCACAAATTTCAAAATTTTGTTTTCCTCAATTTTCAGAATAGAGCACCATCGCATTAATAATATATAAAATAGCCGTGTCGAGTTAACCATTCAAAGCACTTAAACTTTTTATAAATATTTCATAATTATGAACACACCAAATAACATTGAACAATAGGTTAATTAACCCATTAATGGAACTATTACAATCTTATTTTACAATGACCAACTTGACCATTTCATTGTTAGATAAAACCTAAATTACCTAGCCATGATATTGGTTAAATAACCCTACAATTATATTTCTCTTAAATGACATATAGTTTAATATTTCCAATTTTTAGGCTTTTGTCAGCTAAAGTGGCCTTGTTATGCCTTCTAACTCATAAATTTTAAACAAATGTATTTAATTTTTTTTTTAAACTTCGACATCATCTCTGACACCCATTAAGAGTCTTAAGAGTCAACATGCTACCCACAAACATCTTTATACTAAACACAGCATTACAAAAAACACACCAAATAACATTGAACAATAAGTTCATTAATCGATTAATCGACTTGTACTCGATTTATTGGATGAACAATGTGTTCATTGTTCGATTAATCGCCTTCTAGTCGAACACATCGATAAATAAAGCGATGAGCTTCAGGCGATTCCAATGAATGGTTTTGAGGAAAACCGATTAGGGAAAATCGTTGATAACCATACCCAAAAACGATTAGCCACAATAGGTTCATACCTTGAGGAGATTCGTCCAAAACCCCTACCAATGCAAACGTTCCACTGCTGAGTTTCGTCAAAACCCTCTACGGCCCTTTCCTTCCCCAAAAAACGCAAGCTAAACCAGGGCCATGGACATGGGGTTTCGAGATTTTACTGTATATTCCTTCAACCGAACATGCTTCGCGGTTTCGACATTCCACTCGAGACGGGGTTTCAAGAGGGGCTTCATTCAACCGGAGAAAGCTTCACCGTCGAGATGGGGTTCCCACCTTTGCTGCTCGCTCGACGCTTCAGAGAACCGGGGTTTCAATCGAACGAAGAGGGAAGATCGAACGAAGAGGGAAGGGCAAAATGGGGTATGCGAAATATGCTACAGTGTTTTCGGACCACTTGGTAAATAGTTTTGAAAAGTTGCATAATTTGGTATGAAAGACTTTTCAATGACTGTTTTCGTATTTACTTTTCAAAAGACAAACGTATTTGAAATTTTCCCTTATACAAACATGTCACTTTAGAGGAATAATTGCGATGAAGGATCACTTAGGATTTGGACAATCTTGAATGGCAAAAATACCCTGATTAAAAGAGGGTGGGGGGGGGGGGGGGGGGGGTCCCTCGTCATACCCCTGGTTAAAAGAGGGGTGGACCCCCTCTTCACCAACCTCAACATTGCATCAAGGCCCTTGGCTCGGTTTTGGTTATGGATTTGGGTTGGAAGCCTTTGGCTCGGATTCCGTCTTGACTTTGTGTTGTCGGATCGTTCGATTACTGTTGGGGATATTGAACACGCCACATCTCACTGTTGGGGATATTGAACACGCCACATCTCAGGTGAGCAACCCACCTATTTGAAATCGTTGGTTGGAATTTGTGATGAGATTTTGTAATCGGAAGCTTATTTTGCACTAAACTCATAAAAATAGTATTTAGTGCTAGGGCTGTGATCCAAACTGTAGGAATTTCCCTTCCTATTGGTTTAATATCCTTTTCGTCTTGATTTATAGCAAAATTTATCGCACAATTGGAATTTGTTTTAATGATTCTACACCTATTACAATTGCCATTATTGTTAATATTGTCTTTGATTTTCGAATGTTTTATTTGTTTTTTAATTAATTGTTTTGAATAAATGATGATAGATTTTATTGAAAATCCTATCGGTGGGAGAAAAATATACTTTCTGAACCCTAATTTCTTAGGATAAGTCACAGCTTTTGGTTTGATCAATGGTGGAATCTAAAAGCAAGTATTAACATAGCTTTGGTTTTATCGTTGCCTAGGAAATCTCTATTGTCTAACATTGCTAAAGCAAGTATTAACATAGCTTTTGTTTTATCGTTGCCTAGGAAATCTCTATTGTCTAACATTGCTTTCATGATCTAATTATAGTGTTGCTGTGTGGAAGGTAATTAGAGCAGTGAGAGCTATTTTTTTCCCATGTATTTCCTAAGCCTCCTCTGTTTTCTTGTTTTCTATGGTGAATGGGAGGTTTGATTTCATGAATTTAAGATGAGCTATTCCCTTGATGGTGCAAACCACTGGGACAGCCAGAACCAGCCATGGAGAAGCTGTGGTGACCAGAGATTCTTGATTGCTATTTTCATCGTCTGGTCTCAACTGTAAGACAGGTTTACACGTCTCTTTATGGATGTGATGATGGTACTTAGGTCCTCTTTCTTTTTTCACTACTTGATGGTTATGTAGTGTCGATATCGTGTGATTAAGAATCTCACCATAAATACCCCATTGCTCGTCCATCACCATCGTTTGAAAGAAAGGTAGATTAATGGAGATAAATGGCGTCCAGTGAGTGCAGAGTCTTTGTATTTGTCTAAAACGAGAATGAAGTGAGACAGTGCAAGCCCTACGTCTTCTCCCCTTTCGTTGCCGTGCGATGTCGTGAGAGAGGGAATGAAGCAAGCAGGGCACGAGAGAGGGAATGAAGTGAGCAAGACGCGATTACCAACTGAGCATGGCACGAGAGAGGTAATGAAGCCCTACGTTTCTTCTCCCTCGCTATATTGCCGCGGGAAAGATAGAGCATGATCTCTATCTTGATTCTTAATTTGTTTTGTTCAATGGGAAAAAGAGGATTGATTCAAATTAGTATTGCAATGGTCTAGTCGGGTAAACCCAAATGTGAACAATATATGCATGCCTATTAACAGAAACCAAAAGCAAAACTGATTTAATTGGGATTCTTAATATAAAATCAAAACCGATTAATAAAATTCTAAAAGTTCGGTTTCTCTCTGGTTCTAACAAGTGGTGGAACTTGGTTTGGTTTGGTTCAGGTGTACCTCAACCCAAGACCAAACGGTCTATGACCTCCAAAACTGAACCAATCCAAATTGAGAACCGAGCCCACCTCAATCGACCAACAAACCGAAAAATAATATAAATAGCTATAATAATTATATTCTATGTATATTTCATATATTATATATCATAAAATTTAATTATAATATTGTGATACATAAATAGCTAATACATATATATTTTATAATTGATATACATTCTTCTTAATTGGCTTGGATTATTGGTTTAAAACTTGATAAATCGAATTCCTAGTTTATTGGTTTGACTTAAACATGTATGTATGTGTATATATATATATATATATGCATGTGTGTATTGATGCAGGGGGATCTGAGATAAAGGATGTTGAGCTCTCAGATTGCACATTGATGGTACTGAGATACCATGAGTTGACAGATCAATGCAAAAGCAGGAAGTGATTGTGATATTTTCTTGATTAGAGCACGCAGTTTTGGAAGCGTTTAAGTCTTTTAGCCATAACTTTGGCTACGGTTATCGGAACCACGCATATGACCCCAATTCGGAAAGCTCTTTCGGCGTGCACGCTGTGGGCACCAGCTCTTAATAGGCATTGTTTACGCCCTCAAATTCTGCTGTTTTCCCCTCCAAATCACCAATTTTAATTATTTTTTGCTATTTTTAGTAAGTCTTGGATTATCAATTAGCAAGTGATTTTGAACCCGATTTAGGCTAGGTTTTTGGTAGAATGCTTATTTTATTATGTATTTCCTTTTAAGGGCCCGTTGCTATTTTGGTTACGGGCGAGGTTTTCCTCAATTTTTTCGAAACTAAGTTGTCAGTTATGCAATTGTTACCTCCCACGACATGTAGTATTACACATATGCACGCACCCTACTAGTACATATATAAGGATTGTTTATTTCAATTCAGTTTGATCTCCTAATTGAGACAAAACCAAAATTGAACCTTTTCCATTGCCATGTATCAGTGGAATGATATAGTGGCGAACCTTAAATGAGCACTACAAATGCCTTTTTAATTAACGATGAACCTCAAGGAGTGCCACAAATGATTTTGAAATTAACGATGAACATTAAAGAATGATGCAAATGTTTTTACAATTAATGGCGAACATTAAAGAATGCTGCAAATGCCTTTTTAATTAATGATGAACATTAAGGAATATCGCGAATATTTTTTACATTAGTGGCAAATAATAAGGGATGTCACAAATGCTCTTTAATTAACAGTGGACATTAAATAATGCTGCGAATGTTTTTTTTATTAACAGCAAACATTACAGAATGCTGCCAATTCTTTTAAATTAATGACGAACATTAAGGAATGCCGCAAATACTTTCTTAATTAGCCGCAAATAATTTTTAAATTAACGACGAACATTAAGGAATGTCGCAAATGCTTTCTTAATTAGCGACGAATATTAGATATTGTCGCAAATAATTTTTAAATTAACAAGGAACATTAAGTAATGTCGCAAATGCATTTTACATTAGCGACAAACATAACAAAATGTCACAAATGGTTTCTTTTTTAACGGCAAACATTAAAATATGTCACAAATGTTTTTTCCATTAACGACAAACATCAAAAGACGTCGCAAATATTTATTTTTTAGTGGTGAACGTCAAATTATGTCACCATATGATATATATAGTGAAAAATATTTATGTTCGCCGCAAAATTTTGTCACCAAAAAATTTATTTTTTGTAGTGAAAGGTCACCACAATATATAAATACCAACAAATCTAGCTTTATATTTAATTGGTTTTTGGCAGTTTATACTAACACTATGTTGCCCTAATTTAGACATGAATAGAGCTAGGCACAATTTGATTCATCATCATCATCATAAGTCAATTCCCATCAAAGTGGAATCGGCAACATGAATCTTGTCATTTCATCTTGCTCTATTAAATAAGAATTGATTACATGTTTAAAATAAGAATTGGATTTGCTGCGGAAAGATGGATAAAAATTGTTAATTTTGATGTGGGTATTTACCCTAAACAAAGTAACTATGGATTGGATTACCTTGTTAGATTTCAGTATCATTCACATGCTTGAATCTAGAATAAAATTAAATCAAGTTTTTTGGACTTACCTGCAGAAGACATGGCTACTTTTCTTACTTTGATTTTCTACAAAACAATAGTGGTTATGGCTAGCTCTTCCTCTCCTTACTCCTCTTTATCATAACCCGTTAGATGGGAGACGTTATCAGAATACGTTATGTTTAGTCAATTAATTATAATAGGAGAGGGGACCTAGCCTATATATGATACAATAGTCCTCACATTAAGGACTTCAATCCTAAATAGGATTCTATGGAAACTCCTGATCCAATATAGTCTCCTGTCATACATACAACTTATATCACATATCAAATACACAAAATAAGGTGCACCAAACCCAATTAAATTGATCATTCATAATATTACGTCACTAATAATATCATCACGGACTATATATTCAACATGTTTTTATAAAACCAAAAATACAATTAATGTGAGCCCACATAAAAGGAAAAATTCTAACATACCTTTCCCAAAAAAAAAAAAGGGATTGGATTGGGCCGATTGGCAGCCTTATGCTATAAATATGTCAACCAACCCAAATTCAAGCAACCCATTAATTAAAATTGGGTTGATAATTTCTCATCCCATCTAAAAGATTACATTATCATATAGGTACATTTTGGTCACCCATAAATATTCTTTTACCTCGCTCCGGGGTTCTTATCAATAATTATTTTCCAATCATTTAAGGGGACTAATTTTCTTTGACACTTTTAAGACTTTTCTTCCCTCCCTTACAGTGGATGATGTAGAAACGAAATCATTTATGGCCTTTGATGTGGCTGGTATCAACTAGCCACGTGCCACAAAGTACAAAAAAGTTGCCTAATATGCTGCTAGGTATATGTCATTATTCTCTTGTATTTGCAAGCACATGTGATGAGCAGATATCTTATGTGATGCCTCGGTAGATTTGCTCTCAATGATGTGATAAGTTATTAGGCGTATAGTAATCCCATGGATTATTTCTCATCAAACAAATGAACCATCCACTTTGACCTTCATAGCAACTCATAAGAATCATTTATGAACTTAATAAATGTTGTCTGCTATGCACTTGCTCTCTCCAGTGGCGGAACCACATTATACGTAGGGGGGCAATTGCCCCCCCTAAACTTTTGGATTTTTATGAAAAAAAAATTTTTTCTATGAAATATCTATTTTGCACCCCCCCCCCCCCCCCCCCTACTCTGAAATTTCTATTTGCCCCCCACCTCCACCTCATTGAAATTGTAATTCCAAATTAGGTTCCCAATTTCTCTCTTTTCCCGATCATCTCTTTCCCTGACCTGTTCTCTATCACGCGAAACCATCTTCTCTCCTTCTCTCCTTCTCTCTCGCCCTAATCTCTCTCTTCCATCCTATTTTCTGTCTCACAAAAGCCATTTCTCTCCATCTCTCTCGCCCTAACCTCTCTTCCAACCTGTTCCCTACCGCATACCCCTGCTAAAAGCCGTCTTCTCTCCATCTCTCTCGCCCTAATCTCTCTCTTCAAATCCCCTTTTGTGTTTCACTCACGACAGGGATGCTACATCTCCTTGGTAAGGCATGTCTTCTTAATTCTTATTCTTAGAATTTCTCTTTTTGTATTTTTATTTGATGATTTTCCGTTCTCACTTCTCTGTTGGTAGAACCCGATTGATTGGAGGAAGAGGGAGGCGTATGGTGGTGGTTAGGGGCCGAGTCACCACCCCTTCAAATCCCACCTCCTCCTGAATATTGCCGGGAAGAAGACGAACAAGAGCAAGCATTACAAAGGGCCCGGAGTTAGTTACTAACGAAGAAATTGTGGAGAAAGCGTGGGAGATTGTCAATGAGAGCTTCCTTGATACCGCTTGCCATCGATGGTCTCCTGAATTATGGCTGGTGATGTACTCATCTTGTTCAGGTCGTTATCTTTATCATTTTTGGGTCATTTGGTATTGGGTAATTGTTGAAATCGGTTAATGTATATATATTTTTAAATTCAATTTAAGTGTTATTTGAATTGAAATAAGATAGCTGATTTTCATTTTAAGTAGTTGGGTTATTGTACTGTTTGTGGATTTCTGTTTATAATCTCGTTGATCGCTTCATTTTTATGCATAAAAACATTGTAGTTTTTTTTTAAAGTTCGAATAGAGAAGTTTTCTAATAAGATTTGACACGAAAGGGTTTAACAACTTTAATTGGACTTGGAAATCCAAGTTCTGAATTCTATTGCAGCTACTAATTATAAAATCATGCTTCTCATCGTTGTGCCACTTCATCAATTCTGTTTTGATTATCCAGATGTCACTTATCGTTTTTACTTTATAATTTTATTAATTCACACAAGAATGAAGGAAATACCAATCGTAGCATATCCTTGAAATTTGAATATTCAAACCTTGATTTACCTACATGGGGTTATAAAGCCCAAAAACTAAGTTAAGAGAATTTAGAAGAATACATGAAAAACTTGTTACCATTGATTCAGGAACTTTTCATGGTTTCACTAATTAACTTGTTATTACTATGCAACAGTAACACTACTGAATGTTTGGCCTTTTCTGTTTCCAGCAAAAAAAGGAAGATATTCTAGGTAGCTCCATACAGAAAAGATCCAAAGCTCATGATATTATCCGACAGATGTTGGGGAGCTTGGGTGATCCTTATACTAGGTTTATTTCTCCCTCTGAGGTAATAATTTCCTCAATAGTTGACATATTTCATAACTGTTTGGTTTTTCCGTAAATGACTGACCCTTTACATAATCTAAATCGTGCCTAAACTCAGATTAATGTACACATCAAATCTTATATCTGGAAACTGATTTCAATATGCAGAATTTCTTCAATGGTTTTGCTCATTGTTCTTTATTCTTCTAGCTTATGTTCTAACCAAAATATTTGTTAAAAAGTAGATATACAACTGGAAAGAAGAGAAGCTGGAACCAAAATTAGTTAATGCAATATTAGAGCAGCTTCATTGCAGAATAAGCCCTATTTAATGCATGCTTCTCTTATTTGGATGACCCACTCATTTTATTTCCCACTTTGGGGCAATTGAGAAGTATGACTCCTACCCCTAAAACTTACATATTCCCTCAACTTTGTGAGAGATTCCAAGATCTTTCTTTTTTTAAATCTAGTAAGTAGTCAAATTAAAATTCCTTAGTCAAATACGTGGGTTGACATTGATCTTGTCTAGTATCACAAACCATAAAAAAACCGTATCTTCTGTTAAAGTTCATATAAGTTCTGAATAGCTCCATTTGGGTCTTTTTCTGCCATCCTTCTGTTCTATTAGATCCTTCAACTTGCTCCCTATTATAGGCTAATAGTTATTTAATGTAGTATGTAAAATTAGTTCAAGCAACAAGCATTGATTAGTCATAATAAGGAATCGCTAGTTATTGATATATTAACTAGTGTTGAAAAGTTCATATAGATAGAGCTTGTTTATGTTTTTATTTATGATGGAATAAATAGAGCTTGTTTATAGTATTTGCTAATTAAATTCATTGTATATAGGACATATTTTCTTTTATGGATAGATACTTCAAAAGAAAGTCAGGAGGTAAATCATCTCAACCCACTGAGGAGCACGGTGCTAACTCAAAAAAAGCTCATGTAAAATTTGATTTATCAACTCTTCTTGCGGATCCTGGGCTCAGACCTTCAATTTGAAGCTATGATATTAATGTTAGGGACGAAGTACAAAGGTCTTACCTTTAAAAGGTTCCTTATCAACCCCATGCTCATGACTTCCCTAGGACATTATTTGGGAAATTCAAAAGAAAGTTCAATCCTGATTGGTTCATTGAGTATTCTACTTAGCTTGAGTATAGCGTAGTCAAAGATGAAGCTTTCTTCTTGTATTGTTATCTCTTTAAACCACAATTGAAATTATTTGTTCTCAAATCATGGGCGATTCCTTTGTAAATGAAGGATTCAAAAATTGGAAGAAAAAAGAAAGAATCGATTTTCATATTGGAAAGCACAATAGTTCTCACAATCTAGCAAGGCAGAAATGTGAGAATTTGATGAATCAAGCACAAAGTATTCCTTCAATATTCATTATTAAGACCACCAAGGATAAGATGGAATATCGAGTTTTATTAACTGTTGCTATTGAATGTGTTCGATTTATTTTGCACCAAGGTCTTCCATTCCATGGTCATGATGAGTCTGAAGAATCATTGAATCAAGGAAATTATCTTGAACTCTTCCACTTCCTTGCTGATCACAATGAAAAAGTCAAGAATGTGTCATTCGCTAATGCTTCTGAGAGGTTGCAAATGTCTTCACCAAAGGTGCAAAAAGAAATTTGTCATGCTGCTGCAGCTAAGACCTTGAATGCTATTATGAGGGATGTGGGTGATTCTTATTTCTCTATTTTAATTGATAAGGCTCGTAATGTATCAACCATGGAGAAAATGGCTGTAGCTTTAAGATATGTTGACAAGTATGGACATGTTATTGAGTGTTTCATCGGTATTCAACATGTTTCCTCCACTACTATTGTTTCTCTTAAGTTTGCCTTGGAGGAATTATTTGCTAGACATCAGTTGAGCGTATCAAAATTACGTGGTCAAGGCTATGATGGAGCAAGTAATATGCAAGGTGAATTTAATGGCTTGAAGGCACTTATCCTAAGGGTCAATCCATCTACCTTTTATGTGCACTGTTTTGCTCATCAACTTCAGTTGGTTCTAGTAGCTGTTGAAAAGAACCACTTCCAAGTAAAATCACTTTTTGAATTTGTTTCAAGAATTTTGAATACCGTTGGAGCATCTTGTAAGAGGAGTGATACTCTCAAAGCCATCCAGCATAACAAAGTCCTTGAAGCACTCCAGATTGGAGAGTTAATTAGTGGAAGGGGCTTGAATCAAAATTCTAACTTGAAGAGACCAGATGACACTCGTTGGAGCTCTCATTACACCTCTTTAATTAGTCTCATGACCATTTATTCTTCTGTAATTGAAGTACTTGAGATTGTTATGGAAGATGGGGTGAATGATCCACAGTCAATTGATGCTAGTGTTTTGTTGGATATTATGTAGTCTTTTGACTTCATCTTCACCTTGCATGTCATTATAAACGTTCTTAGAGTTACTCATGAACTGTCACAAGTATAGCAAAGGGAAAATCAGGATATTGAAAATGCTATGAGGTTGGTACGGGTGTGAGACATGGTTTCGTCATCTCGGATGACTTCCGATTATCGTCACGCGGGGATAAAAAAATATAGAGTCGCCACCATCCATTTTAAGGTGTGAATGGACACCAAAAGGTTCATATATGTCAAATAGAGCCAAAGTAGCTCTGATATAAGGAAAATCCAGAGATTGGATAAGAGGAATTATTTATGAGCGGGGGAAGGTGTTAGGCACCCCTACTCATCCGTCTAAGACAGTTACCATATGCTTGCTCATGCTAAGAATTATTTTTCTAACAAAATGGGCAAAAGGATGCTTACAACAAGCACCATGTATGTGATCATTCCACATGAGAAGTCTAATGAACTTAGGCTCTCTTTGTGGATTCATCACTTCTAAAACCTCATGAGTGAAGGAAAATCAAAGTAAAATTGAAGAAAATCAAGCCAAGGCAAATCTGGAGAAATTGGGTCAAAAGAGCTTGAAAACTTTGATAAACCATAACTCATTCAATTTAAATCCAAATCAAATGAAACCAAAGCCATTTGAAAACTGATACATATTAGAATATACAGTAGAAAATTCAGCTCAATCCGATTCAAAACAAAAGAGAAATCCACATATGAAATTTGCTGTTATAACTCAGAAAAAGCGTTAAGTAGGCATTTTCAAAGCTCTATTCGTGGAGTTTGGCTCAATAAAAATCCATGAAAATTGGTATGGAGGAAGCATGTAGTGCCATCTTTCCAAAGAAAAAGACCTCACACCAATCTCTATCCGGATGTGACTTGTGTGCTCTCTTGAACAGGCCTAAAAGACCACAGATGAGCTCTGGACCATGCCAGCGAGCACCTCTGAGTCAACTGAGCACCCAAGACACAAAACAGATTGAAATCTGCTAAAACCAGTTGGAAATGAAAATAGACTTCTCAAAGAAAACTCAGAAACTGGAATCACGGGAAACGGATTAAAACTGAGCAAATAGTGCACCATCAAAGCGGCAAGTTCAGCAATCTGGGCTGAACTGTCTTACAAACTTTGAAGAGATGGTGTCAAAAATTGGCTACATGGAAGTGGACGAAAATTTCCAGATATTAAGTAGACACATCCATCTATCACATGTCTTTGGAATCACTCAAAAATTCATCCGGAGGATGAAGTTATGAGTCTTCCAAGACAGGCCACAGATCTGTCCTGTTTTGAGGTTTTTTGAAGAGGAAACATGGAAACCAGTGCATGTGGATTCGACCAAAACCTCAAAATCAACAAGAAATCCTCTCATGAAGTTCTAAAACTCATTCTAAGGCCTAGGACCTCAGATTTTCCATATTGAACATGGAAAGCCCAAGATCTAGCCCATTTGATGAAAATAGTGAAAAGTGATTGTGAAGGTGTGGAAAATCTCATTTCTATGAGAAGGTTGGAATCCATGGCTATTGAGAGCATGGATTCACATCTTCTCCAAATATAAAATAAAATCAGAGAAGCATTCAAGGGTTCAAAATAACCATATAGCATGCTTTTCATCATTTGAGGGTTCTAAACCTAGAGGATCCATTCCACCTTCCTTTTCCCCAGGCTCTCTCTTCACGTTTTACGGCTAGAGAGGATTCCCAGGTACTTTAGAAGGGGTTTGGGGTTGCAAAAATGCACAAAGGCCTTACACTACAGAAAGGTAGAAGATGAGAGATTTGCTAGAATGTAAAAGGGAAGACTGGAAATGAAAGAGAGCTTTACCTTGGTAGCTTGAGCCTTCAGTAGACAATCCAGCAGAGCTTCTCCTTCTTCTTGCAGAGCTTCTAAGCTTCAAATTGTCAGCCATTTGCAAGAGGAGGACCCCTCTATTTATAGGCCAAGTCAAGGGTAGAAGAGTCCCAAGGGTAGGCCAAAAAGGCCTTCTAGATTATTCCAATTCTCTTCCAAGGCTTGAATTGGAGTAATTCAGCAAGTTTCGGAGGGTGAAATAGGGAGTTCAAGTCCCTAAGAGAGAGGTAATATGCGTAAATAAGGCTCAGAGATCGAGCCATTTCGCAAATCCCCGAAACAGCCAAAACCGTATACTCAGTGCGGTTTCTGCACAACCGCCACTCAAAGTGCGGTTTATGTACAAATTTGACCAAACCGCATATACAGGGCGGTTCAATTCAGTTATGCTTTAATTGATTGCTGTCCACGCGGCTTAACGGCCGAAGCTTCGCGAAGCCACGTGGCCGCCAGCGCAACAAGCCTTGATGTGAACCGTGCTGTGTGTGCGGTTGCAACCGCACATACAGAACGGTTGAGACCAAGATTATAAAAACCGCATACTCAGTACGGTTGGCACCAATTTTGATTGTTTTTGAAAGTTTGACATATGTCAAGGCTCAAATAAGACATTTAAAGCCCATCTTAGTTAATCTCTTATATTGGGGTGCAATTTGGGGTGTCTACAACTGCCCCCTCTTCGCTGGAATTGGAATCAATTGACGGCGGAGAGCAAAAGACCCGCAAATTGCACCTCTCAGGATCATGTCCATTCGATTATGAGCTGCAAGAACTCCAATATGGTTTTTGAAAAAAGAATTTGTTTAAAGGATTTGATGAAAAGTCCCTAACCTTAAGGGTCAAATCCTCTCCTCGCCTCTCACAGAGCACTCGTGGCTATGAAGTGAGATTTGAGCAAATTTTAAAAGCAAAAGTTGATAGGATGGTGTTTCTTGCAATTCACAACTGCCCTGGACATAGATCATTTGAGAGAGATTGAAAAAAGTTTTGAAAATTCATTTTTGGGTGCAACCGTACTGAACATGCGGTTTTTAGCATTTTCAATTTCAACCGTGCTGTATGTGCGGTTTTCAACAATATTAATACCAACCGCTCTGTGTGTGCGGTTTTCTAGGTTTCATATAACCGAGGCCGCGACCGCGGCTGGCTTCATTTCGCTTGCGAAAACCCTTGAACCCCCGAACTCGTCTTTTCCCTCTGGCGACCGTGCCTTCTCTCCGGCTTTCATCTCTTCTTTCTCCGGTGAGATCACTCTTCCTCCGACGAGCTCATCCTTTCCGGCGACATCTTCTTTTTCCGGTGGTTCTTCACTCTCTTCAGGTGGACCAACCTTTTTTGAGCGATTGATAATCCCGGCGGCGACTGTAGCCTCCGGCGAGCACTTCCTACTGCCCTCCGGTCTGCACCTATTGCGCCTGCTCCCTACGACTGCCACTCCAGTCGACCGTCCTCTACATTCCTGGTGAGGTCGAGCTCTTATTTCCTTGCCAGATTTATCTCTCGGCTGATACAGGTAAGTGGCCGCATCCTTGATCCTACTTGCAAACAATTAGTTTCGAAAGTCTTGTGCCTTGATTCCACGATTGCCTGAGCCATGTTCGAATTTGATTCTTGCTATTGATTTACTGCATTAGTTATCCTGTTGTCAATGGGATAAAATCCCCAATTTTTCATATGCCCATTGCTTGTATTGACCTGAACCATGTAGTGCTTGGATTTTTAACATGATTTTGGTTTCCTGCTCACATCCTGATTATTTTTATTTAACTTTTGCCTGTGGACATGTATTTAAGCGTCCACATATGGACCGATGTCCGGATTAGCACTAGATTTCCTTTGTTATTGTGCCTTGATTTGCCACATTTGACTTGGTTGGTTCTCTTTGATCATGTTAGCACCCTGTTTTGATCCTAATGCATTTGCTTTAAGCTTTTGCTTCGATTGCAGTGTGACCTCTTTGTTCTGATCCCTTGAGTATTTGGTGTGTTCAGTCATAACATGCTTCTGAATACTAGCTATTTTATGCACCTGTTCTGACTTATTGCCAAGGTTTTATTGGTTCTGCTCTGTCAATATTTAATTTGATCTGGACACTCGGATGAACAGTATTGAACCTAGTTTGACACCTCCAGTTAGCTAGGGTCCTGTCTTGACTGTCCTTCCTACTGTCTTTCCTCTGTAAACCTGAAAAGTAAAACACATTTACAGTTTAGGGCTTTAAACAATTTGTAAACTTCTCAGAATCCTAAAATTGGAAATGAATTGAAAATTCTGAATAGCCTGCTTTGAAAAACCCCTTTCTTTCTTTTTTCTTTTTTTTTTTTTTGTTTATATAAGAAAGATATATAGGAGAGATTTTTTCCTTATATATAGTTCTTATATATAACAGAAATAATAAAGAAGTTAGTAAAGAATCAAATCCTGATTTGGCGGGGCACTTTTTGAAGTGCTTCTTCTGATCTCCATTTCTTTCCCTGTAAACAAAACAAACTTGATTAATCCATGGCCATACTGAAGAAATCATGAATAAAATCTACTGGCTTTAAGTGTTAAAAAAAATAATGAATTTCTCCCTGCACTCTGATCCTGTAGATGGCCCGTACACGTCGCGCTTCTCGGGGTCCTGCAGATGAGCCTTCGTCTTCGAGGGTTCGCAGGGACCCGGCCGATGTGGCCTCTTCTTCTAGGGCCGAGCCGGACCCTGAGCCTTCTTCTCCTAGTGGTCTGGAGCTTTCTGATTCAGACTCTGGAGCGTCTGGGGATTCGCTAGAGTCGATCCCAGAGGTATTCCCTTTCCTTTTTTAAAATCCGGCCTTTCTTTCATCACCTTCAACTTAAACCCTTTTTTATTTGCCTTTCTAGCCTACTGGTGAGGTCCGTGAGCGTAGGGGAGGCCGTCGTAGAGGTAGGGCAGGAGCCCGGGCGACTCGTGTCGCCATTCCTGCAGAGATAGCAGATCAGATCCGGGACACCTCTCTTCTTCACAGTTTGACGACGCATCCTTCGGCAGGCGTCAGGGCAGACATCCCTCTTAGATATCCTTCTTCTCATTTCCGAGGGAGCTGGGCCCTTTTTGCTGATGTTGTAGGGGCCTGCTCGACTTCTCTGCGCCGAGAGATGGGCCGTTTTGGATTTGGCCCCTTCATTACCATCACCGGCATTCGTCAGGATCGGCACTTGATCTTGGCTTTGTTGGAGCGCTTTTTCCCGGAGACCCTGAGCTTCCATCTGCCTGATGTGGAGATAGGCATTCGACCCTCCGACTTCACTCTTATTACTGGGATCAGGATGACTGGAGATGTCATTACTGAGATGGATCGGCCGGCGGACTTGGAGATTGCCGAGCTATTGGGATATGACGAGATGCCAGTGGAGGCGTGGGACCGGAGCAGGATCACTCGTATTTCCCGGACATGATTGAGGGAGGCATTTATAGAGAGGGGATTCAGCACCCTAGCAGCGGAGCATCCCAGTTTCCCGATAGCTTTCCGGTTTCTTTTTCTTCTGATGATGGGATCCTGCTTCTGCTTGGAGGATACTACTTCAGTTAGCCCTCATTTCCTGAGTCTTCTCCGTGATCTGCACCGAGCGAGGGACTATGCTTGGGGCCAGCTGGTTTATGGCACCTTGCTAGCCGGGCTACGGCGGGTAGTTTCTGGCCTATTCTCTCCCAGAGGGACCGGAGTGGGTTGCAGATTTTTCTGGCCCTTTCTGCAGGTATAAATTCTTTTCTTCTTCCTTTCCTTTCTTTTCTTTTTTTTTCTCTTTTTTTTTTCTTCTTTTCTTTGCTTAACCTCTTTTTTTTTTCTTCTTTTTTTTTCTTTTTCAGTTCTTTGCTCGGGTCTATGTGGCCCACTTTCGCCCTACCTCCACCTTGCCTGAGGGGACGTTTCCCTTGGCCCGTCGGTGGAATCAGATTAGGCGTGACTCAAAAAAGAGTCGCCCTAGGTCGGCCAGGGCTCACCTGGATAGGACCTTCAGGAGAGAGGTAAGCACTTTCTCCATCTCTCTTTTCTCATTTCCTTTTCTCCTTTTTATCAGATTCTGATATTCTTCTTTGTTTACCCTCAGCTATCTGTTCCCCGTCTCGACGGCCTGCATGACGAGTTGGCTTTTCAGCCTTTTGTGGACGACGCTTTCGCCCTGGATCAGCGACGCCAGAGGTTCCCCTTCTTTATTGGGCAGTTGGGCAGTATATGGTACCTCGGGGAGCGCTTCTTCTTCCAGCATACTGGTGAGCCCCGGATCCCAGCGGCTCCTCCAGCTACAGCCCCTTTCATCCCTCCTAGTCCATTCGACCCTGCCCACTTCGGCGAGTGGGAGGCAGGAGATGGCCTTTTAGTCAATGGTGACTATGATGCCTAGTTCGGGCAGGTTTCAGTGGGTTGTCTGATGCAGCCCATGCCCGTTCGAGGTGGAGTTACTGAGATAGGAGGGGTAGTGATCCGCCTCTATGATACCACGGTATGAACCTCCTTTTCTTGTAAATTCTTCTAGTCTTCCTTCTTATTTACTGATATCTTTTCTCTTCTTATCTTATTTCAGGAGGCACAGCTAGAGGAGGTCCGGGCTAGATATGCGGATCTGGAGCGCCAGCTGGCTGAGAGGGATGCCGCTATTGCTGAGAGCGACGTCATCATCACTGGGCAGGCCGCTCTCATTGCCGACTTGCGGGCCCAGTTGGCCAGTGCTCAGGGCCAAGCGGGGCCTTAAGGAGCTCAGGTCTGTCTTCTTTAGTTTCTGTATTTTTTTCTTTATGTTTCCTGCTTCTGATCAGTCTGTCTTTGCCTTTCAGGAGGATGTGGCGGCTTCTCCGTCCAGCTCTCGCACTCTATCATTTTCCTTAGGAGCCACAGAGATCCCAGAGAGAGAGAGTGAGGTGGTGGCCGAGGCTACCTCTGCTGCAGCAGTTCCTGAGCCAGCTGAGATACCAGAGGCCGTGCCTGTATATGAGACCGCTCCTGCATCTGAGACCGCTCCTGCATCTGAGCCAGAGACTGCTCCTGAGACAGCGGAGGATGACTTGGAGGTTCCCGAGACGGTCGAGCCTGCGAGAGAGGAGGATGTTCCCGGCGTAGCTGAGCTAGCAGATCCATCTCCTCCTGCTGAGGACTCTCGGGTTCTGGAGCTGGTCCCTTTGGCGACGGACACTTCAGTCTCCTGCTTCATGGACCTGAGCCGGGAGGATCCAGTTCCAATTTCAGCCCCTTCTACCGATTCGGTGCCTTCTGCAGACCCAGAGCCTCTTGCTGGTCCATCCTTGCTTGGCGAGCCTTCTTCTCCCGCTGGCCAGCGCTTCTCAGATCACTTTTTCATCCGGCAGCGACGGCGAGGTAGAGGCGATAGGGATTGACCTGTTAGAGATAGGTCTAGATTAGGATTTATTTGACATTTGTATATAAACATGATGTATCCATTGGCAGTTTATATGAAAAGAGAAGATTTTTGGTTTTGTTTCTTTTTTGTAGATTTTTTTGTTTATTTTTGTATGTTTGTCATGTTACAATTGTTATACAGGTAACAGGTTTTCTGGGGAACATGACTTATTAAAAGAAAGGAGAAAAAACCTTTTTTTGTGCAAAAACCGTACATTCAGGGCGGTTATACAAGAACCGTACTTATTCCGCGGTTTTTAAACCTTGCGGGAATGCAACCGCATATTAAGAGCGGTTCAGGCATAACCGTTCTGTGTATACGGTTTTTGCCCTTAGGTTATTTTAAAACCGCGAATTGCGGGCAAGACGTCATTTTGACGTATTGCTTAGGTCAGAAATCCCCTGTTTCGGCGATTTTCTCTCTCCTAGCTGCATTTAATCCACATTTGCCCATTAATGGCTTCTGGTTCAGCTTCTGTGCCTTCTTCATCTTCTGTACCTGAAATATCAGCACCTAGACCAAAATTTAGGTCCAAACCTCCTAATTTGACTAGGTATGCCATTGTAGATACATTCTATGAGAGGTGGGTCTCCTCAATGACCCCTCAAGATGAGATGGATTGGGCCTCTGCTAATCTAGGCCACCTCCTCTCAATCCCAAAGGTTCCTCTAAAATGGGAAATCATAGAGGCACTAATTGGGCACTGGGAGCCTCAATTGAACCTCTTCAGGTTTGGGGAAAAAGAGATGACCCCTACAGTCGAGGAGGTTGAAACCATCCTCAACCTTAGCTTCTCCAAGAAAGTAGTCAACCCACCTCTCAAACCGAGCTTCAAAAAGGAAGCCTCCACCTTTTTAGGGATTAACAAGAAAGAGTTAGGGGAAGCCGACGCCTTATTGACCCTATCCAAGTCATTTTTGACTGAGAAGCTGCTAAATAGCTCCAACCAGTCGGCTCGGTTCAATGCTTTGACCTTGATAGTGGTCAATCAACTTTTATTCCCCCGAGGTGATAGCGAGGTCGATTTATCCCTCATTTCAGTCATTTGCCAAGTTAGGGAGCTTGAAAGGCTTGCCCCTATGATCCTGGCTGAAATATACCAGGCCCTGACTGACTGCTATCACCGGAAGCAGAAAAGTTTCCTTGCCTGCGCCCCTATACTTCAGGTAAAAATCTGAACCTATTTCTTGAATTATAACTTTTATTGCAAAATTGAGATTTTCTAAGATAGAAATGCTTCCCTTTTATTTGCAGCTCTGGCTACTTGACCACCTGAGTCAAGTTGAAGAGATCACCCGCCGCTTCTTCCCTCGGCTAAATATTCCTGTTTTGATGAGCAACAGGGGGTGTCCCAATATCCATGGTGGCAAACAGGGATGGTTTGCTTTTTTGGGGACTCTTCAGGACGACCAGGTGAGATGGCCTGGTTCTTATCAACCTTCTGTCGAAACAGTGATCAGCTTCTCCGATCAGAATTTCGCTGTGCTCATGGGCTTGAGGTCTGCCTTGCTCTATTTGCCTTTGAGAGTCATCCGGCAGTTTGGAGAGGAGTCTCAAGGGATTTTGGTACCTCATGGATATGAAGGACTCATTGGTCCCCTCACACCAGCCACCATGGGCCTATGCTTCCGGTTATTGAAGGAATGGTCGCAGGCCTGCTTCTTGGGAGGTCCTGTCTTCTCCAAATTGCATGAGAAGGACTATATCTTCTGGATTAGAGAGCATGTGCAGAGCTGTGCTTCCATACCGGTGGATCCTCCTGCTATCCCGTGTCCTACTTATGAGGACCTCTTGGAGACCGAGCGGGCCTCTCATAGGCGGCTTCAGCTCATATGGGTGGAGGAGGCCCGAACCTTGAGATTGGAGAAGGAAGATCTGGAGCGGCGATTATCTGAGCAGATACAGGCCCGTCGCTTTGAGGTGAGAGCTGCATGGCGTCGGCATGACGAGACCATGGCCAGGCTCAGAGATATGAGGACCAGGCAGACCCTCTCAGATGACGTCATCTCATTCCTCAGTGACCCAGATGCAGAGGGGGCTGAAAGGCTTGTGGCGGTTCAGGCGGCCAGGATCAGAGAGCTTGAGGAGAGGCTAGGGGATAGAGATTAGCCCCTTTCATTGTATTTTTTCCCTTTTTTACACTTCTGTACAAAGAGAAACTCCACTAGTGGAAAGATAGAGAATACAAAATAGGTTTTTATACTATTGGCCTCAGAACTCTCATATGCTTGTAAAAACTGACAGTTTTAATGAAAAGTCACTGATTTCTCATCATTGGCCAAAATATAATTTTCATTTTTGTGTGTTTTTATTGTAAATTGGTCCATAATGCTTTAATCCCATATAGTTGGATGAATTGAAGTAAGTTGGGCAAAAAGGGTATTTCAGTTAATGAGGAGGAAGCCAATCCGTCCCCCTTGGAACCCTTAGACTCATCCCCAAGTTTCTTTCCCACTTCCAGGGGGCCTGCCCCAGCCTACTGGTTCAGTCCTGTGCAGAAAATCTGCTCAATTCAATTCTGCTGCATAAAACCGCGCATTCAGAATGGTTTAGCCAAAACCGTCTTCAATATGCGGTTGCATAGCCCTTCTGCCAAAACCGTAGAAAAAGGGCGGTTTAGTTCAAACTGTATCCCAAGTGCGGTTGGTGACCTTTTCCTTGTTTCTTTCTTTTCTTTTATTCTTTTTTTTTTCTTTCGCCTTCTTTCTGCCAATATTGCCCCTAGTGCCTGTTACGGTTTTCACTAGGACCGGCTTATTTATTCCGTCATTGCCCTTTCGACATCTCGAGCTTGAAGGAATACACCCAGATCACCGAGGACTTGACCAATAGGACGAAATGAAGGCTGGGTTGAGTTTATGAAAGAAGGTTATTATAGGCTCAAAATTTTAACATCTTGAAAATGGGACAACTGGGCTTACAGTCATAATGGATGCGACCCCCCATTCCCAATATTGGCCTTTTTTCCTTTGGCCTTTCTTTGCTATTTCCCTTTTTGTTTTTCTATTAACCCTGCCCCAGTCGCGACTGTAAGCTCCAGTTTGGGTTCTTTAAAACACGAACAGGCTCAACTTGGTTTAATCTAGGGATATTAAAATTTGTGAGGGATGAAGAAAAAATGGCCTCGGATCATTTCTTTGTGATATTCCTTCAAGGGAAATATTGTTTGACCGCATCGGAGTTGATTGGCTCAGGAAAATCTGTCCCATCCATCTCTGTCAAGATAAGAGCGCCTCCTGACAAGACCTTCTTCACTACATAAGGTCCCTCCCAATTTGGCTTAAACTTTCCGCGAGGGTCTTCTAGAAATGGCAATATCTTCTTTAAGACTAAATTACCCACTTGGAAAGCTCTGGGCCTCACTTTCTTGTTGTATGCTCTGGCCATTCTCTTCTGATACAGTTGACCGTGGCAAAGCGCCTTAAACCGCTTTTCTTCTATCAAATTGAGTTGCTCATATCTAGACTGAACCCATTCAGCCTCTTCAAGCTCTGTTTCCATAAGCACTCTTAATGAAGGGATTTCTACCTCAACAGGTAAGACTGCCTCTGTTCCATAAACCAAGGAATACGGCGTTGCCCCAGTAGAAGTTCGGATCAAGGTTCTGTAAGCATGGAGAGCAAATGGTAACATCTCGTGCCAATCTCTATAGCTTACCACCATCTTCTGGATTATTTTCTTTATGTTCTTATTTGCCGCTTCTACTGCTCCATTCATCTTTGGCCTGTAAGGGGCTGACTTGTGATGAGTTATCTGGAACTGCTCACACATCTTCTTCATATCCTTGTTCTTAATATTTGAAGCATTGTCTGAAACTATGGCTTTTGGCAACCCATAGCGACAAATTATGTTGTGCTTTAGAAACTTAAGAACATGGTTTCCTGTGATATTTGCATACGAAGCAGCTTCAACCCATTTTGTGAAATAATCAATTGCCACTAAAATGAACCGGTGTCCATTTGACGCTTTAGGAGAAATCATCCCGATTACATCAATACCCCACATAGAGAAAGGCCATGGAGAGGTCATGCTGTGCAGCTCACTGGGTGGTGCATGCTTATTGTCAGCGTATACTTGGCAAAAATGGCATCTCTTAACATGTAGGCAACAATCGTGCTCCATTGTAGACCAATAATATCCCAATCGCAATATTTTCCTTGCGAGCATGTGTCCATTCATGTGCGGCCCACAGACTCCCCCGTGCACTGTTTCAATCAACCTTTCTGCTTCAACCTTGGTGATGCATCTGAGTAGAACATTATTGTAAGATCTCTTATATAACTGCCCACCACTTAGAAGGAACTGTCCTGCTAACTTCTGTATTGTTCTTTTTTCAGTGGGACTAGCGTTTTCTGGAAAATTTCGATTATCCAAGAAATTCTTGATATCTTGGAACCATGGTATTTCTGTTTCTTGTGCTCCTTCCAAAACAAGACAGTAAGCTGGCTCGTCTCTGACTTCAATTTCAAGTGGTTGTATGTCTACCCCTTCTGGAATACTAACCATTGAGGCCAATGTCGCCAAGGCATCCGCGAACTGATTCTTAGCCCTTGGCATATAGCTAAAAGAAATTCGAGTAAATTTGGTACTTATTTCTTCCAAATATTGGTGATATGGGATCAATTTATGATCTTTGGTTTTCCATTCCCCAGTTGTTTGGAAGATGATAAGACTCGAATCTCCATATACGTCAAGTTCTTGAACATCATGGTCTAGAGCAGCTTGTAATCTGATTATACATGCCTCATACTCTGCTATGTTGTTCGTGCACTGAAACCTCAATTTCACTGCGATTGGGATATGTGAACCATCTGGTTTTACTAATACAGCGCCTATCCCATTTCCATTCATATTTGCGGCCCCATCAAAGAACATCTGCCAAGAATCTTCACTTTCTTCCTCTTCAGCAAATAAGATAGCCTCATCAGGGAAATTCGTTTTAAGAGGTTGATAATCTGGAAATGGATGCTCAGCTAGATGATCAGCAATTGCCTGACCTTTAATTGCTTTCTGAGTGACATATGTCAGGTCGAATTCTGAAAGCAAAAGCTGCCACTTTGCTGTTCTACCAGTTAAAGCCGGCTTTTCGAACAGATATTTCAACGGATCCATCCTGGAAATCAACAAAGTTGAATAGCTTAAGAAATAGTGCCTAAGCCTCTGAGTTGCCCAGACCAAAGCACAACAAGTCTTTTCCAAAGGCGAATATCTCGTCTCATAATCTGTGAACTTCTTGCTCAAATAGTAGATAGCCTTTTCTTTTCTGCCTGTTTCATCATGCTGCCCCAATACACATCCCATTGATGTTTCTAAAACTAATAGATACAGAATCAATGGTTTTCCTGGAGTTGGCGGTACTAGAACAGGAGGATTTGACAGATAATCCTTTATTTTGTCGAATGCTTGTTGGCAATCCTCATTCCATATAGTTGGGTTATTCTTCCTTAGAAGCTTAAAGATCGGCTCGCAAATAGCAGTGAGTTGTGCTATGAACCGGCTGATATACTAAATTCTTCCCAGAAAGCCCCTAACTTCTTTTTCAGTCTTAGGAGATGGCATCTCAATGATTGCCTTGGCTTTAGACGGGTCTATCTCAATCCCTTTTCTGCTTACTATGAATCCCAACAATTTCCCTGATGTGGCTCCAAATACACACTTTGCTGGATTAAGGCTGTACTTCCTTAGACGGTCAAATACCTTCTTTAGATTGATCAAGTGGTCTTCCTCTTCACATGATTTGGCGATCATATCATCCACATAGACTTCCATTTCTTTGTGGATCATATCATGGAAAAGGGCCGTCATGGCTCGCTGATATGTTGCCCCGGCATTCTTCAATCCGAAAGGCATGACTGTGTAGTGAAAAGTTCCCCAAGGAGTGATAAAAGCGGTTTTCTCTTGATCCTCCTTTGCCATTTTGATTTGGTTGTATCCGGAAAAGCCATCCATAAAAGAGAACAAGCTGTGCACTGCCGTATTATCAACCAAGATGTCGATGTGTGGCAATGGAAAATCATCCTTCGGACTCGCCTTGTTCAAGTCCCTGTAATCCACACACATCCTGACTTTTCCATCCTTCTTTGGAACTAGGACTATATTGGCTAGCCAATCAGGGTATGTGGACACCGCCAAAAACCCGGCTTGAAACTGCTTTACTACTTCATCTTTGACTTTCAAAATCCATTCTGGTTTCAACCTTCTCAATTTCTGCTTAATAGGCTTTACTCCTGGCAGGATTGGCAGCCTGTGCACAACCATGTCTGTATCCAACCCTGGCATATCCCGATAAGACCATGCGAACACGTCCTTGTAATCGGCCAAGAATTGGGACATTTCCTTCTGCTGCATTTCAGATAAGCATGTACCAATCTTTACAAATTTTGGGTCCTCTTCAGTTCCCAGGTTTATGGAAATAGTTTCTTCAATATTAGGTTGAATACCCTTTTCGTGACGTTCCAATTGGTATGATATTTCTCTTGGAAGGTCATCGTCTTCGGCCTCGGTCTCCTCTTCGATCCCCATTAGGTCGAAGTCGAGCTCGAGGTCAAAGTCGTATTCAACTCGCTCTAATTCAGTCTGTATATATGACTCATAAGCAGTCTGGACCATTTTGAAAGTTTTAGATTTTCTAGAAAAAATTGAAAAATCTTTTTGGGTTTTTTGAGAACCTTCTAAAGAGGCTTTTCCTGAAGATGAAGGTTCATTAAAACCTTCAGGAAAAGGGCAATCCACTAATGGAGTTTTTTTTTGGAGGCCGCAGCTGATTGCCAACCATATGCAGCCTCAAACGTTAAAGGGGTCTCTTCCCAATTTTTCAGTACAAAGCCCTCTGGAACAGGTGGTATAGTGCAAACCTGTTCTTCATCAAACTCTTGATCCGATACCATCATTACCAGATTTGAAAAACTGCCCTTTTCTGCTTCGGGGCTGAGTTCAGAGGTGACTTCATCAGGAATCTTGATTGAGGCCCAATCAATAAAAGGAGTCTCTTTTTCTGCTTTTTCTCTTCTTTCATCCTCTGCCATTGCAAAGAATGCCCCTATCTCTTCAGTGAAATCCTGCTGCTCTTGTGGCTCAGGCTCACCCGTGGCTTTGGGCGCCAAAGTGGGTGAGAGTGGGATAAAAGGTTGAAGGGTTGAGGCAAAAGGTTTTCTAAAAGGGTTGTCATTGAAATACGGAGGCTTGGAGGAATCTGTAGGAGGAACCAATTGAATGGTATGAGAGGGCTTCGGGAAAGTTTCCTTTAAATGAGGGAACTTTCCTTGATTCTTTTCCCTCTCATTTTCTTTCTGTGGTCCCCTCTTCCATCTTCTCATTTTCATCCCTAGTCCTACTCGTGGGACCAACCTCTGTGCCTCTATGGGCGTCACCCTTCCTTGCAGGTTAATTCCCAACCCCTTCCCTGGGTGGAAATTACAATCCTTTAAGACCTTCTCCACCATCTTATTGGCGCACGTCAACTTCTCATTTTTTTTTAGACACCCCCCAGGTATGAAGTTGACTGTTTCGAACTGAAAAGAGTGAAAAGCAATCTTGTCTGCGGTTAATTCCACATTAATAAAAGGTACATCTGGTGATATGACGGGAGGGACTAGGTTCTCGGCTAGGACCGTTATCACCCTTTGGCCTCTTATAAATTTTACTCTTTGATGAAGAGTGGAGGGTATAGCCCTAGCTGAGTGGATCCACGGCCTTCCCAGAAGTAGATTGAAGGCAGCAGGAATATCTATCACTTCGAATGTGATATTAAAGATATTCGGTCCGATGGTAATCGGTAGTTCAATCTCTCCCAGGGAGTGTGTTTTGGAGCTATCAAAAGCTCTCACAATCCTCCCGTTCTGCTTTATCTTGGATTGGTCCAGTCCAAGCCTCACAAATGTTACCAGGGGACAGACGTTTAAGGCTGACCCATTATCAATTAGGACCCTGGCTATCATGCTACCCTTACAGAGCACAGTGATGTGCAAAGGGTCCATGTGATAACATCCGCCAGGGCTTATCTCGCTTTCTGAAAAACTTATTACATTGTGAGATAGGATCTGGCCGATCATCGTGCCGAGCTGGTCTGGCTCAATTGTTTTGGGCACGTGAGCGCTTTGGAGTACTTTTATTAATGAGTCCCTATGCTTTTCTAAATTAAGCAATAATCCCAGTATTGATATCTGGGCAGGGACCTTGGTTAATTGGTCAACAATATTGAATTCACTCTTTTTCAGTATCTTTAGGAGGTCCTCTGCCTCCTTACTGTCGACCTGGGGGGTGTCCTCCCTTATCTTGGCCTTTCCTTTCTGGACTTGCTCTGCCTCTTTCTTTTCTTGTTCTTTTCCTTCCACACACCTCCCTGATCTTGTCATGAGGTTTACCTCCTCCTGACCCTGATTCCTGGCCACTGGGATAGTGGTCGTATAACCCTCGCTGTAATTCCAAGGTACAGCAGTTTCTGAATAGGAGGGTTTTGGGACGTTAAATACTAAGGGTTGGAGATGAGACCTTGGTGCAGGCGTTGATGTGGGAATAAGGTTAGAAGAAGGCACCTCAATAACCCGAGGCGAAGATTGCCTGGGTTCCTTGGGTTGAGAGGATTTTAAGGTCTGAGAGGAAACAGATGTAATTGAAGCGGTGGTGGGGTCATAATTAATGACCAAAGGTGGTTTGGATGATGGAGTAGGTGGGGAAGCAACAGCCTGGTTGCAATTAATAATGAGAGGGGGTTTGGTTACATTAAGCTGGGCCATGAGAGAAACGGCCCGGTTTAAAGAGGCATTAATGTCCTCTGCAGTCTTGCCATTTCCATTATTTCCAGAAATGACATTGATTTGTTCCCCTATCTCTTCCCGGTCAAAATAGACCCTAAAGGAAGTCCCTATTGGCGCAATTAATTGCGAGGGATCAAACGTCCTAGGTCTAGAAGAGATGGCCCCTACAAAATTGGAAGGACCAGCCCCATTATGTTGGGGCAGAGGATTCTGACCAATGTCAGTCCTGGCGGGAGAGGGTGCAGCCGTGTTAAACAACAGGGTTCCCTGATCGATCAAATCCTGGATGGCATGTTTTAATGGCCAACACCTGTCTGTAGGGTGTCCTGGTGCACCCATATGGTATTCACAGGTGGTGGAGGGATCGAAATTCTTTCCCTTTGAAGCATTCGGATTTGGTTCTTTCAGGGTAACATACCCTGCGTTTAACAAAGATGGCAATAGCTGGAATGGGGTCACAGGAAGAGGGGAAAGGACCCTGCTCCTTCTGGACGCCATCCAAGCGTCTCTCTCCTCTTTTGAGAATACCCTTTTTTGGTTGGGCATTGCTGCTTGAGGAACATTAATGTTGAGAGGGTTTTGATAGGTCGATTGTGGCTGCACTGGACTGGGTGGAGGTGCAGCAATATTGATCTGGATGGGTTTTTGTGGTGGTTGGGGTTGTACCATGTTTACCTCCCCTTCTTTCTTTCCTCCATTCCTTCTTGCCCCATTTTTTTGCTTTTGGGCAGAAGGATCAGAAGTGGGCTCCTGCTGACGGGCCGAGACAGTGTGGTCATAAATTCGCCCGGATCTTATTCCATCCTCGATCCGGTCTGCAACTTGCACTAGAGCGGCAAAACTGGTGGTAATCTGACCCACCAAGTGATTGTAAAATGGCTGCCCCAGTGTGCCAATAAAGGTGGTAACCATTTCTGGCTCCATCATGGGAGGCCTAACTTGAGAGGCGGCTTCCCTCCACCTTTTGGCATATTGCCTAACTGTCTCTTCTCTTCCCTTGTTCATCTTCATCATATCGTACCTATCTGGCACGATGTCCGCATTGAATCTGTATTGGGCTAGGAAAGCGTCAGCCAGATCTTTCCACCTTCTGATTCTGCCGTGGTCCACTGTCGCGAACCACCTCAAAGCTGCCCCTGTCAGACTCCTCTGGAACAGTTGGATCAAAATGCCGTCATCCCGGCCGAACTGGCACAATGCCCCGCAGTAGAGCTTCAGATGGCTCATTGGGCATCCTGTGCCGTCATACTTCTCAAAGTCCGGGCACTTAAATTTGGCCGGTAAGCATGCGTCGGGGTATAGGCAGAGATCTTGAAAGTTGGTACCTCCCAACGTGTTGATCCCCCTCACTTCTTTCAGTTCCTCTTGGATGGACTCCAGCTTGTCCAAAAATTTCCTCTCCACTTCTACCCTCAGTCTCTCTTTTTCTTTTTCTTTCTCCTTCTCATATTCAGATTCCTCCTCCCGGATCAGGATAGGCTCGGGGTTTGGATGAGAGAGTTCGGGTTGAGGTGGGATAGGTTGGATTGGTGGTGGAAGTTCAGTCTGGGGTGGAGCCTGTGGTGGGGCATTGTGGGATGATGAAGCCTGGTGAACCTGAGCCTGCGCCTGTTGCGCCTGCACATGAGCCTGAGCGGCTTGGTTGGCCAGCAAATTTTCCAATAGTTTGGTCATCCCTGCCACTTGCTCTTGCAGTTGAGCAAAGGCCTCAGCCGAAACAGTAGATTGTTCTTCAGCAGGGTTCATGGTGGCAGCTTTTAGTCTCTGAGACCGTCGGGGAGCAATGGTTGCAGTAAGAACTTAGTACCTTAGGTAAAAGAAAAAGACAAAAGAGAAAAATGTTAGTATCCCCCTAAATCAATTTCAGACACCTATGCATGCATGCATGTAGGCTTGGTGAACATGAGTTTGGGGTTTTCTTTGTATCCATATTTTTTTGATTTTTGTATTTATGGTTAAAATAACCTTATTAAGACGAGGTGATTGATACGAAAAAGATCAAACCTCAGAAATTCTGTTGGAGTATTCTAGGGCCTCCAACATGTCCCACAGGAATGATATGGCTATAGTAAAAGCCTATAGTCAAATCAAACATTGGAATTACACAAGCTTCCAAGGGCTTATGCTTTGGAATTAAGGCTTCCACAACCTCCCGAAATTACGCAGGCTTTCAGGGGCCTATGATTTTCTAAATTCAGGCTTTAGAAGGCCTATGAAGATTTTGAGAAAGTCTGGAATTTCAGGCTTCCAGGGATCCTATGAGTTTCTAAATTCAGGCTTTAGAAGGCTTATGAAGATTTTGAAAAAGTCTGGAATTTCAGGCTTCCAGGAGTCCTATGAGTTTCTAAATTCAGGCTTTAGAAGGCCTATGAAGATTTTGAAAAAGTCTGGAATTTCAGGCTTCCAGGAGTCCTATGAGTTTCTAAATTCAGGCTTTAGAAGGCCTATGAAGATTTTGAAAAAGTCTGGAATTTCAGGCTTCCAGGAGTCCTATGAGTTTCTAAATTCAGGCTTTAGAAGGCCTATGAAGATTTTGAAAAAGTCTGGAATTTCAGGCTTCCAGGAGTCCTATGAGTTTCTAAATTCAGGCTTTAGAAGGCCTATGAAGATTTTGAAAAAGTCTGGAATTTCAGGCTTCCATGAGTCCTATGAATTTCTAAATTCAGGCTTTAGAAGGCCTATGAAGATTTTGAAAAAGTCTGGAATTTCAGGCTTCCAGGAGTCCTATGAGTTTCTAAATTCAGGCTTTAAAAGGCCTATGAAGATTTTGAAAAAGTCTGGAATTTCAGGCTTTTTGATGCCCAAAATATTTTTGATTTCCAGCCTTAGGTGTTTTGAGTTAAAAAGAGACTCAATTTGTCCTTAAGGTGGTGATTTATTTGAAATTTTTTTTCATTGGATCTTTAAATGATCACTTGCTTGGAATTCAGAGGTTTCCCAGTGACCCAATGAGTTGAAATCTTAAAAGTTTGAACACTTTATGATTAAAGATTTCTTATTTTTTGGTTGGAATTTGTTCCATTTCAAAAGAGTTGAGCTTCTTTTCCTTTTATTCTTGGTTTAGATCCCATTTTAGGCTTAAAACATGCTTTGGAAACTTATTGTGATTTCCAAGTTCAATTCTTGAGGTTGAAGTATGATTAGATTGGTTATTTGAACCAATTTTCTTTTAATCATTTACTTCACTTAAGATGGGTTAAGTGTTCAAATTAGGTAAAAAGAGCCTAATATAAGCTTAAACCCCCAAATTTGGTGCTTGACTTGATTTTTGGTTTGAGCCAACTTTTATTTTATCATTTTTACCTTTGGGTTGGATTAATTTGCTCAATTTAGGTGAATATGTTCAAAATGACCTTAATCTCTTGATCTAGGTGAATTTGGAATGGTTTAAATGCCATTTATCTTATTTGGAGCCCCTGCACATTTGCTTATATGACTTAGGGATGAAAGGACCCAGAAATGTTTAATTAGCAAGGCCAGAATGGGATTTCGGCTTAAAACCACACACTCAGGACGGTTTGGCCCAAACCGTATGATACATGCGGTTGCAGCGAAAATGCAGACAACCGCATACTCAGGACGGTTTCAAGCCGAAAATGAGATTTTCGATTTGTTTCTTTTTCCAATTGGTTTTATTAGCTTGATTAAATACCCAAACATACTGTTCACCATTGGGTGGCTTCCAGACTGCCCCGAATTGGGCATTTGGGACATCAAATGGCATTAAAAGCCCGCTTAAACCTTGAATTTGATGAGGGTGCATGGGGAGACCACAAATATGCACAAAAAAGATCTCTTACACTGAAAGAAACATGTTACAGTACAAATTGGCCTTCAAGGGCATGAACGAAAAATAAAAATACAATTTAGCCTTCTTGGGCTTGAGAATGAGAATTTTAAACTCAAAAGGAAAAGATCCTTTGCACCAGCAGCTCCTGGGTGGCCTTTGCACCCAAATTTCCTGCAAAGAAGAGGATTAAAAATATTTAAACAGAGGAGGGCCTAGGCTCCCACCAAAATGGACACCCAATGCATGGATCTTGGACTTTGGGTTGCCTCCTATAGGCATTTGGGTGGACTGACACCTAAGGAGAGTAAAAACTCTCTCTAAGGGCTACACCCATCCTAGGCTAACAGTAATTTTCTGGGAAGTACAAAATCCCAACAAATGGACACCGTGAGCATGCTTTTTATAAAGTAAAAAAAAGGCCATCATAAGGAAAAACTGAAAATACCTTGTTACCTCATGTTTACCTTCAAAATGATGTCCATATCATACCTCGGGCACCTGAGCCATGCAAGACGGCCTCCCCTCAATTACAAACCCTTTCCCCATCGCATTTGGTTTATTTTGGCCAAAAGGGTGTCTCTCCACCTTCGCGTAGGGGTTTTGGGTTTTGGCTTATTGGCAACTTAGAGCTCAAGCCTAGTGTATGACCAAAATTCTAGATCCACCATGTCATCACATCATTGGCTCAAAGTCTCTAAGGTGAATGTTTTCACTTTCGCTTTCCGAAGTAACGACCTCGGTGCGCCAAGCTACACACATTCTTGTTCAACTTCCTATAGGTGATAGGTAGGCTGTGTAAAAAAATAAAAAAGTGCTCAAGTGCATTTGAAAAGGAGGGTCACATTCAACACAATGTCCCACCCTTGCCACTCTTTTTTCGTATTCATGCAAGCGCAATCACATTTACCAAGGCATGATATGGAAATCATATTTTAAGCAAACAATCATGAGTAAAACAAAGTAATAAAGAATACCTAGCATGCTCATACTAAACATGTATTCACACAATCATGTAAACATGGAGCCGTGTTATCATATCATACAACAAATAGCATTCAATTGTGGTGAGCATGCTTTTGACATATTCAAAATATCTCCCTAAGAATCCTGATCACATGCTCAATGACATTAGAATCCTAATCAAAACATGCTCATCATATAAACATGGTAGCCTAGCATGGTAAAACTAGCTAGGTCTCCTAACATGGTTTTGAGCATAACCAAAGCATCACACATCTCATGCCCTATTTCCTAAGGTCTCTCATTCTCTAGATATAGAAGCATTCAAATCAGCATGCTTATTACAATCACTTCAAACAAGGCTCAGAGATCGAGCCATTTCTCAAATCCCCGAAACATCCAAAACCGTATACTCAGTGCGGTTTCTGCACAACCGCCACTCAAAGTGCGGTTTATGTACAAATTTGACCAAACCGCATATACAGGGCGGTTCAATTTAGTTATGCTTTAATTGATTGCTGTCCACGCGGCTTAACGGCCGAAGCTTCGCGAAGCCACGTGGCCGCCAGCGCAACAAGCCTTGATGTGAACCGTGCTGTGTGTGCGGTTGCAACCGCACATACAGAGCGGTTGAGACCAAGATTATAAAAACCGCATACTCAGTACGGTTGGCACCAATTTTGATTGTTTTTGAAAGTTTGACATATTTCAAGACTCAAATAAGACATTTAAAGCCCATCTTAGTTAATCTCTTATATTGGGGTGCAATTTGGGGTGTCTACAACGGGTATGCAAATTGAGGTTGCAAATGATGAGAGATGGAGGATGGGATTCTTTGTTAATTGAGGTTTCTTGTTTTTGCAATAAACTAGAAATTGTTGTTCCTGCTATTGATGATAAGTTTAAAGCTCATGGACATCCAAAGCGATGAGCTGAAGAAATGACAAATTTGCACCACTATCAGGTTAAGTTATTTTACAGCATCATAGACATGCAACTTCAAGAGCTCATTAATCGTTTTTCGGAGACCACTACTGAGTTGCTTCTTTGTGTGGGATGTCTAAGTCCATTTGACTCATTTGCTGCTTTTAAGAAAGAAAAATTGATCCACCTTGCTCAGTTATATGCAAATGATTTCTCCGATGTAGAGCTTGTGGCACTTGGGAATCAGCTTGAAAACTATATTCTTGATATGCGCTCTAATGAATTGTTTTTAGCAATTCAAGGGATTACAAGCCTTGCTGAGAAAATGGTTGCAAAAAGATATTATTTATTATATGCACTGATTTATAGACTTATCACATTAGCATTAACTTTACCAATTGCAATTGCAACAGTAGAGAGAGCATTCTCAACTATGAAGATTGTCAAGAACTATTTACGTAATCGAATGGGAGACGAGTGGCTTAACGACTGCTTGATCACATACATTGAGAAAGAAGTTTTTTGTGAAATTTCCAATGAAGACATTATAAAGTATTATCAAAATATGCAATCACGGAGGGTGATTTTGTAGTACTTTGTAATGTAGTATTTTTAATGTAATATTTATTTTTCAATTAAGTCATTTTATATATTATTTTGCCCCCACGGATTTGGAGTCCTGGTTCCGCCACTATCTCTCTCTCTGAAGTGTTTTGGCATGTATATTTGAATTAAGATTGCATATTGAATTTTTTTTAGTTTTGGTTAATGACAATTTTGAACAAACAAAGTTTTGTTAATGGAGGTCAATCAAAATTGAATTGAATTAAAAACTCTTAAGCCTCATAACCAAAATGAATTCAAATGGTAAATCAAAAGGTAGATTTGCTTGATCGTTCATGCAATTTATGCCAAGTTAATAAAAAATATTTTTTGCTGAAACATTATATTTTCATTATATTTCGTATGCATATGATAGTATTTATTAATTCTAGGAGAAATTCACGCACTATGCATAGCAAAAGAATTAAATAAGTGGATACTAATTGGGAGACAAAAGAAAAAAAATTAAGGAAATTTTCGACAATAGAAGTAGTTATATGTGTAAGGATATAAAAATAAATAGAATTAAAAGTAAAAGGCATTTTGGATAATATAAGATAGTTATATAAAGCGTGAATTAGTTAAGGGAAGATGAAAGTGAATATCATAGAATGTAACGCCAACCAGAAAATAATTTAGTCAATTATCTGAGATCTCAAACAAATGGCTAAAACCATCAAATCAAATTTATTGCTATGTAGAGCCTCAAAAGACAAAAATATTAGCAACTTAGTTGGCGTTTGGCCTTGCTTGTGCTTACAGGTGAGCACTTATGAAGAAGTGGTTTGATCAAAGGTATGATCCACAGTGGTAAAGAGTTGCTTATTAAAAAGAGCAATGCGTTTGGTAAACTACCTCTTTCTGTCGACAGAAATCGTAGAATAGAAAAATGGCTAGACCTTTGACAATCGAAGAAGGTGATGCGAGTTGGGACAGCGGTAGTAACTGCAACGGCAAGACCAAGTACAACCCTCCTTTTCTACTCCTCTCCTCCTCCTCCTCACCTCTCTCTCCCTCTACTCCTCTCTCTCATTTTTTTTGTTTGTTTGAGAAGATAAGGGCAGCAAGACGGAAAAGTACGCCCTTGTTCCCTTTCTTCTCATCTCCTCTTCTTCTCCGTCTCTCTCTCTCTCTCTTTTCTACCATCTCTATCTCATTATCTCTATCGATTCCAGATTGTCTGGAAACTTAACGAAATTGACAGAATCTGTTGTAACGCAGTGGACAAACAATGACAGCAGCTATATCATAACGAAGTAAAGTGCAGCAGAAAAGTAAGAAATAAAATGCAAATACAAAGGACACCAAGATGTATGTGGTTTAGTGTAAAGCCTACGTCCATGAGAGAAGCACACAAGAGAAGTATCCACTGTTGAGGATTCTCCAGAATCATCTCTTGATTCTTAGCAATCCTCCTCTCAATTACAGTTTACCTAAACTATAGTAACTGTTCCTTGATTGTAGAGATATTATTATTGTTTCCTTCTTACTGTAAAGCTATACATGTAAACATCTCTCTATAAATAGAATACACGCTCCACCCTTAAAGGTGTGGTGGTTTCACAAACCTTCTCATGGTATCAGAGCCTTTTCTGGATTGATCTCCATCTATTTTTTTTTTTCGTTTTCCTCATCTCTCTTTCATGGCCGACCTCCTCTCCTTCAATACCATGGTTCACATGGTTACCATAAAGTTGTCTTCTACTAACTATTTACTGTGGAAAAGCCAACTTGTCCCCCTTCTTGCTTGTCAAGACTTTCTTGGGTTTGTTGATGGGTCGTACCCCTCTCCACCTACCACCATCTCTGATGACTCTTGCATTGGTTCTTCCCTACCTAATCCAAAGTACTTGGAATGGAAAACCATTGACCAATGCATCCTTAGCCTTCTTCTCTCTTCTCTCTCTGAAGAAGCTATGGCTGCAGTTGTAGGCCTCACCACCTCCTATGAGGTTTGGACTACTCTTGAACGTGTCTTCAGTCATGGCTCCAAGATGCGTGAGATTCGTCTCAAAGATGAATTGCAGTTAATGAAGAAAGGATCCAGAACTGTTGCTGAGTTTTCTAGAGATTTCAAAAAGCTTTATGATCAGCTAATGACCATAGGCCGTCCAGTAGATGATGTTGACAAATCCCATTGGTTTTTAGGTGGCCTTGGGACTGAATTTGCTGGGTTCTCATCCACTCAAATGGCACTCACATCGCTGCCCTCTTTCACTGATCTCGTGCCTTTGGCTGAAAGCTATGCACTATTTCAAAAATCTCTTGAAGAAACCTCTCTAACTTCTGCTGCATTTACAGCCACTCAGTCTTCATCTGGTCATGGTCAATCAACTCGATCAAATGGAAACCGATGGACATATGGTCGTTCAAATGGTCCTCTTCTGGCCATTTCAACAAATCCACTAGTTCTGGTCGGTTTCGTCGTTCCTATGCACCTCGTTGCCAAATCTGTAAAACTGAGGGTCACACTGCTAACAAGTGTCGAAATCGCTGTGACCATTCAACACCTTCTGCTCAACTTGCCGAAGCATTTCAAAGTAGCTGCTCTCTCTCTAATGACCAGCTCTCTGATTGGTACCTTGATACTGGTGCCTTTGCTCATATGACATCAGCTTGCAACCTCTCGAATCTCCTGAACAATATGTTGGTAAGGACAGTGTTATTGTGGGCAATGGGGCCTCTTTACCCATCTCCCACACCGGTATTGTTCGTCTCTCTCCTGATCTTCATTTACGTGATGTTTTAGTTGTCCCTCGTCTTACCAAAAACCTTTTATCTATTAGCAAATTAACCTCTGATTTCCCATTTCATGTCACTTTCACTTCTATCCTCAATAACTCTGCTCTTAAGGCATCATATGACTTATGGCATGCACGTCTTGGGCATGTAAACCCATCTATTATTTCCTTATTAAATAAAAAAGGCCAACTTTCTCTTACCTCTATATTGCCTAATCCTTCTCTGTGTTCTACATGTCAACTTGCGAAGAGCCACATGCTCCCGTTTTCTCCAACCGATGCTCGATTTGACACCGTTTTGGGTCTTGTTCACTGCGACATTTGGGGTCCTGCACCCCTCAAGTCCACAACTGGTTGTTCTTATTATGTTTTATTCATAGATGATCATTCTCGTTTTACTTGGCTTTATCCTATGAAATTGAAATCTGATTTCTTTGATATTTTTCTTCAATTTCAAACATTTGTTGAAAACCAACTCTCTTGCAAGATTAAAATCTTTCAAAGTGATGGTGGTGCTGAATTTCGCAACACTCGTTTTCAGTCTCAACTTCGTTCCTCTGGCATTCATCATCAAATGTCTTGCCCCTATACTCCAGCCCAAAATGGGCGTGCAGAACACAAGCATCGTCACGTGACTGAAATGGGTCTTGCCCTGTTATTTCATTCTCGGCTTCCTACTTGTTATTAGGTTGATGCTTTCAGTACTGCGGCTTACATCATTAACCGATTGCCCACACCACTTCTTGGAGGCATTTCACCTTTTGAACTTTTGCATGGTATGCCCCTCATTACATTGTTTTTCATCCCTTTGGTTGTCGGGTTTATCCTTATTTACGTGACTATACTCCTAACAAATTCTCTCCACGCAGTGCTCCCTGCCTTTTTTTAGGATATAGTCCCTCCTATAAAGGTTTCCGCTGTTTAGACCCGCTCACCTCAAAAATTTATGTTACTCACCATGCAAAATTTGATGAAACCCATTTTCCACTCATGCCCTCTTCCCCAAGTCAACCCCTCACGTCCTTACAACTCTCTAGCTTTAGTGAGCCGACTACCAACCATCAATCTAGCCCACCCAATCTGGTCCCACTGCCCTCAAACACTTTGTCCACCTCATGTTTGCATGGTTCCAGCCCATGTCGCCTATGCTCTCATCATTTTATTGAGCCCATGCAGGTTGCAGCAGATGGATCCAGCTTTGATGTTCCTAACTCTAGGCCTGCATCATTGCTGCTAGCCCAAAGCACCAGTGAAGCCCAACGTGCCTGTGCAAGTATTGATCCAAGCCCACTGTCTTGCATTCCTTCTTCTGCAGGCCCTTATCTTACTGAAGCCCAACATCCCATGCAACCTAACGAGCTAGCTACATCTCATGCACCATTGCTTGTACCAACTCAAGCCCAACGTGCATTACCTTCTTCTAGTTCGGCTCATGCTCCAGCATCTTATCAAGATCCATCTAATGGTGCCTCTACCACTCAGGCTAATCAGATTATTCCCTCTCATCCAATGATTACCAGGGGTAAAGCCGGCATTTGCCGCTTACGTCACCCTGCCTATCTTAGTCAGCATTCCACTGGTCTCTTGCATGCTTTGCTCACTTCCTCTGAGCCTCGAGGGTTCAAATCTGCTGTGAAGCACCCCTCCTGGCTTGCTGCTATGGATGACGAAATTAAGGCTCTTCATGACAATTATACTTGGGATCTTGTTCCACGTCCTTCAAATACAAATATTGTGGGTTCGAAATGGGTTTTCCGTACAAAATATCTCTCTGATGGATCCATTGATCGTTTTAAAGCTCGTCTTGTCGCCAAAGGCTATACTCAGTTGCCTGGTCTTGATTACACAGACACTTTTAGCCCTGTTGTCAAGGCTTCCACTGTTCGTGTTGTCTTATCCCTTGCTATTACTCGCAGTTGGGCCCTACGTCAACTTGACGTCAAAAATGCCTTCCTTAACGGTATTTTACAAGAGAATGTTCACATGGAGCAGCCTCCTGGTTATATTGATCTCCGGTTTCCTAACCATGTCTGCAAACTCAAGAAAGCACTATATGGGTTAAAACAGGCCCCTCCTGCCTAGTTTCAACGTTTCAGTTCCTTTTTACTGAAACTTGGTTTTTCTTGCAGTCGTGCTGACACCTCCTTGTTTGTTCTTCATCATCAACAACACTTTATTTATCTTCTTTTATATGTTGACGATATCATTCTCACAGGATCTGATTCATCACTTCTCAACAATTTTATTCGGCAGCTTCATTCTGAGTTTGCAACAAAAGATTTGGGCTCTCTCAGTTACTTTCTTGGACTTGAAGCCACAACAACTCCGGGTTGTTTATTTCTTAGCCAAACCAAGTATGCACGTGATGTTCTTGCTCGTGCTCAGCTTTTGGATTGCAAGCCTGTCACCAACCCCATGGTCATTGGTGTAAAACCCCGATTTTTGCTAAGGTTTTTTTTTATTATTTATTATTATTAAAATTTATTATGTGTACATATTAACTTAAGCAGATGCGGGTATATGTAGGGATTTCGGTGGGCGAGCGTACACGGAATCAATGATTTTCAAAGGTTATCGAGCGGCAATACGTATGGAAGCGTATGGAAGGTATATATACTAAAAGGGAAATTAGGTCTTTGGTTTTGGAATACTCGTATCGAATACTTTTGGTAACTGAAGACATTTGGCGATTTGGCGATTTGCGGCTACTGGTGTGGCGATTAGGGTTTCGCTGGGAAGAGACGAGAACCGTGAGAGCTACGACTGGATTTGTGGATTCAGTGATCTAGATTACAGAAGGTTTTCCTCCTGCGAACAGGGGATCAGTTCGGCGACATTCGCAGGCACGCAGTCGGAGTCGGTGATCGGCCGTGGTTTGGAATATCCTTGTGCTGGGATATAAGCGTGCAAGAGGTGAGTAGCATTGTTTTACAACTGAGGATTTGAGTTTATTCGTGAATGTATTCTGATGCATGAGTGTTTTCTGAGTTTTCTGGAATAACTTAGTCCGAGCATGAGAGTGAATTATAACTTAAATAGAAATGTGCTTAGATTAAATTCAAAACTAGTTGGGAAGTATTCTGGGGATATTAGGAGACTACTGGAACAATTACAGACCGAAAAAGATCGGCCAGAGTCGGAGATCTGGAAATAACAGAGAATCGGAAAACGCAGTGAGCATCCGCCCACTTGGCACTCACTGGCGCTCACTTCAGGTAGTAGGCGCACGTTGAATGTACACCATCCACCGGGCTAGCGCCCACTTGGCGCTCAGCTCGCGCTCACTTAAAACTTATACGCGCTTCTCGCGCGAAGCTGGCGCCCACTTCTCGCCCACTTCTCACCCACTTCGCGCTCACTTGAAATCGAGTGGGCGCATACTCAAATTTTTAACCTAGAACTATCCGCCAACCTTGCGCTCAGTTCGGGAAGTGAGCGCATGGTCAAATAAACTTGCCAAATTGAATTTTTGACTAAACCAAGTGGTTTTTGATGATTTGAGGGTTAAACCACTTAACCAATCATTTGTTTTGGGACTTTGGAACCTATACTACCTATTCAATTAATAGAGGAAAATTTAGTGGAAATTCTTAAAGGCTCCCAAGGTTAAGTTTAGGTTATTTGTAAGTGATGTACTGGGTACCACAACACTAGGAGTTCCTAGTTAGTTTCCCCTTTGTTTTTATACACTGTTTTGATTGAGAAATTATTAAATTCTGGTTTCACTTGTTTGGAAAATTCTGAATGTATTGTAAAGATTTTCTTGGTATGAATAACTGAGTTTTATTTCCAAATGGCATGTGTTACGAAATTGAGAAAATACTGGAAGTACTTGAGGTACTGTTTGGTCCAGAGGGACAGTGGTGAACTGTGATGAGTTATACATGATATGGAATGAATGGTTTTATTTTGATGTTGGAATTGAGATTATACGATGATTTACTGTTTTGGTTTAGCTTGTCCTGGATCCATGCTTAAGCTTAGTAATGTAATGTTATTGTTGGTTGTTGAAATTGCATGGCCTTGTGTATTGCCACGACCGGTGTAGAGCAACCAAAAACCCTGAGTAGGCTTGGTTGTCAATGCAGAAACCCGGGTAGTAGGCCTGCCTTAGATGACGAAACCCTGAGTAGGCCGTCATTTCAGAGTTTCCGAAACCCTGAGTAGGCCGGAACTGTGTACATGGAGGTGTGGAGTGTCTACTTGGCATGTTTAATTTATCAACTAAACAATAGTCATGACATTGACCAATCGATATGTTGCCGTACTTAATTGAGATATGATTTGAACTGATAAATTGGTTTTGGTTTTGAACTTGGAAATGGTGTTAGTTGTTTAATCGTATGGGATGTTTATCGATGCATAGTTTGAACTGCGGTTAACTATTTTTGCATGCATATGCTACTCGCTGAGATATTCGTATCTCACTCTGTTGTTTTTGTTTTGTTTTCAGATACTCGTGGTGAGGCGACTATTGGGGTAGATCTGTCTGAGGCTTATAGGGAGGAAGACTACTATTACCTTCCTTAGACTTGTAGGTTATCTTGTTTCGAATTTTGAGTAAATTGAATGTTTGAGGTGTAATAAAGTCTATTGGGGTTGTACCATTTGATTTCTAGTTAAGTTTTAAAGTTTAAATTCTTAGATAAAATGAAATTGTGCACTCTGACATGTTCTAGTTAGATGATTATCCAGCGATCATAAATGATTAAAAATCCTTACCTAACCTCCGTGAGACGTGTTATATCTTTATTGAACAACACGGATCCGGGGCGTTACAATTGGACAGCATCTATCTTCCTAAGGCCCTTCCTTTGAAGATATTACTCTTTATCATTCTCTTGTTGGTGCTCTTCAATATCTGACTATCACTCGACTCGATCTTGCTCACTCACTCAACTCGGTTAGCCAGTATTTGCACGCCCCAACCAAGGATCATTTTCAAGCAGTTAAGCGCATTTTGCGCTATGTCAAAGGCACTATTCACTTTGGTCTTACTTTTACAACCTCTCCTTCTCTCAATATCACTGCTTACTCAGATGTTGATTGGGCCGGATGTCCTGATACTCGCCGCTCCACTTCAGGGTATTCAATTTATCTTGGTGAAAATCTAGTTTCCTGGAGTACCAAGAAACAACCTACTGTTTCTCGATCCAGTTGTGAATCTGAGTATCGTGCTCTTGCTTCTACTGCTGCAGAGGTTCTTTGGTTACAGCATCTTCTTCGTGATCTGCATGTCTCCACATCATCTTGTCCTCTTCAAATCCGGTTCTCATAAGCGCTCGAAGCATATTGACCTTGATTATCATTTTCTTCGGGAACTTGTAGTTGCTGGCACCATTCGTACACAACATGTACCCTCATCCTTGCAAATTGCTGATGTGTTCACCAAGAGTGTTTCTCGGTCTCTCTTTGTCTTCTTCAGATCCAAGCTTCACGTTTGCTCTAATCCCACGCTTAGCTTGTGGAGGGGTTTTGAGGATTCTCCAGAATCATCTCCTGATTCTTAGCAATCCTCCTTTCAATTACAGTTTACCTAAACTATAGTAACTATTCATTGATTGTAGAGATATTATTATTGTTTCCTTCGTACTGTAAAGCTATACATGTAAACATCTCTCTATAAATAAAATATACGCTCCACCCTTAAAGGTGTGGTGGTTTCACAAACCTTCTCATCCACTATTCAGAAGAAATACAAAGGACTCTCACACACACCCTGATAACCCAACGAACACTGCGCGTTTTCAATCTGGATTGGGGAATGATTTTGAACTCAATGGAAAGGCCTAGTTAGAGGCATTTTAGGCATTTTAGGCATTTGAGGCATTTCTTTCTTTCTCTTCCTCAATAGTTCTACAATATGGGCTGACAGTAGAAAGGGAAGTGATATGCTACCTGAAATCATATATATTAGACTAATATATATGATTTTCATTCTGCCTAGCCATTCACTGCACAAATAAATTGGAGAAACTTGTTGGTCTTCTCCAATTTTGAGGGAAACTCCATTTCAGCAAGTAGGATGTGTTTGAGGGAAACTCCATTTCGGTGAATGACAATTAGATAGAAATGGGAGGAAGGCGTTTGACCTCCATTTCAGTGAATGACATACCCTTAATTAACCATCTTATTCCCATTTTGAGGGAAACTCCATTTCAAGAGCTATCTCAAGGCATTTGATGCACGAAGTTATTCACGGAATTAAGTAGGGCTTTGAGCTTTGATTTGAAGTTATTCACTGCACGAACAGATTGGAGAAATCATATACTCTCAGCTTTGATTCGGCCAAGAACTTAAGTTGTTCATTCAAAACTTCCATTTCTTAAAGATAAAACTATGAGTACTCAGAGTAGGCCTTCGATTGCGCAGAGAAATACGAAGAGATGTGCAGAGAAATAGAGAGATGGGAGAAAAAGAGAGAGAGCGATGAGATTGGGACCTTAGCATTGAGCAGATTAACAAAAAGAAAATTACAAAAACGCCATCCAATAAGCGTTAGAGCAGCTACTGTCATCCGCTTCTCCTTCCGGGTCCTCTTACTCTACTCTTGATGGATAAGGGATTATCTAATTATTGTTACCAAACAAATTTTTAACTTAAAAAGGTACTTTAATAATTTAAAAGCTAAAATAAACACTTAAGTAAGCAATCCCAAATACAACCCAGGATTATGTTTAGAATTGCATTTCATAAATACTTATTTTTCAAAAAGTAAAAGTACATTTAGTTAATCATTTGTAAAGTTTTTATTTATTTATTTTTTTCTTCTTAATTGACCAAACAAGTGAGAAACTGTTTCTTTTTTTTTTTTTTTTGCAAATTTTTTTTTTAAAATGTATTTTTTTTCTTTTTGCTTTTTTAACTTTTGACAAAGGTTGAAGCAAATCCAAAGCCACTGAATTGATTCAGATTTCCAATCCAAACTCGAACCGGACCAATGTTGGTTCGAACCAGTTTCGTGTTGAACCGATTCTGGGTGACGGAGCGATAACACTGAGCTTATAACATCCGGCCTTAAATCTGATTAAACTTCCCGGGCGAGTGTGACTGAGTAATACTTTTTCGGTTTCCACAGGATTAGGGTTTGCGTCGCTTGCAGCCATGGCGAGCTACGATCTCACTCGAAGAATCGCGCCTCAACTGGATCGCCATCTCGTCTTCCCTCTGTTGGAGTTCTTGCAAGAGCGACAGCTTTACCCCGATGATGAGATCTTGAAAGCGAAGATCGAGCTCCTTAACCAGACGAACATGGTCGACTACGCCATGGACATCCATAAGAGCCTTTACCACACTGAAGATGTTCCTCAAGGTTGGTTCGACCTTTCCCGCATTCTTATGTTCTGGACTTGGCTCTTGTTTCTGTACTAGTTGTTGGTGTTCCGTGTTTTTTTTAGGGTTTAAGGTTTTGAATTGTGTTTTTTATTGGTAGATATGACTGATAGACGAGCGGAGGTCGTTGCCAGATTGAAGACGCTTGAAGAGGACGCGGCGCCGTTGATATCGTTTCTTCAGAACCCTAATTCCGTTCAGGAACTCCGAGCTGATAAGCAGTACAATCTCCAGATGCTGAGAGACCGTTACCAGGTGTAACTGTAAACTTGTGTGATTCTCTTATGTAGTTGTTTCTGCTAGGACTTTGATGCAACTGAAATGTAAATGTTGTTTGAAGCTTTATACCTGCATTCTCTGATGTTTCTTTTTTTCAATAATAATGCATTGTACACGGTCTTTTCCTTTCCTTCTTTGACAAGAAGAGAAGCAAGCATGATTTTCAACTTTGAGTGAATATATCATGTATAATACCTTTTTCTCCAACAAGCCTGTAAGAATTAGTAGATCATAGTCATGTATCTGTGTTAAAGTTAGTACTTTTTTTTTTTTTGAATAAATATAAAACATTGGGTGACTGTGACTAATGAAATGAATGAATTTTAAAAAAGCAGATTGGTCCGGATCAGATAGAGGCACTATATCAGTTTGCTAAATTTCAATTTGAATGTGGAAACTACTCTGCTGCTGCTGATTATCTGTATCAGTATAGAGCTTTATGCACAAACAGTGACAGAAGTTTGAGTGCGCTTTGGGGAAAGCTAGCTGCAGAGATTCTGATGCAAAACTGGGACATTGCTCTTGAAGAGCTTAATAGGCTGAAAGAAATAATTGATTCTAAGGTCTGTTGCAGACACTCATTTCTGAATCTGTTTGTAAAAACATTTGATTGTATTTTATTTTCCTATCTGATGTGTTTATTAATTGTGATCTTATGTTGCAGAATTTTTCATCACCACTGAATCAATTGCAAAGTAGAATATGGCTTATGCATTGGAGCCTTTTCATCTTTTTCAACCATGACAACGGCAGAACTCAGATCATTGACTTATTCAATCTTGAAAAGTTAGTCATCTAACTCTCTTTTTTTTTATTTAATTGATTTGGTGAAGTGGGTAGCTATAGATTAATGTATGAGGAAAACATTTTGGTAGCTGCCCAATGTATAATGTGAACTCAAATAAAGAGCATCTGTACACAGGGCATATACACTTTTTTTTCCTGAGTGAAACCTGCAACACTCTTGACGAAACAAAAAAAGCCCTTACAGAAAGGTGCAGTAAGTAGCTTATAAGTTATAACTCCCATAATGAGTCTTACAAGGGTCCTGAGACACATAAGAAAGAAGAAAATGTGATGATTATAATTCTGGAAGAGCATTATCCCAGTGTCATACTGCATACACCATTGGTTTTGTGACTGTGTTGTAGTTATTCTCCACACCACTTTTTTCCTTTTCAGGTGATCCAACAGATGGCTGCTGGTTACATATCCCACAGCAAAGCCCTTTAGTCCTGCCTATCTACTACCCTAACAGCAAAGGGATATAAATATTATATTCGTGCTAAATCAAACTTAAAATTGATCAAGAAATGCACTTTATTATCACGTATGAGTGGCCACTGGAGTTGGGCCATCATGCATGTTCCATGTGGTTACAAACTGTGTGACAATCACAAGGGAGTGTGTATGTATGGTTTAAAAGAGCTATGATCAGTGCCATTCTTCTGTACACATCTCTTTCTAGATGCATACATGATTTTCTTGTTATATGATGCTCTTTCTAGTGAATTCACCAGGACCAGAAGAAAAATACACGTATTTATGTGCCATTTTAGTTGATACCGCAGCTATTGATTACTTCTGAATCTGTTGTTTGTTTGCATAACTAACTAGAGAGGTAATCCTGGAATTGATCCGTATAATGCACCATAATATTTTTTATAGCAGCTGAGTGTGCTTTTTTTTCCCGATGTCATTTCTGTTGTTTCTCTAATCATCATTGTGTCTCATTGGTGCTATCAAGGTAATCTTTAATTGGAGTTGATATTTCCTATTCCTACAGTGTATGGTTTGGTTTTCCTTCTTCCTTTTTGATTGATGAAAGATTATATGATTGGTGCTTTGTTATTAACTTTTGTTTTGTTTTCTTTTTTTTTTAAATGTCTTGTGTAACTTGATTCTTTAATTTTATTATGTATCATATGATTTGTAGATTATTTCGTTTTGTGCTTTTGCCTTTATTAAAGAATGTCAGAACATAAAAATTTTCAGGTATTTAAATGCCATTCAGACGAATGCACCACATCTTTTACGTTACTTGGCCACTGCATTCATTGTTAACAAAAGGAGGAGACCTCAGTTTAAAGATTTTATCAAAGTTGTCCAGCAAGAACAGTACTCATATAAAGATCCCATCACGGAGTTCTTAGCCTGTGTATATGTCAATTATGACTTCGAAGCTGCACAAAAGAAGATGAGAGAGTGTGAAGCAGTAAGTTTTTTCATCTTAGTTTAGCTGGATTGAATTGTTCTGTTGACACTAGTCGTGTATCCTAAATTATGTTTCCTTATTGCACATTATATTCGGTTTTTAAGGTTTAGATACCTCATGAAACTGTTGTTGCTACACTTTCTTTTTTTTTTTTAAGCATTCTGATAAAAATGTCTTTATACTCAAAAAACCACCATTTCTAACCCTTGCCTAGCTCCCTATTACTTCTTTATCTTCTACTTGATCCTTATTCACATAATTCTGAACTTTTATCTGCATCTTCGTTGTTCAGACTACTGTGTTTTAGCCCGAGATACTTGTGGGAGGCATGTGTATTGTGCATATACATAATAATGAATACAGAGACTTGAATAGAGCTGCCAAACTGATACCTTTTTTTTTTAAGGACAGAAAGCAATTACAAATATTTCAAAAAGGCTAAATAACGCTTAAAATATCAATTGCCTCGACATATTTCAAGGATGGTTTTGGAAACACAAATTGTAGATTTTTGGCATGCTTCCTTGGATGTGCGCTTCCCTTTGTTTAAGGTATATTTTAGATGCGTTCAAATCCTCTATGGATGAGCCTGTAAAGGTGCCTGTCTGTAGCCAACAGCTCGTTGCGGCAATAAAAAAAAGGGAAAATTTAGATTTCAATGGAGAGAGAGAACGAAAAGGCAAGACTCGAGTGGGTTGCTGATGTATCAACTCACTGAGGACTACGGATAGCACCTTTAATGGGCTCATCTGGAGAAGATTTGAATACATATTATATTGCCTCTGTAATAGCAATAATATTATGTTGGTAGTTAATAGTTTTGGTACTACTTATTCATCCACGGGTTGCAAGGCCTCACTATCCTTTCCTAAGATTGTAAATATATGGTAAACAGGATGGGTTGTGTTTGGAAATTCTTATAAAATATTTTTTATTGCAAATTGCTCGGTACTCTTTTGTTTTACGTCTTTGTTTACTCATAGAATTCAATGTGTGATAACTCAACACATGAAAATTTATCTTAGCATCATAATCTGTTGGTAACTGCTTGAAATTTTTTTTCTTTTTCTTTTTTGAAGATTTGTGTGGTCGCTGCTAGACATGAGTTTTGTCATTTATCTGGATATATACACTGATCCATTATTTCTTGCAAATATGTTCTCAATTTGGTTGGATATATGATCCATTTACAAGTTTGAGGCCTGCCTTCTTTGGCTGCTTCTGCAATTTTCTGTCACAAGTGTGACCACCCTCTGTCACATCAAAAGATTTTATAAGCAAAGCTTATTGGTTTCCTTTCCTTGGAAAGCTTTCCTTTTTTCGGTTGTTTATCAAGACTTTCGATTGTAGAAATGGATAAGAGCCTTTAAGATACAAGTATGGTGAGGAAATGATATCAAGTTTTAAGATAATGGGTTGATCCATGTGGATCCTTGAACATAATAACAAGGGAAACAGGACACATGCCTTTCTAAATCTTATGGACTAGATTTCCTTTTCTGCTATCCAAGCTGAGGACAACGAGACGTAGACTGGGTTATAATCGTTTTATAGTGGTTGAAGTGGTAAACCTTGTGATTGTGAGTCGTTGTGCTTTCGTCTTAGTTAATACAGATTTGGAAATTCTCCATGTCTAAGTGCCTTGCATAATAAATGGTCTTTTTTCCTAGTTATTTTACTTTCAAATTCATAAATTTTCTTCTATTGTGTTCCTCTTTATGGACATGCTTCCGTGTCCCTCTTTTCTTTCTTGTTTTCCTTTTGTTCCTTTTTTTTTTCTTTTTAACTCTTCACATAACTAGGTGTTCAAAATGTCAAATGTTCAATAACCAAGAAGCAGTTCTGGACACCAGTCATATGTTCATCAACAGTGCCTCCCAAGTCCCAACCAGCCGAAGCTTGTAGCTTTTCACCATTTTCATTTTTTGAATCACTATATAAACTCTAATAAGAACCAAATAAGAGCCAGGTTCTTGAAAAGGATTTGAAGAAATAACAACTTATGCCTGTCTGGCATAATCTTCTCCTTGTCTAGGCCTGGGATCAGAAAGCGAATGCAAAAACTGGCTGCTCTTCTTAAGTTTGAGACAAATGAATTTAGAGCATTGAATAGAAAATATAATTTTTAACATTCCCATGTCCGTTTATGATGTTGTTTTATGCTCTTTATAGTTGCTGCATTTAAATATGTATAATGTATTCTGATCATGGTGTCAGTTCTGCAGTTAATATTGAATGATCCCTTCCTTGGCAAACGGGTTGAAGAAGGGAATTTTTCTGTTGTACCCTTAAGGGATGAATTCCTTGAAAATGCTAGACTCTTTATTTTTGAGACCTACTGCCGAATACATCGATGCATTGACATGGGGTACATTTCTCCTTCCTCACCCAGAGTTTGAATTACTCATATTTTCTGTATATTTTATGAGTCTTCCCTTCACTAATTCTCTTCACATGTGTATGTGTTCTTTATACTCCATGTGATATTTTATTCGGGCAACAATCTTGACTTCTCAATCTATTTTCAACTTCCTGAAAAATTCTTTTGAAACAAACAAAATCTTTCTTTCTAAAATTATAATTTCCATCATGCTTGATACACATCTGGAGCAGTGTTGAAGACATTTATTTATTTATTTTATTTTTTTTGAGGAATAGTTTTGAACAAAAAAGTATGTGATTATATTTGAAAATGACTCCCATGGACGCTATTATTGTGTTCTGTAATTGTTTCTTAAATTGGAATTTTGAGTTGAGTTATATGCTCATTTGGAATTTAGTATGTCTCTTCATGCATTTCGGAGACCTATAATGGTCTCTGTTCTATTCCTATACTACCTGATCTTGTCAAGTTCTTGTGGATTATTTCAATTTATAAGGATAGATGCTGCTGTAAATGATTTTTCTACACGTTATGGCACAAACATCATTTAGCAACAGTTTTAAATACCTTACTCGTTAGTTTAGAATCCTTAACATCACAGGAGTTGAGAGCTGCACAAGCCTGTGTTTTTGGGGCATGCAAAGCTTATGCCTCGAGGCCTGCCTCAGGGCAAGGTTTTAGAAAAACAGGTCAAGGCTTAAAGTGTGAGGTCCTTTCCTTAAGATGTTCAGCCTGTGATGCTTTTGATGTCAAGTGTTAGGCTTATCTGAGTGGTAGGATTATGCTCATACTTTTTCTGAAGCTTTTCCCCCACAAAGCAATGAAAATAAGGATCGTATGACAAAAACCAAAAGAAAAATCTAAATTTTTATGTGTCAAGTTGATGCTTATAATTAAGTTGAGAGTATAGAGGTCTCTTAAACTATTTCAGACAGCCACTTTCGCATTATGTGCTCTCCTGCTCCAAAGAGATTAAAGGGCTCACTCATTTCAGGATTTCTTCACTCACTTTTTATAGTTTTATTCATTCATTATAAATGCATGGTTGCAAGGCTTATGCCTCCCGTCTTAAAGCTTGTGCCTGAAACATACCCAGTAGTCACCCTTCGCCTTCACTTTGCCATGTTGCTAGTCACCCTTCGCCTTCACTTTGCCATGTTGCTCCGTCTAGAGGTCTTTGAAGGAACAGTATTGAAATTTTTTGGATGCTCTTCTCTCTTTTGTTTCTTGGAGGTGTGGATTATAACAGTTAGGATTGAAGAAGATTAATATTTTCAATCTTAACTAGTTAAAATAATGCATTTAGTTATTTTTATTGTTACTGTTGTGTGATAAAATGCTGTTAGAAATCTTTACTATTAACAATCTGCCATCAAAGCTTTGTTGCTGCAATTATGTTGAACATACTGACATTTAATGTTTGAAAGAATGCTTGCGGAAAAGCTGAATTTGAATTATGACGAGGCTGAGAGATGGATTGTGAATCTTATCCGGAATGCAAAGCTGGATGCTAAGATTGATTCGAAGTCAGGAACTGTCATCATGGAACCTAATCACCCTAATGTGTAAGTCTACTTCTTAGTGATTTATGATATTTAGTTTGCTTGTTTGCATTTTGTACCTTTTTTTTTAATCATCTGAGTATAGTCTTGGGCCTAAGAATCCTTGTAGCAGTTCTTTAATCAAGATTCATCCAATGCATTCATGTATATCATTAAGTAGAACTCCAAACTAAATTCATTCCACATGCTTTCAGATTTGGGCCCAGATTATCTTAGTTTAGGTTCCTTTGTTAGTCAATATAAAACTGCCAAAACTCGCCAAGTCACTTGAAATTTGACATCATTGTTGAGCTGGCCGTCAGTTCATGCATCTAACATGATTATATTTGAAATCCAACTTACTCTCCTGACAGTGGTGTGGAATTTTAATTGACATGGAAAGTTTTACTTTGTTTCAAGTTAACTGAGGAAAGATCTTTAACTTTCACCGTTTGTTTTTTCTATCCTCAGATATGAGCAGCTGATAGAACACACCAAGTCACTCTCAGGACGTACGTATAATTCAGTCAAACAGCTTCTGGACTCTACACAGACACAAGCGGCCCGGTAGGTGTGTGTAACAGTTGCTGGGAAATCGCCCTGGTGAAATTTTAAGCGGAGATCTGGGGTAACAATCAGATTAGGTTCTGTTTTTTCATGTTATTTTTTATTTTCTGGAGTTTAATTTCCAGAAAAGGCGAGGATCAAAAATTTAACGGAAGCAGGATTAACCTGTTAGCTTGTTTTTGCCCAAATTTTTTAATTATTCTGTACCTTCGAAGAGGGAAATGTATGCTAAATTTTATAGTTTTGAGCCTCCGAAGGCCTTTCCCAAGTATCATGTGTTTTATTTTGGTTGCGTTTGGTGGAAAATATTCTCATATTAATTAGTGTAGCCGTCGTATCTGTTAGGCAAATTTTGTCTTGAGCGTATGAAGCTTTTCGACCAGTGTCTGACGTCTGGCATTTTTCAGCACATCGGTTAGCTATTGCTTATGGTTTTACCCACTATTGTTATCACAGCTTTGTATTCCGTATTCCATCTTCATGCGTTTAAACATATGCTTTTAATATCAACAAATATAAATCTTAATTAACAAATTTACATTTTCATTTGAAAATACGAATAATGTTGAGAACATCTTATGCTAGGCCTGTAAACTTTAAGTTGTTTGGTAGGGTTTTTAAAAATTGGATTTTAAAATAGATGTTAAAATCTGTTTAGAAACAACAATTCACTTTTTATGTGTTTTTATTTTTATAGATTTTGATTGTTAAAAATTGTGGGTCAGCTTATACACAAGTACTAGGAAATTATTAATGATTGTGAATTATACTTAAACAAGGAGATTTTAATAGTTAAAAATGGTGGGTCCGTTTGAACAAAGTACACTAAAATGGTATTAATGGTGGTAGGTCTGACTTAAAAGGGTTAAAATCCAAATATTCAAACAAGATTTTGGATTCTAATAATCAACATTGATAATCTTGATTTTCAAAATCCAAATTATAATTTAGAATCCACAATCTAGAAGCCATACTAAACGGCCTCTTAATGTTAGTGAACTACTGTAATCCATGCCATTGGATCCTTACATAAACTCTTGTAAAAGCATGACTTTTGGGATTCATTATCTACAAAAGGAGACGAGAAACAGGCCAATACCATCACATATCGACTATTGGTCATGTCTCGTTGCACCCACAAAGAAAAAATTGAAAAGAGGGAGATTATACCATACACGATCCTTTTTTTTTTTTTTCAAATTACATGAAACCGTCATACGACTATAGCATTCGGGAAAATATTTCCCTTGATAAACACAACACACTTGCAAGCTCCAAGCATCTTTTAACCAACAAACAAATAAAACAATATAGTTCTAAGATCACTGATCTATATTTCTCTGTCACGAGGAAAATTCCAGCTCTTCAACCAAATCCATGTTAACTCAGCCAAAACTTGCAATGTGGCCATAAATTTTTGTCAGATTCTGCAATACGTTTCACCACTTGTACATCTTACTTTACTTGGATGCTCCTTTAGGTTGCTAACAAGAAGTTTCACCTGTACAAAATGCTGTTAGTAAAGAACAGAACCTTTCGTTCAGATACCCAAAACAGCCAGGTTTCTGGTGCTCTCAGAAATCTTCAATTTAGTTACTGCAGTCGGTCACGGCTATCTGTGAAAACTCCAGCTTCAAGCCATGGATAATTTATGTATCAGACATGAATCAGTCATGTGCACAAGGTCAAATGCCAGAACAAATTGCTATCCTAGCATTTACTTCTGTGAACCAAAGCACGTGGCAGTATGGACTACATGTTTGAACGCGATGTTTCAGACCATCGAGAATGCGAGCTTCCATATGACTTCCATGCCTCTTGCCATTGTTTCTCAAACGGATACTTGTGAGTATTTGAATGTGTTCTTGAACCGCTGTTTTCATTGCCTTTCTTCTCCAACTTCCTCATTTCCTCTTCCTGATCATAGCGTGAACGCTGCAAACACAAAAAAAAATAATAATAATAATAATAATTGATCAACATAAGGCTGTCACTAGAGAAGATGACAAATATGATAGCTCAAATAAAGAATGCGCAGTATCTAAGGATTATAAATAGGCAATCAGGATCTTGATGAATAGTCTAAATGGGGCTCCAAGCCTTGCTATAAGCATATCTGAATGACTGTAAGTTTCTCTCCCTTTTGAGTGCAAGGGAGTGAATCCTTTTTGAGGACTTAAACATTCCTTGGATCAGGTAACCAAAGACTTAAGAAATTGTAGTGGATTCAATTGTTTGAGGATGAAAAGGCCTCAGATGATATATAAGCATTAGAAATATGTTCATGGAGAAACTCAAAACCAAGAAGCCGAATGGGACATTGATCGAGATAACTTGAGCCACAATAATGCACAGAATTATGCCATAGAAATATCTACTACATAACAGACCTTGGTAGGGTCCGAGAGCACTGCATATGCCTCTCCAATCATCTTGAAGAGCCTGTCTGCATCCTTGTGGACCTGTCCAACTATTTCCTTCCATAGTCCATCGTCTCCATTCTCAGTTCTTGCCAAGAATTGAACAGCCTGCATCAAGAAGGAAACTTATAAGAAGGGTAATTGAAGTACCAATCAGACCATAGATTATGGATATTTAAACAGTTAGAATCTTGATACCTTGTCTGGATGGTGTCTGAGTGCTCCTTTACGGTAGGCTTTCTTGATATCTGAGACCGTACCAGATGTTTCTACTCCCCTGAAATTGAGATTTTGATCGTAGCCGATTTTATAAACTTTATATAGGATTTTTTCTTAACAGCAATGACAAATAAAAACACCAGCAGCCTCAAGCTTGTAAAAGAACAATGACATTCGTCTCAATCAGATAATGTCTCTTATGAGACGCATCAAGAACAAAACAAATTGCTCTATTGCATGTGTAGCATGTCAGATGCTATAGTGAAGAACACTTGTTCTTACCCAGTCATCTAAACAAGCATAAACGTTATTCTGTGTCAAGGTATTCAGCAAGCACGAAGATTCAGTGCTGAAACAAAACAGATGCTCTAAGGCAGGAATCAGAATATCATGGCCATGAATAGATAAATGGAATTATTTCCACCAACTCTTTTATCTAAGTGATGTTGCAGACCAGTTCCCACCTGGTGAGATGCATTTATATGCGTGCTATCTATTTCTAACAATAATCAGAAATTATCTTTGTTGTGTATAAAGTCAAGAACAGTGAACCTCCCTTCATCTGACTCCACTTGCTATGCTTAATGGGAAGCAAAGGAGAATAAGAACACCAAAAGGGAAAGGCCATTTACATGCACAACTGATCTTTCAATAATAGCAAACCATAGCATGTGAAACAGAATGGAGATTTGAAACACTTGTTTTGTCTCCCTCTTGAAGTAATCGGATACTAAAGTAATATATCAAGAGCTGGTTTCTAGGGTGTCAACAAGCCTGCTTTGTGACAAACTCAGTGAAACCACTACCTTCAACTAGATTAATGAACTGATTTAGATGCCAAACAGAAAACTGTGTGGAAGAAGCTAAGAATAAGATTCAGCTCCTGTCTCTAGGAGACTCATTGGATTCCTTGCTGAAAATGGACAAATAGCTTATACTGTAAACATTAACAGTATCAACTAGTGCTATGAATTTGGAGTCTGCAACTCAAAAGACATGTTTTGCATTTTGGCACATGCACATAACATCAGAAGAGTGAAACTACTAATACTACTACACTGTTGAGTATGCAGTTGGAAGAAAACATACAATATGAGGTACATATCCAAGGGTATTCCCTTTTTAGATTGTTCTTCCATCGTAGAAATCCGTAGACGAGCTTGTTTTACATCGTTCAAACTGCTAGTTGATCTCCCTCCTCGTAAGGATTGATTCACTTTATCATCCGATTGCATTTCAAGAAGAGAGACAATTCTCTGAAGATCCTTAGCTGCCTGCGCATAATCTCTAATCATCTCAAGTAAGACGGCTCTCCTCGATATTGCCTGCACAAGCACACGGGCAATTCAAGCAAAAAGATTACCATCACAGGAAGTATAACATTATTTCTATTTGTCATGTTCTCTTCGTAAGATTTATAGTACAATGATTTGCATTCTAATGTTTACGGTACAGATTCTATTAATAAATCCTAATTTTGATGCCTCAAAAAGCCAAAATCTTAGTTGTAAATATTTAATTTGCCACCACCAAAGTCTCATATACTCTTCTCTTGCTCTCTGTTGACAGACAAATACGGTAACTTAGTTGAATAGGACACTCAGATAAAAAAAAATGTACCAGAGGAATCTTTTCTTGTATTTATTACGGACTCCCCACTCTCAGGCTTGGAGAAAGGGATGAATTAATTTAAATTTTCAACTGTTCACCACATTTGATAGAGTAAAACAATCAAGCATCCGACAATGATTTCATCACTATCACTGAAAATAAAACAAATAAAAGACCAAAAAGTATGAACTAAGAGCTTATCAGAGACCATCCTTGCACATCACATCCACATAGAAATTCTAAAAACATCTCAAAATTTACTAGAAGAAATTATTTCAGTTCCTATGGATATCCTTTCCAAATTGACCTTCAGTCTCTTGGATAAAACCTAGACAAACATGGTTTTATCCATGTTTCCATGACTACTTTTCAATAGACATATAAGTAGCTTGTTCCCCTCTATAAGGTCCTGATTCTGTCAAACTCCAGTTTCAAAATATCAGTAGTAAAGTCACCAAATTGATTATTGTTAATTGGAGTGTACCTCTTAGCTTAGCTTTTTTAGATTTTAGGTCACATTTATTTTTAGTTGCTTCTATAAGTAAACATGGAGGGAAAAAATCAAATAAGGGATTTAGCATAATCTTAAATGTGCCATAGTATAAAATCACAAGCCTCTAGATCTTATAGACTAGGGTTTTAGAAGTTTATTGTCATGCATATCTAGTTTCCTAGTCTATACTCTATAAATTTTTTTACAACCATTGCCCTTCTAACAATTACATATTGGATTTAACTTAATCCTGTTTATCTTAATTATCATATTTTCAAAGTATTCCATATACTTCCTTTTTTTCCGTTTATTTTTTCTTTTTTCAGATTTTATCATTTATAATTGTCAAAAATTATTCTCTTTTTTTTTTTTTTAAGTTTTAATTATTTATTGTGTTCTTATGCTTTTTCAATTTTTCAGAATTTTCATTTTCATATAATATATATAACTTTCACATTGACCTTAGCAATCAACAGCTTGAACTAGATTGTCCAGGAACAGGCCCTCTATGAGGTCGATATCTGTTCCGGGTCTCAGAATATTCATTTACTTGAATTATAAGCTATCTTGTTCTCAAGAAAATATCACACGAGGATTGCATCTATGTGAGACAAACAAAAAGTTCTCTTATGCAAACCTTTAGATAATTTCCATCAAGAGCTATAGAAAGATTGCAGTCTGCAATGGCATCAGTAATTTGGCCCAAAGCTTGGTGTGCAGCAGCACGATTGCAAAAACATATGGCCGCAAAAGGACGGGATTCAATGTTACATGATAAAGCAGCAGTATAGTGCTCAACTGCTTCTGCATGCCTGCCTGATTGAAAAGCATCATTCCCTGCAGCCTGCAGCTAGGAAGAACAAATAATCAATACAAAGAACAATAAGCCATGACACATTTTTCAGTTTCATTTTTGCCTGACCAAATCATAAACACATCTAAAGCAGTAAAACCAAACACAGCATATCAAGAGTAATTTCACGTAGGTAAGAAGAATGGAGCAAGTATCTAGCTTCAAGGCAAAAATAAGGGCATCTGTGGCACTAAAACACACCAAAGCCCTTCAAAATATGTCATAAAAATAACTTCAAAATACGTCATAAAAATAACTACCAGTTAGCTTGAATGCAGACCTATCAAATATATTGATAAGAATGCAGAAGTGGAGGATATTGTCATAGAATAATGTCTAGAACGGCTAATTCGTTTAGACTATAGGGTTAGTTCGTCTCTTGGCGCATGAGTTGAACATCTCATTCAGATATATACCTAGAACGGCTAATTCACTTGCAGACCAGTTAGCCAAGGCAGGAGCTGTTAGTGAGTCATTGAGGGTGGATACTGATGTTGATTCTTTTAGTCTAGGGAGTCGGTCTGCGTTCCCTGAACTTAGGGTGCACTATCTCTTTTATTTTGAGTGCATCCATGTCTCTGTTGTACACTCTTTCTCCTTTTCTTAATATATATTGTCATTATCTTTCAAAAAAAAAAAGGTCTACATTAGAGGTGCCAAAACATGCTCTGGAAACTCCTCAGATGTAGAAGCTCCATCCGTAGATTACTACTAATAACACGTATTTATTAAGCATTTGAATGTCTGGTTGCAAAGGACTTGAAAAAAAAGATAGATAGGCCAAAAGGTTCTTTTACAATCAGAAAAATAGTAAACAAAGACTAACAAAGTCAAAAATAGGAAAAGCCATAGATATTAAGATAAAGTTTTTAAATAGTTTCATGTATAATTTATCAAAATTGAACTGATTTCATGTAAAAAATAATAATAATAATAATAATAAAAGGAAAAAAATTTCAGAAAAATGCCAATAACAAGCTAAATGAAAAAGAATCACATAATGGGCATTTGCAAGTAGAAGCGGAAATTTTCCATCTAAGGCCAAGCTTATGGTACTCTATAAGACATATATTGTAGACCTGAGCCGGCCCGGATTTCAAGTTCAAGTAAAGCATGATATGATACTAGGGGTGGCCAGAAACTTATCCAGTATTGTCCTAATTTATACAGAAAATGTCAAATTTTTTTCTGGTAGAGAGGTTTGAACCTCCGTAAGATATATCCATGTAACTTACCACCTAAGCTAACACTGTTCTTGTAACAAGTGTATTGCATATAAATTCTACAACCATACAAGGGGCAGGCAGTTCCAGTAGGGGTTAAATTCCAAGCCATGCCAGGTTTTAAACCAAGGAGCCTAGCGTGGAATTTGAACTCTTATATGCAACTGGATATGTGTATTGACTGCATATTCAATCACAAATTTTTACATGACTGCAAACTTCTGTCACTTGAAACACTGTGACAACATTCAATAAAAAGAAAAATAATTGATATGGAACTGTGGCAGCAATATACTGAGACCTGTAAGTAATGTAAAATAGAAGATGCTAGATAATTTTGATTGTTCTCCAGTTTATATAATTAATTCCTTACTCATTGCATTTTCTTGCTTCCTTGTGCAATGAAACATGTGCGTGCATTTGTGTCCGAGTTGCAACTCCATGACATATTCTAAAGAATATCAATCTATAGACTAATGACATATTATCATGCGATTATAGTTTTGAGTCATACCAAGAAATTATAGGAAAGAATAATGGAACAGAGTTATTCTAGTAGATTTTGGGTAGAAAAAGAGTACTAATCAAGCACACTGATGTTATTAGAAACATGTATGAAGGAGCTTTGACTCGGGTGAGAGTAGTAGGCAGTTAGATAAATAACTTCCCAGTAACGATTGGGTTATATAAAGGGTCAACCATGAGTCATTATTTGTATGCTTTAAATATGGATTAATTAAGTACTCATAATCAAGAAGATATTCCTTCGTGTATACCATTTGCAGATGATATAATTTTGGTCGACCAAACTACAGAAGGGTAAATGCTAAAGTAGAGTTATGGTGTGATACTTTACAATCAAAAGGTTTCAATAAGTCAAACTGAGATCAAGTGGATGGAGTTTTAGTAAATAACAGTGGATGTGAAGCAATGATATGAATTGGAAGTCAATAGATCCCAAAAGCAATAAATTTCATTACCTTGGATGACTTACTCATAAATAGGGAGATATAATAAGGATGATGCAGATTGAATTAGGGCTGGATGGCTTAAGTGACGAGGAGCTGTTGGGTTTTTCATGAACAAATTGTTCTACTTAAAGGTCAATTGTACAGGAAGCTATTAGGCTAGCTATGTATGGATTAAAATATTTGGCAACAAAGAAGCAACCTAAGCATAAGATGAACATTGCTAAGATAAAGATGCTGAGATGGATTTGTCAAAAGACCAGGAGAGATAAGCTAAGAAATGTGCATACCCAAGAGTGTCTAGGTGTTGTATAAATAACAGTTAAAACAAAAGAAAGTAGGTTGGCATGTAATCAAAGACCTGGGAGGCAGTTGTGAGAAGATGCGGGAAAGTACTTGCTGAAGGATCTAGGATGAGGAGAGGAAGGCCAAAAGGAACTTGGAAAAGGACATACATACTCATATTCTGATTGGAAGTACTGTTTTTGGGATGGAGGAACAAGACCCAAGTTGGGATTTGGAATTTGTTATTGTATTAATGGCATATTGGGTTTCACTTCTTACTGACTGAATTTAGAAGTCAACAAGCAAAAAACTATAAGCATTTTAAAGGCACCTCGGATTGAAACTATAATCCATTTACATGTCCTGATTTTGAGCTGTGAAACCATGTCTAAAAATCACATACTAGTAACATATTAATAATATTCCTCACTGAAAGTAAAACTATTTCAGGGAAGAATACGCTCAAAGAACTGAATTGGATACCTTGTGTTGCAATAGCTCCCTCACAGTTGCAGCTAATGGTATTGGCGATCCTATCTTGCCTCCGGACCTAATATGGTATTCATTGTCATCAAAAAATAAAAGCCAACAAGAAGAACAATATGATTAAATCAGAAACAAAACAATGCAACCGTATCAAAGAAAGGAAATTTTTTTACTTTTCTGTGATTGACTCCATTTGCTCTTGCTTCTCAAGTAAATCAAGAGCCTCCTCTAGCCTTCCTAGATAAAAATATGACTTTGCAATGAGGCGCCACCGCCAAATCCTAACAGGAGAGTTCTTTGTGCATACAGAAACATCCATACTTTCTGATGGACCATTGGAACTTGTTGAAAAAAAGTTCTTCTCTGCAGAATCAAGAGTCTGTTCACACAGCTGAATCACCTCTTCATATTTCTGCAGCTGATAATTGCCATCAAATTTAATCCAATGATTGAAAAAAGTTCTGATATCCAAATCAAATATCTGATATTACATCATGTTATTTGCTTCCAATGGATTGAATAAGTCAGAGCAAATAAATTAAAGAAACACAGACCACAAAGAGAGCCTCGGCTTTCATTTCAAGTAATCTCTCAGAGTATGAACTTATTAGCAATGCCTCAGAAACAATTCCCAAAGCATTGTCCGCATCATGGGATGTTCCCCGTTGCAAAAGCTCAGTAGAATGCTCCATAAATTCAGCCACTTGCTGCCAGTCAGGAAAATAAAATCAGCACAGCTTTAACATGCATAAAGGAATTGTATAAGAAGAGCAAAAAACCATAAACTACAGAAGCAAGCATCATCAGTACAAAACATATTGCTGTAGCAAGTCAATAGCACAATAAATTATCTATGAGATGCTTGCTATTTTTCTCTCTTTTTTTCTTTTTCCCTTTTTTTTTTTTAAGTTAAGCTGTTTGCTAAGTTGAGCTAAAAAGCAGATCCACCTGTAGACAACTATTCAACTCCAAGTATAAAGGTCGGATAACTTGTCATCTTTTCCTTTATAGAAGAAAAAGCATCTGCATGGTTTCAGGTAGAAAATCACTAATTTTAATAATTAGAATGTCAAAACTCACACATATACAAGCAGTTGTCCACTGGCTTTTGGACTCCCGAGAGAGCCCCTTCAATTTCGGAATCCATATTTAATTTGCCTAGTTGGAACAAATTTGGAAATATTACATGCATGGACTAATTAAATAGAAGCTTTGACAATGTTATACAACCTCAAAAATCAACATGATAAAATGATTAATGATAATGTAGAAGCAACTATCGTACCTGAGCCTTTTGAAGTCCATCAGAAGCTTCAATTTCAATTTTTTGTTCCAAGCATTCTCCGCTTCTTGTTTGCAAACACTTCTTGAAATATTGCATCGCATCTTTAACTTCCCCCAGTGCAAGATGACAACTACAAAAGTGTTACATCAATTAGAGGAAATGTGATGCTTCTGCTTTTATTTCATTGCAGAAAAAACTGAAGTTCTTAATACTGTAAAGCATTAGCATCAAGTGTGGGTTATATGCTCATATGACAAATAAGTGATATCAAACAAAGATAATTCACAGAGAGAGAGAGAGAGAGAGAGAGACTGTGTGTGTGTAGAATGCAAATTGTAAGGCAATGAGGAAGATGATTTGACTCTCCAAAACTATACTCCACATTAGAATGATCACAGAAGCCATCAATCGGATTACACCTGTTAGGAATATAAGTAAATATACAAAAGTTCACCCCTACTATAAGCTTGAGCTTTTAGTAGGAACGGTGTTCTACATGGTATCAGAGCCTTAGGCAAACGCCAAGGTCTTGGGTTTAAACCTCCACTCCACCTGTTGAGAAAAAAATATTCCACATGTAGGGCCTCCCTAAAATGGGTTTAAGTGCGACCCACATGTGAGGGGGAGTGTTAGGAATATAAGTAAATATATAAAAGTTCACCCCTACTATAAGCTTGAGCTTTTAGTAGGAATGGTATTCTTCAACACCATTACATATCAGAATAAAAATTCATGAATCCCTTAAATGCATAAAAAGCAGCTTGACGAATAAGCATCCATTCTATGGTAGTGCATTATTCTGGTGGGGTGCTGAGGAATAAATTCTAGGGAATTTCATTTGCAGAAGTTGAAATAAAGCATGAGTAATGTAATGATGAGTAAGAAAGTTTGCATGGAGTTTCAGAAGTTTAATTGCAGATGGAATGACCAGCAGCATAAACCAAGTCCCAGAAAAGAGAAGATGGAAGCTAGTGAGGCAATTGTGCATTTCTCAATGTAGCCGAGAATAATCTCCTCAAATGTGAGAGGCTTGAATGAAAAGGAGAAAGAAGTGTCTGTTAAGGCAGCCATAGATCTTTTGGACATCATATGTTGTTATCTTGCTGGGGACAAAGTTGACAGACATGGACAAAGCACTTTGGAGGGATTTGGAGCCTAGGGGAGCTAAGTGGTGGTGTTAAAGGAAGAGGGTGTGTAGGCAGTATAGCAAAGGGTTGATCGAGGAAGATTGAGCTGGTAGACAGGTTTCTGAATTGTTAACCCTAATCACTTGTTGGGGAGAATATGTTATGCTCAATCTAATTTATTTGTCAAACTGGGCTGTTAAATTATTCTCTTTTACCATATGGGCCTACCATGACCAAATTAGAGGAAAAGATAGAAGACTCAGCACCACAAACACAGGCTACCTTTGTTTACAAAATTTTCCCAACCTTCTATTTCCGTATGCAAAGTATAATATTTCTTTCTCATTAACCTAGAGGAAACTAAATCCTACAGATGTACGATACAGTAAAAGCAATAGAAACAAATAACTACGTAAATGCTGGAACAACATAGTAAACATCGCATGACACCTCAATCAAATTGTGGTACAACAACTGTACATGAGGCTCATGTAGCTCTTTTGATTGAAAACAAGGAAAAAAGAAAAAAAAATTTTTGAAGCCCATCATAGCATGGCTGCTAATATCCAAAAAATTAATGTACATTACTTACAAAACAATGCTTCAGCAACAAAAAAGTTGAATGAAAAATCAAACAGAATTCTTCTGGAATGAATCTGAGCAAGACAAGCAAAAGTAATGTACATTACTTATATAACAATTTTTAAGCAACAAATGATGAATCAAACAGAATTATGCCGGCATGAATTCAAAGCAGCTAAATCCAAGTGCCTAATAAGCCAAAGGATAATGGAATAAAAGCTATTACTTTGCAGCTCTAACTTGAACCTTGACAAAATCAGGATCTATTGCAGCAGCCATCAAACAGTCCCCTAATGCTTCCCTCATTCTTCCAAGAGACATTCGAGTTGCTGCACGATTGCTATAACACAGTACCAAAGCCCAGAGGCTGCTTCTGGACATCTCATTAGATGAAATACAATTTATTCCACATGAATAATAATCCTCAGCATCAGACAGATTCCCATTTGCATAAGCTTGGTTTCCCCTGATGTAAGTTAAAATTCAAATGCCATACTTATGAGAAATGAACTGATTATATCTAAATTAATATCAACAATGGTCATAGCTTGAAATGGAAAAATGAATAAACAACTAAATAAAATATAATAGGAGTAGGTAATTGAAAGGAACAGCCTTCTGAGCTTAATTAAAGAAGCAATCAGAAGCTTATTGGTTATAACATGCACCTGAGTCGCCATTTCTCACAGGCTTCCTGAGCTGCAGCAACTGCTGTGGTAGACCCATGCATAGCCTCCTGTTCTTTATTTCCTTGTGACTTATTCTCTCCTTCACTTTGATAAATCGATGTATCTCTCATGCATGAAGATGTATTCACAAGTGGAGAAAACTGCATAGAAGAGTTTGAAAACTCTGCTTTTCCATTAGTTGGAGTACAAATGTGTGACTCATGATAGACTTTCATCTGATTTATCTTTTTGTTGTGATGCTTTGATACTGAAGGATAACATTGAGAAGAGGATGATGCAGCAAAGGTAAATTTAGATTGACCAGAATCTTCCAAACTCGAAGCAAAACCAAACTGCATTCTGCAATCACTTCCTTGCTTCTCTATGTTGGAGCTGGGCAGCGCTTCAGTTTCCACCGAATCAACACATGCATCACTGCTAGCCTCTGCTTGTTCACTTTTGAACTTGGTACAATCACTTTCAGATTCAGGAACGACCTCTTTTCCAGGACATTCAACATTGCTAGTTTTCTTAAAACTAAAACCACAACTTTCCTCCTTTGATTCTCCGAATCTCAGACCACCTCCATTGATATCCAAGCATTCTGTTTCATCAATCATTACTTCATCCGTTGCATCAGTTGAAACAGTTGTCTTTATGTCACTTGATTCATAGTTTTTGTCCAGGTGGAAGGACTCATCCGATGTCACAGAAGCCTCTCTTGAACATTGTTCAGTTGCTGAAGTATCCAGGTATGGAGAGAAATCCATAGGTGAATAATGGCCTAGAGATTCCATGTTCTCCTGGGAACTGCTTTCCCTTGATGCAAAATCATGCACAGTCCACTTGTGGACTGTCGGAATTTGCCTCAACTTTCCCTTCTTTTTCTTTAATCTCAAGTCCTTAGCTGTTCCTTTCTTTGCGCTGAATTCCAATTTTCGATTTAATAAACCAAATATATTTCCAGTGGAAGAAAAGGAAGCATCTTGGTTTGGTGTCCTGAGGTCTCCATGTGGTGCTCCTAGTTCTTCTTGTGGGCTAGTAAAACTAAACCCATTCTTGTTCTCTGTTCTATCCATGGAATGCACTCCATAATCATTCCTGGCAGGCTGTGAACTAGGGCTACTGGATGAGAACGAAGTTGATGCTGCAACAACTGGATCGCGGAATTTCTTTTCACCCAAATTTCCAGGTTGCTTCTTCACAAAAATTCTAGAAGAAGAATACCCTGTACCTGCTAGATCATAAGAACCTTCAATCCCACTTCCATTGTCCAATTTCTTTGCCTCATTTGGCAAAACATTCTCTGTTGCCTCACCAAATGAAGCAGCAGTGCTCTTTCTGTTTTCATATAGAGAAGTATTCCCACCATTGCTCCTAATTTTTTCGTCTGAATCATTCTTAACATCATCAACATTCCCAGGTCCTTCTGCGTTCAACTTCTTCATTTCATCAGGAAGTGTAGCTGCTGAATATCCAGCAAAAGAATCAGCAGTCTTCTTACTACTCCCAAATGCAAAAGTGTTCTTATCATTGATGCCAGAGTTCAGGTTAGTATCTTTAGCCTCATCAGCACCACCAAACCTCCTAGAGGTATTGATGTTTAATTTCTTCATTTCCTCCGGGATCTCCAACATCGTGCTTTCAACATCAATGGTGGACTTTCCCATTTCACTGGGGAGTCCAGACACCATGTTTCCATCTAAATTCGCTTTCGTTTCACAGCTACTTCCAAATTCAAAATCACCCTTATCACCAGAACTCCATTTCCTACGGGCATTCAACCCAAAAACAAGACATTTTGCATCCTGAGACTCTGCTTCAATTCCAGTATTCAACTTCTTCATCTCATTCAGAAACGATTCTCCCATATTTCCACTAGACTCGCTCTTCTCTGATTTAAAACTCGAGGATGAACCACTCTGGTTTGCTCCAAACACAAATGCCACATCCTCAGACTTTCCAAACTTTATCTCATCCTTCATTGAAATACCAGAATTATTCAAACCCCCGCTTCCTTGAGCTGAATCAGATGTAAATAATTTCGAGTTCTGTGTTTTACTGTCATCATCAACTCGATCCAAACCGCTTGATCCTGGACGAAACGGATTGAAACCCGCATCAATCCGATTCCCTGGTTTTGGTATCGACTTCACCGTCTGAGAACCAACGTGTTTCCTAACTTTCACAAGCCGGGGCTTTGAAAGACCCGAAGCCGTCCCAAATGATGATCTTTCTGAACCCAAACGCGACATGGAATACGAAGCGAAACTACCATTAAAATTTTCTCTCTCATTTGCATTCTGATTAGCAGAAGCTCCAAGTCCAAGATTTGACGCCATCATAGCGTCTCAATCGGTCTGCAATAAGCTCCCCTCTTGGTCCGCCAGATTGTAGGAAGACAAACAACAAAGTTAAAGGAATCTGACCTTTAGGATTAGGGTTTTGCAGAGAGGATCAATTTGACTGTGACTCCGGATTTGTTGTCGGAATTGAAACTCATCAGCGCCGGCGACATCTCAACCTGGGAGTCATGAAACCAGACAGCCGGCGACGAAAATCTCTCTTTCGACGATCAAACGTGGTAGGGTTCACGAAATCGAAAGGCGGTTATGGATTTGCAGGACGACAGATCGTCCATTCGATTTTCATGTGATCTCTCTCTCTCTCTTGCTTTTTTGGCTTTGAATAATTTCACGCCCCGGAGGAGCCGTTTCCTCATTTCTCTGTGTGTAAATTTAAACACGAAAACGGTTTTTCTGGCCTGTCTCACCAGGCTGGTGAGCATCAGTTTTTGCCACGTGGATACTATGCAGTCAATCACACAGTCCAACATCTGGCACAGCTCTGACCCTTTTAGCAATTCCCGATTCTCTTTCTACTCTCACGGGATACAAGTAAATACTCTACAATTTTTAATTTATTCGGTTCCGCTTTTAAATGAGATGCTTCACGAGGAGCATCTCATGATAAGTGTTTTCCAAGTGCGTCTTACGTAATATACTTCTAAAAAAAAAAGAAAAACACCTACCGTGGGATGCTCCACATGGAAGCATCTGACCTCAAAAGCAAGGAGAAATTCAGTACAAAATTGTAGAAGATTTCATTCCGTAAAACTTGTTACGTGCACTAAAATTCCACGTCGATACCATTGGAACTTGCTATCTGGACTAAAAATTTCACCTCCTCATGTCAATGAGTTAGATTTCAAATTTAATCATCTTGGCTGCTTAGAACCTCACTTTTACTCCAAATCACATCCACCAACAAGACTAGAGATATAAGTATTAGGGGTGCAACTTGGTCTGGTTAAAACCGAACCCGAACCTAAACCAACCCAAACCGACTTAGGTTCGGTTCAGTTTCGGTGCAAAAATCCCTAAACCGAACTAATTCAGTTCGATTTTAGGTTGCATATTCGATTAAACCAAACCGAATTCATATATTTCCCTAAACCGAACCGAACTAAATTCATATATATATATTATAACATATAATCTATATTTTATATTTTATATATATATAAAAAATATAATATATGTTAAACTTTCAAAGTTTACCTTTAAACTTTAATGATATTAAGGAAAAACCCTTGTTTGAACATAAGAATATATTGGTCTAACCCGAACCGAATAGTTTTCATGTAGTTCGGTATAGGTTTTGGTTTTTCTATATATTTTCAGTTCGGTTTTCGATTTAGTAGTTTCGGTTTGACTATATATTTTCAGTTTAATTGGTCTTGGGTTGAACTGAATCCGAACTGAACCGACCTGAGTTGCACCCATGGTAAGTATTGCCTAACCCATTTGAAACCCACCTAACCCAATCCAAATAATAGCCCTAACTAAAATTTTAGTTTGGGTTTAGGTTTGGCGCTTAATTTTAGGCATGAAGTTGAGTTTGGGTTTGGACTTGGGTTTATGCCTTATGGCTCAAAAAGCCCGACAAGCCCAAATGCAACAAGAAAACCATGAGTTACAACCGAACATAATTACATGCAAAGAAGAAACCCATAACTTACATTCAAACATAACTCTTTTGTAAGATCTTTTTCTCTCTTGTTTGAAGGGATTGTTTCCCCAACATGCCATGAGGAAAATTTGCAATGCTAATGCAAATATTAGTGCTATAAAACCTTCAAGGGAGGTTATTGACCACGCTGAAGTGGAACCTATTGAGATAGTTTGTAGTTTAATGCATACCCTTGAAATTGTAAATTTAATTTATTAGAGAAAACAAGGGTCGCAAGTTCCATAGTGCATTGGAGGGGCTTCAATGAGATTCGTTTCCCGTCGGAGAGATTGAGCTGCATTCATACATTTGTCACAATGCTAAGGTTCTTAGAATTTATTGACAAATTTGCATTACTAGACATCCCAATTAGAGGAGCTAAATATACTTGGTCAAATAATCAATCAGTTTCTTCTTTTTCCAAGCTGGACAAATTCCTAGTATCAAGTGAATGGGGGGCCATGTTTCCGAGTATGTTGATGGAAGCGCTCCCAAGATCGGTGAGAAGTAGAGGAGTTGGATTCTTTTTTGTGTCTCAAGTGTTAGACTATAGATGCTAGTAAATGGTTCGGCGGCAGGGTTCTTCATTAATTAGAAAGGAATTTGTCAAGGGGATCCCTTGTTTCCTCTCCTCTTCACAACAGTGATGGAAGCATTTAGTTGTATGCTCTCAAAAGCTTCGAAGATCGGCAAAATAGAAGTTCTTTTGGGGAATCCATCTCTTCAAGTCACTTTATTGATGACATGTTGATTTTTTGTAAGCCTAATCAACAACAAACCTTGTGGCTAAAAGGTATTCTCCTTTGCTTTCAAGCTTATTCAAGACTGAAGATAAACTTGGCAAAAAATGAGATGTTTAAAATTGGTGAAATGGAGAATATCAACTTCTTTAGTCGAGTGGTTGGCTACAAGGTAAGTAAACTTCCCACGACTTACCTAAGGATCCCTTTGGGTGCTGGGTATAAGATGACTCATGTTTGGAATCCAATAGTAGAAAGAATAGAGAAGAAAATGGTTTCGTCGAAGAGTTTTATGCTATCCAGAGGAGGAAAATTGACGATAGTGAAAAGTGTGCTAACTATCTTACTAGCTTTCCACATGGCCATTTTGATGCTTCCTACTTCTATTGGTAAGAAGTTAGAGCAGGTACAAAGAAATTTTTTTATGGGAGGGGCTAGAAGGAGAAGCCAAGTATCATTTGGTAAGGTGGGATATTGTATGTAGGCTAAGGAAGAGGGTGGCATAGTCTTTAGACCTATGTTATTAACCAACATTGCCTTCTTTCAGAAATTGATACGGAGATATGGAAGCGAGGAGGACAATCTACGGAGAAATGTCATTCATCAGAAATATGGATCATCACATGGAGGATGGTTCCCAAATAGCTCTAATGCCCCTTATAAGTAAGCATATGGAGACCCATTGCAAGATGGGGTGGATTGGTGGAAAAAGACTGCGGAATTTTCAAGTGGCAATGGAACGAAGACTCATTTTCTAGGATGATATTGATGTGGAGACGGTAGTCTATGAGTTAGATTTCCTTCAATCTTCAATATATGTAGAAATCAACAGGCTTTAGTTAGTGAAATCATGTCCATTAATGCTGCTAGAGTTGTGTGGAACGTAGAACTAAGAAGACTTTTATTAGATTGGGAAGTAAATGAATACGAATAAATGATGTATGAGTTGTACAGAGTTCAGGTGGGGAAGATACCAGAATTTGGATTAAAATGAAATCGGGATCCTTCTCGATTAGGTCAGCCTTCAAAGAAATGGTTGCTACAAGTCTAAAATTTTAGGCCTCTAGACTGATGTGGGCACCTGCTATTCAAAGCAAAGTGGGATTCTTTGTGTGGGTGGCATCCCTAGACAAAATTCTACCAATAAACCATTTGAAGGGTAGAAAATGGTAGCTTGCTAATAGGTGTATCATATGTAAAGAGGAAGAGGAATCAGTGGAACATTTGTTACTTAATTTTATAGGAGCTTCAAGACTTTGGAACATGATTCTAGCAAGAACGGATATTCTTTGGACTCAACCTGAAACCTTTAGGCATGATCTGGAGGCTTGGGTTTGGTCGAACGACATGTCTTGTAGGGACCTGATTTCGAATTCATCTCCTGTAGTCATAGTTTGGGTTTTATGGGGGGACAGAACGCAGGATTTTCAAGGACTCTAAGAGGAGTTGGTCTTACTTGGAAAGGAAGGTTTTGAGGGTGATTCATAGCCAGATTAGGGATCAACCATCAGTGAAAGATATACTGCTAAAGGACTTTTTGGGTTGTTTATGCTTTGCTGAGTTGTAAAGGAGAAATCTATGTATGGGATGGGGTTCCTTGTTACACTGTTTGTGTACTTGTAGCTTTCTTTCCTTTTATCATAGTTATAACAAAATTCCTTATTTATTGATAAAAAAATTAATTAAATAGAATATCCTCATTTTTACATAGAAAAAACAAAATATTCATATGAACATAATGATTTTAGGGAAATGCCTCCCTTATTGTGATCTTTTTTTCTTGTTTTCATTTTTAAGGTTCTTGAAAGAACATGTGAATTGTACTTTATCTCTTTAGATTTACATATATTAAATAATTTGCTATCATTGTTACATTCTAGCTAACATTTTAGTTAATAAATTCTAATTTTACCTAATTTAAAATGCAATTATTTTAAAAGTATACATTTAATTTGGGTTGGCCCAAACCTAGCCTCAACTCACGAAATAGTTATAGGGTTGGATTTGGACTCAAGGAGTTTGGGTTTAGAGCGAGTTGAGATGAGTTTGGGCCAACTAATTTTAGATTGTGTTAAGCCTGGACTTATTGAAATCTAGCCCAACCTCTCTTACACACAGCTCTAAACAAGACTTATCTATGGAACCGAGCCAAAAGGCTAACTTTGAACCAGGGCCAAGACTTTGACTAGCAACCCAAGCTTGAGATTTAGAGGCTGTTTGATAACGTTTTTTTTAAAAACAGTTTGAAAACAAAAAACAGTTTCAACTGTTTTTGGGTTTCTAAAAACAAGTAACAAGAAACCCGTTTGGTAATAATCACTATTTTCTGGGTTTTTGAAAACAGGTGACAAGAAACTCGTTTGGTAACAATTGATAAAAAAAAAAAAAAAACGATTCAAGTTTCAAATATGCATTGCTACACAACCTACAAGCCTATTGAACTAAATATTGTATTACAATATATATATTATAATATATATTGTATTATAATATATTATTAAAATAATAATAGTGTTATTGTATTACAAATATGCTTTGGTAAGTCCTAATTCAAAACTTGATTTTCACACATCTTTAAAAAAACTGATTGGGGCATTTTTACAAACATGCCGCATGCATTATTTTATGACTAGATTCATGATTACAATCTTTTTGCTGTCAGTCAAGTTGGTTTGACGTGGTCCTCATATTACAGATGATTTCATTAGTTAGGTTAGTTTTGATGGGAAAAATAGTCTTGCAAGCAAGATATATAGCAGCAGGTTATGGTCGATGTCGAACCTAGATCCCAATTTGAGCTTACAAAATTGAACATTTTCACAACCATCGCTCGCTATAAATATCACTGGGTTCTTCACCATGTCCAACACTCACCGGCAAACTGAACCTCCCTCCCTACACTACTCGGTATCTTCTTTTTCTTCCTTAATTACAGAGTGAAACATGGGTGTCATCACCTTTGCCGATGAGTTCGCTTTGGCTGTCGCTACGGCGAGACTGTTCAAGGCCCTGGTTGTGGACGCAGAAAATCTCTTCCCAAAGCTCATGCCTCAGGCCATAAAAAGCATCGAAATGATCCAAGGAGATGGAGGCGTCGGAAGCATCAAGCAGATCAACTTTGCCGAAGGTCTATTAACTAGTTATTACAGACCTAAACCATGAATCCTCTCTGATTCTGTACATGTGCTTAACATATTTGATTGATCATCGAGAACAGGTGGCGAATCGAAATACGTGAAGGAGATAGTGGACGAGATCGACCACCTGAAGCTGGTGTCCATGTACAGCGTGATAGAAGGTGATGGAATGCCCTTGATAACTAAAAACAGTGGAACCGTAAGAACAAATTGATAGAGAGATGAGAGCTTTGAGAGGGACTTACACTGAGAGAAATAATGCCGTTGATTTTGCTCCTTCTCTTTCACCTGATGCTTGTCGTGTTTGAGAGGAAGAGTTTTGTGCGAAAGAGAGGCGAGGGGTAAAACCATCGAGGTGAAAAGAAATATGAAATTACAAAAATACCATCGAGTGGAAAACAGTTATCATTTTTAGAAACCGAAAATTTCGGTTTCTAAAAACCGGGTTATTTTTCAACCGTTTTTCTGAAAAATGGTTTGAAATTTTTTTCAACCAAACAGGTTTTCAGTTTTCTGTGTTTAAAAACCAAAAAACCGTTTTTGAACACGTTACCAAACGGCCTCTTAATTACTGTATATGCTCGGAAATCCCTAGATTCATATACACCAGATCTTGTTCTTAGTTATTTTATCCAACTCAAATCTAGGGATAAGATTTAGTTTTAACTAAAAAGGACACTAAAGTCTTTTAAATTAATTAAGGGGGATTAGGGCTAACTATTCAACCTAATCCTACTCTCACACTCTTCAGCATTGAAAAGGAGAGGGAAGAAAAGAGAAGAAAGGAGAATCTTTTTTTTGGGTAACGTAGAAGAAGAAAGGAGAATCTTTTCGTATCTTTCTTTCTTTGTTTTTTCAACATACCAAAGGACTCTCTTGTACCTTGGAGCAGCCTTTCGCCTGAAAATTGTCTGGGCCGGTTCTCACAGAGCGTTCGGGCCAATATGTTAGTGCAAGCCCATCCATGCATCTGCCCTGCCTGGTTGCGGTTCTCCAGGAATGTCTTCGCGGGGCTTGTTTGATACTTACCTGTATTTGTTCGTGCTTGATCGAGTGGCCGGTCTGCACAGAAGTCGATGGCAAACTGGAATTGACTCGAGATCGATCCACGTGCTCCTCCCCATCCTCCTTTTGCGACTGCTGTACTCACCACCGGCGTCATCATGCCCTTCGCGATCTCGCAGCTTTCTTGCTTCTCTTCAATCAACCGCAAACTGCAATTACAGAGGCGATCAGTCGCGCCTGCATCTTGTCGTTCTAAGGTACCTTTACGTTTTCTATTTGGAACCCTAACTTTCGTGATACGTTTTGCTACAAGTTCCTCTCTTTCTTCGTCTGTTTCTGCAAACTTGTTTGGATCTGTCTGCGGTTAAATTTAACAATGGAAGATCGTAATGCCTCATTACTTTTTCTGGAGATCAACAGATTCCACTTTTTGCTTTGTTTGAAATTGGCGACACATGATCTATAATAATATGAAGGGACATTGGCAGAACTGGAATCTTAGTTTTCGGTTTCTTTTATGATTCAATTACGTTATTCTTGAAGAGAAGCATAATTTTAGTTTTGTAGGCGCTTTGGAGTGGGTGGATGGCATGGTGCAGTCTCCCTTCATTGTTATGTCTCTACATTCTTGACAGTCAAAACAAAATGAAGAAGTCATTTTTAGCTTGGAAGGTGTAATTGTTCTGATAATGATGTCATGATGGCGTCCTTAAATTTTGAGATGACCGTCAGTGATAATAAATCCATCTTTAAATATCACATCCAGTGGGTAAACATCTTTTGTTTCCCTCTCATGCATGCTGTTGTTGTTTCTTGTCTCTCAACTTTTCCTAGATCTTCTGATATCTTAGTTGATTTCCCATCCATTACAGATTTTGTGTTCATTGCTATCTCTATAAAGGAGATTTTGATAGGAAGGATGGGCACTTTTTATGCTTATACACACACAGACATGGGCACACAAATACATGCACACACACACTCATTGTTATGTAATGCGGGACATTAGTTTCCATCTGATCCATGTATACCATTCATTCCATATCTTGCTCAATCATAGAATTTCATTATTTGTCAAAAAAGGCCTTCTTTAGTTAGTTTTCTGGGGACCTCTTGATGCTTTCAGAAATCTTCAAGATTTTCATTAGAGCAAGGAAATCATCTGTCATGCAGCCATTGATATCAAAGTCAAGAAAACTCGTGAGCTAAACTTGAAATGACGTTTAGGATCTCATTGACTGGCCCTATTGGCTAAGTGGTTGTTGTGTTGGCACCAAATTATTGTAGCAATGTAGTAGCTAATGTGTGGGATTCAAACCGTGGAGCTTGAATATATGGGACCAGCCCCTGGAAGGCTATGTTGGCCATATATTTTTGAATTGTAGGTTTATTAGTGAGATATGGTTGTGGTTTCTGTTGTTAATGCAAGTTAATTGGGTGGTTCCTCTGACTGTTGTGGACATATTTAATAAATGTAGTATTGCTGATTTGGGATGGAGAGGATGCTGCCTATATTGGCTCCTTCCTGAAAGAAATGAATAGAAGGGTCTTTGAGGATGTTAGAGCTCCAACTCCAAGGGAGGTAGTGGTTGACTATAATATGGTGGCCATAGCTTCATGGGCACAGGGGTATCTAATGTCAATTTAGGAAAACCGTCGGGAGGTGGACAATGGTGTGTTATTCCTCATCCATTGTGAGTTCTGATGTGAAAAAACTGAAGATCCCGATATTAGGCCATATTAAAAAAACATATATATTAGGCCACATTAAACTCAACATTGGTGGGTGCTCTTTCAGGAATCCAGAAACATCTGACAGTGGAGGGACTTTTAAGGACCATTTTTTTTTTGTGGGGGGTGGTTTGGGAGACATCATCCTTGCTTGGGCCTATTGGGTAAGAGTGACTCTGTACAAGTAAAAATTTTGGCATTTTTAACAGGTTCATGTAAAGTACAGAGCGAAAGACTCAGCAATTTGATAGTAGGAGGATGTAGACCCAATCATACACTCGATGCATGGAGATGATCTAGTCTCTTTACGCTTACTCATTATGATATAGATATCTCACACTTGAGCTGAATTATTCATTCAACTAGGTGTCTAGATCTGCCACTTGGCTGACGGATTAGCTAAATTTGGACCGAGACAAAAGTATACATTATTAGGGGTTCCCCCTTTAGAGATGCTAGTGGAATTTAGAGTTGGGAACATTGTAGGAGTATGGATTATTTGTTCTACCTTGATCACTAACCTTTAAAAACGTAAACCTTAGAATTCACAGCTGTAGAATCAGGTTTTGAATCTGATTCTATCTTTTACTTAATAAAGCTTTCATTACTCACTCATAAAGAAAAATACAAGGAATGTCATTGGCACACATCATTAGTGCCTTTTGAATCCATAAATCATCATACCTTCAACTTAAAGTTTACACTGTATGCCTATCAACTGAAGGTTGAAGCAATCAAATGTGTTTCCAAATACATACATGGGATTGGAAACATCTATCATTTTTTTTTCCTTTTTGAATAGAGGAATTTATTGTCTTTGACGTGGTCATATTAACTTCTTCATATCGCTCAAGTGCACTTAAATTGGTTTATGTGTATGCGTGCATTGTGATATCGATAGCTTTTTATCCATAACATAGGTTCAAATATGCCACAAGTTTAAACTTCTATCTAATATATCTTAAAGGAATTCAGCATCTTCCAAACTTTTAACTTGTATGGATGAAAATTTGAGCTGTGATGAAAGGTTATATTGACAGGAGGTATTGCATAATGCTTGTATGTCACATGCCTACATTCTTGAAGGGATGTTTTCTAGGTCTTTCAGTTACTGCTACGTTTGAGATTTTTAACGTTTATAATTTCACTGTGACTTATATTTGTGAACTGCTATCTTCTTTCGACATGTTAATAGGTCACTTATAGCAACCATGTCTGTGTTTCTAAATGAGCAGAGTCATGCTGGTTAACAATTAGCATAGACATATAACAATATATTTCTTCTATAATTTGGAGCCAGTTGTAATCTGTAACTATTTTGGATTATAGCTATTTGATTCTTTAATAAACTAACTCTTAGAAGATTGGTCACAGTAAAAATCTGGAACTGGTACTAATTGCCACATTTATATCCAGTTCTTGGTTGCAATGCACTTTGAAGAAACTGGCACAGAAGCTCAAAGTTCAGAACCTAAGGTCACTTTAAGATATACAGCTGATCCATCTAATGCACGCACAGAATTGACATCAAACTCACATATGGCGTCAGAAGAACAGCTTAATGGAAAGACAGGGATAGATGAACAAATTCATGACGAAGTTGTCAGCCAACCACACAAGGGGGCAAAGATTCATGATTTCTGTTTTGGCATCCCATTTGGTAAGTGCATTTGATTGTCTGTGACAGGATATAATTCCATTTCTACAACATTCCAAAACACTGTTTTTCTGACTCTTTAAACCACAGAACTTGCTACATGGATGATGTTCTTTGTGAAGAACTTTGTCTTATATCGCATTGTCTCTTACTTTTCATGTTTGCATTTGCCTTTCACATGAGTTTTCAGTTGTATGAAAAGTGGAGTCTGGTTTATCTGGTGAAACACTACAAATTTAGAAACCTAGTGAGACAGAGATTGCATGGGGCAGCTTATTTGGAGAACCCCACTTATCCATATGTAATTCAAGTTGGATCCACATTACATGATAATATATATTTCTAAAAGACTCTATCGTGGTATGAAGGGCTGTGTAAACCAAATTTTTGTCTATTGCAATACTTTGAGAAAATTTGATGGCTGTTATTGTCTGAGATGTTTTACACATGTATTATTATCACTCATATTTTTTGGGTAGACAAAAGAAAAGGTAGCTACAAAAGGTTTCTTCACACTTCTAATTTTAATCTTAAAATTTTTTGAAGATTAAAAAGTTAAACAAATATGGAAAAATAAAAATATATAAACATATTGTAAAATATGAATCTGTAAAGCATAAGTACTTAATTTTTTTGATAGTTAAATGTAGGATTTCAAAAAAAAAAGAAATAGAGTATAGTACATAGGAAGGATGTACACGAAGTGTGTGACAACCATACAGGGACACTTTAGAGGAACTTGGGAGAACCAAAACCAAATTGAAAATGAGATGTAAGGCTGCCTGACACAGTCTTTCCACCTTCTTTTCTTCTCCTCTGAAAATCTTGTGGTTTCTTTCACCCCATAAAACCCATATGATTGCCGCTGAGCATATATTCTATAACAAGTTCCTCTTGCGCTCATTCTTTCTTTTTCTCCAACGTATAAGAGCTTGCTGAACAATGGCCGGATGAGCCAACATAACTTTGCACTTTAAAATGATCTAGTTCCATAAGCTGCTGGCCACCTTACAGTGTAGAAGAATGATTGACATATTCCTCCATTTCCTGGCAAAGTGAGCATCTTTTGGGAATCAGCCAACCTCTGTTAATCAAATGATCAATTGTTAGAACCTTGTCAAGTGATGCTGCTTAAATGAAGAAAGCCACTTCTGATGGAATATTTCTGTGCCAAATTATATTGGATGTCTGAAACTGCTCTTCAACTGAGCTTATGCGTCTGAAATATGCATTAACTAAAAAGTGACCTGATCTGTTTCCTTTCCAATACATTCGGTCCTCCTCCTGTGATAACCTAGTTTCTTGTAACAGCTTTAAAAGATTGCCTAGATTATCCATTTCCCAGTCGTGCGGATATTGTAGTTGAAGATTCCATTGAACTGTTTGATCTCTCAGGTTCAATATCTCACTAATTTTTGCTTTTTAAAACCTGCGGATGTTGTAAATGGCAGGAAACTTACACTTTAAAATGCCCTCCACATTCCATTCATCATTCCAGAAGCTGACTCTTTTTCCTGATCCTATGATAAATTTGATACTTTTTTTCAAGTGACATAGATCCTTCAGAATAGGCCGCCGTAGACTTGTTCCAAAGCTTGATTGGATGTTATCGGAAACCAGTTCTTAGAGTTGCAGCCATACTTAGTTCTGATAATTTCCCTCCAAAAGGTTGTTGACTTCCACTCCATGCCGCCAGAACCATTTTTGAAGCAGAGCTATATTAAAAAGAATGAGGGATCTAATGCTCAAACCGCCCTCTTCTCTTTGTCTAAATGCAACCTCCCATTTCACTGAATAATATTTATTTTCACCATTCTTACCTTTCCACAAAAACTCCATTTGCAGTGCTTCAATCTGCATCGCTATGAAGGATGGAATTCTCAATAATGAGAGCAGATAAGTAGGACAGATAGTCAGACAACTTTTGAGTAATGTTATTTTGCCTCCTTTTGATAGATACCCACTTTTTCTCGACTTCTTCATTCAGCCAACTAATGGCTCCTATGCCAATTTTTACCCGGGGGAAATCCAAGATAGGAAGCAGGTAATCTACCAGATTCACAGGACATTTCAAAACTAAGCTGTTTAATGTCAAAATCTTTGCCAACCCCAAACAATTCACTATTTACCGGGTTTACTTTCAGACTGGAGACTGCCTTAAAACATAGGAAACTAGATCTTAGAATCATAAGTTGATCTCGTGAACGACCATAGAACACTAGTGTATCATCTGCGAACAAAAGGTGAGATATTACTGGCGCACCATTACAAACTTCAGCACCAGTTAACAGTTTATTCTTAATAGCTTTCTGCATTAGCCGACTTAGAGCTTCCATAACTATTATGAAAGGAAATGGGGAGAGGAAGTCTCTTTGATGCAAACCTCGAGATGTTCTGAAAAAACCCCTAGTTGCACTATTTACTAGCATTGACATTGAAACTGTAGAAATGAAAAAAATGCACCCATTGGCACCAACATTCCCCAAAACCAATTTCTCCAAGAAAGTATAATAAGAAGCTCCAGTTGACATGATTTTAGTCTTTCTGGAGATCGAGTTTACACATTGTAATTTTGCCTTTATTCCTTAAATATGAATCTAGGCATTCACATGCTACCAATACCTTGTTTCGGATTTGCCTCATGCTTATGTAGGCACTTTGGAATGGGAGATTAACTTTGGTTTGGTAGCACCTTGCTTAACCTGAGAACCATCAGTTTTGCAGTCAGTTTTTTACAAGCTCCTTACATGACTTATGCCTGAAATCGCTGAACTGAACTGATTCTTTTTTGGGGATTAAGGGTACAAAATTTGTGTTGATGTATTTCTCAAAATGCATCTTGGCAAAAAATCAGACACTGCCTCAATTAGATCGGATTTTAAAATGATCCAACAATGCTTATAGAAAGCTATGGTGAACCCTTTTGGCCTGGGGGGGGGGGGGGGGGGGGGGGGGGGGCGCGGGCTTATCTCCATTCAAGAGGTTCAAGACTTCCTTTACTTCCTCTTCTGATACCTCTTTTTCTAAACAGTCCCTATTCTCCTCCGATAACTCATTGAATTATAATCCATCCAGCTTCTGCCAGAAGGATTCTTCTTTCATGAACAAATTCAAAAAATAGTCAGAGATTGCATTTGTATTTTGCTTCTCATCTTCAATGTGCTGGTCTTCCACCTCAATTCTACTGACAAAGTTTGACTGCTGCCTTACATTTGTCATTTTGTGGAAGAATTTAGTATTTTTGTCACCCTCCTTCAGCCATAGGACCCTAGATTTCTGTCACTAGCTTATCTCTTAATGTTTAGCCCAATGTTTGAATTACACATTAAGCTTCTCCCTTTTAATCCAGTCATTGTGTTGGAGTTCATCAGATGCCTCCTTTATGTCCATTACATGGAATCTCCTCCAAGGCCTCGGCCATTTTTTATGTCTACTTTCCCGAATTCCTCCCTGTGTCAGGATTTAATTATCTCCTTTAAGTGCTTTGAGTTCCTTGCAAAACCTGTTGCTTGGGTTTCCTGAAACGTTCCACCACATTTGTACTTTTGATATGAAAGATTCTTCCTGATTTGATGAAAATCTAGCTTTTCAATAGAATTGGGGTAAAGTCAAGGGAACCAGGAGATGGTTTAATAAAGGTCAAAAAGAAGGTATAGACAGCTATTTTTGGCCAAAGAATCCAAAATCCTTCCTTTTTTGAAATAGAGGGGCAGCAGGTTGTGACCCCAGATATATTAAACTTTAATAAATGGTGAGTTCATCAAAACATAGAGAACCATAAAGGAAAGTATCCTTTTTCATGTTCAATTCTGTGGAGCTCATTCCAACACCGTGTACTGCTCACTTTGAGATTTGACTTGTTGAGCTTAGGCTTCTATGCCTGTGGCTGGAAGCTTTTTTAAGTCCTTTGATTTAAGAAGCCCCAGAATGTAGACATCATGAATCTTCTATAACACAAATTTACCATATATATTCACTTGCATTTTTTATGTTGTATCTTGGGTCTTCTTCGATCCAATTGTCAAGAGTGCGTATGAAACTAAATTCCCAGTGGTATACTGTATGTGAGATATATCAGATTTTGTTGTGTCTGTAAATGTACTGAATTTTTCTTCTCACAGGTGGCCTTGTTTTAAGTGGGGGACTTGTTGGATTTCTTTTCTCAAGAAATCCCACAACACTTAGAATTGGTCTGCTTTATGGAGTTGCTTTGCTTGCTTTGAGCACATTTAGCTTAAAGATCTGGAGGCAAGGGAAATCCAGCTTACCATTCATATTGGGACAAGCAGGTATTTGAAATACTGTGGCCTTTTAATAAAACTTCAAGGCACTTAATTTAAAATGTTCAAGCTATGCCTAGTGATAGTGCTTTCAGGCTAGGCATCAATCATCACCTAAGTTTGCTTGGGAAGTCACTTTAACTAAAATTACTGAATTATAAAAGTCAAAATTTTCACATGTTGCAAATAAAGAATGAAATACAAGTTCAGAGAATATGCTTCTCAAGAGATAATGACCATGATCTACTAATGGTCTACTGTGAATTGAAGCAATCATAGGAAACCATAAAATGATTTAACAAAACAAATTTCAAGTTCTCTCTCTTTTATTGAACTGAGTCATTGTCTTTTTGGCATATCTGGGGTATGTCTCGAGGCACATGTTGTGGCATGGTGCTGGAAAGATGTATCAACTTGTCTCCAAAAAGCATGGGGGTGCTTTTGTAGCACAAAGATTTATTAATGAAGTGTTGTAAATAGGGTATAATTTCTGCTATCATACCTTAATCTGTGTGCTACATGAATGACCAATTATTCTTTAAGTGAAAGCATGAAATAAGGAAATTTTATTTTTATATATAACAATTTAATTTATCACTGCATCCATGGGATTCTTTAAACATTTGTATAGAAATTGCTAGGCTTTTCAATTTTTAACTGCATTTAAGTTACTTAACATGTGAATATATTTCAGCTTGTGTCATAGAACACTGAAGAAGAACAAAAAAGTGATGTTCATTTGAGTATGGTATTGAGAGGGAAAGGTGGGGAGGGGAGAGATTTTATTTTTCCAATGTCTTCCCCATACTTTTCCACCTCTTTTTTTTTTTTACCCATGAAATGAGCACTTTTTCTGAAGTCTTCCATGCTTGGGTAGTATTGTTCTTATTTCATTGTTATATTTTTAACTGAATAATGTATGTAATTTAATTATGCTCCCACTATTAATTTTTTTTATGTTGTTTGGGACTTTGATTATATATCATTATGATGTGTGTAATTGTTATATAAATTAATTTATTTTAGTCAGTTAACATTTTCTGTGTAAATATTCTACTTGATCATGTACTTATTGAGTCCTTATCATTCTGCTTTGATTATGAATCAACTAACATCTTATATCCAAGAGTAAGTGTATTGGTGTACATTATATACAAATGATGTGGTGTGAAAAATGACTCTCTAATAACAATTTATTTACATTAAGGATCAAATATGGGTCTCTAGATTTTTGGCTTGATTATGAATGAATTGGCATCTTATAGGTTAAATGCATAAGATATCATTTTGGTGGACCAAACTAAAGGAGTAAATGCAAAACAAGGATTGTGGCCTTGATGTCAAGGGTTAAAATAACCAGTACCGACTGTCAATCATACTCTCTTGGAAATTATTATCTAGTACCAGCCGGTACAGACGAGATGGAAAAAGTAAGTTTAAAAAGAATCCCTTGAAATCAGAAATAATCCTTAAAAAGGAGAAAAAAAATCCCACATGCTGAGTATTCAGCCGGAGCGCCACAAATACACTTCCAAGGATAGGAAGAACATTTCTAGGCCCCTTGTGAACATTTCCAGGCTGCGGTACTTCCAGTTTTTTTGGAAGTTGTAAAAATCTCAAAAGCTCATGTAAAATCCCACCCGTTTTCCCAGAAGATCAATAATCATAAACTGAATCAAAACTTGTTACTTTTTTGCAATTTTGATGCCTCAAATTCTTCTTGCTATTGAGCATGGAATGGCTCAAGCATCAGAGCCCACCACAAGAAATTAAAGACTCAAAATGATCTGGGTGTTTTGGATTGATGTCATACTGAAACATTTGGACAACATAAATTCCATTTCAAAGGACAGGGGAATTGGAATGCAACCATTTTCCCCATTTCCTGAAAATTTTTAGAAACAAGATATTCTTCCTACTGTATCAGTCGCTATCGCTAGGTTTCGTTTACACTATGCTGTTAGGAGTCCCAAGGTAGAAGTAGAACCATGTTGATGAGTAGAAAACAAAGAAGATTCGCATATTGAAAATGAGGTGATTTATCAAAGAGAGTCTATTAATCAGAGGAATGGGATGATGAAACTTGGTGTACCTTTGCAATAGTGACATGATTGGCAGTGTTGGCAAAGCTAGATTTTGATTTTGAGTAGACAAAACCAAGCATCATTTCTCAATATGACGGGGAAAAGAAAAGTCACACCACACGGGGACATCTACAGCTATTTATGCTGTAGTTGAATGGTCCGTGTCAAGTCAAGCTGTACCAACTCTGTACCACCTTAGTCAACCCGAGTCATCCAAGTCCTAGAACAACATGCATATTGCAGGCCGGTATCCACCCGTGTTCTGCCAGTACCAAGCTGAACTGGTTGGCACGACTTAGTACTGGCCGACATTTTAAACCATGTTTCACATCACAAAGTTCCAAACTTCCAAATAATCAAGTTAAAGATCTAGGATACAGAATATAATTTTAATGCAAACATAAGCTGAAGCAATGGTAATAATTGAGAACCAGGAGATTCCTGGAAAGTAAAAACTTCTGTTGTCTTGTGTAGACTTAATTTTGGATGATATTGTAAGGTGAATGCATTAATGAAACTATTGAAAAGCAAAGCAAATTTCAAGATTTATTTATCAGTGTTACGAGGAGTTTTAAGAATAAAGTGAACTCCTCTGTTTGGAAGTTACAGAGCAAATTTCCTTACAGTTTGGATAATATTGATGAGAAATAACCTCCTTAGTCTATGTTTCAATTAGCTAAATAGAATCAAAGTGCTTTTACTCCTTTGAGGGTGTTAGAGCAACGACTGTAATTTATGATGCACATTAGGGCCTCAAGTCAATTTTGGTGGGAAAACAATGTTTCTTATCATTACAATTTTATGAGAGGTTGATTTTAAAGGGAAGCTGCTAAGTGATATTTTAATTAGAGTTTGGATTCAACTTGGGAGAAGATTTCATATGGCAGTGGCAATGTAACTTACAAATATATGCCTATTTGGAGAATGATTGATAAGTTATGGATCCCCCTAACTTCATCTTCTATATGAGGCTGTCTATTATATAAATCCATGACAAAGTTATGAAGCAAATTTGTCTAATGATCAAAAGTGCGGAATGGGTTATTAGAATATATGAATAGTTTTGATTCCTGAAAATAATGATCATGTACTTCCGGATTGTCAGTTGGAATTTTACCATGAGGCTGAATGAGATTTTGGTTCTGAAATGGCAATTTAGTTTCAGAAAAGCTGATCTCTTAGTATTCAATTTATTTTTTCATGAAACAATCAGTTAATAATCTATTGTTGGCTGATTGATTGCATGCTTTGGGGCTGATAATCTTTTTTTGAAAAGTTTTGGGGCTGATTGAATTGGAAACATTTTTTGAGTGGGGTTTTGTTTTTAAATTTATATTTATTGTTTCAGATTTTTTGAAGGATAAGTGTCATGTATGGAATTTGTATTTAGCTTGATGTTTTATGGTGGCCCCGATGTACTCTTCGTGTTCATAGGGCTTTGCCTGCTTCATATTTTCATATTGATTTACATATGTTTCTTTTACTAAAATATAAGAGCTTAACAATATCTAAATACAAAGTATTTTTTTATGCATTGATTCAGTTTTGGAAGAGGTGCATGCAAAGAGAAAGAAGAATAGCAAAATGCTTGTATAAGTATCATAGCGATTTGAAACCAGGATACCAAAACATAAGGAAATGAAATAAAAGGTTAGATTTTCATTTTGGATGATCCAATTGAATCCAACAATGAGTAGATCATTGAAAGGGAGGATCCAGTTTTCTTTGCCAGTATTTTATGGTTTAATGTTAGGCTGGTCTTTGAAGTTGTTGGAGCATAGTCTATCCTGGTGTCACCACTAACCATGATAGTCCAATTTCTCAAAAGAAAGCTTGTTATTCTGGAATTAAGTTACCACAATGTCCCCAAAACACATCTTGTAAACAATAAGCATTCAGGTAAGAAGAGTGATAAAATTATATTCAACTTCATTATTTTCTGTGTTCATTAAGAACACTATTTCCCTCTATCCCACTGAACCATTGATGACCCTTTCCTCTTGTTTTTACATAGTTTTATATTGTATTAAACTTCTGTTTTATAGTTAAACTTAACCTGCTGATTTTCTTAATTTGTACTTCCCTTTTTCTTAAATAATAGATTTCTACTCATTGAGCATATGCTTTAGCGATAAGGTGCTAATATGGTGCCAAGCTTATGCTATTTTAAACACTTATTGACGAGGGCGAAATGTACTTGAGCTGCCTGAATTTGTTGTATATGGTGTGGGACCTTTTTTTTTTCTTTTCAAACATTAAGCCTAATGGAAGAATTATTACTAAATAGTGGGCTTATTATGTTAGATAGCCTCCTCGAGATAACAAAAACTAAAAGATAAAAATATGCAAGGAAGAGAGAGAAGGGAAAAAGAACAGCAAAAGTCTCCAATGTTTAACCAAGCCTGAAAATAGAACAGTGTGGAAAAAGTAATGATACATGTGGTGGTACATGCAATAATAACCAGGGATGGTTGGTGGCTGCTTCATAGCCAATTTCTTGTCTATGCCTAATGCAGACATTTAGTTTCCTGTCTAAGTAAAACATCTGAAAATGGGACCTTGGTTGCACTAGGTATGTGTGATGCTTGATTCTTCATATTTTGATACTGCTCAGCTTTTGCACTATAGATTCTCTGAGGAGGAAATGCTTTATGAGAATCTTACAGAGAGAAATAGCCTCTGAGCAAGATGTTTCAATTTATGCTAGAAATTTCCAACATATTTATTTTATTGTTAGTGGAGTACTTATGATGTCTGACAAAGAACTTTGAGAGCCCTGCATTAATTCAATGATTATTATATGGAATAAATGCAAGCCTCTATGAGTGCTCAGGTCTCATGACTGCCCTTCTACTTCTGTGTTAAATATTGGTGTTTGAACAATCACCTCTGAAATGCCCGAAACTGCATATTTAAATTAAGCAAATGACCTATGCTTCTTATGTGAGCTTTAAAGAGAAGAAAATATATCAAATGTCAGAGAGGAGTAATTTCTCAGTATGCTTCTTGGTGTGATTTAATGGAATTAACAGAGAAGTATTGATGCAAAATTTTTCTTGCTTGTCCAGATTCCTAGGTGAACAACTATCTAACTGCAGTCCTACCCCCTCTGATTTGTGCAGAGTAGATGAAGCTTAGTTCGTTCTTCTTAATTACTTATATTTCTTAATTGATTCCCCTAAGCTCTGCTATTTTGAGAACTTCTCTTTTTCCAAAATAAAACCTATTCTACCACCATCGTTTTTAAGTGCCTGTGTATTTCATTAGTTGTTGGTTGAGAGACTCGTCACTCGATTTTATAATTGTGATGCTTGATCTGAACTTCTGAGGGAGGCAAAAAACGATCATCCGTTGACTGGTGGACCAACTGGTCAGTACACACATCATTCATGCACGAGAATGCCAAGACATGCTGAGGTCCACAAATAACTTCTAGTTTGTTTAAGAGCAGAAATACAATATCTATCACAATATAACTAAAAACATAAAAACATCAGTATCAGTGCTTTTCATTGCTACCATGATATTCACGTGGTGTCTATAACATCCCGAATAACTATCACCATATGCATCTCACCTAGCCACCTCATGATCATGATCTAGTGGTACTTCATCACCATGCACCTTATGTGCATTTTTTTTTCATAATTGTTGGTATTTACACTTTTTTATTGAGTGAGAAAATTCACGAAGTACTTTGAATCAATATCACTGTGAAGCCAGAAAATGTTATAATAGTTGGTCATGGTTCACATGGCAATAAAGTGAATGGGATAAATGTTATGAATGTTTGCATCAATTAATTTATGAAGGGATCATTAAGGATAAAATCATAGCCCTCCATCAAATTAGTGTTTTTCTTTTGTGCTTTTTTAGTTGAGCTTATCTGCCTTAATTGTTTACATCAAGATAATTTGGCTCCTCTATTTATCATCTTGCAGCAATCTCTGCAGTCCTTCTCTCAAAATATGTTCAGAATTACTCAATGGTAATACATCGACACTCTTGATCACAATATTTTCCACCACCATTTGTAGCTGACCTCTTAACCTTTATCCAATATCTTTTTTTCAGACAAAGAAAGTATTCCCAACAGGGTTCTATGCTGTTGTTAGGTATGGTTAGAGCTGACTGATGTTTTTGTACCCATATTTCTTAGGTCTATAATTTATCTCATTTAGAGAAACTTACTCTTTTCATTTTTCCTGCAGTGCTGCAATGCTTTGTTTCTATTCCTACGTGATGATCTCTGGAGGAAACCCACCCCCAAAGAAGAAATCCACTACACATGATCCATCAATGATTTCAACTCCTATGACTTCATAGTGAACTTACGGATAAATTTTCTTTGCTGTTCAATGACTTGAGCCAAGTTTATGGATGAACAAAGCCTGAGTTGCAAGCTGTTGTTGCACATTAACGGTAGGATTACCTACTTGTAAGTATATAGGCAGCTTATTTATGGAGAATGGTTACTTGGACTAAAATGGAAATGAGTAGCAAATTTTACCATGTAATTCTAATAGCCAGTGATGACACAATGTTGTTTGGTATGTTCACTATGAATCTGATAAGTTGGTTGGATCCATTTCTTGCATAATAAAACTTTGGTCCTGCTATTCATCTTTCCATAACCATTTATCATGTTGCTTTTGGTAATGAGATCATTAAAGGTTTCTTTTTCTGATAAATGATTGATGAGGCTAAAAGATTGATAAAATTGCTATATTCTGCCTCTTCATCCCTTTGATGCACTGCTGAATGGATAAGATTGAACCTATCACTGATCAAATTTCATTTGATAATCCCCACAGAAGAAAAGGAGGTTCTACCAAAGTAAAACAGGTAGCACCTTAAATTTTGTTATCACATATTGGTTTTACACATACGAACCCTAAAATGCATGCTCTGAAAAACTAAAATTTCTAGAACTAATTTTGTTGGGGGTGAGCATCTAGGGTCTGGGCTTGACAACCCTCACAATGTTTTTGAAGCAGCGATTGGATCAAACACCCAGGGGATCTGATATTCCTATGTTTTGAATGAATTTTGGCTTTGTTATGCCACCGTAAAATAGGTGAAAAAAATATATTTTTCTGAATTTTAAATTTTTGCAGGTTTTTGTTTCACAGAAGGAATGGAAGTATCGGAAAGTATTTTCGTGAAGACCAAAATATGTAGGAAAAAGAAGCTCTTCCTTTGAGCAAACCCCGATTGAGAAAAGCTACAACGGAGCCTCTTCCACTTCTTTTGTCCTTATCTTTGTTCCTCTCAAATACGGCCTGCTCTTCCACCAAAAAGAAAAAAAACATATACGGCCTAACTCAGGCTCGTGACCACTTCTTTTGTCTTTATCTTTGTTCCTCTCAAATGCGGCCTGACTCAGGCACGTGATAGTCATAATGAGTTTATGCACGAGCGTGTCAATATCTCGCGGATACAAAATATTGGATTGGGTCTCGACTCAGGTGCCAATTCCAATCCGAACCGGAATTGGTTTGATCATACTGCGAGCTACTTGTAAGAGATACCAATCAAATGATGAAAACGAAGGATGGAGTTCATTCTTCGATTAAGGTTTTTAAATATTAAATACGGTAAATGACAATGAATGAAAAGACCACTATAGTCAAAACCCCAATTGCCAAAAGTTGGGACTGTCCGAGGGTGCCGCTAGCTTTTGGTGGCAAGGACCGTGCTAGTAATGGCACAAATCATGGTATCACACTCATCAAGTGTGTGCGTGAGTCCGGGCTATTTGCCAGTCCCCCTATTCTCCGTCCGAGTTTACTCTTAAAGGGAGGGTACAGAGATCGGAATATCAGATTGGCACCCTCCGGCTCGAGTTGGACCGGATGTTCCGTCTGGTAAACCATGCTAAGAACAATATAAAAGGCTCCTTAACTAGTAGAATGATCTAAAATACCAAATTAGTTTAAATCTAACATTTAATGGGAAAATTATCAAATGGGGCACCTTTTGCCCGCTATTGTAAAAAACAGGCAACGAAAATTCTTATTGCGATAAAAAGGTAACTTTTCGAAACAATTTGCGTAATGGGGGGGGGGGGGGGGGGGGCATGTCATCGGGCGCTGTTTTGTTCCCATTTTGCCCCCCACATCAGCAACCCAAAGACGCGGTCGCCTCTCTCCCTTTCTCTCACTTCGAACGGGTTCGTGTCTTGGCGGCAAGAGAGAGAAAGGAAAGCTCAAACCCCTGTTTCCAATCTTCCCCACCATTCCGGTCACCCTCTCCAATGACGTCGATCGCAAAAGATCCTCTTCATTCGTAGTCGTGCGACGTTGATCGCAAAACTCCATCCATCTCCTCTCACTTTCACCCTATTTCGGTTCGCACCAAGACCGAACTCACCGCATTTCCTTCATTTCAAATTTCTTTGGAACCCCCAGCGACTGCACCTCGAGATTGTAGACATTCGTTTGCCTGTTTTCATGCGCCCTTCATAGGATCTCTGGCGACACCCATTCGTCAACCCCCTTTCGGTTTGTTTGTCTTGTTTTGAGAGAAGTCTCTGGCGATCCCATTCAAAGCCGTCTCCCCCTTTTCCGTTCGGCAACCTCGGCTGTTTTTGGCAAGTGGAAAGCACCCACCTTCACGAACTCTCCGGCCACCCCTCATCTGAAGCAGACGCCGCTGACCACCCACCGCCCCTGTCCCCGGTATTTCTGGTGCTCTCTCGATTCTTTTCTTTTTGTTTCTACTTGATTTCTTTTCTAGGGCTCTTTTTTATTTAGGGATTGACTGATGGAAACTTGTAGGTTTTTGGCAATCGGCCATTCCCTTTTCTTCTACGTGGTTTCTGATAATCACTGTAACGCCCCGAATCCGGGTCATTTTTTTTTCTCATTTTGACTCGGATCAAGGCATTAACTTATGGTACATTACAATCAGTTCAAATATAAGGAAATAAAGAACTAAGATTTATCAGAGTACTAGGAAGCTTAAATCATTTATTAGAAGCTGAGTCATCCGATTACATTAACTAATCAAATGAAAGGCAACTACAAATTTAACTAACTTTTAATATCCTACAAAATCATCTATTACGATTCCAATAAAATAAATACAGCTATATAAAATCACCTTACTCTTTTCATATGGAATTTCTAGACTTCAACCCACTATCTGTCTAACCCGTGGCGTCCTCTCCAAGATAACCTGAAAAGTAGAATATGAAGTAGGGGTGAGATACAACTATCTCAGTAGGTAACACTATGCATGTAGAAAACAATTTATATAGTTAGGGAAATTAACAGTGGTTTCATGATCAGTAAAATAATTGAGTAATCACAGTCAGTGAGATAAACGAATAATCACGATAAAACAAATATTTAATCAGTGCCCGAATTAAAAGAAGTTAATCATGTGTGTTTCCTTTCAATTTAAAGGACAATGTATTATATTTCACATTCCCATGGTTTCTGGTTTACTTTCTGTAGTGTCTTCTTAAGAGCAGTTCCACATTTATTCAGGATTCCATAATATTCCATTTTAACAGTTCACATAAATCATAGCAGTTCTGTTCAATTATGACATTTCAATATTTCCTTATAAATAACAATCCATCCACCTGAGAACCAATCATCATATCAGTAATAAAAGCCAACCTTCGGGTAGTAGCCTATCTCTACCACAGGACGTAAACACATAGTATCCACACAAACTCCGCAGGAGAATGCACATCTCTAAGACTACCGGTACCCCCTGCAGGAGACAGCATAATTCTACCGCAGGATGCGAACACCTAGCATTTACCTCTACCGTAGGAGATAGCTTCCTCACCTTCCAATGGTAACTCACACACCCATCCTCCATGTGGGATGCAATCACGCATAATCACATCTCCCCCACATGAGGTATCTCTCCTGTAGGATGCAATCCATCGGAAATACATCTGCCCCACAGGAGGTAATGAATCTCTCCCGTAGGAGGTAATGTCTCCGCCACCAAGCGGGTTATCTCTGCCACCAAGCAGGTTGGGTCTCCACCACCAAGCGGGTATCTCCGCCACCAAGCGGGTTATCTCTGCCACCAAGCAGGTTAGGGTCTCCGTCACCAAGCGGGTATCTCTGCCACCAAGCAGGTTAGGGTCTCCGCCACCAAGCGGGTTATCTCTGCCACCAAGCAGGTTAGGGTCTCCGTCACCAAGCGGGTATCTCTGCCACCAAGCAGGTTAGGGTCTCCGCCACCAAGCGGGTATCTCTGCCACCAAGCAGGTTAGGGTCTCCGCCACCAAGCAGGTTAGGGTCTCCGCCACCAAGCGGGTTAGGGTCTAAGAATGTCATAAAGTTCTCAAGATACATTTTGGATGAGTGGAATAGTCTAGGATCCCTAATAAGGTCACCATACCAAAAATCAATCGATTCTGAAATAAAAAGTCTCGGACCCCAAAAATATTCTAAGTCTAGTTAAAAACGTTGACTTTTGGTATATAATTTTTCTAGACAAATCTACAAGGAGTTTCGAGCTCAAATTTTGTTTGTAGTCTATTGAAGGGTAAACACATCTCCTAGAATTTTATGGGCTCCTGAATCACTCATCTGGGTATTAAACCCAAACCGGGCTTTTTGATAAAAACCGGGATTTAGGCATGAACTGGAAAGTTGACTTTTTATTGGCTGGGAATTAGACCTTGGAAGTATTTTTATTGGTTCCAAATGGGGGGTAAAACCTTATTTACATGTAAAGACTTAAGTAAATGGAGCAATAAATACACAGGACGTCAAAATTGCATTTTTTTTGCTAGAGCGCCTAGGATCGCTCAGGATCGCCTAGGCGGTCAAAGGTCAGCGGTAGTACAAAATAGGTCGTCTGCGGTCCGTCTTCAAGCGATGTTCGGCGGTCTCAAATTTTACACTAGCGCCGAGGATCGCCGAGCGCAAGCGAGCTTGGCGCTCTAACCAAAACGACGAACCGCGTTTCTAAACATCAAATTTTTGTGTTCTAATCGCTTCTAAAATTCATATTAATTAATATCAACCAATATACACATATTTACAACATAGAAGATCATGCAATCGAATCGAATAATCTAATAAACACAAAATAACTGTTAAAACAGAGTGCCACCTACCTCCGTCCGCTCAAATCCTTTCTTCTTCCAACCAGAGACTTCCTCTCCTCTTCGCAGGCAAGAGACGTTCCAGGAACGATGAGAAACCAGAGATATGCCCTCTTCCTCCTTCTCGGTCTCCCTTTCTCTCTTTCGTTCTTCTTCTCTTCCGCCGCAACCTCCAAACTTCAACGCCCAAGACACCCTACGAATGCAACTAAAAATATTAAACCCTATTTTATTCTTCCCTGATCCCACGCATCTCCCTAGGGTCAGGTTCCATACTTATCCATCCATTAGACTTAATAAGGACCATTAATCCACTCTTTCCTTGATATCTCACGATCCAACGGTCAGATCTGCGTCAAACTCCGGATCTCCTCTATCAGTGTGATCATCTATAATTGTAATTAATATCCTTCAACAAAATTCTCCTCTCCTCGACTTCAAGTTTCAAATCAAGTATAACTACCAATACGCCATTAATCCAATTACTAAGCTTTAAATATCATGGTTAATAGAAAATCTAAACCCCAATTTAAATCTATTATTATTTCTCAAGTCTAATAACAAATTTTAATTAACGTATTTAATTATTTACCGATAACTAATGTGAATTGACCGAAATACCCTTCTCTTAATATTTTCACATCTACCCATTCAATTTCTTCCGAAATTTCCAAGTTTATTCTCTAAGTTATTTTGACAAATATATTGACATTCAAGATATTCATAAATAATTATTATTTATTTATTTACTGAAAATTCGGGGTTTTACAATCACTTGTTCTCTTTTTTTCTGATTGTTTGCCCTCGCCCACACTTGTTTATTTTCATTGTATTCTTTTCCTTTGAATCTTTTTTATGTTCGATTGTTTGCCAGTTGACAAAATTCCTAATGCATCTTTCGATTTATGAAACTTTTTGTGGATGGTTTTAAGTTTGTTTGTTGGTTATTAGGTTTAGGATTCGTTGAAAAAGTGTAAAAAACCTAGTTTGAGGCATTAATCACCACCCGGATTGGAAGTTTGGAAAAATTAAAAAAAAGGAGATATTCAGAACCAATTCCATTATGAAAGCAATCTTCAAGCATTTGGTGACAAGTACAATTTGAAATTCAGTATCAAGAACTACCATGTTACCTCCCTCCCCCAACTTCAGACACCCCTCTCTCACCTAATCCATTGATGGTGCTCCAATGTTATTACTTAATGTAGATAAGATCGTCATATGATTTGCACTTGTAGAAATTGTCTCTGAGCAAACTGCAGCTATAAACTCACATACTTCAGCAAGATTCAACCGTAAAGGTTGCTGTTCATTGACACAAATTAAAATTATGATTAGAAGTTAAGCATACAACTTTAAGCATGAAACATTCCATTCACCAATCAGGATTCACAAGCAATAGATTTTGATTCAACAGAAATAAAAATGACTATGCTTTCATGTGATATTATCATCAAATATTTAGATGCATGGAAAGGCAATAGAAACCCTCATGTCAAGCTAGTGACAAGTAAAACTAAGATTATTACTGGCAACCAAATGTACTAAATGATAATTTATCAAATAAAACACAACCAAGCATGCGGAAGGGTAAAAAAAATTCAAATCAAAGACATACAACAAAACAAGCTTATTCGTAAACATTCTTCATGTGATTCTAAAGAAGACCTCAAAGAGGTTTCAAGCACATAAAAAATTGCGGTTGGAGTGTTTCATCTATGTGGAAACTCGAGGTTGAACTTCTTCCAACCAAATTTTCATGTTATTTTGGTTCCATAGTGAGCTTCTCTTCTATAAATCCAAATCTTGGTTTTGTCATTTGGTAGCTTAATTAGGAATTTTTTTTTTGTCCACAACAATGAATTAACCTGGGTACAAGCAGTGACTTAGGGGGATACAACCTGGGTCTTAGGTGGGTACAAGCTTCTACTTAGGGGCATACAAGCAGTGACTTAGGGGGATACTACCATGGTCTTAGTGGGGATACAAGCTTCTACTTAGTGGATACAAGCAGTGACTTAGGGGGATACTACCAGGGTCTTAGGGGGGATACAAGCTTCTACTTAGGGGGATACAAGCAGTGACTTAGGGGGCTACAAGCAGGTTGGGTGTGTTCCTCTTTTCTTCTTTTTTTTTATTTATTTATTTTGGGTGTTCCTCTTGTTTGCATGGGGTTCATTTTGACCATGCAAACAATTCTTTGTAAAAGCGTATACTCCCCTCTTCAATTACTATAAATTAGGTTTTGAAGTTATTGGCTGTAGAATGAATATTGGACCATAGTAATCCTAGTGTAAGAGTGAAAGGTATTATAACGCATGATTTTGACTGGGGGAACTGTTTAGTACAAGATTACACCACAAAATTTGACTCTTACCTCCTTGAGTGGCTTAAAATTTGATAGTCTCCTATTAATCCCATGATAGTTTATCCTAAAGAGTTCTGTCTTGCATTGAAACTTGGAACTACCCCACTTCCTTCTTAAATCACCACAAATGGTTTTGGGGTTCTTAAAATTTGTGTAATCTTCCTACGTTATTGGTATTCCAACTCTATTGAGTCTATCATGTTCAAAGATTCTTGTGATTTGTTTAGAGAACAGAAAGCATGCTTCTATCTCCCACTAACATGGAAGAAATACATGTTAAATTCTTATAGAGTATGGCTAGTCGTGGGATTTGCTCTACTCAATGTTGTTGTAGTCTGCGCGATGTACCCACACAACAAGGGATCTCTTCGCATCTTTGAAAGTAGTGGACCCAACACTATCATCATGCTAAACTACTACAAAGCAGGCTCCGTTATCGTGAAATAACAATTCCAAAATGCAGGTCCTTGGTTATTGAGCATATGAACAATGACGCAGTTGAACGTGCGTTGAAATTAATGAAAAGAGAAATTCGGCACATGCTCAGCCGTTTAAGAAGGCAAAGGGCATCGGAAATGTTTATAAATGCTAAAGACAAGGGTGAGGACATTGAAGAGTGTTCACATAAGGTACGAGATATTTATGGAGACACCATTTTCCAATCGGAGTGGGATATATCTAATGAAAGTAGGTCTGTTTTGGAACAAGATTCCGACTATTTGGAATTTGAATCGCCTCCAACACAGGGACGTAAGGTGGTTGAAGCATCTGAACCTGAAGACCCAAATTCTGACTCCTGTTCAAAGGGAGTTTAGAATAGTTTTAGCAATCTTAGTATAAGTCTTGGTATGCAATGAACTTTGTTTATTCCTATTCTAATATTGCGCTATTTATTTTGTGGGAAATAATAACATTATGATTATATATAATCGTCGTACTAGTAAAATCCCATATTTACCAATGTTATTTTGTGTGTTGCACTGAGTAGCAGATTAAGCACTTTTCGTTGTTATCATTAGTTCGGATTTTTTTGTTTGTTATCAACGCCTTATGCTTTGCTTCGTGCATTGCTCACGTAGTCATACAAGGAAATTTATTCTGTTATTCTGGGTTTATTTGATGCATATGAATTGAATCAATATGTGCAGATATAATTGATTGCTATGGCTGACGGTGGGGATGATACACGGTCTGGTCCAAGGGATGGAGGCGGATTGCCGTCTCATGTGTACAAGGTAAAAAGTTGCTATAATGACAGATTGGTTTGAATTTGTTATTGTTTTACTTTATAATCTTTCATTGCTACTATTGATGTAGGGCCTGCGGGTCCAGATGCACAGGATGGTGGTGGCTGCCACTGAGCTACAGTGCTACTGTACCTCTCTCGATGCATACATCGAGAGACGCCTCCATGCATAGGGAGGTGTACGAGAGGAGCCTACGTCCTCTGGTTATGTAGGAGTTGGTGCGCCGCCACCCATGCATACATCTTCGGACCATCCTAGCACACCAACTGAGGAGCATGCTACCTGCGAGGACGCAGGCGGGGATGTGCCACCAGATGTGGCTACGCCTTCTGAGGAGCCCCCCATTTGCAGCTCGGTCCCAATTGCGAGCAAGAAAAGATGAATAAAGCAGGTGGCAGCAAAGCTTTCGTATCCTTATGTAGTGGATTACAAATTCTCTCCACTTGGGGATGACGAAAAGCGTCTTTGCGAGTGGGTTTATCGCAGCCGCGATGAAGAGTAAGTATTTCATTACAACGATTTATACTTATTATTGCCATATTTAATCATTCATTGTCTCTATGTATGCGTATGTGGGGTCCACAGTTACATGAACATAAGAATTCTTGTAAGGTTGTCATATTTACGTTGTTCGTTCGCTGCACTAAGCCGAATGACTTTCGTTTTTTGTATAGCACGGTTGTTGTCGATCTCGACAGCACCCACGTCACCATGGGCGAGATTCGCTGCTTGATGAACAAAAACATGATTGGGAGCTCGGTATGTAGGAAGCACTACATTGTAACTTTTAATTACAATATGATATTTATATCCATATATGGTAAGATAACATAATTGCGTGTTCTATGGAAATTAGGTCGTGACTGCTGTGTGCACCTAAAAAAATCCTGGATCCTAGATCGCACACCGAGCGCACTTTTCGTGCGTGCCTCGGGACATTCGGAGTCGCCACTGCCTGAGAGGTGCAGGCAGACACGGTTTTGCCCTATCCGGGTCTAAGTCTGGTCTGCGGCTTATTAGAGATCTAGCTAAGTCCTCGGTTACGGTTCGGGGAAGTCCTAAGACACCCCGGTCCGCCCCGTCGGTCTGACGGGTCCCTCGGGTCTCCCTGGTTTTTGAGTCAATCTCACCCTTTTCCTAGACCAGCATGCTACCTTGTTAGGTCTGGCGGGGCCCTCTGGAGGTGTGGGTCCCTTTTTATTTGATTTTACCTTTTTATTTATTTAAGTGGAGTGGGTCGGACCCGGGTCCCGTTGGAAGACCAGGGGGTTGCCATGATTGGGCCATGGGCCCAGTTGGGTTATTGGGTAACCCATTTGGTTATTTATTTAAAATATTTACACATGCCATGGGCTTAGTGGGCTTGGATTTGGCCCATTAGCCAAGGGTCAAAGGGCCTGGGCCTGTTTGTTGAGAACAGGCCTGGTATAGGCCAGTCTAAGGTGGGCCCCACAAGTGGGCCCAGGGTGCCTTGGTGGGCCCATTTAGGTCCACGGTCTACAAATGGGCTTAAGATAGCCCAATAAGTCTAAAGGGTTGGTTCAGGCCGGTTCAAGTCGGATCAAGTCCAACCGGGCCAAAAATTAAGTTTTTTTAAGTTATAGTTACACTGGCCCGTATTTGTTATACGGTCCACCCTTGCCCGTGAACAAAGTCCGGTTGGCCTCGTCCGTGAAGAAAATACGGTCCCGCCCGGACCGCCCTGAGTTTACAGACACGACTAGTTTTGCACTTTTGCTGCCGATTCAGCTTGGGATCAGTTCCGTGGCCTCTTTGGAAACTTACTGCAACTTCGGTAGTGATTCTGGTGCCTTCTGATATGGTACATTAGCTTCCTTCACCATCTTCAAGTCTTATTTTTTTTGGTGCTTTAGAATGGAACTAAACTCCATTTTTTGAACCTTGTCATCTTCTGGTAAGGTAGCAAAAGAAGTGGTAGTGGGAAGGGGATTACATGGAAGTATTTAAAGAGGACAAATCCCTCTTATACTTATGAATTTAACCAATTAACCAAGATTGTTCCTTCTTTTATTAGTTTTATGGTTCCATCCCCTTTTCATTCCATAAGACCATGTTTATTTGCATGGGAATTCTTCAACAAACAATGAAACCAATGGGTTAGTAGCACAGTAATAAGATAAAAGAAAACTTAAATGAAATGATTCATTAAAAAGAGGTTGATATAAAAGTTACCACACTAGTGCTCCTTTGATTTTGGTGATGGAGTGACTCCCTAGAGATTTCGGCAGCGCTTCCGCGTCCTCCAAATTTTGTTAGGATGAAATGGGAAGAGCTTTGTTAAGATGGATGGGTTTAAGATCAAATTGAAGGAGATTTGGGCATGGTTTTGGGGTAGTTTAGGAGTATAGGGGTAATTTGGGGATAAAAAATGGTTTAGGTTTTGGGATGGTGGAATTCGGGCAGGGTTTTGGGTATGGAGAGCTCCTGGAAAAAGAGAGTTTCGGCCAGGAAGAAGGCTTGTTTGAAATGAGGGGGAGGCCTCTCTATTTATAGGCAAAAAGGGGCGTGCCCGTATTTGAAGTACGGGCGTGCCTTGCCCCGTACTTGAAGTACGGGCGTGCCTTGCCCGTAATTCAAATACGGGCGAAAAACGCACATTTGTAAATCCCGCGAATCTGCCGTACGGGACGCGTGTCCCGCCGTACAACGACGCGTGTCTTCTTCCAGAAGCTTTCCCGTACTTTAAATACGGGCATGCCCTGCCCGTAATTGAAATACGGTCCAGCACGTTTTTAAAATGTTTGGATTTCAAACTTTTATTCAATTTGGTTTTTTACAAGATTCTTATTCGATTTTTCCGATTATTTTATTAAAAAGCGAGATTCTCTTTATTAAAATATTATTAAACACATTTATCTTATTTATTTTATTGGTTTATTCCATTTTTGCGGCCTTTTTTGCCACATGGGCAGTTTTTCTGAAACTTCAACTGCTCATAACTTCTCCATCCGGTGTCCGATTTCAGCAAACTTAGTGTCGTTGGAACCGGCTCGGAACCACCTATCCACTGGGGTCAAGTTTGGCAGCTGAATTGGGGTCGGTTGCTCCCCAAAAGTTTGACCAGCTCATATCTTTCTCATCTGGACTCCGATTCCAGCAAATTCAGTTGCGTTGGAATCGTGTCGAAATGCTCTTTTCAATGAGATGAAGTTTGATGGCCAAATTTACTTGAATCAAAAAGTCAATTTTTGACCCCCTCAGGGTTTGACTTTTGACTTTTCATTTTTCTTTATTTTGGGGGTGCAAAAATCAGGTGCCAACAACTGCCTAGTGTGTTTGCCTAACGAGGGACCAATTGCATCATGCGCCGAGGGTTCGCAAGAAATATTTCTCCCCCTATGCTAGTGTAAATATATTCCCCTAGCTTTGAACTTGTATATTGTTCTTGATCTTGTGGAGTACTGATGTTATTATAATTTTTAGGAAGCAATAATAAGCGGCCGAATAACGCATAGGGCTGCATACGATAAATTCTTCAGCGTAGATCAGACTGGGTTGCTAATTCACTGCGATTTGGTGCGTAAGTGTGCATTTTCTATGGTTGGGTGCTATCTTGTATACTTGAAGGGTTTTTCATAACAGCATTATTAATGAAAACCATTGTATTTTTTTTCATGCTATGATTGCCTTATAGCTCTTTATCCCCATCTATCATAAGAACCACTGGTTCCTTGTTGTGTTCAATGTGAAAGAGAGGAGGATTGAGGTGTTGGATTCACTAGGACACCGGAGAAAGGAACATTATAAGGTTATCGTTAATAAACTGGTGTGTAATAACTATCATTGCACTTTACAAGTAGTTAGCATTAGTTTATGTTGGTCCAGATAACAAAACAAGTGGAGATTTACTGGTTCTATATGCATATGAAACTCTATAATTTTGAATTTCCTTCTACGCAGTTAATGAGTAGATAGTTCATGTATGCATACGAAATTTTTTGATAAATTTTTTAATACATATGCCTATGGGAGGATGCTTGGAATGCCCAGTTGGCCCATCTACTATCCAGAAATTCCAAAGCAAGATAACGCGTAAGTGATTCGTTTAAGATTGTGTTTCAGCAAGCTGTTATATCTTTAACCTGTCTTTTGCATTGTGTGATGTAGCGTTGATTGCGGTGTGTTCCTTCTCAAATTTATGGAGTATTGGGATGGGCATGCATTGGTTTCGCAATTTGCGCAGGCAAGTATATAAATAAATAAATGCATTAGGTTCGTGCTCTAGAATTATTTTGCTATAATGATAAAGTGTAATGCAATAGGCCAATATCCGGCGATTTCAGAGGAAGTTGTTGGTGGGCCTTCTGTTATATCAAGAAAACAAGTTGAGGGAGCAGATGGTGGTCCACTCGCAGGCTTCACGTGAATAAGGTACGTCTCAGTTTGGCCTATTGAGGCACACGTAGAAAGCTATACACATGTTAGCATTAAAGCATAATTCACTTAAGTTCCTAATTTCAACAAAGTAGGTAACTAGCACAATGAGCATGCTCATATCATGATATTGTTTTTTGTGGATGATTTACATCTAACGCAACTGAGCATGCTCATATTAAGTTACAGATGGAAATTGCATTAATTACAACTTGTATCTATTTCCTTGTAAAGCAGTCACTTCCGATATTAGCATATTTTATTTTGACTTTATTGGTGTTGCCCAGGGGATTAGAATATCTCCATGAGCACTATGACCCCCCTGTGATCCATAGAGATCTAAAATCATCAAACATTCTTCTGGATTCCAACTTCAATGCAAAGGTCAAATCCTCTACCTTTACTTGAATTTTTCATATTGATTTTCAGAGCTTACATAATATATTCATTTGTCATCCTTCTGAAATTCACTAAAATGTTGTTGTTTTTCAATTTATTTTTTCCCTCATTTAGCTTTCTGATTTTGGTCTTGCTGTAACTTCTGGGGCTCAAAACAAGAACATCAAACTTTCAGGTACTCTGGGTTATGTTTCCTATGTGTATCTTTTGGATGGTATGCCTCATGTTGCTAAATCTGTGGGTCTATTGAATGTGTCTTCCATAGGAACTGTTAGTATCATCCTGTTGTTTCCTCAATTTTAATGACTTATCTTCTTTCCTCCATAAAGGACACTGAACCGTATTATGTGATACAGTAGAGCTGATATATGTTATATCAAACGCAGCTGTAGGATTAAATCAGAAGAATTGCTGAACAACTTTTATCTAATTGTGACGGCGTAAGTTACGTTAATTACAACTACATACCTAGCTTCTGAGTCTCCTTTAAAGCAGCTTTAGAAGGAAATAGATGTGATGTTCTGTCCCCCAAAAGAAATTTCTTTCAATTGAAGCACTGGAGTATTTTTTTTTCCCTTCATGCATATCCTTTTTCATTAGTCTTGAGAGCTCTCATAAAAACACAAAATTTTCTCTGAAATTGTTTGCCATATTCTTTTTCTCGATAGTTTTTAAGTGTTCCTTCGTTGGTTTGATTACTTCAGCCCCAGACGATCAGGATTAACCAATCAGATGAGGCGGCCGTGGCTGGTCAAACTCCCTAAAAATCTGCTTGATGTGGTTCTTAAGATGACCAAGAGATGTTGCTGGCAAGAGGCCACCGCATGGAATTGATGCTTGTAATTTGAAATGCTAAACTTTGATGAGAGAGTACAGTGGGTGCTTTGTTTTTACCCACACAGTGATTACTTTCAACTACTACTTTTTTCAGTGTGTTGGTCCCTTGGAAAAAAAATTGTTAATTAAATTGTAGCCCTTTTGCCTCTTTCTATTTTCTGCTTCACGACGATCTTGTGGGGAGAGATTAATGTGGTTCTATTTATACCTTAACCAACCAAGCGAAATTATCTTAAGTCACTGCTTGTATACCCATAAGTAGAAGCTTGTATCCCCCTAAGACCTTGGTTATATCCCCCGAAGTCACTGCTTGTATCCCCTAAGTCACTGGTTGTATCCCCCTAAGACCCTGGTTGTATCCCCCGAAGTCACTGCTTGTATCCCCCTATGTAGAAGCTTGTATCCCCCTAAGACCCTGGTTGTATCCCCCCAAGTCACTGCTTGTATCCCCCTAAGTAGAAGCTTGTATCCCCCTAAGTAGAGGCCCACTTCCCGCTAAGGTTATGTTCAAGTAACTTTGGGGATACTACGAGAATCTTAGGGGATACAACCGGCATCTTAGAGGGATACAAGCTTCTTCCTAGGGGGTTTGGTACTTGAAGTTGATAATTCGGATGATTGACTATTGGCCTTTTGAGGCAGAAGTAGAAAGCTGTACACATCCAAGGTGGTTGAGCATAAGTCACTTAAGTTCCTAATTGCAACAATTGTGCGTGGCATAATAACAGTTTATGACTTGGTAATCACATAAATATTTCCATTTTCATGCATACATTGTTAAGATTGAAGTCAATTAATCAATATGTTTATCCTTTAGGTTCATGTTGTCAAGGTCATGTAGCAGTTCTTGATAGATGTCTGCCATCCTCCTTGCATGGTCACGCTCTTCTTGGAGCAATCTACATTCAAGGTCACATATAACACTTCTGTGTTGACTGCGTGTGGTATTCCTCGCAGGAGATTCCCCCGATCCCTCGCCAGTTTCGTCCTCCAACCAAGAAAAAAAGTTGCAACTATGTTCCTCCTACAATAGACAATAATATCATATAAATGACATCCAATTATCACCTATTAAAAAAAACATCGTATTATAGATGTCAAAGGTTCTTGGGCATACCTTGAGCGGGCAACAATAAAAACACCAACTTGCATTCTTTTCGGTTTTAGCGGTCATGACTCGACATGGTCCCCTTCCACACTCACAAATGCGGAGCTCGTCGCACCATACGAAAAAGTAGCAACCATTATCGCCATCACCTTAACGATGAAAAGATTGTTAGAAAGTAAAAATTGTATATGCCATAAAATATACATCATGTGAAACTTACTGGACATGTCGCAAAATAGCGTCCTGGATTACGCGATGTATGCGATTGTTTTCACTTCAACATCCCTTTCCCACATGGGCACAATGTCTGTTGGACATCCCAAACCTTAACGCGGTTAGATTCCATGCTTCCTGAACCTGAAAAAGCATGCCCCGCATGACTATTTATAAAGAATTCAATGTCATTGTGTTGCTTTCATGCAGGCAAAACGGATGTTCTATCAACGTTCTTAATGGCGCGTACAGTGAAGCTTGACCAACATGGTTTACGTTGGCACCAAAACATCCGTCACATGGGGGATACAACCGGGTTCGGCTTAGTCGGGTTGATGTCAACCCAAGACCAAACCGGAACTGCATGTATTCAACCCAAAACAGAGCCGAACCAAATTGTAAACCAAAAACCTCAAGGTAGGTACCGAGGTAAAATAATCGAAACCCAAACCGAACAGAACCTAATCACATGAGGTCGGTTCGGTTCGAGGGATACAACCAGGGTATTAGGGGGATACAACCAATGACTTACAGGGATACAAGCTTCTACGTAGGGGGATACAAGCAGTGACTTTGGGAGATACAACCAGGGTCTTAGGGGGATATAACCATTCGGTTAGGGGGATACAAGCTTCTACTTAGGGGGATACAACCAGGGTCTTAGGGGGATACAACCAGTGACTTAGGGGGATACAAGCTTCTACTTAGAGGGATACAACCAGGGTCTTAGGGGGATACAACCATTCGGTTCGGTGGATACAAGCTTCTACTTCGGGGGATACAACCAGGGTCTTAGGGGGATACAAGCAGTGTCTTAGGGGGATACAAGCTTCTACTTAGGGGATATAAGCAGTGACTTAGGGGGATTTGAGAAAGCGGTCGTATGATTATTTAATGAGAGATACTTGTTTCAATGTGCTTATTTCACGTTGGCAAGAATAGATGTATTGCCAACGTGCTTTGTGGTGCGTACGATGAAGATTGGCCACGTGTTTCATGCCGCATACAAAAAACGGTCAACGTGTTTCGTGTTGGCACCACAACACCCGGCACATGCTTCACTATATATAAGCATCTCGATGCATCCTAATATCGTAGTCACTTGGTAGGTGCAAGGTGGCATTCCACCATGTACAAGCTACGCCTTAGTAATTATGATCTATATGGTGACCACAACTACGACATAATTTGGGCATACGACATTGATTACGAACGTACAAAACGAGATGCACGCTTATTCTTGGAGACATTGAAGCATGAGTGGAAGTTCGACAATAATCTAAACGAGTGGTATGTGGAAGACTTGTGTGAACTTGGTGCACTAATCCCCAAGCGACGTGCAAAAGACATGCCCCGCACTAACGCGCAGGAATATGAAGCTGCTATGAACCGCATACGACGCGAGATGTGTAGGATGTATATGCGGAAGGCTCGCTACTACAATCTCAAAATTCATTGAGAAGCAGCAGAGGACCAGGGGCAAGGTCCGCTATCTAACAAAGTAGTTCAGTCCATCTTGGCCGATCCAACGTATCTATCTGGGTTAGACATGTCGGACGAAGAGTGAAGTATGACTTAGCTTGTAGGCTGTATCACCTTATCATTTTATCCCCGCAAGAGTATGCTTATATTCGATGTTGATTTGGCTTGTATCCCATATTTTTCCAGTTTGGGATGGTTTGTACCAAGACTGCTCATAATGATTTTATGGTCAACTTCTGTTTCAAGCATCGCTCTAGCATAATATTGTTCTCCTAATTAATGCCATAGGGAGTCATATCAACAGAATTCATGTCAGACACAAATCATGAGTTTCACAATTCCATGAAGTTTCAGTGATCAATTTTGTGAAACTGACAAATAGGTTTGATGATAAAGAGAAGTTGCAACGGTAAACATAAACCTGAGTAGGAGGAAAGAATGTTGACAACATAGACAAATTTTCGACTGAACTGAATAAAGCTTCAAACTAGTCAGAAAATTAAAATTCATGTCCTATATCAAGGTATAGAAAGTCTTTTTGACCAGCAATAAGAAGATGGTATTTGGAACTTCTTATGGTTTCTTGAAGGGAAACCATTCAGTTACGTTGATAGACTTCCAAAATGAATCAACTAATCCTAATAGGAAAAAAGAAATACCACAAGTCACTGTAGTACCTTCAATTCTTGGCCTGCAAGTTTATCATGCCACTCAGTCCACCACAAAGCTAACTGATTCAAAGTGATTTCATATTTTCTCCCGTAAGACCATTGTTCTAAACTAATATCATTCTTCTAATTAATGCCATAGGCTACAAACAAAAATCTAAAGCAATTGCCATTGAAATTTCTATATTCAAATCACCTCACAGCCTTACAAATTAACCACCACCTTCCACTGCACCCACCCTCACTAAAAGCAGCCGAAATAGCGGTTGCTAAAGATCTGCATCTGCTCGTCCATATTTTGCTGTGTCTGTGCCACATAATGGACCATGCTCCTAAGCTCATTGTGGTTTCTTTCCTAGTTCTAAACAATTCTATCCACCTCTCTCCCCATGTAATCCAAGTCTTGCAAGCTACTTTCTTTAATCTCATGGACCGCTTTAATTAATGCCTCTTGCCTTGAGTACATAGCCTGAAAAGATGCTTGATATTCCTCTTGCCCAACATGTAACTCTCTAGCTAATGCCTCGTGCCTTTCCTGCATAGCCTGGAAGGATGCTTGCTGGGATTCTTGCCTGGCATCCAAGCGTTCCATGATGGAGGACATATCAAATGAACATGATTGGGCAGAGGGGGATGGATTACCACTTGATGCACCTCATGAGGCACCTAAAACCTAGGCCTCACTACGTTTAATAGTGTTGGGGTCCAAGGCGACACGAAGATGAAGAGGAGGATCAGATGTGGAGGGACACACTCCCTTTGCAAGAAGAATCTTAGTGATGAGAACACCGAATGGAAGTCTGAGAGGTTGGGATTTGGAGTTTCGGATGCCTACAATGGTTTTGAAAATTGTGGATGCCGCGTGTAAGCACCTCATTTTTGCGCTCCCAAAAGAGCCGAAAATGCAAAACCCAGCTAAAAATTCAAACCCTGAGGGGTCGAAATTTGACTTTTTGATCAAGTGAAAATTGGCCACCTTGCTTTATTTCAATGGATAGAGAATCCCGACACAAGTCCAACGCAACTAAATTTGCTGGAATCGGAGTCCAGATGAAGGTCCTGCAGGCCGGTCAAACTTAAAGGAGAGCCGAAAGTTGACTTTTCCTCGAACCCCGTGCCAAGTGCTTAGCCCTGTGTAATTAAATAGAGGGCTTCAATACGAGTCTAACGCAATTGAGTTTGCTCAAATCGGAGTTCGGATGAAGGAGATATGAGCTGTCGAAGTTTCCAAACAGCAAAACCGGAAACTGCACACGTGGCAGCCAACGCAGCAAAATATCTCAGGGACTAAATCTTAAATATCTAAAAATCACTAAAAATCTCAGGGACTAAACCAAAATTCGCAGTGACCAATCCGTAATTGCTCAAAAGTGTCAAATCGGTCGAATCGGTCAAGTCGAGGGGCAAATCCGTAATTTTTTTGATTTGTATCCAGTCAAATATATCGGATACACATAGGTTTGTGTATAACCGACATCAAATGCCGGATACAAAGAGATATTTTTGTGAGATTCACGCCGGACGCCCGACAAATTCGTGGCGGTATTTAATTTTCGAATAATTGTGTTTTGTATTCGGCATTGAATGCCGGATACAAAGGAACACATGTGTAGCCGGCCATAGAGGTCAACTATGAACAAGGGCTAGCGTATCCGGCCTGAGTTGCTGGATACATTAAGTTTGCCTATAAAAGGCCAACAGCAGCCCAGTACCGGGGGTTGTCTACTTTTTTCTGTTCTTCAGCTCTCTTCTCTCACCTGCCCCCATCCGAACCCCCCCCCCCCCCCTTTCTTCAACTCCTCTTGCCTTCCATCACCTCACTACACCACCTCAAGTACTTCAGCCCATCTTTTTCCTCCTCCCTCTTCACTTACAACCCAACAAGAAGAAAGGATTGCTGCTGCTACTGTGGGAGGGAGCTCCAGCGACACTTGTTTCCTCAAGGAAGTGCCTCCACCTCCACCTGGAAGCCAAGAACCACCAGGTAAGGTTCCCCATTATGTTGTGTTCAACATACATTAAAATCAGATTTTTCCGAAAATGTTCCTACGTTTGCTTCCTTCTTCGCATGGGTTCATTTTCATGGTATCCTAAGCATGCATTTGCTTTCATTTTCGTGACATGAAAGCCACCACCAGCAGGAGGTCCACGTCGATCTTATCTAGTGAGCACGAGGGTCCATTTTCACCCACTTTGCAGCACCCTTTAGCTGCTGTTTTTTTTTTTGGTTTTATTTTAAGCCTCTTGCAGTAGGAGCATGTTCCTACTTCTACCACCTAATGTACCCCTACGTAAGCCCCATCTTCCCTTCGTCGAGTCGCTTTCTTACAAGTTTAGGCTGCGATTAGGGAACCATCTTATAAGCCATGCGTGAAATGCCTTGACTTGCATGACTTCATTCACTTGTACTTGGATATGGTTGTATGCATGCATGAAGTGTCCTCATTTCTCTGTGGGGCATGATAGTATCTCATGAATATTTTTATTCTACTGTTCTCACGCGTATGATTGAGTAGGAATACATGCAAGCTACTGTCCTTTTCTACAAAGAAATCAATCCCAAGGGACCATGCTTTACTTGAATGCACATGTTTTGAGCACTAGAGAGGCACCCACGAATCTGGCATGATCTGTCCCATCTATATTTGATCATTGGTCTTGTGTTTTGTCTATATGTGTTTTTGAACATGCATGTATGCATACTTTACATTTCTTTTTTCTTGGTCTTGTTGTGCCTAACTTTGCTTTTGCATGATGTGCCTTCTTGTTTGCATGTTCACACTCCAAGCATACACTCCCCACCTTAGGTGTATTAGGTCACTCATTAGTCCAGCCGTTGGTTTTTTGTTAGCATGAGTAGGGAGGCACACTCCTTCAAACCATAGCGGGTATTGTGTTTAAAGCATCCATTTTGCCTAGCCGGCATCCTTTTTTAAGCTTGCTGTTGGTGAAACTTTGAAGACCAAGCAGGGACACCTTGATCCCAGTTCTACTAGTATACATGATCCAAAAGTGGAGGAGGCAATCCCAATGCCTCCTCTCCCTCTCTCTTGTTATGAAAACCCCTAAAGGAGACCAAAGGGGGTTTGCATCCTAAACTTGAACCAATATGGGCCCTCCCAGGGGCCCACATGACTCGTAGAATACCTCTAGGAACCCCCGGAAACAACCCCCATGGGCAAAACCCAAAAAAAGGACCATTTCAGGGTGATCCGGCAACTCAGGCCGGATCACCTATGGGTTGTGTGTATCCGGCAACTAAGGCCGGATACATGATAAAAATGCAGTTTTCATAATTTTTGTGTTCCTTGCCGATTTTTCATGTCATTTTTAGCAAAACCAAATAAACCAATAGGGTTTCCGGGCCACCCGGAAACCCAACTTGGGACCTGGGCCACAGGCCCAAGTTGGAACATTTGTGGGCCTTCCAACGGGGCCCACCAAGCCCGATGAACTCCAAAGCATGCAAATAAGTAGGATTAAGTAAAGTGAACTAATTGAACCAGGTGGGCCAAACCCAATGCGGCCCACTCGAACCTTGATTTGTGAAATGATGCTTAAACTGCGTGGTTTGGCCGAGACCCAGGGCTAGGGCCTATCGGGCCCGCCAAAGCCCGCTGATAGAACCAAAGAAGGGGGTAAACACTAGACTCCAAATAACTGGGCTTCCAAGCCCAAACCTGGATCACGGGCCCCAAGCCCAGTGACCAGCCCATTCTTGGCAAAGCTAAATAAAGTAAATCCAAAACACCCTTGGCAACCATCATGGGGGCCCACCCTGGGGCCGGCCAACCAATGCAGACCAACCTTTTGCATGAAAATCACCTGATATACCAACTTAAACAATTAAGTAAAATCAACTCACTAACCTAAGCCCAAAGGGCCTCCTAGGACCAGACAGAGGCCCACCAAGGGTGCACGGGCTTAACCAAGCCCGCCAAGGACACCGTGGGCCTTCCAACGGGGCCCACCCAATCTGACTCAGATCATCTAAATAAACAAGATAAAAGTAATTAAAGGGACCCACATCACTCTGGTGGTCCCACCAGACTTAACCCAATTGCATATCGGATTAGGAATCGGGTGAGACCAAAGCAAACTGACTCAAACCAGGGAACCCACGGGACCCGTCATCCGACGGGGTGGACTGGGGTGTCTACGGACTTCCCCAGACCGCAACCGAGAACCGACTTAGAATCTCAAGCCGCAGACCAAAGCCCAAAATAGACAAACTTAGGCACCCAGGTGTCCGCCTACACCCCATCAGGCGGTGGCGACTCCGAATTTCCCGTGCCGCGTTTCCGACGCGTGCACAGCATGGCGACTCCGCTAGGGAGTTCTCAACCCAGCAGGACCCTGGTTAGATTGAGTCACTGTAAGAGGGATTTAGTTGATGTTTAGGATTTTTTACCCCGTTTTAGTAAGATACAGAATAGACGTAATTACATGTTCTGGGGAATCCTGCCAAAGGGACGCGATAATTGCCTAAGGCAAGTGAAATTTAAGCGGTCCCTTGTGACCCTCTACTTACCTGGGGATTTTCCTGGGAACATCGTAATGCGTGCCAATTCTGCGCATTACTGTACGAGGCGGTAAAAAACTCCTTTATCAACAAAATCCGAACAAAGCTCACCCGATTAGACACAGCACGCAGCCCAACTGCACACACAGGCACGCCACCACACCGTGGATGACGCTAATTTCCTGCTTTTTGTGTCATAAACTGCGTGGGGTGACACGCACGAGGGAGGCTGCGTGGATGATCCTACCCCGAATGAATGAGTGAATCGGATATTGCAACTTCTTTACCAAGACCTAGACCTCTCTAGCAGCCTACCCTTTTTATTCCTATGAACTGATCTTTGGGATAGTATTAGCACCTACGCTCCCGTGGCTTGCCGGGGAAAGCAAGGTAAACCCATCCCCCCAGTTTTCTGGAGTCCATTAGCACCACTGGTTTCTTGTCGTGGCACGCGAGGATCCAGTACTGGTCAAACCATGAATCAAAGAATAAACTGCTTTATTATTCCTACAAATGGACATTTGAACAAATTGTAGAAACCATCACTCCGTATACAAAAAACAGTATGAAATATCCATCAGGAACAAATGAAAAATAATTGTACCTACCTACAAGAACACAGTTACACTCAAGATGTAGAACCACACACAGTGACTGAAAATGCCTAGAAATATCACTAAAATCCATCTTTCTAAAAAGAGACAGGAATTCTATAATTCAGGAATCTGCTACAAAATTATATAAAGCAATGCAACATGGGCTCACGAACATAGATTGGAATTCTGGGCATTGTGTCGATTGACAATCGTTCAATCCCTTGCACGTGCCTCCTTTACCATCCTGAGCGACATGCGATAGGCATCCTGCAAGATGAGCATTTGGTTGCGCATGGTCTCAAGATCACGAACAACCTCCTAACCAATGAGTGTTAAATTGTTAGACAAGTGGAAAAATAAATTAGCAACCGAATAAAAGGAGGCCTTCCTCATACTTTCCCTAGAATAAAAGCTCATAATTTCCACCCATCTCCAGTTTTAATGATGATAAGAAGAAAATACTTTTGTGTTTTCCAGAGAACCTACTGCCAGTAGGTTCTTTGTGAGCCACCTTTTTCTTTTCATCAACCTGGGCGACTTACATCTCCCCTAAATTTTGTCTTCAATGCTAAAAAAAAGCAGAATTCTATGGTCCTTAGAGCAAAGACTTGGGTCAAGACCTATCAATTTCATCATGGATATTAAAAACCTAAAACTTGATATTTTAATGCTGATGGGCATTTGAGCTAGTGGCCGAAACAAAATCATAGTGTGACATAATGGTGTGCAACTGAAAGTTTGACAAAAACTTTTTTGGGTTTTAATTCAAAAAATATGAAAATAATGTTTGTCCATTAAAACTATATTGTAAATTATAAGAAAATGAGTAATATAACAAAATATGATTATTCATAACCATGATAACTTATAGTATAAAATACATTGGTATATATATATACACACACAACTGACTGGGTAAATCAAAAAATTAACCACAAACTAATAGTAATCAATAAAATCAATTCAAAGTAGCAATGCCAATTGATAGACCAGTCGCTACATCATATATACTAAATTGAAGTAGTTTTACCTTGATTAGAAGCTTCAAAATTAAAAAAATAAATAAATAAATAAAACAACAACAAACATGTTTACCTCAAACGTATACACCCCAAACAATTTTAGAGTTCAAATTGGTTGTGAAGACAACCCTAGAGTGTTTATCTTGTGCAAATCTAAAGAAATTGCACGATATTTGGTTAGACCTAAGAGTTCTTTTGAACTCGAGGAGAAATTAAGAATAAAAGGATAAAGACAGAAATTAAAGCATGATAAGGATATGTTAAAAATCATGCACGCTCAATATCCCAAAATTCCAAGTAAAGATCCTCTTTGCCCAATAAATTGTCCTCGTAGCGTATCGGGCGTTGAGCCTGTTACATGCACGTTAGTGGAAAATCATAAACTTGGATTTGTAGAGTGATTTCTAATGTTCTTACAATTCAAATGCCAACGCACAATATTACCTGAGTCGCGAGGGGGGGGGGGGGGGGGATACACGTGGCACTGTGTTTTCATTTCTGTCCTCAACAAAATCCCTCAATTTCCCTGGCACAACCTACACATCCGTCAAACAGAATGTTAATATATCAATCTTCAATCTCTAGCCTAAGCAATATATGTTGAGGGTTACAGAATCCACAACTGTACCTGGCCAAGTCCATATCCACCGACTTCTTTTTGCATATGCTCTCTGGTCTGCACACATTTGTTCGTCCAAACCAACAAACGCGGTAGCCGTGTGTCGCTGTTATCGTCCAGCGGCTCGACGATAACGTGCTCATAATAGAACAACTGAAGAGGACAGCAAAAAATTCAAAATACAATCACACAACAATAACTATATAAATGATCATAAGCATACACCTGTAAAAAGAAAAGGCATTCGCCTACTGCCTCTTTTTTCTTCCTTTGGAAGATGTTTATTTCGGCAAACAGCTGCTCAACAACAAAGCTTCCCCAGTTTGCTCTCGAGAGGGTCCCCACATCAGCAATCGTGTATAGAAGGGAGGCATTGGCATGTGGGTTTGCATTTGGGCATAAGAGTGAACCCAATGCAAATAACACAAAATCTCTTCTGAATTCAGTGCCCAATCCCAAGGTAGGTATAAGCTGCTCTATACTAGTCAAAGATATACCATGCTTGCCGACCTCGGACATACTATGGACCTCTTCTATCCTAGCATCTGGTCCACTTGAGATGACAGGGGATCCAGTATGTCTCAGTCCCAAAATGAGATTCACGTCGTACTCACAAATGGGTATACTATACTCCCAACCTTAAGGCAACGAGAATGTACATTGACATTCTAAACCAGCCACGCACACAAGCCCCCTATAGGATTGTGCATTACAAACCCAATAGGGATCCAAACCCTATATTGACAACCGCCTGTCTTTGCTCTTCAGTGAGCCGTTTGCATAACTCAACGAACCGCCGTGGCGAGCAGCGGGTGGTAATCGAGGGCTACAAGTACACGCAATAAGCACATTACAGAATGCTAAAAACGAACACTCAAAAGTACACTTTCACCTTGTAAGCCCTATAAGACTGTGTACTTACCTTAACATGTGTCCTCTGCTTCCATTTGGGCCGTTGTGCACTATACTGCTCTACACTACGAACAGCTTGTTCCATGTACGACTGCCTCGCTTCAGCAGCCATTCCTAACCACTGCTCATTTGCTTCCTTAGCAACCTATGGAATAACACGTTTAAACAAAAACAGGCAACGGAGCACAATATGAATAGATGAAAGCAAACTTTAATCACTAGACACTCAAAAGCGAACTTTGCTACACATGGAATATAAAATTTTATTTCATGAGTTAATCATGCATATCAATTGCATTCGTATTTTACCTGACGCATGTGGGATCTTTGATTACCCCCTTTGCATCTGCTTATATACTCACTCCTGTGAGATTGACAACAGAATACAACAACAAATAACACGTCAGAAAAGATTGTGTTTTCTCATACACAATACATTATTTGCAATTACCAACTATAGCTTTAAAGCACTTACAGGAAGCAAACCCAAGGAGTCAATGGCCGCTTCCGTACCTTGGATGAAGTGGAGGCTTCATGGACTGCGACTGTAGCTACTGTCCTTCTTCTCTATGCCATAACTTGTTCCTACACAATGAAAAACATGTCAAGGGAGAAATGGTATATCACTAGTGTCAGGTTACCGAATTGCATAAATGCAATAGCAACAAACACAACATTAATTTTATCCACAAACATGTTCAAATGATTGGTATTGTAAAGAATATTTATTCTCAACATAAATAAAAGTCCTGAAGGTTGTAATGCCTTCACTGTTAAAAAGTAGCCAACAAACAAACATTATTTATTATCCAGGCAAATAATTGTTCAAATGATCGTCTCGTGAAGAATGACTGTCTTAATCCAACACGAAACATAGAAAGCGTTCTTAATTGCCCGCAGTCGAGCACTTCATCTCCGTCTTCCACCTATCTTCGTGGTTGTGCACCTACATATAATTCATGATTGTCAGAAATTAAATTATGCAATATAAATTTCCAGTGTTATGAACACAAATAATATTGAATGACCTTCGTACAAGCGTGCGATGCAGCAGCACATGCTTGTTAGATTGTAGCTCTACAGGTAGACAGGTTGTGTCCTGCCCCATTGCAACGAGAACAATGTATTGACCGCTTGTCTTGGAATTGAGACTCAATCCGCTTTTGCATTGGACAGCCAGGGCGTCTAGAGGTCTTAGGTGGCAATGTTATTTGTGGCGTATCACTAGAATCAGCAACGGACTGAACAGTAACGCATTCTATGCAAGTATGTCATGAGATGGTACTGGATGCATCAACTCGGCATATATCCGCTCCTACGTGCTGGTGTGGTAGCATTCTTCGACATACTCGTAGAGACTGAGGTTCTTTGTTTTCAAGAGAGCACATGTATGTGCACACGGTATGCCAATCATCTGCCACCGTTTGCAGGTACACTCGTACTTATGTAGATCGACATAAAAATCATCATCACTAGTTCTAACTTCATATTCAGAATCTGAATATCGCAATACACCATAACCAAGAGCCTAAGGGAAATTCGCTTGGATTTTCTCTTCAATGTGACCAGAAATAGGAGTCTTCCACGTGGAAATCTCGTCCTTCTTCTCCGCTAACATCTCTGTCAATTTAACCTAATGTGCATATATAAAACGTAATACGTGCAATTTATGTTCCTCCACCATCCATGCATTGAAAGACTCTGCTAAGTTCGAATTCAACTTGTCCCAACGCCTCTTAGGGAACAGAGCATTTGCCCAATGCTCAGGACCATTGGCCTTCACCCACTCATACATCTCTACGGAAAATAATTTCAACTTATCCATTGCATCCTCAAAATCCGCTGGCCAGCGTGCATAGGCAACTGAATCCAATATCCCCAAAGCTTCTTTCTTCTTTCTACCTAGATGAAATGAATTGATGAATTTGCTGAAATTTTCCTTAAGTGTCGGAAACAATGAGAATGGTTTTGAACCCGAAAGGTATTATTCACAGCATTAATGATTGCTGGATTCCTACCACTTATAATCACAACTTCATGTCTGCGACCGATAGCAGTGTGAAGTCGATCAAGAAACCATAACCAATCTTCATTATTTTCAGACGAAACAATTGTGAATGCGATTGGAAACATGCCATCATTGGCATCAAATGCAGTGGCGGACAAAAGAGTTCCTTGGTATGGCCCACTAAGGTGTGACCCATCAATGAAGAGTAAGGGACGGCATCCAACTAAAAATCCTCTCAATGAACATCCGTATGCAATGAATAACTATTTGAATTTCCCATCTTCTGTAGCAGTCCAATAGGCCGTCCTTGGGTTTGTCTGCATCAACCGTTGACACATCCAAGGTATAAGCTTGTATGAATCTTCTACATTGCCATCTATCTTCTTCTTTGCCTTCTCCTTACTCCTCCAACTTTGATGGTAACTTAAGCTCATTGCATGATCATTATGGAAATCCTTGCAAATTTGGCGCAGGGCGTAATTTGGGGAGTCCCTAATTCTCTTCTCAATCACACTCGCCAACCACTTGGATCTCACCTTAGGCTTAATTGCTACATCATCATGTGCCGAGTGTTTGTGTGTTTCAACAAACGTCATCACCATCATCACGTCTGTCTCTTTTACGCGACTCGCGTTCAATTTCCATGTGCAGTCCCTAACGGAACATCTAACAGCCATATACCTAGGAGTGTTTTTCTTGAATATATATCTAAATCTCTGAGCAAGGGCATGCTTATAGATTGATTGCCTCAACGCATCAGGACTTGCAAATGTCTGGCCCTCACCAACGATTTCCGACCGCCATAAAATTGACACAAGTGGAGCCATACTGTGTGTGGTGCAATCAACAGTAGACTCCCCCTCTGCGACGTCACTCGCGTCAACTTGAGGTGGAAATTGTTGACTTCCTGTGGAGGTCCTCCTAAAAATTAAGAATTTCTATTATGCTAAATTGAAATATTGTAGTGTAACATGAATCACCTTGTAAAAAATAGATCATCAACTGATGGGCCATCGCTGGTTAGTAGATATACGTTGGCAGCCCGCTCATTGTCAACTATCAATTTTGATAGCCCTATTTGGTTGGTCAGCGCTAGTAGTTTGCTCTTGTCAAACATAAGCGAGAACTTCAGAGTAACTCCTGGCGGGGATAAATTGAATAATGCACATCCATCGTTCACGAAGTCCTCATATTTTGTACTTTCATTGATCATTAAGGCATCTATGCTACCCCCTCTATATGACAAGGAATTGGTCTCCTCGTTTATAACAATTTCCCCTTCGAAATGGAAATAGCACCACACTTGCTTCCCCGCCATTTCTGTTACAAATTCGTTAGGCCATTCCACATTGTACCAAACCCTTGACCATCTACATAGTTTTAACTTCGGCTACGCAGTGAATAGCGTAATGCCAACTTTCATAATCAAGTCAATCTACACAGTTATAACTTGCCTAATGAATAATGTAATCGCAACTTTCATGATGAAGTCAATCTAGCCTCGCCACGCCATACTCCCCATCAGACAATAAACTTATACCATATTATGATACGGTGCCCCATAAATTGAATAAGCTAGGAGTGGACAACAACAATTTGAGAAAACTAACACACCTGGACAACAAGGTTCATATCACGGTAATGGTTCAACAGTAAAGTAAAACACTTAGCATAAAAATGGAATTAAATATAAAAACATTAACAACATTTTTTAAACATAATGACAGCATTCCATTAAAAATGAATAAGAAAAGGATCATACAGCATATAGCAGTACACGAGACAGTGAACAATCACACAAAGCCCTAATAAGACCATAAGCAGACTCCAAAGGATAAAAAAAAATCTCAAAAAATAGCCCGCTGTAACACTGTTTCATCTGATTACATAATATTAAGAGCCTTCCAATGATAAGCTATATTTGATGCAAACCATTACCTTAGGATAATGCTTGTATCCCATAAGCATGTGCATATATCCACTGAAGTACCAGCTTGTATCTCTTTAAGACATGTTGATTTCGCATCTAAGATTATGTTGGTATCCCCTGAAGATTGTGCTTGTTTCCCCTTAAGTAAGTACATGTATCCCCCTAAGTTTTCGCTTGTATCCCCTTAAGACCCTACTTGTATCCCCTAAGCAACAGCTTCTATTCTTTTAAAACCCTGGTTGTATTCCTCTAGGATTACGTTAGTATCCTCCAATAATTGTACATGTATCCCTTTGTAACACCCCGGATCTTTGTTGTTCAATAAAGATATAACACGTCTCACGGAGTGTTAGGTAAGGATCTTAATCATTTGTGATCGCTAGATAATCACCTAACTAAAACATATCAGAGTGCACAATCATACTTTTCTAAAAATTCAATATTTAAACTTAACTAAGATTCAAGTGGTTCAACCTCAATCTACTTTATTACACCTCAAAAATTCAATTAATTCAAAGTTCAATTCAAAAATAACATACGGGTCTAAAGAATGTAATAATAGTCTTCCTCCTTATATGTCTCAGTCGGATTTACCCCAGTAGTTGCCTCACCTCAAGTATTTGAAAAACAAAACAAAAGAGTGAGATACGAAATCTCAACGAGTAGTATATGCATGCAGGAAATAGTTTACACAGTTCAAATTTTATGCATCGATAATAACCAGTACGATTAAGCAACCAATACAATCTCCAAGTTTAAAATCAAAACCAATAATTGTTTCCAAACACCTTTCAATTCAATACTGATGACACATTGATTGGTCAATGTCATGACTATTGTTAAGTTGATAAATTAAACATGCCAAGTAGACACTCCACACCTCCATGTACACAGTTCCGGCTTACTCAGGGTTTCGGAAACTCTGAAATGACAACCTACTCAGGGTTTTGTCATCCAATGCCGGCCTACTCCCTGGGTTTCGGCATTGACAACCAGGCCTACTCAGAGTTTCTGGTTGCTCTACACTGGTCGTGGCAACACACAAGGCCATGCAATTACAACAACCAACAATAACATTACATTACTAAGCTTAAGCATGGATCCAGGATAAGCTAAACCAAAACAGCAAACCATCGTAAAATCACAACTCTGACATCACAATAAAACAAGACGTTCAACATCATGTATAACTCAACCAGTTCACCTCATGTCCCTCTGGACTAGAACCGTACCTCATGTACTTTCAGTATTTCCTCAATGCCCATTGGTAATAAACTTATTTACTCACACCAAGAGAAATCTTTACAATACATTTTAGAACTTGCAATCAAGTAAAACCAGAGTAAATAAATTCTCATTCAAGTACAGTATATAAATAAAAGGAAGTTAAATCAGGAACTCCTAGTGTTAGGTATCATAAGATCACCTACCGGTAACCCTAAAATTCACCTTGGAAGCTCCTAAGAATTTCCAAAAATTCCACTTGATATTCTCAGAGTATTTGAAACAGGAGATAATATTTCTAAGGTTCTAAACAAGTCAATAGCTAAGTGCTTAAACCCTCAAAGTATCCCCTGTAACTTGATTTTGTCAAATATAACATTTCGGCAAAAGGATAGGGGTTTGCGCTGACCTCTAGCGCTAGGCACAAGGTCGGCGGTAAGTCATTACTTAAAAACTACACGTCGCGCTTACTTCAAAGGTACTAGGCACGAGCTAAGCGCATGACAAGCGCTAGGGAAATCCGCTCGGCGCAAACTAGGCGCGAGCTTAGCGGTAAGGAAAATACGCCTAGCGCGAGACAGGCGCGCGATGAGCGCGAGCTTGGTGGTAAGGAGGAAACGGCCTTTCGCCGACTACAAGTAGTTGGCGCTAGGTAGACGCTACCCTGGTTTTTCAAGTCTCTGTTATTTTCAGATCTCTACGACTGACTGAAATATTTCTCTCTGTAAAAATTTCCTTAGTCTCCTATTATCCCCAGAAGACATTTAAACCAGTTTTGGAATTAATCTAAACACTTTTATACTTATCTCTAACCATCCTAGAGAACTCACGCTCGGACTGTCTTTTTCCCAGAAACATATGCATCAAGATTTAAACCCACGATTCAATCCAAAACAAAACCCAGTTTTAAAACAATGCTACTCACCTCTTGCACACTTATATCCGAGCAACACCAACTATTCGAACCACGGCCGATCGCCAACAGCCGTTCATCTGATCGAAATCGACACCCGGATCTTTTGTTCGCACGAGTAAAACCTATAAAACCCCGAATTTTCACCTAATAAATAAATAAATAATGAATAAAAGAAAATATGAGTTAAGTGAAGATTTAGAGGTAAGTAATTCAAATAGGTCATAAATTGTAAATAAAGAAAGAATTTTAATGAAATTTTGCCTAAAAGAATAAAAATGGTATTTTGGTAATTTTCAGAAAAGGGTAATTAATAATTAGATCATTAAATAATAACTAGAATTAGAAAATAGAAGGAAATAATTTATTTCGACAATCTAGAAATTAAAAGAAATTAATAAAAAGCCTAAAAGTGGGAAAAAGGGTAATTAAGAGATTTCACGTCTTAATTTGGGGAAAATAAGGTTTTAGGTGATAATAATATTTAATTAAATGTTTTGCACGAAAATAGGTTATAAATAGGAGTTTAGATAATAAGAAACTTAATTAGGATTGTTTAAGTAGAAAAATAGAAGGTGGAGAAAAAGTAGGAATTAAATTAGAAGGATTAGACTTTAACTAGACCATGGTTGGGTTAGCCCAAATTAAATTAGCCAATTAGGGTTGGTTTAGGATTTCTAAAGCCTAGTATAAATAGGAAACTAAGGTTAGACAAGAGGGAATTTTCGTGGGTTTCTTATGGAAAGAAAGGAAGGAGGTTCCTAATGGAGGTGTTTGACCAACCACCATCAAAATATGATCGGAGAAAATCCGTACGGTGGATCGCCTTCAAATTTGGAGGTTTTGTTCTTCACTAATGGAACTACATTGTGTACGGTGGAGATTTGAATTGGAAGAGTCTAGCTTGGTGCGTTTGGGAGCAAAAGTCAGGTCCAGAATTAGAAGTTTTAATGGAAGAAGGATTTAGCGTATAAGGCAAGTAGTAACCCTTGGAAAACGTGAGGAACTGTATGATTTCGTTTTCTGTGATTTCATATGGATTGAATGGATTAGTCGGAACAGTATTTACATGGAATCAAATTGTTTATATTTTAGTGTTTGGTGTTCTTGAAGGATTTGTTGAAATAATGGAGAAAACTTGGTTTGATCATGAAATAAATTATAGGATGGTATTTAATTAATAAGAATTGATCTAGAAGGCTTTAGGAATGTTTTAGAATGTTATTAGATTAATTTAGACCAAAGAAACATATAGCAAAAGTATAAAAATCCGAACTTTGCAAATCTGGAAAATTCTGTTAAAAATTGCACCAGCGCCTAGGATCGCCCAGCCCTGTAGAGGTAGGCGCTCTAAGCAAAATTTGTAGATTTTGGTGATTTTTGGAATCCGAATAAATCTCTAATAATTTTTCTAGTATCTTAACTATTCTAACATCTTTGTGAAGGCCTAATTGAGGTATAGAAAATATAAAAATTAAATTTAATAAACATCCAAATATTTAATGTCTTAATGGTAAAATAGTGTATAAAAAGGCCTAAACAATGGAGAATAATGTTAGAAATAATATCCCTAGTATTTATAGCTTATAAACATCTTCTAAACTTTATTTTAGGTCTGTAGAACATGCTGGAGAAATAAAATACATAAAATTCAAATAGAAACTAGCTTAGGTGTTAAGGTAGGAAATTGGATTCTAATAAAAGGGATTAATAAAGAAAACTCTAAGTAAGATTGGATTTACTTTATTTTGAGCTTTAAATAGGAATATTGGCTACTGGAATTGCATAAACTCAGATTTTATCGGATTTATGATACTTGAGTTTTATTTTGAATATAATTGAAAGAATTGCATATGTTATTCTGAAAAAGCCTATAATTGGATTTGTAATGATTGAATCATGATTTTCACTTGGAATGGAATACTTGGGTATGGTTTGGTATGTGGTATGATGTTGTTCACTTTACTTTTACGGTTGGGTGATACGGCTTCTGTGGTTGAGTTGATATTAACTTTTACGGCAGAGATGGGTAATCCTCTGTGTAGAGATGTGTAATCTTTTACGGGTAAAAGCGTGTATGCCTCCTACAGTAGCGTGTCCTCCCGTATGTGGTTTCATCGTGGTTTGTGTCAGTGGCTTAGCTGTATATGGATCCATAGTTTTGGCTGGTTAGCTAAGTGGTATTTAGTTTGGGTTGAGTTACTCCTATATGCGAGCGCGCTTCCCTTTGCAAGTTAGTTTGCTCTGGGAAGGTCCTATGTCTGGAGGGACACCCCGGTGAGTCGCTGGTGATTCCCTGTACATGTGGATAAGCGACCACACTCCATGTATTGATTCTGGTGCTGCATGCTGGTGGTACGTCCAACTCTGCGGGGTTCGTGTGTAATAAGTCGGTGACTACGGCTCTTGCCTAAGCTGCGCTGCATGGGGCTTGAGTATCATTAAGTAGCACTGCCCCTAAGCCGCACGGTGGAATAGCATTTAGTCGAGTGTCATCTCAAATACTTATCATCTTTGTAAGTCCTGCAATGGCACATGTTCTATCGCTTTTGTCGGTTTTACCTCGTTAACATCAAGTTACTGGTATTTATACATGATCGTCTATTTTATCGCTTTATTTGGAATTACCATGGATAACTTGGATTTCTCGTCTTATCGTGGATTAATCGAATACCTCATGACTAAATGCTTATATTGGACTGTTTCAATTGCATGCACCTGCTACTTGCTGAGATGTAAATCTCACTCCGTTTTCCCCTATTATTTTTCAGGTTGCTTGGAGAGATCGCAACGATGGGTAGAATTGTAATTGGTATTAATGTCACATGTTGATTAAATAAACCTTATTGTAAATTGAATTGATATTATTGAATAAAGAATTGTTTTTATTGGCCACCATAACTCTGATGTAATTAATTAGTAAAGTTTAAAATTATTGTGAATCTTGGTTTGTATCTGACCCCAGCTTTGGGGTAACACCTCGAGTTTGGTTGTTGAACCAGACTTGGGATGTTACAGTAGCGAACCGGGTTCGGGTTGGGTGCTGGTTTGCACTGACTCGGGTTCGGGGCGTTACAAAACCCCTTTGAAAAACTTGATTCAAACACCCAGATCAGCAGGAGGAAGACTAACAATTCTTCTTCTCTCCCAAAACCTAAAAAATCGCCGCAATCGCCTTCAGCAATTGTATACAAGTATTTCCGAAACTACAAACCTAATTTTCTTTAAAGATTTATACCTTCCATAATTACCTTGCTGCTCAACGAACTTTTGAAATCCCTTTATTTGGTGTGTGCTCGCCCACCGAAATTCCTACATATACACACGGCTCCTTAAGTTTATTCGCCCACATAAATAATAAAATAAAAAAAATCCTTAGAAAACATCAGGGTTTTACACCCTTTAAGTCACTGCTTGTACCCCCGAAAGTAGCAGTTTCTATCCCCAAACCATTACCACACTTTCTTATATTAACCCAAGACAAACCATCGGGAAAGTACAAGGCTAAGGACCATCTCCTCCCAAATAATACTTGTTATATTCTCCCTATGAAAGCCCTTATCAATCCCAATCTGGGCTAGACAATCACCAAGACTTTTGTTTATCTATGCCTATGTTACAAAAGGAGTTTAGTATGTGTCAACTAGTATTATAAGCTGCTACATTAAAAAAGAAAAACTCGAATTTTCTATTCAAGAAGCTCATCAATTTGAAATAAAAGCTCATTTCTTGCCTAAAATCTGCCATATGTATTGGTTGGTTGTTCACAAAAACTCTGAAGTGTCTGACATTGTACATGTGTATGTGTTAGGTTTGTCTTTGTCACTCTACACTGTCGAGATCGTAGTCTATGAGACAGAATCATTAAATTTCATTCTGAAGTTCTGATGGGTTTGAAGTAAAACCTCCTTACCTATTGAAGTTCCTTTTCAATATTTTCATAGTTTGTTGATAAATATTCCAAACCACCTTAGGTTCTTCCTGATATATGTATGGTTTGTCTTCGTCTCTTCCTTTTTGTTGAGATCCTAGAAGATTTATTACTGAGTTGGATGTATATCATATGAAACAATCAGAGATGTTCCTATGTTCTTGGTATATGTAGGGATCACTATGGTCCAATGTTCATTCTACACCTAAAACTAACGAACAAACTTCAAACCTAAAACCAATAAGTTTCCATCATTCGATCTCATGAAATAAGAGAAGAAACAATCGAACATCAAAAAGATGCGTTAGGAATTCTGTCATAAATCGAAAGATGCGTTAGGAATTCTGTCAATTGGCAAACAATCGAACATAAAAAAGATTCAAAGGAAAAGAATACAACGAAGATAAAAAAGTGTGGGCGAGGGCAAACAATCAGAAAAAAAGAAAACAAGTGATTATCAGAAACCATGTAGAAGAAAAGGGAATGGCCGATTGCCAAAAACCTATAAGTTTCCATCATTCAATCCCTAAATAAAAAAGAACCCTAGAAATGAAATCAAGTAGAAACAAAAAGAAAAGAATCGAGAGAGCACCAGAAATACCAGGGATAGGGGCGGTGGGTGGTCAGCGGCGTCTGCTTCAGATGGGGGTGGCCGGAGAGTTCGTGAAGGTGGGTGCTTTCCACTTGCCAAAAACAGCCGAGGTTGCCGAACGGAAAAGGGGGAGACGGCTTCGAATGGGATCGCCGAAGATTTCTCTCAAAACAGGACGAACAAACCGAAAGGGGGTTGACGAATGGGCATCGCCGGAGATCCTATTAAGGGCGCACGAAACACAGGCAAATGAATATCTACAATCTCGAGGTGCAGTCGCCGGAGATGGTCGTCGGGGGTTCCAAAGAAATTTGAAATGAAGGTGGCACGAAGAGAAATAGGGTGAAAGCAAGAGGAGATAGAGGGAGCTTTGCGATCGACGTCGCATGGCTACGAACAAAGAGGATATTTTGTGATCGATGTCGCCGGAGAAGGTGATCGGAACGGTGGGGAAGATTGGAAACGGGGTTTGAGCTTTCCCTTCTCTCTCTAGCCGCCAAGACACGAACCCATTCAAATTGAGAGAAAGGGAGAGAGGCGACCCTGTGTTTGGGTTGTTGACGTGGGGTGGGGGCAAAAGGGGAACAAAACAGTGCCTGATGACCTGGCCCTCTATTCCACAAATTGTTTCGAAAAGTTACCTTTTTGACGTAATAAGAATTTTCGTTGCCCGTTTTTGGCAATAGTGGGCAAAAGGTGCCCCATTCGATAATTTTCCCTTAAATTAATTGAAGTACGTGGAATTCTTTACCGTCAGATGTCTTTATAATGCGATTCAACGGTCGAAAATCGGTAAAGTGACGTTTTTTTTTGGTAATCTTCGGTAGAGTGACGTTGCAAGGTTTTCCTGGACATTCTCAAACTTATTGCAGATCATTTGCAGTCCCAATCTTGATTTCGTCATTCAGCTTTGAATTTTCAGGTTCTCTGTTATTCTCCATACTCGAGCAGGCAAACTCACTGGCCGGCCTTGGACGAGCACCTGCCGGCGTTGGCGGGGATCTCGAGAATCCCGGCGGGTGTGTAGACTGTCCTACACTGATATAAACAGGTGCATAGAGCACAATGAAGCCTTTACGATCCTTTTCCTCTTTTTGTTCATTCATGTTCGAATTATTTATGATATTCGGATGGTACTTTCAATGCTTTCTGATACTTTCTTGTGGAAATGATCTTTTATGTAAATTTGCTCTTAGGGTCTTTATTGTTTTGTTTGTAAAGAGAGATCATGGAAGAAATTTCTGCTCTATTTTTGTGAACAGCATTATTCTATTAACATGAAATTCTGGGTTTTCTCTTCAATTTAAGTTCGGAATTCAGTTTTTTCTTTTCTTTTTATTTATTTTTTAATATGGTTTTGTCATATGTTGAATCTGTATTTGCTGCTTTGATTTGCTTGCATTTGTCTATCTGTTTCGGTGATAAATTCAACATTAATGGCAGATATGATGGTTATTGGGCGTGTGTTGTTTCTTTGACTACATTATTCCTCAACCGGCTCTCTATGCCTTTATAACGAGTACTATTGATTGAGTGATCCAGAATTGTTGCATGATGCCTGATTTCAGAATTTGGATATGCAAAAGTACCTTACCAGCTAGTGATTGCATTTATCATTATGCAGGAAACTAAATTTCATCTAATTCCTTTCATTTATTGACTATGCTGTAAGGTCGGGTTGAATATGGTGATTTTGCAGTTAATTAGAGCTGTTAAGGGGAAAACTGTTGATTTTGTACTGAAGCTTTCAGGGTTTCAGGTAAGGAAAAAGAAAGTGAAGTTTCTTTTAATATAGTTTTGGAGACATCGTAAAGTCTGCGTTTACAATTGTATAAAGTGGGGATTTCACATACATTCAATGATGTAACTTTTCATATTTACTGATTATTGATTGCTATTGGGTTACCAATAGCAGTATTTATCCATAAAAATGATTAATATCTTAAGGCTCGATCTTGTGGAAAATAAATTTGTCTATGGTAATCCTCTCATGTTCCATAACAAGGAAAGTCAATCCTGAAATTTCAGAAACAAAGAGATGCAGGGGATAAAAGAGATGCAGTGAAGGTTGCATTAAGGATGTGGAATCCTGATGTCATCATTCTTCAGGAATCAAAATTAGGGAAGGTTGATATCTAAGTTATGTGGGAGTTGTGGGATGTACACAAGGTATAGTGGATCTTTAAACCAGCTAGGGGAACTGCAGGGGGCATAATCTTGGCTTGGAAAGATAGCTGTTTTCATATGAGTCAAGCTTGGATAAGAGATTTTTCCATTTTAGCACTGTTATATGATACCGGATTAAATGGAAAAATTTATGATTTTGGGAGTGTATGGTGCCAACATGGATTCAATGACGCATCAAATGTGGGAGGAGGTGAGACACGGAGTTCAGGTTCCACGGTGTATTGGTGGTAATTTTAATGTCATTAGATTCCCTTCTGAGAAGTTGGGTTGTACTCATATATCAGCCACAATGCAAAGCTTATCTGATTTCATTAATGGCTTTGCACTCTTGGATATGCCGATTAGTGGTTGCAGATATACATGGTCAAATAACCAATCTGTACCAGCCATGTCTAAGATAGATAGATTTCTGATAACAGTTGATTGGGAGACTTTGTTCTCAAAAGTGACAGTAGAATCAATACCAAGACCGACGCCCCGACTATATTCCTTTAATGTTCAGATGCGAAAAGAGTTCAAGAGGCCCTCGCCTTTCCGTTTTGAGAACATGTGGCTTGAAGACTCATCTTTTATTAAGAGGGTGGAGCAGTGGTGGGGAGAGATGTGTGTAGTAGGGAAACCTAGTTTCATCTTAAGTCAGAAAAAAAAAAGTTGAAGGAAATGATAAAAGTGTGGAATCGTGAGGAGTTTGGGAAGGTGGATGAGCATATAGCAAAGGTATTGGACCAAATTAAGGAGTTGGATGAGAAAGAAGAATCCGTGCAACTAAATTCTTCGGAATGGGTGATGAGAGAAAAGCTGAAAATTGAATTCAAACATTGGGCAAAGATGAAAGAAATGAGTTGGTGGGAAAAATCGAGGGCATTGTGGCTGAAAGTGGGAGATAAGAACACGGGTTTCTTTCATAGAATGGCAAATGCAAGATGTTGGGTTAATTCTATCAACAAATTGGAGATTGATGGCCAAGAAGAGGAAACTATTAAATCCAAGATTTCAGAACACTTTTCTACTACTTTCAAGGAAGAGAATCACTTTAGACCTAGTGTCGATGGTTTGGAGTTTAATATGTTAATGGAAGAGGAAAGAATCTGGTTGGAGCGGCTGGTCCGGATGGATTCACTGTGGCTTTTTATAAGGTGTGTTGGTATGTGATAAAGGAAGACTTAATAGCGACAATTGAAGAATTTCACATGAGTGGAAGATTTGAAAGAAGCATTAACTCCACTTTCATTGTACTGATTCCCAAGAAGGAAGGAACAAACAAGTTGTTTGAATTCAGGCCTATTAGTCTAGTGGGGAGTGTATACAAGATTTTGGCAAATCTCTTGGCCAATAGATTGAAATCAGTCTTACAATCTTTGATTTCCCAAGAACAAGGAGCATTCGTTGGTGGTCGTCAAATGCAAGATGGTCTGATGGTGGCAAGTGAGTGCATAGACACGTGTATTAGAGACCAAAAGAAAAAGATCATGTGCAAACTTGACCTTCAAAAGGCATATGACCATGTTAATTCGGATTTCTTGATGTACATGTTAAGAAGAATGGGCTTCGGTGATAATTGGAGAAGATGGATTCTATTCTGCATATCAACAGTACACTTGTTGGTGGTGTTAGTCAATGGGGTAGCAGCGAGATTCTTCAAATCTCATAGAGGTTTATGGCAAGGGGATCTAATATCCCCACTTCTCTTTACTTTAGTGATGGAGGCTTTCAGCCGGTTGATCACTCAGAGCCTCGGAGCTGGGTAAGGTTAGTGAAGTGACATCTGAAGGTTCAAGATCTATTATTGACTTTGGTAAAAAGTGTTCTTTCTAGTCTTCCAACGTTTTACATGTCAATACTGAAAATTCCAGTGTCAATAGCCAAGAGAATGGAAAAGATTGAAGAGGAACTTTCTATGGGAAGGTCCAGGAGGTGAAGCTAAACATCACCTTGTGAATTGGAATAGCATATGTAAGCTGAAGGAAGAAGGTGGTCTGGGTTTAAAGTCATTGGTATTATTCACTAAGGCGTTGCTTTAGAAGTGGATATGGCGGTTTAGTAAAGAGCAAGGGAATCTTTGGAGAGAAATTATCTTCTTAAAGTATGGGAGTTCTTTTGGTGGCTGGTATCCTTCTCAATCTACAGTTCCATATGGGGTTAGTATGTGGAGACCTATAGCTAAGTTAGCAGCCTCAGTAGAGAAGGAATGTAGACATATTGTTGGTAATGGTGTAAGGACTCGTTTTTGGGGTGATTTATGGACTGGAGAAAGAAGACTAAAGGATGAATTTGCTACTATTTATAACATCTGCAGAAACCAGCAAACCTCTGTTATTGATTGTGTGTCCATATCAGTGGATGGGAATGTGTTGAATATTGAACTTAGAAGAAATTTGTTTGATTGGGAGATCAGTAAGTTTGAAGAGCTGATGCAAGTACTGTATAATACTCAAGTGATCCAAGAGGAAGACAAAAGAACATGGATGAAGGAAAAATCTGGTGCTTTTTCGGTGAAATCTGCATTTAAATCTTTCATTTCCACAGGAGTGGTGTTTCCAGCAGCTAGAATGATATGGGTAAACCATGTTCCAAGCAAAGTGTCATTTTTCCTATGGGCTGCAACTCTTGATAGAATATTAACGATGGACCAACGGAGAAGGAGGGGATGGCAAACTCTAAGTCGATGTATCATGTGTAAAAGTGAGGAAGAATCGGTGGCCCATTTACTCATCCAGTGTAAAGTTGCTACGATGCTATGTAACATGATTCACAGCAGACTAGAAAGTTCTTGGGTCCAGCCAGGTGATTTTAAAATGGTAATGGAAGCATGGGGGTGGAAGGATGGAAAAATAATTCAGGATATGATATGGAACATAACACCAGCAGCTATCTCTTGGGTGATAGGGGGTGAAAGGAATCTCAGAATTTTCAAGGACTCAGGAAGGGAATTCACATATTTGGCTCTAGCAGTATTGAGACTAGTGTATAGATGGTTGGCAGAGAGTCCCATGATGGAGAATGTGTCACTAGAAATTTTCTTGGATTGCTCCAGATTTTCAGACTTAGGAAGATGTTACGAGATGGCGGTATCTTAATCGCCATCTCTTCTAGATTTTTTTTGCTGTTTTTTGTAAGTGGCTTGGGTACACAATTTGTATGCCATGTACTTGATCTTATGCTTTAATTAATGAATCATATTTACCAATAAAAATTTTTTTTTTCAGAAACAAAGTCTGCATCATAACTTCTCTTAATTAGTTCAATTATGGTCTCAATTGAAAACCATATGAGTCCCCTTATAAGTAGTAATTGGACCATTTATGTTTCAATTAGAATCCTAATTGGTCTAATTGTGATTCCAATTCCAAACCCTATGAAATGCCCTCCAATTTAGAACTCTATGAAATCTTAACTAGTTCAATTAGAGTCCAATTGAACCCTACATATAATTTAGGAAATTTTGATTGATTTAAGCCTTGAAGCCTAAACCATATAAATTCCATGAAAGCTTATGAACCCCATTTTTGGCCGAACCAAAAAAAACTCCATATAAACGAACTTACAACTTATCAAAAGCAACTATAAACAAAGAAATTACTATTAGTAGGGATGAAATGAAACTCATAATTTTTTGATATGAAACAGCCAAAGTAAATTTATTTTTAACTATAAAATATATACAGGACTAAGAAATTAACAAAAAAAATTTTTTTTTTTTTGCTATAAATGCTATATTTTGGTGGTATAATTTGGAAAAATCTAATGGTGTTTTTACAAAAATTTTGTTTTTAGAGTTGTTGAAATATTAGGGGTGGTGAGGTAGAGAGAATCAGGTTCTGCAAAATAAGAGAAATGAGGGGCAAGGTGCTTTTAAACATGGTACATGACTGCTTGTAAGTGCAGTGTGTGTTGTTCGGATCACTATGTCAACTCAGCTAAATTGATATGGATTGGAAAATTCGAAATAAACATGGTCAAGTGAATGGATTTTTAGACATTTCCTATATTGCATTTGGATTGAAGCTTGGTGGCTGCCTATCATGATATTACTCAGATGATCCTGATTGGGATTGGCCTAGGCATAAAACCATATGCAGCTTCAAGTGGAAACTACTTCACATTTGTGCAAGGCTTTAAGTATCGGCAGAAATTGACTCAACTTGGATGAATCATATTGATTTTGAGGATGGATGCTATGAAGTTACTGGTAAAGGTATTTACTGATACCGGTTGCTGTGTACCAACTTGATTTTGTTTTGGAGGGTGCAGATACTTCTTCATGTTGACGGCAGTGCTGGGAAAGAAACTAACTTTGGACAACCTATTGAAATGTGGTTGGCAGTTATCGAATAGATGTGACCTTTGCAAGTCTCACGCGGAATCTGTGAATCACTTGCTAGTTCATTGTTTGGTGGCTCATGAAATGTGGAGTGCTTTCTTGTTGAGATTTGGTGTTCTATGGGTTCAACTTAAGGAGTTAGATCAGGTCCTTAGTTCGTAGAACATGGGTAGAGGAGCATCCCCTCTTGAAGTGTTGTGGAGCTTGACACCGGTGGCAATTCTGTGGATTTTGTGGAAAGAGAGAAATAACAGAATTTTTAATGATAGATCAAGATCCATAAAAGGCTTTGTTTCAATCCATCCTCAAGTTTATCCCCTTTTGGGCATCAACTAAGGATTCTTGTAAGGAACTGGATATGCAGGAAGTGTTAATGTGTGAAAAATTCCAGGAACTGTAGAAGCTTAGATCCTTTTATTTCCTTGTATGCTTCTGGTGTACATGTACTGTTTTCTGATCTTCTTCTTTCTTCCACCTTAATATAATCCTTTCTATTACCAATAATTAAAAAAATAAAAAAAAGATACCACAATCAGATAACAATTAATTATACATATAGTCTCTAAAAGCAGTAAACTGTAGGGATTTTGTGGCTGTTGGAAGTCAGTTCCTTATATGTGTATCACGTAGCAAGTGGAGATCAGTTTTTTTTTTCCTGAAGACTAATGAAGAAATATATAAAAGAGAAGAGAAGAACGTACAAAGTCAACTCAACTGAGCTGAACAAATAAAAGGAAAAAACAAGAAGGCTATAAGCTTCCTACAACAAGGAACCTCTGATCCCACAAACATCCCCAATGCCATTGAACCTCTGACTACCCTGTACTGACTGCCTCATCACTATGTGTGCGCACAAAGAGATCAGAACGATGAATTCCAGATATGGCCTAAGAATCAGCTACTTCATTGCCCCATCTTAACACATGCTTGAATAGGACATTCAAGGAGATAGCTAAGGAATGAGCTTGCCGTATCAAATATTGGAGCCTCCAAGACCCCAAAGCTCCTGGGTCATCCATCTGAATACTGAAAATGAATCTCCCTCTACAATAAAGTGACTGAATCCCATACTCCTCGTCTGGGGCAGACTCGTGATAACAGCTAATATCTTAGCTCTGAGCGAGTACCCCTCATCTATCGGGCCACTAAATAGGAAAATGACCCAAATGATCCCTAAGGATTCCATCAATACTCGTCAATCCCGGGTAACCCAATGAGTTACCATCGACATTCATCTTCAAGACCCCCATATCAGGGGTCATCCATGCATGCTTCTCGTTGAGCTCAAAGGTGAGGAGCAAGAAATGAACTTCCACTCTCGTATGATATGTAAACTTGGAATCCACAAAAACTATCTAATCCAATAATCCAAGAGACTTGAGGCTGCCTTGATAGACTCCAAGACTGCCTCAACTGGTGACGAAGTATCCTAAAAAATCCTCATATTACTCTCATGCCATATGAACCATCTTTATTGGCGCGTTAGTGGATAAAAAGGGGGAGTGATCAGCAGGAAGGGAAGTGTAGAAGAAGTGGCTTCGTGCTCCTTTCTATACGAAGAAAACATGAAAATATAGAGTAATTATAATTTTATCTCTTTGTTTGAATTGAGAAAAACGAAAATGATTCAATTACCTTTGCTTAAAACCAAAGGCAAACTTTATCTGAAATAATCTGGCTTGAGGCTTTTTTATCTATAAATTTTTTTTTCTTCACAAACCTTTGAGAAATCTACAGAGGTAGAACAACAACTGTTCTCCCTCAAAACCAAACTTTAAAAGAAATTATTTTATGATATAATAATTTTCTTTTATACATAGTCTGCAAATATGTTTACCTTCTTTCTTGTTATGAATACTGACATTTCTACTGATGGATCAGAATGCATGAAAAAAGAATCAACGTATGCTTAGGATGAGTATTGCTGAAATAAGGGTGTTGAGATGGATGTTAGGAAGATAAAGAATGATAGTTAAGAATGAACATATCCAAGAGCATGTAGCTGTTGCCCGAATTGGAGATAAGATTAAAAAAAAGGTAGGTTCTAATGTTTTGTACATTTAAATAAAAGATGTATGAGGCAACTATGAGATGGTGAGAGGGGGTATGTTGAAGGATCTGAGAGGCTGGGAGGAAAGACCAAAAAGAGCGTGAATGAAATCAGTCCAGAAGGATTTGAGTACATGTAATCTGACAACGTTTCTTTTTATTACAGATTGGGATGTAAGGGTACATTCATTCTTGGGCCTCGTAGAAAGAAATTCTAATATGGATAGGTTATAGTTCATAGCCCTTTTCGATGTTTTTTGTTTCTGAAAAGGGATCCTCATACTTGTATTTTCATACTCATAGGTACTATGTACTATGTACTATGTACTTTTCTTCTCTTTTAATCAAATATCATTACCTATCAAAAAAAAAAAAAAAAAAAAAAAAGAAATTCTAATATGTTTGTGAAGGCTTACAAATTTAATTCATGGAGAAAATGTGATGGAAAAAATAATGTGACAGTTAAGATATGGAGCGGAATGCAACTATTAGGCATGAATAAATTTGCATAAAGTTTGCTGTAACTAGAGCTGGCTTGAAGGGACTAACTGAATTGCCCAATTGTTGTGACTAGTGATTGGGCTGTTGTGTTCACGTACACCATCTTTCAAAGTTGCTGCAACTATTAGGCATGTTGTGGATCTTGTGATGCAACTTTGTTTCATGAGACATGCTGATGCAAATAGTTACTGCTACAGATGGAATAATGAAGCACAATGCAACTATTAGGCATGAATAAATTAGCATAAAGTTTGCTGCAACTAGAGCTGGCTTGAAGGGATTAATTGAATTGCCCAATTGTTGTGACTTGTGATTGGGCTCTTGTTTTTACGTACACCATCTTTCTAAGTTGCTCTATAATGGAACTTCTACCTTTCTAAGTTGCTCTATAATGGTGGTTCTCATTTGTGTTGAACATGCAAGTTGTCTTGATGGTTTCTATATATTTTTCACATTTTGGAAGCAAATGTCTTGGACCATTGTGCCTATAACATAGAGTTTAGTTCTTATCATGTCTGTTAAATCAAGAAGGAACAAAATATGAATTCAAATTTTGTAGTAAGCATGTTGCATGTCATTTATGCAATCATCAAAACCCACAAGATAATTTGGAATCTCCAAGTTGTAATTATTTTAGGAGAATATATTCCGTAAGTATGATTGTTGATTTGCTGTATGGTGTCATGAATTTCCCTTTTGACAGTTTGACTTATTTCCAGCATGCAGTTTCTATTAGAAACTTCTGAAGTTGTAGTTTTTATCTTAAAAAAATGTCCAATGAGTTTTATAATGGACAATTTTTGGTGGTACAGGTTTTGTTTGTGAGATTAAATACTGCAAGGATATCAACTGATTGAAATGCAACCCACGGGAAATGAAAAGCCTGGACCTCCAAAGTTTCCAGGAAGACCTGGCACTTCACCCTTTGCAGCTGCTCCCTTGACTTCAATTCCATTTTCATCCTCTGGGCCGGTGGTTGGACCTGAGGCCTCTGGATATGGATCTGCCCAACCAGCTACATTTAATGGCCCATCTATGCTTTCCCCTTCACCATCATATGCCCAACAAGAAGTGCGTCCTTATCAGCGTTTTCCAGCACCACGTTTTTCTTCATCAGCCCAACCAACACCCCCCTCAGGTGGTCCACCTATTGCTGGGCAACCAATGTCACACCCACCTGTTCAATCGTCTTCAGGTCAACAAGTAATACCTCCGAGTCCAACAGTGTCATTCCATCCACAGCCTCGGTTCTCTTCGGTGCCAATGGGCCCGCCCCCACAAGTACTAAATGTTTCACCATCAAGTGGGAGTGCGTCCCAATCTCCATTAGACTCATCATTTCCTCCTAGACCAACTTTTCAAACATCTATGCCTTCATCGGAGTCATCATTTTCTGCTGCCAGACCAACTATGCAGCCATCTTTACATGGATATCCCAGTTACCAAGCTAATTTGGCTACACAAGTTTCTCAAGCACAGCCTCCTCCTTTTGTTGCTTATCAAGGGAGTTATGCACCAAACCCACCATCACAGCCTCCCCATTTTCTTGCTAATCAAGGAGGTTATGTACCACCTCCACCACGATTGACTTCTGTTGGTCTGAATTCAAGGGACCAAATGCAACATCCTGGAACTGGTCCTCCTGTTGGTGCACTTCAAGGCTTGGTGGAGGAGTTCAACTCTCTATCGCTTGGGTCTATCCCGGGATCAATTGATCCAGGACTTGATTCGAAAGCACTGCCTAGACCATTGGATGGTGATGTAGAACCAAAGTCTTTTGTTGAGATGTATCCTTTGAATTGCAATCCCAGATATTTCCGGCTTACAACTAGTGCAATACCAAATTCCCAATCATTGCTTTCTAGGTGGCATCTGCCCATTGGAACTGTTGTTCATCCTCTTGCAGAAGCTCCTGATGGGGTCAGTATTTCTGTACTCAGACAGGCTAAGGATTTGGATATCCTATATGTTACCATATTCTAATGCTTATTTTATTTGTTTTCTTTCAACTGTCTGTTTATCTATATTCAGGAGGAAGTGCCCATAGTCAATTTTGGACCTACTGGCATTATTAGATGTAGGAGATGTCGTACATATGTGAATCCCTATGTTACATTTACAGATGGTGGAAGAAAGTGGCGCTGCAACATTTGTGCTTTGCTTAATGATGGTACATTACGAACATAGTATTTTCTATTTAGAGAACAGAGATGTATGTTTTCTATGAATAATATAATGACTTCTATGGTGTTCACCCAAGTATGGGTTTTCTACTCTGTTGTGGTCTGTTGATGTATATCTACATCATGAGTTTTGGTTACAAATAGTGAATATTAAATTAATAGAGAGAGAGAGAGAGAGAGTTTACAGGGGAAGCCCTGAATCCAGATGGGAAACTGCCCCCAGCTTTCAGATGATGTCTGTAATTTTCTGCAATGTTTACATTTGTTATGGCTTTACTCTGTGGTTGGTAAATGTTATCTATTTATATTCCTGTGTGCTACATATATTTATACATTTTTACCTAAACCCTAAGACATCTACATGTTTGGAATCTGCTGTCTCAAAGCTATTGGCAATTTGGCTTTATTTATTTTTCTGTATATCAGGAAGAAAGATGACCTGCACCTTAATGGCTGCATTTTTCAGCAATTCAGGCTTTTTTGCTTTTATAATGTTGTTTTGAAGGAATAATTTGGGGATAAGACTATGATTAGGCTGGGCCAAGCAGAGGTCAGTTCGATTGTAGCACAGCCTAGGTAGCCCCACTGAACGCCAACTATATACATTTGTTTAAACATGAGTCCTGTTCCTGAATGTTGGCTCAGGTTAATATCAGTCATCAATTTGGTTGCGACTTTCTTTCTACGCAATTTTTTCTTATATATATATGTATGTCCTTTTCCTATGGTATGTAATTATGACAGTACTCTGTAATGAATAATATTTATGCAATATATATATAGGAGGCTGGGATGTTTGTTGAAATACTGATGCAGGAGATTTTTAGAAGCTACTAACTAAAGCTACAACTTGTTTAGAAATTTTGTTTCTAGAAAGTTTCTTATTTCAGTAGTTTCCTATTCTAACAGTTTCCTATTTTCATATTAGGAAAGTCTTTCTATTTTCTATTTCAGTTTAGGAAAGTAGCTATAGTTTCTTATTTTGATGGTTTCCTATTTCAGTTTTAGGGAAGTTTCTATATTCTGTTTTAGTATTAAGAGAGTTGGAATATTTCTATTTCAACTTTAGAAAGTTTCTATTATTCCTTTATAGGAAGTTTTGTAACCTCTATAAAAAGGGGAATAGTTTCATAATGGATTATTAGAGAATTATACAGCAAATCAATTGTACAAGGAGAGTTTCCTTAGTCTAAGCTCAAGGTGAGAAGCTAAGAGCTTGGGGGGTGAGATGCCTTCTCTTGTTCTTTTTCCTATTAAGTTTTCTATTCTAAAATTCTTGGGTATCCTAGCTTGAGAATTCCTTCCTAAATTCTTATGCTACATTTCACCCCCCAAGCTCTTGGCTTCTCACCTTGAGCTTAGACTAAGGAATCTTTCCTTATACAATTGATTTGCTGTATAATTCTCCAATAATCCATTATGAAATTATTCCCCTTTTTATAGAGGTTAACAAAATTTCCTATAAAGGAATAATGGAAACTTTCTAAAGTTGAAATAGAAATATTTTAACTCTCTTAATACTAAAACAGAATAGAAACTTCCCTAAAATTGAAATAGGAAACCATCAAAATAAGAAACTACAGCTACTTTCCTAAACTGAAATAGAAAATAGAAAGACTTTCCTAATATGAAAATAGGAAACTGTTGGAATAGGAACCACTGAATTAAGAAACTTTTTAGACACAAAATTTCTAAATAGGTTGTAGATTTATTTAGTAGCTTCTAAAAATCTCCTGCATCAAATACTTCAGACTCAGAAGCCTGATGGGACTTGCAATGAGCTTATTTAGATAACCTTTTTCCTCTGAGTACTTTCAGCTGATCTTAAATTTACATACCAAGTTTAGTTCCGAAAAGCATATGCCACATGTTAGAAGTTTTGACTGCTACTGTTATATGTGACAGAGTCTATTATGCATGCATAATAATGCTTATGGAGTTGAACATATTGTTCACTTGTCCTACCAAAGGGTTCCCTATCTGGTGGACTTTTTGATTGGCCACATCAGGTCTCCATTTGGCAAAAATTCCATGTCTCACGATCCAGAAAAACTTAATGAGGCAAACTACAATTCTTTTTGCCTATAAATGCTAACTGATAAATTTATAAGGAGTCAACTTGGTTCCATAATAACTAACAAGCTTTTATAATTTATTAATAATGTTCGAACTGTGCTCTAGTGTGTTTTTAGTTAGTGGAACTGGTTTCTCATTGTATGTTACTATATAATATAGAATATCAAAAGATATAATTTATTCAAATGTAAAATAACTTGTGTAATTAACATATAGAGGCTAAGAGTGTATAATAAATGGTTTGTCCATTAACTTGGGATAAATTAATAAAGATTAAAACAATTATTGTTGAAGAAGTTGAAGAAAAATAATTCCTTTTGCCTTTTCATATTACTAAGAGCTGGGAATTAGGCCTTTGCAAGTTCAATTTTTTCCTTTCTACGACAAACTCAAAGTTGCAGTTGATAAATGTTTGAAATTATCAGTGGATTTACACATAGTTATAGAAATTGTAAATTTCACCACATCCTAGATTTATATGTTGGAGAAGAATGTACAATTGTACAAAGTTCACCAACTACAAGTCATGCGATGGACAACAACCATTTGGCTTTTGTCTTTCCTCTATTCTCTTCCTCTTTTCTCTTTATTTTTGTTGGTTGGTGTGTGGGTATTGGTGTTTAGGAAGCATGGGTTTGAATAGGAAAGTTTAAATTATTGGTATTTGTAAGGGGTGTGATTTGGTTGGTTTGGTTCGATTTACTAGGCAACCCTAAATCAAACTGAATAAAGTTGAGTAAAACTGAAAACTGAACCAAACTGAACCGAAAACTAAAATTTCAAGCTGAAAACGAAGAATTTATTTGTATAACCCCTAACCAAACTGAAAAAAAAAAACCGAATTTACAAATTCAGTTTGATTGGTTTTGGTATAAATTGAATACCAGCCAAATATATTCACTTTTTTCAGTTTAACCCAATATTTTTTTTGACTGTTAAGATATATAATATATTAATGATACTACTAGTACAATGGTAAGAGGTATACAGACTGTATACCTAGAAAGAACAAGAGAAAAACACCCCCAGAAATTATGAAAAGAAACAGATCCCTGCACTTCTACTCCATTAGGCTACAGGTTTCCAAAAAGTCTTGTAGGGGCACCATATCTACTGTATAATGTACTGAGACCCAACTATAAATTAACCTTAATGTCCTTCTCTCCAAAACAGCCCCCTTCCCTCTCAATGTTTTTGAATATTCTTCGGTTCCTTTCCCCCCAGATGACCCATACAATGGCTGCCGGCGTTACATTCCATATTGCTTCCCTATAGGACTTGCCTCTTCTCAATCCCCAAGACTCCAATACCTTGCTGAAATTTCCTGGCTGCACCCATACTATACCCAACCTTCTAAAGATTGCATCTCATAAACTTCTCGCCTCTTTGCAATGAACAAGTAGATGATCTACATCTTCCTCTTCATATTTACACATGATACACCTACTCGGAAGACACCAGCCTCTATCCTTCAGATGATTCAAAGTTAAAGCTTTATCCCATGCTGCAACCCACATAAAGAAGGAGACCTTGCTGGGGATACACTTTGACCAGATCAGATTGTGACACCTCCAAGAATTTCCAGAACAATTCAGAGACTGGAATGCTTCTCTTACTCTGAAGATACCTGATTTTGCTTTTGTCCACTCTCTAAGATCGTTCCCTTGACCCGCCTTAGAGTTGTATATGACCTCCAGTAATTCTTCAAACTTGTTAACTTCCCAATCAAGAAGGTTTCTCCTCAATAGAATGTTCCACACTATGCCATCAGCATGTTTCACCATATAGTCTCATACAAGAGCTTGCTTATTTCTGCACAAATTATAGATGCAATTGAATTTAACCTTTAAACACTCTTCTCCACACCAAAGATCATCCCAAACACTCTTCAGTTTAACCCAATATTAACCAAGTATATCTGGTTTAGTATTTATTAAAAGATCATAAGTTTGTTTTAGTCTCTAATATATAAGAGATGTATTAAGGGGAACATTGATATCACCAAAAAATTAGAATGAAAACATTAGGAAAAATGTGAAAATTTTGAATCAAATTTTCTGAAAAATGATTTATACATGTTTAGACTTAAATTAATAGAAACATTACTAAAGTGTTGATCTTGGACAGGTTAGGCATATTTATGCAAATAAGTCACATGTTGCTATGCACATATCGTTAAAACTTCAAAATCCTTTTAACCAAAGTTAGCAAGGAAGTTTCAAATACATGAAATGAAAATAATCTAACCATATAACTTACAATTATAGTATAGGTTAGATTTGTTCTTTCATTGCAATTTAACCTTGATTTTGCTGAACTCACAATTACACAGATTAATAGATGGGGGTATTGTGGTTGTGATGTTGGGAATTTTATGTTTTCTTTGTAGATTCAGCTCGCTTTAGCTGACCTTGTACATTCTTATCATCTCATTTATATCATCTTTCATTAATATTAAAAAAAAAAAATAGTTTGGGCTAAATGTTGTCTCGGTTGAGTTATCACACTTCCCTAAATATAAGTCCAACAAAAATTGCATAGTCTTGATTTCTTGTCAGTAAATTTTTCTGACCTTAGCTAATTAATGTCAAGACACTTCCATTTTTATTTCTGAGGTGTATTGTCTCTCAATTCATCCTTTTTCATCAGATCCAGAATAGTTCCAAACTTCCAATAAGATTTTCATTCTTGAACAAAAATCTATGTTTTTGATTAATTTAATCTATTCAATGACCGGAAGAAGGGGAATATACATTATACGATGATTTTGAATCAGAAGTGAAATTTCAATGAAAAGTAGATCTATTCAGTCTATTGGTAACCGAGTTGGATATGCCCTTTCTAATGATTCCTACTGATTAGATTTTCCACTTTCCATTTCAAATTCAATTTTAACATTTTCAACTATAAATACCATATATGAACTGATGTTTTTTAACCTACGTTTTCACTAAAAAAATTAAATTTTTATATTTTCCATATTTAATAGTTTTTAGATTATCAAAATGAATTCATTTAATGAACATTATTCAATTCTTATTTTCGTAAAATATAGATCAAAGATATGACTGCTTATGGTATAAATACTAGACGTTTGAGCAAATTAATCCCATAATTTTTGTTTTTTAAATTTGTGAATATATTTCAATTATATTTAAGAAAAGTAATTAAAAGAAATTATTTGAGCTAAAACCATTCTTTGGGCCAATATGTTCACCGATTCTTCCATCTAATTAAAAGAAATTATTTGAGCTAAAACCGTTCTTTTGGCCAATATAAAAGAAAAGTGAGTCCAAGGCATTTGATGCAAATATAAAGTGAGCAGGTTAGATTTTGGCTTGATGATTTTTATTTTCTACATAGTGCCCCTCCGAATTTTGTAAAGACTTTCTATCCCTGGTATTGTTGTTGTTGGGAGCTTTTAACTATTGAAGCTTATAGGTTGAACATGTATTTAATGCATACTTATTGCAGCATTAGTTTTCAGCTATGTTATGGTGGAACAATTTTGAAGTTACTTTGGCACTTGATGAGATATACATTTCCATTGAAATGTCTCAGAACCACAGTTTCAGAAATAATTACAGTACAGCATCCAATTCATGCTTCCTTGTTTTCAAAATGGTGTAAAAATTACAATATCTGTAGATGGCCAATGGGATTACCTATGATTTGGCTCAAAAGTGGGGCTAATAGGAAGATTTGGTGCTAGGATAAATCCATCCTTCAATGTGTTTTGCTGATTGTTTATTCTCTTCCCTCCTCATTCTTGTTCTTGGAGAAGATTTTGCTCTAGCTGTTGATTTCTAATAAAATTTTACTCTTTCCTTGGTGTAAATTTAAGTTTTGGTATATAATAAAAAATGGAATCTCATTAGGACATAGATTGATTTCATTACATGTCATTTTAGGAGGAGGCCATTACATCTGCTACACCATTTGTTTTTTTGGATAAGTAATGAAATTCATTCATATCAAGAGAAAAGGAAACACCCACAAGGAGTGAGCGTTCCACAAAATACAACAAGAGTCACCACAAACAAAAACATATTGTAAGAAACCGATAAAACTACAACTGAACGATAGATGACCGGTTCCTAACAATGTCAGTCACTTGATACATCTGCTACACCATTAATCCCTTGATATATGAACAATCTCACGTATATCAAAATAAGATTTTATGTGGGTAGTCAAAGTATTACTAGAAGCCTGCCCATAAATCACTGATTACATGGCAGTGTCCATAGCAATCATGACTGGAGATGGCTTTCATAGCTCTCTTACTTTTATCTTCTTGGATTTGTGGATACTTTTAAAATTTTTTATGGACTGTTTACTTGTTTATGGACTCACAGAATACAGTGGGAACATTACATTTACTTGCAGTAGGTAGAACAATCTGGATCGGAGCAGTTCAGAAAACATAAATTTTACATACATGTTTGTGTTTGGTTAAACAACCTATAATGGACTCTTTCCTTAATTTTTATGAAAATTGTGGTTTGTGCTTCACGACTGTAAGTATTTTCTTTTCTCACCTTATGTTTATGGTCAAATCAATCTCGTGACCAGAAATCAGGCTTTTTACTGGATGGATTTGTCCAATCTGGTACTTAAAACGCTGTTTGTTAGTAAGTGTGTGCGTACTTAGTCATACGTAGGCTAGTTACTATGCTAGATGTCTTTGTATTGTATCCTACATGGCTTATTCATGTCAACTTCCTTGTTCAGTTTCTGGGGAATATTTTTCCCATCTGGATTCGGCTGGTAGAAGAATTGACTTGGATCAACGACCTGAGCTTACAAAGGGTAGTGTGGAATTTGTTGCTCCAACTGAATATATGGTGCGGCCTCCAATGCCACCACTATACTTTTTCCTCATCGATGTATCACACTCTGCAGTTAGAAGTGGAATTCTTGAGGTAATTACTCAGCTACAAGGAATGTGGATTACATATCATTTGCAAAGTTTTTTTGATGGTTAATAAGAAAATTTTATTAATGATTTAAAGAAAAGAACATCCCAGTCATGAGAAATGGTAGAAAGACAAAGAAATATGTCCCTATGATACTCAGAACAAGATCCCGAACACCAAATTTTACTACTTCACAATATTGTATACAGAAAACCCTTCTTCCAGTACCATAGAGCAAATGAGAGCAAATGTGAGCAAATGTGGGCCAATCCTGCAAGACATCCTTGGGGAAATAAGACTTGAACTCTTCCATAATGTATACCCAAGATGGAATGAAAGACTTGATATCCTCCAGGACCCTACCTAACCTTATCTTCTTTGGAAATGCATTGATTTTCGGTTCAGCCATACAAACTAAGCAGTTGCGAAGAATGCTGTATAATACCTTATTTTTCCCTTTCATCCTCAGTATTGGGAATCAACCCTGTTTTTCAAGTTCAGTTGGACTTCTTGGGGCTACCCAATTCAGTCCAATCAAATTTATCAATCACAATTAATTTATAGTTATCATGTACGCATTCATTGCTTGAACTAATTAATAATTAATGGGTAAAGCATTTCTATGAGAAAGAATACTGATTATGCTTTGCATGTGGTTCAGCCGGCAAGATTTGGTGATAAGTAGATGAAAAAGACTGGCAGTTTCATGCCTGGTCTCTTGTATGTCTGGGACTTGTTCATACTACCATATATGTAGCAGAATCAGCCAAATTCAGTCTGGAATATTTTTGCAATAAAAAATTGAAAAAAATTGAAATTTTTGCTGAAATTTTTGATACTGGTACTTACTGGTCTGGATCAGCCAGTCCAAGCCAGTTGAAACAAGTTTGACTGATATATACTGGTTGGTTCAGTTTGTTCTTTTCAAGAAATGGAAAATAAAAAATTGGAGACAAGTAAGAGAAATATAGAGTCAAAAAAAAAATAAAAATCATTATTCATCAAAAAAAAAAAAAAAGTATAGGGAGTCAAAGATTGGAAGAGGGAGAGATCTTATGAGGGGGAGAAAGGAACAAAGAGAGAGAGAGAGAGGGAGGGAGGGAGGGAGTTTTAATTTGTAAGCAGTTTTCTTCTTCGACTTCCTTTCCCTTTATTTTCCTTCTTTTGTCTTCTTCTCCTCTTTTTTCTTTTCTTTCTTCTTCTTCATCTTTTCATTTTCCCCTTTTATCTTGCATGAATAAAGGTACTTTGTTCTGTCTGGAGAAGCTTCCACATGTCAGTTACCTGCCACAATGGGTCACAATGTCTTAAGCTTTACTTCGGGCAATTGCATCTCTTTGGGAGGGAGGGAGGGAGGGAGAGATGTTTAATTTGTAGGCAGTTTTCTTCTTCAACTTCCTACCCCTTTTTTTTTCCTTCTTTCTTCTTCTTCGTTGTTTCATTTTTCCTCTTTTATCTTGCATGAATAAAGGTGCGTTGTTCTGTCTGGAGAAGCTTCTGCATGTCAGTTGCCTAGTACAATGGGTCACAATGTTTTGTGCTTTACTTCAGGCAATTGCATCTCTTCTTGTATGCAGTCCTTTAAAAGAAAAATGACCGATAGTGCAATCAAGTGTTTTTCGATTGGACCAGACCAGAAGCAGTCAGGACCATTGTTGGCCATCTGTGGTCCATTACCCAGTCCTGGGACATTAACCCATAATTTCATGGATATCTTAGTTATGGATGCATACAATATTGTGGTTTCATTAAGGATTTGTCCTCTTGAAGCATTCCCTCTCAACCGAACTTCCATATGATGCTATGAGTGTCCAGTACACATGAGTAAGATGGACACAGCTATGTGATAGAACAGGAAAACAGAGGACAAAGGCACATCAAAAGAAAGCAGCAAACAGGATATCCTCATCAGTATAATTAGAACACACTAAAAGTCATAAAAACCAAGAGGAACTGCTGTTTGCAATGTTATTCATTATCATGTTAGCTTCTCTAGGCATGTAGAGTGAAATGCTTTAAAGTATCTGATTGATCAACGTGGTGTTGTTGCTATGTGAAATAGAACCCTGGAGAGTCTTTTTTGTAGCTAGTTTCAGGAGTGAAGTTTGAGGATGCTAGATTCAACAATGTTCTAGCTCAAGCTTGTTAATCAATTGCTATGCACATGATTTCAGGAAACATTTGATTTTTCAAGATTTTTGGAATGAAGGAATTAGCAAACCTGTGTAGCTTTTGACTTACATTAGTGGGGGAACCAATGATATCAAACAAATGGAGAAGGATTTTCATTTTGGGAGAAACTTTGAATCATCAAATGACTTAGAAGTGGAGTACTATATTCCAAAACCAGAGATGTTCAGGGTACTGAGAGCTCAGAGTTGAGAATGGAAAAATCAGGACTAAGCCCAGAAAGTTGCAAAATCCCAAAAAAGGCAGAACATTCAAATTTCAGATTGGTAATGTGCAAATGGAAGCTTGTGGGCCCAACATGAAGCCCTTAGATGCACCAGTCAATTTATATGGACCAAGTATTACAATACTTGACAGAATGCCCAGTGGCCAAAATGAAATTTTGGTGGCATGTGGTCGAAATTTCACCTAATTAGGGGAAATCCTGATTCCGTGGAAATGGTCGAAATTCTAGAAACTTTCTTTTTTTTGTTTTTGTTTTTGATTCCAAAAAACCAAATTAATTCTTTAAATACAAAACCAAATTGACTAATATGGCATGGATATACCATATTTCTTAATCATAGAAACTTACAATATGAAATATGTTACTAAAAGGACATCAATTGAACAAATGAACCAAGGGTGACCAATAGTGACTAGTAATATGAATTAAACAAATTTCTTACTTACCTATGGTGGTTAATAATGAATGTCTAGTTGGCTTGAACACTGCTTGCTCACCAATATAGTAATAAAAGTATTTCCAACTCATCTTGTAGTTTTTTGTAACATGACCATTGCCACCTTCATAATCTCTCCTACCATGACCCTCATGCTGTGTGTTATAATGGAACTCCATCTCCTTAGCGGAAGGACACAACCCTGGCCCAATTTTTTTAGAACTTGCACAGTAGAATCACTAGTCACGTTGTCTCCATTCCAATATGCTGCCTATCTTTTCCTTTATCCCTCCTATTAATTATTTTTTATTATTCTTACATAATTTCTAATTAAATTTAAAATAAAACCTATTCTTAATATGGAATTAGCACTAGCAGCACATAAGTAAATGTATTAGTTTCCTAATTGTTTCATATGTTTTTTTTCTATTGTTAACTTGTTATTACATTTTTTAATCTTTTATTACTTTAAAATTAATTTCTCAATTTTAAAAGTAAAATTAATAAATATTATGCAAAGTTCCTAGGAATTAGCAATGATATTCTAAAAATAAAATTTATGTTTTCTATATATTTTCTTGAATTTTAGAATAATTATTTTATTTGTAGATAATTTATACAATTTTTTGAAATTGGTAACCGTTGATAGATTGGGTGTTACTACATCATATATATATATTAAATTCATGAATTATACTTAGATTAGAGCCTTTGAATATAGGACAATACTTTTTACTTAAAACACACACCGCTGAACGATTTCAAGCTCAAAATCTGATGTATTACACTCTTAAAATTTTTCTATTGTGCAAATCTGAAGAAATTACAGGAAATTTGATAATATTTGGCCAATATCTGGAAATTATAGAGGAAAGTGGGGAGAAAAAGAGTTTTTGTCTAAATTTTGGTCAAATTGAGCATAGTTTCAATAGCCTCTGATGAATTCTCAGTGCTTTTAGCATTGAGCAAGATACCCCCTTCAAAATGCCTCTGCTATTGATCTTGTGCAATTCCTCAAGTCAACAAATAGGCTTTAGATGTAGCAGTCCCAACTCCCAAGCTTTAATTGTAAGTTGTGCCAAGTGAAGCTTTGCCTAAACAAGCACATATGAGAGGTGCAAGCAGCCCAAATTGCTATGGCGTATGAGCTTGTTGCAGGGAGGCATTCATAGTGGACAAATAGGGTTTGCATGAATTTCAAAAGCAGACTGAGTAGAAGCTTGAAGATGATCAGAATCTAAATGAGGTGGTAGAGTCGTCACTTCCAGTAGGTATAGAAGAGAGGAAGCAGGATCACATCAGTCCAGCCTTATAATCATGGTGCAACCAGAAACTTTCCCTAAGAAATCAAGAGATCTCAACATTGGCAATGGAAGAGGAGGTGTGGAAGTACTTGCAAAATGCTTCTAATGGGTTCATTTATAATACGGTGGGAGGAAATGAAGCTTACGAAAGCAAGTTGGGAACCAAATCACATATTTGAGCCCAGTGAAGGAAAGTAGGAGTTACATCTTGAAAATGAGGATAAATATTGGCGAAATCAAAACATTTGGAGGCCCTCACAAAATCAGAGAAAACAATGAAATGAAGGGGACATGTTTTCCTTTCTGTCAAAGGTTGGAGGGTGGTCAGAGATATCTGTCAAGTTGGAAACGTTGATCATGACTCTTGTCAAAGCAATTTGGAATTTAGTAAGCCTATGTGCACTTCCTTGTGGGAGTTGTTTCTGTCCTTGTACACACTCTCCAGAGAGTTCTGATAAACAATCAAGAAAGGAGGGAATTGGTTCGGTAATCCAAGTTGGCAATGTATGGGTGCTAGTTGGGATCTTGGAAAGAAAATGAGATGAAAAATGCTGAGAAATTAGGGACCTTAAAATCATATCAATTGAGCTACCTGGAGTTGAGCCTGAACTAAAGGATCAGAGAGAAATCATTGGGAAGGATTATGGATGTGACTCGTGAGTGCTATGCTTGGAATATTTTTTGAAGATAAGGAACATCAATCCATGGATCTGTTCATATCAATTGAGATGAAACATGTGAAGGGGACAGCAAATAATCGAAAGCTCAAAAACAAGCTGAAAGCTACCATGGAACTTGAAAGAGTCAGGCCAAAACCTTCAGGTTGACTGAGTTTAAAGCAGAAGATCCAAACAACAAGGTGACTGAAAGTGAAGATTATGTTTCTATCATGGAATTTCCGAATATCAGGGGGTTGAATGCTAGCAAAATGCACAGATTAGTTGGTACTGGTTTGGGCATATGGAAACCAGTTATTGTTTCTTTTGAAGAAACTAAAATGTTAAGTTGGGTTGGGAACTTGGTGGACTCAATCTGATTTTAAAACATGGAATGGGTTAGCAAATCGTCAAGAAGTGCCTTGGGAGGCATTGGAGTGGGGTGAAGAAGAATAAATACAAGATTATAGATTGGACTGAGGGTCAATTCTCAGTGTCTATTGTGATAGAGATAGAAGAATCAAACCAGATGTTTCTGGTGTCTTCAGTCCTCTGACCAACTGATTATGGTAAATCCAAGATAAAGAGTTATTTGAAGAGCAAATAAGATAGAACATCCCTTGGTGTATGGCAGGGGATTTTGACACAATCAGATTCCCTTTGGATTGACTTGTATGTAATCAGTTTACAAAGGAAATGGAGGAGTCTTAGACTTCATCAATGGTGACGGCCTTGTTGACATCCCTTGCTAAGGAGGTTTTTACTCATGGTCAAACATTGGATCCAGGTCAAAACTGGATTGCTTTATTGTCTGTTCTGGTTTGGACTTCCTGTTCCCAGATTTATGCTCTTCTAGTATTCCTTGACTTACCTCAGACATCTCCCCAATTCTAAGGGAATGTGACAAGAACATGTGGCTTGAGGGTAAAGGTTTCTTGGAGAATGTCAGAACTCCAATTTTGGGGGTTTAAATTGCAAAAACAGGCAAAGGGTTTTTTTGAAATAAAAGTTGGAAAACAGGGAAAAAATGAAAAATTGAAAATTAACTTTCATACCCTGTACTTTTTAAAATAACAAGAAAGGAATACAATTTTTTAAATTTACAAAAATCTGCCCTGGGATTTCAATGAACAGAAACTTTCTGTTCTTGATCGTGGGTTGCTATTTAGCAACCAAATCAAAGGAAAATGTGCAAAAATGAATCCTATGATCAAATCGAGAGATTGAGAGAAGAATTCGGAAACATCCTAATGCTGTAAACTTCCGAAATCCAACTCTTTTGTTCTCTCACAGTTCTTTTGATCTTTGGCTCTCTCTCTCTCTCTTTCTATTTTCTCTTCTAGGTCCGAAATATTCCAAAGAGTAGGGGGATTTTGCTGTAACTCTCTCTCTCTCTCTCTCTCTCTCTCTCTACCGTGAGCAATGAGCCCCTATAAAAGGGGGCTTCTTCCATTTTTGTGGAAATTTTTTTTTTCTGCTGGTGGAGGATGAAACCAACAATTTTGGCCTTTAGCAAAAAACCCATCCATCAAATCTCCTTGTAGCAGAGATGAACCCATCTCTCTCCTTTTCTCTTAATCGCACAGACCCACTTCTCTCAATCTCACTCTTGCAATCTCTCTCAGTCTCAGTCGCCACTCTCACCCTCATCGTCAGTCTCAGTCGCACTCTCTCTTCTCCCCCAATCTCTCTTGCTCACCATTTCTCTCTATCCCTCTCATTCTCGCTGCTGCCGTACCCTCCCGCTGATAGTCGCAACAGCTCTCTCTCATAGCAACTCTCTTTCGCAGCAGCTTCTCTCCCGGACTCTCCGCATATTCTTATTTGAACGAGAGAACGGCAAGGCAATTTTGGCACTGTCATCACAGCATCCCTCTGTTTTGTCAAACTCAAATCCAATCTCTGTCCATTCTGCACAAGGCGCCCTCAAGCTCACTTTCATTTTCTGGTTTTCTCACTTATCTGAATCAGGTATTCCTCTAATTATTATTTTCTCTATGGTGCCTTGGGTGATTGGTTCTTTCTTACTTTCTAGTTTAATTTAGTCAAAATGTATGTAATAGGATTTTTATGAGAGTTTTTGCTGTTTTGGTTTAATTATTCTGTAGAATGCTTTAATTGTAATAAGGCTTGTTTTCAATTCAGTAATGCCATTATGGATTGTTCTTTCGAAATCTCTCTATTTTGTGTTTCAATTTTTAGGATGAGATAGAATTTGTGTTCAGTTTTAGGATGTGTTTGATAACTTGGTCATTTGTTTTTTGAAACTTTTCTGGTATTTACAGCAGCTTCATCACTTGGGTTAGTGTGTTTATAATTGTCATTGTGGAATTCAAATTTCAATGGGTTTCTGTCACATATATATGTATATTATTCCATGACCATTATTTTCAGATTCGTTAGTTAGGATTTGTATTTTATTCCATTATTTTACAGGTTATTTGTCTCCAATACCATTTAATCCATCCTAGTAATATTATTTCCCTTACTAAGGTTTAGGTATCTTTTTAGAAATCTAAAAAAAAAATGGAAAATAAAAAATTAAAAATGAAGAGATATAAAAAAAAAAAAAATTAAATTAGAATCTTGTATTTTAGAAAATCTGAATTTAATATTTTATTTTTAGGAATTTTTTACATATAGGGTTCTAGAAATTTTGCCATTTTAGGATTTTTAGAAATACTTTATTTGTACAAATTCCAGTTAAATTAGAAACTTTCCCTTTTAGGAATTATAAATATTATTTTTTTTAGGAAATTGTTAATAAATAATTTTATTAAACAAGAAAAAAGAAGAAAGAAAAAAGGAAATTTTAGATGCTTTAGGAATAATAGATTTTTTTATTGGCATTTTTTAAAATATTTGGAAATTTGTAAATATTAGGATTTTAGAAATAATCATTTTGTATAAAATTTAGCACACTTAGAAATTTTTTTCTTTTTTAGATTTGTATATTTAAAAACACTTAGAAATTTAGAAACCTTCTTTCTTAGTAAACTTAGAAACTTTCTTTTCTAGAAATTTGTAAAGATTATGATTTTTAGAAATATTCCATTTGTATAAAATTTAGCAAACTTAAAAACTTCCTTTTCTTTAGGATTTGTAAATATTTAAGATTTTTCATTAAAATTTTAGAAATTGTAAATAAACAAATTTTTAGGGTGAAATTTAGACAAGGTAGTTGGTTCATTGAACCAGGGGTGGTTGGGTGCCTAACACTTTCCCAACCACTGAATTGAACTCCCTAGCCAAAAATCTGGTTGGACCAAATTTCAAATTCTTACTTAATTAATTATGGTGTCCATCCACACCCAAATTGAACTATGGATGGTGGCGACTCCATTGACCCAAAACAACCCCACGGGCCGTATTCCCACAGAAAAGATGCAAATCTGATGGAAGGAGGCATATTATCAGGTACTTCTTACTTTATATTTGATAAAAAGCTGAAATTCATTAAGGAAAAAATCAAGCAGTGGAACAAAGAGGAATTTGGTAACATCCAATCTAAAAAAGGTGATCTGCTGAAAGAGATTGCAGAGCTGCACAAAAGAGATGAAGCAGGTAACCTAGAATTAGTAAACAGAGAAAGGCTCAAGTCTGAATTCTCTGAAGTAGCCAGGATGCAAAGAGATGAGTTGGAAGAAAAAAATAGAGAATTTTTTCGCTACAACTAAGGGATAAGAACACTGTTTCCATAAAATGGCAAACAAAGACACAGATGCAATTCAATTAAAATGCTGAAGTTGATGGAAGGACGATTGAGGATGGAAAAATAAAATCAGGGAAACAGTGGAGTATCTTCCTTTTTTTTTTTTTTAATGAATAATGAAGGATATGATATAATAGAGCAAAGATAATACAATCCATTCAAGAGGGCTCATAAGGAATGGGACCTCTAAAAACCCTAAGACTACTCAAGAAATACATAGCATACGGACCCCATACTAATTGCCTTGCTGACCAACATGAGAAATGGGGGGATGAGAAGCAATATCTATGCCAATCTCTAACGATCTCAGGAATAATCCTTTGAACTTTGTTTGAACGGACTCCCACGAGGCAATTGCCGCCATAGCACTCTCCACTACATGCTTCATGCTCCCCCTCCTATCTTGGAAGATTCTGCGGTTCCTCTCTAGCCAAATGTGCCACACAACTGCATGGAAAGTCAATCCATACATAATGTGCCCTCTCATTTCAAGTCCGCTGAAATGCCACTGATCTAGCATCTGGATGATAGACTTGGGCAAAACCCATGAGATCCCAATGAAGCTAAGAAGTCTCGGCCATATGGACCATGCAAAATGGCACTCCAAGAAAATGTGATCAGTACCTTCTCTGTGTCTCGGTTATGGAAATAGTGGAGTATCACACAGCGGTTTCTGGAAAAAAACTGAATTTTATACCTTCAGTGGATGGGATGGAATTCAATTGGCTCTTAGACCTTGACATTGACTACTCAGAAATGACACCAAATGAAGAGGAAGTTTGGGAATTAGTTAAAAGTGTTGGTAGATGATAAAGCCCTGGGCTCAGATGCATTTACTTTGGCATTCTGCAAGAAGTGTTGACTATTCATAAAATCTGACTTGTGCAGTATCAGAAGTGTTTGAGAAGTCGAAGTTCGTTAAGAGTGCTAATGCTACATTTATAGTCCTAATCTCAGAAAATGTAGGAGCAGTCTCTTTAAAGATTATCTCCTTGTTATCTTGATAACAAAACCATTTTGAAGTTGCTACATAATATGCTTCGAAAGGTTCTTCCATCTTTTGTCTCTCTGACAATAAGTGCCTTTGTTGCTGATCAGAAAATACTTGATAGTGTGTTGATTGCTAGAGAATGCATTGATTCTTGCACATGAAGAGGGAAGCCGGGTGTCCTACGAAAATTGGACATGATAAAGGTGTATGACCATGTAAACTGTACTTTTTCTTGGTATAAATTCTTCTCAAAATGGGGTCTGGAGTAAAATACTAGAACTGGATTGAATTATGTGTATTCACAGCTAGCTTCTCGGTCTTATTAAATGGGGTGGCTTCAGTAGTATATTATTCCTCTTCTCGTGAGTCACGACATGGGGACTCTCTCTCACCTTTCTCATTCATTATCATAATGGAAGCATTTTTAGCAGCATATAGCATTTGCCATACATGCCAATATGGTTTGGTGGAAGTCTTCCAATCAACTCTGAATCTCCAAGAGATCTTACCTGTTCTTTGCAGAAGATGCTTTTTTTTTCTTTTGAGTGCTTCCTGATCACATTTGAAGTATAGCAGATGTCTGCCTATCTGCTTCGAGGCAGTGTTAGGGATGAAAATCAACTTAAGTGAGAGTGAAATTTTTGGAGTCGGTCACGTCGGGGACAGGGAGAATGTGGCTCATAACTTTGCTGGAGTCCTGCTCTGTTCTGTTAACTTATCTTGGCATTCCTTTAGGTGCTCCATTTAAATATAAGAATGTGGGAGATCCCCTAATTGAAAATGTAACACACGGATTAGCAGGTTGGAAATGCAGTTATCTCTCAAAAGGGAGGGAAATTAGTGCTCATCAAGGGCGCACTAGCTAACCTTGCAACCTTCTTACTTTCCTTGGTGATGACCTTGTGGCCAGTAGCAAACAAGGCGGAGAAACTCCAAAGGGAGTTCTTGTGGAACGTTAAAGAAGGTGATTTTAAACATCATTTGATGGATTGGAAATCTATTGGTTTTACAAAAGCCGCAGGGGGGTTGGGGGGTGGGGAGTATGGGTGTGGGTGGTGTGTGCACAAGACCAAGTTTTAAATTCAACCAAGCACTCTTAGAAAAGTATCTATGGCATTTGGGAGTACAGCGTGGGAGCCTATAGAGGGAGGTGGTGGCAGATCAATATGATTGTGAACATGGTGGATGGATAACAAAGATTATTAACTCCAATTGCCACCTCAGTTTTTGAAGGCAATATTGCAAGACTTTGATCCTTACTTTGCTCATATCAAGCTTCAACTGGATTAGAGGGAAGGAGTCCGGTTATAGGAAAGATAAATGTTTGGGAAGCTAATCTCTGAGATCCCGATCCCACTTGCAATGATATTGTTTGCTTTGGCCATTGAGCCTCGTGGTTTTTGCTCATGGGTTTTATCCTAAACGGCCTCGTTTCTAGAGGGAGTCACAAGCCTACATATATGGACCTTCACTTTCTGCTCCCTAAACAATGTGGGGATTCCAGTATCTTGCAATCCACCCCCCTCTCCTTAAAGGCTGCATGTTCTCGTGTAGTAGCCTATCAGGCCCAGTAACCTGCCAGTCGTTAACCCGAGCCTGCCCACATGTTAGCCCACCCACATGCACCAGGAAACATTAGGGTCCCACAATTTCTGGTCAAGTTTCGGCTCTGATTCAATTCTATTACACCTTGATCTCGCCCACAATGATATTTTCCACTTTGGCCAATTGGGTATCATGGTTTTGCAACTGGGTTTTACCCCAAAAAGGCCTCGTTTCTAGAGGGAGTCACAAGCTTACATATATGGACCTTCACTTTCTCCTCTCTGAGTTATGTGGGATTCCAGTATCTCACATAATCAGATTCTTGGATCTATATAGGATAGCAGATAGAAAACATTTAATTGTTGCTTAAGTGATTCCTATATATTAATGGCTTCTTTCTTTGCATATTCCTAAGTGCTAAAATTTATTCGATATGGAACTGAATCCCATGGCAGAGCTGCTAGAGTGCCTCTTGAATTGGACGAGAAACTTAGGAAATGACTCATGGCAGTAGACAGCACAAACAAATGGATTTTTCTCCATCAAGTACTATTATACAGCCTTATGGTATTATGCGGTATTTATGATCATTTCTCACAAATTTGGTAGGCCCATTCAACTTCATGTGGTTGGTGGGCTTATAACAAAGTTCTCACAGAGAATCAACTTCAAGCTAGAGGGTGGAACTTAGCTAGCAAATGCTCTCTATGCAAAAAGGACCTGGAAATAGTTCAGCATCTCTTATTCACTGTGAAATGTCCCTGCAGATCTGGTAATGAATTTTGGATTACTTTGGGAGGCAAATCCTTTTTTCCAGATAGCATTATAGACTCCCTAAGTGTGTGGAACTTATTGAAAACTTATTACCCGTGAAGCTTCTTTTGGTCAGTCTCACCAGCAGAAATTATTTGGCCCATCTGGGCAGAGGGAAACTTGAGGGTGGTTTGAGACAGCCAGTTTGATAGAAAGTGTGTCGGGTCTTAGAAGGACTTCACCTGTGGGCTCTATCTGGTCTGGCGCTTGGATGCCACTATCCAGAAGAGCTTTTTAGGAAGGACCCTGTGTTTGGTCTTTCTGCCCTATTCCATCTCTCCTAAATTCCATTTTTTCGACTTTCCTGGATTTTTTTTGTGATGCTCATGTAAAGAATGTCCTTTTCGTCTTTATGATGAAATTGGCTTCTTACTGAAACAGTAAAAAGAAAAAAAAAAGAACCTTCATTTTGCAGATCATAACATTTATGAACAAATGTATTTAATTTACTAATTCTAACAGTTAGCCATTGCAGATAACAGCCCAGTGTAGAAGAAGGCCTAGTACTGATACACTTAAAGCAAAATGTTCATAATTTTATTGTTGGACAATCTTTGTTTCCTTCTTTCGTTCCCCCACCCCTATTCCTCCCTCTCAGGAGCAGAGAAAGAATATAAATTTAAGCGTCTAATTTTCAGTAGGTGTGGTTGCTGATCACCTCATAATGACGTGGTGGAAATGCTTTAAATATTTTTAGTCCCACCTGTTTATATAATTCTTATTTTATTAGAATTTATGCATCAATAATTTAGAGATATGGTATATTCATTCTACATTTACTGTGACTGTTGGCATCATGTTTATTTAGAAAGTATAGCTTGACTACTTAAATCTCTTTTCTTTCCCTTTTTAACTGATGGACTTTAAGGCGTCATTTGGCATTTATTTTGGGAACTCATTCCAAGGCTTGGAACGAGTTCTATGGGTTAGAATGGATTTGAGGAGTTAAATGGGTCTTTGGTTCCATTTGAGGAATGAGTTCTGAAAAGTACACTACAATCCAGAATCACCTCAATTCCCTTTTCTGGATTTTCGGAATGAGTTTTCTGAAAAGTGCAGTGGCATACTTCTAATATCTGTAAATTGTGAAGGATATACTTTAAACTTGTTTTAGACACCCTTTTATATGACAAGGACGAACTTTTTTTTATGGAAAATTCTTTAAAGTTAAAAGAATGGCAAACTTGTAATATTTTTAAGCTTTAAAAGAATCAATCATCCTCGCCAAACATCAAACCCAACCTTCTTTTTCTTAAAACTCATTTGAGTAATGAGTTTCGTGGGAACTCATTCCTAATCCAGAATGAATGCCAAATGAGGCCTAAAAGTAGGTGAAAACTAATGCATTTAGAGATTGGGAAAATGCAGGGAAAAATTAAAAATGACAAGAAATTATAGGGTCTATGAAGGACTTGATATAGAATTTCACCGAAAAAATGTACCAAATCTCTGCTTTTACCTTTTTGGTATCAACAACCTGAAGGAGTTCAATGTCATATCTGCAGAGCAGTTTTTCAATGAATTTGTACATCTTGTCAGTTTCACTAATACTCTGATATCTTTTGAGAGTTTTGGGTACCAAACCCCTGTTTTTTCCCCTGATAAACTTGTGATTGTGATAAAATTAGTTCAACATTACTTTTTATGTTATTTTCAGATTGTGGCGGAGACAATTAAATCTTGTTTGGATGATCTTCGTGGCTTCCCCAGAACACAAATTGGGTTCTTAACCTTTGATAGCACGTTACATTTTTATAATATGAAGGTAAGTGACTCTTTTAACTGCTGAAGTAGCAAGTCAGATGCTTAATGGTTCTTCATAATAATGATTATATAAGAGCAGTTTGCAGATGTTAGCCATTAATTTGTTGCGTGAATGCTTTAATCTTGTTGGCTTTAGAACAGGATGAGGTGAAAGGGCAATATTAATTTAAAATTTTTGATTTGCAGTCATCCTTGACACAACCTCAAATGCTGGTGGTATCGGATCTGGATGAAATATTTATACCATTGCCAGATGATCTTCTTGTCAACTTGTCTGAATCAAGAAGCGTGGTGAATGCGTTCCTCGACAGCTTGCCTTCCATGTTTCAGGACAATGTAAATTTGGAATCTGCTTTTGGTCCTGCTCTTAAAGCAGCATTCATGGTTATGGTGCGTTGCTTTATCAGTATGTGGGCCATGGTGATTTTTTGTGAAGTGATATTTTATTGGCCTTTTTAAATTAGTTGATATAACTATTACATAGTTTTACTGATCATTTGGTTGGGTAATTACTTATTGAATTACTTTGAAATATCTAACTTTTCTTTTTTGACAGAGCCAACTGGGTGGAAAATTGTTGATTTTCCAGGCTACACTTCCGTCTCTTGGTGTTGGCCGCTTGAGATTACGTGGAGATGATCTTCGTGTTTATGGGACAGAGAAAGAACATGCACTAAGAGTACCAGAAGATCCATTCTATAAGCAAATGGCTGCTGATCTTACCAAGTACCAGATAGGGGTGAATGTATATGCATTTAGTGACAAGTACACTGATATAGCTTCCTTAGGTATGTAATATATTAACTACATAATTTACAGTGAATCAATGGTGTCCTTATTTATAATTTTATGTTCCTCAAATAGGAACTCTGGCAAAATATACCGGTGGACAGGTCTGCTATTATCCTAATTTCCAATCAGCAATCCATGGAGAAAAGTTGAGATATGAGTTGGCCAGGGACCTCACAAGAGAGACTGCCTGGGAAGCTGTCATGCGTATAAGATGTGGAAAAGGTCCACTTCTTCTGTTAATTTTTTCTATTCTGGTTTCTGGCAGAAAGTCCTGTTAGTTAGTTTGATACCTTAAGCTGAATCTTCTCTTGTTACTCTTTCAGGGGTGAGGTTTACGACTTATCATGGACACTTTATGTTAAGGTCTACTGATTTATTAGCACTTCCAGCTGTTGACTGTGACAAGGCCTTTGCAATGCAATTATCTCTGGAAGATACGTTGCTGACAGTGCAGACTTTATATTTTCAAGTTGCTTTGCTGTATCCTTTACTTTTTTAATTAACAGTTGCGCGGGGTAATGCATGCATTATATATAAACCACATTCCACAAATTTAGCATTCTGGTCTTACCCATGTGCATGTCTTGTTTCACAAGTCCATGACAGTAGTTGCTATACTTTCCTGGATGATGCCAATGATATTCCTTTTCCATGAAAATAATCACTTCTTTTTTTTTTTTTTATAATTTTAACGTGGAGCTTTAAAGCATTTTTATTTGTCGATTTCTGATGTGGTTTCATTTCCTATTATGCTATACAGTTTCTGTCATGTTAACTTGTTGAAAATATGTGTGAGGGTTGCATGTAGAGATGAATGATGTGTGTACATCTGGAATTTTCAGGTATATCAGTATATGTAACATTTTGTGGGTTGGTGAGTTTGTTATGTTCATGGTTCAAAGGAATTGACTATAAATATTTGTTGGTTCTAAAATCAAAGCCCTATACAAGGTTTAGTCTGGTTTCTAGAATCTAATTCTGGTTAAAATCAGGTTATATAATTCAATATTGGTTGTTTGAGTGAGATTATGGAGGTGATTATAGAATCTGATTATAAATCTGTCCTATAGACATAATCAGTCTTCAATCTGACTTAGGATTCTGATTGGGATTCTTAATTTGTATTATTTGATATATGGATGAAAAAGTTTGTAGAACTTTTTCTTAAATGAGTTTTGGTCGGAATATCAATGTCTGTTGTACTCTTTTCCATCTGGTTAAATCCAACTCAATATGGGTAGATCTCATTAGCTTTTATTATATTTTCTTTAAGCAACATTGGACAACCCATATAATCCATTTGAATATGACTGCTAATTACTTTGTAACCGATTTGATCCCTTTGATTTACTATGTGATTTTACAAATGTCATAATTCATAATAGAAGAAAAACATATAAATAAAATTTTCATGTAATTCGTATAAAAATCTTTTTTTTGAGATAAAAATATTTGTATTTATTAATTAAGTAAACATTGTACCATGACCCAATTGTTTAATACGTCCAACTTAAAGTTCAAGCCTTTTATTTTTTGGGTTGAAGAGGGTTCAACACAAGACCCATTTATTGAACATCTCAACCGAAAACCCACTTAACAGTGCTAGATTAATGAGTTGGTTAGAAAATTCCCCAAGTTGGCTATGTTCATAATCAAAATTTCAGAATTTGGATTGTAAAATCCCAACCAAATGTTCCTTGGTTTTGGTTTAGGATTTACAAGTACATGACCGTATTACATTCTTGAATCTGTATACTTTATTGCATTCTTCAATTCCTATGTTTTGTAAGCTTATCATGCATGTCATGGGTTTTGGTAGAAAATGAGAGTTATGTGTTTTATTACATTTTACATATAAATTATAATAGTCGGAGGCCTAATCTACAATATTTGATGAGTCTATCAATCTGTTATCTCTAATTAATAAACCATCATGTTAACTTCATAATATTATATTATTTTAACACAGTTTCAAAAATTTATTAAAAATGTCTGAAAATATTGGTTTACTATGGCAGTTTGTGAATATTAAGCACTAAAGCATGTATTATTACATTTATTCTTGTAACTGTTTAGGCATAGCCTTTTTTGGGCCAACATATGTGTTTTGTGCTTGTGCTAGTACTATTGAATTTATTGTTTCCATATTGATGTATGGTATTTTTATGTGTTTGTAATCATGCTTTTGGCTTATATTACCGTGGAAAAAGTTTAAAGTTTCCATGTGCATTGAATAATGAGAAATTTATACTTACCTCCCTTTTGGTTTCTGTCTTTCTGACAACTATAGATACCTTACCCGAGGTTTCTAAAATGACACTTATATCCCTTCTAGTTTTGGTACCCACTTCATATCCTTCCCTTTTGTACACATGTTATTAAAATTCGAATATGTTTTGACAAATTTACACTTACTTTAAGTACAAAATTTGTAAGACGATTTTTTTTTTTTTTTGTATAATAAATATTTTTAAGGTTTAAAAGTCTTAATAATCAATTTAAAAATCATGGTATGCTTTTACTATTTAAATCTTTTAAATTTTTATTATTTCAAATAAAAAATTGATAGGGGATAAATTAGTCAAATTACATTTTTTAAGTCTGAAAAGGGAAGTAAGTGTCATTTTAGAAACCCCAGGAGATATATCTGCAGTTTTCACTTTTCACTTTTCACTTTTAGAAGCCATAACGGAGGCAAGTGTAATTTTTTCTTGAATTTATGATATATCTTGAAGTTTGATGCAATCATCAGTATCTTTTAAAGCATTATGAGGTTTAGAGAGAGTTCCCATATTTGATTGCTTCCCTTTCGTACATGAAGCAAGATTATTTTTTTGTTTAAGTTAGCTGAGTATTAGACCTTGTTGTAATTTTTTGAGAACAATCCTGTTTCTTGCATTGGTAATTGGGAATTTGGGATCTCTTATATGATTATCTATCTGTTATTGGAGAACTGTGACTGAGATACTTGTGCTGGAGTTTCAAGCACTTCATACTTGTTTGACATCATTCTCTTTGAGTTCACTATTCCAGGCCTGGAAATTAGAAACATCCTGTGATGGAATTTAGTAGATTTCCCTGTTTTATTTTTTAGTTCTTCATCGAGTTATATTAACTTTAGTGTTAGGTATCAGAATAGAGAGCATCTCAGTCTGACAATGATTTGCATCATTGCTCTGACTATAAATCAAGTGATGAAGTCAAACAGATAAAGAAAAGTGGAAAATATTTTAGACCATGATTCCCGCGGGGGGGGGGGGGGGGGGGGGGGGGGGGGGGGGGGGGGGGTGTGTTTGGTGGGCAATGTTAAAAAAAAGGAAAGAAGAAGGAAAGCTATCTTTTTAAGAAAATGTGAGAACCTTTCAGTAGCTTTCTGATGAAAATAGGGCTGCTGTTTAGGATGAATGTGAGGGTGAAATGGGGAAGAATGAGATACGTCCATTCTATTGGGTTTTCAGAAGGCAGTAAGGCTCGTCTAAAACATTGTGTGTCTTGGCCAAACAAAGACAGATTGGCACGGCCAAACCAAGTTCTTTTTTTCTTAAATTTATATTTTAGTTGTATCATTTATGGATTATTTTTTTGTGGAGACTGATCCCCAAGTTGAATCAGATGATCCTTCAACGATTTATGTAGTTTCCTACAATTATAAAGTTCCATTGTCATTTACTCTTATTTTTCAAATATTGTTAAAGAAGTCAAATTTTTTCAATTCCTGTTTTCTTTGCTGTTCAGCTTTTTACAGTTATTTTTTTTCCATGCCTTGCTCAAGATATTTTATATTAGATTTACAAATATTTATCTCTGTTTATAGTGACAAATCCTAAACGAACAGAAGATACACTTCATCTTCAGGTGAAAGACGAATTAGAGTCCATACAACAGCAGCACCTGTGGTATCAGATCTTGGAGAGATGTATCGCCAGGCTGACACTGGTGTTATCGTTTCTTTGTTCAGTAGGCTAGGTAATACTGGAAGGGAAATCCATTTTTATTAATATCTACTCATGGATCTTGACATTGAGTTTGATTTTTAGTTACAAACTGTTTAACATTTTTTTTTCTAAATAAATGCAGCAATTGAGAAAACTTTGTCCCATAAACTGGAAGATGCACGCCAAGCTGTGCAGTTGAGGATTGTCAAAGCCCTGAAAGAATATCGAAATCTTTATGCTATGCAGCATCGTTTAGGAGGCAGAATGATATATCCAGAATCATTGAAATTATTGCCTTTATATGGTTTAGCACTATGTAAATCTACAGCCCTCCGTGGGGGATATGCAGATGCTCAACTCGATGAGAGATGTGCAGCTGGTTACGCTATGATGACTTTGCCTATCAAAAGGTTGTTGAAACTTCTGTATCCCAGCTTGATTCGAATTGATGGGTATCTTGTAAAGGCAAGGAAATTTCTTGCTCCTTTATGTTGTGGACAATTATATTTATTTATTTTGTTGTCACAGAACATAATTACAACATATATGCAGGGGTCAGCAAAGGCTGATGACTTTGGAAATTTCTCAGAAAGGTTACCATTGGCTGCAGGGAGCTTAGATCCCACAGGTCTTTATATCTATGATGATGGATTTCGATTCATTTTGTGGTTTGGTAGAATGCTTACTTCTGATATAGCAATCAATTTACTTGGGATAGACTTATCTAGCTTTCCAGATCTGTCCAAGGTATGATCTGTCATTATTATAGGCTATAGCTTTAAATTTTTTAAATACCAGATGTTTCGTGCTCCTTTCATGCAAATGGTCTCTTATATTCTTGCTCCAGGTTTTAATTCCTTTTATTAAGTAAAGATGGTATCCCATTTGAGTTGAAAAATTGGGAAGTTGTATGTTGCATTTTATGAATTAGGGAAGTCAAATAATGCATGCGTGTCGAAGAGTTAGCAAAAGTATTGGTGTTCTTATATCCACGATTTTACAAATTTTTAATGAAAGCATGCTCCTCATCAAGATGAAATTCATGGCTTATATCATGTTCCTTCTGATTAAAGGTGCTAAGTTATGGGCTTTGCGGAATTACCATGAAAGTTATAGTAGGTAGGAACTTCAGAGAATGTTGGAATTCTAAGGTAGAACTTGAGGAAATCATAAATGATGCCTAAAAAAAAAATCTTAGACATCATTTTGTGACAAAAAAGGGAATATGTTGAGATTAAGAGATCAATAACAGTATATAACTGTTGTAGTCCTTTATGAGTTCAGTAAATGAGTAGTACTAAGAGATGGTTTGGATTCACTCAACGCTAATTATATTTAAAATTCATATTTTTTACTGAGATTCTTTTAGCTTGAGAAGCTTGATATCTTTTTTGCCTCCCCCCCCCAAAAAAAAAAAAAAAAAAAAAAACAAAAACCAAAAAATCCAACTCAGTAACCTGTGATTCACATAATATTTAGCAACATTAAAGTTAGTTAATTAAAAAAAAAATTGAAGTTAGTCAAAAAATGTAAATACAGTTGTGATTTTGTTATACTGGATTTTGATATAATTCAAAATTTTACTAAATGAGAATCCATACACAAATGCATTAAAAAGTGTTGATTTTGATCCTTTTATTCATGATCTAATAGTTTTAAGCATATTTGTTGACACAGTCAAATTGTTGGATTTCCATCGCCATTGACCTATATCAGTGAAGACATGTGGCATGGTTAATGGAAAATGGGCACCTGTGTTAAATTCTGTATGGTTTTGTAAGACATATATTGGAGGTCATAACTAGGTGGTGAAGGTATCAAGGCAACACCTAGGTGATGGGATTATCCTAGGCAAAGTGTTGCCCAAAAAATGGGAAAAATAGAATTTTTTTTTTGCGGACTTACATATACTAGTAAGATATTGGTAAGTGTTGATTACAAATAGTTGCAATTAGTTAAAACCAGTTGTACAGAGATTGAAATGGGTTTGGTGTTATGCCTACATCAACAGGACGAAAGAGAAAGTAGATTTCCAATATTTCCAATCCTTAATTATTTCTCATGCCTGATACATTGGAGAAAGTTCCCAACATACTGTTATAAATTTATAATACCTATGTAAAGTCATGGGCCCCTCAGGCCCTTCCTCCTTTGGCCCAAATAAAATATAAGCGACATTGTAACAGTAACAATGTATATATATATATATATATAAGGATTTAGTATATTAGAAATTATAAATTTTTTTGAAATATAAGAAATAGAACAAAAATTATAAAATGTCAAGGTAAGTTAGTAATCCAAGCAATTGGCTGTTGATAAACTGTAGAAGTATTTCTTGGTTCAAATTACAATAAAAACTAAAAATTTAAAAAATTATTGAAAATTTTCTGAGCAATAGGAAAAAACAGAAAATCATTGGAAAGGTCAGTGTCCAATTTACTTATCCAATTTAAATAATATGGGTGCAGTGAAAATTTTCCTGTAGTAAAAAATAATTAAACTAATAGAAAACACAATGAGAGAAATTGTAAAAAAAAAATAGAAAATAATAAAATTATTAAAAATTTGCAAATTGGATCCGTTTTTTTTTATATATATTTTATGGAGTTATTTGATATCTGTTCTTGTATCTTTTCAATTTATGTTAATGGTATTTTGTGATATTTGCTTATACATATAACATGTGCATCAATTTTGTCGTACTAGTAATTGTGAATGTACATTGCACATTGAAATTGATTCTCATGGGTGTCTTGACCTTTTTATCAACTAATTCTTGATTATTAAATCAAAATATCAATTATTTTAAGTTATTTTATTTTTTGAATTATTTTTTCAAAAGTTGTTCTTATATTATCATAAAGTCTTAGAACTATACTTATTTATATAAATGCATATGGGAATTTTATTAGATTTATAATCATTTTAGAAATTGTGGTTATTTTTATTCTTTTAATTAGTAAGTTAAAAATCTCGAGTTGCTAGCATGAGAAAGTAGGTTTGAGTTTGAGGGTGACCAGTTTGCATAAAAATGTTAAATGTTATGTTTGCTTTTGGTATTTCCATCCTGGGACCTTGTTTTAGGGGGTCCTACTAGGGCTGTCAATGGGTTGAATTCCAGACCCGAATTCGACTCGTATTTGATTCGATTAGTCAAATTCGGATATTCATTTATAACCGTTAGATCGAATACGGTTATAGATTTTCATCCGAATTTATTCAAATCCGAATATGGTTGTACTCACATTTGACCAAATATCCGACTTTATCGGATATTTAATATTTTAATTTTATTTATTAAATAATTTAATAACTAAAATAAATCATGATGGGAGGGATAAAGGTCCCTCCCTTTTATAAGTGAAGTTATGTGCTGTCCCACATTGGTTGGGAACTTCCGTTCACAGCCGATTTTCCCTATAAAAGGCACTCTCTGCCTTCTTTAATGCATGTGAGATAGAATAGTTCGATCGCGTCAAACTGAGTTTGAGTTAACCAAAATAATGTTTGAATAATCGAATTCGGATATAAGGATACATTTTGAATTCGGATTCGGTTTCAACTGACTGATATTCGATCAGATATTGGTCGAATTTGAATATGTATTTTTAATAATCAGTTCGAATACGGTTCAAGCTAGATTCGAACCGTATTCGACCCATTGACAACCTTAGGTCCTACACTAGATTATAGTCCTTTTGATTAATAAGTTAACTTTATTATACTCCATTATTTTATTGAGATTGATCTTTCAAATATTAAATAAACTTTGACAAAATTTAAATGAGATTTTCTAAGAAAAATCATATGGTAGCTTATCATTTTATTGAGATTGATCTTTCAAATATTAAAAGAACTTCGATATTATAAAACTTGAAAAATTTATAGATAGACCCCCCTGAGGTTTGGCTAATGGGCACGAGCACTCTGTGGTTTAAAATTGATCACTTACTGTTCTTTAGCTTTCAAAAAGGTTCACTGAGCACCCCTACCAGCAATAGACAACTGGATGGCGTCAAAAAGTTTTACCAAATGACTAAAATGACCTTCACTGAACGCCTATTCCTTGAGAAACCAAAATACCTTTTAGAAAGTTTTGCCAGTATTTCAGTTCTGGGATTTGGACATGTTCATATAAGATTTGTCATCCTTTCATGTGTCCATCTTTGGAGGATTTGAGCAAAAGCCACCAACTACAATCCATTTAACCCATCTTTCATTTTTATCTGTTCCCTTCCTCCTTCACTATATCTCTCTCAAAGCATATTGATGCTATTCACCAAATCCAAAAACTTGGAGAGCACGCTTGATTAACCCACTCTTCACAATCATCCAAGCATTATCATTTGCCTATAGTCATTCCTAGCTTAATTGGGGTATGCAACATTTGTTTAATATTCAACCATTTTTTGTAAGTGTTCTCAATCCAACACAGGCAACAATAATTTCTATCGAGAGAGAAAGAGAGAACATCAATCCATAGAGATGGGGAAGAGAGAAAGATTTAGGCGTTGATGTGCTTGTGAACCTTGGAAATTGTCAAAGATAAAAAAGATCTACGATGAGATTTTTCATTGGGGAAGAAAATGACCAATTTAGGGTTTCTCCTAGTTTCTTCTTAAAAGGCATTTAAGTCATGATCCAGATCTTGACCTGCAAAAACTGCACCAACGCACATCAAGAGTAGGTGAGATATGGATTTTATTGACTAGAATCTATCACCAATCTACCTTCAACTACAAAGCATGTAAAACCAATTGATTACCTAACAAAAACACCTTTTCTTTGAAAAAACTGGAGGCTGGCTCTTGTATGATCTATGAATGCGAAACTCATCCCACCCTCCTTCTGTCAATATCAAAATGATACCCTCCAAATACCCTTCAACTTATTTTGGCAACTTCTTCGGAATCTTTGGCAGGTATATCTTGAAAAACCTTTCCCATGATGATAATGAAGATGATGCAGAAGAAGAAGAGTCGATCGGTTTTTCCATTGAACACTTGTACGATCTCTGAAATGTCCAACTCCTCCCAACCATCTTCTCTAAAAATCAATCCGATCCCCTCTAGATACACTTCAACCCATTTCGACAACTTCTCCTAAATCTTTGGCCGAGATATCTTAAAAACCTCTCCAAGGACGACGATGATAAAGATGAAGCGAAAGAAGAGTTTCACCATTGCCGATCAGTAGTTGCATTGCTCCAAAATTTGATCCATATTGACGAAGATTAGGTGGTTTTTCATTTAATGGATCTCTGTTTCCTAAGAATGCAAGAATCATTGCCTGGAAAAGTGATTCAAGTTCAAAGATTAAATGAAGGCTATTTTGGTCATTTTCAAAAAAATTCTTAATGCCATCCACTCTTCAGTTGATGTTAAGAGTGCTCAGTGTACCTTTTTGAAAACTGAAGGGTAGTAAATGACAATTTTAAACCACAGGGAATGCCCATGCTCGTTAGGCAAACCTCAGGGGGTCTAGTTGCAAATTTTCCGAAAAATTTGATGAGATTATTTAAGAAAATTCATATCATTGCTTTAGTATTTTTAAATGATCTATGGATTTATGGTGACAAATAGAAAAGAAAATTCCAAAATATGATTTACTACAGATTTGAAAATAAAATTGAAGATTGGAAATCCCTCTTTTAAGTAAGGATACTTAGGTTATTTGAAATTAGGAAAAACACTTGGTTCGAGCTTTCACATCTTGCACGTAAGATTTCCTTTCGTAGGACCTAACTCTTTCTTAATATTTTTCCAATTATTAAATGAAAAGGCTAATTTTGAGAAATTAATTATTTATATTAAAGATATTTTACTTTTAGATTATTTTTTTAAAATCAAAAGATTTTATATCAAAGTGGGGTCTTAGAATTGTAATTATTGACAAAAATTCATATAGGAAGTTGAGTGTACTTATAGCTTTTTGTTTCACAAGTTTGAGTTTTCCTATTATTTTAATTAGTTAGTTGAATTTATTGTGCCCATTTATTTTCTTGAGATGGATTTTTAGGAGATTAGAAACATTCTATATTGAATGTTTAAAAATATAAATATTTTGAAAGCTTTTATACAATTATTTATAGCTTTTTGTGTTGTTTTAGAATTTTGGTTTCTTACTGCTTTTATTTGTTGTTTTAGAAGTTTTGTTTCTTAATAAATCTTAATGAAAAGGTTAATTTAAAAAAAATTAATTTAGGTTTTTCAGGATAAGTGTTTTTACTTTTCAATTGTAGTTTAAATTAATATTTGTGACTTTTTTTTTCCCCTTTGGGTAAATCTTTTTTCAGGCCATTACCTGCCTGGTGCATAGCTAGGATTTTTAGGAGTAGTTGGGGAAGGGGGTATACACACACCCGACCACTTACCTCTAAGGGGGAGCATGGCATTCTTGGACTTGCGTGAGCTACACTGTGCAGCAACTCAGTTGGCTTTGTTGTTTGAGTTGGGGGTAGGATCCCGAGCATTCACCCTTTATTCTGCTGAAGGTGGGAGTGGATCCCTGGACAAGGCTATGATGAGCCCATGACGAACGCGGCACAGTAATTTGGTTGTTGTACATAATAATTTGATTATTGAATATTACTGGAAGTAAAATATAAAGTAAAGTATAAATTCTAAAATTAGTACTAAAAATTTCAAGTTGTAAGAAAAAGCATGTGATCAATGTAATACTTTTTGGTATGATCAATATAATACTTTTTGGCATGAAAATAAATTATTCTCATTAACTTACCATATAATTTTATTTTATAAACATTTAAAGAATTTTTAAAATTTAAAATATACAATATCATCAGATATTAAATTTACACATGATTGATCATATATTTCATGTCCTAAAAATAAAATACTATCCTATAAAAATATTATATTAATTTGTATTTCATTTTATCAACATTCATATATACATATATGAACTTATGTGTGTATGTATGCATATACATAGAGGGCGAGCCTTGGCACAAAGGTAAGGTTGCTCCATTGCGGCCTAAAGGTCGTGGGTTTGGGTAACAAGAAACAGCCTCTCCATTTGTGGAGGTAAGGTTGCGTGCATCAGAACCTACCTAGACCCCATGCTGTGGTGGGAGCCTCGTGCACTTAGCTAGCCCTTTTATGTATAGATATACATACATGCACATATGTGTGTGTATATATATGTGTATGTATGCATTTATATCTATGTATTTGTATATCTATGTGTGCGTGAGTATCTATTCAATTATATGCATGACTAATCATATATTTTGTTTGAGTTTTCAGTAGCTTACATCTTAAATTAGTAAATATGTAATCCCAAAAGAGTTGAACATATAATAACTTTCAAGAATAGAACTAATTGGAGTGTAATTGGACTTTTTTATTTGTTGTAGAAATGCACCAAGAACTTGTATAAGACTACAAAGTCACTCTAGTAGAAAATATTTCTTCATAATATGGGTTGATGGTGATAGATATTTGTACCACAATTTGGAAATAATCTACACGTAAAGTGGTGGAACTTAAAAAGAAACAAAATTAGTGGTTTCTAAAGATAAATTGATGGAAGAGGAAACATGGATCTAGAAACAAACCAAAGATAGATGTAGGATGAAATTATCAAATGCATTAAAGGAATAGGAAAGGAGATCTTACGAAAAAATAGAGCTAAAAAATTTAGTCCCGAAGAGAGACTTCGTGATGGAGTGATATTGAAGGTTGTTGGAGAGAAAATGCATTATTGTAAAAGTCGGCAAAGAAATAAAAACCTTGAAGAAGAACTTAATAAGCGAGGCTAAAAAAGCAAGCATATGGTAATGTTTAAAACATGGAAGAGTAAAAGACAAGATGAGATTTAGGTCAAATTAGTTGCATTAAGTGAGGGTTTAAGAGTCTTAGAAAGGGAAGAGGAGATAAAAAAAGATGAAAATATTTGCACAAGTTATTAAATAGCGAAGGTATAGAGAGCTTTGTTTTAGGCACAACTGTGGTTATTAGAGAGACAAAAAAACACTATTATACTTGTAGGCTTTAGGCCTAAGCAAAAATAGTTTTGGCTAGCATTAAAAGACGAAAGGCCTTAGAACTAAATGGTATTCTGCTTTAATTGTAGAAGTGCTTGAGATAGAGTGGTGTAATGCAGCTAACCAGGTTATTTGAGGAAATTTTGAGCACTAGAAAAGTGCTAAATACTTAAAAGATGCATATAATAGTACCTGTATAGAAGACTAACAGAGAGAGAGAGAGATATATATATATATATATATATATATATATATATATATATATATATATATAAGTGTACTGATTATTGTGGAATTAAGCTTGTAAGCCCTATTATGAAATTATAGGAAAGGGGACAGAACAAAGGCTAAGAAAAATAGGCCGAGTATCAGAAAATCAGTTTAGCTGTATTTGAGGGAGGTTCGTCATCAAGGCTATCCTCATACTTTGATAATTGGGAAATTTAATTTTTAGTGGTACTTTATCAAACTATTTAAGATTTAGTCGGTAAAGTTTTGAGTTTTAACTTTTAGTACACCTTTATCAAAATAATTAATTTTTAGTGCCATTTCACTATTACAAATCAACTATTCCAAAAATGCCCTTACGTCACTTATCCAAGTGACTTGTACAAGTCACTTTATTGACTTGTACAAGTTAATTTTTGACTTGTACAAGTCATTTTATTATTTGTACAAGTTTAAAATGGCTTGTACAAGTCAACTTATTACTTGTACAAGTCTCGGAAGTAAATTGTATAAGGGTATTTTTGGAAGAATTTATCTGTAACAGTGAAATGACACTAAAAATTAATTATTTTGATAAAGGTGTATTGAAAGTTAAAACTCAAAACTTTGCCGACTAAATCTTAAATAGTTTGATAAAGTATCACTAAAAATTAAATTTCCCTTGATAATTTATAGAAAATTTTAGAGAAAAAAAAAGATGGCCCTTAACATGGTTTTCATTTACATAGAAAAATCATATGATAGAGTTGTGCGCACCTGTTTCCGGGTCGCACTGGGTAAAAATGGGGATTTGGAGTCACCACCGCTTGATGGGGTGCAGGCGGACACGTGGGTGCCTAAGTTTGTCTATTTGGTCTGGTCTGCGGCTAGAGATTCTAAGTCAGTTCTCGGTTGCGGTCTGGGGAAGTCCGTAGACACCCCAGTCCGCCCCGTCGGATGACGGGTCCCGTGGTTTTCCTGGTTTGAGTCAACTTTTGGTCTCTCACTCACCCGATTCCTAATCCAGCATGCCATTTGGTTAAGTCTTACAGGACCGCCGAAGTGGTGTGGGTCCCTTTACTTGATTTTATCTTTTCTTTATTTAGGGTGATCTGAGTCTGATTGGGCAGGCCCCGTTGGAAGGCCTGCGGATCCCTTGGTGGACTTGGTTAAGCCCACATGTTCCCTTGGTGGGCCTCAGTCTAAACCTGAGAGGCCCTTTGGGTTTTGGGTCAGTGAATTGATTTTATTTGAATTTCAAGTTTGATTAAATTTGATTTATATGCAAAAGTGGGCCGGGATTGCTTTGTGGGCCCCTGAGTGGGCCACACAGTTGGTTGCCAAGTGATTTTGATTATCTTTATTAACTGTGCCAAAATGAGCCAGGGCTTGAGGCCCTTTACCTGGGCTTGGGCTTGAAAGCCCAAGACTTCATGAGCTCGGGTTTGGAAACCCTAAGTCGGTTTGGTTCGATGGGCTTTAGTGGGCCTGATCGGCCCTACCTGCAGTCTCGGCCAAACCAAGCCTAGATCTAAGCATGCATGTTGCCCCAGTTGAGCTTTGATGGGCCTCACAGGGTCTGGCCCACTCAATTCTTTTAATTGTCTTATTTAAGCACAAATAAGTTGGTCGGGCTTGGTGGGCCCCGTTGGAAGGCCCACCGGAAATCAATTTGGACCGGGTCGGTCCATGGCCCATCTTTTGGTTCATTTGATTTGGTCAAACCAAGCACAAAAATAACAAAATAACAAAAATAACATTCTGGCAGTGTAGCCGGCCTAAGATGCCGGTTACACACAGGGCTCTGTGTATCCGACATCTTTAGCCGGCTACACATGGGTTTCAGTTGATCCGGCCTGAGTTGCCGGATCAACCCACAGAAGCCTTTTTCTCGGATTTTTGCATTGGGGTTGGGTTTTTAGGCTCCTTGGGGTGTTCCAGGGATTGTGTGGGCTCCTGTGCAAGCCCACAGTGGTTCAGGTGAGAGGAAGACCTCCTCTTGGTCTCATTTAAGGGCTGTTTACAACAAAGGGAGAAAGGAGAGGCAAAGAGAGCTGCCAACTCCCATTCGGAGCACGAAAAAAGATAGAACAGGGACCGGGGTGTCCCAGTTCTGGTCTCACATGAACCACCCGATAGCAAGCTCGAAATGCGATCTATCGAATGCCTAAGATATGCTTGAGTCTACAGAGAAGCAATACACTAAAGAAAATGAACATGCCGCAGGAGTGTAGAGCGGTGGCTATGCCAAAGTGGGAAAGGGATCATGCTTACACAGGCAACCATACATACCTCCCACGTACTAAAACATGCCAAAACAGCACCTTATTGAGGAAAAATTAAACCCATAAGAAGGGGAGAGAAGGGGGGATTACGTAGGGATACAATAGATTGGTGAAAAACAAAAGGGAACATGCTCCCAGGTAGATAAAAGAAGGTATCACTAAACAGCACTTATAACGGCATTTTAAAACCATGCAAAGACGAATCCTCACTCTCTCCTATCCTCATTCGTATGTTACCCTTACCCTGGGAGCTTTCTCATGGTGAAGGGAATGGGAGGAAGGCACATGATGATATGTTAAAAGTCACTTTTCAAACAAGACATACAAGAACCCTCCAACATACTTGAAATTGACTCATATTCATATATGTGAAATAAAAACACATGACAAAGCTCACCTTGGGGTTTTAAACCCTTCTTGTGGTGTGTGGACGCCTCTTGGCAGCAAGGCCAGTGGCTGGAACCTCCTCCTTCAAGCCCAAACAGCAAGTTCCCTCCTTCTTCCTTAGGTGAAGATGGGAAAGGATGGGTCAAGAAGGGGTAGAAGGGTATAGAGATGGTGTTTGGGGGGCTTGGAAGGTAATGGGGGGTTGAATGGGAGGTTTTCGGAGCAAGGACGAAGGGGAAGGAAGAGGTGGAATCAGCCAACCCCCGAAATGGGGCTGCTGTTGCCTTTTTATAGAAAACTCTACACTTCCTTTGTATCCGGCATAATATGCCGGATACACTGCACTTCCTTTGTATCCGGCATATTATACCGGATACAAAACATAATAATTTCGAAAATTAAATGCCGTTGCGAATTTGTCGGCGAATCGGCGCGAATCTCGCCGAGCAAATCTTTGTATCCGGCATTTGAGTCCGGATATGAAGAAGAGCAAGTGTATCCGGCATATTTGGTCGGATACAAATCGAAAAATTACGGATCTGCCCCTCGACTTGACCGATTCGACCGATTTGACACTTTTGGATATCTACGGATTGCCCCTTGCGAATTTTGGTTTAGTCCCTGAGATATTTGATGATTTTTGGATATTTGAGATTTAGTCCCTGAGATATTTCGCTGCATTCATCGCCACGTGCGCAGTTTCTTCGCCACGTGTGCAGTTTCCGATTTTTCTGCTCGGAAACTTCGACGGCTCATATCTCCTTCATCCAAACTCCGATTTGAGCAAATTCAATTGCGTTAGACTCGTATCGGAGCCCTCTATCCAATGACATAGGGCTAAGCACTTGGCATGGGGTTCGAGAAAAAGTCAACTTTCGGCTCCTATTTAAGTTTGACCGGCCCATAGATCCTTCATCTGGACTCCGATTCCAGCAAACTCAGTTGCGTTGGAACCACGTCGAGATTCTCTATCCATTGAGATAGGGAAAGGTGACCAATTTTCTCTTGATCAAAAAATCAATTTTTGACCCCTCAGGGTTTGACCTTTCTGCTGTCTTTTAGCACATTTTCTCTCTTTTATTTGGTTTGATCAAAATTTGGGTGCTTACAAGAGTCCTAAGGGATTTAATTTGGTGGGTTTAAGGCAAAAACGGAGTATCAAAAGGTATATTGAAGTTTTTAAAGACATGCATAAGAGAGCATTAATTAGGATGAGAGTATAAGTTTCCAGTAACAATATGTTTGCTCCAATTCTAGGGTGTTAAATGATTGGTATGTCTCACTCAAATTAAAGCAAAATTTTTCAAGACAATCGTTAGGCCTGTTATGATACATGGCTTTAAATGTTGGAGCAAAAAAAAAGTAACAGATGCATAGGATAAGTGTTGCTGAAATGTGGATGATGAGATGAAAGATAAGAGAATTAATATACTCGAGAGTTGTTAGGTGTTTCCCAAATAGGTGATAAGATAAAGTAGGCTAATATTGGTATGATTGGGTACTTATTAAAAAGTCTAAGAGGTCAAAGGGAAGACCAAAAAGAATATGAATGGAGTCAGTTCGAAAGATCTTGAATTCTCATAATCTGACTGAAGATATGGTTTTTAATAAATTGTGATGGTGGAACAGGATTCATGTTGCCAACACCAACTTCTTGTGGTAAGGAATTTTGTTATTGATTAATCTCTCACTCATCTTATGTACCATTGACAGATCCAAGTTATGTAATTGGGTTTTGTGGAAATTATCTCCTTTGAGAATCTGGAATTTTGTGGAAGTGTTCTGGATTTTATTTAGTACTTATAAAATCTATGGAGGAGAAGTGGAAGAATTGTTAAAACAGTGGAGAGATTCATCAATATTTTTGGGAAATATCAAGGCAGACATGATTACATAATGAGAATTCAAGAATACCATAAACAGTAAGATGATTGGGATGAGTTTAAGGGGCTGAATTGCTAGATGGTAGTTGTGTGTGCATGCGTGTATATGGCCATGGATCAGTGGGTATCTTGAAGGCAATCCGAAGAGCAGAACAACCATCATGTAGCTCATCCTCTCACGGGCTTCTTTCCAAGTTGCTCAAGCCAAGGGATTGTTTTCTATTGTAGCTCTATCTGGGCCCAATTTTTTTTCCCAAGAGAAAGCTTTCAATCTGATTTTTTTAATTAAGGTTCTCAATACTTTTTCCTGTTGTGGTTGATCATTTCCTTCTTTGAGATGCATCAAGATCTCTCTCTCTTTCTCCCCCCTCCTTCCTTTTTAGTGTCTTTTATGTGCATATATGTGTATGTTTCCTCAAATGAGTTATTTATTGGCCTATAAGTTTTGGCTCAGCCTTTTTGTTTAGTAAATCAAGGCATGTAATGCGCACATGCTGTGAAGTTTGACCTAAATGATTTACCTTATTATTTTATTTTTTCTCTTCAATGATAATATTATTTTCAAGAACAACACATAGAAGGATTCAATGATGCAACTTGTGAAAATTTAATAATTTAGTTCTCTGTGGTAATGGAAATCAGTTCCCATCTGGTTGGGATAAAGTATTTTGCTGTTTTTGATGTTATTTTTTGTTGTTGTATTATGGGGAAGGATCATGACTTTTTTAAATTTAAGGGATAAATATTTGGTTTTTTTTAAAATATCAAAAATTTGTAAGGCCTTGGTAGTCTAGTTAGTGTCTTCTTTTATATTAGCTTAGATGTGGTCAGTACAGAGCATATGCCCTTTCTAACAAGTTTCACCAAAACATGAGTTTATCACGGGCTTCTCAATGTGTTTGTCTTATGCTTTTTCTTTCTTCACTTCTGTGTGTGTGTGTGCATGCGTGTGGATGTGTTCATGTGCCAGCATGTATATTTGTGTCTTTGTGTGCACAGGTGTGTCTGCAAGTGCTTGTCAACATGTGTGTATACAGAGAGAGGTTGGGCGTGCATGCACATCAGTGCTTTTATAATACAGTACTAATTGATTTTGTTTTAGATTTAGTTTTGTTATTTATAATTTTAGTTCCCCACTTAGGGTGCAGTTGATCGGCCATCACTGCTTCAGTATTGATTTTATTTTTTGGGTAGCTCTGTAATCTGTATGATTCCCATTCCTCATTCAGGCTGCAGTTAACCTCCTCTGATGCTTATTCTTCTCTTGTTCTTGAGAATCAGGTTAGCCTTTGCGAGCGTGAGAATGAGATGTCAAAAAAGCTAATGAGATTACTCAGGAGATTTAGGGAGAGCAATGGTTCATTTTATCAGTTGTGTTATCTATTGAGACAAGGTGAACAACCTAGAGAAGGCGTCCTGCTATTTACAAACCTTTTTGAGGACCAGATTGGCGGCACCAGTGGCTATGTTGATTGGTTACTGCAAATACAACGTCAAATCCAGCAAAATGCATAATATAAAGGTAAAATGGAGTTTAATATGCTTTGATCATTCTTTTCTTTTGTAAATATGTTCGTTCTTGCTATGAATGTTTACTGATTGAATGAATTCAGCTTGGTCCCTCAAATATCATAAAAGAAAGTTTTAACTCAGATTCATATTAATATTAATTTAAAGACCTGCTCCATTTTGGCTATTTATGCTTGTAATCACAAACTTCATGTGGGTTTCACATATTGGTCCCTTGAAGTATGAGCGAGTTGGTAGATAATGTTGTTCTTTGTATGGAAACTTTTTCAGGTTTTTATTTGAAGAATGATTCCAATTGCTTATATTGCTGCGGACATGCTATCTGCAATGTTGTGTAATATTGACAGTGAGCTGGTCATGTCTGAAGTTATAAAGGAATATGGTTCAGTTACCTAGGATAGGGAAGTATATAAATACTTGAATATCATGCATGGAGCTATGTTACATGGACTCGGGTATGAGTGTCGGGTGTGGGTTGTGTCTAGGAGTCGGATTCACTTGACCCTCAAAACTTAGGATATGGGGACTCGGTTGAGAAGTGTCCAAAATTTGGATAAGGATGCTGGGATTCGGCTGAAAAGTCTCCAAGTAAATGTCAATAATGCCAGTTAGAAGCATAGTTTTCATATTTCTGTTTTTCCTTTTTTTTTTATTCCATATATTTTTCTTTTTGAGTCATTGCTCTGAAATTTTTGAGTTTGAGAATATACATTCTCTCTTTACAAAAACTATTATTTTTTTTGATTCATTACTTGCAAGTTGATTATTTGCTAATTATTTTCTGATTGATCTTGGGTGCCATGTCCAAGAGAACATGTGAAGGATCCGACACATATCCCATATCCATACCCATACCCATGTTGTGTCGCGTCGACATGGGTACTTTGGGGTTGTGTAAAGTGTCCATCTAACATAGGCATGGAATCATGTGGTCAATTTTGAATAGACTGGAGTAGTATTGTGATAGAAATTTATTTCCTTTAATTGGGAAGTTGCGATCAAGTGTGACTTATAGAGTTGCTGGTCAGTATAGCGTTTCAAAATGGGAATCAAGATAAGATCTGAAATTATGCAGGTACATGATTAGGTAGGTTCCATAGAGTCTAGAAAGAGAAACATATGGTGGTGCCATGCATGTTGATCACATGATCACTAGTAAACTTACTGGAATGAAATATTAGTATGGCAGTCTAACATTTTTGGTTTTCTCATGAAATACTAGGTTATTGGTAATTTAATTTGCTTCTTGATTATCACAGAACATTTGCATAGCCTGTTCAAAACACAAACTATTGCTTATGAGTCTTAATCCACGTTAGTTCACAAACGCTATGAGCCTGGTTTTATACTTTGCTTTGGCATTGGACATGGTCGTAACTCCTCGTGATTTACTCAATATGATGAGATATCTAATAAGGAACAGTAATGCATGGTAGATTTTTCATCAGAATCTGAATAGTGACCCATGGTAGATTGTTCATCAGAATCTGTTCCCTCATTCTAAATTAGAATAACTTACATATGAAGGTTACTATTCAGATAATAGATGATATATTTGTTAACTTTTGAGAACTTAGGCATCTCAAGATTCTTCTTACAACCTCCCAAGGAATCTGTTTGTCTCTATATTTACTGACTTAATAAAACCTATCTCAAAGGTAATGCTTGATCTTGTACAAATTAGACAATCATCTTTTCAAAGACCATCTATTCCTTCTAGGATATGTAAAATTAGCATTTTACCTAAAATCTCACCACATCATGATGCATCAGTGTATCAGTTAGTATCCTTCTAAGAATTTAATCTGTGTCAGTAAGTCAATTCACTTGCTTTCTTTATTATTAACTGATTCCACTTTGCTTGTGATCTCTTATCCAGGATGATATTATAGCTGTGCCAGTTTATTCATCTGAAAATGTAGTTAAAAAGGTAATCAGGTGGTTAAATTCACCTCAGCTTCCTTGTACTTGACACATTTATTCTCTAGTGGGTTCCAATCACCATAGACATTTCCTTAAAAATTAAGGCTTAATAAATGTATGTTAATATTGTCAAAGCACCTAGGTGAAGCGAGAGGATAGACTTTCTTGTCATGTAGGAAATAATATAATTTTTTTAAAAGAAAAACAATAGGTTAACTCAGTTGCATTTGTGGCATGTGTAAAAGAATAATAATCTCTAATTTGAAAGGAATATTTGACAAAAAGAGATTACTACCTACATAGCATCATTCCATTAACAATTGCATAGTAAATTTGAGATGCCAAATTCTTTAGGATAACGTTGTCTCTTGTAACTTAATATATCGCCTGAAAGTTGTTTAATAATTTCTATTGATGTATTAGGTGATTCTTGGCCATAACCACAGACAAACTGTTTTTGCCTGTTAACACCTTTGTTTGTCATGACTCATGACCCCATAGAACTCATATTTATTGTTGTTCTTGTTACTAATATCCAGTTAAAGGCATCCTACCATTCTGGGTCATTCAAACTGGCGTTTGGCTTTTAGGCATCATGTGACACCTATAAGCACCATCGTGAAGACAAAAATTAAGCTAGAAACATATTAGTACCTCAATTTTTAAATGTATGTCACTTGATAATATTGGGTGAGCAAATATGAAACACTAAGTAATTTGGATTGCACATTGCATGAATACGAAAAAAATTTAGGTAAAATATTTTGGTAGTTAAAAAAAAAAGGAAAAAAAATAAAAATAAAAGCAGGAAAACTAATTGGACCGAATAAACATAAAATACGACCAACATACTAAGCTATTAACATTTGAATTTCGACATATATAACTAATGCAGTAATGATTCAAGTAATTTATGTGAAAGAAGCTTTCATTAAATTAAATGACAACAAAGAACTAGAAAAACAAGAATTATAAAGTTGGTTAAAAAAAAAAAGAGGACAGCTTTGGCTATAGTTTCATATGAGGGAAAAACGTTAGGAAAGAGCAGAAGGGAAGACAAGAAGGAAGAAGGCACATTTTGCAGAAGAGAAAAAGGGGTGAGAGAAGAAAAAAACAGGGTATGAAACTTGGTCCAAAGCAAATAAAATGTGAAGAGAAAATGAAAAACAGATTTGGGCCCTTTGGCAATTCCATATGAAAGTAGAAACTGCAAAGAAGAGAAGGAGAGGAGGTCAAGAGAGAAATATAGATAGAGAAACAGGGTTTGTTTGTTTGCAATAAGAAGAGGAGAAAAGAAAAGGGAAGAGTAGAAAAAGCAGAGGATGCACCCCTTATAATACTTTGCAATATTGTGGTTGTGTGCTACATTCATTTTTCTCTTCCGAGAGTGCTTTTTGGTCATCGTATGTCCATAATCATTGATTAGGAGTCCTTTTTTGGGTTAATCTATAGAAGGTTCGATTTAGTCAACTGGGTTTGAGGTTAGGAAATGCATATATTGGTGCTCCCATGCTTCATGCTTGTGTGTTTTTTTAATTGGTTGTACTTTCTATTAGTTTCATCTTTTGTTTTCTTTTTTCTTTTCTTTTATCCTTCTTTTCTGTATTAGTATTTTTCTTTTACGATTTCTCTGAAAAGTTTTAATGGTCTGAAAGGCTTGGAAGTTTGCTTATTTTGCTTCTGAATCATTTTTCCATGTAAACCTTTTTAACTTCCAGGGATTTCTGGATGATGTTAGTTGTTCAAATGACTTGGGGATACATAATCTGTATGAAAATTAATTTTTTTGGATACATTGGTTGGTACAAGTGAATGTTGTTGCCTTACTGTTTGGGATGTAAATTTTTTTATAGTGTAATAATGCTAGTTGGTCAAATGTTGGTGTTGATGTTGATGTTAATAAGTAATGCTATGGAGGATGCACAAGTTTCTGTAGTGTAAAAGGCACTGTATGTATCTACTTTGAAGCTTCTAGAGAAAATCTAGTGAACTCAGGAGAAATCATAATTTTCTGCCTAGGGTGTTCTCTTGTACCTGAAAAGTCCACCTAGGGACCAGTTTTTCCCAATGGTCTTCCTAACAGTGACAGCCATGGAGAACCTACTTTTCGCATATGTGAAGAGCAGTATGATCTCTGTTTGCATTACTAAAAATCTCATAAGCAATTTGGAAAATTTTTATTTGTATTGTTTTGTTTATTTTCTTGGACATCCTCTCATTTAAGTTTATATTGCAGAGGCCTACTGAAATTTCAGGGTCTGCGACCTTGGAAAACACCACCTGAGAAGTTTTGATCTCCCTAGGCTTCCTGCTGTTGAATGGTCGTTGAGCTTCAGAGGCTTTTGACATCAAAGACCCAAGGAGTCGAGAGGGATTTGAACTTTGTAATGCCCAAGTGGTTTAATCTCGTCTTTAAGACAAAAAAGATCTGAATTATGCAACAGATTCCCTTTTCACTGTGAGGATTGGATCAGGAAACTGAATACCAGATATTTCACTTGAATTAATTTGCTGGTGGTTGTCTGTCGGAGTAATAACTTGGGGAGAACGGCATCTGTGAGGCTGATCATCAGAGACTTCAGTTCTCAGAAACAATTTTGGGGTGGTTGCATGTTGGAAAAATAATTAGGTGAGGTTTTTTTTGTGATATAATTCTCTGTTCATTTTGCCAGGTAAAAAAAAAAGGGATGAATATTTTTGTTTGTTTTTGTTTATTGCTCTTTAAGATTTGTGTTTTTTATACATGCCGACCAAAACCCTTTATTGTCATTTTTTCCTCAGTTGGAGCTGTAATTTATCCATTTTAAACCGAGCGGTTGATGTTCATACAATTATATAGTCTGGTGTCCATAACATTAATCTGGCCTCTGTTCATCCACATCTAGAGCTGTAAGTGGGATGGGTTGGTTTATCTTGTAATGAGTTTGGATTCAGCCCTAGCTAATATTTAATTGCCCAAATTCGCCCTTTGTGTGCCATAACTAAAACTTATTAAGACTAAACCCAACCTAAAATTTATTATTGGAGTTCGGACAGGGTTCATGTTGGCCCTAAAAATAATGTAAAATTTTTAATATGTTTTTATTTTTTGCTATGAATGTATATCTCGGAATATCACATTCGTCCTAGCATAGTTTGGATAGAACTAAAAGCGCATGGAATGAATTATTTGTTATCAAATGGAGATCCTAAAGGCTAGGTTTAATGAACAAGAAAAAGTCACCAACTGCTTAATGGCTTGGATTGTTCTAGCTGCAAGGTAGTCAGATAAATCATGATCCTGAAAGGTCATCACTATCATCATCAAAGCCAGTTCCCACCAAAAGTGGGTTGGTGATACAAATCCTGTCTCTTCGTCCCGCTCTATGAAAAAATCATATCTTTATCAGTTATTCTATGTTTTTGTAAGCTTTGTTTTATACATTTCATCCATATCTCATTTGGTGTTTATTTATAGTGGCACATTTGTATAAGTGTCGGTCATCTGGTTAAGAGGTAAGCTAACAATTAAGGCTGTGTTTAGGGTTGCTTAATTAAGTGCTTAATGTAGCTTATTAAATAACTTTTTTAAGCTCCAAAAATACTTGGTTATGTTACATGGGTAAGTAATTACCCGTAAGGAGTAGAGGGAGGGGACCCGTAAGGAGAAGCCCCACTGAAGAGCTTCTCCATTCTCATTCGCTGCAGCGCCTCTCCTTCTTTATCACATTCGTAGCACTGTCTCAGGTGGATTTGCTTTCTAAAACAGAAATGTTCTCTCTCATGTTGCAACGTTTTAATATTCATTGTTAGGATCTGTGAATTTTCGGCATGGCGAGGCTTACGAGGAACAAGGAAACGAGAGAGCTCGTAATCACAGATATCTAAGGCACCCAAAATAAGGGTATCCCGATCTAAAACGGCTTCAACCCTTCCATCTCAGACTGAATTATTGGGGTTTTGTGGAGATTTGATTTCGTAGGTCGTTTTGATTCTGACCCATCTTGCCATCATCTTGGAGTACGTTGCCGGCGGTGAGCTCTTCGAGCAGCAACACTAGAAGATTTGGTGAAGATGAGATTCCCTTGGCCCCAGCAGTTAACTCTTCGAGCAAACCTGATATATGAATGACTATTTGTGATTTTCTGCCATGATAGGTATAGATTAAATTACTAGATGAAAGATTGTGGAATAGCCTTGGCTGTCAAGTACTAGTACTTTCATCTTCCAGCACAAAACCTGCTCTTAGAATGAACAAGTATTAGATAAAAGACAGGTACTGGTGGGAAGCAATTGGCCCTTCATTGATGGCTTTAACGAGTGTGTATTAGATGTGGAATGACCTAAGGTTTTTAATTTTCTTTGATGATTTCTCAATGCTTTCGCTTCAGATGTAAATTTCCAAGACATTTTGGCAAATTTTGGGGTAGTAAAAAGATTGTAGTAGTCTCACGTATTTGCTCATAAAGTAAATATAAGTGTGCTTTTTTTAGGTTTTGCCATAAAGTAAATATAAGTAGTTTTTGCTTTTTTCAAGTGTGCTTTATGAGTAGTTTTTGCCTTTTTTAGTTTTTAGTGTGCTTTATGAGTAGTTTTTAGTGTGCTTTTTTTAGTTTTTAGTGTGCTTTATGAGTAGTTTTAAGTGTACTTTTTTTAGTTTTTGCCATAAAGTAAATATAAGTAGTTTTTGCTTTTTTTAAGTGTGCTTTTTTTAGTTTTTAGTGTGCTTTAGTGTGCTTTTTTTAGTTTTTAGTGTGCACACTTATAAAGTAAATATAAGTGTGTTTTTTTTAGTTTTTGCTCATAAGGTAAATATAAGTAGTCTCACGTATTTGCTCACGTATTTGCTTTTTTTAGATTGTAGTAGTAAAAAGAAAATCCTTGCTTTTTTTAGTTTTTGCCATGTGTGCTGCTTATTAAGTGCTTAAATATAAGTGTTAACCTTAACCAAACTCCAATTTTTTTAAATATAAGCAATTTTTATAATTATGGATAAGTACTTGAATAACACAATTTATCTTTTGAGTACTTATCCAAAAGCATTAGCAATCCAAAACGCCACCTAAGCATTCTTGATTATCCAAATTAACTACCAGCCCGAATCCTCTCTTTTCAATGGTCGTTCGAATGGTCGTTCGAACGACCATTGCGCGACGCGTGTCCCATTTTAAATGAATGCCCGAAACAAAAACTAACGGACTAACGTTGCCGTTTTCGTTTTCAGCCGTGAGCCAAAACTAACGTTTTCGGCCGAATGGTTTTGGACCGCCTCAACCATTAGACCAAAGAGCAAGTCGACCGTGGTTTTCTCCTTCCTATTGCGCCCGCGAAATGGCGAAACGAATTAATTTTTTCAAAACTCCCTCCTTCGTTATTTCCTTTTGCTGTTGCGCTCAGACGATTGGAAGTTGTTGATTTCCCCTCACGTTCGTTGGAGAAGAGAATGATTGATTTGTCCCACTGATTGCGTTCAAGTTGATTAACTGTGCGAGACTGTAGATTCAGGTGCTTCTTCTTCCCCATTTGGTTCCCATCGACCTGGCAATTCATCTAAATTTAACTGTGCGACACTGTGTATTGCGTTTAGATTGATTAAATTGTGTGAAGGAGTTCGTACTTGAAATCTTGAGGAATTTCCCTAATTTCAGGAGCTAACGGCTTGAAGGAGTTGCTTCGGAATCGAGTTGCGCAAACGGTGAACGTCTAAAAATTTTTGAAAATGCATGGAATGAATTATTTGCTGTTTCACTATCAATTAATCTTCAAGTGACATGTGTTTTTTCGTTTTTTTTGTTAGTAAACCTAGATTTTATATTCCAGATTATATTTCCAAGATTTAAGAATCTAAAAATCCTATTTAGATAAGCAAGATTATGAAGTCAGATTTGTAAACTAGAATCTAAAAATCATGTTTGATTGACATTGATTATTGAGATTAAATTTGAAGTTTTGTATAAAAAATTGCATAAAAAAATAATATAATATAATATATATAGAAAAATAAATGTCTTACTTAAAGTTGTATGTATTATTATATAATATGCATCTTTTTACTTAAATATTCAAATTTATATATTAATAATATTATATATAATATCATATAATAATGTTATATTATGTGTATTATAATAATATTATTGTAACATTATATAATACTATTATAATATTATATAATATATGTAACAATTATAATAATTGCAGACTTCTATAATATTATATTATATTATAATATAAATCATATTATAATAACATAATTTATGTTTATTATATTAGTATAAGAAATTTATTACAATATGAAATTGTAAAATAGTATATATATTATAATATTATATTTATATAATTAAATTATTATAAATATAATATAATTAATGGCAATAAATCAATATAATATGTTTATTATATTATAATATGTAAATCAATATAATATGAATTATTAATATTACTATATTGCGTAGGATATATTAATATATTATAATATTATAATATATTACATTATAATACTTTTAACGTTATTATTTATTATAATATGTTTTATAGAATTTCTTATACATAATCTCTAAAAACACAGATTTTGGAAATTTAAGCAGCAATGTCCATAATCCCTATAATCACCAAGAAAGTAGATAGTGATTATGGGCTTGATTATGCAATTGGATAGTAGAATCCGACCTTAAAATCCCAACCAAACACGGCTTTTAGATTATGTAATCAGATTCAAGTACAATCCAGATTCTATAATGCCCACCAAACACCCCCTTAGGCTTATATATTTAGTTAAGTTAGTTTCTCACTTTTAGTAATTTTCCATTTGTTATTATTATTCTTTACTAGTGGCTTGATGATGTGCTCGTGTCTGAGTAATGCTTATTTTCTTCTCCTTTTAAATAAACCTTTATTTTATTAATTGTTTTTTTTTTGGTTCAATTTGAATGTACCATGGGTTGATCATCTTGGATGTTAATTACTTCGTGAATGTTGTTTATCCATTGTATTTGTTGGTTTTAAGAATGACGAAACAAACCTGGCCTCTTATGATCTTCATTTTAAGTCTGGTTATTTTCTTATTCAATAATGAGGGTTTTATATGTAAACAGAAAACACAGCGGAAATGGATAGTGCGGAGGAGTTGTCATCTGGATCAATTGATGGCATTGAAGACACCATTGATAGGGATGTTGATGGTTTGCAAGAATCAATACAGACAGCATATTTACCAAAGATTGGTATGGTGTTTGATTCAGAAGACGACGCACATCAGTTTTATAATGAGTATGCAAGACGAACTGGTTTCGGAACGAGAAAAGACTTACAGCACAAGCATCAACGTACGGGCATCCTACTGGATAGGGTTTTTTGTTGCTCAAAGGAAGGCTATCGTCGGACAGATAAGAGGGATATGGCGGTTGTAAAACATCGTGCAGATACAAGGACTGGGTGTAAGGCAAGAATAAAAATTGTATTGGAAGCGAGTGGAAAATATATAATTACACAGTTCGAGGAGGGGCATAATCATGAGTTACTTTTGCCAAGCATGGTCCATATGTTACGATCGCATCGGAAAGTAACAGAGGCCCAGGCAGCTGAAATTGATCTTGCAGATTCGACAGGGATACAGCCCAAGAGAACTGTCGAAATGATGAGAAGGGAAGTAGGTGGCGTTGAATGCCTAGGATTCATGCGGGTAGACTGTCAGAATTATTTGCGGTCCAAACGTAGGGTAGCCATGCAACAGGGAGATGCAGGAGCCTTATTGGAATACTTTCAAAGAAAACAATCGGAAGATGCATCCTTCTTCTATGCCATTCAGTTAGATGAAGACGATCTTATTAGTAACATATTTTGGGCTGACTCTGGGATGATGGCAGATTATACTTATTTTGGTGACGTGGTTTGTTTTGACACCACATATAGAACAAACAAGTATGGTAGACCATTCGGGTTATTTGTTGGTGTTAATCATCACAGACAAACCAAGATCTTTGGCGCTGCCCTATTATATGATGAAACCGTTCAGACATTCAGTTGGTTATTTGAAAGCTTTGTAAGAGCAATGTCTGGTAAGAGGCCGAAGACAATTCTCACTGATCATGACCAAGCTATGACGAGTGCAATAGCTTCGGTGCTTCCGGATACATTCCATCGCTTCTGTGTTTGGCACATGTTCCAAAACGCTGCAAAGCATCTTAGTGATGTGTTTAACAGTGAGAAATCGTTTGCAAAAGATTTTAGTAGATGTGTTTATGAGTATGAAGATGATGAGGAATTCATAGAAGCATGGAACACAATGATTAACAAATATGATTTAGCTTCCAATAGATGGTTGAAAGCAAAGTTTGAGGAAAAGGAGAAATGGTCTCTGGCATACGGAAGAAACACGTTTTGTGCAAACATGAGTATGACACAAAGGTCCGAGAGCATGAATGCTTCACTGAAAAGTCATCTACAGAGGCAAAAGGATTTATTGCGATTCTTGGGGCGCTTCGATGAATTACTGGATGATAGGCGGTATGAGGAACTGAGGGCTGATTGTAAGATGATAAATAGTACTCCTGCATTGCCGATTGAGGGAAATCAAATGTTGGAATGTGCACGAAACGTCTACACAGAAGCAATCCTTGAATTAGTTCGTAAAGAAATACTTGATGGTGTCCTTAATTGTGAGATGTATGTTTGTGGGGAAGTTGGCGGATTGGTTGAGTATAAAGTCACTAATGATGCCGAAAGGAGAGTTCGTCAACATACGGTTACATTCGATCGCGAAACTACTTCAGTCAATTGTAGCTGTAAGAAATTTGAATTCAGTGGCATATTGTGCAGTCATGCATTTTATATTCTTCGTGCTAATAGGATAAAGAAGATTCCTGATCAATATATCTTGAAAAGATGGACTAAAGATGCAAAGAGTGGTTTGGTTGCATATGAAGAAAGGAATGTTGCTGAGGAGGACTCCAAAGCAGCAATTGGGAGGAGGTTTAGAGAATTGTGTCGCAATTTTGTTCAAGCTGCAAGGAAGGCCTCACTGCATGAAGAGTCCTCTGCTTTTGCGAGTGATCTGGTTAAACAGATTGAATGTGAGGCGAATAGAATAGTAAAAGAAAAAAACAAAGCTAGAGATATGGATGATGCATCAAGAAAAGAAGGAAGTCAAAGTGAAGTTGGAAGGGTGAATGTTTCACAAGCAAATTCTCAGCCAGAGTGTACACCAACAACTAGTGTTGGGGACAATAGTGTTAGGGACAATGATTCTCCAGCTACCGGCTTTGACGATAGGGAGATCCTTTCAAGGGCAAAAGGTATTAAAAAGAAGGTAAGGGGTGGTCGGGTTGGCTCAAGTGTTCGTAGGCAAAAAGGTGCGTTGGAACAATCTATCAAGCGTACACGGAAGAAAGCAAAACAAGCGGTCAATGAGTCAGTAGAGGAAACCATGAACCAAACAGAGGTTGCAGCAACTTGTGGGGCGTTTACCTCTAGTAGCCAATCTACTCAGAATTCTTGCACTCCACTAACACCTTATACGAGGGATGCATTTATGATGCCTATTGCACCGATGACTCCACATACGCCAGCAGTGCAGGTATACTTGACTCCATTATTTTTGTTTTGCAAACAACCCCAGTCTTGGTGTTTCTTATAAGGCAACTGACAAAATATGCAGGCATATTTTGCTTCCAACCAAATGTCACAAGGTGGTGTTGTTGATCATAGGATTTTCGCCCAGGGTATTCAAGGGAATTATGGCTTCACTCAGATGCTGCAAGTAATAATTCAATTTTCTTGACTAACAATCAATAATTTACAAACCAGTTGTAATAACAAAATTATCTTTTTTGCAGCCATTTGTGATGCAGCATGGCAATCCACCGAATGCAAGCACATAATGGGACAACCTAGGGTATTAGTTGAATACTTCAAGTTGTGAATACTCTAACTTGCTCCTGCCGTTTCATTTTATTAAGTCACTTGTTCACTTTTTCCAGGTAGCGGATTCCTTCAACTTGCCCTGCCACTAAAGCAATGCTTCTTGCCCTATAGCTTTGCAGCTTGGATTTGTTTGAACTTGCTCCTATTGTTTTCTTTTGTCCTCCTCCTCGGTCCTAATTGTTAACCCGATATGGGTTCATTATTAAACTTGAGTTAAAAAGTAAATTTAGCAATTAAATGAGCATAGACGTGTGAGTTTGTGTGGTACTTTGAGTTTTATCTTGTATAGATATTCATCTTAGTGGCTTGCTTCAATTTATTGTTAATCAGTTAGACAACTGACAATTACATGTTATTTGAGTTTGCGTGATACTTTGCATGTTTTAATCTTTAATTTCCATATTTTTCATTTTTTATAATCTAGAAAATTTAAAAGCATAAAAATACAATATGCTATTAGCATATAATCTTGATCTTATTTTCTTAAAAATGATCACAAGTTCAAATTGTTTTCCGGTTTTTGAAAATAAGTGACAAGAAACCCGTTTGGTAACAAATCAATGATAGAGGGTCACTAATCAATTTTCATGACTTAATATTAGTTGGAGCATGAGCTCTTTAATTTGCTATTAGCAATGGTGAAATATGTGGACACAAGCTCCTGCATACACATTTATCGTAGGGCGACCAGATCTTATATCGAGTAGCTCCGACTGATATGCTTTCATTTTTTCATTGATAGTAAACCCCATCATTTACGGCGCCAACCACAAAACGCCGCGTTGATAAGACACAAGACCAGCGTTCTTGTGTACGCTGCTGAACCAATACGAACCGTAAACCAATTTCCAAATACAGTAAGCAAAATATTGTAGCATGACAGAGATGAAAACAATTTTTCTAAGAAGCAACCTTAGTGTGCTAAATTTGCAAGAGTGCAAGCCAGTAATAGAGTACAACCTTAAATACAAATAAATAAAAAAACCAAGCGTTTGGCCACAAAATAGAGCAAATCAAAGCCATGACAAAAAAAAGCAAAATTTCTGCTCCCCTTTCTACTTCAGTCTGCCTTACTTCCTTCATCGTCGTCATCCTCGTCATCATCCTCGTCTTCATCCTCGTCTTCGTCTTCTTCACCCTCGTTACGGTGCAGTTGAAGTTGCGACACTGCTCCCTGTAACTCTGAAAGCTGCCGGCCTTGCGTTTCTTGGGTAGATCGGATCATCGCCAGTTCTGCACGCGATTGTTGCTGGACTTCATAAATCCTTGACAAATAATCCATAACGGCAGGTGGATCAAATGTAGGAGCAGCCGAAGATGAACCAGAATGAGAGGTTCCAGCCTGGGAAGCTGATTGACGCCGTGGACGAAGAGCACCAGCTCGAGTAGCAGCATTAGCATGTGCAACACTTTGTGCTACAGTGGTAGGCCCAATAGGCGGTGGAAGCACTAGAGGTCGCTCAATTTCTGGGATTAATACTTCAAGTCCTTGCATGAGTCGGGTAATGAGGCAAGGAAAAATTAGTTTCCGCTTCCGTTTGACGTGCATTATAATGTGTAGCATGGAACGAATCATTTGAGAAGGAAGGTCTATTGAATGACCTTGGAGTAACGCATAAAAGAAGCTAAGTCTCTGGAGTGGGAGGGTATGTAAATGACCAACTGGGCATATGTTGGTGCTCATAATCCGAAGTACAACTGACCGATGAGTTGGAATATTATCAATCACTAGATGTGTTCCGTAGAAAGGGGTAGTACTGCCTAACACAAAAGATGCCATAACAGTAGGTGAAGGGGTGTCTGTCTCATGGTAAGGATATCGAGGCTCAGGCACTCTTGGTATCCCTAATATCTCAGAGATGATACCAGGGGTGATGGAAATTGTTTGACCGCGAAAATACACTTTGAATCTGGGAGGGGTAAGGGACCAATCATGCACGTTTGCATAGAACTCCCGAACAAGGATGGCTTGGGGTGCAGGAAGATTTATGAGCAAAGGCTCCCAACCCCTAGAAGTAAAAACTGAAGTAATGTCGGGATCAAGCTCGCGGATTATTACCTCCCGCTCTAACAGGAGACTCCGGTTGTGCAAGTATTGACGAAACCTCATTTGCGCCTGGCGGTCAATAAAATATTCGGTATCAAAATCATGAGGTTGTACGTTAGACGTAGACCCTCGGGTGCGTCTTTTAGGCATCTGCATGAACAGTATAGTATTAGATCGCGATGAAAAGAAAGGTTGAGATGCACATATTCAAGCAATGGAAGAAGGAGAAAGGAAATATAACAAAAATAAAATAAATTTTAAAAGATACACCCCACATGAGAGCAACAAGAGAAGAGAAGTTTTCTTTTGACAAAAAGAACACTTATCAAATTGTATGCATAACGCATTATACTTAAATTAAATGGTTTAACCATGTAATTTTATGTTTGTAACCGATATAGTCATAATACAAGGAGATTTAATTTCCTTCCTTTCAAAAGGATATCTTCTTTCTAGATCACCTTTTCAATTATTATTAGGCATACAACATATTCATTTTATGCAACTACTTTCAGTGAGTTGAGCACTATCTCATTGAAAGATTTGCTTCATTTTTATATTAAAATTTTCAATAGCAATATTGTTTGCTTGAGTTAGAAAACATTTTCTCTGACTTAAAGAAAAAGACATAAGTACAACAACTATTTTCATTTTCTAACCAAAATAATATATTTATTAAATTCGATTATCAGTTTTATTAAATAGTAAGGCATACAAATAAAAGTATAACTACCTAAAACCATAAACTACTAACCAAAGCATATATGAACCACTTTAAGTGTTTGTTTATTTCCACGTATCTAAGATACATTACTTAAATTTTCTATTTCAAACGTGTCTATCTATTTAGAGTTCGAATTTAGTAAAATAAACCTCAAGAAAAAAGGAAACGTATAAGTGGGGTAGAAGATGACAAGAGTCGTCTTCTTCAACGTAGAATCCATCCTAAATGAAATCTTCAAAGCATGAAATAAATTTTAAAAGATACACCCCACGTACCTTGGACGAACGCAAATATGCCCTTGATCCAATCCCAAGCACAAATTCGAAAATTCCTGACGAAATCACTGCCAATAGTGAAAGGGGTGGCGGGGGGCGGCGGTTTGAAGGTTGCAATAGGAGAATAGAAGGGCACGCGCAAGTATTTAGGGTTCGTGGTCGTTTTTTGAAAATTGCGCCTTGACGCTCGAGCGGGAAGAAAACGCGTAGAACGCGTCACGCTAGGCTTTTCTGGGTTTTTTTAAAATTTGCCTTGACGCTTGAGCGGGCGTAAAGCGCGCAGAACGCGTCACTCTCGGGTTGTCTGAGTTTTTTTACCTTTGCCTTGACTCTCGAGCGGGCGTAAAGCGCGCAGAACGCGTCACTCTCGGGTTGTCTGAGTTTTTTTACCTTTGCCTTGACGCTCGAGCGGGCGTAAAGCGCGCAGAACGCGTCACTCTCGGGTTGTCTGAGTTTTTTTACCTTTTCCTTGACGCTTGAGCGGGCGTAAAGCGCGCAGAACGCGTCACTCTCGGGTTTTCTGAGTTTTTTTATCTTTGCCGTGACGCTCGAGCGGGCGTAAAGCGCACAGAACGCGTCACTCTCGGGTTATCTGAGTTTTTTTGTCTTTGCCTTGACGCTCGAGCGGCCGTAAAGCGTTCCAAAATCGTCACCCTTAGTCTTTTTTTTCCATCTTTTACGAATTGTAAGTGGGGTAGGTTGGACTTGTAAGTAGGGTTCGTTGGACTTGTAAGTAGGGTTCGTTGGACTTGTAAGTGGGGTAGGTTGGACTTGTAAGTAGGGTAGGTTGGACTTGTAAGTGGGGTAGGTTGGACTTGTAAGTAGGGTTCGTTGGACTTGTAAGTAGGGTAGGTTGGACTTGTAAGTAGAGTGGGGTAGGTTGGACTTGTAAGTGGGGTAGGTTGGACTTGTAAGTAGAGTGGGGTAGGTTGGACTTGTAAGTGGGGTAGGTTGGACTTGTAAGTAGGATAGGTTGGACTTGTAAGTGGGGTAGGTTGGACTTGTAAGTAGGGTTCGTTGGACTTGTAAGTGGGGTAGGTTGGACTTGTAAGTAGAGTGGGGTAGGTTGGACTTGTAAGTAGGGTAGGTTGGACTTGTAAATAGGGTAGGTTGGACTTGTAAATAGGGTAGGTTGGACTTGTAAGTGGGGTAGGTTGGACTTCTAAATAGGGTAGGTTGGACTTGTAAGTGGGGTAGGTTGGACTTGTAAGTGGGGTAGGTTGGACTTGTAAATAGGGTAGGTTGGACTTGTAAGTAGGGTTCGTTGGACTTGTAAGTAGGGTAGGTTGGACTTGTAAGTAGAGTGGGGTAGGTTGGACTTGTAAGTAGAGTGGGGTAGGTTGGACTTGTAAGTGGGGTAGGTTGGACTTGTAAATAAGGTAGGTTGGACTTGTAAGTAGAGTGGGGTAGGTTGGACTTGTAAGTGGGGTAGGTTGGACTTGTAAGTAAGGTAGGTTGGACTTGTAAGTGGGGTAGGTTGGACTTGTAAGTAGGGTTCGTTGGACTTGTAAGTGGGGTAGGTTGGACTTGTAAGTAGAGTGGGGTAGGTTGGACTTGTAAGTAAGGTAGGTTGGACTTGTAAGTAGGGTAGGTTGGACTTGTAAATAGGGTAGGTTGGACTTGTAAGTGGGGTAGGTTGGACTTCTAAATAGGGTAGGTTGGACTTGTAAGTGGGGTAGGTTGGACTTGTAAATAGGGTAGGTTGGACTTGTAAGTGGGGTAGGTTGGACTAACCTACCTGTAAGTGGGGTAGGTTGGACTTGTAAGTGGGGTAGGTTGGACTTCTAAATAGGGTAGGTTGGACTTGTAAGTGGGGTAGGTTGGACTTGTAAGTAGGGTAGGTTGGACTTGTAAATAGGGTAGGTTGGACTTGTAAGTAGGGTAGGTTGGACTTGTAAATAGGGTTTGTTGGACTTGTGGGACTTGTAACATGACAGTGCTTCATCCTGTTCTCACTACAATGGTGGTGTTGCTTCGTAATGATAATTTGGATTACCAGATAATTATATAGGAAAAAAATGGGGATATAATGAAAATTATATAACCTAAAATTATGTACAAATATTGTAATTTTACAATTGTTTTCCTCTCACAGATAGAGACCGAAATTTACAACCATCTTCACTCGTTAGCAAAATAAATTTACAAACAATTTAATGTACAAGTTTTCTATACACAATCTTCCGTCCTACTTGGATATTTAAGACGTCCTTCAGCTTCTTCACCTTGCTATCGAGCCAGGAATGCTGGAGTTGTGAATCATACCTATAAACAATGCAATCATAAGTTTATGTACGCACTTGAATGTTATTAGTTTCAAATCACCTTGTTATTGAACATGTGACAGGTACGTCTTACCTCTTCGGCTTCTTCACCTTCACTAGTCTCCGCCTCAGTTGTGTTTGCTGCCTTAGACAGAACTATGTCCCGCACTTGGTTAGAAGGGTGCTTAACGAGGTCAATAAGGAACTTATCCCTAAAATGTGCCATATAACTCTGAATTCATAGAAGATGTACTTGTGTGTTACTAGCGACGTACTTCATAACTATAATTATAAATAAACCATTTAAGTTATATGTGCACCTGATCAAATTCTTCAGACAAGGTGCTGCCATCCCACACCTCCATGTATTTCATCATGAAAACACCACAATCAGACCTGACGGTATATAATCACATCACATCACTTGTAAGAAGCTAACATATGTATGAAGCAAAACAAAACGAGTGTCAAGCAAAACAAACCTAACGGCTTACCCGTTGGTTTGGTGTGGGACCTTAACCCGCCGCAACTCCTACAGTAGAAGTGGAAATTGATCACCACCTCCGAAGTCACGTAAGATCTTATCCAACATCTGGATCTACAAGTGACGAACCATGGGTCAATATGCTAAGTGTTGTAAATGGTATGAGAAAATTTCATTAATAAAAAAATTACCTGCGTTTCAATTATGGATTGATGTCCCGCACGACGCCCCCCATCCATTGAGTCAAGCACGTCCACTCTCCGCTCTTTTAGGTTTAAAACTAAAAGAAACCAATGATTGCGCAGACACATGGGAACAAAAATCTACATACAAGTAAGACACCCTTATAGGTAAAGAACGTACTACAGACTGTTAAGTAAGGATACAAGCATAAAAAATCTGAAACTAATCATTTGTGAAGGTGGCACATTGCATCCCAAGGAACTTACAAGATTGCATGCAAGCACAGAATACCCTAGTCGCCCTGGATCGAAGTAAGGACGCAAGCTCTCAGTGGAACCACGATCACTTTTCATCATCCACTCCTACATAATATATGAAAGGAAATTTTAGTCATTAGTCTAGCCTTGAACAACAACATTTGTATAATCATAACGACTACTACTGCTATCACAAAAAGTGCTTACACAAATATATGTGGGACAATAATGTCGGCTAACTTTGCGGCTAGTCGATAATTGTTGGTTCTTCATAAGACATGCTCCAAAAGCATTGATAGCCTATAAAAAAATACCATGAGCGATGACATGCATAATTGAATAAACAATATATTATTCACAAGATAAGCTTTGCATACCACACTATTAACATGTTTGTTGTCTAACAAACACGCCAATTCAGTTGCCGACGCGAAGATGGAATCAAATTTGAATATTATTTCACTGAAAAACACAAGCAGGAATTATTCACTACGAATTATAATACATAAATAACATTAACAAGTTAGTTTAGGAATATTATCTTACTCAGAATGTTTGTTTCCGCGAACGTATTGTAGGATTGAGCTTCCTTCTGGGCCCAATCGAGGACGCAAGCGATGGCCAATAAATGGGGTGCGATAATGTTTCCCACGCGTCTTCTTGCGTGACCCTCTTCGAGGTTTGGTTACCTCAGTCCCGATGCTGCTTCGAGACGGAGGTGTTACCACCTCATCCTCTTGCATTTTATCTTTTTCTACCTCCACAACCACCGCCGTGTCGAGATCGGTGGTATGATCACCGCTCTCGTGGGTGCTATGATGGGAGGGTGCCATCCTTGCTTCATCAGGAACATCAGGCATGGAACAGTCGGGAGTATCCATATGAGCAGGGCTCTCACATCGCATGTGGATATCGGAGGGGTCCACGGTTTCCCTTGACCTCACATGATTTAGCATCTCGGTATACGTGTCCAACATCCTCGTGAGATGACCTTGAATAACCTGGAATACACAACACCCAATCATAAAACATGCGGAGGTGTTCGTAATAAGAAAACTAATAAAAAATAAATAAACAAAAAAAATTCTTACAGGATCTGGATCTCCACGGAATTGGCGAAGATCAATGAAATTTTGTTCACGTGCTTCGCCGGATGCCTCATCTTCCACAGCACTCTCAACACGGTGCTCTACCACCTACAATATAACATACATGTATATTAGTGAGTGCATAGAAATATTGCGTTATTTGCAAAATTAACAATAAAACCTACAATAATCAATTCAACTTAAATATATATATATATATGTATACCTTCCCATGTCCATAACCACCGAGTGCCATTTCATCTTTCTCCCTTTGGAAAAGCAATGCATCCGTCCACGCTGCCATACGTGGAGTGGTGGGAGGTGTTGCTTGACCAACGATCATCCGATCGTAATACAAATACTAAGCAACAATCGAAATATCATTACACGCACTATAATTATCATAAGCTAGGGTAAAGAAGCCAATGCATCTTTTAAATACTATACATACCTGTAAAAATAATAAGCAGCCATTTACGGATTTCCGTTTGCCCTTTTGAAACTTGGCTACGTGATGCATCAATGTCTCTAAAAGGTACTTCCCCCAGTTGTAACCTCCTATCCTCTCTACATCAACCAGCAATGGAAGATAGGATGCACTGACATCAATCATTGAAGACGGACTTACTAAGGTCGTCAACGAATATAATACAAACGAACGGATCCACTCATGATCGTTCTCTGGGCTCTTCAAGCTCTTCTCAACATTGTCAATAGGGATGCTTCCATTGCGTACCCCATAAAATCTATGCAACTCTGTCGTATCGGGGATTTCTGATTTAGATGTATCAACATCTATCCCCTCTATGGGTAACCCAATTATAGTCTTCACGTCGTGTGTGTCAAAGAAAATATTCTGAGACCCAACTCTGATACATCTCTTCTTCGTATCTACATTCGGAAGAATCCAATGACAGAGTCGCCGATAAAGCTTCGTCGCGTGTAAATTCAGTAGACAGTGAAAGCCACTATCTCTAAGGCACTGCTCCTGAGAAGCCGTGAATGAAAGACCGTGCATAAACGTAATGAAACGTCCAGGTGAACAACGTGTCTTTATCTCAGCCTACAAAAAAGAAAGGTAAAACGGAATAATATATCAGTCTCAACTAATTATCCACAATAATTCCAATTATAGATAAGATATTTTTCGAACCTGTTGTTTCTTTCGCGGCCCTTGCTGTGGGATAGCCCTCTTGTATTCGTCCCACTCAAGCCGTGACGCTCGCTTAAATTCTTCTTTTTCAGCTTGACTCATCGACCTCCATGCTCCAGCAGCATCCGCAAATAACTGAAATGCAATAACTAAATAGATAAATTCATTTGCATAGAAACGACGAGGTGCAAAATAAATAAAATTAATGATGTCCCTTAACCGGTACCATTGATAATGCCTACCTGCTGCTTCGTCGCGATTTGTTCACCTTCAATACAATTCTTTATTCTTTTGTTTACATAATATTCCCTGAAAGAACAAAAGGAAAATCATGGTCTATAATATATTAAGAATTACAAGGATGCCAAAGGAATTAAAATAACCGTCATCTTGACAACCATACCCAAACTTATACAAAGAGAATGATCCAAAATATTGGATCGCTTCCATGCTTACTTCTAGAACAAAACAAATAAATAAGTCAAGGAAACTTTACCTGAAGTGTAGCCAACTGTTGCGCGGCTGTTTTTGTCCTGTTGATGATGATCCAGCAGTTTCCATTGTAGTAGTCAAACTTTTCCTGCACATTAACAAAGGCAATTTCACAATTTATATTTCCAGCTTCAAGCAAAAAACTCTCACGAAAGCCAAGAACATCACGTAATAGAGGAATTTTAAAATGAAGTCAAAACTCTCATTAAAAGCCTTTGTATTTACATGGGGCTATATCAATGATAAGTGTTGATCACATGGCATTACAAGTTAATAACTAACAACAAAAGAGATGACTAACATTTCCTTCAAGTACCTGAATTGCTATTGCAAAACTAACCAAAAGTTTACATTACTATCTCAACCCCTTTCAGACCTGAATTCATTACAAAATTAATGACCTTACAAAACTTTAAACAATATGTTGCACAACTTTAATGACCTTAAAGACTTTGGTCTCTTTAATTCATGTGTCCTTATTTTCATTTCCCCCCAAATATTCTTCTGGGAAGAGCTGCAAAAGGGGTGGGCTAGGCTGGCCTCTAATCATTTCAGGCTCACTTGATCTGAACTTGGTCCAGTCTGAACTGAATCCATGATCTTTGAATAAGCCTGACCTAAATACAAATACAATTTTTGAGTTGGATTTTGGGCTTGAGTCAAGCCAAGCTAGTCTTATCCTTTCATGATTTTGTGGGTCACCTAGTTCTACAAAAAAAATACTAGATTTGTTTATTAAGTAGTTCTACAAAAAATACAAGATTTGTTTATAATGTTCATACATTATGTTGCACTGGATATAAGTTAATTAATTAGGATATAAAAGTCAATATGGATAGAGGTGAAGAACTCCTTTGGCAGCAAATCTTAGTCCAAAATCTGCTTGGAATCTACCTAGTTCCCTTCATGATAGTATAGATGAGAGTACGACGTGTATTTTTTGGGCTTTTTGTGTTGTAGCAACTTTAGCTAAGAAAAAACTTCACGCCTGAGAACATACTTCTAAACCAACTTAATTAGCCGATTGGACCTCATAGTTTTGTTCCTAGGTTTTATCCCGAAAGCCCTTGTTGCTTGTGAGAGTTACAAGCCTATATATATGGACCTTAACTTCTCCTTCCTAAGCAATATGGGACTCTAAATCTCACAATCCACCCCCTTAAGGGTTCCAAGTCCTTGTACAATAACTTGCCAACCCATTAACCCGAGCCAGCCCACATTAACTAGGCAATGGGTCCCAAATTTCCGATCAAGGTTCGGTTCCGACTATCCGCAATGTCTTTGATCTCAATAACAACGATATTGTCGACTTTGGCTTACTTGGTCTTACGTTTTGTTTTTCGGTTTTACCTTAAAAGGTTTTATTACTTAAGGGAATCATAAGCCTGTATATATGAACCTTGAAGTTTCTCCTTCCTATGCAATGTGAGATTCAAAGGCCTCACATTAACCCAATGGATTTAATATCGAATTGGGTTTATATAAGTTCTTGGCAGGTTGGGCTTTCTCTGCATTTCTCTCTAGGAGATGTGTAGGCGGCTTGGAAAAAATGTTTGAGCCTAATCTCGGCCTTGTCCATCTTGTTTCCTGTGGGTCTTAAATTTACCAACCTTTTCTAACAACTGATTATACCGCTTGAGGTTTTTGGGATAACACCATCTTCCCTTTTGATTTTGTTATCAACCGCATATTCCTCTTCTATTTTTTAAATTAATGTTATTAAACTTCGATTTTTTTAAGGAATTTATCCTTCTTTATGTACAAAACTTTTAATAAGATTTTTGATAATGAAAGATGATATTATTTTCACAATTAGAATTAACAATTAATCATGAGTGATTTGATCTTAACTTTCAAATTTATTACTTTAAATAAAAATTAATGAGGGATACAATGATCAAATTATCACTTTTTTTAAAAATTATTTTACAACTCTGACAAGAGTGGTTAATCTCATTCTAAAACCTCAAGGGAGGTATTTGCAGTTTTTAGAGACAAAAGTGGTTAATCTCATTCTAAAACCTCAGGTCCTCAGGGGAGGTATTTGCAGTTTTTAGAAACCAGAAAGGAAGTACGTATAATTTGCTCTAAAGATTAAAAAATTGTATCTATTCACATATGATATCTCATAATCCAATCATCTAATTATTGAACTCAAGATTTGCTCATTTCTAGCCCTACCTCCCAAAAACCAGATTATTGAAACATCTTTACACCTAATGTATATCAAACCCAATCCCTTAAATTAATCACAAACAATTAAATATCATTTAAAGCTAATCAAAACAAAACATAGAACCGTAAGTCTGACTCACTTTGGACAAAAGTCCATCTTGGGGGAAATATGTGGTTCCCTTTTCTTTTCCTTTTTTCTTTGACTTTAATTCATGTATAATGTATATATGGGTGTGGAAAAATTCTAAACATAGAAATGTATGTATAAGTCATTTCATGAATATTGCATACAAAAAAACAAGGGTAATGAAATGATACTAATCAAGTCAACACTTACAAATCAGTTAAAGATGCAAACGTTGGAGAGGAAGGAGGTAAACCAAGAAAGATGCAAACGTTGTTTCTCGTTCGTTGGAGAGAAAGGAGGTAAACCAAGAAGTTTGGTGCCCTTCGTTCGTTGGAGAGGAACGAGATAAACCAAGAAGCTTGCAAATGTTGAAGAGGAAGGTAGTTTTGTATACGTTGAAGGATTTTTCGAAAATCCTCTGCCTCTCGCGCTTGTCCGAACAGGTATTTGGGCGTTCGTCGACTTCGTTTGAATAGGTAGAGACTGGTTCTTTGGTCTAGTGGTTCAGACTGGTTCGGCCGAAGACTTTGGCTAACGGCTCACGGCCGAAAGCCAAAACTAACGGGCTTTCATCGTTAGTTGCCGTCCTCTCTTTCGATTCAAAAGAGAGGACGCGTGTCGTTGAATCGTCGTTCGAACGACCATTCGAACGACGATTCAAATGAGAGGATGCGGGCTGATTAACTACATATTTTTTTTCACCATTTGAGCATTAATAGCAAGTTTGAGATAGATTATACTAGCTTCCATAACTCTACTACTGGCAAAATAAGAAAGTCATCTGCTTAAATTAAAGCTGATAAGATCTTTAGCCTTCATTTTTTAATCTCATTTTCTGCTAAGAATAACATTTCTATCCTATTAATAAGACTTACATGGTGTGAAATGGGATGAATAACCCATCGCCACCCCTTCATTATCCATTCCATTTTCTGCCAATTACATTAAAGTACTTGTGGGGCAGACTTCTCAATCCAACCAACAAAAGAATAATTAATTCAAAGATTAAAAAAAGAAAGAAAAAACCATAAACATGAATTTTCTAATTGGGTTGTTCAGTTTAATTTTTCTGCATTTTCCTTAAGTGAAGATACTTTTCTTCTTTTAGACTCCCAGTTCGTTTCCCAAGTCAAGCTGCCATAGCTGAATCTCAACCATTACTTGTTGAATCCCAGCTTCTGTAAATTCTTTTGGTGCACATAACAGTTCATATTCCACCAAGAGATGGTTGTTATTACACGCCTGAGACTACGAAAAGGAAATTCGTGGTGCCACTTGGTATTGTCTCTGTTTTTCCACACAAGACATTAAAATGAGTCAGAGCTGATCAAGTTAGTCTTGGAGGTATTCTGAGATATTATGAGTGCATGATCTCCAGTCCTCTTACAAGAAATTACAATCTTTAATTACTATCATCTATTTATTTGGGTTTCAATTTTTGATCCAGTGACATTTATCAGAGGTACTAAAACCCCAAGAGACGTGCGGGGAAGAGGAGAGAAGAACTGGGGTCACATGGTAAGAATATAGAGGGCCAGCTTATGAGATTAAAAAATTTCAAGACAAAAAATGCCTAACTTAATTTGTTCTTTCTTGGGAAAATTCAAATCAAAGACTTTTCAAATGGAAATGGAAATGGATCCACCAAAACTAGAAGATGGATATGCCATGAATCTGGTTGGGGTATTTTCGTAAGTTTCTAACTAAATTTCTATGAACTAATTGACTAGACAGTCATGTGGGACCTCAATCTCTTAAAATCTGAGGTTTGCAGGCCTCTATAAAGGGGCCTAAGCAGTAATGTGGAGTTATAAGCAAAAGTTTGGTCTAGTCTAGTTTCTCCTTCTATTCCTTTACATGGCTACATTTCATGCAACAAGTAGCAGTCCCTGTATGGCTGCTACAATGCTACTCCTTGAGCTGCTATTGGCTTGCCTCGAAACCACAGGTTCTCTCGCTCTCTTTCTCTCCATGCTTTTTATGTGTAACAAGTGAATATATTTACATGTGTATTATAAAACTCAGGTAGGGGTACCCCTAACCTCAATGACTAAGGAATTTGCTTAAAGTGAGTGCCTTTTTGAAGTCATGTTGTGAGGATTAGCTTATATTAGAAATTTACTATTATCTCAGCACATGTATTAACTTTATTCTCACTCTGTTGGCAAGTTTTCATTACCCTTTCTTCTCTTTGAAAAAAAAAAGGGTAATTATCCTTACCCTTCTCAAATTTTCACATCATCCAAGTTGTCTCTTTGATTGGACTTTAAGGGATCAGAATGAAAATAATTATGGCCATAATGTTATTCACACTAAATGGATCATATCTAAACACAACCATTAATTCTTTTAAAGTTCAAAAATTAAATTCTTGCATGAAATTAATGCAGGGGCACAGGTAGGAGTTTGTTATGGGATGTTAGGAGACAATTTACCATCCAAACAGGAAGTTGTAGATCTCTACAAATCAAACAACATCCAGAGGATGCGCCTCTATGATCCAAACCAAGAAGCTCTTCAAGCCCTCAGAGGCTCAAACATTGAACTCATGCTTGGTGTTCCAAACACAGACCTTCAAGGTCTTGCAACCAACCAAGACACTGCAAATTCATGGGTACAAAGGAACGTAAAAGACTACTCTTCCAACGTCAAATTCCGGTACATTGCCGTCGGCAACGAAGTCAGTCCTTCAAGTGACTTGGCCCAGTTTGTTCTCCCTGCCATGAGGAACATAAACGGTGCAATCATGTCGGCAGGCCTACAAGGTCAGATCAAGGTTTCTACTGCAATTGACACAACACTGCTCGGAAACTCTTTCCCTCCATCACAAGGTGTCTTCACAGACCAAGCCCGTACCTTCATAAGTCCGATAATAAGCTTCCTTGTCGGCAACCAGGCGCCGTTACTGGCCAATGTGTATCCCTACTTCAGTTATGCCGATAACAGGAATTCCATTTCGCTTCCTTATGCATTATTTACTGCTCAAGAAGTAGTTGTTCGGGATGGTTCGTTGGAGTATCGAAACCTTTTCAGCGCCATTTTAGATGGTCTCTACTCTGCTGTCGAGAAGGCGGGCGGGCCTTCGATGGAGATTGTTGTGTCAGAGAGTGGATGGCCAACGGCCGGTGGTGTTGAGACCTCGATTGATAATGCGCGTACCTACAACTCGAACTTGATTCGAAATGTGAGAGACGGTACTCCAAAAAAGCGTGGAAAGGCCATCGAGACCTATATATTCGCCATGTTTGATGAGAACCAGAAGAATAATCAGGAGTTGGAGAAGCATTGGGGGTTATTTTCTCCTAACAAACAGCCTAAATAAGAGTTATTCAACTCATTAATGTACTTTGTTCATTCACAAAAGAGGATGAATTAAATGTATGGAACAGTAGCTTATATAATTGTCTCTTTCCCTTTATCTTAAATATACATGTATGATGAAAAGACACCTATGAGGGCAACAAATCTGATCAATGAAGATCTATTTTCAAAACTGAAAACGAAAAATAAATAGAAATTCAAAGTAAACAGAAGGTTTAACAAAGATGCCCACGTCTGTCTACGGATATAATGACAATACCTTCACTAAATCTGTGAAAATAGGGTTACGGAGTACAAAATCCTCTCCTGGTCCCAAACTGCAATCTCTATATGACCAAACCCTAATTCAAGTACATAATAAATGAATACTCAAATTGCAAAAAACTCCATTAGGAAATTTCTTTCAGAGCTCTTATTGATTGAATATAAGAGACAAACGCACACAAGAGTTTATCATATCAAACTAATTCTGTCATATTCCATAGAGTGAAACACAGACATATAATAGTGATAACGATAACTAAGCCTAAGGCCCCTCTTTCCAAGCCTTGATATGGAAAATAAAACTACTTGAAGTTTTACGATTTATTATTATGGAGTTCCAAGAATTTGTAACTTAGTGATTAAGTAGTCCAATTAACATGACAGATTAAATAAAAGTTTGGTCATCTGATATATTATATAGAGGTTAACGTTTCATGCAGAAACCACTTAGGCGAAAAATGGTCTAGAAGTAGAACACATTGGTTGATCATAGGTTCAGATGGATTTGACAAAGTGATTAGTCAAATTAATACAGCAATGAGTTATTGTGTTCTAATAATGTAAACTCGATGGTGTATGGGTAAAACTGTTAGGTCGAACCCATTGGCGGAACCAGGACTCCAAACCTGAGGGGGCAAAAAAAAATTTTCAATTAACACTTACACATAAAATATAGAAATTTCATGGAGATAGAGGGGCAAACCGGATATTTTAGGGGGGGCAAAACCTGAATTTCAATTAAAACATATATACTTTTAATTAAAAAATAAAAATTTAGGGGGGGCAATTGCCCCCCCTAAGCAAAGCCTGGTTCCGCCACTGGTCGAACCTACTCATTTGACATGGACTAGCTTGGATTTTACCCAAAAGATATTAATTTAATTGGTCAGGTTAGAAATTCCTCGGCTGACGGGAGCGGTGGTCCAATGATCTTTTGGGTTTGTGGAGGAGCTTGGAGGGCCGGACGTCCTATGATAAAGTTAATCCCGAGGACTGACCCCCACCTACAAGATTCATTGTGATCTCGTGGTGCTGTGGTGATGGTCCAATTCCTCCCACTAAGACGGATTTGATTTGTAAGTATGACTGAATCCGAAACATTTCCTAGTGGGGAGGAAGCGATTATGTTTACTTCTATCCCTTTTGTTCGTTATCGACACCGCTAACTCAATCGTTGGAACCTTTGTTCAGTACTCAATTTCCAATGACATTGACGTTGGTCATGTCGGACCCCCATTGAAATGGGATTGTTTTGAGGGAAAGGGAAAGAAAATGAGATTGTTTTGCTCATTGAAGCTTGACGAAATTAGGGTGGTCGCTGGTCCGTCTTTTCTTGTCAATCACGGCACGGGATTTGGAGGATTTGAATGGAATTCCAGTTCAGATGATGAATATGGAAATGATGACCTTGACCCCTGTTGCTGTTAATTGAAGGCCACAATTTACATTAAATTAAAATGGGTCCTTTATAACCTGTTTCCCACTTTGTAACATGTTTTCATTGATTTCCTTTAATTTATATAATCTTTCATACAAACTTGTTCAAAAGGTCGATAACGATTAATTTATATGAATATCCATTCTATAAATTCACCATGTGTCCGCAACCAGATTAGAACCGGTGGTGCGAGGATTTTCGGTCCTCCCCTCTACTAGCTGAGCTATCCCGACCATTCCTGGTGCATCATCTTCATCATAGCAGAAGATTTGGTCTATGGATCTTTTTATCTCACAATTCACCAAGAAATCAATCCATCCAATAAAAAAAAATAAAAAACGGATCCCATAGTACCCCATGAACTAAAAATCCATACCCCAATTGCTATATGTATAGCAATTGGGAGTGGAAATCGTTTGGATCCAATATCTCTCATGCATCCGTGCTTCAATCCATTTTGATTCATCCAGTCCATTTAAAAAAATCATTTCCGGAGGAAGAATAATTTATTCTCTTGAAATGATATTTTTAAATTGAATATACAAATCACAATGGTTCAGTACGCATGGGTATACGGGATATTGGGTGCAGACAATTTCTATTGGAAAGAACATAATTATTTCTTTTATTTAAGTTTTTAGAGATTAAATCTCAGTGGATAAGTAATTATTAGATTGACCAATGTTGGCGCGTTAGGTTATGGCAATAAATATAATAATAGAGATATAACGAAGATATAAGATTATATAAGAAGATTTATACAAAATATTCGTTATTATTGTATAGAAAATTACATTAGTCATTTAATAAGAAAGGCTCTTGAGGTCATTTAATAAGTCCAAAATGTAGAGATGAAAATAAGTGATTGTTTTTCTTTTATATTTTGCTTTGTACGTGTGTATAGATAGACTAATGTGGAAAAGGACACCATGATAAAAGAAAATTCAAGATCCAGACTTTTTTTTTTATATTCAAGATCCAGACTTTCCCTGTGGAAATCAGGTACAATTAAGATTTGTTTGAAACTCAGCCACATGGTGCGTGTAAAGAATTTTCCTTGCAGGATTTCCGTGGAATAATAGACACGGCAGTTGAATTAAATATGTGTGGTTCTGATTCATGCTATTATATAAAGCAGGAGTGCAACTCGGCTTGGTTTGGTTTGGGTTATGTTCCCAAAATCAAACCAAGAACAAACCAACATTTTTTGTAGTCAACCCAGACCGAACCGAACCGAAATTAAAACCAATTTGTTAAAACTAAAAACCAAACCCATTAAAATTTGAAAACCCTAAACCCAAACCGAATTGGTTCAATGATCGGTTCTGTTCTATTATACATCTAATCAATTAGATTGGGATTTTTTGGATAAAAATCTTACAAAAACCACATGGGCTAGTTTGCCTGGCTGTGCTTTATTGGGCTGGGTTGGTCAGCTCATTTTGCACTTTATTGAATTGGGTCAGCCCACTCTTCTACACTTTATAACCAATCGGTTGGGGAATTCCTTAGTCCCCAACCGATGTGGGACTAAGGAATTTCCTTAGTCCCACATCGGTTGGGGACTAAGGAATTCTCCAATCGGTTTGCTTATAAAGGCAAAGCTCCTCTCCAATGCTCTAAAAGTTATCAAGTGACATGTGTGCTCACATGTGCATTTTGATTGACACAGTATGTATTAAAAAATCTAAACATAAATATGAAATATAATATAATATAATATTTGGATCATATATATTATATTATATATTGTATTATAGAAAATTGGTTTGGTTTGGTTATTTGAGCTTTAAACCTAAAACCAAACCAAGCAAATTTGGTTCTTTATTTTTAGAACCAAAACCTACCCAAAGATTATATAACCCAAGCCAAACCAGCCCAAAGTCCGGTTGGATCGGTTCGGTTTCGGTTTTTACTGACCCAAGTTGCAGCCCTAATATAAAGAGCCATAGTGATTACAATGTTAAATCCAAGTGTATTACTAAGGTGCATGAAAAAAAATTCAGGAAGTGTTTATACTTTGATCTTTATTCTTATCCATGGCTACATCCTATGGAGGAAGTAATAAGCTAGGAATGGTTGCTACGATGCTACTTCTTGCACTGCTGATGGTTACCAAAGAAATTACAGGTCTCTCTCTCTTTTTCTCTATGAGGGTAGTTCCTACCCATTTTTTTGCATTTTCCTTAAGGGAAGATACTTTTTTTTTTCTTTTAGTCTCTGTTCCCATCTTTTTCGGTTCGACTCAGGGATGCATGAGTGCGCGGAAGTGCCAGCATTTGTGTCGATGCAAGGAGTAGGAAACTTTTGACCTCGACGGTGATCGCATGCCGAACTGGACGGATTGAAGTTTAGATATGACCCAGCCCCCTGTAGATTTGGGGACTTTTGATCTGGCGATTGCTGAGAGGATTGGGGTTTGTCCTCCAAGGTTCTTCCTCCAATTTTATGGCAACATAGATGACGGTCACATTGGTGGTGGCTATTTGATGTAGAATCTGCAGAAACTGAGTGTCGTGTGGGGTGAGGGCCATTGCAAGGATCGATAAGAAGACAGATAAAAGATAAAAAGGAAAACCACTAATATCTCGGTACCTGCCGCCTGTTTCCCTATTGTAGACACCCCAAATTGCACTACAAAATGAGAAAATAATTGAAAATATTAATTGGGATTTGAAACAGGTCAAAAAAGTGTAAAATCTGGCCAAACTGGTCATTACCGTATTTTGTTTACGGACTGGTCATACCTGCAGTTGATATACAGTCACGGCGTGCCCGTATTAATAATACGGGCAGGGCGCGACCGTAATATATATACGGGCACGGGGGTCTTTGTGCGAATTTTACCTTTTTGATTTTTGAGCCTTATCTGCACCCAAATATCTCTCTTGGATAAGCGAATTCTCTTATTTATCTGTTCGAATTATCTCATTTATCCTTGTGGATAAAGGATTGGCATGATATTGTGATTAACTCAAACTGAAATTCTATCTTGCCAAACCTTGGACCAACCATACCCCTGTGCCTTTCCTCAAGCAAAAGGCCATGAAATTTTGAAGACTCAAGAGCTCCAAGAGAAGAAAGGAATCCCTGTTGCTCTGCTTGCTCAATCCAAGTAAGTCCCTTTTCCCTTTTATTTTCAATTCTAGAAGTAATAGGATCATCTCTATTGCTGTAGAATAAGGCCATCTATTATTTTGTATCCCTAAACTTGTCTCTAAGTACCTCAAGAGTCTCTCTAGCCGTAAAACGTGAAGAGAGAGCTAGGGGAAAGGGGAACAGGTGGATCCTTAGAATAGGACCCCATATATGTTTTTTCTCCTTTTTTTTATAGAATAAGGCCTTTGATTGTGTTTGTGTACCTAAACCTATCTTCAAGTACCTCAAGAGTCTCTTTAGCCGTAAAACGTGAAGAGAGAGCTAGGGGAAAAGAGAACAGGTGGATTCGTAGGGTAGGCCCCCATATGCTCTAATTTGTGAGATTGTAGACACCCCAAATTGCACAAACAATCATAAAAAATCATTATCTCCTTGAAAGCCAGCACAGAAATTGAAGAAAATGAACTTTTACCTGTATCCGGTTACTCAGGTCGGATACAAGTACTCCTTTGTGTATCCGGTAGAACATACCGGATACATGTGAGCCTTAGTGTATCCGGTATCATATACCGGATACCTTAAGGCCCTTTTGTATCCGGTCTGATATACCGGATACATTAAGTTTGCTCAAAATTAGGGTTTTCCGAGAGAAATCATTTGTTACCATCATGTCCCTCATTTAATGAGGGGAAATCTCGGAAACAACCCTAGGGTTAGGGTTGGGGGGTTCTAGACATTAAGTTGTGTCTACCAATGACCTTAGCCTTTGCCTATAAATAGGAGGCTCCTCTTCAAGCAAAAGACCAAGTTTTTGGAGATTGAAGAACTCCGAATGAAGAAGGGAACCGCTGCCGGATTGCTTCCAGAACCCCAGGTAAGCCTCAACCCTCATTTATTTTCTGTATTTAATTTATTAGATTTAGATCTCTTCTTCTACCTTTCTGTAGAATAAAGCCTCTTTTTGTGTGTGGAAATCCTTCCCTGGCTCAAAGTATCTCAAGACTCCCCCTAGCCATAAAACGTGAAGGCGAGATCTAGGAGAAACGAGACTGGGGATTGACCCTAGTGCTAGAACCCATGTAGCATAAGGCTTTTGAATGATTGAAAACCGTTCCATAATCAAAGTACCCTTGATTATCTCGAAGAACCGTGTTTAACGGGGAGAGAGAACAGAGGGAAACGATAATGGAACGGAACCCTAGGCTATGCTAGAACCTATCTGGTTGAATCTATATGCATGATATGTTGTTGTATTAATCTTGCTTGGTTTTTCACTCTTGCACACATATTACACTCTTTTGGCGGGATAGGCTCATATTTGGGGTTTATTACATTATTTGTGATAAATCTCAAATAAATGGCCTCAATCAATTCTGGAGTGTTTTCAAGTGATTTTCAAAAGTTTTGGATTCATCTCACAAGAATCTCACACACTTTATCACTTTTTCGGATTTGGTTTTCTTCAAAAAGGGCCTAACTGGACAGCACCTGTACCCTTACTTCGGACGCTCATAACTTCATCGTCCGGATGAATTTTGGAGCGATTCCAAAACCATGGAAAAGGTGAGACTGTCTAGGTTATGTCCACCAAATTTCATAAAGTTCCATCAAACGGATTTTTGACACCTCTCTGTCGAAGTTAAGTGGATAGTTCAGGTTCAAATACAGAACTTGTCACTTCGACGGAGCGCCATGTGTTCGTTTTAAGTTCGATTCGAGTGATTTTTGTTTTTGAGTATTCCTTTATGAGTCTATTTTCAAATCCAGTTGGTTTCATAATTTTTGTATTCCATTTGAATTATTGGTAGCCGATTTATTCAGAACTGTTCATTTGTACTTTTCTGGGTAAATCTGTTATCTTCGGGGCCTGTTCGGGAGACCACCCAAGGCACATCCGAAGGGATTTTTATATGAGGCTAGTTTATTTTGAAAGATGGCCATACAGACTTCAACCACACCAAATTTCGTGGATTTTTATGGAGTGGATTTTTCTATGCAATTTTCCAAAGTTGCCCACTTATCACTTTTAAAAATCCCTAGCAGCAACTTCAAAGGAGCATAACTCCAAGGATTTTTATCGGAATGAAGTGGAATTTTGCATGAGACTCTTATTTACCCTAATCTTTCAAATGGATTTGGTTTGGTTCAATTTAAAATGGTACTTGAATGATTTCAAGGCAAATGGCATACTTTTTACTGAATTTTCCGGATTTGATTCAACTTGGTTTTTTAGCAACTTACGCTTTGATTTCCATCTTTTGAGATATTCCAGAAATGATATTGACATAAGAGAGGATCTAAAATCCATTTAGATCTTCATGTGAAAATATCATACATTAGTCCTTTTTCAAGGTTTTCTATGATTTTAGCAAGCTTTCTATTTTTTGCATGAACATACACTTGGCAACCACTTTGCGTGGATGAATGGGGGTGCCTAAGACCTTCCCCCGTTCATAATCTAATCCCCTTACCCATCTCTGGATTTGATTTTCAAGTAGGATTATTTTTATCCTAGAATGTTTCTTTTCTCTTTTTTTGCTTATTTTTGATCCTTTGATTTCCATTCTCACCCCAAAATCATGAATGGTGGCGACTGTCCCAATTTTTGTGTTGAGCCCGTGTGTTGACGGAGGGATGATCATTCCGGTGATTTTCCCATGTCTCACAGAGATATGCCTATTTTGATATCTTGATCATGTTTTAATGATTATATTTTATATCTGGATTAATCTTATGAGTTCATGGTGATTATAGCATGAGATCCGCTCTTTTTCTTAAAATTTGGATTTTCAACACTTTTGCACCTACAGCACTGTTTTCGTGATTTTTGGGATATTAGGCTAAGATTCTGGATTCATCATGATCAATATGGTAGATCTGGATCTAGAAGCTTGAAAGTAAATTCTAGGGTTTCATGATGTGGTTTTTGAGTTGTTTTCCACTTTTGAGATAAGACCCTACGGTCTAAGTGTAGACACCCCAAATTGCACAAACAATCATCAAAAATCATTATCTCCTGGAAAGCCAGCACAGAATTTGAAGAAAATACACTTTTACCTGTATCCGGATTGAGTATCCGGATACAAGTACCCTTTCCCGTATCCGGATAGTCATACCGGATACATGTGAGCCTTAGCGTATCCGGTACCATGTACCGGATACCTTAAAGCCCTTTGTTATCCGGCCTGATATACCGGATACCTTAAGTTTGCTCAAAATTAGGGTTTTCCGAGAGCTTTTCACTTTTACCATCATGTCCCTCATTAAATGAGGGGAAATCGCGGAAATAACCTTAGGGTTTAGGTTGGAGGGGTTCTAGACATTAATTTGTGTCTACCAATGACCTTAGCCCTTGCCTATAAATAGGAGCCTCCTCCTTGAGCAAATGGCACACAACTCTTGTTTTGAATTCTCGCAAAGAAGAACTCCAAGAGAAGAAGAAAACCGCTGTGGAATCGCCTCCAGCACTCAGGTAAGCCTCAACTTTTCTTTTTATTTTCTGTCTTTACATTCCTAGATCTAGATCTCTTCTTCTACCTTTCTGTAGTGTAAAGCCTTGTTTGTATGTGTGGAAATCCTTCCCCGGCTCAAAGTATCTCAAGACTCCCCTAGCCGTAAAACGTGAAGGCGGATCTAGGAGAAACGAGACTGGGGATTGACTCTAGTGCTAGAACCTATGTAGCATAAGGCCTTTTTGATTGATTGTAAACCGTTCCATATTCAAAGTACCCTTGATTATCTTAAAGAGAACAGAGGGAAACGATAATGGAACGGAACCCTAGGCTATGCTAGAACCTATTTTGTTGAATCTATATGCATGTGTATGGATCTTGCTTGGTTTTTTTTCACTTTTGCACACATATCACTATTTTGGCGGGATAGGCTCATATTTGGGGTTTATTGCATTTATTGTGATAAATCTCAAATAAATGGCCTCAATCAATTCTGGAATGCCTTTCGGATGATTTTAAAGTATTTGTGTTCATCTTGCACGAATTTCATTTTTATCAATTTTCGGACTTGGTTTTACTCAAAAATGGCTTAGCTTGATAGCACCTGTACCCTTACTTCGGACGTCCGTAACTTCATCATCCGGATGAATTTTGGGGCGATTCTAGAACCATGGGAAAGGTGAGGCTGTCTAGTTTATGTCCACCAAATTTCATGAATTTTCATCTAGCCGATGTTTGACACTTCTCTGTCGAAGTTGAGTGGACAGTTCAGGTTCAAATACAGAACTTGTCACTTCGACGGACCGCCATGTGTTCGTTTTAAGTCCGATTCGAGCGGTTTTTGTTCTTGAGTACTCCTTTTTGAGTCTATTTTCAAATCCAGTTGGTTTCATAATTTTTTGATTCCATTTGAATTATTGGTAGCCGATTTACTCAGAACTGCTCATTTGCATTTTTCTGGGTAAATCTGTGATCTTCGGGGCCTGTTCGGGAGACCGCCCAAGGCACATCCGAAGGGATTTTTGTATGAGGCTAGTTTCTGTTGAAAGATGGCCATACAGAATTCAATCACACCAAATTTCGTGGATTGCTATGTAGTGGATTTTTCTAGACAATTTTCCAAAGTTGCCCACTTACTACTTTTAAAAATCCCCAACAGCAACTTCAAAGGAGCATAACTCCTAGATTTTTCATTGGAATAAAGTGAAATTTTGCATGAGACTCTTATTTACCCTAATCTTTCAAATGGATTTGGTTTGGTTCAATTCAGAATTGGATTTGAATGATTTTAAGGCAAATGGCATACTTTTTACCGAAATTCCCGGATTTGCCTCAACTTGGTTTTGGCCACTTGTGCTTTGATTTCCATCTTTTGAAATACTCCAGAAGTGATATTAACATAAGAGAGGATCTAAAATCCATTTAGATCTTCATGTGAAAATATCATACATTAGTCCTTTTTCAAGGTTTTTCATGATTTTTAGCAAGCTTCTTATTTTTTTAGCATGAACATACACTTGGCAACCACTTCGTGTGGATGAATGGGGGTGCCTAACACCTTCCCCCGTTCATAATCTAATCCCCTTACCCATCTCTGGATTTGATTTTCAAGTAGGGTTATTTTTACCCTAGAATTTGTCTTTTGGCTATTTTTGCTACTTTTGAACTCTTTGGTGTCCATTCTCACCCCAAAATCATGAATGGTGGCGACTCTCCCAATTTTTGCGTTGAGCCCGTGTGTTGACGGAGGGATGATCACTCCGGTGATTTTTTCCCATGTCTCACACTAAGTTCTCCCCTTTTGATGTTTTTCATTAATGTAAGTCTTTTTAGTTTTTATTTCTGGATTTAATGTGAAATTTGGGATTTATCTAGGTACTAGATTATTCAAGTTCAATTTTGAAATATTTCATGAAAATCATATTTTTCTAGATTTCTAGAATTTGACTTGAAGCCAGATTTTTGAAGTTTTCACTTTATTTTGGTTTTATCTCAAATTTATTTTAATCATGAAACCCTAGGAATGGTATGATCATATTTGAAAGTTCTGGATCAATCAGACTATTCATATGAAAAAACCATACATGTTTGTCTTTTTTGTGATTTTTTGTGATTTTTTATAGCAAGCTTTTTCCTTTATTTTAACATGAACAATACCTGGCAACCATCTTGTGTGGATGAATAGGGGTGCCTAACACCTTCCCCTGTTCATAACCTAATCTCCTTACCCATCTCTGGTTGTTTTTTTTAGGAGGGTTATTTTTACCCTATATTTGCCTTTTTGAACTTATTTGATATTTTGGTGTCCATTCACACCTAGATTGAATGGTGGCGACTCTGTGTTTTTAATGAATCCCGCGTGATGATCAGGGAAGTCATTAAATTGATTTTTTCTCATGTCTCACAACTGGCGACTTTGCTGGGGACTTGTGGATTTGGCCTTTTGGTGTTTGTTCATGTTTTTGATGTTTCGGATTTGCTTGCTATTTTGTGTTTGTATCATGTCTTTGTTTTACTTGCTGTTTGGTGATCTTAAGCGTATGGGGTATGTTTTAAATCTGATTTATTGTTTAAGAGTTCATGGGGGTAGAAACATGCTTAATTCTGATTTATAGGATTGTTTCTAGAAACATGCGTAGGGGAGGTTTATTTTGATAAACCATGCTTATTCCTTGCTGTATTTTAATATTCATGTTCTAATTTTCAGCATGCTTTCTATGATGAATTTTGGATATATAACATGAGCATATGTTGACATGATTTGGATGATTTTTATGAGCATGTTTAGGTGCTATAGGGTTGCTTGTTTACTTACGTTTACTTGCTTTAATATGCTCCCTATATGCCTTGGTTTGTTTATGCATGGCTACAAAAAGAGTGGCAAGGGTTTGGGACGTTGTGAATGCACCCTATTTTTACAATGCACTGTGCACATTTTATTTTTTTTACACAGCCTACCTATAACCTATAGGAAGTTGAACCCGAATGTGTGTAGCTTGGCGCACCGAGGTCGTTACTTCGGAAAGCAAAAGTGAAAACATTCACCTTAGAACTTTGGGCCAATGATGTGATGATAATGTAGATCTGGGATTCTGGTCATCACTAGGCTTGAGTTCTAAGTTGCCATTAAGCCAAAACACAAAACCCCTACGCTTGAAGGTGGAGATACACGTTTTTGGCTAAAGTAAACAATTACGTGGGAATATGGGTTTGTAATTGAGGGAAGGCCGTTTGCATGGCTTACAAACTAGGGCATAATGTGGATGCCATATTGAAGGTAAACAAGGTAACAAGGTAGCCTAAATTTTTGCATTATTTTCATGTCATAGGGGTGTCATGGTGCCCATGTGTTTGGGGACAAAATTGGTCCCAAATATGCATGGTTCCTAAAATGGTGTAGCCCATTGGAAGAGTCTCTAACTTTGATTAGAATCAATCCTACCCAATGTTTGTACAAGAGGCAACAAAAGGGTACCAAAGTATGAGTATGGTGGCTATTTGGAGGGAACATGTTCCCTCCTAAGCATGTATTTTTGCAAATAGGTCAAGGTCCACTTTGGGACAGCTTAGAGGCCTAGCATGGGTGAACCGTATGTTTGGATGAGTAATCAAAGTGATTAAACCATGAAAAAACTGAAGAAACATAAAGTAGCTCCGTAAAACCGTAGTTTTATTACGGACTGGGCTCGCTCGTAGTAACTATACGGTATGGGCTTGCCCGTATTAATCATACGGTCACGGCTTGCTCGTAATTTAAATACGGGCACAGCCAGACTGTACTGTATATACGGTCTTAGCGAAGGATTCAATTATAATCAGTTTTTCTCAACCAAATCCTGTTCCTTTAACCTTTAAATGATGAAAGGGAGATGAGTTTGAATAAAATGCTTCAAAAAAAAAAAAAACAAAAAAAGTGTAAATAAAAAAAAAAAAAACCTGTTAGGCCCCTGAAAGCCTTTGAATTTCAGATCTTTTTTCAAAAACTCCTTGGGCCTCTGAAAGCCTTTGAATTTCAGACTTTTTCCGAAAAATCCTTGGGCCTCTGAAAGCCTTTGAATTTCAGATCTTTTTCCTTTTGGGCCTCTGAAAGCCTTTGAATTTCAGACTTTAACCTTTTGGGCCTCTGAAAGCCTTTGAATTTCAGACTTTAACCCTCTGGGCATCTGGAAGCCTTTGAATTTCAGAATTTAACTTTTTGGGCCTCTGAAAGCCTTTGAATTTCAGACTTTAACCTTTTTGGCCTCTGAAAGCCTTTGAATTTCAGACTTTTTCTAAAAATATCCCTGGGCCTCTGAGCCTCTGAAAGCCTTTGAATTTCAGACCTTTTGCAAAATACTTTTGGGCCTCTGAAAGCCTTTGAATTTCAGACCTTTTTCTTTTGGGCCATCTAAAAGCCTCTGAATTTTAGACAAATCATTTCTTTGGGCCGTCTAAAAGCCTCTGAATTTTAGACACAACCTTTTGGGCCATCTAAAAGCCTCTGAATTTTAGACAAATCATTTCTTTGGGCCGTCTATAAGCCTCTGAATTGTAGACACATATCCTTTTTGGGCCGTCTAAAAGCCTCTGAATTTTAGACACAACCTTTTTGGGCCGTCTATAAGCCTCTGAATTATAGACACATATTCTTTGGGCCGTCTATAAGCCTCTGAATTATAGACAGATATCCTTTGGCCTCTAAAAGCCTTTGAATTTCAGACTTTTTTCAAAAATATCCTCGGGCCTCTGAAAGCCTTTGAATTTCAGACTTTTTTCAAAAATATCCCTGGGCCTCTGAAAGCCTTTAAATTTCAGACTTTTTTCAAAAATTTCTTTGGGCCTCTGAAAACCTTTGAATTTCAGATCCTTTTCTTTTTTTTTGTGGGACCTGTTGGAAGCTCTAGAATATTCCAACAATTCAATTCAAAAAAAATAAATAAATAAAAGAAGCAAATAAAGAAAAAAATCCAAACTTGTGTTCACCCAGCTTGCACATAGGCATTCCTAGGTAGGTAAAGGAGATTAAATGGGCATTAATATATTCTGTTTATTTTTGCCAGGTACTAATACACTTGCAATTATAGCTCCTGTAACCAGATCAAGAGCTCGCGCCATGAATCCCATTGAGGCTGAAGCTGATGCTCCTCACCTAGATATTGTCCTGCTACAGGAGCAAGTGGCAAGACTAGCCCGAATGCTAGAGAACATACTATCGGTGCAGGCCCAACAAGTTCAAGCCCAGAACCAAGCATCCACTTCCAACCAAGCACCTGTAGACACCCCAAAATTACACGATTTTTGATAAGTCTTGAAGGAGAGAAATATTTTATTGGGAATTTCAATTCTTAGCATTGGGTTTGAGATCCTTAACCCATTTGAATCCAAAGCCGTAAAGGAAAAGGCCCGAATTCAATCTTTTATGCAAAGTCAAACTTTTTCGGGTTGAATTTTGTTGACTTTTGACCCCAGAAAATGAAATATTTTTTAAAGCAAGATTTGAAGATAATTTTTCCCGGTAATTAGGTTTTTAGCAATGTTATTGCATAAATGAATTTTTTGAGATTTTAAATATTGACGAATACCTTGGTATTAACATGTTGAATCTTTTTACCAGACCTGAAAAACATTTTTAATGGATTCAAATGGGGGGGGGGGGGGTGTTTGCTTATTTACATGTAATATCTTAAGTAAATGGAGATTAAAAAATACGAGGACATTTACTTAAACGATATTACATGTAAATAAGCCTGGCTTGTGCAGCTAAGGCTCAAAACCAACCAAAAATGTGCTGACCGTAGTATATGTGCGGTTTTTGAGAATTTGGTCTCAACCGCCCTATATGTACGGTTGCAACCGTATACACAGCACGGTTGATATTCATGCTTGTTGTGTGAGCTGCCACGTGGCTTCCGGAAGCTTTGGCCGTTGAGAGACGTCGACAGCAATCATGACGAGCGTAACTGAATTGAACCGCCCTGTATGTGCGGTTGAGATGAATTTGCATAGAAACCGCACATATAGGACGGTTCTGTAGAAACCGCATTGAGTATACGGTTTTGGCTGTTTCGGGGATTTGTGAAATGGCTCGATTTCTGAGCCTTATTTACGCATATTACCTCTCTCTCAGGGACTTGAACTCCCTATTTCACCCTCCGAAACTTGCTAAATTACTCCAATTCAAGCCTTGGAGGAGAATTGGAATAATCTAGAAGGCTTTTTTGGCCTACCCTTGGGACTCTTCTACCCCTGGCTTGGCCTATAAATAGAGGGGTCCTCCTCTTGGAAATGGCTGATAATTTGAAGCTTGGAAGCTCTGCAAGAAGAAGGAAAACTCTGCTGGATTGCTGCCTCAAGTATTCAAGCTACCAAAGGTAAAGCTCTAGTTGATTTCAGCTTCTTCTTTACATTTCAACTCTCAACTTCTACCTTTCTGTAGTGTAAAGCCAGTTTGTGGTTGTTTGCAAGCCCCATTCCTCTTCCAAAGTACATGGGAATTCTCTCTAGCCGTAAAACGTGAAGAGAGAGCCTTGGGAAAAGGAAGATGGAATGGATCCTTTAAGAACCTACCTTGAATTATTTGCATGTTATTTTTATATGCTGATTATTTGTGCTATTTGAATATGGAGAAATCAACATGATCCATGCTCTCATTAGCAATGGATTTTAATCTTCTCCTAGATATGTGTTTTTACCAATATCACACACTTTTTCACTGTTTTGCATCAAATAGTCTAGATCTTGGATTCTCCATGCTCAATATGGAAAATCTGAGATCTCTGGCCTTAGAATGAATTTCTAGGACTTCATGAGTTGTTTTTCATGATTTCAAGTTATTTTGGTCGAATCCACTTGCACATGCACTGGTTTCACACTTTTATTCAAAGTTCTTCAAAACAGGGCAGCATCTGTGGCCTGTCTTAGAATGCTCATAACTTCATCCTCCGGATGAATTTTTGAGTGATTCCAAAGACATGAGATAGATGAGCATGTCTAGTTTATATCTGGAAATTTTCATTCACTTTTATGAAGCCAATTTTTGATACCATCTGTTCAAAGTATGTAAGTCAGTTCAGCCCAGATTGCTGAACTTGCCGCTTTGATGTGTACCGTTTGCTCAATTTTAATCCATTTTGAGTGATTCCAATTCCTGAGTTTTCCTTGAGAAGTATATTTTCATTTCCAACTGGTTTCAGTAGATTTTGATCTGTTTTGTGCCTTGGGTGCTCAATTGACTCAGAGATGCGCGCTGGCATAGTCCAGAGCTAATCTGTGGTCTGCTAGGCCTGTTCAAGAGAGCATACAAGTCACATCCGGATAGAGTTTGGTGTGAGGTTTTTTTTCTTTGGAATGATGGCACCACATACTTCCTCCATACCAATTTTCATGGATTTTTATTGAGCCAAACTCCACGAATAGGATTTTGAAAATGCCTACTTAACACTTTTTCCAAGTTATAACAGCAGATTTCAGATGTGGATTCCTCTCTCGTTTTAAATCGGATTGAGCTAAATTTTTTACTGTATACTCTATTATATACCAGTTTTCAAATGGCTTTGGTTTCATTAGATTTGGATTTAAATTGAGTGAGTTATGGTTAATCGAAGCTTTCAAGTTCTCATAATCTGATTTTTCCAGATTTGCCTTGAATTGGTTTTGCTTCAATTTTTACCTTGATTTTTATTCACTCATGAAGTTCGAAGAGGTGATATATCCATGGAGAGAGTTCATATTTATTGGACTACTCATGTGGAATAATCACTTACATTTTGCTTACTTTTAAGCATCCTTTGTTTTTTTTATTAACAAACAATCTTTAGCATAAGCAAGCATGTGGCAACCGTCTTAGACGGATGAGTGGGGGTGCCTAACACCTTCCCCCGCTCATAAATAATTCCCCTTACCTGATCTCTGGATTTTTCCTGGTATTAGAGCTACTTTGGCTCTATTTGGTTTCTATGAACCCTTTGGTGCCCATTCACACCTTAAGATGGATGGTGGCGACTCTTTACATTTATCGATCCTCGCGTGACGATATCGGAGGTCATCCTAGATGACATTTCCATGTCTCACAGCACCTCCACCTCCAATTAATATCCCACCTCCGGTTCAACCTATTCCTGAACCCATTTCTGAACCTACCCCTGAACCTATATTGATCAGGGAGGATATGGTTGAGTCTGAGAAAGAGAATGAAAAAGAAAAGATGAGGGATGAAATAGAAAGAAAATTCATGCACAGGCTGGAGATGATCCAGGATGAAATGAGGGAGGTGAAAGGGATATGTAACATTGGGGGCACTAATTTTGAAGATTTGTGCCTATACCCCGATGTATGTCTACCAGCCAAGTTTAAATGCCCAGATTTTGATAAATATGATGGCACTGGCTGCCCAATGAGCCATTTGAAGTTATACTGCGGGGCTTTATGCTAGTTTGGCTGGGATGACGGCATACTAATTCAGCTCTTCCAGAGGAGTTTAACTGGAGCTGCTTTGAGGTGGTTTGCCACTTTGGATCATGGAAGGATCAGAAGATGGAAAGACTTAGCAAATTCCTTCTTGTCTCAATACAAGTTTAACTCGGAGATCGTGCCAGACCGGTACAACATGATGAGGATGAGCAAGAGAAATGATGAGACCATAAGGCAATATGCTAAAAGGTGGAGGGAGTTGGCTGCACAAGTCAGGCCACCCGTGAGAGAACCAGAAATGATTTCAACTTTCATCATGACATTGGGGCAACCGTTTTACAGTCACTTGGTGGGTTAAACTACCACCAACATTGCTGCTCTAGTGCAAGTGGCAGACAGAATTGAAGATGGGATCAAGTCTGGGAAAATAGCTGATTACTCTGCAGTGTTGAACCAGGAAGCTTCCACCACTTTCTCTACACAGAAAAAGGAGAATGGTAATGGAAGAATAAAGAATGAAGAAGGGAGAGAAGTAGAAGTGAATATGGTACAACTTCCCAGGGAACCCTTTCAAATCAATGTCCATCCACCTCTTATCAAGCCAACCCATTAAGTTCCTTGGCTGCCTATCCAAATTAATGTCCCTTCTGCACAGCCTGTGAAGGAGGAAACAGAAGTAAGGAAGAGAAGGGAATTTTCTAAACTACCTATGAGACCATCTGAACTTTTGCCTAGCTTACTTCAAAAGGGTTATGTGACTTTGAGGTTGCCAAATCCTCATGCAAACAAGGGGAATAATTATGATATGAGCACTCCAGGGCATACCACTGATCGTTGCTTGGCCCTAAAGCATGCAATCCAGGATTTGTTGGATAATAACTCCTTATCATTCAATTCAGTCACTCCCATCCCACCTACCGGTAACAATGGGGCAGGCAGCTCAAATGCAATAGGGGCAATTTTCTCTGGAAAAAAAAGATTTGACCCTTCTCAACTTATTGCTCAAATTGGTACCACAATTCGGGTTTATTTTGAAAAAGAAGATGAATGGGGCCATGTGGAGAAAGAGATTCACACAGGGGCAGATTTTAATATCAAGGAAAGGAAGGAAGAGGAGGAAGAAAAGCTAAAATTGAAAGGAAATGAAATGATGGGTGAAAAGGCAAAAAGGTGGCAGACAAAAGCATCAAAGCAGTGTAAGCTACAAGCGAATGAAAATGAGGCAAATGTGAAAGAAGGGTGTCAGAGAAAGAAGGAAGGGGCAATAAAAGAAGAGAATGAAGCCAAGGTTGAACCTCCTTTCATTGATTGGGAGGTTATCCAAATTCCAAATAATGTGATGTTAACTCCTTCAAGAGCAAAGGAGATCATCCCAAATCATGAAAAGAGATGCTTACCTCAATCAGTAGGAGAAAGAAGTTTTCTGAAAAAGAAAGAAAAATCAGCTTTTGCTTTGGAGAACTGGGGCAGTTCTCAAATTCCCTTGTTCTCTGAAAAGAAACCCGCATAAAAAGAATGCACATTTCCTGAGGATCCTAAAGAGCCTTGTTCTTAGGAAGTGATTTCAATAAAGGCTCTTCAAAAAAAAAAAAAAAAGATTTTTCCCTTTAACATTTTTCTAGAAAAAAAAAGTTTTTAGCAAGGTCCTTTTACTTATGAATCATATCTCTTATTGAATTTCATTGAGTTGAATATGACTTTGACATTGGGCTCAATTTTGAGACCAAAATCGAAGAAAAAGACATTTTATATGAAAATTCAAACCTTTTTAAGTGTCATGAGAAGAATATTTTGCAAAATTATGAAGTGACCAATTTTATGGCCTTTGGAACCAAAGATGACCCACAATCTTCAACAGAAAAGATAGAAGAAGATTTGGAGTTTCTTTATTAGAATACAGAAAGGATCGCACCACTTGCTGATTCGTTCAAAGGAAAGTTGATAATATTGTTTGAAGAAATTTTGGGACTTTGCACTTGAAAATATGGGAGAATCTAACCTTTTCGTTGGAAATAGAATTGTGCATCATTCGATGGAAACAATTCAAATTCATAAGATTGATCAAAAGGTGAAGAACTTGTTCATAACAGAAGTTCTATTTGAAGAGGCTTTCATGTTGACGGAAGGTGATTAAAAAGAAAAAAAAAAGAGAAGAAAAAATCCTGAGCCAGTCATGTAGTGCAACTCTACCAAGTCTGAAAATTCAATTTTTTCTTAAAATGATAAGAGGCTTTTCTTTCTTATATCCCCAAAAATTTTGAAATCCTTAGTTAGACCCTTTGAGCTTGATACATTTTTCTAAGTAACCTAAACTGAGAATTGTAACCCCACACCAGGGCAAATTTTTTAAGGCATAGAAAAAAAGAATGAAGGGACAATTATTGAAGTTCAAAAGGGATTTTGAATATGTTTTCAGAAAATGGGACAAAGAAATGAAAAAAAAAAAAAAAGAAAAAAAAAGGGAAGAAAAAAAAAAGATAATCAAATGCTATTTGGAGAATGTCTTCAAAATTGTGAAGAAAAGAATGGAAAAAAGAAGTTCAATACTGGAGAATAAGTTTCAAATGAAGAAATCAAATTGAGGGAAGAACTTCATTACTGGGAGCAATTTTATATTCATTCCAAGGGAAGAAATGCCTTAAAAATTACAATTTCAGTTAACCCATTTGATCATAGGGTATTTGAGCCTTTTATTCCTTTTCTTTCTAAACTAACACTAAGCCTTCGTTTCGTCCCATTCATAAGTCCTCTTTGATTAAGAAATTTTGAATTAAGGCAGTTTTGACTACATGGTTGCTGGTTATGAAGGATAAAAAAAAAAAGAAAAAGAAAAAAAAAGGAAAAAATGGAGAAAATGTAGTAAAAACCCGGAAGGGCGCTACATGGCAAATAATCAACTATTTACAAGAAGGAAATCGTCAGAGAGGAAAGTCCAGAATTTGCATAGATCCAGAAGGGGTCCTCATATTGGTGGTTACTTTTGAGATATAGTCACTCTTCAAGTGATTGAGAAAAATTCTCTTTTCAAGACTGAAGCAACATAATCAGAACTATGATATGAATCATCTGTGAACAAGTTGATGGCCATCAAAATTGCCATTAGGAAATTGTTGTTGAAATTGAAGTCATAAAGTCTCATATCATGGATACAATGGAGAAACAATTGCTTTTCAATTGGATGAAGGAAAATGTTTTTCTAGACTGGGGCAAAATAGTCAGATTGAAAGAGTCGTCATATCTGGAGCATCAATTGACAAGCCGATGGTCATGGGAATGATTTTAAAGGTTCCGAAGGCTTATTTTGGTCTTTCTTCATTTTCTGAAATAATCTTCTCATTATTCAACTTGATTTTAATTCTTTTGGACTATATGCTAATAAGTGATTGGATCATTTTTCAAAAAAAAAAAAAGCACAAAAAGCAAAAAACTATATTTTTGGTCTATGATAAGAATCTATATCTTTTCATAAAACATTGGTTTTGTAAGCATTAGAGAATTCTGAGGCCACTAGTATAAAACATATTTTCTTATGTTTGCATTTGCATTCTTCTATTAGGGTTTCTTTTTGGCAAAAAAAAAAAAAAAAAAAAAAAAAAAAAAAGAAAAAAAAAGAAAGAAAGAGAAAAAAAAGAGAAAAAGAAAAAAAAAAGAGAAAGAGGAAAAAAAGAGGATCATCTCTACTGAGGGGCAAATACTTCTTCAAAAAATCAAAACCGGGGCATGCTCAGTGTCTTTCCCTCTGGGTTTTCATTGGAATGAATTACAACATCTGGAAGAAGCAGTCAAGCTTTAGTCTTTGGATTTGAAAAAAAAAAAAAAAAAAAGAGGAAGCTTCAAAGCAGTTGTATGTTTTCTCAGTTAAACAAGGGTTCCCAATTCTTCAATCACGGAGAAGGAAAAAACCAGGGCAGTAAGAAAGCATGAAGACAAGTTATGGGCAGTAAGGGCACATACATCGTTATTGAGAGAGCAAGAAGATGAAGAAGCAAAAGCAAGTTGCAGAATATTCAAGCACAGGTTAGGGCATCAAATGGCACCCAGGCAAATCAAATAAGAAAATTAATCAGGAAAATTAAAAAAGTGAAAAACATCAAAATCAATTGAGTTTGCGGTGGTCAATTTTAAATCCACATTCTTTTCAAAATTTTCTTGTCTCAGATTTCTTTTCATAGCCACGAGAGCTCCAAGAAATTTGAGATAAGGAAGAGACGCCACCCCATCAAACTTCAAGCAGGGGTTTCATTGGCTATTTTCAAATCCATGTTTCTTTGTTTGACCAAAGCAAGTTCAATTAATGAGATTTTTTCAAATGTGTAATTTTGAGTTGTGTCTGTTCTTTGCTGTTCATTGTGCTACAACTGCAGGCCACCCAGAAAAATTGTCTTTTTCATGTTTATATTATTTGTAAGTTGCAAGGATTGCCACCTTACCCACTTTTGTTTTAAAATTTGTCTCAAATCTCACTTCATAGCCACGAGTGCTCAGTGAGACTAGAGAGGAGGATTTGGCCCTTAAGCTGAGGGACTTTTTAGCAAATCTTCCGCAATGAATTCCTTTTACCAAAATCATCCATTTAATCCTTGCAAAATGCAATTAGTTAGACAAAGATCTCAAAAAGTGCAATTGGTGGGTCTTTTTTACTCTCTGCTGGTAATTGGTTCCAACTACCAGCAAAGAGGGGGCAACTGTAGACACCCCAAATTGCACTACAAAATGAGAAAATAATTGAAAATATTAATTGGGATTTGAAACAGGTCAAAAAAGTGTAAAATCTGGCCAAACTGGTCATTACCGTATTTTGTTTACGGACTGGTCATACCTGCAGTTGATATACGGTCACGGCGTGCCTGTATTAATAATATGGGCAGGGCGCGACCGTAATATATATACGGGCACGGGGTCTTTGTGCGAATTTTACCTTTTTGATTTTTGAGCCTTATCTGCACCCAAATATCTCTCTTGGATAAGCGAATTCTCTTATTTATCTGTTCGAATTATCTCATTTATCCTTGTGGATAAAGGATTGGCATAATCTTGTGATTAACTCAAACTGAAACTCTATCTTATCAAACCTTGGACCAACCATACCCCTGTGTTTGCCTATAAATAGAGGGCCTTTCCTCAAGCAAAAGGCCATGAAATTTTGAAGACTCAAGAGCTCCAAGAGAAGAAAGGAATCCCTGTTGCTCTGCTTGCTCAATCCAGGTAAGTTCCTTTTTTCTTTTATTTTCAATTCTAGAAGTAATAGGATCATCTCTATTGCTGTAGAATAAGGCCATCTATTATTTTGTATCCCTAAACTTGTCTCTAAGTACCTAAAGAGTCTCTCTAGCCGTAAAACGTGAAGAGAGAGCTAGGGGAAAGGGGAACAGGTGGATCCCTAGAATAGGACCCCATATCTGTTTTTTCTCCTTTTTTTATAGAATAAGGCCTTTGATTGTGTTTGTGTACCCAAACCTATCTCCAAGTACCTCAAGAGTCTCTCTAGCCATAAAACATGAAGAGAGAGCTAGGGGAAAAGAGAACAGGTGGATCCGTAGGGTAGGCCCCCATATACTCTAATTTGTGAGATATGCCTATTTTGATATCATGATCATGTTTTAATGATTATATTTTATAGCTGGATTAATCTTATGAGTTCATGGTGATTATAGCATGAGATCCGCTCTTTTTCTTAAAATTTGGATTTTCAACACTTTTGCACCTACAACACTGTTTTCGTGATTTTTGGGATATTAGGCTAAGATTCTGGATTCATCATGATCAATATGGTAGATCTGGATCTAGAAGCCTGAAAGTAAATTCTAGGGTTTCATGATGTGGTTTTTGAGTTGTTTTCCACTTTTGAGATAAGACCCTACGGTCTAAGTTCTCCCCTTTTGATGTTTTTCATTAATTTTAGTCTTTTTAGTTTTTATTTCTGGATTTAATGTGAAATTTGGGATTTATCTAGGTACTGGATTATTTAAGTTCAATTTTGAAATATTTCATAAAAATCATATTTTTCTAGATTTCTAGAATTCGACTTGAAGCCAGATTTTTGAAGTTTTCACTTTATTTTGGTTTTATCTCAAATTTATTTTAATCATGAAACCCTAGGAATGGTATGATCATATTTGAAAGTTCTGGATCAATCAGACTATTCATATGAAAAAACCATACATGTTTGTCTTTTTTGTGATTTTTCGTGATTTTTTATAGCAAGCTTTGTTCTTTATTTTAACATGAACAATACCTGGCAACCACCTTGTGTGGATGAATAGGGATGCCTAACACCTTCCCCTGTTCATAACCTAATCCCCTTACCCATCTCTGGTTGTTTTTTTTAGGAGGGTTATTTTTACCCTAAATTTGCCTTTTTGAGCTTATTTGATATTTTGGTGTCCATTCACACCTAGATTGAATGGTGGCGACTCTGTGTTTTTAATGAATCCCGCGTGATGATCAGGGAAGTCGTTAAATTGATTTTTTCCCATGTCTCACACCTATAGCAGTGATCAAAATATAGAGAGAAGAGATCGGGGGCCGCCTTGATGATTATTGGTTCTGGGGTGCACATAATGACTGCCCTTAGCCTTGGTTGAAGGAGTAAGCGAAATCGTGCTTGGAGTGGGGTGTATCTTCTTAGCCATGCCCAAGAGGAGCAAAGGGGATTTCCATGTGTTGTTGTACCATATAGCAACAAGAGGATAAACTACTTCATGCTATGAGGATAGTATGAGAGTAGGGTGGTCTGAGGAGACCGGGATAGCTAAGTGTTGTTGTGTTGTGTGTTGATTGAGGGATCTCTTTTTCTTGCTTGCAGGTCCCTATTTATTAGCTGCTTTGCTTGATCGACAAGTCTCCCAGCGATCCCACTTTTAGGAGGTTGAACCCCACATTGTACAAACATTCTATGTTTAGAGAGTGAGGGACCCCCATTTCCATGATTTTAGAGAGTTCTTATTCAATGGACTTTTTCCCAACAAATCCTACGTAATGGGAGGTTTTTTAACGGACCCTACTTCCCTATTTTAGGGAGATTTATAGCCACATAGGACTTTAATTTACCCGAAGACTTGTAGCCACATAGGACTTTACTTTACTGTTGAGCTAAGGCGACTGTAAACAGTCTCCCCGTTCGTTTCCCAAGTCAAGCTGCCATAGCTGAGTCTCAACCATTACTTGTTGAATCCCAGCTTTTGTAAATTCTTTTTGTGCACATAACAGTTCATTTTCCACAAAGAGATGGTTGTTATTACACGCCTGAGACTACGATAAAGAAATTCGTGGTGCCACTTGATATTGTTTCTGATTTTCCACACAAGACATTAAAATGAGTCGGAGCCGATCAAGTTAGTCTTGGAAGTAGTCTGAGATATTATGAGTGCATGACCTTCAGTCCTCTTACAAGAAATTACAATCTTTAATTACTGTCATCTATTTATTTGGGTTTCAATTTTTGATCCAGTGACATTTATCAGAGGTACTAAAACCCCAAGAAAGTTATAGAACTATTTACTTTTACGGAGTTAAATGAGTCTGATTTCTTTCTGAAACCCACAAAAAATGTGGCAATTAGACCATATGAATCCATTGGGAGTTGGTCTATGAATCCATTGGGAGTTGTATTCTTGACATTGGTATGGAATGACCTGCGGATCAAGCTATACCGTGGGTTGTTAGTAGACAAGCAGATTTTGTTTGCATCTCATCCTTGGCTGCTTTAAGTAGAAGAGACGTAGGGGAAGAGGAGAGAAGAACTGGGGTCACATGATAAGAGTATAGAGGGCCAGCTTATGAGATTAAAAAATTTCAAGACAAAAAATGGCTAACTTAATTTGTTCTTTCTTGGGAAAATTCAAATCAAAGACTTTTCAAATGGAAATGGATCCATCAAGACTAGGAAGATGGATATGCCATGAATCTAGTTGGGGTATTTTCTAAAGTTTGCAACTAAATTTCTATGAACTAATTGACTAGACAGTCATGTGGGACCTCAATCTCTTAAAATCTGAGGTTGCAGGCCTCTATAAAGGGGCCTAAGCAGTAATGTGGAGATATAAGCAAAAGTTTGGTCTAGTCTAGTTTCTCCTTGTTTTCTTTTCCATGGCTACATTTCATGCAACAAGTAGCAGTCCTTGTATGGCTGCTACAATGCTACTCCTTGGGCTGCTATTGGCTTGCCTTGAAACCACAGGTCCTCCTCTCTCTCTCTCTGCTTCTCTCTCTCTGCTTATTAATTATGTGTAACAAGTGAATATCTTTACGTGTGTATTCTAAAACTCAGGTAGCTTATATTAGAAATTTACTATTATCTCAGCACATGTATTAACTTTATTCTCACGCGCAAGTTTTCATTACCCTTTCTTCTCTTTCCTTTGAAAAAAAAGGGTAATTATCCTTATCCTTCTCAAATCTTCACATCATCCTAGTTGTCTCTTTGATTGGACTTTAAGGTATCAGAAATGAAAATAATTATGGCCATAATGTTATCCACATTAAATGGATCATATCTAAACACACCCATTAATTCCTCAAAGTTCAAAAATTACACTCTTACATGAAATTAATGCAGGGGCACAGGTAGGAGTTTGTTATGGGATGATGGGAGGCAGTTTACCATCCAAACAGGAAGTTGTAGGCCTCTACAAATCAAACAACATCAAGAGGATGCGCCTTTATGATCCAAACCAAGAAGCTCTTCAAGCCCTCAGAGGCTCCAACATTGAACTCATGCTTGGTGTTCCAAATGAAGAACTTCAAGGTCTTGCAAACAACCAAGGCACTGCAAATTCATGGGTACAAAGAAACGTAAAAGCCTACTCTTCCAACGTCAAATTCCGGTACATTGCCGTCGGCAACGAAGTCAGTCCTTCAACCAACACCGCTCGGTTTGTTCTCCCTGCCATGAGGAACATAAACGGTGCAATCATGTCGGCTGGCCTTCAAGGTCAGATCAAGGTGTCTACTGCAATTGACACAAAACTTCTCGGCAACTCATACCCTCCATCAAAAGGTGTCTTCACAGATCAAGCTCGTTCCTTCATAAGTCCGATAATAAGCTTCCTTGCCAGCAACCAGGCACCGTTACTGGCCAATGTGTATCCTTACTTCAGTTATGTCGGTAACAGGAAAGACATTCGGCTTCCTTACGCATTATTTACTTCTCAAGAAGTAGTTCGGGATGGTTCGTTGGAGTATCGAAACCTTTTCAGCGCCATTTTAGATGCTCTCTACTCTGCTGTTGAGAAGGCCGGTGGGCCTTCGATAGAGATTGTTGTGTCGGAGAGTGGATGGCCAACGGCCGGTGGTGTTGAGACCTCGATTGATAATGCGCGTACCTACAACTCGAACTTGATTCGAAATGTGAGAGAAGGTACTCCAAAAAAGCGTGGAAAGGCCATCGAGACCTATATATTCGCCATGTTTGATGAGAACCAGAAGAATCCAGAGTTGGAGAAGCATTGGGGGTTATTTTCTCCTAACAAACAGCCTAAATACCCAATCAGTTTTACTTGAGATGAATGGTGGAAAAGCTTAGCATAGAGAAGGGTTTTCTCTGTGTTTTTCTTTCTCTATCTTAAAATAAGAGTTATTCAACTCATTAATGTACTTTGTTCCTTCACAAAAGAGGGTGAATAGAAAGTATGGAACAGTAGCTTATATGATTATCTCTTTCCCTTTCTCCTAAATATACATGTATGATGAAGACACCTATGAGGGCAAGAAATCTGATCAATGAAGATCTATTTTCAAAAATGAAAACGAAAAATAAATAGAAATTCAAAGTAAACAGAAGGTTTAACAAAATGCCTGCGTCCACGGATATAATGAGAATACCTTCACTAAATCTGTAAAAATAAGGCTACAGAGTACAAAATCCTCTCTTGGTCCTAAACTGCAATCTCTCCAATATGACCAAACCCTAATTCGAGTACATAATAATGAATACTCAAATCGCAAAAAAACTCCACTAGAAAATTTCTTTGAAAGCTCTTATTGACTGTATATAAGAGACACACACACGCAAGAGTTTATCATATCAGCAAATTAATTCTATCATATTCCATAGAGTGCAACACAGACGTAGTGATAACGATAACTAAGCCTAAGGCCCCTTTTTCCAAGCCCTGATGCGGAAAATGAAACTCTTGGAGTTTTACGATTTATTATTATGGAGATCCAAGAATTTGTAACTTAGTGATTAAGTAGTTCAATTAACATGACAGATTAAATAAAAGCTTATTCATCTGATATATTATAGAGGTTAGCATTTCATGCAGAAACCACTTAGGTGAAAAATGGTCCAGAAGTAGAACAAGTTGGTTGCTCATAGGTTCAGGTGGATTTGACAAAGTGATTAGTCTAATTAATACAACAATGAGTTATTGTGTTTTAATAATGTAAATTCGATGGCTTTGTAGGTACAACTGTTAGGCCGAACCTACTCATTTGACATGGACTAGCTTGGATTTTACCCAAAAGATATTCATTCAATTGGTCAGGTTAGAAATTCCTCTGCCACGGGCGGTGGCCCAGTGATCTTGTGGGTTTGTGGAGTAGCTTGGGGGGCCGGATTAGAAATCCACTGTGCTCTCGTGGTACTGTGATGATGGTCCAATTCCTCCTGCTAAGATGGAATTGATCTGTAGCAATGGCTCAATCCGGACATTTCGTGTAGCGGGGAGGAAGCCACTGTGGTCACTTCCATACCTTTTGTTCGTGATCGACGCTGCTAAGTCAATTGTTGGAACCTTCGTTCAGTACTCAATTTCCAATGACATTGACGTTGGTCATGTGGGATCCCCATTGAAATGGGATTCCATGCTAAGCTAGACGAGATCAGGGTGGTGACTGGGTCCCTTTTTTCTTGTCAATCACGGCACGGACTTGGCTTTGGAAGATCTGAATGGAATTCCAGTTCAGATGATGAACATGGAAATGATGACCTTGACCCCTGTTGCTGTTAATTAATGGCCACAATTGACATTAAATTAAAATGGGTCCTCCATGATCTGTTTCCCACTTTGTAGCATGTTTTCATTGGTATAATTTTATATAATCTTTCATATAAACTTTTTCAATGGTCCATATCGATTAATTTGTATGAGTATCCATTCTAAAATTCACCATGTGTCCGGAACCAGATTTGAAGTGGTGACGCGAGGATTTCCCGTCCTCTGCTCTATTAGCTAAGCTATCCCGACCATTCTCGATGCATCATCCTCATCATGGTAGAAGACTTGGGTCTATGTATCTTTTTTATCTCACGATTCACCAAGAAATCGACCCATCCAATTAAAAAGAAAAAAGAGAAAAAAAAAAGGGATCCCATAGTACCCCGTGAAATAAAAATCCATAACCTCAATTGCTACATCTGTACATATATATAGCAATTGGGAGTGGAAATCGTTTGGATCCAATATCTCATGCAACGTGCATCAATCCATTTTGATTCATGCAGACTATTTTAGAAAAAAACATTGCCGGAGGAAGAATAATTTATTCTCTTGAAACGATATTTTTAAGTTGAATATACAAATCACAATGGTTCAGTGCATGGGTGTACGGATATTGGGTGTAGACAATTTCTATTCGAAATAATTCTTTTATTTAAGTTTTTAGAGATTAAGTCTTAGTGGATAACTAATAATTAGATTGATCAATATTGGGCATTGAAGTATGAAAATTATTGATAGATATGATGAAAAGATAAGATAATATAAGAAGATATATACAAAATATTCGTTATTATTGTATAGAAAATTATTTTAGTCATTTAATAAAAATATATCAACAAATTTAAGTGTCTATAGCATGATTGCGATGATTATGCTAAACGAATGGGTTCAGATATAGAAGTAGAACAAAAGGAAAGAAAAGAGAATACGTTATATTGAAAATCCAGACCAAAAACTTTTCCAAGACAGTGAAAGGCTAGCGTTGGAGGTCATTTAATAAGTCAAAAACGTAGGGATAAAACTATTGTTTTGTTTTTATATTTGGCTAGCGTTGGAGGTCATTTACTAATGTTGAAAAGGACACCATAATAAAAGAAAATTCAAGATCCAGACTTTCCCTGTGGGAATCAAACAGGTACAATTAAGATTTGTTTGAAAGTAAGCCACACGGTGCGTGTAAAGAATTTTCTTTGCAGGATTTCCGCGGAGTAATAGACACGGCAGTTGAATTAAATATGTGTGGTTCTGGTTCAGGCTTCTATATATAAAGAACCATAGCGATACCAAAAAAAAAATATATAAAGAACCATAGCAATTGCAATATTAAATCCAAGTGTATTACTAAGGTGAAAAGAAAAAAAAATCAGAAAGTGTTTGTACTTTGATCTTTGTTCTTATCCATGGCTACATCCTATGGAGGAAGCAATAAGCTAGGAATGGTTGCTATGATGCTACTTCTTGCACTGCTGATGGTTAGTCAAATTAATACAACAATGTGTTATTGTGTTTTAATAATGTAAACTTGATGGGTTTATGGGTAAAACTGTAAGGTCAAACCTACTCATTTGACATGGACTAGCTTGGATTTTACCCAAACGATATTAGTTCAATTGGTCAGGTTAGAAATTGCTCTGCCCACGGGAGCGGTGGCCCAGTGATCTTGTGGGTTTGTGGAGGAGCTTGGAGGGCCAGACGTCCTATGAGAAAGTTAGTCCTAGGGACTGGACCCCTGCCTACAAGATTCACTATGCTCTCGTGGTGCTGTGGTGATAGTCGAATTCCTCTAAGACAGAATTGATTTGTAGCTAAGGCTCAATCCGAACATTTCGTACTGGGGAGGAAGCTACTACAGTTCCATACCTTTTGTTCGTGATCGACGCTGCTAACTCAATTGTCGGAACATTCGTTCAGTACTCAATTTCCAATGACGTTGACGTTGGTCATGTGGAAACTCATTGAAATGGGATTCAATGCATAGTGGGTCTGTCTTTTCTTGTCAATCACGGCACGGCTTTGGCAGATCTGAATGGAATTCCAGTTCAGATGATGAATATGGAAATGATGACCTTGACCCCTGTTGCTGTTTTTCTTTTTTGGTAAACGACCCCTGTTGCTGTTAACTAATGGCCACAAGTGACATTAAATTAAAATAGGTCCTTTATAATCTGTTTCCCACTTTGTAACATGTTTTCAGTGATTTCCTTTCATATAATCTTTCATATAAACTTGTTCGAAGGTCCGTAACGATTAATTTATATGAGTATCCATTCTATATATAAATTCATAATTGTGTCCGCAACCAGATTTGAACTGGTGGTGCGAGGATTTTTGGTTCTATGCTCTACTAGCTGAGCTATCCCGACCATTCCCGGTGCATAATCCTCATCATAGGAGAATACTTGGCTCTATGTATCTTTTTTTATCTCACGATTCACCAAGAAATCAACCCATCCAATAAAAAAAACAACTACGGATCCCATAGTAACCCATGAACTAAAAATCCATAACCCCAATTGCTATATATATAGCAATTGAGAGTGGAAATCGTTTGGATCCAATATCTCTCATGCACCCGTGCATCAATCCATTTTGATTCATCTAGTCTATTTAAAAAAATCATTTCCGCAGGAAAAATAATTTATTCTCTTGAAATGATTATTTTTAAGTTGAACATACAAGCCACAATGGTTCAGTGCACGGGTGTACGGAATATTAGACAATTTCTATTCGAAAGAACTTAATTATTTCTTTTATTTAAGTTCTTAGAGATTAAATATCAGTGGATAAGTAATAATTAGATTGATCAATGTTGGTGCGGTAGGTTATGACAATAAATATAATAATAGAGAGATATAATGAAAATATAAGAAGATATATACAAAATATTCCTTGTTATTGTATAGAAAATTATATTAGTCATTTAATAAAAATATGTCAACAAATTTTAGTTTCTATAGCATGATTGAGATGATTATGCTAAACAAATGGGTTCAGATATAGAAGTACAAACAAAAGGAATGAAATGAGAATACGTTATATTGAAAATCCAGACCCAAGACTTTTCCAAGACATTGAAAGGCTCTTGAGGTCATTTAGTAAGTCCAAAATGTAGAGATGAAAATAAGATTTGTTTGAAACTAAGCCACACGGTGCTTGTAAAGAATTTTCTTTGCAGGATTTCCGTGGAGTAATAGACACGGCAGTATAATTAAATATGTGTGGTTCTGGTTCAGGCTTCTATATATAAGAGCCATAGCAATTGCAATGTTAAATCCAAGTGTATTACTAAGGAGGAAAAAAAAATAAAAATCAGAAAGTGTTTGTACTTTGATCTTTGTTCTTATCCATGGCTACATCCTATGGAGGAAGTAATAAGCGAGGAATGGTTGCTACGATGCTACTTATTGCACTGATGATGGTTAGCATAGAAATTGCAGGTCTCTCTCTCTCTCTCTCTCTCTCTCTCTCTCTCTCTCTCTCTCTCTCTCTTTTATGAGGGTAGTAGTTCCTACCCATTTAGTTATGTTCATAAAGGGCACCTTAGCTAACTAAATTTTAAGTTTCTTACAACTAGGTTATAGCTATCTTCAAAATACCACCCAATTTTTCTAGGTTGGATGGGGTTACAGAGTACAAAATCCTCTCCTGGTCCCAAACTACAATCTCTCCAATATGACCAAATCCTAATTTGAGTACATAATAATGAATACTCAAATTGCAAAAAAACTCCATTAGAAATTTTCTTTCAGAGCTTTTATTGACTGAATATAAGAGACACACAAACACAAGAGTTTATCATATCAAACTAATTCTATCATATTCCATATAGCGCAACACAGACAGTGATAATGATAACTAAGCCTAAGGCCCCTCTTTCCAAGCCTTGATATGGAAAATAAAACCACTTGGAGTTTTACGATTTATTATTATGGAGTTCCTAGAATTTTTAACTTAGTGATTAAGTAGTCCAATTAACATGACAGATTAAATAAAAGCTTAGTCATCTGATTAACATTTCATGCAGAAACCACTTAGGTGAAAAATGGTCTAGAAGTAGAAAAAGTTGGTTGATCATAGGTTCCGATGGATTTGACAAAGTGATTAGTCAAATTAATACAACAATGAGTTATTGTGTTTTAATAATGTAAACTTTGATGGGTTTATGGGTAATACTGTTAGGTCAAACCTACTCATTTGACATGGACTAGCTTGGATTTTACCCAAAAGGTATTAATTCAATTGGTAAGGTTGGAAATTGCTCTGCATCGGAGCGGTGGCCTAGTGATCTTTGTGGGTTTGTGGAGGAGCTTGGAGGGCCGGACATCCTATGATAAAGTTAGTCTTAAGGACTGGACCCCCACCTACAAGATTTATTCTGCTATCGTGGTGTTGTGGTGATGGTTCAATTCTTTGGACGGAATTGATTTGTAATTATGGCTCAATCCGAGCATTGACGTTGGTCATGTGGGACCCTCATTGAAATGGGATTCATGCGTTGTTGAAGCTCGACGACATTAGCGTGGGCACTGGGTCCGTCTTTTCTTGTCAATCGCGGCACGGGCTTTGGAATATCTGAATGGAATTCCAGTTTAGATGATGAACATGGAAATAATAATCTTGAATCGTATGTTTTTTTGAGCCTGAGACCTTAGAGGGAGTAGGGAGTAGGTTGCAGGCCTCTATAAAGGGGCCTAAGTAGTAATGTGGAGATATAAGCAAAAGTTTGGTCTAGTCTAGTTTCTCCTTGTTTTCTTTTCCATGGCTATATTTCATGCAACAAGTAGCAGTCCCTGTATGGCTACTACAATGCTACTCCTTGGGCTGCTATTGGCTTGCCTTGAAACCACAGGTCCTCTCTCTCTCTCTCTCTCTCTCTCTCTCTCTCTCTCTCTCTCTCTCTCTCTCTCTCTCTCTCTCTCTCTCTCTCTCTCTCTCTCTCTCTCTCTCTCTCTCTGCCTGCTTGTTATGTGTAACAAGTGAATATATTTACATGTGTATTCTAAAACTCAAGTACCCCTAGCCTCAATGACTAAGGAAGTTGCTTAAAGTGAGTGCCTTTTTGAAATCATGTTGTGTGGATTAGCTTATATTAGAAATTACTATTCCTTCTCAAATCTTCACATCATCCAAGTTGTCTCTTTGATTGGACTTTAAGGTATCAGAAATGAAAAAAATTATGGCCATAATGTTATTCACACTAAATGGATCATATCTAAACACAACCATTAATTCTTTTAAAGTTCAAAAATTAAATTCTTGCATGAAATTAATGCAGGGGCACAGGTAGGAGTTTGTTATGGGATGTTAGGAGACAATTTACCATCCAAACAGGAAGTTGTAGATCTCTACAAATCAAACAACATCCAGAGGATGCGCCTCTATGATCCAAACCAAGAAGCTCTTCAAGCCCTCAGAGGCTCAAACATTGAACTCATGCTTGGTGTTCCAAACACAGACCTTCAAGGTCTTGCAACCAACCAAGACACTGCAAATTCATGGGTACAAAGGAACGTAAAAGACTACTCTTCCAACGTCAAATTCCAGTACATTGCCGTCGGCAATGAAGTCAGTCCTTCAAGTGACTTGGCCCAGTTTGTTCTCCCTGCCATGAGGAACATAAACGGTGCAATCATGTCGGCCGGCCTACAAGGTCAGATCAAGGTTTCTACTGCAATTGACACAACACTGCTCGGCAACTCTTTCCCTCCATCACAAGGTGCCTTCACAGACCAAGCCCGTGCCTTCATAAGCCCGATAATAAGCTTCCTTGTTGGCAACCGGGCGCCGTTATTGGCCAATGTGTATCCCTACTTCAGTTATGCCGGTAACAGGAACGCCATTTCACTTCCTTATGCATTATTTACTGCTCAAGAAGTAGTTGTACGAGATGGTTTGTTGGAGTATCGAAACATTTTTAGCGCCATTTTAGATGCTCTCTACTCTGCTGTTGAGAAGGCGGGCGGGCCTTCGATAGAGATTGTTGTATCGGAGAGTGGATGGCCGTCAGAAGGTCGGTTAGAAGCAAACTTCAACGATGCTGGAACTTACTACTCGAATTTGATTGCCCATGTGAAGGAAGGGACTCCAAAGAGACCTGGAAGAGCTATAGAGACATACTTGTTTGCCATGTTTGATGAGAATCAGAGGGGTGAGGAAACTGAGAGGCATTTTGGTCTCTTCTTACCCAATAAGCAGCCAAAATACCAACTTAGCTTCAGCGAAGGAAGGCATTTTGGGCATTTTGATTGCCCATGTGAAGAAAGGGACTCCAAATACTTGTTTACAAAGTGTAGTAGGGGTCTTCTTTCTATGCATATATATTGGTCCTAAATAATCAAATTATTGCCTGTATTCCCTTCATATGGTGGGAGAAGTTTGGGAGGCTAAGTTTATAATAGATGCCTTTGTTCTCTATGCATTTATTTACACCCGCCGTAGCCCGGCGGTAGGATTGAATATTTTGGGGCTACAAGTATCCCTTAATCTAGGGAAGTGTGGTCCATTAAATAACCCACCATTACGTAGGAGGTTGGCTACAAGATAGAATTCTCTAAAAGAACATGGGAAGTGGGGTCCCACACTTTCTAAAAACGTGGGTGGTTTGTGTAAGGTGGGGTTAAATTTCCTGAGAGTGGATCATTAGGAGATTTATAAATAGGGACCTACAAACAAGGGAAAGTGATCTCTCGATCAACACATGTGAGACATGGATTCGTCATCTCGGGATGACTTCCGATTATCGTCACGCGGGGGTCGATAAAAATAAGAGTCGCCACCATCCATTTTAAAGTGTGAATGGACACCAAAGGGTTCATAGATGTCAAATAGAGCCAAAGTAGCTCTAATACAAGGAAAATCCAGAGATTGGGTACGGGGAATTATTTATGAGCGGAGGAAGGTGTTAGGCACCCCCACTCATCCGTCTAAGACGGTTACCATATGCTTGCTCATACTAAGAATTATTTTTCTAACAAAATGGGCAAAATGATGCTTACAACAAGCACCATGTATGTGATCATTCCACATGAGAAGTCTAATGAACTTAGGCTCTCTTTGTGGATTCATCACTTCTAGAACTTCATGAGTGAAGTGAAATCAAGGTAAAATGAAGAAAATCCAGCTAAGGCAAATCTGGAGAAATTAGGTCAAAAGAGCTTGAAAACTTTGATAAACCATAACTCATTCAATTTAAATCCAAATCAAATGAAACCAAAGCCATTTGAAAACTGATACATATTAGAATATACAGTAGAAAATTCAGCTTGATCCGATTCAAAACTAGAGAGAAATCCACGTCTGAAATCTGCTGCTATAACTCAGAAAAAGTGTTAAGTAGGCATTTTCAAAGTTCTATTCGTGGAGTTTGGCTCAATAAAAAACCATGAAAATTGGTTTGGAGGAAGTATGTAGTGCCATCTTTCCAAAGAAAAAGACCTCACACCAATCTCTATCCGAATGTGACTTGTGTGCTCTCTTGAACAGGCCTAAAAGACCACAGATGAGCTCTGGACTATGCCAGCGAGCACTTCTAAGTCAACTGAGCACCCAAGACACAAAACAGATTGAAATCTGCTGAAACCAGTTGGAAATGAAAATAGACTTCTCAAAGAAAACTCAGAAACTGGAATCACAGGAAACGGATTAAAACTGAGCAAATAGTGCACCATCAAAGCGGCAAGTTCAGCAATCTGGGCTGAACTGTCTTACAAACTTTGAAGAGATGGTGTCAAAATTTGGCTACATGGAAGTGGACGAAAATTTCCAGATATTAAGTAGACATATCCATCTATCACATGTCTTTGGAATCACTCAAAAATTCATCCGGAGGATGAAGTTATGAGTCTTCCAAGACAGGCCACAGATCTGTCCTGTTTTGAGGTTTTTTGAAGAGAAAACATGGAAACCAGTGCATGTGTGCATGTGGATTCGACCAAAACCTCAAAATCAACAAAAAACCTTCTCATGAAGTTCTAAAACTCATTCTAAGGCCAATGATCTCAGATTTTCCATATTTACATGGAAATCCAAGATCTAGCCTATTTTGATAAAAATGGTGGAAAGTGGGTGTGAAGATGTGGAAAATCACATTTCTATGAGAAAGTTGGAATCCATGGCTATTGAGAGCATGGATTCACATCTTCTCCAAATACAAAATAACTCAGAGAAGCATTCAAGGGTTCAAAATAACCATATAGCATGCTTTTCATCATTTGAGGGTTCTAAACCTAGAGGATCCATTCCACCTTCCTTTTCCCCAGGCTCTCTCTTCACGTTTTACGGCTAGAGAGGATTCCCAGGTAATTTAGAAGGGGTTTGGGGTTGCAAAACAACACAAAGGCCTTACACTACAGAAAGGTAGAAGATGAGAGATTGCTAGAATGTAAAGAGGAAGCTGGAAATGTAAAGGGCTTTACCTTGGTAGCTTTGAACCTTCAGTAGACAATCCAGCAGAGCTTCTCCTTCTTCTTGCAGAGCTTCTAAGCTTCAAATTCTCAGCCCTTTGCAAGAGGAGGACCCCTCTATTTATAGGCCAAGTCAAGGGTAGAAGAGTCCCAAGGGTAGGCCAAAAAGGCCTTCTAGATTATTCCAATTCTCCTCCAAGGCTTGAATTGGAGTAATTCAGCAAGTTTCGGAGGGTGAAATAGGGAGTTCAAGTCCCTAAGAGAGAGGTAATATGCGTAAATAAGGCTCAGGGATCGAGCCATTTCTCAAATCCCCGAAACAGCCAAAACCGTATACTCAGTGCGGTTTCTACACAACCGCCACTCAAAGTGCGGTTTATGTACAAAGCTGACCAAACCGCATATACAGGGCGGTTCAAATCAGTTATGCTTTAATTGATTGCTGTCCACGCGGCTTAATGGCCGAAGCTTCGCGAAGCCACGTGGCCGCCAGCGCAACAAGCATGGACCTGAACCGTGCTGTGTGTGCGGTTGCAACCGCACATACAAAGCGGTTGAAACCGAGATTATAAAAACCGCATATTCAGTACGGTTGGCACTGATTCTGAAAGTTTTTGAAAGTTTGACATATGTCAAGGCTCAAATAAGACATTTAAAGCCCATCTTAGTTAATCTCTTATATTGGGGTACAATTTGGGGTGTCTACAACTGCCCCCTCTTCGCCGGAATTGGAATCAATTGACTGCGGAGAGCAAAAGACCCGCAAATTGCACCTCTCAGGATCATGTCCATTCGATTATGAGCTGCAAGAACTCCAATATGGTTTTTGAAAGAGAATTTGTTTAAAGGATTTGATGAAAAGTCCCTAACCTTAAGGGTCAAATCCTCTCCTCGCCTCTCACAGAGCACTCGTGGCTATGAAGTGAGATTTGAGCAAATTTTAAAAGCAAAAGTTGATAGGGTGGTGTTTCTTGCAATTCACAACTGCCCTGGACATAGATCTTTTGAGAGAGATTGAAAAAAGTTTTGAAAATTCATTTTTGGGTGCCAACCGTACTGAACATGCGGTTTTTAGCATTTTCAATTTCAACCGTGCTGTATGTGAGGTTTTAGGTACTTGCAATACTAACCGTTCTGGATGTGCGGTTTTCTAGGTTTCATAAAATCGAGACCGCGACCGTGCCTGGCTTCATTTCTCTCGCGAAAACCCTTGAATATCGGAGCTTACCCTTTCTTCTCGCGACCGCGCCTTCTCTCCGGTCCTCGATTCTTTCTTCTCCGGTGCCGTCACCTCCTCCGGCGAACTCTTCTTTTTCCGGTGACATTGCTTTTCTGGTGATTCTTCTATTCTCTTCCGGTGACCCGAACCCTTTCGAGTGATCGGCGATCCCTGTGGTGATTGTGGCTTCCGGCGAACATTTCATACTGTCCTTTGGTCCGCGCCTGCTCGACCGCCATTTCAATCGACCATCCTCGAAGTTCTTGGTGAGGTCAAGTTCCAAACTTCTTCTACAACCATATTTTCGACCAAAACAGGTAGGTGGCCGAATCTGGATTTCTCTTGCAATCTCTCCATTCGAAAAATCTGTGCATATATGAGCTTGTTTTAGGCACGATCTTGATTCTTTGCCCTTGATTGACTGTGTTGGTTGTTTTGGTTGGCAATGGGATAAAATCCCCATTTTGTATGTGTAGACACCCCAAATTGCACTAAAAATGAGAAAATAATTGAAAATATTAATTGGGATTTGAAACAGGTCAAAAAAGTGTAAAATCTGGCCAAACTGGTCATGACCGTATTTTGTTTACGGACTGGTCATACCTGCAGTTGATATACGGTCACGGCGTGCCCGTATTAATAATACGGGTAGGGCGCGACCGTAATATATATACGGGCACGGGAGTCTTTGTGCGAATTTTACCTTTTTTATTTTTTAGCCTTATCTGCACCCAAATATCTCTCTTGGATAAGCGAATTCTCTTATTTATCTGTTCGAATTATCTCATTTATCCTTGTGGATAAAGGATTGGCATGATCTTGTGTTTAACTCAAACTGAAACTCTATCTTGCCAAACCTTGGACCAACTATACCCCTGTGTTTGCCTATAAATAGAGGGCCTTTCCTCAAGCCAAGGGCCACGAAATTTTGAATCCAAGGAATTCTAAGAAGCTCCAAGAGAAGAGAAAGAACTCCTGCTGCCTGCCTGCTCAATCCAGGTAAGTCCCCTATCTCTTTTTATTTTTCTGTCTTCAATTCTAGAAGTAATAGGATCATCTCTATTACTGTAGAATAAGGCCATATCTGTTTTTGTATTCCTAAACTTGTCTCCAAGTACCTCAAGGGTCTCTCTAGCCGTAAAACGTGAAGAGAGAACTAGGGGAAAGGGGAACAGGTGGATCTCTAGAATAGAACCCCATATCTGTTTTTTTCTCTTTTTTCTAGAATAAGGCCTGTGATTGTGTTTGTGTAACCAAACCTATCTCCAAGTACCTCAAGAGTCTCTCTAGCCGTAAAACGTGAAGAGAGAACTAGGGGAAAAGGGACCAGGTGGATCCGTAGGGTAGACTCCCATGTGCTCTAATTTGTGAGATGTGACTGCTTTGAATATCCTGATCATGTTTTAATGCTTTTTATGATATATCTGAATGAATAACATGAATCTATGATGTTTATAGCATGAGATCCCCACTTTTTGATAAAATTTGGATTTTTGCCACTTTTGCACCTACAGCACTGTTTTCGTGATTTTTGTGATTTTAGGCTAAGATCTTGGATTTATCATGATCAATATGATAGATCTGAATCCAAAAGCCTGAAAATAAATTCTAGGGTTTCATGATGTGGTTTTTTTTAAATTGTTTTTCATTATTGAGATAAGACCCTACGGTCTCAGTTCTCCCCTTTTGGTGTTTTTCATCAACGTAGGTATTTTTGGTTTTGATTTTCTGATTTAATGTGAAATTTGGGCTTTATCTATATCCTGGACTATTCAAGTTCAATTTTGAAATATTTTATAAAAATCATATTTTTCTAGATTTCTAGAATTTGACTTGAAGCCAGATTTTTGGATTTTTCACTTTAAATTGATTTTATTTGATTTTATCTCAATTTTATTTTGATCATGAAACCCTAGGAATGGTATGATCATATTTGAAAGTTCTGGATCAATTAGACTATTCATATGAAAAAACCATATATTTTTGCCTTTTTTGTGATTTCGTGTGATTTTTATAGCAAGCTTTTTCCTTTACTTTAAACATGAACAATACCTGGCAACCACCTTGTGTGGATGAATAGGGGTGCCTAACACCTTCCCCTGTTCATAACCTAATCCCCTTACCCATCTCTGGTTGTTTTTTTTAGGAGGGATATTTTGCCCTAAAATTGCCTTTTGTGCTTATTTAATATCTTGGTGTCCATTCACACCTAAATTGAATGGTGGCGACTCTTTGTTTTATTTAATCCCGTGTGATGATTGAGGAAATCATGTAGATTGATTTTTTCCCATGTCTCACAGTATGTGCCCATTGCTTGTATTGACCTGAACCATGTAGTGCTTGGATTTTCAGCATGATTTTGGTTTCCTGCTCACATTCTGATTATTTTTCTTTAACTTTTGCCTGTGGACATGTATTTAAGTGCCTACATATGGACCGATGTCCGGATTAGCACTAGATTTCCTTTGTTATTGTGCCTTGATTTGCCACATTTGACTTGGTTGGTTCTCTTTGATCATGTTAGCACCCTGTTTTGATCCGAATGCATTTGCTTTAAGCTTTTGCTTCGATGGAAGTGTGACCTCTTTGTTCTGATCCCTTGAGTATTTGGTGTGTTCAGTCATAACATGCTTCTGAATACTAGCTATTTTATGCACCTGTTCTGACTTATTGCCAAGGTTTTATTGGTTCTGCTCTGTCAATATTTAATTTGATCTGAACACTCGGATGAACAGGATTGAACCTAGTTTGACACCTCCAGTTAGCTAGGGTCCTGTCTTGACTGTCCTTCCTACTGTCTTTCCTCTGTAAACCTGAAAAGTAAAACACATTTACAGTTTAGGGCTTTAAACAATTTGTAAACTTCTCAGAATCCTAAAATTGGAAATGAATTGAAAATTCTGAATAGCCTGCTTTAAAACCCCCCCCTTTTTTTTTCTTTCTTTTTTTTTTTTTTTGTTTATAAGAAAGATATATAGGAGAGATTTTTTTCTTATATATAGTTCTTATATATAACAGAAATAATAAAGAAGTTAGTAAAGAATCAAATCCTGATTTGGCGGGGCACTTTTTGAAGTGCTTCTTCCGATCTCCATTTCTTTTCCTGTAAACAAAACAAACTTGATTAATCCATGGCCATACTGAAGAAATCATGAATAAAATCTACTGGCTTTAAGTGTTAAAAAAATAATGAATTTCTCCCTGCACTCTGATCCTGTAGATGGCCCGTACACGTCGCGCTTCTCGGGGTCCCGCAGATGAGCCTTCATCTTCGAGGGTTCGGAGGGACCCGGCCGATGTGGCATCTTCTTCTAGGGCCGAGCCAGACCCCGAGCCTTCTTCTCCCAGTGGTCTGGAGCTTTCAGATTCAGACTCTGGAGCGTCTGGGGATTCGCTGGAGTCGATCCCAGAGGTATTCCCTTTCCTTCTTTTTTTTTTTAATTTTAAAATCCGGCCTTTCTTTTATCACCTTCAACTTAAACCCTTTTTTATTTGCCTTTCTAGCCTGCTGGTGAGGTCCGTGAGCGTAGGGGAGCCCGTCGTAGAGGTAGGGCAGGGGCCCGGGTGACTCGTGTCGCAATTCCTGCAGAGATCGCAGATCAGATCCGGGACACCTCTCTTCTTCATAGTTTGACGACGCATCCTTCGGCAGGCGTCAGGGCAGACATCCCTCTCAGATATCCTTCTTCCCATTTCCGAGGGAGCTGGGCCCTTTTCGCTGATGTAGTAGGGGCCTGCTCGACTTCTCTGCGCCGAGAGATGGGCCGTTTTGGATTTGGCCCTTTTATCACCATCACCGGTGTTCGTCAAGATCGGCCTTTGATCTTGGCTTTGTTGGAGCGCTTTTTCCCGGAGACCCTGAGCTTCCATCTGCCTGATGTGGAGATAGGCATCCGACCTTCCGACTTCACTCTTATTACCGGGATCAGGATGACTGGAGATGTCATCACTGAGATGGATCGGCCGGCGGACTTGGAGATTGCCGAGCTGTTGGGATATGACGAGATGCCAGTGGAGGCGTGGGATCGGAGCAGGATCACTCGTATTTCCCGGACATGGTTGAGGGAGGCATTTTTAGAGAGGGGATTCAGCACCCTAGCAGCGGAGCATCCCAGTTTCCCGATAGCTTTCCGGTTTCTTTTTCTTCTGATGATGGGATCCTGCTTCTGCTTGGAGGATACTACTTCAGTTAGTCCTCATTTCTTGAGCCTTCTCCGTGATCTGCACCGAGCGAGGGACTATGCTTGGGGCCAGCTGGTTTATGGCACCTTGCTAGCAGGGCTACGACGGGTAGTTTCTGGCCTATCCTCTCCCAGGGGGGCCGGAGTGGGTTGTAGATTTTTCTGGCCCTTTCTGCAGGTATAAATTCTTTTTCTTCTGCCTTTCCTTTCTCTTTTCTGTTTTTTTTCTTTTCTCTTCTTTTCTTTGCTTAGCCTCTTCTTTTCTTTTCTTTTTCTTCTTTTTTTTTTCTTTTTTTTTCTTTTTCAGTTCTTTGCTCGGGTCTATGTGGCCCACTTTCGCCCTACCTCCACCTTGTCTGAGGGGACGTTTCCCTTGGCCCGTCGGTGGAATCAGATTAGGCGTGACTCAGAGAAGAGTCGCCCTAGGTCGGCCAAGGCTCACCTGGATAGGACCTTTAGGAGAGAGGTAAGCACTTTCTCCATCTCTCTTTTCTCATTTCCTTTTCTCCTTTTTATCAGCTTCTGATATTCTTCTTTGTTTACCCTCAGCTATCTGTTCCCCGTCTTGACGGCCTGCATGACGAGTTGGCTTTTCAGCCTTTTGTGGAAGACGCTTTCGCCCTGGATCAACGGTGCCAGAGGTACCCATTCTTTATTGGGCAGTATATGGTACCTCGGGGAGCGCTTCTTCTTCCAACATACTGGCGAGCCCCGGATCCCAGCGGCTCCTCCAGCTACAGCCCCTTTCATCCCTCCTGGTCCATTCGACCCTGCCCACTTCGGCGAGTGGGAGGCAGGAGATGGCCTTTTAGTCGATGGTGACTATGATGCCTGGTTCGGGCAGGTCTCAGTGGGTTGTCTGATGCAGCCCATGCCCGTTCGAGGTGGAGTTACTGAGATAGGAGGGGTAGTGATCCGCCTCTATGATACCACGGTATGAACCTCCTTTTCTTGTAAATTCTTCTAGTCTTCCTTTCTTATTTACTGATATCTTTTCTCTTCTTATCTTATTTCAGGAGGCACAGCTAGAGGAGGTCTGGGCTAGATATGCGGATCTGGAGCGCCAGCTGGCTGAGAGAGATGCCGCTATTGCTGAGAGCGACGTCATTATCACTGGGCAGGCCGCTCTCATTGCCGACTTGCGGGCCCAGTTGGCCAGTGCTCAGGGCCAGGCGGGGCCTTCAGGAGCTCAGGTCTGTCTTCTTCAGTTTCTTGTATTTTTTTCCTTTATCTTTCCTGCTTCTGATCAGTCTGTCTTTGTCTTCCAGGAGGATGTGGTGCCTTCACCATCCAGTTCCCGCACTTTGTCCTTCTCTTTAGGAGCTGTGGAGATTCCCGAGAGAGAGAGTGAGGTGGCGGCCGAGGCTACCTCTGCTGGTGTAGTTCCTGAGTCGGCCGAGATGCCCGAGGCTGCACCTGTATCTGAGACCGCTCCTGCATTTGAGCCAGAGACTGCTCCTGAGACAGCGGAGGGTGACTTGGAGGCTCTTGCGGTTCCTGAGGCGGTCGAGCCTGCGAGAGAGGAGGATGTTTCTGGCGTAGCTGAGCCAGAGGCGGCCGAGCCTACGAGAGAGGAGGATGTTCCCGGCGTAGCTGATACGTTATATCCATCTCCTTCTGCGGAGGACTCTCGGGTTCTGGAGCTGGTCCCTTTGGCGACGGACACTTCAGTTTCCTGCTTCATGGACCTGACCCAAGAGGATCCAGTGCCAGTTCCAGTCTCTTCCACCGATCTGGTGCCTTCCGCATACCCAGAGCCTCTTGCTGGTCCATCCTTGCTTGGCGAGCCCTCTTCTCCCGCTAGCCAGCGCTTCTCAGATCACTTTTTCATCCGGCAGCGTCGGCGAGGTAGAGGCGATAGGGATTGACCTGTAGGAGATAAGTCTAGATTAGGATTTATTTGTATATAAACATGATGTATCCATTGGCAGTTTATATGAAAAGAGAAGATTTTTGATTTTGTTCCTTTTTTGTAGATTTTTTTTTTGTTTTTGTTTATTTTTGCATGTTTATCATGTTACAGGTAACAGGTTTTCTGGGGAACCTGACTTATTAAAAGAAAGAAGCAAAACCCCTTTTTGTGCAAAAACCGTACATACAGGGCGGTTGTACAAGAACCGTACTTATCCCACGGTTTTTAAATTTTGCGGGAATGCAACCGCATATTGAGTGCGGTTCAAGCACAACTGTTCTGTGTATGCGGTTTTTGCCCTTAGGTTATTTTAAAACCGCGAATTGCGGGCATGACGTCATTTTGACGTATTGCTTAGGTCAGAAACCCCCTGTTTCGGCGATTTTCTCTCTCCTAGCTGCCTTTAATCCACTTTTGCCCATTAATGGCTTCTGGTTCAGCTTCTGTGCCTTCTTCATCTTCTGTACCTGAAATATCAGCACCTAGACCAAAAATTAGGTCCAAACCTCCTAATTTGACTAGGTATGCCATTGTAGATACATTCTATGAGAGGTGGGTCTCCTCAATGACCCCTCAAGATGAGATGGATTGGGCTTCTGCCAATCTAGGCCACCTCCTCTCAATCCCAAAGGTTCCTCTAAAATGGGAAATCATAGAGGCACTGATTGGGCATTGGGAGCCTCAATTGAACCTCTTCAGGTTTGGGGAAAAAGAGATGACCCCTACAGTCGAGGAGGTTGAAACCATCCTCAACCTTAGCTTCTCCAAGAAAGTAGTCAACCCACCTCTCAAACTGAGCTTCAAAAAGGAAGCCTCCACCTTTTTAGGGATTAACAAGAAAGTGTTAGGGGAAGCCGACGCCTTATTGACCCTATCCAAGTCATTTTTGACTGAGAAGCTGTTAAATAGCTCCAACCAGTCGGCTCGGTTCAATGCCTTGACCTTGATAGTCGTCAATCAACTTTTATTCCCCCGAGGTGATAGCGAGGTTGATTTATCCCTCATTTCAGTCATTTGCCAAGTTAGGGAGCTTGAAAGGCTCGCCCCTATGATCCTGGCTGAAATATACCAGGCCTTGACTGACTGCTATCATCGGAAGCAGAAAAGTTTCCTTGCCTGCGCCCCTATACTTCAGGTAAAATTTGAATCTCTTTCTTGAATTTTAACTCTTTATTGCAAAATTGAGACTTTCTAAGATAGAAAATGCTTCCCTTTTATTTGTAGCTCTGGCTACTTGACCACCTGAGTCAAGTTGAAGAGATCACCCGCCGTTTCTTTCCCAGATTAAACATTCCTGTCTTGATGAGTAACAGAGTATGTCCCAACATCCATGGTGGCAAACAGGGATGGTTTGCTTTTTTGGGAACTCTTCAGGATGACCAGGTGAGATGGCCCGGTGCTTATCAGCCCTCCGTCGAGACAGTGATCAGCTTCTCCGATCAAAATTTCGCTGTGCTCATGGGCTTGAAGTCTGCCTTGCTCTATTTGCCTTTGAGAGTCATCCGGCAGTTTGGAGAGGAGTCTCAAGGGATTATGGTACCTCAGGGGTATGAAGAGTTCATTGGTCCTCTCACACCAGCCACCATGGGCCTATGCTTCCGGTTATTGAAGGAATGGTCGCAGGCCTGCTTCTTGAGAGGTCCTGTCTTCTCTAAATTGCATGAGAAGGACTATATCTTCTGGATTAGAGAGCAGGTGCAGAGCTGCGCTTCCATACCGGTGGATCCTCCTGCTATCCCGTGTCCTACTTATGAGGACCTTTTGGAGACCGAGCGGGCTTCTCATAGGCGGCTTCAGCTCATATGGGTGGAGGAGGCCCGAACCTTGAGATTGGAGAAGGAAGATCTGGAGCGGCGATTATCTGAGCAGATACAGGCCCGTCGCTTCGAGGTGAGAGCTGCATGGCGCAGGCATGATGAAACCATGGCCAGGCTCCGAGATATGAGGACTAGGCAGACCCTCTCAGATGACGTCATCTCATTCCTCAGTGACCCAGATGCAGAGGGGGCTGAAAGGCTTGTGGCGGTTCAGGCGGCTCGGATCAGAGAGCTTGAGGAAAGGCTAGGGGATAGAGATTAGCCCCTTTTATTGTATTTTTTTCTTTTTTACACCCCTGTACAAAGAGAAACTCCACTAGTGGAAAGATAGAGAATACAAAATAGGTTTTTATACTATTGGCCTCAGAACTCTCATATGCTTGTAAAAACTGACAGTTTTAATGAAAAGTCACTGATTTCTCATCATCGGCCAAAATATAATTTTCATTTTTGTGTGTTTTTATTGTAAATTGGTCCATAATGCTTTAATCCCATATAGTTGGATGAATTGAAGTAAGTTGGGCAAAAAGGGTATTTCAGTTAATGAGGAGGAAGCCAAATCCGTCCCCCTTGGAACCCTTAGACTCATCCCCAAGTTTCCTTCCCACTTCCAGGGGGCATGCCCCAGCCTACTGGTTCAGTCCCGTGCAGAAAATCTGCTCAATTCAATTCTGCTGCACAAAACCGCGCATTCAGAACGGTTTAACCAAAACCGTCTTCAATATGCGGTTGCATAGCCCTTCTGCCAAAACCGTAGAAAAAGGGCGGTTTAGTTCAATCTGTATCCCAAGTGCGGTTGGTGACCTTTTTCCTGTTTCTTCCTTTTCTTTTATTCTTTTTTTCTTTCGCCTTCTTTCTGCCAATATTGCCCCTAGTGCCTGTTACGGTTTTCACTAGGACCGGCTTATTTATTCCGTCATTGCCCTTTCGACATCTCGCTTGAAGGAATACACCCAGATCACCGAGGACTTGACCAATAGGACGAAATGAAGGCTGGGTTGAGTTTATGAAAGAAGGTTATTATAGGCTCAAAATTTTAACATCTTGAAAATGGGACAACTGGGCTTACAGTCATAATGGATGCGACCCCCCATTCCCAATATTGGCCTTTTTTCCTTTTCTTTGTATTTGGCCTTTCTTTGCTATTTCCCTTTTTGTGTTTTTTTCTATTAACCCTACCCCAGTCGTGACTGTAAGCTTCAGTTTGGGTTCTTTAAAACACGAATAGGCTCAACTTGGTTTAATCTAGGGATATTAAAATTTGTGAGGGATGAAGAAAAATGGCCTCGGATCATTTCTTTGTGATATTCCTTCAAGGGAAATATTGTTTGACCGCATCGGAGTTGATTGGCTCAAGAAAATCTGCCCCATCCATTTCTGTCAAGATAAGAGCGCCTCCTGACAAGACCTTCTTCACTACATAAGGTCCCTCCCAATTTGGCTTAAACTTTCCTCGAGGGTCTTCCAGAAATGGCAATATCTTCTTTAAGACTAGATTACCCACTTGGAAAGCTCTGGGCCTCACTTTCTTGTTGTATGCTCTGGCCATTCTCTTCTGATACAGTTGACCGTGGCAAAGCGCCTTAAACCGCTTTTCTTCTATCAAATTGAGTTGCTCATATCTAGACTGAACCCATTCAGCCTCTTCAAGCTCTGTTTCCATAAGCACTCTTAATGAAGGGATTTCTACCTCAACAGGTAAGACTGCCTCTGTTCCATAAACCAAGGAATATGGCATTGCCCCAGTAGAAGTTCGGATCGAGGTTCTGTAAGCATGGAGAGCAAATGGTAACATCTCGTGCCAATCTCTATAGCTTACCACCATCTTCTGGATTATTTTCTTTATATTCTTATTTGCCGCTTCTACTGCTTCATTCATCTTTGGCCTGTAAGGGGCTGACTTGTGATGAGTTATCTGGAACTGCTCACACATCTTCTTCATATCCTTGTTCTTAATATTTGAAGCATTGTCTGAAACTATGGCTTTTGGCAACCCATAGCGACAAATTATGTTGTGCTTCAGAAACTTAAGAACATGGTTTCCTGTGATATTTGCATATGAAGCAGCTTCAACCCACTTTGTGAAATAATCAATTGCCACTAGAATGAACCGGTGTCCATTTGACGCTTTAGGAGAAATCATCCCGATGACATCAATACCCCACATAGAGAAAGGCCATGGAGAGGTCATGCTGTGCAGCTCACTGGGTGGTGCATGTTTATTGTCAGCGTATACTTGGCACAAATGGCATCTCTTAACATGTAGGCAACAATCGTGCTCCATTGTAGACCAATAATATCCCAATCGCAATATTTTCCTTGCGAGCATGTGTCCATTCATGTGCGGCCCACAGACTCCCCCGTGCACTGTTTCAATCAACCTTTCTGCTTCAACCTTGGTGACGCATCTGAGTAGAACATTATTGTAAGATCTCTTATACAACTGCCCACCACTTAGAAGGAACTGTCCCGCTAACCTCTGGATCGTTCTTTTTTCAGTGGGACTAACGCTTTCTGGAAAATTTCGATTATCCAAGAAATTCTTGATATCTTGGAACCATGGTATTTCTGTTTCTTGTGCTCCTTCCAAAACAAGACAGTAAGCTGGCTCGTCTCTGACTTCAATTTCAAGTGGTTGTATGTCTACCCCTTCTGGAATACTAACCATTGAGGCCAATGTCGCCAAGGCATCCGCAAACTGATTCTTAGCCCTTGGCATATAGCTAAAAGAAATTCGAGTAAATTTGGTACTTATTTCTTCCAAATATTGGTGATATGGGATCAATTTATGATCTTTGGTTTTCCATTCCCCAGTTGTTTGGAAGATGATAAGACTCGAATCTCCATATACGTCAAGTTCTTGAACATCATGGTCTAGAGCAGCTTGTAATCCGATTATACATGCCTCATACTCTGCTATGTTGTTCGTGCAATGAAACCTCAATTTCACTGCGATTGGGATATGTGAACCATCTGGCTTTACTAATACTGCGCCGATCCCATTTCCATTCATATTTGCAGCCCCATCAAAGAACATCTGCCAGGAGTCTTCACTTTCTTCCTCTTCCGCAAATAAGATAGCCTCATCAGGGAAATTCGTTTTAAGAGGTTGATAATCTGGCAATGGATGCTCAGCTAGATGATCAGCAATTGCCTGACCTTTAATTGCTTTCTGAGTGACATATGTTAGGTCGAATTCTGAAAGCAAAAGCTGCCACTTCGCCGTTCTACCAGTTAAAGCCGGCTTTTCGAACAGATACTTCAACGGATCCATCCTGGAAATCAACAAAGTTGAATAGCTTAAGAAATAGTGCCTAAGCCTCTGAGTTGCCCAGACCAGAGCGCAACAAGTCTTTTCCAAAGGCGAATATCTTGTCTCATAATCTGTGAACTTCTTGCTCAAATAGTAGATAGCCTTTTCTTTTCTGCCTGTTTCATCATGCTGCCACAATACACATCCCATTGATGTTTCTAAAACTGATAGATACAGAATCAATGGTTTTCCTGGAGTTGGCGGTACTAGAACAGGAGGATTTGACAGATAATCCTTTATTTTGTCGAATGCTTGTTGGCAATCCTCATTCCATATAGTTGGGTTATTCTTCCTTAGAAGTTTAAAGATCGGCTCGCAAATAGCAGTGAGTTGTGCTATGAACCGGCTGATATACTGAATTCTTCCCAGAAAGCCCCTAACTTCTTTTTTAGTCTTAGGAGATGGCATCTCAATGATTGCCTTGGCTTTAGACGGGTCTATCTCAATCCCTCTTCTGCTTACTATGAATCCCAACAATTTCCCTGATGTGACTCCAAAAACACACTTTGCTGGATTAAGCCTTAAGCTGTACTTCCTTAGACGGTCAAATACCCTCTTTAGATTGATCAAGTGGTCTTCCTCTTCACATGATTTGGCGATCATATCATCCACATAGACTTCCATTTCTTTGTGGATCATATCATGGAAAAGGGCCGTCATGGCTCGCTGATATGTTGCCCCGGCATTCTTCAATCCGAAAGGCATGACTGTGTAGTGAAAAGTTCCCCAAGGAGTGATAAAAGCGGTTTTCTCTTGATCCTCCTTTGCCATTTTGATTTGGTTATATCCGGAAAAGCCGTCCATAAAAGAGAATAAGCTGTGCACTGCTGTATTATCAACCAAGATGTCGATGTGTGGCAATGGAAAATCATCCTTCGGGCTCGCCTTGTTCAAGTCCCTGTAATCCACGCACATCCTGACTTTTCCATCCTTCTTTGGAACTGGGACTATATTGGCTAGCCAATCAGGGTATGTGGACACCGCCAAAAACCCGGCTTGAAACTGCTTTACTACTTCATCTTTGACTTTCAAAGTCCATTCTGGTTTCAACCTTCTCAATTTCTGCTTAATAGGGTTTACTCCTGGCAGGATTGGCAGCCTGTGTACAACCATGTCTGTATCCAACCCTGGCATATCCCGATAAGACCATGCGAACACGTCCTTGTAATCGGCCAAGAATTGGGACATTTCCTTCTGTTGCATTTCAGATAAGCATGTACCAATCTTTACAAATTTTGGGTCCTCTTCGGTTCCCAGGTTTATGGAAATGGTTTCTTCAATATTAGGTTGAATACCCTTTTCGTGACGTTCCAATTGATATGATATTTCTCTTGGAAGGTCATCGTCTTCGGCCTCGATCTCCTCTTCGATCCCCATTAGGTCGAAGTCGAGCTCGAGGTCGAAGTCGTATTCAACTTGCTCTAGCTCAGTCTGTATATATGGCTCATAAGTAGTCTGGACCATTTTGAAAGCTTTAGATTTTCTAGAAAAAATTGAAAAATCTTTTTGGGTTTTTTGAGAACCTTCTAAAGAGGCTTTTCCTGAAGATGAAGGTTCATTAAAACCTTCAGGAAAAGGGCAATCCACTAATGGAGTTTTTTTTTGGAGGCTGCAGCTGATTGCCAACCATATGCAGCCTCAAACGTCAAAGGGATCTCTTCCCAATTTTTCAGTGCAAAGCCCTCTGGAACAGGTGGTATAGTGCAAACCTGTTCTTCCTCAAACTCTTGATCCGATACCATCATTACCGGATTTGAAAAACTGCCCTTTTCTGCTTCGGGGCTGAGTTCAGAGGTGACTTCATCAGGAATCTTGATTGAGGCCCAATCAATAAAAGGAGCCTCTTTTTCTGATTTTTCTCTTTCTTCGTTCTCTGTCATTGCAAAGAATGCCCCTATCTCTTCCGTGAAATCCTGCTGCTCTTGTGGCAGTGGCTCAGGCTCATCCGTGGCTTTGGGCGCCAAAGTGGATGAGAGGGGGATAAAAGGTTGAAGGGTTGAGGTAAAAGGTTTTCTAAAAGGGTTGTCATTGAAATACGGAGGCTTGGAGGAATCTGTAGGAGGAGCCAATTGAATGGTATGAGAGGGCTTCGGGAAAGTTTCCCTTAAATGAGGGAACTTTCCTTGATTCTTTTCCCTCTCATTTTCTTTCTGTGGTCCCCTCTTCCATCTTCTCATTTTCATCCCTAGTCCTACTCGTGGGACCAACCTCTGTGCCTCTATGGGCGTCACCCTTCCTTGCAGGTTAATTCCCAACCCCTTCCCTGGGTGGAAATTGCAATCCTTTAAGACCTTCTCCACCATCTTATTGGCGCATGTCAACTTCTCATTCTTTTTTAGACACCCCCCAGGTATGAAGTTGACGGTTTCAAACTGAAAAGAGTGAAAAGCAATTTTGTCTGCCGTTAATTCCACATTAATAAAAGGTACATCCGGTGATATGACGGGAGGGACTAGGTTCTCGGCTAGGACCGTTATCACCCTTTGGCCTCTTATAAATTTTACTCTTTGATGAAGAGTGGAGGGTATAGCCCTAGCTGAGTGGATCCACGGCCTTCCCAGAAGTAGATTGAAGGCAGCCGGAATATCTATCACTTCGAATGTGATATTAAAGATATTCGGTCCGATGGTAATCGGTAGTTCAATCTCTCCCAGGGAGTGTGTTTTGGAGCTATCAAAAGCTCTCACAATCCTCCCGTTCTGTTTTATCTTGGATTGGTCTAGACCAAGCCTCACAAATGTTACCAGGGGACAGACGTTTAAGGCTGACCCATTGTCAATTAGGACCCTGGATATCATGCTACCCTTACAGAGCACAGTGATGTGCAAAGGGTCCATGTGATAACATCCGCCAGGGCTTATCTCGCTTTCTGAAAAACTTATTACATTATGAGATAAAATCTGGCTGATCATCGTGCCGAGCTGGTCTGGCTCAATTGTTTTGGGCACGTGGGCGCTTTGGAGTACTTTCATTAATGAGTCCCTATGCTTTTCTGAATTAAGCAATAATCCCAGTATTGATATCTGGGCAGGGACCTTGGTTAATTGGTCAACAATATTGAATTCACTCTTTTTCAGTATCTTTAGGAGGTCCTCTGCCTCCTTACTGTCGACCTGGGGGGTGTCCTCCCCTATCTTGGCCTTTCCTTTCTGGACTTGTCTGCCTCTTTCTTTTCTTGTTCTTTTCCTTCCACACACCTCCTTGATCTTGTCATGAGGTTTACCTCCTCCTGACCCTGATTCCTGGCCACTGGGATAGTGGTCGTATAACCCTCGCTGTAATTCCAAGGTACAGCAGTTTCTGAATAGGAGGGTTTAGGAACGTTAAATACCAAGGGTTGGAGATGAGACCTTGGTGCAGGAGCTGATGTGGGAATAGGGTTAGAAGAAGGCACCTCAATAACCAGAGGCGAAGATTGCCTTGGTGCCTTGGGTTGAGAGGATTTTAAGGTCTGAGAGGAAACATATGTAATTGATGCAGTGGTGGGGTCATAATTAATGACCAAAGATGGTTTGGATGATGGAGTAGGTGGGGAAGCAACAGCCTGGTTGCAATTAATAATGAGAGGGGGTTTGGCTACATTAAGCTGTGCCATAAGAGAAGCGGCCCGGTTTAAAGAGGCATTAATGTCCTCTGCAGTCTTGCCATTTCCATTATTTCCAGAAATGACATTGATTTGTTCCCCTATCTCTTCCTGGTCAAAATAGACCCTAACGGACGTCCCTATTGGCGCAATTAATTGCGAGGGATCAAACGTCCTAGGTCTAGAAGAGATGGCCCCTACAAAATTGGAAGGACCAGCCCCATTATGCTGGGGCAGAGGATTCTAACCAATGTCAGTCCTGGCGAGAGAGGGTGCAGCCGTGTTAAACAACAGGGTTCCCTGATCGATCAAATCCTGGATGGCATGTTTTAATGGCCAACACCTGTCTGTAGGGTGTCCTGGTGCACCCATATGGTATTCACAGGTGGTGGAGGGATCGAAATTCTTTCCCTTTGAAGCATTCGGATTTGGTTCTTTCAGGGTGACATACCCCGCGTTTAACAAAGATGGCAATAGCTGGGATGGGGTCACAGGAAGAGGGGAATGGACCCTGCTCCTTCTGGACGCCATCCAAGCGTCTCTCTCCTCTTTTGAGAATACCCTTTTTTGGTTGGGCATTGCTGCTTGAGGAACATTAATGTTGAGAGGGTTTTGATAGGTCGATTGTGGCTGCACTGGACTGGGTGGAGGTGCAGCAATATTGATCTGGATGGGTTTTTGTGGTGGTTGGGGTTGTACCATGTTTACTTCCCCTTCTTTCTTTCCTCCATTCCTTCTTGCCCCATTTTTTTGCTTTTGGGCAGAAGGATCAGAAGTGGGCTCCTGCTGACGGGCCGAGACAGTGTGGTCATAAATTCGCCCGGATCTGATTCCATCCTCGATCCGGTCTGCAACTTGCACTAGAGCGGCAAAACTGGTGGTAATCTGACCCACCAAGTGATTGTAAAATGGCTGCCCAGTGTGCCAATGAAGGTGGTAACCATTTCTGGTTCCATCATGGGAGGCCTAACTTGAGAGGCGGCTTCCCTCCACCTTTTGGCATATTGCCTGACTGTCTCTTCTCTTCCCTTGTTCATCTTCATCATATCGTACCTATCCGGCACGATGTCCGCATTGAATCTGTATTGAGCTAGGAAAGCATCAGCCAGATCTTTCCACCTTCTGATTCTGCCGTGGTCCACCGTCGCGAACCACCTCAAAGCTGCCCCTGTCAAGCTTCTCTGGAACAGTTGGATCAAAATGCCGTCATCCCGGCCGAACTGGCATAATGCCCCGCAGTAGAGCTTCAGATGGCTCATTGGGCACCCTGTGCCGTCATACTTCTCAAAGTCCGAGCACTTAAATTTGGCCGGTAAGCATGCGTCGGGGTATAGGCAGAGATCTTGAAAGTTGGTACCTCCCAACGTGTTGATCCCCCTCACTTCTTTTAGTTCCTCTTGAATGGACTCCATCTTGTCCAAAAATTTTCTTTCGACCACTACCCTCAGTCTCTCCTTCTCTTTCTCCTTTTCCCTCTCACATTCAGATTCCTCCTCCCGGATCAGGATAGGCTCGGGGTTTGGCTGAGAGAGTTCAGGTTGAGGTGGGATAGGTTGGGCTGGTGGTGGAAGTTCAGTCTGGGGTGGAGCCTGTGGTGGTGCATTGTGGGATGATGAAGCTTGGTGAACCTGAGCCTGCGCCTGTTGCGCCTGCACCTGAGCCTGAGCGGCTTGGTTGGCTAGCAAATTTTCCAATAGTTTGGTCATCCCTGCCACTTGCTCTTGCAGTTGAGCAAAGGCCTCAGCCGAAACAATAGATTGTTCTTCAGCAGGGTTCATGGTGGCAGCTTTTAATCTCTGAGACCGTCGGGGAGCAATGGTTGTAGTAAGAACTTAGTACCTTAAGTAAAAGAAAAAGACAAAAGAGAAAAATGTTAGTATCCCCCTAAATCCATTTTAGACACCTATGCATGCATGCATGTAGGCTTGGTGAACATGAGTTTGGGGTTTTCTTTGTATCCATATTTTTTGATTTTTGTATTTATGGTTAAAATAACCTTATTAAGACGAGGTGATTGATACGAAAAAGATCAAACCTCAGAAATTTTGTTGGAGTATTCTAGGGCCTCCAACATGTCCCACAGAAATGATATGGCTATAGTAAAAGCCTATAGTCAAATCAAGCATTGGAATTACACAAGCTTCCAAGGGCTTATGCTTTGGAATTAAGGCTTCCACAACCTCCAGAAATTACGCAGGCTTTCAGGGGCCTATGATTTTCTAAATTCAGGCTTTAGAAGGCCTATGAAGATTTTGAAAAATTCTGGAATTTCAGGCTTCCAGGGTCCTATGAGTTTCTAAATTCAGGCTTTAGAAGGCCTATGAAGATTTTGAAAAAGTCTGGAATTTCAGGCTTCCAGGAGTCCTATGAGTTTCTAAATTCAGGCTTTAGAAGGCCTATGAAGATTTTGAAAAATTCTGGAATTTCAGGCTTCCAGGGTCCTATGAGTTTCTAAATTCAGGCTTTAGAAGGCCTATGAAGATTTTGAAAAAGTCTGGAATTTCAGGCTTCCAGGAGTCCTATGAGTTTCTAAATTCAGGCTTTAGAAGGCCTGTGAAGATTTTGAAAAAGTCTGGAATTTCAGGCTTCCAGGGATCCTATGAGTTTCTAAATTCAGGCTTTAGAAGGCCTATGAAGATTTTGAAAAAGTCTGGAATTTCAGGCTTCCAGGAGTCCTATGAGTTTCTAAATTCAGGCTTTAGAAGGCCTATGAAGATTTTGAAAAAGTCTGGAATTTCAGGCTTCCAGGAGTCCTATGAGTTTCTAAATTCAGGCTTTAGAAGGCCTATGAAGATTTTGGAAAAAATCTGGAATTTCAGGCTTCCAGGAATCCTATGAGTTGATTTTCTGAAATTCCAAGGCTTTCAAATGCCTAAAATTTTTTGATTTCCAGCCTTAGGTGTTTTGAGTTAAAAAGAGACTCAATTTATCTTTAAGGTGGTGATTTATTTGAAATTTTCTTTCATTGAATCTTTAATTGATCACTTGCTTGGAATTCATTTATCATTTTTACCTTTGAGTTGGATTAATTTGCTCAATTTAGGTGAATATGTTCAAAATGACCTTAATCTCTTGATCTGGGTGGATTTGGAATGGTTTAAATGCCATTTATCTTATTTGGAGCCCCTGCACACTTGCTTATATAACTTAGGGATGAAAGGACCCAGAAATGTTTAATTAGCAAGGCCGGAAAGGGATTTCGGCTTAAAACCGTACACTCAGGACGGTTTGGCTTGAACCGTATGATAGATGCGGTTGCAGCGAAAATGCAGACAACCGCATACTCAGGACGGTTTCCAGCCGAAAATTAGATTTTCGATTTGTTCCTTTTTCCAATTGGTTTTATTATCTTAGTTAAATGCCCACACACATTGTTCACCACTGGGTGGCTTCCAGACTGCCCCAAATTGGGCATTTGGGACATCAAATGGCATTAAAAGCCCGCTTAGACCATGAATTTCATGAAGGTGCATGGGGAGACCATAAATATGCACAAACAGATCTCTTATAATAAAAGAAACATGTTACAATACAAATTGGCCTTCAAGGGCATGAATCAAAATAAAAATGACAATTTTAACCTCCTTGGGCTTGAGAATGAAAATTTCTACACAAAAGAAAAAGAAGAGGCTCTTTGCACCAGCAGCTCTTGGATGGCCTTCACACACAAATTCCCTGCAAGAAAGAGGATTAGCCATATTCATACAAAGGAGGGCCTAGGCTCCCTCCTAAAAATGGACACCTAATGCATGGATTTTGGGACTTTTAGGTGCCTCCTATGGACATTTGGGTAGAGTGACACCTAAGGAGAGTAAAAACTCTCTCTAAGGGCTACACCAATCCTAGGCTAACAGTAATTTTCTGGGAAAAACAAAATCCCGACAAATAGGTACCATGAGCATGCTTCTTATAAAGTAAAAAAAAGCTATCATAGGGAATAAACTGAAAATACCCTGTTACCTCATGTTTACCTTCAAAATGGTGTCCATATCATACCTCGGGCACCTGAGCCATGCAAGACGGCCTTCCCTCATTACAAGCCCTTTCTCCCTCGCATTTGGTTTATTTTGGCCAAAATTGTGTTTCTCCACCTTCAAGCGTGGGGGTTCTGGGTTTTGGCTTATCGGCAACTTAGAGCTCAAGCCTAGTGTATGACCAGAATTCTAGATCCACCATGTCATTACATCATTGGCTCAAAGTCTCTAAGGTGAATGTTTTCACTTTCGCTTTCCGAAGTAACGACCTCGGTGCGCCAAGCTACACACATTCTTGTTCAACTTCCTATAGGTGATAGGTAGGCTGTGTAAAAAAAGAAAAAAGGTGCACAAGTGCATTTGAAAAAGTGGGTCACATTCAACACAACGTCCCACCCTTGCCACTCTTTTTTCGCAGCCATGCAAGCCATACACACCAAGGCATGATATAGAGATCATTCTTGAAGTAAATAAACATGGGAACATCCAAATAAAAAAGAACCTAGCATGCTTCATCTAAATGTGCATTCACACAATCATGTAAACATGGAGGCGTGTTATCATATCATACAACAAATAGCATTCAATTATGGTGAGCATGCTTGACATATTCAAAACAGCTCTCAAAAATCTTATCACATGCTCACGACACTAGAGTCCTAATTAAAACATGCTTGTCATGGAAACATAGCAACCTAGCATGGTTTTGACTAACTAGGTTTCCTAACATGGTTTTGAACATAACCCGAGCATGGACATCACATACCCTATTGTCATAGGTCAATATTCTCTAAAAACAGATGAATACAAACCAAGCATGCTATTTACAAACAAACAAACAGCAAACAATCAAAAAGATCAACAAAACATGATCAAGCAATCAAACATGGCTCAATTCCAAACTGTCCCCAGCAGAGTCGCCAGTTGTGAGACATGGATTCGTCATCTCGGGATGACTTCCGATTATCGTCACGCGGGGGTCGATAAAAATAAGAGTCTCCACCATCCATTTTAAAGTGTGAATGGACACCAAAGGGTTCATAGATGTCAAATAGAGCCAAAGTAGCTCTAATACAAGGAAAATCCAGAGATTGGGTACGGGGAATTATTTATGAGCGGAGGAAGGTGTTAGGCACCCCCACTCATCCGTCTAAGACGGTTACCATATGCTTGCTCATACTAAGAATTATTTTTCTAACAAAATGGGCAAAAGGATGCTTACAACAAGCACCATGTATGTGATCATTCCACATGAGAAGTCTAATGAACTTAGGCTCTCTTTGTGGATTCATCATTTCTAGAACTTCATGAGTGAAGTGAAATCAAGGTAAAATGAAGAAAATCCAGCTAAGGCAAATCTGGAGAAATTAGGTCAAAAGAGCTTGAAAACTTTGATAAACCATAACTCATACAATTTAAATCCAAATCAAATGAAACCAAAGCCATTTGAAAACTGATACATATTAGAATATACAGTAGAAAATTCAGCTTGATCCGATTCAAAACTAGAGAGAAATCCACGTCTGAAATCTGCTGCTATAACTCAGAAAAAGTGTTAAGTAGGCATTTTCAAAGTTCTATTCGTGGAGTTTGGCTCAATAAAAAACCATGAAAATTGGTGTGGAGGAAGTATGTAGTGCCATCTTTCCAAAGAAAAAGACCTCACACCAATCTCTATCCGAATGTGACTTGTGTGCTCTCTTGAACAGGCCTAAAAGACCACAGATGAGCTCTGGACTATGCCAGCGAGCACTTCTGAGTCAACTGAGCACCCAAGACACAAAACAGATTGAAATCTGCTGAAACCAGTTGGAAATGAAAATAGACTTCTCAAAGAAAACTCAGAAACTGGAATCACAGGAAACGGATTAAACCTGAGCAAATAGTGCACCATCAAAGCGGCAAGTTCAGCAATCTGGGCTGAACTGTCTTTCAAACTTTGAAGAGATGGTGTCAAAATTTGGCTACATGGAAGTGGACGAAAATTTCCAGATATTAAGTAGACATATCCATCTATCACATGTCTTTGGAATCACTCAAAAATTCATCCGGAGGATGAAGTTATGAGTCTTCCAAGACAGGCCACAGATCTGTCCTGTTTTGAGGTTTTTTGAAGAGAAAACATGGAAACCAGTGCATGTGTGCATGTGGATTCGACCAAAACCTCAAAATCAACAAAAAACCTTCTCATGAAGTTCTAAAACTCATTCTAAGGCCAATGATCTCAGATTTTCCATATTTACATGGAAATCCAAGATCTAGCCTATTTTGATAAAAATGGTGGAAAGTGGGTGTGAAGATGTGGAAAATCACATTTCTATGAGAAAGTTGGAATCCATGGCTATTGAGAGCATGGATTCACATCTTCTCCAAATACAAAATAACTCAGAGAAGCATTCAAGGGTTCAAAATAACCATATAGCATGCTTTTCATCATTTGAGGGTTCTAAACCTAGAGGATCCATTCCACCTTCCTTTTCCCCAGGCTCTCTCTTCACGTTTTACGGCTAGAGAGGATTCCCAGGTACTTTAGAAGGGGTTTGGGGTTGCAAAACAACACAAAGGCCTTACACTACAGAAAGGTAGAAGATGAGAGATTGCTAGAATGTAAAGAGGAAGCTGGAAATGTAAAGGGCTTTACCTTGGTAGCTTTGAACCTTCAGTAGACAATCCAGCAGAGCTTCTCCTTCTTCTTGCAGAGCTTCTAAGCTTCAAATTCTCAGCCCTTTGCAAGAGGAGGACCCCTCTATTTATAGGCCAAGTCAAGGGTAGAAGAGTCCCAAGGGTAGGCCAAAAAGGCCTTCTAGATTATTCCAATTCTCCTCCAAGGCTTGAATTGGAGTAATTCAGCAAGTTTCGGAGGGTGAAATAGGGAGTTCAAGTCCCTAAGAGAGAGGTAATATGCGTAAATAAGGCTCAGGGATCGAGCCATTTCGCAAATCCCCGAAACAGCCAAAACCGTATACTCAGTGCGGTTTCTACACAACCGCCACTCAAAGTGCGGTTTATGTACAAAGCTGACCAAACCGCATATACAGGGCGGTTCAAATCAGTTATGCTTTAATTGATTGCTGTCCACGCGGCTTAACGGCCGAAGCTTCGCGAAGCCACGTGGCCGCCAGCGCAACAAGCATGGACCTGAACCGTGCTGTGTGTGCGGTTGCAACCGCACATACAGAGCGGTTGAAACCGAGATTATAAAAACCGCATATTCAGTACGTTTGGCACTGATTCTGAAAGTTTTTGAAAGTTTGACATATGTCAAGGCTTAAATAAGACATTTAAAGCCCATCTTAGTTAATCTCTTATATTGGGGTGCAATTTGGGGTGTCTACAACACACAACTATATTAGTTATTCCGGTCTCCTCAGACCCCCTATTCGGTCTTCTCAGACCACCCTACTCTCATGCTATCCTCATAGCATGAAGTAGTCTATCCTCCTGTTGCTTCTTGTTGCAACAACACATGGAGATCCCCCTTACTCATAGACGTACAAGGCTAAGAAGATACGCCCTTCTCCAATCACGGCTAGGTGTGATCTCGCTTACCTCTTCAAGCAAAGCTAAGGGCAGTCATGTAAGACGCTGAATTTTCCTAAATATAAAAGTAAATTAATAATTAATATTATTGAGGGTTTTAATTGATAGAAATATTTTATTAATGTAGGTGATATCGTAATTAGTGGAGATTCAGAGTTGGGCGCAGATCCGACCGTCTGATCGTGAGATATCAAGGTATGATTAATATTTTATTTCTGATGAGATATGATTGGGCGTGTGTGTGGAGTCTAATGCATGTGAGAGGTGTGGGATTGAGGATATATATAAATAAGTTAGAATACCTAATAGCATACGAGTGGAGTACCTAAAGCCGTATTTTGCTTGTATTCGTCAGCCGCAAGAGAGAGCGAGAGAGACCGTGAGCGACCAAACGACTGACGAAGAAGAAGAGAAGAAGAAGAAGGAGGAAGGGAGGACGTTGGTCTTGTGCTCTTCATTGTCTAGAGAGTGTTTTGCATCTGTGAACACTGTTGGTTAGAGGAAGAAGAGGAGGAACAATCGAACAGAGGTAGGCAGCACTGTTTTCGCGAGCGTTTTGTGTTCTCGACTTGTTTAATCTCTATTGCATGTTTTTGTGTTGTATGTACATGTATTTAGCTTGATATCAATCTTATAAGTATGTTAGTATTGATTAGAGCATGAAAAATCAAGTTTTAAAACACTGTATGTTCGTTTTTGGGAGACCGCCGAGATTACTATGCTCAGCGATCCTCGGTGCTCGTTGAAATATGTTAATTACCCAAGACCGCTTACTGACTTATGGTTAGCGCTCTGTTTTGAATTACCGCGTACCTTAGACCGCCTAAGCGATCCTGAGCGCTCTAACCAGAAAATGCAATTTTTCATATTTTTAACTCCTGATTCGATTCTGAACCATTTTTAACAAATTTTAACCAATAATTAAGATGTTTTAAGACAAAAATAAATTACCAATTACTTGTTTTACAAAAGAATAAAAATAGCGAGGTATTTAGGGTAATTAGTTGCCAAGCTTTGTAAATAACAAGAAAAACTAAGTTTTGGAAGAACTAAACTTGTAAATTTGAGATAGCGAATCGGATTCGGGTCAGGTGACGGTTTACATTGACCCGGGTTTGGGCCGTTACAGAGGTGGTATCAGAGCAATGGTCCTAACCTTAGATAGCCAGCCTTAGGGGAATGGGATTGTGAGTACGCTAGATAGAACCCCTAGAAGTATTGGATTCTAACAAATGGAATTTGTATTTTGCAGATGGCTGGTAGAGGGAGACGCGCATGAGCTGATACTACTGATGAGACAGTTGAGGCTAAGGAGTAGCAGCAGGATGCTCCATTACCACCACCTCCACCTGGAGGAGATGTGTGGGTTACTGTTGGTACTTTGGTAGAACTTATTGCCAAGGAACGGGAGGAAAAGATGAGTCAGAACCTAAATGGGAATGGCGGTGATGGACATAGGAATGTACCTAAACAGGAGGGAGAGATTCGAACAGCTTGAGACTTAGAGCAGTTCAGGAAGTTGGATTCGCATATTTTAAGTGGATGACCAGATCCAATGGAGGCAGAGGGGTGGCTGATGCGAGTTGAGTGGATTTTCAAGGTCATGGGATGCCCAGTGGATAGGAGGGTGAGACTGGCAGCGTTCTTGTTTGAGGGTGAGGCAATTCACTGGTGGACAGCTTGAAAGAGGCAGGACCTTTAGGCTACTTTTATGACATGGGATGGTTTCCGCGAGGTGTTTTATGAGCAGTATTTTTCTGAGGAGGTTCGACTTAAGAAAGAGCGGGAATTTATGGACATCACCCAGGAGAGCCAGACAGTGGCATAGTATGAGGCTAGATTTGCAGCTTTGTCTCGTTTTGCACCCCATATGATTCAGGATGAGAGGAGACTGACACACTTTGAGCGAGGTTGGAAGTCTGAGATTCAGAGTATGCTGACGGTATTCATGTGCATCGAGCTCAAGGATATTGTACGTCGAGCCACCAGGGCTGAGAGTGACCTTGAGACCATAGTTAGTCAGAGGAGGGCTAGACAGCAGATGAGGCTAGTTGAGCCGCGAGGTTTCTTTAGTGGAGGCAAGAGGCCTAGAGAATGGACTAGAGGAGAGTCTTCTGGAGGTCAGTATAGGCCAGCTTAGAAGGGATGTGTCAGATGTGGCAGGAATCATGTACCGGGTCCATGTGTTGTAGCTCCGGGTACTTGCTACAGGTGTGGTCGGACATGCCACATGATTAAGGACTGAAGGTTTCCTTCGAGCTATCTGCCGTTGGCAGTGACACGGCTGGATGGACTATTGCCAGCACCAGCACCCGCCGCACCACATAGGCCACAATTTCAGCAGCTAGCTCAGAGAGCACCTGTGGGACAGAGACCCCAGGACTGAGGAGTAGTTCAGAGAGGAGGACAGAGGCAGGGAGTACATGCTTAGCAGCCACAGCAAGCTAGAGCATTTGTTGTAGAGGCATATGAGGAGGAGCGTGAGCCTGAGCATGTAGAGGAGATTAAGGCTAATCATGAGGCACCTGAGCTGATTGAGGGTGTTTTTTTCATCTGTGGTAGATCAGCATGTGTTTTATTTGATTTTGGTGCTTTGCATTCCTTTATATCGCCTGTTTGTGCACGACGGATTGGATTGTCACCCGTTGACTTGGATGTTGTATTGATTGTGCACACACCATTGGGAGAGTCCACTAGAGTTGAGTCTATGTATAGAGATTGTATGATTAGATTGGGGAGATTGGAGTTGCCTGGTGATTTGATTGCCTTGGAGATTGGAGGGTTTGATGTGATACTGGGGATTGATTGGTTATTCAGACATCACGTCACCCTAGATTGTTATGCTGGGACTATTATAGTCAGAGGGTCAGATCAAACCACCCATTGTTTCAAATGTGAGGGGTTGAAGTCACGTATTGGTCTTGTAACGCCCCGGATCCGAGTCACATGAAAAATCCGTAACTCGTATCCAGAGGTTATCATAATTAACAGGATCGAACTACCAGAGTAAAGAAAAACATGAAACTAAATATTTCTATGCAATAGAGTGCGCTAAACAAAACCCGAAATAAAAACTCACATGACCAATTTCACTACCCGCAATTTATCGGCTCTCCATACGTATCTGAAAAACAACAGAAATAAAAGAGTGAGATACGAATATCTCAGCGAGTAGCACATGCATGCAGGAATACACATCTTCAAATTAAAAAATTCTATGATCGAATAATCAGACGAGAAAACAAGGAATAACCGGTGAAGTCTGCGTACCCTTTCAACAGTATTGTTGACCCAAGAGTATAGGAAAACATTTAAACTATCAGCAGTTAACATTGGTAATACATTGGTCAACAAAAACCCAGATCAGTTCCAGAAAACCTTATCATTGTAATTCATGCTTCAACAATACAACTCCACTATTTATCCCATGGTATCCAACTGATAAATAAATAACAAAACCACATGGTCAATGTCATACAAATATTTGATTGGGTAATCAACATGCCAGAGCGACCTCCACACCTCCATGTACACAGTTCCGGCCTACTCAGGGTTTCGAATACTCTGAAATGACGGCCTACTCAGGGTTTCGTCATCCAATGCCGGCCTACTCAGGGTTTCGGCATTGACAACCAGGCCTACTCAGGGTTTCTGGCTGCTCTACACCAGTCGTGGCAACACTCCATGGCCATGCCATTACACCAATAAAATAAAAGCATCACATTACTAAGCTTAAACATCTGGATCCAGGACAAGCTAGACCAAAACAGTAAAACATCGTTTAATCTCAATTCCAATATCAAAGTAAAACCATTCATTCCACATCATGCAAAACTCATCACAATTCATCACCTGTCCCTCTGGACCAAGCAGTACCTCAAGTACTTCAGTATTTTTCTCATTTCCGTAACACATGCCATTTGGAAATAAAACTCAAGCATTCATACCAAGGAAATCTTTTCAATACATTTAAAGTTTCCAACAAGTGAAACCAGAAATAGAATAACTTCTCAATCAAAACAGTGTATAAAACAAGGAAAAGTAACTGGTAACTCTTAGTGGTTTGGTATCCGGCACAATACTCATAAGTAACCTAAACTCAACTTGAAAGCTCTTAAGAGGTTCACTAATTTTTCCTCTAATAATTTCATAGGCAAAATAGTTTCCAAGGTTCCCAACCAAGTGAATAGTGAAGTGGTTTAACCCTTAAGTAACCCAAATACTCTTGGTTAAATCAGAATTTCCATTTCAGTAAGCAAAATAGGGTGTGCGCTCACTTCCTGAAGTGGGCGCGAGCTGAGCGCCGGTCGGCGGTAAGAAAACAGTTATAAATGTACTTACCGCTCACTGGACGCTAGGTGAGCGTGAGCTGAGCGCGAGGTTGGCGCGAGATGAGCGGTGGGTTTCCTAGTGAGCGCGAGCTGAGCGCCGGGTTCGCGCGAGCTCGGCGGTAGGTCGATTTTAACGGGGCGCCTACCTTTTAAGTGAGCGCCAGTGAGCGCGAGGTGAGCGGATACACCCTGTGATTTTCATTTCTCTGTTATTTCAAGATCTACATGACTGGCCGGTTTGTTTACCTCTGTAATTGTTCTACTACACTCCTAATACTCCCAGAAGACTTCCCAACCATATTTGGATTTAATCTAAACACTTTTATTTTTAAAGATAAAATTCAGTCCGGAGACTCTGTTCATGTCATTTCCAGAAAACCAGAAAAACCAGAAAACTCATACATCACTTAATATACAAACCATGCATCAGAATAAGCTCACGAAAACATCAAATACAAAACCCAGTTGTAAATCAGTGCTACTCACCTTAGTAAGACCTTCTTCAAGCTTCCGGCCATCCTGGAGATTTTTGACTTCGAGACATAACCCGCTGGACGGAAACCCTAACTCTCTCCAGAGCAGCAACCTTTCCCCAAATCCCCGAAAAGTTGTATAAGTTAGCTATTTATATAGACACCACCCGGATTTAACCTAATTCACCCTTTTCTTTAAGAATCCCCTTTCTACCCCTCCCTAGTGCAGGGTTTTCCCGGATTTACAAACATTGACCCATTTCTATTTATTTCCGGGTCCGAATATTTTTATATTATTATTTTTTTTTGTTAACCCTGATGACCACAAGTTCCCAGGTAAAATTTGATTTAACCAGCACCTACATCTATATGTGCCTATATATATTTTCATCTACTGTCATTATTTGTTTATTTTCCTTACTGTGACTGTTAATTTATTTTATTCCAGTATTATTATTTTGTTTTGTTTCTACTCAAAACTGGGGTTTTACATTCTTTCCCCCTACAAAAATTTCGTCCTCGAAATTTAACACACAGCTCCATGCCCACTTTCGCAGTCAGATTTCATTTCATGATTGATATCAAAGCCGGAAATTTCTTAACTTAAAATACTGTAGAAGAAATCCGCAAACCTTCTATTCTCAATCTTTCCATATAAACGCGTCCGCCTATATGTAAATTTTGAGCAGGAAATTTGCAATTCCTACTAGTGGTTAACTTGAATATATTCATAACAATATCTGCCTTATGCATTTATACACTTTCCTATTTGTACTAATACATATACCAATTGCCTAGGTTTCGCACTCAGTGTAGTTCCGCATGGTACCCTGCTTCACCACACCTTGATACGCAGCCCACTCAACTGGCTCAACAGTCATCAGATAGCACTCAGCAGTAAATAGACATTAGATATCATTTAGCAACAACAATAAATTCAGTAACTCACTCATCCTCAATTTCTTTAATCTATAATTGCATAGTTTATCCTTACTATACACATATTGATTTTATTTATCATTATTATATATATATATATATTTTTTTTCTATGAACCAATAACCTGTTATCATTATATTATATATTTATTCAGTTTGATACGAAGGTTTCACAAAGTTTCAGAAGCAAGTCCTTACACAGAATTTCCTTACTACTGCTAAGCTGATAAAATTTTAAAGTTTCACTGAGCGATGGGTTAGACCTAGCAATTAACCATGCGCACCCTTACCCCAGAAAAAATTTGTTACCTATTCGGAGGATCCCAACCGGCGCTTATAAACACACAAGAAGGCAAATTTTTGAGATTTTGGGTTTTTAGAACCCGACCCTTCAACACAACTCGACCGGCCCAACCAACCCAGCCGGCCATTTCCCACTCTCCCCTTTTTTTTATGCGAAACCGAACCCCCAAAAAGAAATCGACCCTCGCCCAAAACCCTTTCCCCCTTCTTTCTTCTTCCCTTCGATACTCCGCTCAGCCACGCTCCCCTCCGCCAAGCTCTGTTCACTCGGCGGAGACTTGACCCTACTCGACGCGAGCTCACGCTCACTCTCTCCACCGACTCGCCGCGACAAGGTAGGCGCTTACCCCCCCCCTCTGAAAAATTTCCTTTCATGAGATTAGGGCATCGCGGTTTAGAAAAAAGAAAAACTTCCTGTTCGTCAGATGACTGTGATGTTTCACCATTGATTTTTTTTTTGACTTCGATTGCACTAACCTATCGTGGATTTGTGGCTTCGGTCTTGCGAAAATTTCTCTCTTCTCTTTTTTTTTCTGCATTTTGAGTACCCGAGACAATGGAAACCCCAACTTTCCATTTCGGTTAACCTAGAGTTTGGGCACGGCATATTGGCTCTATTTGAAGTTTCATTTCTCTATCTAGTATATATATATATTTTTTGATCAGTCAAATCGGTCATTCGTGGTCGATCTCAAGGAAGAAATATTTCTGTTTCTTCGCATGCGACCGCTCGAACCATGGAATCCCAAAAAAAAATTTTCTGTTTAACCTAGAAATGGAGTGCGACCCTCGGCTTCCCTAAAAAATTTTTTTTTTCTACTTTGCTCTCCATGCTGAGGTGATAGTGGATATGAATATATTTTTGACATTTCTAGGCTGTGTTAGACTTTAATCCTGTCGGTCATCATTCATGTTTTTTTTTTTTTAGCCTTGCTGCCGAATTCAGAGGGTGTTGTAATTTGATTTATTATAAATTTTCTTTTCATTTCAACCCATTTGTTATATAAAAGGAAAATTCTCCTTTAATTGCATTTAGTTAACTATTGATGCTGACAAATTCTGGTTTCTATTGGTTTGTTCTTTTGTTTTTTTTTTTTTTCAAATTTGTTCTCCAAAAATTTCTGGTTCCAAATCTTAGATGACTAGAACTTCATCTGGGAATCCCTCGAAGAGGGCTAGGGTTGAGCCTAGAGACATTAGATTTCATTCCGACAAGGAGAGGGATATATACACTAGGTATCTGCAGCATCGTGCAGTTCTATTAGAGAGAGAGGTTAGGTTTGATGATTTTGTTTCTTCTATAAAGGATAATTTCAGAGTCCGTGGTTGGTTACCCGTGTTTAGTGGTTTCACTCCCACTTGCGAGGAGTTAGTTCGGGAGTTTTATAGCAATATTCATGATGTCTCTCCTGATCAAGCCTCCTTCTATGCCTATATCCGAGGTACCCGGTTTCAGATTTCTCCTGAGTTTGTAGCTGCCAGTCTTAGGGTCCTTAGGGTAGAGCACCCGGTATATCCATACTCCAGTGGGACCATGCCTGATTTTTCTGCCGCCGCCACATTCCTTATGGGCCGGCCTACTGAGTATTCTAGGGTGGGTCCTCTCCATACTTCGGGGTTCCCTGCCGATGTTGCTATCCTATCTAGGATTGTTTTTACCGATCTCTAGCCTGTTTCTTATCTTTCCTCTCTTCCCATCTCTCGTGTTCTGCTTCTCTATGCCATCCTGAGGGGAGATTCCATTGATCTTCCTTCGTTGGTTATTTCTGTCATGCTTGGGGTGCATGAGGACCATATGCGGTTGATCTCATTACCCTACGGTTGTTTGATATCTAAACTCGTTTCTGCTTCTCCAGCCGTGTACCCTAGTTTTACTATCTCACCTCTCAGTCAGCCTATTTGCAGAGCTACTGCAGGTATCGCCCGGGGTAGGAGGGCTGCGATTACTGCTGCAGTGCCTAGCCTCTCTGTTCCTTCGACTTCTTCCTTGCCGATTCCTCCCTCTGCTTCGGTTCTACCCACTCCTACTGACATTCCCTCTTCTTCTTCCCTTCCCTCCTTTTCTGACTTCGCGTCTTCCTCTCATTTTCTCTCTTCCACTGACCTCCCATCTTCTTCTGATGCTCCCCCGGCTCCTACTTCGGACCCTCCTCCTTCTACATTTGAGGGTCTCTCTACTCTGGTTGCTACTCTGACAGGTGAGGTGAGAGCCCTGGGACACCACGTACTCCAGGTGTCGCGAGCCTAGATAGCGATACAGCAGACCCAGGTGGAGATGTTTGAGACCATGTCGACTCTACAGGGGCAGGTGCAGTCTATGCAGGCCACACATCGCCAGCTATTGCAGTATTTACTGGATGATGACAGGTCCAGTCCTGAGGTCGCTACTGATGAGGATTCAGGTGATATCGAGCCTATGGGTGGTGACGGTAGTGGAGTTGGTGGGGATGATGCCGGTGCGGCCGAGACTGGCGAGGGTGATGCAGAGACAGGAGGGGAGGATGCTGATCCTCCTAGTTGACTCCATGTTGTATTTCCTTTTTTTTTTTTTTTTAAAACTATGTTTATCAGGTAATTCTTTTGTGGTTTGAGGGCTTAGCCCATACTCTTATGTACAGGCGTTATATAGTAGTTTTTCTGAAAAATTTCAGGATATTATTATCATTTCATTCATTTTTTTTCATATATATATATATACACAAATCATACCACATTAATAACCACAAAGAGAACAGGGGTAGAAATAAAATACTCTCACCTATTTTTCTCCTACTCCTTGTATTTCTACCTAACGGCACACAATCCCCCCCCCCCCCCCCCAAGAAATCCTAGATTCCTTTCTAATTCCTATGTCATGTTTTCTCCTTGCAACTCTGATAGTCTCTGATACCATCTGTAAATAAAATAAATTAACAGTCACAGTAAGGAAAATAAACAAATAATGACAGTAGATGAAAATATATATAGGCACATATAGATGTAGGTGCTGGTTAAATCAAATTTTACCTGGGAACTTGTGGTCATCAGGGTTAACAAAAAAAAATAATAATATAAAAATATTCGGACTCGGAAATAAATAGAAATGGGTCAATGTTTGTAAATCCGGGAAAACCCTGCACTAGGGAGGGGTAGAAAGGGGATTCTTAAAGAAAAGGGTGAATTAGGTTAAATCCGGGTGGTGTCTATATAAATAGCTAACTCATACAACTTTTCGGGGATTTGGGGAAAGGTTGCTGCTCTGGAGAGAGTTAGGGTTTCCGTCCAGCGGGTTATGTCTCGAAGTCAAAAATCTCCAGGATGGCCGGAAGCTTGAAGAAGGTCTTACTAAGGTGAGTAGCACTGATTTACAACTGGGTTTTGTATTTGATGTTTTCGTGAGCTTATTCTGATGCATGGTTTGTATATTAAGTGATGTATGAGTTTTCTGGTTTTTCTGGTTTTCTGGAAATGACATGAACAGAGTCTCCGGACTGAATTTTATCTTTAAAAATAAAAGTGTTTAGATTAAATCCAAATATGGTTGGGAAGTCTTCTGGGAGTATTAGGAGTGTAGTAGAACAATTACAGAGGTAAACAAACCGGCCAGTCATGTAGATCTTGAAATAACAGAGAAATGAAAATCACAGGGGGTATCCGCTCACCTCGCGCTCACTGGCGCTCACTTAAAAGGTAGGCGCCCCGTTAAAATCGACCTACCGCCGAGCTCGCGCGAACCCGGCGCTCAGCTCGCGCTCACTAGGAAACCCACCGCTCATCTCGCGCCAACCTCGCGCTCAGCTCACGCTCACCTAGCGTCCAGTGAGCGGTAAGTACATTTATAACTGTTTTCTTACCGCCGACCGGCGCTCAGCTCGCGCCCACTTCAGGAAGTGAGCGCACACCCTATTTTGCTTACTGAAATGGAAATTCTGATTTAACCAAGAGTATTTGGGTTACTTAAGGGTTAAACCACTTCACTATTCACTTGGTTGGGAACCTTGGAAACTATTTTGCCTATGAAATTATTAGAGGAAAAATTAGTGAACCTCTTAAGAGCTTTCAAGTTGAGTTTAGGTTACTTATGAGTATTGTGCCGGATACCAAACCACTAAGAGTTACCAGTTACTTTTCCTTGTTTTATACACTGTTTTGATTGAGAAGTTATTCTATTTCTGGTTTCACTTGTTGGAAACTTTAAATGTATTGAAAAGATTTCCTTGGTATGAATGCTTGAGTTTTATTTCCAAATGGCATGTGTTACGGAAATGAGAAAAATACTGAAGTACTTGAGGTACTGCTTGGTCCAGAGGGACAGGTGATGAATTGTGATGAGTTTTGCATGATGTGGAATGAATGGTTTTACTTTGATATTGGAATTGAGATTAAACGATGTTTTACTGTTTTGGTCTAGCTTGTCCTGGATCCAGATGTTTAAGCTTAGTAATGTGATGCTTTTATTTTATTGGTGTAATGGCATGGCCATGGAGTGTTGCCACGACTGGTGTAGAGCAGCCAGAAACCCTAAGTAGGCCGGCATTGGATGACGAAACCCTGAGTAGGCCGGCATTGGATGACGAAACCCTGAGTAGGCCGTCATTTCAGAGTATTCGAAACCCTGAGTAGGCCGGAACTGTGTACATGGAGGTGTGGAGGTCGCTCTGGCATGTTGATTACCCAATCAAATATTTGTATGACATTGACCATGTGGTTTTGTTATTTATTTATCAGTTGGATACCATGGGATAAATAGTGGAGTTGTATTGTTGAAGCATGAATTACAATGATAAGGTTTTTTGGAACTGATCTGGGTTTTTGTTGACCAATGTATTACCAATGTTAACTGCTGATAGTTTAAATGTTTTCCTATACTCTTGGGTCAACAATACTATTGAAAGGGTACGCAGACTTCACCGGTTATTCCTTGTTTTCTCGTCTGATTATTCGATCATAGAATTTTTTAATTTGAAGATGTGTATTCCTGCATGCATGTGCTACTCGCTGAGATATTCGTATCTCACTCTTTTATTTCTGTTGTTTTTCAGATACGTATGGAGAGCCGATAAATTGCGGGTAGTGAAATTGGTCATGTGAGTTTTTATTTCGGGTTTTGTTTAGCGCACTCTATTGCATAGAAATATTTAGTTTCATGTTTTTCTTTACCCTGGTAGTTCGATCCTGTTAATTATGATAACCTTTGGATACGAGTTACGGGTTTTTCATGTGACTCGAATTCGGGGCGTTACAGGTCTGGTAGCATCTGTAGTGGTAGAGGAGTTTGGGAGTGACACTCCTATCATCTCCGATGTACCTGTAGTTCAGGGATTTGTTGATGTATTTCAAGAGGAGTTACCTGGACTACCACCTGCTCGAGATATTGAGTTCAGGATTCAGCTGATGCCTAGTATAGCTCCAATTTCGAAGCCACCCTACAGGCATGCGAAACCTGAACAGGAGGAGTTGAAGAAGCAGATAGATGAGTTGCTAGAGATGGGATTTATCAGGGCAAGTGTGTCTCCATGGGGCGCACCAGTTCTATTTGTGCATAAGAAGGATGGTAGTATGCGAATGTGTATTGATTATAGGCAGGTGAATCAAGTAAAAATGAAGAACAAGTATTGATGACTTGTTTGACCAGTTAGGAGGTGCATCTTGGTTTTCCAAGATTAATTTAAGGTCGGGCTACCATCAGTTGAGAGTAACAGAGGAGGATGTAGAGAAGACAGCTTTCCATACATGTTATGGGCATTATGAGTTCCTGGTTATGCCTTTTGGGCTGACCAATGCCCCAGCTATTTTCATGAACCTCATGAACAAGATTTTTCATGCATATTTGGACAGTTTTGTAGTGGTGTTTATTAATGACACCTTGGTATATTCTAAGACCAGAGAGGAACATGTTGGGCATTTGAAGTCAGTATTGAATACTTTGAGGAACCATAGGCTGTATGGAAAATTTAGCAAGTGTCAGTTCTTGTAAAACCCTGGATTTTTCCTAAGAATAAAATAAATAATTAAATGATAAATTATGGAGGAAATACTAAGAAGGATAATGGTAGGAGAAATAAAGAAAGATATAAAGGTTAAAATAGGAATTTAAAGAGGAAGGGTAATTTGGTCATTTTAATTTGTTAAATTCATGAAAGGAAATAATATAATTAGTTATTTAGTCAACAAATTCAACTAGACAACATCTTAGCTTAGTTGGATGTAAAATAATGAAATTAAGGCTTAAAGGGGTAGAAAATGGGCCTAATGGTAATTATACTATTTAGGATCCAAAATATAGGTAATTTGAGTGAATAATAAAAGTCTAAGTTCAATTTAAGATTAGGAATAAGATTAAGCACGAAAATTAATTAGGAGATTCTTTAAAAGAGAGTTAAATGAGTTAAATTAAGGAGAAGGGTAGAAGAAGGAATACACTAAATAAATTAGAATAAGCTAAACCTAATTAGAGTTGGACTAGTAGGGAGGCTATAAAAGAGAGGTTTAAAGAGTGTTCTAGGTTTTGAAAATAAGTTAGAAGGAGAGGGAAATTCGTGCATAAGTGATAGGAGCAAAAAAAAAAAAAAAAAAAAAAAAAAAAAAAAGGAGAGGAGAGAAAAGAAAGGAGGAATTAGAAAGAAGAGAAGTTGCAGAGATGGCCGACTAACCAACTTCAAACGGCGAGCGATGAACATCCAACCGTTGGAATGGGCTGAAATTTTAGGGTTTTGTTCTAGGCGTGGAAGATTGCAAACTGAACGGTGGAGATTTTAATTGGAGAAGTCTCAAGGGGTGCGATAGAGCTCCAAAATCGGGCACAAGCGAAGTTTTTGAAAATTTTGGGTTCATCATAAGGTAAGTAGCAAACCCTTGAGACTGGAGGAATTGCATGTTTTCTTGTGATTTTGATGTTTGATCGTATTGTTTTTGAAGTTAGATTTCATGGGAAAAACTTATTTGTTTATAAAGAATTGTTTGGTAATTTAACTTTCTTTAGAAATCAAGAAAAGGTTGATCATGGTGAGTTTGAACTTAAAAAGAAACTCAAGATAAGGAGAAAGGTGATAGGATTAGTTTAGGGTTGTCCCAAAACTAGTTTAGAATGGAAATAAGATGTTTAGAATCAAAACAAGTAAATAGTATGTATAGAAAGTTATAAAATTTCCGTAAATTGAAGAAAAACAGTAGTATAGCTGGAGTGCTCGATACACCGCTCGAGCATTACCTTAGGCGATAGATCTTTGAAAAATAACAGAACCTGAAAACCTAACCACTAGAGCAGTTGCCCGAGTGACCCATCGAGCGACTGACTGTCAGAAATTTCTAAACTTGGGATTCGTGCCCAGATTCAATTTCTAATGATTTTTCTTAGAATCTTAATATTGTAACACCTGTAAATAGGGTAATTTGGGATATAGGAAGTAACGGAATTAAATTCGGATAAAAGGATAATTATTTGGAACAATGAATGTAATAAGAATCAAAGTAGACTAGTTAAGGTAAACCATATGCACTCAAACCACTTTCATTAGGATTCTAGGTATGAAACCTAGTCTAACAAGTTATAATAGACTTAAATTATCTTTTGGAAAGAATCTATAACATAACCCACAGGTTTTAGAGATTAGGGTATTAGTTGGTAAATAAGGATTTAAAAGTAAGGATTTTAAAATAAACCAAAGTGTAGGATTGGGAGTAAACTTTGTAAGAAATAAAGAATAACCTGAATATTGAATTAGGAAGATAAACTAAGTATGCTCACACTAACACGACTCAAATCTGAACCTATTATTTAGAAATTGTGTAAACTCTCGTATTTTCATATTATATGATATGGAACCTTGTTATTCTGAATATCTTTTGGTTGAACTCCATGGTTTTGGAAATTATTGTTAGACACAACACTTGGGACATGGTTGTGATTATTGGTACGAGGTTTATCACTGAATATTGTGTTTTTGAGTTATTCAAGGTTTTGATTGTGAGTTGTGTCCAATGGGCAATGCTTAGTATGGATCCATAGCTTAGCTAGGAAGTGAAAGGGAATTAACTGGTAAGTTATTTTTGTTCGGAACTCCCCAGTATGCGGTCCGTCGTACTAGCAGGTGCGAGCGACGTAGGCAGCAATCCTTGATCGCTGCAGGTGCGGCCTGATCTTAGCCAAGGTTGCTTTCGGTAGACGGTTTTGTTTTATTTTTCAGGTTACCATCCGCATGATTCAATGAGACATCGACTTTCATGAGCTTTATATTGGTCATGTGGTAGGTTACTTGTGACTCGCACATTGGAGCTATGATTTGGCTGTGCTTGAGGATCACTTGTGACTTGCACTTGCACTAGTATTAGAAGTGTTTGTTGTGGGTCCATTAATCTTTTATTGGATTGGTATGGCCTCTGCGGAAGCGATACCCATGATAGGATTTTATTTTGGACTCTGGATTGTACTCGCCAACCCATGCGTAGGTGGTTCGCATTGATGATTGACGGAGGAGATGGTAGTGACTGCAGGTGTGGGCTCCATCTATCATGTAAGTCGTGATGTGGCGAACTATAGGGGCAAGAATATGCTTATTAAGTGGTTTCAGTTCATGAGTCCTATTGGTCACACGTGTTTGTTTTGGATTGGTGATTTTTTATTGTTGTATTATCGTATTATTGTGGTTTTGGTTTTATCGTTCACCTCATGACTAGTATTGTAAAATTATGGACTGTTTTACATCATGCACATTGCTACTTGTTGAGATTTATTCACTCCGGTTTCACCCCATTTTTCAGGTACTCTTTGTTTGATTACCATAACACCTCGGGTTTGGGAATGGACCCGGAACCGAGGCGTTACAATTCTGGCTGAGGCAGATTTCATTTTTATGTCATATTATCTCAGGTGAGGGCATATATATGGACCCTGAGAAGGTTAAGGCAGTGTTAGATTGGCCTAGACTCACTACAGTAACAGAGGTCAGGAGTTTCCTTGGCATGACAGGGTACTATAGGAGATTCATCGAGGGATTTTCTCGTATAGCCACACCCTTGTCTAACTTAACCAAAAAGGTAGTGAAATTCCAGTGGGATGAGAAGTGTGAGCAGAGCTTCCAGGTGTTGAAGCAGAGGTTGACTACTACCCCAGTTTTGATTGTGCCATCCATGGATGAAGCGTTTGCAGTATATTGTGATGCTTCTAGGATTGGTATGGGATGTGTTTTGATGCAGCAAGGCAGAGTTGTAGCTTATGCCTCGAGATTGTTGAGATCGCATGAGAAAAACTACCCTATTCATGATTTGGAGTTGGCAGCCATAGTATTTGCACTGAAGCTATGGAGGCATTACCTATATGGAGTAGAGTTCAAGATTTTCTCTGATCATAAGAGCTTGAGGTACTTGTTTACTTAGAGAGACTTGAACATGAGGCAGCGTAGGTGGATGGATCTGCTTAAGGACTTTAAGTTTACTTTGCAATACCACCCAAATAAATCAAATGTAGTGGCAGATGCCTTGAGCAGAAAGAGTGCAGTTGATGATCAGGAAGCTACTTTAGCAGCCTTTATGATGAGTCAGTGTAGACTGGTGGATTCAGTCAGAGATTGGCAGGAAGAGTTCAGCTTGCCACAGGACAGAATGATTAGAGTTGCTTGTATTCAGATAGAGCCAGATTTGGTACAGTTGATTCGGGAGAGACAGTTGACTGACCCACAGTTGAATCAGAGCAAAGAGTTGATTAGTAGATGATCTGAGGTTGCTGTAGATTTTTCCGATAGAGATGGGCTATTGAGGTTTAGAGGTCATATTTGTGTTCCGGCTGATGAGGAGATTGAGGAGAAGATATTGACCGAGGGACACAGATCGAAATATTCATTGCACCCAGGGAGTACAAAGATGTATAAGAATTTGAAGGAGATCTATTGGTGGTCAGGAATGAAGAGGGAGATTGCAAAGTATGTGGCTAAGTGTTTGACATGTCAGCAAGTGAAGGCTGAACATCGTAAGCCACCTGGGCTACTTCAGTCACTTCCTATTCTAGAATGGAAATGGGAACATGTGACCATGGACTTTGTGTCTGGATTGCCTTTAACAGTGAAGAAGGAGGATGCTATTTGGGTTACCTATCAACACTACACAGCAGTTGAAGTCTCTAGTTGAGTTGTATGTCAGGGAGATAGTGAGACTTCATGGAGTGCCAGTTTCCATGGTGTCTGATAGAGATGCACGATTCACATCACACTTTTGGTCAGCATTTCAGGCAGCCATGGGCACGAAGCTTAGTTTCAGCACCAGCTATCATCCTCAGACAGATGGACACTCTGAGCGTACAATTCAGACGTTGGAAGATATGCTGAGATGTTGTGTTATGGATTGGGGAGGCAGTTGGAATTAGGACCTACTATTGATGGAGTTTGCTTATAATAATAGCTATTAGGCGAGTATTCAGATGGCATCATTTGAGGCACTATATGGCAGAGCGTGCAGATCCTCAGTGTGTTGGGTGGAAGTTGGAGAAAGACAAATTATTGGGCCGCAGATTGTATAGGAAATATTGAAAAGATAAACCAGATTAGACAGAATATGCTTATAGCCCAGAGTCGTCAAAAGAGCTACGCTGACACTAGAAGGAGAGATTTGCATTTCGAGATTGGTGATTCGGTATTTTTGAAGGTGTCTCCATCTCGTGGGATTAAGAGGTTTGGCAAGAAAGGCAAGTTGGCTCTGAGATATATAGGTCTATTTGAGATTGTGGATACAGTGGGACCAGTGGCATACAAATTGGCATTGATTGCACAGCTGGAAGGAGTTCATGACATATTCCATGTTTCTATTTTGAGGAAGTACATGTATGACCCTACTCATATCATCCAGCATGAGCCACTGGTAGTGTAAGGGGACTTGACATATAAGGAACATCCAGTTGAGATCTTGGACAGACGAGAGAAAGTCCTACGTACTAAGGTAATTCCACTTGTGAAAGTGCTTTGGCAAAACCACAATTGAAGAGGCCACTTGGGAGTTGGAGTTGGAAATGTAGAGGAAGTATCCTCATCTATTTCCAGAGTTGCAAGGGAAATTTCGAGGATGAAATTTTTTTTAGGAGGGGAGGATGTAAGACCCCGAATTTTCCTAAATATAAAAGTAAATTAATAATTAATATTATTGAGGGTTTTAATTGATAGAAATATTTTATTAATGTAGGTGATATCATAATTAGTAGAGATCCAGAGTTGGGTGCAGATCCGACCGTCTGATCGTGAGATATCAAGGTATGATTAATATTTTATTTCTGAGGAGATATGATTGGGTGTGTGTGTGGAGTCTAATGCATGTGAGAGGCGTGGGATTGAGGATATATATAAATAAGTTAGAATACCTAATAGCATACGAGTGGAATACCTAAAGCTGTATTTTGCTTGTATTAGTCAGCCGCAAGAGAGAAAGACCGTGAGTGACCAAACGACTGAAGAAGAAGGAGGAAGGGAGGACATTGGTCTTGTGCTCTTCATCGTCTAGAGAGTGTTTTGCATCTGTGAACACTGTTGGTTAGAGGAAGAAGAGGAGGAACAATCGAACAGAGGTAGGCATCACTGTTTTCGTGAGCGTTTTGTGTTCTCGACTTGTTTAATCTGTATTGCATGTTTTTGTGTTGTATATACATGTATTTAGCTTGATATCAATCTTATAAGTATGTTAGTATTGATCAGAGCATGAAAAATCAAGTTTTTTAAACATTGTATGTTCGTTTTTGGGAGACCGCTGAGCTTACTGTGCTCAGCGATCCTCGGCGCTCTTAGGCGCTTGTTGAAATATGTTGATCGCCCAATACCTCTTACTGACTTATCGTCAGCGCTCTGTTTTGAACTACCACCTACCTTAGACCACCTAAGCGATCCTGAGCGATCCTGGGCGCTCTAATCAGAAAATGCAATTTTTTGTATTTTTTACCCCTGATTCAATTCTGAACCATTTTAACAAATTTTAACCAATAATTAAGATGTTTTAAGACCAAAATAAATTACCAATTACTTGTTTTACAAAAGAATAAAAATAGGGAGGTATTTAGGGTAATTAGTTGCCAAGCTTTGTAAATAACAAGAAAAACTAAGTTTTGGAAGAACTAAACTTGTAAATTTGAGATAATTAACTAAGAGACATGTAAATTTATATTGATAACCAGAATATGATATACTGGATTTCTAGATCAGATTTTGAATCCAGTTAACTCGATAATGAAAGAAATTACAGATTTAACCATTATATGCCGCTAGGCACTATTACATACAGAAATATTAGTCATTAGGGATTTTTGGTGTCTAGTGGGCATAGCTGGTTATGGATCTATAGTTTTGGCTAGATAGCTAAGGGATATTTCATTTGGCTTGACTTACTCCCTAGTGCGAACGCGCTTCCTTTGCAAGTTGGTTTGTTCTGGAGGGTCCTATGTTTGGAGGGACACCGCGGTGCTCCGCTGGTGATTCCCTGTACATGTGGATAAGCGACCATTTCCATGTATTGATTTCGGTGCTGCATGCTGGTGGTTCATGCCAACTTGGTTGAGTCGTGTGCAATAAGTTGATGACTACGGCTTTTATGTAAGGTGATGTTCACGGGTTTGAGTATCATTAGTAGCATCGCCCATAAGCCACACGGTGGTAGAGCATATGGTTGAGAGTCATCTCAAATGTGTATCTTTCTTTGTGAGTCCTACAATGAAGTTGAGATCACAATCACTTACTTCTGATATTGTTCACATGCTGGGCACATGTATTGGATGCTATGGTTGGATGTGACAGTTTAATACATCCCGGTTTTTATATTGGATTCTATTATTGATTTCTTAATCATGATCTTGATATACTTTATACTGTTCATTAATACTTAAACTGTTTTAATGCTGATTTACATTCCATGATCGATATGAATGTTTATACGAGCCTGTTTACTCGAGACTGCTTATTCGAGCATGAACATTTATTTTAATGATTATGAACTGTTTTATAGCATGCATGTGTTGTCTACTGAGATATTCGTATCTCACCCTACTTATTTATGTTATTTTTCAGCTGATACGCAAGAGGGGGATCCTAGTGGGGATTATCAGAGTGAACCTGCTGATTTTTTGCCGTAGGATTATTATTATATCGACTTGATCTGAGGTCGAGGAGAGAGGATTCTTTTTAGTACTTTGACAGTTTGAATTTATTATTTATTTGGTTTTTGATGTACTGTAATGCCTCGGATCCGAGTTACGTAGAAAACCCATAACTCATTTCCAGAGGTTTATATGTAACACATGATCGCAATATTAGAGTGAAGGAAAACATGAATATAAAGATATAACTATATAATAGAGTGCTAAAGTATATAACAAAAACCCAACTTAAATAAACTCACAAGTTTAAGTAACTACCCACAATTATCAAGCTCTCCAAGAGTATCTGAAAACAAAATGAAAACAACGGAATGAGAGACGAATATCTCAGCGAGTAGCATATGCATGCATAAATAGTTAACAACAGTTATAAATATGCATTGATAAATAACCAGTACAATTAAAGCAATCAAGACAATTTCCAAGTTGAAATCCAAAACCAATAATAGTTTCCAATCAATTTAATAACAATACCGATAACACATCGAATGGTCAATGTCATGACTATTGTTTAAATTGGTTAATTAACATGCCAAGGAGACATCCACACCTCCATGTACACAATTCCGGCCTACTCAGGGTTTCGGAACTCTGAAATGACGGCCAACTCAGGGTTTCGTCATCCAATGCCAGCCTACTCCGGGTATCGGCATTGACAACCAGGCCTACTCAGGGTATTTGACTGCTTTACACCGATCGTGGCAACACACAAGGCCATGCAATTACACCAACAAACAATACCATTACATTACTAAGCTTAGGCATAGATCCAAGGGAAGCTAAACCAAAACCAAAATAACAATTTCATAAAACTCAGCATTTGCAAAACGATAAACCAATACTGATCACCATCATGTATATCCCAATACAACTCATCACAGGTCACTCCAGACCATAACAATACTCATAACATCTCAGTAATATTTCAACCCAAATACATTGGTAGTAAAACCATTTTACTCACACCAAGAAAACTCTACAAATACAATTCAACACTTTAAATCAAGGAAACCCAGGTTAAATCATTTCACAATCGAAAAAAAAATATAAAACATAAGGAAAACTAATCCATTAACCCGTAGTGTCAAGAACAGCAAAATCACCTACCAACAGTCCTTCCATTTTCACTTCGGAACTCATAAAATTACCAATAAATTTGACTGAAGGATCTCTGAATGTTTTTGAGTAGATAAGATACTTCTATTATCCTAATCTAGTCATTGGCTAAAATGTTTCAGCCTCAAAGTATCAAATTTGGGCTTGGATTGGTTAGATGCACCTTTCTGAAGAATTTAGTGGGTGCGCTCACGTCAAGCACTTGGTGCAAGATCGGCACCAACTCGGCGGATACCCAAAAACCACATGCGCTGACCTTAGACCCTTGGCTCTAGGTCGGCGCCAGCCTGGGGAACCCAACCTTTTACCCGCGCTGAGCTGTCGCTGAGAGCAAGGAGGTTGGCGGCAGCTCGGCGGATCCAACCTACGATTTACGACTCTCTGTTAACTCCAAAACTCCATGACTGACCAAATTTTAGACCTCCGTAACAATTTTCCTATGCTTCTACCATCGCTAAAAGACGTTTAAACATGATTTGAAATTAATCTAACATACTTCATATCACCACTCTAAATCTCATCGAAAAATCCACGTTTCGAAACTAACACTCTTCCACAACATGCAGTTTGGCTAATCTAGAAATCAAAACCCAAAACACAGATTAAAATGATGCTACTCACCTGTTATTGAGGACTTTTCTTCTAGTTTCCAATCTTTTGATAACCTCCTCCGGAAGGAGATCTAACGGCCGAAAACCCCAGGTCCTAGGCATCATCCAAAACCAATTCTTCTGAGCTCGACCTTTGGTTTCTTTTTCCCCCAACCTAAATTCTTAACCTTTGGTTTCTTTTTCCCCCAACCTAAATTCTTAACCTAATTTATTTATTTCTCGCCCTGACTTAACTTTCGAAATCTCATATTTTCCCTCCCCTAAGGTTAAGGATAATATTATTTATTTGGTTTTTAAATTCCTAATCACTATTAATATTTAATTTAGTACTCTCTAAAGAAAAATTAAATTTATTCTTTGCTACTTGATAGCCCAAAGTTTGCACTCACAATTTATTTAATTAATCCTACTAGTTAATCTTTTAAATAAAACGCACTAAAACTGGGGTTTTACATGTACTAGAGAGAGTGAGAGCTTTAGTGACCTTTCATTATTACCAGACTTGATCATTTGGATTGGATGGTTTTTTATTTCTTTTATGAGGATGATTGACTACACTTCCGCACATTGATGATTTTGCACTCTGATTATTAATGGTATATGGATTATTTTAATTCTTCAGTCTGGTTAATTATTGTTGATTATTTGATATGGGCCAGTAGCATCTCGAATTTGGTTGTTGAGCTTGATTTGGGTTGTTGCAGTAGCGAATCGGATTTGGGTCAGGCGACGGTTTACATATTCCCGGGTTTGGGGCGTTACAAGTCACTATGTGCACCCCGGAGTTAGTAATTTTCAAGGCGGCCCCCGATCTCTTCTCTCTATACTCCAATCACGGCTATAGGGAAACAGGTAGCAAGTACTGAGATTTTGTTGGTTTTCTTTTTACCTTTTTATTGATTTTCATCACCATCTATCTTTGAAACGGCCGTCACCCCACACAACCCATCCATCCTTGAAACGGCCGTCATCCCACACGGCCTTCAATTTCTGTAGATTCTACATCAAACGGCCACAACCAACGTGGCCGTCATCAATATTGCCATAAAATTGGGCGAAGCACCTTGGAGGACAAACCCCAACCCTCTTAGAAATCGCTGGATTAGAAGCCTTCCAATCTATAGGTGGCCGGGTCACATCTAAACCGCAACCCATCTGGTTTTGCGTATGAACGGCGCCGGGGTCAAAAGTTTTTGACTCCTTGCATCGGCACAGATGTTGGCACGCCCGCGCACTCACACGTCTCAGAGCCGAGCCGGAAATGATGGCAATAGCATTGAAATTAATAAAGGCCCCAGAGGCTGTAGACACCTGATTTTTGCACCGTTAAAATGAAGAAAAATGAAAAGTCAAAACCTCGAGGGGGTCAAAAAATTGACTTTTTGATTCAAGTAAATTTGGCCATTAAACTTCATCTCATTGAAAAAAGCACTTCAACACGGTTCCAACGCAACTGAGTTTGCTGGAATCAGAGTCCTGTCAAACTTTTGGGGAGCAAAAAGTTGACTTTTTGCTCGGCCCCAATTCAGCTGCCCGAATTGATTCCAATGGATAGGTGGTTCCGAGCCGATTCCAACGATACTAAATTTGCTGAAATCAGACATCGGACGAAAAAGTTATGGGCAGTTGAAGTTTCAAAGAAAGCTGCCCATGTGGCAAAACAGCAACAAAAAAGCAGAACAAATGAATAAAATAAATAAAAGAATCATTTAATAGAAATATCTTTATTTTTTAATAATATTTTAATAAAAAATCTCGTTTTTTATAATATAATAATCAAAAAATCAGATAAAATCTATATTAAAAATCAAATTTAATAAAGTGTTTCAAATCCAGTATTTTAAAAACGTGCTTGCCCGTATTTGAATTACAGGCAAGGCATGCCTACATTTCAAATACGGGCAAGCAGGACACGCGTCCCGTATGGCGACAGCTGTGGATTCACGATATTTTAAAACATGTTTTTTTCACCCGCATTTGATTTATGGGCAAGGCATGCCCGCATTTGAATTACGGGCAAGGCATGCCTGCACTTCAAATACGGGCACGACTTTTTTGCCTATAAATAGAGGGGCCAGCCCCCCATTTCGGGAAGCCAACCCCTTTGGCTTACCCCCTCTCCCTCTTTGTGCTTCCCACGACTATAACCCTGCCCGGGCTCTGCCACCCCAATACTAAACCCAGAAATACCCATTTTACCCCTGAATTGCTGTCTAACCTTCCCATTTCACCCTATAAGCATAAACAACCCATTGAACCCCTTTCCAAACCGATTCGGGAAATTCGTGGAGACGCGGTGGCGCTGCCAAAATTCTCGGAGCACAGCCACATAACACCAAGAACAAGGTAATAGCAAAGAAATGCTTCCGGTAATGTATTATTCATCATACATTGAATTTGATACTTCCTAAACATGTTCTAACTACTTTTTATCTTGTTATTTGCATCTCACCTATTTTTCTCTTATTTTTTGCATGGTTATGAGTTCCCCGTATTCCCCATAATAAGAAGGAAATTCCATTTGAAGGGAGGAGGACAAATTTAAGTTCAAAATGAGGAAAAAGGATCCTTAAACTAACTTCAATGGGTTTATTTTGATTACAAGGGATTGGTCTCCCATAATCTGTTGTAAACCATGCTTTCCCCGCTCCTCTCCTTCTTGACAAATGATCATAAATGGTCAAAGGAAAATCTTGCCTCTTTGATATCTGTGTAAGCACCTCATTTTTGCGCTCTCAAAAAAAACAGAAATGCAAACCCTGGACAAAAAGTCAAACCCTGAGGGGTCAAAAGTAGACTTTTTGATCAAGTAAAATTTGGCTACCTCGCTTTATGCCATTGGATAGAGAATCTCGACACTGTTCCAACGCAACTGAGTTTGCATGAATCGGGGTCTGGATGAAGGTTTTGTGGGCGGTCAAACTTGAACGGAGCCAAAAATTGACTTTCTGCTAAAATCCGATCCAGAGGCCTACGCCTAGGTCATGGGATAGAGGGCTCCGATACGATTCTAACGCGACTAAGTTTGCCCAGATCGGAGCCCGGATGAAGAAAATATGAGCTGACGAAATTCCCGAGCAGCAAAACCGGCAAACTGCGCACATGGCAAAAAGCTGCTCACGTGGCGAGTTGCACAGGAAAATATCTCGGGGATCAAATCCGTAAATATCCAAATGTTCGAAATATCCCAGGGACTAAATCTGTAAAAATCCCGGAATATCGGATTAAACCAAAAATAACTAGGGACCAAATCTAAAAAAGTCGGTTTTTTCCGATCCGCGAGCGGCGGCATTAAATGATTTTTCATCATTTTGCCGCTTGCGCGAACGTGGCAGGCGGGTATGCGCTCAGCTCAAGCTGAGCGGATCCCCTTTTTAGGTGAGCGCATACCCCTTTTTTCTCGCCTATATAAGGCCGCGCGAGATTTCGCGTAAAGGGTTGGGCATTTTTTTTGGGATTCGAATTTTGAAGGTTGGAGTTTTTTTTGGTTGGTCATTTTTAAGCTTCTTCTTCGTCGGGCATAGGTGGTTTTGACCACCATCTTCCCCAAAGAACAAACCAGACACATCTTCCCCACCTTCCTCGGATCTCTCTTCCCATCCTCATCCTCATCTCTTGATACCCAAAGGAGAAGGAGGAGCTTGCCGGGTGAGCTCAAAGGAGGAGATTCCAGCCGCTGCTGGAGCTCTAAAGGGGGATCCTACCTGCTCACTTCAGAAGGGTGCTTTGACACCCAGGTAATGTTCCCGACCACTCTTTTGTTCAGAATATAAGCTCATTTCAAGCATAGCAGGTCACGAGGTTTTCTCTTCTACCATTTTGCTTACTAATACTGCTTGTGTGATTCGAAGGGGAGCATGTTCCCCGTGGTCATTTCATCTTGTGTACCCCATTATAAACCCCCTTTTCCCTTCTTTGTTAATTTGTTGAAGTGTGATTTTGGGGTTCGGATTCTCGCGAAGAGATTTGAGTCGCGAGGAGAAGTTAGGTTAGATTAACCTCGAAGTATGTTTAAGTGTCTCTTGGGAGTCTGGGGATCCCCAGAGAGTGATTACAGAGCTTAGAAACCATTAAAAATGGAGTTCGGGCAAAAAAAACAGAAAATCAGGGTATATGTGCTCACTTCATTTTTGGGTGCGCTCAGCTCGCGCCCACTTCATTTTTTGGATGCCCTCAGCTCGCGCTCACTTAGTTTTGGATGCGCTCAGCTCGCGCCCACTACATTTTTGGGTGCGCTCAGCTCGCGCCCACTTCATTTTTTTTGGGTGCGCTTAGCTCGCGCCCACTTCATTTTGGGTGCGCTCAGCTTGCGCCCATTTCATTTTGGGTGCACTCACTTCGCGCCTACTTCATTTTTGGGTGCTTTTTCGTTGTGTTCGGTCCGCCCACTTCGCGCTGACCTTGCGCCTAGCGCCCGGAGGTCGGCGCATACCCTTTTAAGGCCGAATGGCCTATATTTTTGAAATTCCGAAAATACCCCTTGGACCCAGTGTATGTGATTTTCGTATATTTTGGGTATTTCATGATTTCTGCATATTCTGTAATCTTTGTTGACTTGTGGGGTGACATTCTCAAACCGAACCAAATATGCCAATAGGGTTTCCGGGTCACTCGGAAACCCAACATGGGACTTGGACCCCGGTCCAACTTGATTTCCAGTGGGCCTTCCAACGGGGCCCACCCGACCCAATAAACATGTATGCATGCAACTTAATCAAGATAAGCAAAATTAACCGATTAAACCGGGCGGGCCAAACCTAAGGCGGTCCACCCGAACCAGACTTGTGAAATTGATGCATGAAATGTATGGTTTGGCCGAGACCAAGGGCAAAGGGCCTATCGGGCCCGCCAAAGCCCATCAACCGAACCAAGGAAGGGTGCAAACCCTAAATTCCTGTAACTTGAGCTTTCAAGCCCAGATTTGGAATACGGGCCCCAAGCCCAGTGTCCAACTCACTTTGGCAAATAAAAAAGATAAATCCAATAAAAATACTTGGCCACCATGTGGGCCCACCTTAGGGGCCCACAAACCAATCCGGCCCACCTTTTCATGGAAAACACTTAAACTTTAAATCTGAACCAAAAGTAAATCAAAACACTTAACCAAAGCCCAAAGGGCCTCCTAGGATAGGTCGAGGCCCACAAGGGCACACGGGCTTGACTAAGCCCACCAAGGACACCGTGGGCCTTCCAACGGGGCCCATCCAACCAGACTCAGATTACCAAATTAATCAAGATAAAAGCAATTAAAGGGACCCACACCACTCAGGTGCTCCTGCCAGACTTAACCAAACTGCATATCGGATTAGGAATCGGGTGAGACCAAAATAAGCTGACTCAAACCAGGATAAACCTAAGGGACCCGTCACCCGGCGGGGTGGACTGGGGTGTCTATGGACTTCTCTGGACCACAACCGAGACCCTACTTAGAATCTCAAAGCCGCAGACCAAAAGCCCTAATAGACAAGGTTAGGCACCCAGGTGTCCACCTGCACCCCATCAGGCGGTGGCGACTCCGAATTTCCCCGTGTCGCGTTTCCCAGGTGCGCACAGCCTGGCGACTCCACTGGGGAATGATCAGCCTAGTAGGACCCTGGTTGATGAGTTAGCGCAAAGAGAGATTTAGTTGACGTTTAGGGTTTCTTACTACCTCGCTTAGTAAGATACAGAATACGCGCAAATACGTGTTCTGGGGAGTCCTGTCAAAGGGACGCGATAATTGCCTAAGGCAAGTGGGATTTAAGCGGTCCCTTGTGACCCCCACTTACCTGGGGACTCTTCCGGAACCTCGTATTGCGTGCTAATTCTGCACCTTACTATACGAGACAGTAACAATCCCTTTACCAACAAAATCTAGACAAAACTCACCTGTGTAGACACAACACGCAGCCCAACTGCACACACGGGCACACCACCACACCGTGGATGGATTTTTTATTTTTCGTTCTTGTGTGATAAACTGCGTGGGGTGACACGCATGAGGGAGGCTGTGTGGATGATCCGACCTTGAATTGATGAGAGCGGATATTGCAACTTCTTTACCAAAACCTAGACCTCTCTAGCAGCTTACCCTTTTGATTCCTATAAACTGATCTTTGGGATGGTATTAGCACCTACGCTCCCGTGGCTTGCCGGGGAAAGCAGGGTAAGCCCATCCCCCCAGTTTTCTGGAGTCCATTAGCACCACTGGTTTCTTGCCGTGGCACGCGAGGATCCAGTACTGGTCCAGACCCTTGTAGGCTTATGTCTCGGGTTGGGTATCCTTCCCCACCTAACATTTCTGAGTAAACTATGCGTTGAGCATGCGAGGGTGAGAATGTTGTGAATGATGAATACAAGAGGAGTAAAATTGGAATAAAATTCAGAGTCCATTAGGGGCAGAACCCCCGCTTTTTGCATCAAATTGAGTAAACCCTAGATCACGGGCGACCTCAGCCCTAATTTAGGAAGCTCACCTAATTTTGATCAGGGGAACCACCCTAGATCCATGCATGGAGTCCTGTATGCTATGGGTCTTGACCCATTAGAGTTCGCTGGGAGCACTTTAAGTCCAGATTGGTCTTTTAGAGCAGACGAAAGCCGGCCAGATCAGACAAACAAATGAAAGCATGCCAGATCAGAACATGGGCACTAAACCCTAGATCTAGGAATTTTTAGCCTACCCACTTTGAAAGCAATTTGTATCCTCCCTTTTGGCTCCCAACAGCCTTAAGGATGAATTCTTTGCAGCTTTTGTAAATATCTTGTAAAAATTCGCCCTCGATGGCAAGTTGTAATTTTTGCTGCGGTACCGACACCGAAAGCAGATGAAAGACTGATCAGGACTTGAATGTGCTCCTCTACACAAGTATGTCTAGGAGGCGTGCCTTCATTGGCGCCAGCCCTTAGGACCACACACCATGTGTGCTTGAGTTAAATTCCGCACTGGTTTTGTCTTTTGCTTTATTTTGTGAAGCATGTTAGAACTGCTAGTGATTAGTCTTTTGCTTGAAATTATGCATGTCTTAGGACTGATTAAGAGTTTGGTGTGGAACCTTAAACTGATTTGGAATTTCGATCGGATAGTTGGCATGGCATCTTCATCCTCATCTGAGAGAACCCGTTTCCCTAGGATAGAGAAGTGCGCCTAGGATACCCCCTGGATCCGTTCTTGGACAAGGCAGCTCCAAGGGAGTGAGAAGATTGAATGGGAGCACAAATACCACATGGGATAGACTTTGTCCCTATTAAATGTGCCGATCAACTGGGATATGATCCAAGCAGCATTGCTTTTCTGGGATCCCCAGCTTTCAGTGTTTTGATTCGGGGTCAATGAGTTGACTCCCACAATTGAGGAACTTGACTTGTTCCTCCGATTTCGCGATTTAGGAGAACCCGTAGGCCAAGTCTCAAAGAAAGCTACAAGAATGAAGCTTGCGCTTTCTTTGGCCTCTCAATGGGAGAATTCCAGACCTTAGGAGGTGACAAGTCATTCACTAGGGTCTCCAAAACATTCCTAGCTGAGAAAATAAGAAACAAAAAGCAGGAAAGATCCCGGGCTTGGTTTGACACCTTCACCCTTGTGGTTCTGTCGCAAGTCTTCTTTCCAACTGGGGGAGACACCATTAATTTGGCCCTCATGGAAATTGTGGACCAACTCAAGGCAGGGCCTCCTAGGATAGGCCGAGGCCCACAAGGGCACACGGGCTTGACTAAGCCCACCAAGGACACCGTGGGCCTTCCAACGGGGCCCACCCAACCAGACTCAGATTACCTAATTAATCAAGATAAAAGCAATTAAAAGGACCCACACCACTTAGGTGGTCCTGCCAGACTTAACCAAACTGCATATCGGATTAGGAATCGGGTGAGACCAAAATAAGCTGACTCAAACCAGGATAAACCTAAGGGACCCGTCACCCGATGGGGTGGACCGGGGTGTCTACGAACTTCCCCGGACCACAACCGAGACCCTACTTAGAATCTCAAAGCCACAGACCAAAAGCCCTAATAGACAAGGTTAGGCACCCAGGTGCCCGCCTGCACCCCATCAGGGGGTGGCGACTCCAAATTTTCCCGTGTCGCGTTTCCAAGGTGCGCACAATCTGCAAAAGAGAAGAAAAGTGGTTCTTTAAGTCAAATGGAGCAAAATGCATTACTGTGAAGAAGCTGGAACCTCTGCAGACGTCATCAGATTCCATTAGAAGATAGCCAGAATGATTCTGGCTATAATTAATGTAAACCTGCAAAAATCAAGAGTGCCCGCATTCATCATACGATCTGGGCATGCCCGTATTTGCTATACGGGCAGCCCGAACTGTATTACATTTACGGGCAAGGCCAGCCTGTATAGCAAATGTGGGCGGATTTAAGAATAATTTAAAAAATCTATTTTTTTTTACCTGGTCGGATTTGTTCCAACCCGAACCGGTATGACCCACACTCTATTATTGTTTGGGCTATTTTTAGCCCATTTAGAGGCCATGGGCCTAGATGGGCCCACTAAGACACCTTTGGGCCCACATGAGTGTCCCACATTTTGATTGGCTCGAATCGGGCCCGTTTTCAACAAATGGGCCCAAGGCCACTTGACCCCTGGCTAACGGGCCAAGTCCAAGCCTGCCAAGCCCTAATATGTGTAAATAATTTAATTTAATAAAATAACCAAAAAAGGGTTACCCAATAACCCTACTGGGCCCAAGCCCAACCTTGGCAACCCACGGGTCTTGCAACGGGACCCGTACCCGACTCATTTCACCTAATAAAAAGATAAAATAAAATAAAAAGGGGCCCACACCACCAAAGGGTCCCGCCAGACCAAACAAGGTGGCATGCTGGCCTAGAAAGGGTGAAACAGACTCAAAAACTAGGGAGACCCGAGGGACCCGTCAAACCAACGGGGCGGGCCGAGGTGTCTTCAGACTTCCCCGGACGTAACCGTGGACTTAGCTAGAACTCTGAAAAGCCGCAGACCAGACTTAGACCCGGATAGGGCAATCACTGTGTCTGCCTGCACTTCTCAGGCACTGGTGACTCCAAATGTCCCAAGGCACGCACGAACCCACGTGCGCCCCGTGTGCGATCTAGTGATTTTTAGGTGCGCACAGAGGCAATTTAGTTTAATGAATATATATTGAGCTTGTAGATTAATGAGGGAATTTTCTTGTTCTTGTTTTGCATCTCATAAACTATATTACCAATACCATGGTGATAGTGCTTAATTGTTTCATCACATATAATATCTTCTACAGCTTTTGAACATGGCTTAATTCCTTCCTGGTTCACAAGAACACATGGCTAGCTGCTCCTTTTTTGATCTATTTCAATGGGAAAAATACTTTTTTGGAATCCATTTAAAGCTTCCAACATTTGGGTTTCTTACTATACTGTAAGCCATATTGATTTAGCCAGGCCCTTAGCAGGAGCACAAAACATTCTTGAGTGTACGAATGCAATGGTGAAAGAGATCCTAGGTTTGAAGTGAAATAATTGAGATATGGGTTTTAGTTCCAATATTTGTTCCATAAATTCATGGGTCTACAAGTTTTGAGGTGGTCATATGTTATGTTTGGCCATTAAGAATGATGATTATGACACCTGATTTTAGTCAGAAGTAGAATAAACTAGTGTTTCCTGGCTTGGAATTTGCTCCCATTTCCTGAGATATTCTGCCCTAGAAGTGAAGAATACCTCTATGTTATCTTCCAATAAGATACATACCATTTGCTTGACCAATTTCTCTTGATTAGCCGAAACCTCTCTAATTCAAGAAGACTCAGTTGCATCAGTCATTTGCAGTGACTACAAATCCACTGAACTTTCAATTAATTCTCTTCATTTTTTTAAGAGGCATTAATTGAGCATAATTCAACACTTCATAGAAGTTCTAACCTTGCAAGTAGAATTGTATAAAGAATTCCAACATTTCTAGCTGGTGTTGTAGACATATACCTAATTTCTTTGGCCAATCAACTTGAATCATCTTAGAACAGGTCATGGTTTTCAATTTGAAAATTTCATGGAAATTGGCAATAATTGAACGTACCCATCTATTTCCACCTAATGGGTACCCTAATCGAAGACCTTGGTGGTGACTGCACGCAGGTCGTTTGTGTAAAGAATAATTGAATATCAATCTACCCTACATAGATATTTACTGAGCTACACACCTGACCACTTACCTCCAAGGGGAAGCATGGCGTTCTTGGACTCGCGTGAGCTACACTGTGCAGCAACTCAGTTGGCTTTGTTGTTTGAATTGGGGGTAGGATCTCGAGCATTCTCCCTTTATTCTATTGAAGGCGGGAGTGGATCCCTAGACAAGGCTATGATGAGGCCATGACGAATGTGGCACAGTAATTTGGTTTTTGTACATAATAATTTGATTATTGAATATTACTGGAAGTAAAATATAAAGTAAAGTATAAATTCTAAAATTAGTACTAAAAATTTCAAGTTGTAAGAAAAAGCAGGTGATCAATGTAATACTTTTTGGTGTGATCAATATAATACTTTTTGGCATGAAAATAAATTATTCTCATTAACTTAACATATAATTTTATTTTATAAACATTTAAAGAATTTTTAAAATCTAAAATATAAAATATCATCAGATATTAAATTTACACATTATTGATCATATATTTCATGTCCTAAAAATAAAATATTATCCTACAAAAATATTATATTAATTTGTATTTCATTTTATCAACATACATATATAAATATATGAACTTATGTATGTATGTATGCATATACATAGAAGGTGAGCCTTGGCACAAAGGTAAGGTTGCTCCATTGCGGCCTAAAGGTCGCGGGTTTGAGTAACAAGAAACAGCCTCTCCATTTGTGGAGGTAAGGTTGCGTGCATCAGAACCTCCCTAGACCCCATGTTGTGGTGGGAGCCTCGAGCACTTAGCTAGCCCTTTTATGTATAGATATACATACATGCACATATATGTGTATATATACATGTATGTATGCATTTATATCTATGTATTTCTATGTATTTGTATATCTATATATGTGTGTGTATCTATTCAATTATATGCATGACTAATCATATATTTTGTTTGAGTTTTCAGTAGCTTACATCTTAAATTAGCAAATATGTAATCCCAAAAGAGTTGAATATATAATGACCTTCAAGAATAGAACTAATTGGACTTTTTTATTTGTTGTAGAAATGCTCCAGGAACTTGTATAAGACTGCAAAGTCACTCTAGTAGAAAATATTTCTTCATAATATGGGTTGATGGTGATAGATATTCGTACCACAATTTCAAAATAATCTACACGTAAAGTGGTGGAACTTAAAAAGAAACAAAATTAGTGGTTTCTAAAGATAAATTGATGGAAGAGGAAACATGGATCTAGAAACAAACCAAAGATAGATGTAGGATGAAATTATCAAATGCATTAAAGGAATAGGAAAGGAGATCTTACGAAAAAATAGAGCTAAAAAATTTAGTCCCGAAGAGAGACTTCGTGATGGAGTGATATTGAAGGTTGTTGAAGAGAAAATTCATTATTGTAAAAGTCGGCAAAGAAATAAAAACCTTGAAGAAGAACTTAATAAGTGAGGCTAAAAAAGCAAGCATATGGTAATGTTTAAAACATGGAAGAGTAAAAGAAAAGAAGATGAGATTTAGGTCAAATTAGTTGCATTAAGTGAGGGTTTAAGGGTCTTAGAAAGGGATGAGGAGATAAAAAAAGATGAAGAAAATATTTGCACAAGGTATTAAATAGCGAAGGTATAGGGAGCTTTGTTTTCGGCACAACTGTGGTTATTAGAGAGACAAGAAAACACTATTATACTTGTAGGCTTTAGGCCTAAGCAAAAATAGTTTTGGCTAGCATTAAAAGAGGAAAGACCTTAGAACTAAATGGTATTCTGCTTTAATTGTAGAAGTGCATGAGATAGAGTGGTGTAATGCAGCTAACCAGTTTATTTGAGGAAATTTGAGCACTAGAAAAGTGCTAAATGCTTAAAAGATGCATATAATAGTATCTGTATAGATGACTAAAGATATATATCTATATATATATGTGTGTGTGTGTGTGTGTACTGATTATTGTGGAATTAAGCTTGTAAGCCCTATTATGAAATTATAGGAAAGGGGATAGAACAAAGGCTAAGAAAAATAGCCCGAGTATCAGAAAATCAGTTTAGCTATATTCGAGGGAGTTTCATCATCAAGGCTACCCTCATACTTTGATAATTTATGGAAAATTTTAGAGAAAAAAAAAGATGGCCCTTAACATGGTTTTCATTTACGTAGAAAAATCATATGATAGAGTCCTAAGGGATTTAATTTGGTGGGTTTCTGGCAAAAACAGAGTATCAAAAGGTATATTGAAGTTTTTAAAGACATGCATAAGAGAGCATTAATTAGGATGAGAGTATAAGTTTCTAGTAACAATATGTTTGCTCCAATTCTAGGGTGTTAAATGATTCGTTTGTCTCACTCAAATTAAAGCAAAATTTACAAGACAATTGTTTGGTTTAATATTTTGGTTTGGCTTAATTTCGTGTCAAAGAGTAAGTGTTCAAGGTGTTTAAGTTAATTGGAATAGGTTATAGGAGTCATGGTTCAAATGGTGTCAAAGTTGGAGTCAAATTGAAGAAAATATGATGAACGTTTGATAACGTTTGATGCAATGTTCGACCGTTCAGTGCAAAATACAGTTGCAGACAAACCCGAGAGTAGCGTTCGAGACCGTGAGATCAGCCGTACGATTGTTCAATGTCTATAGAGAAACCCAAGAGTAGCGTTCGATAGCATGTGCTTTGCTGTTCAACCATTCAGTGTCTACAGAGAAACCTGAGAGTAGCGTTTGATAGCATGAGCTTTGCCATTCGACCGTTCAGTGTCTATAGAGAAACTCGAGAGTATCATTCGATAGTATGAGCTTTGTCGTTCGACCGTTCAGTGTCTATAGAGAAACCTGAGAGTAGCGTTTGATAGCGTGAGCCTTGCCATTCGACCGTTTAGTGTCTGTAGAGAAACCTGAGAGTAGCGTTCGAGAGCGTGAGCCTTGTCGTTTGAACGTTCAGTGTCTAAAAAGAAACCCGAGAGTAGCGTTCACTAATGTTAGAGTCGACGTTCGAACGTTAGTGTATTTTTAACCTAACTGTAAGCACCTTATTTTTGCACCCTTGAAATTGCTGAAAATGAAAACCCTGGCAGAAAGTCAAACCCCAAGGGGACAAAAAGTTGACTTTTTGATTAAGTGATATTTAGAGGCCTTGCTTTATATCATTGGATAGAGAATCTCGACACGATTCCAGGGCAACTGAGTTTGCAGGAATCGGAGTCCGGATGAAGGTTTTGCGGGCGGTCAAACTTGGGCGAAGCCAAAAGTTGACTTTCTGGTAAAATCCGATCCGGAGGCCTACCCCTAGGTCATGGGATAGAGGGCTCCGATACAATTCTAATGCCACTGAGTTTGCCCAGATCGGAGCCCGGGTGAAGAAAATATGAGCTGGCGAGGTTCCCGAGCAGCAAAACCGGCGAACTGCGCACGTGGCAAAAAGCTGCACACGTGGCGAGTTGCGCAGAAAAATATCTCGGGGATCAAATCCGTAAATATCCAAACATTCAAAATATCCCAGGGACCAATCTGAAAGTATCTGAAAATATCTAAATAAAATAATATTAAACCTAAATATCCCAGGGACCATATCCTAATTTTCAGATTTTTAAAACAAACGGGCGGCCGCATTAATGGGTTTTTAATCATTTGGTCGCTCAAGCGGGCGTGGCAGGGGGTATGCGCTCACCTTGAGCTGGGCGCCAAGGTGAGCGGCACCCCATTTCCCTTGCCTATATAAGCCGTGAGAGTCTTCATTGCAGGGGGTTGGCTGATTTCGGTTGGAAAAATTTTGGTTGGGGATTTTTTCTTGGGTTCGGCATTTTTGTTTTGGGGTTAGGATTCGAGGGTTCGGCATTGTTTTTCTGGGCTCGGGATTTTGAAGAAAAAGAACATACACACAGGTCCCCTCCCTTCCTCTTCTTCCTCGTCAAATCCGAAGGAGGCCGTGCTCTTGGTGTGAGAAGAAGGTTGCTCCGGCGGCCGCTCGAGCGCTCCAAGGAGGCTTCACCCACTTCGGAGAGGTGTTAGAAACACCCAGGTAATGTTCTCAATGGCCCCTGTTCCAAAATAAATAAGTCTATTGCTATCTGTTCTTCTCTGTTATTTCGTATAGTAGCAGTGATTGTGTGATTCGAGGGGGGAGCATGTTCTCCCTGATGTTTGCATCTTCTGTATCCTGATAAAGCCCCCTGTTCCTTTCTTCATTTATTCATGCTCTGTTAGATGTTGTTAGAGGTTTTGTTAGTGTTTTTGTTTCGGATTGGTAGATTTGCAAAGAGGTTTGGTCCTCACAAGCTAGGTTAGATTAATTTCCAACTATGTTCAGAGGTCTGCTGGGGTTCAAGGATCCCCAGAAACCATTTACAGAGCTAAAAAACAGTCGGAAATGGAGTTTGGAGAGAAAAAACAGAGAGTCAGGGTCTGCGCTGAGCTCGCGCTCACCTCGCGCCGAGCTCACACCCACCTTTTTTGGGTGCGCTGAGCTCGCGCCCACCTCGCGTCGAGCTCGCGCCCACCTGGCGCCGAGCTCGCGCCCACCTCGCGCCGAGCTCGCGCCAACCTTTTTTGGGTGCGCTGAGCTCGCGCACACCTGGCGCCGAGCTCGCGCCGAGCTCGCGCCCACCTTTTTTGGGTGCGTTGAGCTCGCGCCCACCTGGCGCCAAGCTCGCGCCCACCTTTTTTGGGTGCGCTGAGCTCACGCCCACCTGGCGCCCAGCTCGTGCCCACCTGGCGCCCACCTCGGGCCCACCTCATTTTATGTGTTTTTTCGCTGTTTTAGGTCCGCCCATCTCGCGCCGACCTTGCGCCTACTACCTGAGGTCGGCGCATACCCCTAAAACATGCCAAATTGATATATTTTTGAAAAATTCCAAAAATGCCCCCGGGTACCTCCCCTTGGACCCAGCACAATGAGTCAGTTTTTTTTCTCTGACAAAGTGTCTATCTTGTTTTTTTGTGTGATTATTGCTAGATGTGAATGATATTTCCGAATCGAACTGGATAAACCAATAGGGTTTCTGGGTCACCCGGAAACCCGACGTGGGACTTGGACCCTTGGTCCAACTTGGTTTCCAGTGGGCCTTCCAACGGGGCCCACCAAGCCCTACCAATTCATTTTGCTTAACTAAGATAATAAAAGATTTGAGTGGGCCAGACCACTTGAGGCCCACCCAAGCCCCAATTGGGCCATGCATGATTAAAGTAAGATATGGTTTGGCCGAGACCACGGGTAGGGCCTATCGGGCCCACTAAGCCCATGAACCCGACCAACTTAGGGTTTCCAAACCCTAATTCAGGAAGCCTTGGGCTTTCAAGCCCAAGCCCAGGTAAAGGGCCCCAAGCCCAGTACTTGGCCCGTTTTGGCATAGATAAGAAAGATAAAATCAAAATCACTTGGCAACCAATTGGGGGGCCCACAAGGCAATCCCGGCCCACTTTTTTGCATGAAATCCACTTAACTAAATCAACTTGAACTCCAAAAGAAAATCAATTCAAATTGAACCAAAGTCCAAAGGGCCACACTTGGCCCACCAAGGGATACCGTGGGCCTTCCAACGGGGCCCACCCAACCAGGCTCAGATCATCTTAATTAAAAAGATAAATTCAAGTAAAGGGACCCACACCACTTTGGCGGTCCCGCCAGGCTTAATAAAAATTGCATGCTGGAATAGGAATCGGGTGAGTGAGAGACCAAAGTTGACTCAAACCAAGGAAACCTATGGGACCCGTCACTTGACGGGGTGGACTGGGGTGTCTACGGACTTCCCCAGACCGCAACCGAGTCCCTACTTAGAATCTCAAAGCCGCAGACCAAAAGCCTTAGAAGAAGAACTTAGGCACCCAGGTGTCTGCCTGCACCCCATCAGGCAGTGGCGACTCCAAACAAATCCCGAGGCACGCATCGTCATTACGCGTGCGCCTCGTCATGCGACCGAAATCGGGTGCGCACACTAACATGAGATACGTCGTTCGAACGTTAGTGTGTTTTGAACCTAACATAAGTCCTTCGTTCGAATGAGATCTTATGAGTTGTTTTACGCATTGAACGTGAGAATCGCGTTCGATGAACGTGTAAGCACCTCATTTTTGCGCTCCAACAAAAAAAACCAAAAATACAAACCCTGGAAAGAAAGTCAAACCCTAAGGGGTGAAAAGTTGACTTTTTGATCAAGTGAAAATTGGCCACCTCGCTTTATGCCATTGGATAGAGAATCTCGACACGGTTCCAACGCAACTGAGTTTGCAGGAATCGGGGTCCGGATGAAGGTTCTGCGGGCGGTCAAACTTGAGCAGAGCCAAAAGTTGACTTTCTGCTAAAATCCGATCCAGAGGCCTACCCCTAGGTCATTGGATAGAGAATCTCAACACGGTTCCAACGCAACTGAGTTTGCAGGAATCGGGGTCCGGATGAAGGATCTGCGGGCGGTCAAACTTGAGCAGAGCCAAAAGTTGACTTTCTGCTAAAATCCGATCCAGAGGCCTACCCCTAGGTCATTGGATAGAGAATCTCGACACGGTTCCAACGCAACTGAGTTTGCAGGAATCGGGGTCCGGATGAAGGTTCTGCGGGCGGTCAAACTTGAGCAGAGCCAAAAGTTGACTTTCTGCTAAAATCCGATCCAGAGGCCTACCCCTAGGTCATTGGATAGAGAATCTCGGCACGGTTCCAACGCAACTGAGTTTGCAGGAATCGGGGTCCGGATGAAGGTTCTGCGGGCGGTCAAACCTGAGCAGAGCCAAAAGTTGACTTTCTGCTAAAATCCGATCCGAAGGCCTACCCCTAGGTCATGGGATGGAGGGTTCCGATACGATTCTAATGAAACTAAGTTTGCCCAGATCGGAGTCCGGATGAAGAAAATATGAGCTGATGAAATTTCCGAGCAGCAAAACCGGCAATCTGCGCACGTGGCAAAAAGCTGCACACGTGGCGAGTTGCGCAGGAAAATATCTCGGGGATTAAATCCGTAAATATCCAAACATACGAAATATCCCAGGGACTAAATCCGTGAAAATCCGAGAATATCGGATTAAATCAAAAATTGCCAGGGACTAAATCCGAATTTTTTAGATTTTTACGTCCGGCGAGCGGCGGCATTAAATGATTTTCATCATTATGCCGCTCGCGCGGACGTGGCGAGCGGCATGCGCTCACCTGGAGCTGGGCGCCAAGGTGGGCGCATCCCCTTTTTTTCTCTCTTATATAAGCCGCGCGACATTTCGGGCAGAGGGGTTGGAAGATTTTTCGAAAAAAAACTAAGTCTTCGGAGTTTTTGAAGGTTCGAAGGGTTTTTGGTTTTGCTTTCTTCTTCCTTCACCCGAAGCCCCCCCCCCCCCCCCCCCCCCCCCCCCCCCCCCCCCCCTTTTTCTCTTCACCCCGGCTTGCCTCCCCGAAAACCCCAAGCTCCTCACCCTCCTTTGGTTCTCCTCCAGTCCACCCAAGCAAGTGGAAGCTTGCTACTGTTGGTGCGGTAAAGAGGAGGCTCCGGCCGCTGTCCGACTTCGAGGAGGCTCCCCCACTCAGCTCCAGAACTCAAGAACCACCAGGTAAACATCCCTGTTACTTTGGGTTATACATATATGAGCATGTGATGTTTTTTTTCGTAAGCCGGTCTTATTCGGTGGTATGAGGCCACAGCCATGAAACCATGTTTTTTTGTTCACTTCCATCTGATGAAGACCACCAAGTAAGGAAGAGGAAGATGCGTGTGTTGCTCGCGCCGAAAAGGGAGCATGTTCCCAAGTTCCCTTCATCCATTGTACCCCTGTAAACCCCCCTCCTCATTCCCTTCTTCGGATGTTAGGGTGCATGCTTGAAGGTCTAGTCGTGGATGGGAGTACATGTAATGTCTGCATGTGGTTCCATTTGTTTTTTAATTGTTGGGTTTGCTAACATGCTGCTTGTGCACCCTTGAGCATGCTCCCATCACCCCCCTCCTTTTTCAAGCTGTTAATGCATCTGTACCAGTTTTTTATCGGGTTTGTTTTCTTTCTTCTAAAAGATTTTGGGTTGTGGGATGAAGCATGAAGCATGTTTTGATTAATTTCAATACAAGTTTAAGTGCCTTCTGGGGAGTGGTCGAAGCCCGGGGAAGTGTTCTGGGCATGTTATTCGTGAAGTATTTTGAAAGCATGGTTGTATTGTAAGTTTTCTGGGTTTTCAAAACTTGAAATAAAATGTAGTTAGATTAAATCCAAGATTAGTTGGGAGGTGTTCTGAGCATGTTAGGAGGCTAGTGGGACAGTTACAGACCAAAAAAAATCGGCCAGAGATGGAGATCTCAAAAAAATAGAGAGTTGAAAATTGCAGTGAGCTGCCGCCCATCTGGCGCTCACCTAGGAGGTGGGCGCCCCTTTCATCTCACTTCCCGCCGAGCTGGCGCCCACCTGGCGCTCAGCTCGCGCCCACTAAAAACCAGGTGAAATTCTGGCGCCCTTCTCGCGCTCACCTCCCGCCCAGCTCGCGCTCACCTGGTATCGGGTGAGCGCCAGGTCAAAATTTCGCCCGGTTCTGGCGCCCATCTGGCGCCCACATGGCGCTCACTTCAGGAGGTGAGCGCCAGGTCCAAAACAGGCCGAATTGTTTTTTTTTTGAAAATTCCAAAAATACCCTTTACCATATCGCGGGGGGCTTAGCCCCCCGCACCCCCCACCCCTTTGTTCGCTACGCATCTAACTCGTACCTTGGTACGGGGAGGTACCCCACCCCGTGGGCTCCGCTTCGCTTCACCCACAAGGCCCCCGGGTACCTCCCCTTGGACCCAACAAAATGAGCCAGTTTTTTTCTGACAGAGTGTCCATCTTGTGTTTTTTTTTGTGATTATTGCTAGATGTGAATGCCATTTCCGAACCGAACCGGATAAACCAATAGGGTTTCCGGGTCACCAGGAAACCCAATGTAGGACTTGGACCCCCGGTCCAACTTGACTTCCAGTGGGCCTTCCAACGGGGCCCACCCAGCCCAATAAACACCAAAGCATGCCATTAAAATAACTTAAGTAAAATGAACAATTTGAACCGGGCGGGCCAAACCCAATGCGGCCCACCCGAGCCTTGTTATGTGAAATTGATGCATGAATTGCGTGGTTTGGCCGAGACCAAGGGCAAGGGCCTACCGGGCCCGCCAAAGCCCACCAACCGAACCAAGGAAGGGTGCAAACCCTAATTTCTGGTAACTTGGGCTTACAAGCCCAGATTTGGACTACGGGCCCCAAGCCCAGTGTCCAGCTCACTTTGGCAGATTAAAAAGATAAATCTAATAAATACTTGGCCACCATGTGGGCCCACCTTAGGGGCCCACAAACCAGTCCGGCCCACTTGTGCATGAAAAACACTTAATCTTCAAATCTGAACTTAAAGTAAAATCTGTTGAACTAACCAAAGCCCAAAGGACCTCTCTGGCTAGACTGAGGTCCACAAGGGTACACGGGCTTCACTAAGCCCACCAAGGATACCGTGGGCCTTCCAACAGGGCCCACCCAACTAGACCCAGATCACCTAATTAAACAAGATAAAAGCAATTAAAGGGACCCACACCACTCAGGTGGTCCCGCCAGACTTAACCAAACTGCATATCGGATTAGGAATCGGGTGAGACCAATGGAAGCTGACTCAAACCAGGGAACCCACGGGACCCGTCATCCGACGGGGTGGACCGGGGTGTCTACGGACTTCCCCGGACCACAACCGAGAACAGACTTAGAATCTCAAGCCGCAGACCCAAAAGCCCTAATAGACAGGGTTAGGCACCCAGGTGTCCGCCTGCACCCCATCAGGCGGTGGCGACTCCGAATTACCCCGTGCCGCGTTTCCCACGCGTGCACAGAACGTTCGAACGTTCAAGTAATAAAATCACTTATATAATTCCGATCTTTTCTGATTTGTTTCCTATTCTTTCATAACTTCTTTCTAACCTATATAAGGATAGTTAAGATGTTCCAATAGACTTACTTAAGTCGTTTTTGGAACTCTAGTTTGTTGTGTGTGAAGTAAAGAAACTTCTATCCTTCTTTTCTTCCTTTGAGCCATCAAACCTTCTTTTCTTCCTTCTTCTCTTACCTTGGAGTTCCAGGTTGGAGAGTTTGATTGTGGGAGTTCCTATGGTTTCTAAGCGAGTACGTTTGGCACTTCACTAAGAAGATATTTAGAGTTTAGATAGTTGCAAGGTTGCATATCTGAAGAGTTCTTTAGATACTTACACTGTGAGTCAGAGTCTGTGTTAGGTCGTCAGAACCACTATTTGTAAGTCTTCTTCTTATAGTGAAATCATTTGAGGTGGCGCCTGATCGCCCGGAGGGTTTTTCTCTTTGAGAATTCTCTTAGAGTTTTCCCTTTATCACCAAAATTGCTTGTGTTGTTTTATTTAATAATTCATTTTATTCGCAATTTTGGGTCTTTGGATATCATATATTTTCTTTTTGACTGAGGCTTGTGCATGCCTATTAATTATGGACTTGTCTTTAATTGATAGAAATTTTATTCCGCAATCGTTTACATCAATTCACCCCCTCTAGGTGTAGGTAGAGTCTAAACCGTGTTTTTCAATTGGTATAAGAGCGGTTAACTAGATCCTTGACTCTGTTAGTCGTGGACATGTCTTCCATTGCCCCACCCTTCTTTGATGGTAGTAATTATGCCTATTGGAAAGTCCGTATAAGAGCCTATTTGAAGGCTATTGATGAAAAGGTTTGGGGAAGTGTTGAGAGAGGATGGATTCCACCCACTATTATTATAGATGGTGAAGTTAAGCCCAAAGATCCTACTCAATGCACTTTTTAGTGCAATATTTGCTGACGAATTCAAATGGGTGTCCACTTGTCAGACCAGTAAAGAAATTTGGGATATTTTAGAAACCACTCATGATGGAATTGTCCTTGTAAAGAATTCCAAATTGCAGATGCTTATTACTAGGTTTGAAGAATTAAAGATGGAAGAGGATGAACCTTTTGATGCATTCTATGCCAAACTCAGTGATATATTAAACTTCAGTTTTAACCTTGGTGATAGAATTCCTCCAAATAGAGTGGTAAGGAAAATTCTTAGAGCTCTTCCTGAAAAGTATAGACCCAAAGTTACTGCCATAGAAGAGAGTAAGGACATTGATGGTATTAGGATAGAAGACTTTATAGGTTCAATTCAGACTTATGAACTTACTCTCTCTCAAACTTAGAAGAATAAGTCTATTGCTCTTAAAACAATAAAAGAGAAGACTTATGATGACTCTAGCGAGGAATCTATGGCAGATGAAGATATTGCTCTCTTCGTAAATAATTTCAGGAAAATTTTCAAACTACAGAAACCAAGGAGAAGCAATGAAAGATATAGGTCTAAGGGGAGTTCTAGTGGTAAAGACAATAAACCTAAAGTCAAATTTGAGTATAAGGACTCAAAAAATCCTAAGGACACCTGGTTGAAAAAACTTCAGCAAATTAGATGCCATGAATGTCAGGGTTTTGGTCACATCAGGTCTGAGTGTCCCACGTTCAAGAAACTTCAAGGGAAAGCTATGAATGCTACCCTATTTGATGATGAGAGTGCCTCTAATCGAGATAGTGAGGACCCCTATACAGAGGAAAGCCCAAACTACATGGCGTTCACTTCTATTGTTGGATGTGGTGATGCTAGCAATCATGAAGACTCTATACCAAGTGAGAATGCAATAGATTTTCATGGTGAGTCTGATGATGAGGAAAGTATACAAGAGGCATATGACAAGCTGTTTAAAGAGTGTTTGAAGGTGAAGAAACAATTGAAATCCACTCTTGAAGGGCTTAATGAAGTTGAACTCAAGAAACAAGATCTTCAAGCCAAATTTGAAGAGTCTACTTCATGTGTGAGTGGATACAAGTTAAAGATTGAATCTCTAGAGTTTGAAAATAAGTCTTTTATGGTAGAGCTTGAAAAGGCAAAAACCCAACTTCAGAACTTTTCTACATGTTCAACCAACTTGGATAATATGTTAGGGATTTGTCAATCAGGAACTGATAAAACGGGATTAGGCTACAAGGTTACTTCCAAGGATGCACCTTCCTCTTCCAAGACTACATTTGTATCTGCCAGAGGAAAGAGTAAGCCCAATCCACCCAAGGGTAAGACAAATCAAAGTAGGAACCAAGTTCAGCAGTCTAAGTGGTCAAAACCCAGGGGTCAACCAACAAGGGGATTTCAATCTCATAACTTTATTCCCATTTGTCACTTTTGTTGTATTTCAGGACATATAAGGCCAAATTGTTGGGATTTAAATCAAAACTCTAGGAACTCCTTTCCTAGAAAACCTCAAGAGAATTTGTCTAAACAAGTCAGAGAGCTTTCAAATCAAACAAAACTCTTAAGTCAACAATTAGCTTCAATGACTAAGAAATCCTCGAAACCCAAGCAACTTTGGGTTAAGAAAATGATTTTGTTTGTAATGTAGTCCATGTTGCATTAAAGGCTAGAAATAGTCTTATGTGGTATTTGGACAGTGCTTGTTCCCGTCACATGTGTGGTGACAAGTCCTTGTTTAAATCGCTTGAGGATTATTCCTGTGGTACTTGTGTGCACGTCGGAAACGTCGCATGGGAAAATTCGGAGTCACCACCGCCTGATGGGGTGCAAGCGGACACCTGGGTGCCTAATCTTGTCTATTGGGCTGGTCTATGGCTTGAGATTCTGAAAAGAGGTCTCGGTTGTGATTTGGGGAAGTCCGTAGACACTCCAAACCACCTCGTCGGATGACGGGTCCCGTGGGTTCCCTGGTTTGAGTCAACTCACATTGGTTCTCACCCGATTTCTAATCCTTCATGTGATCTGGTTAAGTCTGGCGGGACCACCTGAGTGGTGTGGGTCCCTTTAATTGCTTTTATCTTGCTTACTTAGGTGATCTGAGTCTGATTGGGTGGGTCCCGTTGGAAGGCCCACGGTGTCCTTGGTGGGCTTGGTTAAGCACACATGCCTCTTGTGGGCCTCCATCTAAGCCTGGGAGACTCTTTGGGCTTTGGTTCAATGAATTGATTTTATTTTAGGGTACAGATTTGAAGCTTAAGTGATTTCCATGTAAAAGTGGGTCTGCATTGGTTTACGGGCCCCTGGGTGGGCCTTGCAGTGGTGACCAAGTTTTTAACTTATCTTGCTTTAGATTTGCCAAAAATGGGCTGGTCATTGGGCTTGGGGCCTGTGCGCACCCGATTTCGATCACACGACGAGGCGCACGTGTAACGATGATGCGTGCCTCGGGGTTTGTTTGGAGTCGCCACTGCCTGATGGGGTGCAGGCGGACACCTGGGTGCCTAAGTTCTTCTTCTAAGGCTTTTGGTCTGCGGCTTTGAGATTCTAAGTAGGGGCTCGGTTGCGGTCTGGGGAAGTCCGTAGACACCCCAGTCCACCCCGTCAAGTGACGGGTCCCATAGGTTTCCCTGGTTTGAGTCAACTTTGGTCTCTCACTCACCCGATTCCAGCATGCAATTTTGATTAAGTCTGGCGGGACCGCCAAAGTGGTGTGGGTCCCTTTACTTGATTTTATTTTTTTAATTAAGATGATCTGGGCCTGGTGGGGTGGGCCCCGTTGGAAGGCCCACGGTATCCCTTAGTGGGCCAAGTGTGGCCCGCATGTTCCTTGGTGGGCCAAGTGTGGCCCTTTGGATTTTGGCTCACTTTGAATTGATTTTATTTTAGAGTTCAAGTTGGATTAGTTAAGGGGATTTCATGCCAAAAGTGGGCCGGGATTGCTTTGTGGGCCCTTGAGTGGGCCCCACAATTGGTTGCCAAGTGATTTTGATTTTATCTTTCTTATCTGTGTCAAAATGGGCCAAGCATTGGGCTTGGGGCCCTTTACCTGGGTGTGGGCTTGAAAGCCCAAGGCTTCCTGAATTAGGGTTTGGAAACCCTAAGTTGGTCGGGTTCATGGGCTTAGTCGGCCCGATAGGCCCTACCCGTGGTCTCGGCCAAACCACATCCTACTTTAATCATGCATGGCCCAATTAGGGCTTGGGTGGGCCTCAAATGGTCTGGCCCACTCAAATCTTTTATTATCTTAGTTAAGCAAAATGAATTGATTGGGCTAGGTGGGCCCTGTTGGAAGGCCCATTGGAAACCAAGTTGGACCGAGAGTCCAAGTCCCATGTCGGGTTTCCGGGTGACCTAGAAACCCTATTGGTTTATCCGGTTTGGTTCGGAAATATCATTCACATTCAGCAATAATCACATAAGAAAATACACAAGATTGACACTCTATCAAGAAAAAAAATTGGCTCATTGTGCTGGGTCCAAGGTAAAGGGTATTTTTGGAATTTTCAAAAAAAAAAAAAAAACAATTCGGCCTGTTTTGGACCTGGCGCTCACCTCCTGAAGTGAGCGCTAGGTGGGCGCCAGATGGGCGCCAGAACCGGGCGAAATTTTGACCTGGCGCTCACCCGATACCAGGTGAGCGCGAGCTGGGCGGGAGGTGAGCGCGAGATGGGCGCGAGAAGGGCGCCAGAATTTCACCTGGTTTTTAGTGGGCGCGAGCTGAGCGCCAGGTGGGCGCCAGCTCGGCGGGAAGTGAGATGAAAGGGGCGCCCACCTCCTAGGTGAGCGCCAGGTGGGCGGCAGCTCACTGCAATTTTCAACTCTCTGTTTTTTTGAGATCTCCATCTCTGGCCGATTTTTTTTGGTCTGTAACTGTTCCACTAGCCTCCTAACATGCTCAGAACACCTCCCAACTAATCTTGGATTTAATCTAACTACATTTTATTTCAATGTTTTGAAAACCCAGAAAACTTACAATACAACCATGCATTCAAAATACTATGCCCAGGACACTTCCCCGGGCTTCGGCCACTCCCCAGAAGACACTTGAACCTTTATCCAAATCAATCTAAACCACGAAAGGGTGTTAAACTACTAAAGGGTGTGTGTCATTGCAGTCAAGAATCAAGAAAAAAACACACAGGAGAACCAATAACAATACCACATGCCAGTATCATCGACAAGTCCTAATGAAATCTGGACCCAAGATCATTGCTTAAGCTCATGAAGACTTAGAGAAGGGGAGGAGAAGGGGGCTTATAGGGGTACAATGGATTAATTACCATGAGGGAACAAACCCCCTTCGAATCAAACAAGCAATGACAAACCAGATATTAGAGATGCACGGGAAGCTTGATTTGTATATATTGAACAAAAGAAAATGGAGAGCTCACCTTGGTTCTAGGTCTCTGTAGAGTAGGCCGGAGGGTTCCTTGGAGCCAACGAGCAGCTGCCGGAGCACCAACAACAAGATCCTCTTCGGGTTTGATGAGGAGGAAGAGGAAGGGAGGGAAGGAGTGTGTCTGGTCTTTTCTTCAAAATCCCGAACCCAGAAAATGCCCAACCGAAACTCTCTCACCAAAATTTTTCCAACCCCGAAATCAGCCAACCCCCTGCAATGAAGACTATCGCGGCTTATATAGGCAAGGGAAATGGGGTGCCGCTCACCTTGGCGCCCAGCTCAAGGTGAGAGCATACCCCCTGCCACGCCCGCTTGAGCGACCAAATGATTAAAAACCCATTAATGCGGCCGCCCGTTTGTTTTAAAAATCTGAAAATTAGGATATGGTCCCTGGGATATTTAGGTTTAATATTATTTTATTTAGATATTTTCAGATACTTTCAGATTGGTCCCTGGGATATTTTGAATGTTTGGATATTTACGGATTTGATCCCCGAGATATTTTCCTGCGCAACTCGCCACGTGTGCAGCTTTTTGCCACGTGCGCAGTTCGCCGGTTTTGCTGCTCGGGAACCTCGCCAGCTCATATTTTCTTCACCCGGGCTCCGATCTGGGCAAACTCAGTGGCATTAGAATTGTATCGGAGCCCTCTATCCCATGACTTAGGGGTAGGCCTTTGGATCGGATTTTAGCAGAAAGTCAACTTTTGGCTCCGCTGAAGTTTGACCGCCCGCAGAACCCTCCTCCGGACTCCGATTCTTGCAAACTCAGTTGCGTTGGAATCATGTCGAGATTCTCTATCCAATGGTATAAATCAAGGCCTCTGGATCGGATTTTGGCAGAAAGTCAACTTTTGGCTTCGCCCAAGTTTGACCGCCCGCAGAACCCTCCTCCGGACTTCGATTCTTGCAAACTCAGTTGCGTTGGAATCGTGTCGAGATTCTCTATCCAATGGTATAAAGCAAGGCCTCTGGATTGGATTTTGGCAGAAAGTCAACTTTTGGCTTCGCCCAAGTTTGACTGCCCGCAGAACCTTAATCCGGACTCCGATTCCAGCAAACTCAGTTGCGTTAGACTCGTGTCGGGATTCTCTATCCATTGAGATAAAACAAGGTGGCCAATTATTCCTGGATCAAGGAGTCAAATTTCTGTCCCCTCGGGGTTTGCCTTTCTGCCAGGGTTTTCATTTTTAGCAATTCCAGGGGTGCAAAAATAAGGTGCTTACAGGGCCCATAGTCCAGATTTGGGCTTGAAAGCCCAAGTTACGTGAAGTTAGGGCTTTGAGCCCTCACCTGGTTGGTTTGTGGGCTTTGGCGGGTCCGGTAGGCCCTTGCCCTTGGTCTCGGCCAAACCACGCATCTTAAACACATCATATTGCACGAAATGGGTTACGGTGGGCCGCATTGGGTTTGGCCTGCCCGGCTTGGTTAGTTGAACTACTTATCTTGTTTAGGTCACATGCTTGCATTCCATTGTTTGTTGGGCTTGGTGGGCCTCGTTGGAAGGCCTACATGTGCATCCAATTGGACCGAATGGTCCGAGTCCCACGTTGGGTTTCCGGGTGTGCATCCAATTGGACCGAATGGTCCGAGTCCCATGTTGGCCCGGAAACCATATTGGCTTGATTAACTTAGTCAATAATGGTATTAAAATGACACAGAAGGGCACCAAACAGCACTTGGCAATTCGCTAGCACCTAGGTTAAGCAAGCTCACAACTAGAAATTAATTATAAAACATGGATAAGCAAAACCACTAAATCATGGTATCAAAATAACAAAATAAACTACCAACAGCCCTTCAGATTTTGCCTTTGGAACTCCTAAATCCTAAAAAAAAAAGAAAATGACCGAAGCTCCTGAGCACCTTAGAACACTCCCAGCGTGCCAATCTAGTCTTGAGTTAGGAGGCTGAGGCCTCAAACTGCAAGAAAAAGACTCAAAATGGTCAGCTTCAGGAATCATGGTGATTTTAGTGGGTGCACTGACTTCAGGCACTTGGCGCGAGATCAGCGCCAACTCGGCAGACGCGAAAACCACTTGGCGCGAGGTCAGCACCAACTTGGCGAGCGCGAAAAGCGCTTGGCGCGAGATTAGCGCCAACTCGGCGGACACCCTTTTTGAAAAAAACGACTCTCTGTTAATGCGAAAACTCCATGACTGACTGGGTTTCTAGTCTCTGTAACACTTTCCTTGTACTCCTACCACCTAAAACAGACAATTCAAAGCAAATCGAAATTAATCTAATGCGTTTCATACCACATCTCGAAATCTCTTCGAAAAAGAAATCCTACATAGTTTGAAAAGGACAAGAAAGCATGCATTAACCATGGTGAGCATGAGAATGCACAAAATAGAAACATACTAGTGAGGTTAGGGAGTATGCGGCCACTAAAACCAAGAACAGAAGGCATCATAGGGGTACGACCAGCAGAGAAAAACACATAACGACCGAGAAAAACACATAACGACCGAGAGAAAAGTGAGCAAAAGAGAGGAAATTAAGAAGGGAAGTGGGGATTTATTATAGGGGTACATTGGACAGAAACTTGGAAGGAACATACTCCCTCCTTTAATGGACGAAAATATTTCTGAAACCCAAAAAGAATCCAGCAACTTTCAGGGTATTTGACCCACTTTTATCAACTAGAAAACCTTCTCTCCCTTCCGTTAAACCACTCAGGGCTTACCTTTCTTACCGTGGAAGAAACATCACCCACAAGAGGCATGAAGAAACAAATAGATAGAGAGAAAACTCATGCTTCATGCAAAACACAGTTCCACAACATGCATGGGAGCACACATGCTTCAAATGAATTGGCATTCATATATATTAAATAGGATGTTGTTAGCAAGCTTACCTTGGGTCTACAGGTTGTTTTTGAGGTATGCTTCAACTTCCCTTGGGCGTGGATGGAGCTGGAGCACCACTTTTCAGTACCGGTAGCAAACTCTCCTTCTTTAGCTTGAGTGAGAGGTGAAGAAAAAGGAGAGGGACGAGTGATTAGATGATATGGAAGTGGTATGGGGTGGGCGTGGAAGCAAATGAGGCTGGAGAGAAAAGCATTCGGATTGGTGAAGGAGGGGGAGAAAGGGTTAAGGCCAGCAACGAAGGAGCCAACCCCGTGCAAGAGGGGGGCTGCCCCTTTTATAGAAAAAAAAAAACGATTTGTATCCGACCTTTTTGCTAAGGTTGGATTTGCATCCGCTGGGTTGGCGCTGATCTAGCGCTAAGGAGCCGAAGCTCAGCGCGAGCAGAACATCATGATTTCAAACAATTAATTCCGCCGCGAATTTGTCAAGGAATTGGTTATTTACAGATTTAGTCCCTGGAAATATTTGATTTAATCCGATACTCTTGGATATTCACATATTTGGTCCATGGATATTTTTGATTTAATCCGATACTCTTGGATATTCACATATTTGGTCCCTGGATATTTTTGATTCAATCCTTGGGATATTTTGTATGCTTGGATATTCACGGATTTGTTCCCCGAGATATTTTCCTGCGCCACTTGCCATGTGTGTAGCTTTTTGCCACGTGTGCAGTTTTTCGGTTTTGCTGCTCGGAAACTTCGACAGCTCATATCTTCTTTATCCGGACTCTGAATTGAGCAAACTCAATTGTGTTAGAACAGTATCGGAGCCCTCTATCTAATGGCATAGGGGTAAACACCTGATTTGGGGTTTAGCAAAAAGTCAACTTTCGGCTCCCCCTCAAGTTTGACCGACCTGCAGAACCTTTATCCGGACTTCGATTCCTACAAACTCAGTTGCGTTAGAACTGTGTTGAGATTCTCTATCCATTGAGATAAAGCAAGGTGACCAATTTTCACTTGATCAAAAAGTCAACTTTTCACCCCTTAGGGTTTGACTTTCTATCTAGGGTTTTACATTTCTGGCACTTCCGGGAGCGCAAAAATGAGGTGCTTACAGTACTGTTACTTTTGGAGATGGAGGAAAAGCTCCTATAGTTGGCAAGGGTGTTGTTGAAATTCATGGCTTACTTACTTTGCATGATGTGTTGTTTGTTGATGATTTGAAAGCAAATTTGATCAGTATAAGTCATTTGTGTGATTCAAACATGGAGGTTAAATTTGTTAAAAACATGTGTTCTATGTTTGATTCAAATGGCTTGTGTGTGCCTCAAGGTGAAAGAACTCCAGATAATTGCTATGGTGTTGTTCCTAACTTTGATCTTGTATACAATAGTACACAAATTGTTTTGCATGATTTGTGGCATCAAAAGTTAGGACATTTGAATTACAAGAACTTGACTGAATTGTCCAAGCATGAAATTGTTAGAGATATTCCCAAATTTGTGAAATTTGATCTTACTGTGTATGGGCCATATCAATTGGGAAAACAAATTAGGACAAGTCATAAAAAGACTTCTGAATGGTTAACCCACAGACCTCTTGAATTGTTGCATATGGATCTTATGGGTCCTTCTAGGATAAAAAGTCTAGGGGGTAGGAGATACATCTTGGTAGTTGTGGATGACTTCTCTATATTCACATGGGTTGAATTATTGAGAGAAAAATCAAAAGCAGCTGAGTTGATCAAGTCCTTGTGTAGAAGACTCTCAAATGAAAAGAGTCTAAAGTTGGAAGGATTAGGAGTGACTATGGGAAAGAGTTTGAGAACTCAATTCTGGAAAACTTTTGTCTTGAAGAGGGAATTCATCGAGAGTTCTCAGCACCCATAACTCCACAACAAAATAGAGTTGTTGAGAGAAAAAAACAGGGTACTTCAAGAGATGGCCCGTGTGATGATTCATGCTATGATTGTGGCCATGTATTTCTGGGGAGAAGCTATTAACACAGCTTGTCATGTGATTAATAGAGTTTATTTGAGACCAGGGAGTGTGCGCACCCCGATTTCGATTTCGGTTTCGGGCCGCACGACGAGGTGCATGTAGAAGTGATGCTCGCCTCGGGACTGTTTTGGTTTGGAGTCGCCACTGCCTGAGAGGTGCAGGCAGACACAAAAGGGGCACCTATTCGGGCCTAATTATTCCGGTCTGCGGCTTATTAGAGTTCTGAGCAAGTTCTCGGTTACGTCTAGGGAAGCCCGAAGACACCCTAGCCCGCCCCGTCGATTGACAGGTCCCGTGGGTCTCCTTGGTCTTGAGTCAACTTAGTTTTCACCCAATTCCTAAGCCAGCATGCACACTTATTTGGTCTGAGTGGGGACCATTGAAGGCATAGGTCCCCTTTATTTTGATTTTATCTTTTTATTTAGCGGAATGGGTCGGTCCCGGGTCCCGTTGGAAGACCCGTGGGCTGCCATGGTTGGGCCTTGGGCCCAGTTGGGTTATTGGGTAACCCATTTGGTTATTTAAATTTTATTTATTTACACTTTAGTTTTGGGCTTAGTGGGCTTGGAATGGGCCCATTAGCCAAAGTCAAGTGGCCTTGGGCCCGTTTATTGAAAACGGGCCTGGTTTGGGCCGGTCCGAAGTGGGCTCCACAGTTGGGCCCAGGGTGGTCTTGGTGGGCCCATCTGGGCCCATGGTCCAAAGATGGGCTTAAGATAGCCCAAATTACTTAAGGGACTGGTTCAGGCCGGTTCAGGTCAAATTAGGTTCAACCGGGCCGGAAAATTACATTTTTTATATTACTTTTACATTAGCCCGTATTGTCTATACGGTCCACCGTCGCCCGTAGACGAAATCCGGTTTGCCTCGCCCGTGAAGAAAACACGGTCCAGACTGGACCGTTCTGAGTTTACGGGCGCCTCCAGCTTTGCATTTTTGCCGCCGATTCTTCCTGGGATCTGTTTCGTGGCCTTCTTAAGTGCTCCAGAGACCTCTGTTGAGTTTCCAGCATCTTCACAGCAGCATAAGAACTCACTTCTTCACCATTCTCTTGTTCTTTACTTCTTCATTTTTTCTTCATTCTTCATGTGATCATCTTTTGCATGAGAATACATAGAAGAACCAGAGATTCTTTATCATATGGCTAAGCTTACAAACACATATTCACCATTAAGCCGGAAGATAGGAAGTGTATAAAAAGGTGATCTAACTCTTTTTATCTTATGTGAAATAAAGTCATCTTGTCTTAAATGACTTTCATTTGCCATGTTCAAACTTCCTTTCTCCATCTTTTAATTGAATCTTCATCCCCAGCATGCCATGCTCAACATTACACATGTTAGAAGCCAATGGATGGGAGAAATAACAAACAAAACAAGAAACAATTTAAACTCAAAATACTGATATGCATTGAATAAGACAACTTCCCTTTTATTATTACCTTCTTACTTCTTTGACAAGTGGTGGTTCTCTGGTAATTTCGGCAGCGCTTCCGCGTCTCCTTGAATTCTTGAACTTGGTTTTGGCAAAGGTTCTGATGGGTTGATTATGCTTGCAAGATGAAAGAGGAGGTTGGGCAGCACTCCAGGGGCAAAATGGGTATTTTTGTGTTAGGTATTGGGGTGGCAAGGTTTGGGCAGAGTTTGGACGTGGAAACGTCAAGGAAGGAGAAGGGGGACGGCCAAGGAGAGAGCTTGTTGAAATGAGGGGGGTGGCCTCTCTATTTATAGGCAAAATTTTCGTGCCCGTATTTGAACTACGGGCATGCCTTGCCCGTACTTCAAGTACGGGCGTGCCTTGCCCGTACTTCAAGTACGGGCGAAAAACGCACATTTTCAAATCTCGCCAAATCGGCCAGCTGTCGCCGTACAGGACGCGTGTCCCGCTTCTAGAAGGCTTGCCCGTATTTGAAATACGGGCATGCCTCGCCCGTACTTCAAATACGGTCCAGCACGTTTTTAAAATGTTTGGATTTCAAACCTTTATTCAATTTGGTTTATTTAAAGATTTTTATCCGATTTTTTGATTATTTTATTATAAAACGAGATTCTCTTATTAAAATATTATTAAAAAACAAAGATATTTTTATTAAATGATTATTTTATTTATTTAATTCATTTATTCTGCTTTTTGCTGCTGTTTTGCCACATGGGCAGCTTTCTTTGAAATTTCAATTGCCCATAACTTTTCCGTCTGATGTCCAATTTTAGCAAATTTGGTGTCGTTGGAATCAGTTCGGAACCCACTATCCATTGGGATCAAATTGGGCAGTTGAATTGGGGTCGAGCAAAAAGTCAACTTTCACTTCCCCAAAAGTTTGACCGGCTCATAATTTCCTCATCTGGACTCCGATTCTGGCAAACTCAGTTGCGTTAGAACCGTGTCGAAATGCTCTTTTCAATGAGATGAAGTTTGATGGCCAAATTCACTTGAATCAAAAAGTCAATTTTTGGCCCCCTTGGGGTTTTGACTTTTTAATTGAGATTTTCATTTTCTTCATTTTTGGGGGTGCAAAAATCAGGTGTCTACAGGGAGTATTGAGACTTCTTATGAACTTTGGTTTGGTGAAAAGCCCACTGTTAAATATTTTCATGTCTTTGGGAGTAAGTTTTTTATTCTTAGAGATAGATAGAATTTAGCAAAGTTTGATGCTAAGAGTGATGAAGGAATTTTCCTAGGTTACTCTAGAAATAGTAAGGCCTATCGTGTGTATAATATTCGTACACACACAGTTATGGAATCCATCAATGCTGTGGTGGATGAGACTGTTGGGAAGTCACAAATTGAGGGGGAGTTAATTTTTGAGTTAGATGATCATGAACCTTCTGAGTCTACTGAGTCTACACCTTCTAAATTTGTAGGTACCACTCCTTCAAGTTCTGTAGAGAGTCCCACATCTACAATTGGTCCTACAAAAGAATCTTCTTCAAGAGTCAAGTTAAATCATCCCAAAGAGCTCTTAATTGGTGATTTGAACGAGGGGATGAGACTACTTAGGAAAGTCTTAAATAAGATGTCTTACACTTCCTATGTGTCAACACTTGAACCTATAAAGGTAGAGGAAGCACTTATTGATGAGTGCTGGATAAATGCCATGCATGATGAACTAAATCAGTTCATTAGGAATGATGTGTGGTATCTTGTTCCTAGACCTAACGATCACAATGTCATTGGTACCAAATGGATTTTCAAATCAAAATAAATCAGATGAACATGGTACTATTGTGAGAAATAAGGCAAGATTGGTGGCACAGGGATATACCCAAGTTGAGGGTATTGATTTTGATGAAACTTTTGCTCCCGTAGCTAGGCTTGAATCAATAAGGATTTTGATAGCTATTGCTTGTCACTTGGGTTTTAAATTGCATCAAATGGATGTGAAAAGTGCTTTTCTGAATGGGATACTTCATGAAGAAGTATATGTTGAACAACCCAACGGGTTTGTTGATCCCAAGCTTCCTCATCATGTGTTTAGGCTTAAGAAAGCCTTGTATGGGTTGAAACAAGCTCCTCGAGCTTGGTATGAGAGACTTATTGCTTATCTCTTGAATCACAACTTTACAAGAGGAGGAGTTGATAGAACTTTGTTCATTAGAAAGGATGAGGATAGCTTTACTGTTGCACAAATCTATGTTGATGATATTGTGTTTGGCTTACCTATTGAATCTCTTGCTTTAAATTTTGTAGATTCCATGAAACATGAATTTGAGATGAGTATGGTAGGTGAGCTTAATTTCTTCTTAGGTTTTCAGATTTCACAATCTCTAGATGGGATATTCATATCTCAATCTAAATATGCCAAAGATCTTGTGAAGAGCTTTGGGTTGGATAGCAAGAAACATACCAGAACACCCATGAGTACTACCTTGAAGTTGAGTGCTAATTTGTCTGAAAGAGTGTAGAACACACTCTCTACAGAAGCATGATAGGCAGTATTCTTTACCTTACAGCTAGTAGGCTTGATATTGCCTTTAGTGTAGGTGTTTTTGCTAGGTTTCAGGCAGATCCTAGAGAGTCTCACTTGTTTGCTGTTAAACGTATTATAAGATATGTTAATGGCATAGTTGATCATGATATTGGTTTTCTAGAGACACTTCTGCAATTCTAGTCGTCTATTCTGATGCCGATTGGGCTGGAAATGCAAATGATAGGAAAAGTACCACCGGAGGTTGTTTCTATGTTGGAAACAATTTAGTGGCTTGGATGAGTAAAAAGCAAAATTCTATATCCTTGTCCATAGCTAAAGCTGAGTATATTGCTGTTGGAAGTGCTTGCACTCAATTGCTTTGGATGAAGCAAATGTTAAGTGATTATGGGATTGAACAGGGGACTATTGTCTTGTATTGTGATAATACAAGTGCCATCAACATTTCCAATAACCCTGTTCAGCACTCTTGAACAAAGCACATTGATATAAGATATCACTTTATTCGAGAGTTGGTTGAAGATCATGTGATATCTTTAGAACATATCTCATATGAAAACCAATTAGTTGACCTCTTTACCAAACCTTTAGATGCTCTTAGGTTTGAGTCTCTTAGGAAAGCTATTGGTATTGGTCCTCTTCCGTAAGAAGGACCTTGTAGCATGCTTTAGTGTGTCTCATAAATATTTTCTTTCTTAAGCATGCTTATTTTTGTATATTTTTGTCTATGGTTATTTAGTTTTATATTTTTTCTTTGGTTTTTGTATGTGTTTGTGCCTTGAAATTTGCCAAATATAGGATAGGTATAATTTTTGTGAAACAATAAATTTTTTATATTTTGGGAACCTATAGTTTTCAAAGATTGTTTTACAAACTCTTCTTCAATAGTTTCTTATAAAGACACAAGCATTTCACTTATTTATTTTTGTGTTTTGTATATCACTTACACACATCAAATACAATTAAGCAAGCTTAATTTTTCTTTTTTGATGAGTGTGTGGATAGACAATCCTTGATTTACTTTTGTCTATCTTGAGTTAAAAAGATCCTAGCATATGACCTTGACTATTCTCCCTTGTGTTAAAAGAAAAAGTAATATGTAAAGAACTCTGGGATGAGCTGTAAACCCCAGACATCTTGAGTTCAAAAAGAAATAAAAGAAGCACAACCATGGAATAAGCTGTAAACCCGAGATACTCTAAGGAACATTACTCCTTGTGCAGAAAGAGTGTCAAAGAAAGGGGGAGAAAATTTCAAAAACAGAATTTTTAAGGTCTCAAAATTCATGAAGGGGTTCTTTTTAATTTATAGAGAGACTTGAATAATAATTTGATTTCTTGATAAATGGCCAAATCCTCTTCACCAAGTTCTTATTTAAGCAAGACTTGTTGTGTTTGGTTTTGCACATGCACACAAGCACAATTAGGAATTTTGTCGAGTTGTTGTGTAAGTATTTGGCAATATTGAGGTTGGATTTGTCAAAATTTGAATTTTAGAGTAAAATGGTTCTCAAAATTTTTAAAATTTTAAGTTTTCATAGCATTATACTTATTTTATATTTTTCTTACTGTCTTGGATGTTGTTAGGTTTGTTGGAAGTATTTTTGGTTGCAAAAGGTTGAGTTTTCTGAGCTAAAGTTGAAATTTTTTCTGAACTATATAAGAACATTCGAACATTGCCTCAAACGTTGGTCTAACCTTGTCAAACGTTGCCTTTTAGTGTTATTTTTCCAGTCGAACGACCCTTCTTGTTCGAACGGCGTTCGCACGTTATGTTTAAAACCAAACTTGAGTTGAACGTTAGATTCGCGTTAGATCTGGCGTTTGAAGGTTATATCGAGAGAAACCCTTCGCACGTTTGGCAATTGCGAATTTCTCTTCTCTTCTTCAGTTTTTCGGTCTCTAAACCAAAGGAACTTGCAATTCAAGGTAAGAAATCATGATTTTCATGCATTTCTTCTCTTTTTTTATCCTTGGTTTTTGATTTCAAGGGTTTTCTAGGGTGTTTATTTCGTGCATCTTTGATTTGTGTATGATTTTTGGTTTATTTTGTTTCAAATCACTTCGATTATGCTCCAATCGTGTTTTATTTTAAATTTCGAGTCATTTGGTGTTGGTTTTCTCTTGATTTTGTGTTTTCCTAAAAAATCCCCAAATTTGAGGTTCTATTCTTGAACATTAGATAATGTTCGAGCTGTCGTTCGAATGTTCATCTACTGTTCTTCAAGAACTTGATCCTTTTCAAACAATAATGATTTTTTCTTCGTTTTTCTTCGTCTTTTCATGCATTTTATGATTCTTGTGCATATAGTCTAGTGTTCTTTCATGAATTACATGGTTAGATTATATCTTACATGTTTTTCTTTTTGTGTTTTTTTCTCTTTTGTTCTCTTGTATTCTTCCCTTGTACACTCTTAGATGCCTAGAACCAAGTCCTTAGGTTCTAAGAATTCCAACAAAAGACCCCAAGTTGAAGAGTTCAATTTCTTTGATACTAGAGCCAGAAAAAACTTTGAAGATTTATTTTGTCAAAGACCAGTAATTTGTGAGAGGGTTGTCAAGCTTGATTTACTTCCTGATGAAATCACTGATTATTTTTCAAATAGAGGGTGGGATTGTATGTTTGATAATTTTATTCTCCCCTCCCGTGAGATGATTCGAGAATTTTACTCCAATATTCATCATGTAGATTGGAATGCTTGTGAGTTTTCTACTTTTTTGAGAGGCTCAACTCTCAGAATTACTCCTGATGTCTTAGCCTCTATTCTTGGTCTTCTTAGGGTTTTTGACCTTCAATATCCTTATCCTGAGGCCGATGCATCTTTTTGGAATGAGTAGGCTAATACCATTCTACGCAATGGAAGAGGTAATTGGATTTACAAGGGTGAAGCCCTTGAAGCCAACAAATTCTTAGCTGAGACAATAGTGCTTTTCTGCATTCAAAGCACTAATCTTTTTCCGGTACCTCACAAATCTTCCATTCCATTCCAGAAGGTTCTTTTTCTATATGCTTTGTGTGAGACATGGGAAAAAATCAATTCAATGACTTCCCGATCATCACACGGGATTGGTTAAAAACAAAGAGTCGCCACCATTCTGTTTAGGTGTGAATGGATACCAAAATATCAAATAAGCACAAAAGGCAAATTTAGGGTAAAAATAACCCTCTAAAAAAAACAACCAGAGATGGGTAAGGGGATTAGGTTATGAATAGGAGAAGGTGTTAGGCAACCCTATTCATCCACACAAGGTGGTTGCCAGGTATTGTTTATGTTAAAATAAAGGAAAAGGGTTTGCTATAAAAATCATGAAAAATCACAAAAAAGACAAAAGTGTATGGTTTTTTTCATACGAATAGCCTGATTGATCCAGAACTTTCAAATATGATCATACCATTCCTAGGGTTTCATAAAATTGAGATAAAATCAAATAAAACCAATCTAAAGTGAAAACTTAAAAAATCTGGCTTCAAGTTAAATTCTAGAAATCTAGAAAAATATGATTTTTATAAAACATTGCAAAATTGAACTTGAATAGTCTAGGATATAGGTAGAGCTCAAATTTCACGTTAAATCAAGAAATCAAAACAAAAAATACCCACGTTGATGAAGAACATCAAAAGGGGAGAACTCAGACCGTAGGGTCTTCTCTCAAACATGAACAACTCAAAAACCATATCATGAAACCCTAGAATTTATTTTCAGGCTTTTGGATCCAGATCTATTATACTGATCATGATAGATCTAGGATCTTATCCTAATATCACAAAAATCACGAAAACAGTGCTGTAGGTGCAAAGATGTGAAAAATCCAAATTTTAGAAAAAAGGAGGATTTCATGCTATAAACATCATGGATTCATAAGATTCATTCAGATTCATCATAAAAACCATTAAAACATTAGTAGGATATCCAAAGCAACCACATATCACAAATTAGAGCACATGGGGGTCTACCCTACGGATCCACCTGTTCTCTTTTTCCTTATCTCTCTCTTCACGTTTTATGGCTATAGAGGATTCTTGAGGTACTTGGAGATAGGTTTGGTGATACAAACACAATCAAAGGCCTTATTCTAGAAAAAAGGAGAAAAACAGATTATGGGGTTCTATTATAGGGATCCACCTGTTCCCCTTTCCCCTAGCTCTCTTTTCACGTTTTACGGCTAGAGAGACTCTTGAGGTACTTAGAGGCAAGTTTAGTAATACAAGATAAAAGATGGCCTTATTCTACAGCAATAGAGAAGATCCTATTACTTCTAGAATTGAAGACAGAAAATAAAAGGGAAAAGGAACTTACCTGGATTGAGCAAGCAGAGCAGCAGGGATTCCTCTCTTCTCTTGGAGCTCCTTGGACTTCAAATTTTTGTGTCCTTTTGCTTGAGGAGAGCTCCTCTATTTATAGGCAAACCTAGGGGTAAGGCTGGTCCAAAGGGATATACCATGATCCACCAGATTGGATTGAAAATAAGGATAATGCCCATCCATTGCCAAAGAGGATAAATAAGAGGATTCGAATGGATAAACAAGTGAATTCGAATCTCCCAGAGAAAGATTAGGGTGCAGATAAGGCTCAAAAATCGAAAAAGGCTAAATTCGCACAAAAAACCTCGTGCCCGTATATATATTACAGTCACGCCCTGCCTGTATTATTAATACGGGCACGCCGTGCCCATATATCAACTGTGGGCATGACCAGACTGTAAAAAAAATACGGTCATGACCAGTTTGGCCAGATTTTACACTTTTTGACCTGTTTCAAATCCCAATTAATATTTTCAATTATTTTCTCATTTTGTAGTGCAATTTGGGGTGTCTACACTTTGAAGAAGCATCACTCTGTTGACCTTCCTTCGGTCATTTGTCTGACGATGTTGGAGATATTCAATTTCTCCAAGTGTTCTTATGGGCTTCCTTATGGTTGTCTCATTGCTAGGTTGGTTGTAGCCCTTAGTATTCCTTTTCCTAAACTTGAATTGTGTAAGGCTAGCCAACCTATCACTGACACCACCCTCCACCTGAGTCAAGCTTATTTAGCCTCTATTCTTGCTTCCAATCTAGATGATCCTGCCTAGCCTCACCCTCCCTCTTCATCCCATGAGGAACTAACCTTCCTTAAAGATCAAATTCCCAAATTTTGAATCTTTTATAGCATTTGGATGAACAAGCAAAGAAGCATCATGAAGATACCTTGAGAAGATTTCAGAGGCTTGAACTTCGTCAAAGGAATTTGGAGATCTCTCATCAACAGCTTTCCAAGGAGTAGGTTGACTATTTTAATAGCCAAGTCGATGAGGAGGGCGAAGTGGACCCAACTGCTACTCCAAGTGATTCTATGAGTCCCAGCATTGTGGGTAGTGGCAGTCTTGATGCTCCAGGCTCTGATGCTGTTCCGGGTCCCAGTGGAGGTGGAGGTGGAGGAGATGCTAGCCTATCTCACTCGTGAGTTGTATTTGGTGTCTCCCTTTGTCTACTTGTGACAAAAAGGGGGAGAAGTTTTTGTTTAGTTTGGATGTATATATATATATTTTTGGACATGATGTATATTTTTTCTTTGATATGGATGGATGTAAAAATTTGGCTTGTTTTTTTGTTGTGGATGATTGTAATTAACACACATTGGGTTTATATGTTAATTTTGTCATGGAATGGTGAATGAAATGTTTATCTCAATTTTACCATGGATACTTGAAATTGTGTGTTAATTTTGTTTTCTTTCTATATCCTGTGCTTTTCACCTGATATTTCATTATCTTTGGTGTTTCAGGAACAGGTGAATAAGTCTGAGTTTGATGTGTTTAGGTTAGTGTAGACACCCCAAATTGCACAGTGAAAATGATGAATAATTGGCAAAAATCATTCTTTCCTTTGTAACCAGCACAACAATTCGGATTTGAACATTTTCCCTTGTATCCGACACAAGTCGTCGGATACAAACAAGCTTTTTTACATCCGACACAAGTCATCGGATACAAGCAGGTACTATTGTATCCGACGAAATGTGTTGGATACAAATAGGTTCCCTTATATCTGACCCGAGTTGTCGGATACAAGGTTTTTGCTTAAAATTAGGGTTTTTCAAAAGTTTTCACTTTTTACCATCATATCCCTTGTTTAAGGAGTGGAAATCTCGGAAATAGCCTTAGGTTTTAAGTTGGTGGACTCTAGACATCATTTTATGTCTAGCATTATGCAAACCCTAACCCTTGCCTTTGCCTATAAATATGAGGCCCCTCCTCTAGCAAATGGCCAAAAAGTTGGAGATTGAAGAGCTCCGAGTGAAGAAGGGAACCGCTGCCGCATTGCTTCCAGAAACCCAGGTAAGCCTAAAACCCTATTTATTTTTCTGTTCTTACATTCTAGGGTTAGCTCTTTTCTTCTACTTTTCTGTAGAATAATGGCCTAATCTTTGTGTATGCAACCCCTTCCCCTACTCAAAGTACATCGAGATTCCTTCTAGCCGTAAAACGTGAAGAGGGATCTAGGGGAAACGAGACTAGGGATTGATCCTTAGTCATAGAACCCTTTTGAATAGTCTTTTGATTCTATGAAAACCGTTTCATACTCAAAGTACCCCAAGACTCTATCGGAACCGTAAAACGGGGAGAGAGAACTAAGGGAAACGAGAATGGGACGGAACCCTAGGTTTTTTAGAACCCCCTTTTGATTAACATGCTTGGAATGCTATATGTTTTTATGTATGTGTTTAGAGAGATGATATTTACACATGCACTCATAGCACCCGTTTTGTCGGAATCGGCTTGTATTTTGGATCTATCATATTCATTGTGATAGATCTGAAATAAATGGCCCTAAGCAATTCTGGGACATTTCTTAATGATTTTCAAAATGATTTCAAACAAGTTATCTTTGAGTATTGAAGACCTCATGGTCTAATCTCTCGGTTTTGGGCATTTTTGCCCCATTTTAGGGTTTTGGCATATTCTCTCCAATAAAAGAAAATGGTGAGCCAAATTCATGCCCTATTTCCTTCTGGAGTTTTTTCAATATGATTTTAATCTGGATTGCACGGATTACACACACTTGATCACAGATTTGAGTTGATTTTGCTTAAAAAGGCCAAAACTGGATAGCGTCTGTACCCTAACTTTGGACACTCATAACTTCATCATCCGGATTAATTTTGGAGTGATTCCAAAGCCATGGGAAAGGTGAGGTAGTCTAGTACATGTCTGTAAAATTTCATTAGTATTTATGAAGTGGATTTTTGACACCATTCAATCAAAGTTGATAGGTCAGTTCAGGTTAAACTGCTGAATCTGTCACTTTGAATGAGCACCATCTGCTCGTTTTAAATCCGATTCGAGTGATTTTGATTTCTGGGTACTCACTACAAAAAAGGGCACTTTTACCGGCGGTAGCTTACCACCGGTAAAACAACAATTACCGCCGCTAAAACCATTTCCGGCGGTAACTCCTCTTGCCGTAAAAGATGCTGTCACTAACGCTTATAGCGGCGGTAAAAAACATACCGCCGCTATTGCTCACTCATTACCGGCGGTAACGTTCCCGCCGCTATTGCTCATTCATTACCGGCGGTACCTTACCGCCTCTATTGGTATCACTCATTACCGGCGGTAAGTTACCGCCGCTATTGCCCATTCATTACCGGCGGTCGATTACCGCCGCTATTGTTACCACTCATTACCGGCGGTATTTCTGGCTTTTAGCGGCGGTATTTCCCGCCGCTAAAACTCATTTTAAAAAATTAAAAAAATGACATCATGTTTTTTAGCGGCGGGAAATACCGCCGCTAAAAATCATATTAAAAAATAAAAAAAAATTTGCTGCTGTCCTTCAGCAGCATACATGTCGAGAGATGGAGAGGGAGAAAAAGAGAGAGAGAGAGAGAGAGAGAGAGAAGTAGAGAGGGAGAGAAAGAGAGAGAAGTAGAGAGGGAGAGAAAGAGAGAGAGAGAAGTAGAGATGGAGAGAGAGAGAAGTAGAGATGGAGAGAGAGAGAAGTAGAGAGGGAGAGAGAGAGAGAAGTAGAGATGGAGAGAAAGAGAGATAGAGAGAGAGAAAGAGAGAGAGAGAGAAGTAGAGATGGAGAGAAAGAGAGATAGAGAGAGAAGTAGAGAGGGAGAGATAGAGAGAGAAAGAGAGAAGTAGAGAGGGAGAGATAGAGAGAGAGAGAAGTAGAGAGGGAGAGATAGAGAGAGAGAGAGAAGTAGAGATGGAGATAAAGAGAGAGAGAGAGAAGTAGAGATGGAGAGATAGAGACATACCTTAAATAAAAGAAGAGGTTCGGCGGGTATTTATAGAGTCGATTTTTAGCGGCGGCATATAGATTACCGCCCCTAAACCTTATATTTTCCGCGCCCGCGAGTTGAATTCAATTTGAAAATCGCGCTTAAACTTTTAGCGGCGGTAATTACCGCCCCTAAAAGTACAGTCAAAATTGAAACGCGGGGAAAAGTCCCGCTTGAACCATTAGAAATGGTCTTCTAGCGGCGGTACGCCAGTTACCGCCGCTAAAAGTAATTTCTGGTTTTTTAATAAATGGCTTTTAGGGGTGGTAATTTGGTTACGGCCCCTAAAAATGGACTTTTAGGGGCGGTAATACGGTTACCGTCCCTACAAGGAGCCTTTTAGGGGCGGTAATATGGTTACCGCCTCTAAAGATCCAACTTAGTAGCAGTCGATTTTTCCTAAAAAAATGAAACAGGTCTTTACCGGCGGTTTAACCGCCGGTAAAAGACGTGTTATCGGGTTATTACCGGCGGTTTTCAAAACCGCCGGTAAAAGTTGCACAATATTTCACCGGGGCAATTTTTTTTACGACGGTAATCGCTTTAGAGCCCCTAAAATGGACTTTTAGGGGCGGTAATACGGGGTACCGCCCCTAAAATGGACTTTTAGGGGCGGTAATACGGTTACCGCCCCTAAACGGAGACATTTAGGGGCGGTAATACCTTTACCGCCCCTAAAAGGAGCCTTTTAGAGGCGGTATATACCGCCTCTAAAGATCCAACTTAGTAGCAGTCGATTTTTCCTAAAAAAATGAAACAGTCCTTTACCGGCGGTTTGACCGCCGGTAAAAGACGTGTTATCGGGTTATTACCGGCGGTTTTGAAAACCGTCGGTAAAAGTTGCACATTATTTCACCGAGACAAATTTTTTTACGACGGTAAACGCCTTAGAGCCCCTAAAATGGACTTTTAGGGGCGGTAAAGACATTACCGCCGCTAAAAGGATCTCTTATGGGGCGGTGAAGACCCTACCACCTCTGAAAACGTGCTTTTAGGGGCGGTAATTGGCTTACCGCCGCTAAAAGCGACTTGTAGGGGCACCAATGCATATACCGCCGCTGAAAACTTTCTTTTAGGGGCGGGAAGGATCTCACCGCCCCTGAAAACCATCTTTTAGGGGCGGTAATAGGCCTACCGCCGCTAAAAGTGTTATTACCGACGGACTGATACTGCCGGAAATAAGGCTTTTTTTGGCGGGACCTTCCCGCCAACTTGTTGCCGGCGGGAGATATGTTACCGCCTGTAAAACTTACTTTAGCGGCGGTAGGTACCGCCGCTAAAGGCTATTTCACGCTGAAAAAATGCGCGCCATTAAATTTTCATGCGAAAAAAATGGTAAATTACTTTTTAGAGGCGGAAAGTGCTTTTACCACCGGTAATAGTGCTTTTAGAGGCGGGAATTAGGTTACCGCCGCTAAAAGGTGCCGCTAATTCTCTTCTAATTCTCTTCATTTTTGTAGTGACTCCTTTATGAGTCTAATTTCAAATCCAGTTGGTTTCAGAATTTTTTAATTTCATTTGTGTTGTGGGTGACTGATTTACTTAGAACTGCTCAACAGCACATTTCTGGGCTAATCTGTGATCCTCGGGGCCTGTTTGGGAGGTCACCCAAGGCACATCTGGATGAATTTTGGTACGGGGCTAGTTTCATTTGAAAGATGGCCCTACAAACTTCATCCATGCAAAAATTCACGGATTTACATGTAGCCAAGTTTCCTAAATGAATTTCCAAAGTTGTTCACTGGTTACTTTTACCGATTTCCAACAGTAGATTTCAAAGGAGAATAACTCTTAGGGTTTTAAACGGATTTAATTGAAAATTTGCATGAGTCTTCTATTTATCATAATCTTTCAAATGGATTTGGTTTGATTCAATTTAAACTTGATTTGAATAAGTTATGGTCAAATGGCGCCATCTTTTACCGAATTTTCCGGATTTGTCTTAACTTGTTTATGTTCAATTTTTGTTTTGATTTTTCTATTTAAATGGTGATGTCCCAGAGGTGATAATTCCATAAAATAAAGTCTAAGATTCATTGGACTTCTCATGTGGAGGTATCATACATGTGTTTAGTTCTTTTCAAGTTTTTTGATTACTTTAGCAAGCTTTCTTTATTTTGAGCATGAACAACACTTTGCAACCACCTTGTGTGGGTGAATGGGGGTGCCTAACACCTTCCCCCATTCATAATCTAATCCCCTTACCCATCTTTGGATTTTATTTTCAAGTAGGGTTATTTTTACTCTAGTTTTACCATTTTGCTTATTTTGAATCTTTTGGTGTCCATTCACACCTAAAGTTGAATGGTGGCGACTCCTCCCATTTTGTAAAGCCCGTGTGATGATGAAGGGAATCATCTAGGTGATTTTTCCATGTCTCACAGTTAGGTCATGTCAAATTTTTTATTTCTTATTTTCTATTTGTTTTAGTTGTTGCTTGGTGGTTCACAACAACTAGGATAAGTTTTGTTATTTTGTCACGGAATAGCTAAAGGGGGAGTTTGTTAGGTTTAATATTTTGGTTTGGCTTAATTCTGTGTCAAAGAGCAAGTGTTCAAGGTGTTTAAATTTATTGGAATAGGTTATAGGAGTCATGGTTCAAATGGTGTCAAAGTCGGAGTCAAATTGAAGAAAATATGATGAACGTTTGATGCACCGTTCAACCGTTCAGTGCAAAATACAGTTGCAGACAAACCCGAGAGTAGCGTTCGAGACCGTGAGATCAGTCGTTCGACCATTCAGTGTCTACAGAGAAACCTGAGAGTAGCATTCGATAGCGTGAGCTTTGTCGTTCGATTGTTCAATGTCTACGAAGAAACCCGAGAGTAGCGTTTGATAGCGCGTGAGCCTTGCCATTTGACCGTTCAGTGTCTGCAGAGAAACCCGAGAGTATCGTTCGAGAGCGTGAGCTTTGTCGTTCTAACGTTTAGTGTTTACAGAGAAACCCGAGAGTAGCGTTCGCTAATGTAAGAGTCGATGTTCGAGCGTTAGTGTATTTTTAACCTAATGTGAGATCCGTTGTTCGAACGTTAGTGTGTTTTGAACCTAACGTAAGTCCTTCGTTCGAATGAGATCTTATGAGTTGTTTTACGCATTGAACGTTAAAGCCACGTTCGATGAACATTCGAAATTCAAGTCGTAAAATCACTTATAGAATTCCGATCTTTTCTGATTTGTTTCCTATTCTTTTATAACTTCTTTCTAACCTATATAAGGATTGTTAAGATGTTCCAATAGACTTACTGAAGTCGTTTTTGGAATCCTAATTTGTGGTGTGTGAAGTAGAGAAACTTCTCTCATTTTCTACCTTTAAGCCATCAAACCTTCTTCTCTTACCTTGGAGTTCCGGGTTGGAGAGTTTTCTCGTGGGAGTTTCTATGGTTTCTAAGCGAGTTTGTTTGGCACTTCACTAAGAAGATATTCAGAGTTCTGGATCTTTGCAAGGTTGCATATCTGAAGAGTTCTTCAGATACTTAGACTGTGAGTCAGAGTCTGTGTTAGGTTGTCAGAACCACTGTTTGTAAGTCTTCTTCTTATAGTGAAATCATTTGAGGTGGCGCCTGATTGCCCGGAGGGTTTTTCTCTTTGAGAGTTCTCTTAGAGTTTTCCCTTTGTCACCAAAATTGCTTGTGTTGTCTTATTTACTAATTCATCTTATTTGAAATTTTGGATCTTTGGATATCATATATTTTCTGTTTGACTGAGTCTTGTGCATGCCTATTAATTAAGGATTTGTCTTTAATTGATAGAAATTTTATTCCACAATCGTTTGCGCCTATTCACCCCCCTCTAGGTGTAGGTAGAGTCTAAACCATGTTTTTCAACAATCATTAGGCCTGTTATGATACATGGCTTTAAATGTTGGAGCAACAAAAAAGTAACAGATGCATAGGATAAGTGTTGCTGAAATGTGGATGATGAGATGAAAGATAAGAGAATTAATATACTCGAGAGTTGTTAGGTGTTTCCCAAATAGGTGATAAGATAAAGTAGGCTAATATTGGTATGATTGGGTACTTATTAAAAAGTCTAAGAGATCAAAGGGAAGACCAAAAAGAATATGAATGGAGTCAGTTCGAAAGATCTTGAATTCTCATAATCTGACTGAAGATATGGTTTTTAATAAATTGTGATGGTGGAACAGGATTCATGTTGCCAACACCAACTTCTTGTGGTAAGGAATTTTGTTATTGATTAATCTCTCACTCATCTTATGTACCATTGACAGATCCAAGTTATGCAATTGGGTTTTGTGGAAATTATCTCCTTTGAGAATCTGGAATTTTGTGGAAGTGTTCTGGATTTTATTTTGTACTTATAGGAGAAGTGGAAGAATTGTTAAAACAGTGGAGAGATTCATCAATATTTTTGGGAAATATCAAGGCAAACATGATTACATAATGAGAATTCAAGAATACCATAAACAGTAAGATGATTGGGATGAGTTTAAGAGGCTGAATTGCTAGATGGTAGTTGTGTGTGCATGCGTGTATATGGCCATGGATCAGTGGGTATCTTGAAGGCAATCCGAAGAGCAGAACAACCATCATGTAGCTCATCCTCTCACGGGCTTCCTTCCAAGTTGCTCAAGCCAAGGGATTGTTCTCTATTGTAGCTCTATCTGGGCCCAATTTTTTTTTTCCCAAGAGAAAGCTTTCAATCTTATTTTTTCAATTAGGGTACGTTTGGATTGCAGGAATTGAAACATCCGTGAGAATTCGAATACACGTGAATTTAAAATCAAATGAATTTGAAATCATAAGTATCAAAAATTTGGTGTTTGGCTAAGTTTATGGAATTTACTTGAAATTCACACGTGAATTCCAATTCCACCGTTTGGATGCTAACAAATCTGTAAGAATTGAAATATTTAAACAGTTTGAACAAATTAAAGCCACGTAACCCAACTACATTTTCTCAATCACCCACTAACCCAAGGCACAATTTGATTCCTTTTGCATTGCTAATATATATAAATATACTTCCCCCATCAAAATTATATGTGCAACACAATACAATCTCTTCAAAGAGCTCAACAAAGATGGCTTCCTCCAACATTGCAGCTTCTCTTGTTGTCATGATTATCTTCTTGTTAGCTTCATGCAATCACATCCAACCAACACTTGGTGTAGGTGAGTATGGAAGGACCGGCTTAATAATATGAACTAAGGTAGCTACTCTCTAATTCCTTCAGTAAAAAATTCTAGGCTAGCAATATTGCCTCAATTGCAGGCTCCACCTGTAAATTCAAGTTAGTCCCAAAATTCATATCATGGAAAATGAAAGAAAAACTCTTTTAAGTGCATAAAGGAATACTTCCCAGCATCAAAAGCTCCTATGAAATCATAAAGAATTCATCATCTTGTAACAACCATCCCACCAACATAGCCAATTTTACCACTTTTCATAAGAATAACACCAATTAAACAAAGTATGGAGTGAGTAGGAGAGAGGGATGGTACTCTCAATTCATCCATGACCAATAAAAAGAGATAAGGCTCATTTCCTTTTGTAAGCTTACGACACAAGAAAGCTTAAAAAACGTAGACACCAAGAAGATTCCAATTTGCTTCCATATACATCTACCTTCGGTAGAGTTTAAGTGCATCTATGTTTCTGCTTCACGGATATGATATTTTCTGGGCATTTCTAATAATATCAAGTGTTATTCCTATTTTGGCATTTCTAATTTCCGGAGTTTTAGCCCCAATTAGCAAAGGATCAGAGAAACTCTCTAGTTATGAATCGGGTATAGAACCAATGGGCGATGCTTGGTTACGGCTCAAAGCATAAATTGTCAAGAAGACAATGAATGGGATGTAGAAGCAAGTCCATCCTAATGACAGCAACATCACATTAATTGAGCAACTATATAAACAGATAGTAAATGTTATTTAGTCATTAGAATCGTCCTTTAAGTTATTTAGCCATTGGCACGTAAATGTTTTTTGTGGTTGTAGCAGTTTACGATAGCCTTACACCTTCTCAATACTTTTTCCTGTTGTGGTTGATCATTTCCTTCTTTGAGATGCATCAAGATCTCTCTCTTTCTCTCCCCTCCTCTCCTTCCTTTTTAGTGTGTCTTTCATGTGCATACATGTGTATGTTTCCTCAAATGAGTTATTTATTGGCCTATAAGTTTTGGCTCGGCCTTTTTGTTTAGTAAATCAAGGCATGTGATGCGCACATGCTGTGAAGTTTCACCTAAATGATTTACCTTATTATTTTATTTTTTCTTTTCAATGATAATATTATTTTCAAGAACAACACATATAAGGATTCAATGATGCAACTTGTGAAAATTTAATAATTTAGTTCTCTGTGGTAATGGAAATCAGTTCCCATCTGGTTGGGATAAAGTATTTTGCTGTTTTTGATGTTATTTTTGTTGTCGTATTATGGGGAAGGGTCATGACTTTTTTTAATTTAAGGGATAAATATTTGGTTTTTTTTTAAAAATATAAAAAATTTGCAAGGCCTTGGAAGTCTAGTTAGTGTCTTCTTTTATATTTGCTTAGATGTGGTCAGTACACAGCATTTGCCCTTTCTAACAAGTTTCACCAAAACATGAGTTTATCACGGGCTTCTCAATGTGTTTGTCTTATGCTTTTCCTTTCTTCACTTCTTTTTGTGCACAGGTGTGTCTGCAAGTGCTTGTCAACATGTGTGTATACAGAGAGAGGTTGGGCGTGCATGCACATCAGTGCTTTTATAGTACTGTACTAATTGATTTTGTTTTAGATTTAGTTTTGTAATTTATAATGTTAGTTCCCCACTTAGGCTGCAGTTGATCGGCCATCACTGCTTTTATACTACTTCAGTATTGATTTTATTTTTTGGTTAGCTCTGTAATCTGTATGATTCCCATTCCTCATTCAGGCTGCCGTTAACCTCCTCTGATGCTTATTCTTCTCTTGTTCTTGAGAATCAGGTTAGCCTTTGCGAGCGTGAGAATGAGATGTCAAAAAAGCTAATGAGATTACTCAGGAGATTTAGGGAGAGCAATGGTTCATTATATCAGTTGTGTTATCTATTGAGACAAGGTGAACAACCTAGAGAAGGCGTCCTGCTATTTACAAACCTTGTTGAGGACCAGATTGGCGGCACCAGTGGCTATGTTGATTGGATACTGCAAATACAACGTCAAATCCAGCAAAATGCATAATATAAAGGTAAAATGGAGTTTAATATGCTTTGATCATTCTTTTCTTTTGTAAATATGTTCGTTCTTGCTATGAATGTTTACTGATTGAATGAATTCAGCTTGGTCCCTCAAATATCATAAAAGAAAGTTTTAACTCAGATTCATATTAATTTAAAGACGTGCTCCATTTTGGCTATTTATGCTTGTAATCACAAACTTCATGTGGGTTTCACATATTGGTCCCTTGAAGTATGAGGGAGTTGGTAGATGATGTTGTTCTTTGTATGGAAACTTTTTCAGGTTTTTATTTGAAGAATGATTCCAATTGCTTATATTGCTGCGGACATGCTATCTGCAATGTTGTGTAATAGTGACAGTGAGCTGGTCATGTCTGAAGTTATAAAGGTATATGGTTCAGTTACCTAGGATAGGGAAGTATATAAATACTTGAATATCGTGCATGGAGCTATGTTACATGGACTCGGGTATGAGTGTCGGGTGTGGGTTGTGTCGAGGAGTCGGATTCACTTGACCCTCAAAACTTAGGATATGGGGACTCGCTTGAGAAGTGCCAAAATTTGGATAAGGATGCTAGGATTCGGCTGAAAAGTCTCCAAGTAAATGTTTTCATATTTCTGTTTTTCCTTTTTTTTTCTTCCATATATTTTTCTTTTTGAGTAATTGCTTTGAAATTTTTGAGTTTGAGAATATACATTCTCTCTTTACAAAAACTATTACCTTTTTTGATTCATTACTTGCAAGTTGATTATTTGCTAATTATTTTCTGATTGATCTTGGATGCCATGTCTAAGAGAACATGCGAAGGATCCGACACATATCTTATATCCATACCCATACCCATGTCGTGTTGGGTTGACACGGGTACTTTGGGGTTGTGTAAAGTGTCCATATAACATAGGCATGGAATCATGTGGTCAATTTTGAATAGACTGGAGTAGTATTGTGATAGAAATTTCTTTCCTTTAATTGGGAAGTTGCGATTAAGTGTGACTTATATAGAGTTGCTGGTCAGTATAGCTTTTCAAAATGGGAATCAAGATAAGATCTGAAATTATGCAGGTACATGCTTAGGTAGGTTCCATAGAGTCTAGAAAGATCAACATATGGTGGTGCCATGCATGTTGATCACATGATCACTAGTAAACTTACTGGAATGAAATATTAGTATGGCAGTCTAACATTTTTGGTTTTCTCATGAAATACTAGGTTATTGGTAATTTAATTTGCTTCTTGATTATCACAGAACATTTTCAGATAATAGATGATATATTTGTTAACTTTTGAGAACTTAGGCATCTCAAGATTCTTCTTACAACCTCCCAAGGAATCTGTTTGTCTCTATATTCACTGACTTAATAAAACCTATCTCAAAGGTAATGCTTGATCTTGTAAAAATTAGACAATCATCTTTTCAAAGGCCATCTATACCTTCTAGGATATGTAAAATTAGCATTTTACTTAAAATCTCACCACATCATGATGCATCAGTGTATCAGTTAGTTTCCTTCTAAGAATTTATTTTGTGTCAGTAAGTCAATTCACTTACTTTCTTTATTATTAACTGATTCCACTTTGCTTGTGATCTCTTATCCAGGATGATATTTTAGCTGTGCCAGTTTATTCATCTGAAAATGTAGTTAAAAAGGTAATCAGGTGGTTAAATTCACCTTAGCTTCCTTGTACTTGACACATTTATTCTCTAGTGGGTTCCAATCACCATAGACATTTCCTTAAAAATTAAGGCTTAATAAATGTATGTTAATATTGTCAAATCACCTAGGTGAAGCGAGAGGATAGACTTTCTTGTCATGTAGGAAATAATATAATTTTTTTAAAAGAAAAACAATAGGTTAACTCAGTTGCATTTGTGGCATGTATAAAAGAATAATAATCTCTAATTTGAAAGGAATATTTGACAAAAAGAGATTACTACCTAGATAGCATCATTCCATTAACAATTGCATAACTATATCGCCCGAAAGTTGTTTAATAATTTCTATTGATGTATTAGGTGATTCTTGGACATAACCACAAATGAAGTGTTTTTGCCTGTTAACGCCTTTGTTTGTCATGACTCAGGACCCCATAAAACTCATATTTATTGTTGTTCTTGTTACTAGTATCCAGTTAACGGCATCCTACCATTCTGGGTCATTCAAACTGGCGTTTGGCTTTTAGGCATCATGTGGCACCTATAAGCACCATCGTGAAGACAAAAATTAAGCTAGAAACATATTAGTACCTCAATTTTTAAATATATGTCACTTGATAATATTGGGTGAGCAAATATGAAACACTAAGTAACTTGGATTGCACATTGCATGAATTCGAAAAAAATTTAGGTAAACTATTTTGGTAGTTAGAAAAAAAAGGAAAAACAAAAGAAAAAAATAGAAGCAGGAAAACTAATTGGACCGAATAAACATAAAATATGACCAACATACTAAGCTATTAACATTTGAATTTCGAAATATATAACTAATGCAGTAGTGATTCAAGTAATTTATGTGAAAGAAGCTTTCATTAAATTAAATGACAACAAAGAACTAGAAAAACAAGAATTATAAAGTTGGTTTAAAAAAAAAAAAAAAGAGGACAGCTTTGGCTATAGTTTCATATGAGGGAAAAAAGTTAGGAAAGAGCAGAAGGGAAGACAAGAAGGAAGAAGGCACGTTTTGCAGAAGAGAAAAAGGGGTGAGAGAAGAAAAAAACAGGGTATGAAACTTGGTCCAAAACAAATAAAATGTGAAGAGAAAATGAAAAACAGATTTGGGCCCTTCAGCAATTCCATATGAAAGTAGAAACTACAAAGAAGAGAAGGAGAGGAGGTCAAGAGAGAAATATAGATAGAGAAACAGGGTTTGTTTGCTTGCAATAAAAAGAGGAGAAAAGAATAGGGAAGAATAGAAAAAGCAGAGGATGCACCCCTTATAATACTTTGCAATATTGTGGTTGTGTGCTACATTCATTTTTCTCTTCCGAGAGTGCTTTTTGGTCATCGTATGCCCATAATCATTGATTAGGAGTGCTTTTCGGGTTAATCTATAGAAGATTCGATTTGGTCAACTGGGTTTGAGGTTAGGAAATGCATATATTGGTGCTCCCATGCTTCATGCTTGTGTGTTTTTTCAATTGGTTGTACTTTCTATTAGTTTCATCTTTTGTTTTCTTTTTTCTTTTCTTTTATCCTTCTTTTTTGTATTACGTATTTTTCTTTTTCGATTTCTCTGAAAAGTTTTAATGGCTGAAAAGCTTGGAAGTTTGCTTATTTTGCTTCTGAATCATTTTTTCATGTGGACCTTTTTAACTTCCAGGGATTTCTGGATGATGTTAGTTGTTCAAATGACTTGGGGATGCATAATCTGTATGAAAATTAATTTTTTTGTATACATTGGATGGTACAAGTGAATGTTGTTGCCTTACTGTTTGGGATGTAAATTTTTTTATAGTGTAATGCTAGTTGGTCAAATGTTGGTGTTGATGTTAATAAGTAATGCTATGGAGGATGCACAAGTTTCTGTAGTGTAAATGGCACTGTATGTATCTACTTTGAAGCTTCTAGAGAAAATCTAGTGAACTCAGGAGAAATCATAATTTTCTGCCTAGGGTGTACAAGTTCTCTTGTACCTGAAAAGTCCACCTAGGGACCAGTATTTCCCAATGGTCTTCCTAACAGTGACAGCCATGGAGAACCCACTTTTCGCATATGTGAAGAGCAGAATGATCTCTGTTTGCATTACTAAAAATCTCATAAGCAATTTGGAAAATTTTTCTTTGTATTTTTTTGTTATTTTCTTGGACATCCTCTCATTTAAGTTTATATCACAGAGGCCTACTGAAATTTCACGGTCTGCGACCTTGGAAAACACCACCTGACAAGTTTGATCTCCCTAGGCTTCCTGCTGTTGAATGGTCATTGAGTTTCGGAGGCTTTTGACATCAAAGACCCAAGGAGTCGAGAGGGATTCGAACTTTGTAATGCCCAAGTGGTTTAATCTCGTCTTTAAGACAAAAACGATCTGAATTATGCAACAGATTCCCTTTTCATTGTGAGGATTGGATCAGGAAACTGAATACCAGATATTTCATTTGAAGTAATTTGCCGGTGGTTGTCTGTCGGAGTAATAACTTGCGGAGAACAGCATCTGTGAGGCTGATCATCAGAGACTTCAATTCTCAGAAACGATTTTGGGGTGGTTGCATGTCGGAAAAATAATTAGGTGAGGTTTTTTTTTTGTGATATTGAGATTTCTAATCTCAGGTCCTTGTTCTCTTGGATCCTTTATCAACAATCAAAATTCAAAATGCTAAGAACTTAAAAACAACAACAATAGAACACACAACCAGATCTGGAATTTAAAATGCTAAGAACTTAAAAACAACAACAATAGAACACACAACCAGATCTGGAAACACTTTCATTTATGTAAACTGTATTGTACAAAAATTTCAAACATACATCAAATTGAAATCATCTAAAGATTAACTCACAAAGTTGATTCCACAACCTTTGTTAGTTAGACTATGATCTTCAACATTTTCAGCAATCTCAAGGCTTCACACGATCACCATTGAGACAGCTCATGATAGCCCATTCCAATCTTTCACAGATCTGGAATGTTCCTTCTTGAAAACTTTCTCAGTCTTCCAAAAGTCTGCAGCAACCTCTCCTTCCTGATCTCCTCCAGCTCCACTCTTCACCAAGCTCTCCTGGACGAAAATCACCTTCTAAGAAGCTTCAAGAACCTTTAAATCAAGGGTTCTTAACCACCCTGAAAAACTGCTCTAACAAACTATAACAATTCGTAACAGATTTTAAACCAACCCAACTGAAGCTCACAACAGCTTGGGATTTCAGTTGGGCCTGTATCTACAACAGGTTGCAATTAACATTGCCAGTAGCACACAAAAGTCACATTCACATATCCATACACAAATTTCAACATTTCATCATTCATATAATACAATACTTTGATCATTCAATCACACACAGTATTTTTAACAAATTTCAATAAGTATTGTCATGCAATTTGTCACATGGGAAAATATATTTTCCCAACAATCTCCCCCTTGACACTTGCATGACAAAACTTTCAAAGATGTGAACCCAAGACATAAATGTCTAGATAGATATAGTCAATTTATGCACATTCATCTTCAAAAATTTGAACACATGTCTCATCATTTTAGTAAGCAAGTATAAACAAATCAGCAAGTCAAGTCATTAAAAAATTTTTGCTGACAATTAGCTTTCTCCCCCTACTTACTCTTCAATTTATTTTTACCTTTTACTCCCCTTTTTCTTTCCCTTGACATCAGCTTTCTCCCCCTTTAGGAACATCTCCCCCTCAAGAAAAGTACTATTCTCCCCCTTTTTGTCATGCAATGATTCAAGGGATACAAGTGCTTAATAAGAGAGCTCATACCAAGATTAAAGAATGGTATAAGCAAAAAAAATTCTACTCATCGAATGTCCAGGTAAGAAACCAAAGAAGCACTACAAATCAGAAAATAACATCCATGAACCCATAGAATGAAAACATGAGCACTCATTGACTCATTGACTTTAAAACAGGGCTCCAAACTCAAGATTGAAATCGAAGAAGTTTTCTGGATGAAGAGATCAGTCTTTGAGATTGTCTTCTAGTGATTGGAGAATGAGATTTTCTTCTGCTAAAAAATTTTCAGCATATAGGAATACTGAAATAACACCACTGAGAGATGTAGAGCATGTAGTACAATGTAACCTATAATGCAGCCAACGGGTATTCTTGATGTTTTTAAAAAATTGCACATTCACGTTGAACCAGAAGCACACAAAACTCATGCAAAACTTGATTCAGACATGTACAGACTAATTAATGAAAGAAAATTTATTAAGGTGATGACATGCTGCCAGAGGACAATTTTGATGTGTTAAAATAAATTCTCACATTTCCAACGATTGAGGCATGTACATGAATATTCAATCAAGAATAAACCCAGTGCTGATTCAAATCTTATTATCACCATAGACATGCTTATTTTCTATTTTTATTCAATGAGAACACAAGAACCCTAAAATAAGCTTATCAGGCGCAACACAGAATGCTTATTCATCGAATCATTCTTGAAGAAGACAGTGAAATTGTAACAAGAATGAGAGATAAGATGACATACCTTGCACCAAAGATTTCTTAACCTTGAAAGGAACTGATTCTCACTTGAAGAAGTCGAACAAGAGGTTTGTGCACTCAGAACGGATTAGAGCCCTAACGCTATTTCCCCTTTTCTGTTTTTGAGTCTAATGAAAGAGTCGAAATGGTTGTTGAAGAAAGAACGAACTCCTTATATACTTACTACTATGTAGCTACAGTAGGCTACATGAAAAGTAAGTGTACCCAAATACAGTCACTTGAAACTCAAAATAGATTTGCCGAATTTGTTTTTCTGCAGACAGAAGATTATAGCATTGATTGAAGATACCCAGAAAAACACACATAGAAGAATGAACCCTGGTCTGAGCTTACCCAGAAAAGAAAGCAAAGCCTGCTAAGGCAACAAGACTTCTGCATTGCATAATTTTTGTGGAAAATGAATAAAATCCATATGAATTGATCATTGATATTAATACACCATAAAATATTTACAAATCCAAACACATTTAGTAAACAGAATTTTGCACAAACCTTTTGGATTATCAAACAATGAAGCACCTTGAGAAATCAGTAAATTCTTGCTCTTTTAGTAGTATAGGCCACAAAATTAACTACTTTATCATTTACTAGACATGAAAGTGCAAGATTGTTCCTCAAGGCACACTTGATCAACTCATGAACAATTTAATATATATGAGATGAAATTTTGCAGAAATTTTTGAGTGTGAGTGAGATAAGTAATATCCATGTGAGTCCTTTCAAAAATTACTATTATTAATGAGCTATAGAAGTAAGGAATACTTGATTTTGATGATTCCCCCCTTGAGTGTCAAAGATGTTGTGGTATTCTTCAAGACTTGTACTCATTAAGATAGGTAGCCTTCCCATTTTTGCCTTTTTTTTCACTGAATTCAAGATTTCTGAGTTTATAGCTTATCCCAGAATTCTTACACACACTTTGAACTTAGTATGTCTGGGTTTACAGCTCATCCCATGTTCTTACTCACACTTTGAACTTAGTATGTCTGAGTTTACAGCTCATCCCATGTTCTTACACACACTACTATTTTTTTAAAGGCTCAGGTGACTTTCACTCTATCTCTTAAGATTGTCTTTTCAGAAATTCACAAATACACCCAATGATCACAACAAGCAAAATTTAAGTTCTCAAGAATTCAATTTCTATTTCGCAAAAAAAATAATAGTAGAGATAAGAACTTGGAGCTCAAGGATATGAAAATATAACACTACTAATTTCTGTGGTTTTTCTCATTTGATCATGTGCTGTAGAGAAGACTGTAGTGTGCAGAACAGAACATATCTTACTAGAACTATGAAGTTCATTGATTGGAGAGTTGAATAAGTGTCAAGATTTTATAGACCTAATGTTCCATGGAGCATATCACTAATGATTTCCTAAGAGTTTCAACCTTTTGTTGATCCAAAGGTTTTGTAAAAATATCTGCAATTTGATTTTGTGTTTGAATATGTTCTAAGAGAATTGTGTTGTTCACAACTAATTCTCTTATAAAGTGGTGCCTAATGTCAATGTTCTTAAGGATTTGTCTCCAGACATGTGCCTGAAGCATTCACTCTCTAGATGCCATAGGTTGGTGTCATGTGCTTTTGAAGCTGTATGGACCACTTGACAGTCAAGATCAGACTTCCTAACCCAGATTTTCTTCACTTTTGGAACCTTATTTCTCAAGTAGGGGTTACTTGAAGGTGATGATGCATTCTTTTGCAATCTTTGGGCAGAACTTAAAGGGTATTTAGTGTCTCTTAAGTTCTGAAATTTTTTAGACAGCAGCTCTGTTTCTTTCAAGAGAGCATCAAACTTATTGAATAAGAAAATTTCAGACTTATTTTGAGTCTGAAATTTTTCCTTATCAATATATTCCTTAGGAAGACCATGAAGAATATGACATTTTGGCTTTATATGTCCTTTCCTTCCACAAAAGTGACACATAGGGACAAAAGGTAGAGGTTTAGGTTCAGATTTCTTTCTAGCATTACCTCTATAAATAGAATTTTCAGAATTGAATTTCACATAGGGAGGAAGATCATTACCAGCAGATGCTTTACCCTTATGTAAGCCTTGTGATGAGCTTTCTCCAATTGACATTACCTTTGCTTTTCCTTTAAGTGCTTCATTAAGAGAATTTTCAGCAACATATCCAAGTCCATTGAGATCTTTGTCTCTTCTTTGGCTCTCAAGCATTTCATCAAGTGCCTCGGTTCCTGCAGAAAATTTTGTAAAAGAGATTTCAGATAACTCGAGTTCATTTTCTACCAAGGAGATTTTACCTTTCAGATTTTCTAACTCAGTAGCTTGTTCCTTGTTCATGAGTTCAGCATCATGAATTTTAGATACCAGAGAAGCTTCTCTGACTTGTGCTTCCGAAAAAAGTTTCTCAATCTGTTCTCTGTCTCAAATAGTTTTCTTTCTCCTTCTCAGCACCCTTTAGTTGGAGTGATATTCTTTTGCATTTTTTCTGAAGTTTGTGAAACTCCCTATACAGTAGATTGTAAGCTTCTTGAAGATCACCATTCTCTTCTGAGTATTCATCTTCACTTCATTCACTAGGGGACTCACTGTCTGAATTTTGTGTGACTACAAATGCCATAACATTCTCTTGACTTTTTTCTGTTTCTAAACCAGAATTTTCCTCTTCATCATTGTCATCCCAAATAGCTTTTAAGGCATTTCTCTTTATAGACACCTTATTTGGACACTCAGCAGCAACATGACCAAAGCCTTGGCAATTATAGCATTGAATTCCCTTTGGATTTCTTCTCTTACTTTCTGATTTTGCTTCATTGTTCTTCTTGTCAGTTCTGAAATCTTTTGACCTTTCAGAGGAGTTTGCTGATTGTTTCTTCTCAAAGAACCTTCTGAATTTTTTAGCAAGCAATACCAACTCTTCAAGATCATCATCTGAATCTTCATCTTTACCCTCATTTATACTTTTAAGAGCAACCCCCTTTTGCTTCTTGGAAACTTTCAGATTAGCTTCAAATGTTTGTAGAGAGCCCACCAACTCTTCTACTTTCATTGCATCAACATCCTTAGCCTCTTCTATTGCTGTAACTTTGGGTTGAAATCTCTGAGGTAGAGATCTCAGAATTTTCCTTACAACCTTGGATGTGGGAATCTTCTCTCCTAGATTGAAGCTAGCGTTAACTATGTCACTAACCTAGAGTAGAATTGGTGGAAGATCTCTTCTTCATCCATCTGAATTGTTTCAAAAGCAGTGGTTAAATGTTGCAAACGAGACAATTTTACAGTAGCTGTTCCTTCATGAGTAACCTCTAATATGTCCCAAGCTTCTTTGGCAATTTCACATGTAGAGATCCTTCTAAATTCCTCTACTGTAATAGCACTAAACAAGGCCTTAATAGCCTTGTTATTCCAGCTACAGTTGTCAAATTCTCTTTTATTCCACCTATCATAAGCCTTTGGAACAATAACACCTTGAATATTTTGTGTGGGTGCTTCATACCCATTCAAGATAGATAACCATATTCGTTCATCTAAAGATTTTATATAGGCTCGCATTCTTGCCTTCCAATAGGCATAATTTGACCCATCAAAGAGGGGTGGCCTAGAGGAAGAAGCCCCTTCTTTGTTGTAGTCCATAGAGAACCAAGATCTCACTCTTTAATAGATTTGAGTGGAGTGGCCTTGATATCAATTGAGATTTCTAATCTCAGGTCCCTGTTCTCTTGGATCCTTTATCAACAATCAAAATTCAAAATGCTAAGAACTTAAAAACAACAACAATAGAACACACAACCAGATCTGGAAACACTTTCATTTATGTAAACTGTATTGTATTTAAAACAACAACAATAGAACACACAACCAGATCTGGAAACACTTTCATTTATGTAAACTGTATTGTACAAAAATTTCAAACATACATCAAACTGAAATCATCTAAAGATTAACTCACAAAGTTGATTCCACAACCTTTGTTAGTTAGACTATGATCTTCAACATTTTCAGCAATCTCAAGGCTTCACACGATCACCATTGAGATAACTCATGATTGCCCATTCCAATCTTTCACAGATCTGGAATGTTCCTTCTTGAAAACTTTCTCAGTCTTCCAAAAGTCTGCAGCAACCTCTCCTTCCTAATCTCCTCCAACTCCACTCTTCACCAAGCTCTCCTGGACGAAAATCACCTTCTAAGAAGCTTCAAGAACCTTTAAATCAAGGGTTCTTAACCACCCTGAAAAACTGCTCTAACAAACTATAACAACCTGTAACAGAATTTAAACCAACCCAACTGAAGCTCACAACAGCCTGGGATTTCAGTTGGGCCTGTATCTACAGCAGGTTACAATTAACATTGCCAATAGCACACAAAAGGCACATTCACATATGCATACACAAATTTCAACATTTCATCATTCATATAATACAATACTTTGATCATTCAATCACACACAGAATTTTTAACAAATTTCAATAAGTATTGTCATGCAATTTGTCACATGGCAAAATATATTTTCCCAATAGATATAAATCTCTGTTCATGTTGCCAGGTAAAAAAAAGGGGTGAAGATTTTGTTGTTTTTGTTTATTGCTCTTTAAGATTTGTGTTTTTTATACATGCCGACCAAAACCCTTTATTGTCATTTTTTCCTCAGTTGGAGCTGTAATTTATCCATTTTAAACCGAGCGGTTGATGTTCATACAATTATATAGTCTAGTGTCCATAACATTAATCCTTTACATGCAAATTTGGCCTCTGTTCATCCACATCTAGAGCTGTAAGTGGGATGGGTTGGTTTATCTTGTAATGAGTTTGGATTCAGCCCTAGCTAAAATTTACTTGCCCAAATTCGCCCTTTGCGTGCCATAACTAAAACTTATTAAGACTAAACCCAACCTAAAATTTATTATTGGAGTTCGGACAGGGTTCATGTTGGCCCTAAAAATAATGTAAAATTTTTAATATGTTTTTATTTTTTGCTATGAATGTAAATCTCGGAATATCACATTCGTCCTAGCATAGTTTGGATAGAACTAAAAGCGCATGGAATGAATTATTTGTTATCAAATGGAGATCCTAAAGGCTAGGTTTAATGAACAAGAAAAAGTCACCAACTGCTTAAAGGCTTGGATTGTTCTAGCTGCAAGGTAGTCAGATAAATCATGATCCTGAAAGGTCATCACTATCATCATCAAAGCCAGTTCCCACCAAAAGTGGGTTGGTGACACAAATCCTGTCTGTTCGTCCCGCTCTATGAAAAAATCATATCTTTATCAGTTAATCTATGTTTTTGTAAGCTTTGTTTTATACATTTCATCCATATCTCATTTGGTGTTTATTTATAGTGGCACACTTGTATAAGTGTCGGCCATCTGGTTAAGAGGTAAGCTAACAATTAAGGCTACGTTTGGGGTTGCTTAATTAAGTGCTTAATGTAGCTTATTAAAGAACTTTTTTAAGCTCCAAAAATACTTGGTTATGTTACATGGGTAAGTAATTACCCGTAAGGAGTAGAGGGAGGGGACCCGTAAGGAGAAGCCCCACTGAAGAGCTTCTCCATTCTCATTCGCTGCAGCGCCTCTCCTTCTTTATCACATTCGTTGCACTGTCTCAGGTGGATTCGCTTTCTCAAACAGAAATGTTCTCTCTCATGTTGCAACGTTTTAATATTCATTGTTAGGATCTGTGAATTTTCGGCATGGCGAGGCTTATGAGGAACAAGGAAACGAGAGAGCTCGTAATCACAGATATCTAAGGCACCCAAAATAAGGGTATCCCGATCTAAAACGGCTTCAACCCTTCCATCTCAGACTAAATTATTGGGGTTTTGTGGAGATTTGATTTCGTAGGTCGTTTTGATTCCGACCCATCTTGCCATCATCTTGGAGTACGCTGCCGGCGGTGAGCTCTTCGAGCAGCAACACTAGAAGATTTGGTGAAGATGAGATTCCCTTGGCCCCAGCAGTTAACTCTTCAAGCAAATCTGATATATGAATGACTATTTGTGATTTTCTGCCATGATAGGTATAGATTAAATTACTAAATGAAAGATTGTGGAACAGCCTTGGCTGTCAAGTACTAGTACTTTCATCTTCCAGCACAAAACCTGCTCTTAGAATGAACAAGTATTAGATAAAAGACAGGTACTGGTGGGAAGCAATTGGCCCTTCATTGATGGCTTTAACGAGTGTGTATTAGATGTGGAATGACCTAAGGTTTTTAATTTTCTTTGATGATTTCTCAATGCTTTCGCTTCAGATGTAAATTTCCAAGACATTTTGGCAAATTGTGGGGTAGTAAAAAGATTGTAGTAGTCTCACGTATTTGCTCATAAAGTAAATATAAGTGTGATTTTTTTAGTTTTTGCCATAAAGTAAATATAAGTAGTTTTTGCTTTTTTTAAGTGTGCTTTTTTTAGTTTTTAGTGTGCTTTATGAGTAGCTTTTGCTTTTTTTAGTTTTTAGTGTGTTTTATGAGTAGTTTTTGCTTTTTTTAGTTTTTAGTGTGCTTTATGAGTAGTTTTTTTAGTGTGCTTTATGAGTAGTTTTTAGTGTGCTTTATGAGTAGTGTGCTTTTTTTTTTTGTTTTTGCTTTTTTTAGTTTTTAGTGTGCTTTATGAGTAGTTTTAAGTGTGCTTGTTTTAGTTTTTGCCATAAAGTAAATATAAGTAGTTTTTGCTTTTTTTAAGTGTGCTTTAGTGTGCTTTTTTTAGTTTTTAGTGTGCACACTTATAAAGTAAATATAAGTGTGCTTTTTCTAGTTTTTGCTCATAAAGTAAATATAAGTAGTTTCACGTATTTGCTCACGTATTTGCTTTTTTTAGATTGTAGTAGTAAAAAGAAACTCCTTGCTTTTTTTAGTTTTTGCCATGTGTGCTGCTTATTAAGTGCTTAAATATAAGTGTTAACCTTAACCAAACACCAATTTTTTTAAATAAGCAATTTTTATAATTATGGATAAGTACTTGAATAATACAATTTATCTTTTGAGTACTTATCCATAAGCATTAGCAATCCAAAACACCACCTAAGCATTCTTGATTATCCAAATTAACTACATATTTTTTTTCACCATTTGAGGATTAATAGCAAGTTTGAGATAGATTATACTAGCTTACATAACTCTACTACTGGCAAAATAAGAAAGTCATCTGCTTAAATTAAAGCTGATAAGATCTTTAGCCTTCATTTTTTAATCTCATTTTCTGCTAAGAATAACATTTCTATCCTATTAATAAGTGTTGCTCCAAAATTGGTCCGGTGTGGACACGTGTCGAAGGTGGTGATGTGTCTCTACGCGGGCGTGCCAGTATCGTTTGATACAATGATTTTCGAGTCGATTCCTGACCCCGGGCACCTGTTCTGAATCTGAACCGGGATCGGTTCAGTCGTACTGCAAGTCACCTGTAATAAAATTGGTCAGGCGATGGTAAGAAGACTAGGGGTTCGGTCTTCGTTTTGGGTTCTTGTAAGTGTTCGAAAGCGAAAGCAACTAATGGCACACAAATCCTTTTATTATAAAATCGGCCGACGAGCCGAAAGCGACAACAGATAATCCTCCAAATGGAAACAAAAAGTACAAAAGAAAACCGACAGGGCTCGCAGGACCGGCCTGTCCTGGTCTTATAGCCGTAATCGGGTATAAGCGCAGGAGGAAGGGGGCGGCTGCTAGCAAAGCCAATTCAGGGGGTTCACCTTGGATTGCTGCTTACCCGAAAATACACGAGTCACCTGGCGTGAACAGAGCGAGTCTCGGGACCGGTTGCTCGGGATTCTGTAAAGACAGAACTGCGAGTCAGGGGCGGCCTCAACTTACTCTCCGATGGCAGGATTCTGGTGTTAGTCGGAGTAAAGAGGGGTCGAAGATGTCACTATGACTGGAAGCAGTGAGAGAAGTCCTAGTTTATCCGTCTGTACATGTATTAGAGGGGATAAAGGATCACGGATGATCAAAATAATATAATAACCGGTTGCGGTTGTGTGGATTGTGTCCTTGAGTTCTTCGAAGTTTATGCCTTTTATAGCCAATCCTTGACGGTTGCTCAACGTCCCATTCTTGCACGATCTTTGAGGAACCTCTTTCCCATGTCTGCAGGTCCGTTTTGCTTTACCATAAAGTCTCTCAACGACCCACTTTTAGGAAGTTGAAACCACCTTATATAACCACTCCACGTTTTTAAAAAGTGGGGGACCCCACTTTCCACATCTTTAGAGAATTACCGCAGTATCTTCAATGAGCCGTAATCGGCCAAAAGGCATAATTGGTCAAATGCACCTTTTCATAAATAAAAGTATCATGGGGTTGATCAAGTGTCCAGCAAATTTCCTCAATCCCAATAAAGTAGCATATGCCATGATAACTCCTTTAATGGCTTTAATGGCAAAATCAGTCACCATCATTTACCCAATAAACATATATATATTATACTTAGAGCCTTGTTTACTCCGATTTCACCGGGTTACGGCGGGTGTAAACATGGGTTTCACTTGACCCGTATGTGGTAGGACACAGATTGGTCAAAAGATATACGTGACCGTAAAACACTACCGTCGGGCTACAGCGGGTGTAAACACCTACATAAGCTACATAGGCACCACGTGTCCTTTTCTTATTCGTTGGTCATATAGGGTGTAAACAATAAGACTTACATGGTGTGAAATGGGATGAATAACCCATCGCCACCCCTTCATTATCCATTCCATTTTCTGCCAATTACATTAAAGTACTTGTGGGGCAGACTTCTCAATCCAACCAACAAAAGAATAATTAATTCAAAGATTAAAAAAAGAAAGAAAAAACCATAAACATGAATTTTCTAATTGGGTTGTTCAGTTTAATTTTTCTGCATTTTCCTTAAGTGGAGATACTTTTCTTCTTTTAGTCTCCCAGTTCGTTTCCCAAGTCAAGCTGCCATAGCTGAATCTCAACCATTACTTGTTGAATCCCAGCTTCTGTAAATTCTTTTGGTGCACATAACAGTTCATATTCCACCAAGAGATGGTTGTTATTACACGCCTGAGACTACGAAAAAGAAATTCGTGGTGCCACTTGGTATTGTCTCCGTTTTTCCACACAAGACATTAAAATGAGTCAGAGCTGATCAAGTTAGTCTTGGAGGTATTCTGAGATATTATGAGTGCATGATCTTCAGTCCTCTTACAAGAAATTACAATCTTTAATTACTATCATCTATTTATTTGGGTTTCAATTTTTGATCCAGTGAAATTTATCAGAGGTACTAAAACCCCAAGAAAGTTATAGAACTATTTACTTTTACGGAGTTAAATGAGTCTGATTTCTACCTGAAACCCACAAAAAATGTGGCAATTAGACCATAAGAATCCATTAGGAGTTGTATTCTTGAAATTGATATGGAATGACCTGAGGATCAAGCTATAACGTGGCTTGTTAGCAGACAAGCAGCTTTTGTTTGCATCTCATACATCCTTGGCTGATTTAAGTAGAAGAGACGTGCGGGGAAGAGGAGAGAAGAACTGGGGTCACATGGTAAGAGTATAGAGGGGCCAGCTTATGAGATTAAAAAATTTCAAGACAAAAAATGGCTAACTTAATTTGTTCTTTCTTGGGAAAATTCAAATCAAAGACTTTTCAAATGGATACACGAAAACTAGAAGATGGATATGCCATGAATCTGGTTTGGGTATTTTCTTAAGTTTCTAATTAAATTTCTATGAACTAATTGACTAGACAGTCATGTGGGACCTCAATCTCTTAAAATATGAGGTTTGCAGGCCTCTATAAAGGGGCCTAAGCAGTAATGTGGAGTTATAAGCAAAAGTTTGGTCTAGTCTAGTTTCTCCTAATTGCGTTCTAATAATGTAAACTCGATGGGTTTATGGGTAAAACTGTTAGGTCGAACCTACTCATTTGACATGGACTAGCTTGGATTTTACCCAAAAGATATTAATTTAATTGGTCAGGTTAGAAATTCCTCGGCTGACGGGAGCGTGGCCCAATGATCTTTTGGGTTTGTGGAGGAGCTTGGAGGGCCGGACGTCCTATGATAAAGTTAATCCCGAGGACTGGACCCCCCACCTACAAGATTCACTGTGTAATGGTCCAATTCCTCCGACGACATTGACGTGGTATGGTTATTTCCATACCTTTTGTTCGTGATCGACGCTGCTAACTCAATTGTTGGAACCTTCGTTCAGTACTCAATTTCCAATGACATTGACGTTGGTCATGTGGGACCCCCATTGAAATGGGAAGATACATACAAAATATTCATTGTTATTGTATAGAATGTTATTTTAGTCATTTAATAAAATTTAAGTGTCTATAGCATGATTGCGATGATTATGCTAAACAAATGGGTTCAGATATAGAAGTAAGAACAAAAGGAAAGATATAAGAAGACGTTATATAAAATCCAGACCCAAGACTTTTCCAAGACATTGAAAGGGTAGCTTTTGAGGTCATTTAATAAGTCCAAAAAGTAGACATGAAAATAACTGATTGTTTTGTTTTTATATTTTGCTTTGTACATGTGTACTAATGTTGAAAAAGACACCATGATAATAGACAATTCAAGATCCAGACTTTCCCTGTGGAAATCAGACAGGTACAATTAAGATTTGTTTGAAACTAAGCCACACGGTGCTTGTAAAGAATTTTCTTTGCAGGATTTCCGTGGAGTAATAGACACGGCAGTATAATTAAATATGTGTGGTTCTGGTTCAGGCTTCTATATATATAAGAGCCATAGCAATTGCAATGTTAAATCCATGTGTATTACTAAGGAGAAAAAAAAATCAGAAAGTGTTTGTACTTTGATCTTTATCCATGGCTACATCCTATGGAGGAAGTAATAAGCGAGGAATGGTTGCTACGATGCTACTTCTTGCACTGCTGATGGTTACCATAGAAATTACAGGTCTCTCTCTCTTTCTCTCTCTATATGAGGGTAGTTCCTACCCATTTAGTTATGTTAATTAAGGGCACTTAGCTAACTAAATTTCAAGTTTCTTACATCTAGGTTACAGCTATCTTCAAAATACTGCCCAATTTTTCTAGTTCGGATGGGGGAGGATACATAATTGTTTTTATTATTAATAATAGCCAGGGGCACGTGCAATAATGCATGTACGAAGAAAAAAGTAGATGGGAGGGAACGGTCTTGCAATTAATTATTAAGTTCTTAAAACATTGAGGTAGTTTTGACTATTGTACCATTTTATTAATGGATCTTCTCAATGATGTGTAAGCATTGTTTTGGAAAGCCGCATATTTTGTTTGGCTTGATTCCCAAGGGAGGACCCTTTCATTATATATGGTATAGATATGTTTTTCAATCACTTATAGGACCCCAAATTTTTATATCAGTTTTCTTATTTTGTTGCTTGATCCTATTGGGATAATCTTTCATGAAAAAAGAAAAAAAAAAAAAACTATGTTGGCATAATTCTTATTGGATCAGTCATTCTATTGTCATCAATTCTATCTAGAACTAGACAATTCCCTCTTTTTTTTTTCTCTGTTTTCTGCTCTCATACTTAGAACCATCAAATATTCATGTAAAATATCACACATATATATATGCAGGTGCACAGGTAGGAGTTTGTTATGGGATGTTAGGAGACAGATTACCATCCAAACAGGAAGTTGTAGAGCTCTACAAATCACAAAACATAGGAAGAATGCGAATCTACGATCCAGATCAAAACACTCTTCAGGCCCTAAGAGGATCGAACATCGAACTGATACTCGGCGTCCCAAATGATCAACTCAACAGTCTTGCATCTAACCAGGCAGCAGCAAATGACTGGGTACAAACAAACATAAAAAACTACCCTGATGTTAAATTCAAGTACATTGCGGTCGGCAACGAAGTGAATCCCAACACCAACACAGCTATGTATGCTCCGTTTGTTTATCCTGCCATGCAAAACATTTACAATGCAATTGCATCAGCTGGCCTACAAGACCAAATCAAGGTCTCCACGGCCGTTGACTCGCAAGTCGTTAGTACTCCCTCTCCTCCGTCTGAGGGCACATTTAGAGGGGATCTGCAGACATACTTGAGGCCAATCATAGACTTCCTGGTTAAAAATAGGGGGCCTTTACTTGCAAATATATACCCATACTTTGCTTACATTAATAACAAAGAACAAATCCCTCTTCCATTTGCTTTGTTTACTGCCCCAGGACCAAACGGGTCCGGATATCGCAATCTTTTCGATGCATTGGTGGATGCTCTCTACTCGTCGCTTGAAAAATACGGCGCATCCTCTGTGGAGATTGTTGTATCGGAGAGTGGATGGCCGTCAGAAGGTCGGCCGGAAGCGAACGTCAACGATGCTAGAACTTACTACTCGAATTTGATTGCCCATGTGAAGGAAGGGACTCCAAAGAGACGTGGAAGAGCTATAGAGACATACTTGTTTGCCATGTTTGATGAGAATAAGAAGGAGGGTGAGGAAACTGAGAAGCATTTTGGTCTCTTCTCACCCAATAAGCAGCCAAAATACCAACTCAGCTTCAGTTAGAAACCTGAAGCAAAGTGTATTAGGGGTCTTCTTTCTATGCATATATATTGCTCCTAAATAATCAAATTAATGCCTGTATCCCCTTCATATGGTGGGAGAAGTTTGGGAGGCTAAGTTTATAATATAAGTTGTCTTTGTTCTCTATGCATTGAAATTAATAAAGGCCCCAAAGGCAATTTAATTTAATGAATATATACTGAAGATTGTAGATTAATGAGGGAATCTTCTTGTTCTAGTTTTGCGTCTCATAAACTATATTACCAATATATACCATGGTCACAGTGCTTAATTGTTTCATCACATATAATATCTTCTGCAGCTTTTGAACATGGCTTAATTCCTTGCTGGTTCACAAGAACACATGGCTAGCTGCTCCTTTTTTGTTCTATTTCAATGGGAAAATACAATTTTGGAATCCATTTAAAGCTTCCAACATTTGGGTTTCTCACTATACTGTAAGCCATATTGATTTAACTAGGCCCTTAGCAGGAGCACAAAACATTCTTGAGTGTGAGAATGCAATGGTGAAAGAGATCCTAGGTTTGAAGTGAAATAATTGCTATATGGGTTTTAGTTCCAAGATTTGTTCCAATGATAGCTGTTCCCATAAAGGCATGGGTCGACAAGTTTTGAGGTGGTCACATGGTATGTTTGGCCATTAAGAATGATGATTATGACACCTGATTTTAGTCAGAAGTAGAATAACCTAGTGTTTTTGGCTTGGAATTTGCTCCCATTTCCTGATAATTCTGCCCTAGAAGTAAAGAATACCTCTATGTTCTCTTCCAATAAGGCACCTACCATTTGCTTGACCAATCTCTCTTGATTAGCCAAAACCTCTCTAATTCAAGAAGACTCAGTTGCATCTGTCATTTGCAGTGACTACAAATCCATTGAACTTTCAATTAATTCTCTTCATTGTTTTTAAGAGACATTAATTGAGCATAATTCACCACTTCATAGAAGTTCTAACCTTGCAAGTAGAATTGTATAAAGAATTCCAACATTGCTAGCTGGTGTTGTAGACATATACCTAATTTCTCTGGCCATTCAACTTGAATCATCTTAGAACAGGTCATGGTTTTCAATTTGAAAATTTCATGGAAAGTGGCAATAAACCCTTAAGAGTGCCAATAAGACGCGCTGAAGATTCGGCTGTTGGCAGTCACACATTAGATTCAAGTCAAGGTCTACTTCCAAAGAATAAGTGGCTAAAATCCTTACATACCTTAGATCACGCCAGCCTGGAGTGGGTTACCAGAAAGTTATGTTTGATCCTTCTCAATCAATTAGATTCACAAAATCATGAAACAATCTGTTACGAGGACCTTATTTATTACATACCTAACGTTGCTCCAAAAGCCTTAGGATTTTATGTAGACTTTGTTTGTTAAGAATTGCACTATGCTTCCGTAGCCAATGTCTATGGCGGTCCATTCTACCTACGCAGACTCGATGATAGCTCTTTCTGTTTTGGTAGCTCCATTCACTTTTCAGCATTCAACGGCTTAGCAGCAAGACCACACATAATAACAAGAAATCTTAATTCAGCCCGTAAGTTGCCCTTCCCGTAACTCAAACTCATGATGTGTGGTGGCTCTAGTATCATTTGTTACGTGTCTAAATGTTCCTCCAAAAGCCCCAAGGCTAACGAAGACTTCATTTTAAACCTTGGTTAAGCACTTAACATTTAGGATCATAATAAAATCAAATTAAATAATTCATTAAAGGAAAATCAATTGAATGCATGAAATTAAGCCTTGGGCTCATCTAGTCTAATAGATTAGATCTATTCAATATGTTAGACCAGATATGCCTCAATATTACATTAAATTTGTAGAAATCGTAACCTTTATTTACTTAGTATAAAAATTAAGTACGTATAATGAACTCTTACAGACATTGTAATCGATTCCAAAGATCTAAAAGTGAATCCCTGAGAAATTGGATTTGATTCAGAAAATGAAAATTGTTTACTTGACTAATGGCTGACTATAAATCACAATATAACATGGTTGGTTGGGTTGGATAAAACAACCATTGAAATGGTCCTGATGCATAAAATAAAAAATAATAAATGAAAAAAGTAGTTGATATATAAAAAAAATGTATCAAGCATCAAAACGGTCGGTCAAGAAAAGGAAAAGATTTTTGTTTAATAACCCAAAATAAACACAAGCACACTGAAATACCCTTGTAACAACACTATAAAGGGGCATTCCTTCACTTTTTACTGAAGTACTCTAAACATAGACTTTATCATAAATCCTCATAAGAAGAAAGAAAAAAGAACAAATAAATAAAACCAAATGGAGCTCTATAGAAATATCTGAGGGCATCTTAAGGAATTGCATATAGAAATATTCTATATGTCACTTTCATATTATGTGCTCTCCACTTGTTTCATGTATCAAGTTTTAACCCTGACTAAAACTTTCAAACAAAATTTTGAATAAATATATTGTTGGGAAAATTGGTTTTTAGTGATGCATTTAAAAAAACATAATCCTGATTCAGTCACTAAATTCTTGGTAATTAAAAACTAGTGATACTTTTTCGAAATAATTATAAATTAGTGTTGTTTTATTGTTTATGAACTTTTTCCAAAAATGCCCTCAAGATACTAGTAAAAATTTTTTGTTTCTTATCATCTTTTAATGAGGCTAAGAAGTGTTTTGAGGACATCAAATTTCATTAAGCTTTATGCAATATTTGTTTGGTTAAAATTATGGTTTTAGTGTTGTAATCTAATTGGTGAGATCATTATTTGTTTTGATTCTGATGTAAATGCTTAAATTTATTTTCTTCAAGTTTCATGTCTCTGTATACACCCCAAATTGCACAGTAAAAATAAAGAATAATTGACAAAAATCATTATTTCCTTTGAAACCAGCACAAAATTTGAGAAAATAAGCATTTTTTCTTGTATCTGACAACTCAGGTCGGATACAAGCATATCCCTTTGTATCCGACATAAGTTGTCGGATACAAGCAAACCTTAATGTATTCGACATCATATGTCGGATACATATAGGCACTCGTGTATCTGACCTGATATGTCGGATATATGATTTTTGCTCAAAATTAGGGTTTTCCGAGAGTTTTCACTTTTTACCATCATATCCTTCATTAAAGGAGTGGAAATCTCAGAAATAGCCTTAGGGTTAAGGTTGGTGGGCTCTAGACATTATGTTGTGTCTATCATCCCACCAACCCTAACCCTAGCCTTTGCCTATAAATAGGAGGCTCCTCCTTAAGCAAATGGCCATTAACTCTTGCCAAGAACTTTTGCCAAGAAGTTAGAGATCAAAGAGCTCCGAGTGAAGAGGGGAACCGCTGCAGTCTTGCTTCTAGAAGCCCAGGTAAGCCTCAAATCTCTGTTTATTTTTTTGTTTTTATATTCTAGATCTAGATCTCTTCTTCTACCTTTCTGTAGAATAAGGCCTCTTCTATGTGTATGAAAACCCTTCTCCTACTCAAAGTACCTCGAGACTCCCCCTAGCTGTAAAACGTGAAGGCGGGATCTAGGGGAAACGAGACTGGGGATTGATCCTAGTGCTAGAACCTTGATTGAAATAAGCCTTTGGATTCTATGAAAACCGTTTCATATTCAAAGTACCCAAAGATTATCTTGAAGAACCGTGTTTAACGGGGAGAGAGAACTAAGGAAAACGATAATGGAACGGAACCCTAGGTTGTTTTAGAACCCCATTTGATTGATTTAAATGCATGCTATATGTTATTATATTGTTAAAGAACGGATTTTTACACATACACATATAGCAATTGTTTTGTCGGATTTGGCTTGTATTTTGGATCTATTGCCATTATTGTGGTAGATCTAAAATAAATAGCCCCAAGCAATTCTGGAATGTTCGTTATCGATTTCAACCAAGTTTTGTTGAGTATTGAAGACCTATAGGTCCAACCTCTCCGTTTTGGGCATTTTTGCTCATTTTTTGGGGTTTTTGGCATATCCTTTCCAATCGGAGAGGATGGTGAGCCGAAATTGTGCCCCATTACTTCCTAGAGGTTCTTCAAACTTTTTTTAAATGATTTTGATTCATGTTGCACGGATCACACACACCTTATCACTGTTTCGAGTTGATTTTCATTAAAAAGGTTGAAACTTGACAGCAACTGTACCCCAACTTTGGACACTGGTAACTTCATCGTCCAGATGAATTTTGGAGTGATTCCAGAGCCATGGGAAAGGTGAGACTGTCTAGTTTATGCCTATAAAATTTCATTCATTTCTATCAAGCGGATTTTTGACACTTGTCTATCGAAGTTGATAGGTCAGTTCAGGTCTGAATACGGAACCTGTCACTTCGACTGAGCGCCATGTGTTCGTTTTAAGTCCGATTCAAGTGATTCTTGTTTTTGAGTTTTCCTTTGGAAGTCTAGTTTTAAATCCAATTGGTTTTATAATTTTTTGACTTCATTTGTGTCGTGGGTAACAGATTTACTTAGAGCTTCTCAACAGCACTTTTCTGGGTAAATCTGTGATCTTCGAGGCCTGTTCGGGAGATCACCCAAGGTACATCCGAATGGATTTTTTTATGAGGCTAGTTTCATTTGAAATATGGCCATATAGAATTCATTCACACCAAATTTCATGGATTTGTATGAAACCGATTTTTCTAAATGATTTTCCAAATTTGCCCACTTGTCACTTTTAATTATCTCCAGTAGCAGATTTCAAAGGAGAATAACTCCTAGGATTTTAACCGGATTTAATTGAAATTTTGCATGAGTCTCTTATTTACCATAATCTTTCAAATGGATTTGGTTTGGTTCAATTTAAATTGAATTTAAATGATTTCAAGACAAATGGCATGATCTTTTACCGAATTTTCCGGATTTGACTCAACTTGGGTTTTATGCAATTTTTTCTTTGATATCCATCTATTGGTGATATTCCAGAAGTGATATTGACATAAAAGAGGATCTGGAATTCATTTAGATTTCTCATGTGAAAATATCATATATTTGGTTAATCTTTTTTCAAGGTTTTCAATGATTTTAGAAAGCTTTCTTATTTTTTAGCACGAACAATACTTGGCAACCACCTTGTGTGAGTAAATGGGGGTGCCTAACACCTTCCCCCGTTCATAATCTAATCCCCTTACCCATCTCTGGATTTGATTTTCAAGTAGAGTTATTTTTACTCTAGAATTTGCCTTTTAGCCCATTTTTTATTATTTTTGAATCTTTTGGTGTCCATTCACACCTCTAAAATCTGAATGGTGGCGACTCTCCCATATTTCTGTTGAGCCCGAGTGTTGACGGAGGGGAAATCATCCAGGTGATTTTTCCATGTCTCACCTTCTATTATAATTTGAAATTTGCATTTCTTACATAAATGGTTATTGAATTTTCTTATAAGTGATTCATTTTGAGTTTTGCATAGCATCACAAGTTTTATGTTCTAAGTTTTGGAAGTCAGAATATTTTATCTATTCAACTTGAGTAGGATTTGGTTTTATGATAACTGTGTTTCACAATATGAAATTTTAAGGGCAATTTATTTTAATTATTTAACATTTACTTGTTAATTTCATTTGAGATTGTTTTATGCATATGTGAGTGATTCCAATGGTTTTTCAATTAATTTCAATGCAATTGTGAACCTTTATGAGATGTTTTCTAATATTGAAATTTTGAGAGTATTATAAAGATTGAAATTGTTGTGTGGTTTGTGGCATAAGACAAGAGTAAGTAGTCTTCGATGTAACCTATTTCATATTGGGTATGTCCATTATTTTCTACCTCGCTCTTTCATGTTCTAATGCTGTCATCTTTTGTTGAAATTTTATGCCTTCTCCATGATTTATCAGATTGTGGATTTTTTTTTTATTTCTAACTTTTCATTTGTTCAATTTAAGACTTCTTCAAGCTACCTACGTATTTAGTAAAGTTAAATTGAATATTTTAGTATTTTGATTAATTGAATCATATTGTTAAATATCTTCATTGCAATTTTGTGATTTGAAAGTCAATATTTCCAATTTACAATATGATTCTAAGCTTTATAAGTATTTGCAGCTCGTTGAAATTTCACTTGCCTCTTATCATATTTCACTCCTATTCAAGACATTATGTTATTCTTTCCACCGTTTGATATTTGGTTTAGTAATGAATTTATATAAATTCTTGGAATATTCATTGAATTTTAAATCATTACTGCTAATTTTATAAGATTAGCTTTATACAGTTTTAATTGATTAAGAAATTTTGCATGTATGAAAGTGTTTTGAAGATTTAAATAATTGTGAATGTTTATAGGCATAGAACAAGAGCTGATAGCAATTGATGACTTTATGACCCTATTTTAGGATGCACATAACCATCACTTTCTATTTTGCTTTGTTGATTTTATGCTACCATATAAGGTTGATACTTTATACTTCTTTTGCGGTTTAATAATTGTAAGCATTCATATAATTCTAAACCCTTCATCTGTTTAATCTGATTTAAGATTATCTCTAGTGTATTTATGCTTAGATTGGATAAATTGGATCCTTTTGTAAATTTAATTAACTAATTTACATTATTGAGTTTTTTTATGACAATTTTATTAATTGAGAATTCATATATATATATTTATTTTGCAATGTAGCTCTGAATCTCATACTTAGTTTATAATACATTGAAATTTTGTTTATGTTTTGTATTTCATTATTATTTAAAATGTTGTAGTATTTCTTCCCATGAATTTTATAAGAGCTTGTAAACCAATTGATATTTGGTTTGACTACTAAATTCTATATGAACATTTTGAAATACTTGCTTGAGATTTTAAAATTTTAATAGCCGTTTTAATAGAATTAGTTTTGAATAGTTCCTGGATTTACACTGATTTACCAAGGATTATTAATACAAAATTTCTTTCTAAAATAAATTATTTTGGAATCTTGTGCAGCTCTAGTATTTCTAGTTTTCAAATGTTAATATGGTTTTTTTTTCAAGAATATCAATTGTGATTTTGAATCCATATATAGGCTTTGAGTATTAGAATTTTAAATTATTTCTCTTGACAATATAAAGTTAATTAGCTGATTGCCTTACTTTATCATGTTTCAGACCAAATTTTATACCAGTTTTAATTGTTCTCTTATTCTGATTTGGTTTCAAACTTTTGAGAAAGGAATGTTAAATGTATTTTAAGACTTTCAGCTATAGTTGTGACATCCTGGCTGTCTGAGTGGGCAGCTGTGATGTGGGCGGGGTGAGAGACCTGGGCGAGCTACCAGGCGAGGATGTGCATATGGTTGGGATCCCACAACGCTTGAGGATGCTATAAGTAGTCTTAAGACCCCCAAATTAGCAAGAGGCCTTTTAAGGAGTAACACGAGACTAAATCCCCCGGGAACCCTAAAGTTAAGCGTGCTCGAGTGGGAGCACTGCTAGAATGGGTGACCCCTGGGAAATTTTCTCGTGTTATCCTTGAGAAAAAATCTGTGAGGGCCCGTGGGCCCAGAGCGGAAAATATCTTGCTGGTTATGGGTCTGGGGCGTTACAAATGGTATCAGAGCTTGCCCCGACCGGAAAGTGTGGGAGTTTTTCTCAACGCGAGGATGCGTTGTCCCATGGAAGGGAGTATGTGACATCCTGGTTGTCTGAGTGGGCTGCTGTGATGTGGGCAGAGTGAAAGATCTGGGCGAGCTACCACAGTGGCGAGCTACCAGGCAAGGATGTCCATATGGTTGGGATCCCACAACGCTCGGGGATGCTATAAGTAGTCTTAAGACCCCCAAATTAGCAAGAGGCCTTTTAAGGAGCAACACGAGACTAAATCCCCTGGGAACCCTAAGTTAAGCGTGCTCAGGTGTGAGCACTGCTAGGATGGGTGACCCCTAGGAAGTTTTCTCGTGTTATCCTTAAGAACAAATCCGTGAGGGCCCGTGGGCTCAGAGCGGACAATATCTTGCTGGTTGCTGGTTATGGGTCTGGGGCGTTACAATAGTATATTGCTATTTTTAGAGAATCAAATCATGCATTTTAACTTGACTTAATTGATTCAAATATCAATTTTGTGCAGTTATCAATACTTGGTAAGATATTGTGACATTTTGAATTCATAAGTAAGATTAGATTTTAATATATTTTACATATTATGTAAATTCAAATGAAAAAGGTTTTCATTAATTTTGTGGGCCTATAACGCACAGGTCCCAAGTTTAGTTGTAATTAGAGTTTGTTTGACCTTGGCCAATTGTCGGGTGATATTGACGTATGAGATCATAGCTGACACATGATTGAATTTTACGTTTATAGTTTTTGTTATTAAAAGTACTTTTGAATTAGTATATTTTCATCCCTACTTTATTTTGATAATTGCAAGGACGCAATTATTTTTAGGGGGGAAGTTCGGTAACATCCAAGTTCTAGAGATTCTTGTGTTTTGCTATGTTTACGATGACTTGAAATATTCTGTTAATTATTGAGGGATTTATTGAATTATTTATAATTAAATATATTTATTAATTGGATTAATTGGCCTATTTGTAATTTATCTTGCATTTTAGACATGGGATTAATTATATTTTGTTTGTAGTGATTTTCCATTAATTATCATGTATTTATTTGAGGATTTATTGGGGTTAATTTGAATTTAAGGTTTTCTTCCTTAATTTATGCAATTATACGTATGGTTGCTAATTTAAGGATTAACTTAGTATTTTGTAGGATGAAAGTATTAAATTATTTTATGTTATTAATATGCTAATTATTGGTCTTATATTTAAGTAGGTGCAAAATTGGGGTCTACTTAATGATTGGTCCAATACACTTCTGTAGTATTGTTGATTTGGACCCTAGTGCATCCTTATAAGAGACAATCACTCATGCACGCTCTCTCTCCTTTATTTTCTTCGTGGGAGTTAAGGTTTTAATGAAATGTAGGATTTCATGTGTACCAGTAGAGCACGGGATCATATTCAAGTGTCTTCAAACAAAATTAGCTAGAATGTCTTAGGTGGCGTTTGGTGGGCATTATAGAATCTGGATTAAGATTCTAATCCTAGATTCTATAACCCAGATTATATTTCCTTGATTTTAGAAAACCAAAATCCTATTTGGATAACTTAGATTGTGAACTCAAAATTTTAAATTAGAATTTGGAATCTTGTTTGGTTGCCACCAATTATTGAGATTAAATTTGAAGTTTTTTAATTAAAAATTACATAAAAATAATATAATATATATATAGAAAAATTAAAGTCGTATTTAAAATCATATATATTATTACGTAACATGTATATTTTTATATAATATAAAAATTTATGTATAATATTATAATAATATGATAATAATAATAATATTATTTATATTATGTACTACACTAACAATTCTATTATTTTAATAATATTATAATAATATATATTATATTATAATATTATATATTATTATTATAAGATTATATGATATTATAAATATAATATAATTGTTATAATAGTATTATAATTTACAATATAATATTATAATAATATAATAATAAAATATTATGTATATTATAATATAAATTATATTATAACTTATTATAATAATATAATTTATGTTTATTATAACTCAAACTTTATGTATATTATATATAATATTATAATAAATTTATTGTAATAAAATATAATATATTATAATATTAAATTTGTTAAATATGTTAATATATTATTATGTTAATATTAATATAATATTAAATTTGAATATTATTATATTAAATATAATATATTAAATATTAAATATTAAATATATATATGTATATAATATTAGTATAATATGTTTATTGTAACAATATAATATTATTAATATTAATATTATTAATATTAATATATTAAATTGTTTAAAATATATAATATATTAATATGTTTCAGATTATTATATTATAATATAATATATAATATATTATAGTAATACTATAATATATATATATATATATATTATAATATTAAATTTATTACAATATATTATAATATATTAAATTTATTATGATATTATAAACATAATATCATAATAAATTTAATATATCATAATATTACTATATTTTATGATATAATAATATGTTTATTATAATAATATAATATTATAATATATAATAATATTGTAATAATAATATAACAAAATTTATAATGTAATATAAGTTATATTATAATTTGTTGTTATTAAAATAATATATTATAATAATAATTATTATTTATAATGTACATTATATTGAAATTAATAATTTATTATATATTATTATATACAATATAATAATGTATAATATTATTATAATAATGATATCTATATTAATAATATTTATATTACATGTAATATAATTTAATATTGTATTATCAATTATATATCATATAACAGAATATATTATATTATAATACTTATAATGTTATTATTTATTATAATATGTTATATATAATCTCTAGAATCACAAGCTTTGGAAATATAAGCACCAATGTCCATAATCCTTATAATCACCAAAAAAGTAGATACTGATTATGGGTTTGATTATACAACCGGATAGTAGAATCCGGTCTTAAAATCCCAACCAAACACACCTTCTGGATTATGGAATCGGATTCTACTAGAATCCAGATTCTATAATGCCCACCAAATGCCCCCTTAGAGTCTTCTACCATCTTCACTGTGTTCGTTCCATTTCACTTCTGAGTTTCTCCGGTTCATTCTAATTCTCTAGTTCATTCTTTAGGTTTGACAAGATGAGGGGGTTTAGATAGGTTCATTTTTTAGTCGGCAGAGATAGCCAACTCTCTTATCTCCCGATTCTTCTTGGTCCTTCTCTTTCTGTGCTTCTGTCCATCTTCTCTCTTCTCCTTCTTCTCTGTTTCATCTAGAAAAGGCTATGGGGGATTGCTGGTTGGTGGTTTCTATAGTATGAAAGAATCATAAATTTGTGAACAAGAAGCTCAAAGTGATTGGGTTGCTCAATTGTAGGTTGCCAGAAGAAGTAGCAGTTCTTGAATCTGCAAATAGATGTAAGTTCATCGTTATCCTACATTTTAAAGGAATGGTTGTGTACTTTATTTGATAATTAAATATAGCAAAGCATGATTCTGAAGCATGTCAAAGTCAAATAGTGATTGTTTAAAGGAGAAAAATAGGTATTTGTTAGTACTTATTTCATTCACCGATACTCTGTTTTTGTTCCTTTTTAGTTTTGTTTCAAATGGTTTTGATACATTTTGGGGTGTTTGCAAAGCTATGCAAACATAATTATTAGTTATGAAAATTATCAAATGGGGTACCTTTTCCCCTATATTGCCAAAAACATGCCACAAAATATCTTATTGGCAGAAAGAAGCAACTTTTAAACATTATTTGCGAAATGGGGGGCCATGTCATCAGTGATTGTTTTGTCCCCATTTTGCCCCTTACGTCAGCAAACTAAAGGGTCCCTCTTTCCTCTCTCTTTCACCCTTCGTTCTCTTCGTGCCAAGAACTTGAGACCGCTTTCTTCTTCCTTTCAAATTTCTTTGGATCCTCCAGCCACCCTCTTCGGTGACCACCTTCTCCGGTCGTAGACATTCATATGCCCTCTTTGTACGCCCTTAATAGTCTCTCAAGCAACACCCATTTGTCAACCCCTCTGTCTGTTTGTTCTTCCCATTTGAGAGAACTCTCCGGCGGCCACATTAGAAGACCTTTCCCCCATTCTGTTCGGCAACCTCGTCGACAACCACCCGCTCCATCCAAATCTGGTAAGCTTCATCCCCATTTTGGTTTCTAAATCTTTGCCCTAACTAACACAAGCGTGCCTTCCTCTCTGGTGACCACATTCGTACGCCTTTAATAGGCTCTCCAGCGACACCCATTCGTCAACACCCTTCCATTCCAACTGTTCTTCCAGTTTGAGCGAACTCTCTGGCGACCACATTCGAAGCCCTTTCCCCTATTCCTTTCGGCAACCTTGTCTGTGACCACCCGCTCCCTCCAAATTAGGTAAGCTTCATCCCCATTTCGGTTTCTAAAACTTTGCCCTAACTAACGCAAGGGTGCCTTGCGTTTTCCTGCAGACGCCCTTTACGAAGTCTTCCGCAACCCCATTCGAAGAAGAATCCAACCTCCTCGGTGACCACCCCCTCCAAATTGGGTATGCTATATCCCCTTATTGGTTCCTAAAACTTTGTTCTAAATTGTTAATCGGTATGGAGACACAATTCTATTTAATTTTTGCGTTTTGTGAGAAGAGAGGTTTGATTTGGAGAATTCCGATATGTTTTTGCCATAAATTTGATAATTGGAATGTTGTTATGTTTCTTCAATTGCGGTTTGATATCCTTTTTATCTGTAGTCATCTATAGTGTAGATGATGATGGCATTATGCCATGCTTTCAATTGGCAATTCATTGCATTTTTATGCACACTTGCTCTTTTGTGAATAACGATTTTGTAAATCATATATTTCAAATATAATTTGAATCAAATTAAACAAGCTTTGCATATAGCTTCTTTATTTTTTTTCCTTGTTTTATGAATAAGATTCTAAATTTTTCCCCCTTTTCCCTTCAATTTGAAATACCCCTCAATAGAAGTTTCTTCCATGGTAAACACTAGTAATGTTCATTCAAGCATCAATAATATTCTTGTTAGGGTTTGATAGTTGGTCGTTTGTTGGATTTCAGTCCCTGAAAGTTTCAGAAACATTTAAACTTGAGATATATTGAGGTATTAAAGAATGCTTTTACCACTCCACTCCGCAATTCTCTATCTCAAAGGTGGTTCCACTTTTGAGAGTGTCAAACAAATCACTTCCTCATTTTAAATTAGTTATCCACAATGGAGAATCTAATTTGGGACATGGAAGAAAGAAAGATGGTTCTGGGGTTCTTAAAATTTGTGTTCTGTTCCTCTCTTGTTGGTATTCCAACTCCATTGAGTCTATCATGTTCATAGATTCTTATGCATTGTTTAGGCGTGATTTATGTATTTTCTTTCTCTTGCTATTCCTATATTGATTGTTCATGTGATTGGTTAATCAAATGTCGTGCATAATTTGTCATTAATTTCATGTGCTATTAGTTATTGTGATTTTGGTAAAAAACAGCTTTGGAATCTTCTCAAATTCGAGGTTCTAACCAGATTTGATATTATCCCTCCCATCGTGCCATCCCTCCCAGTGTACCAAAAGGTTACATCTGTGGACAGCAAACCCAACCCCAGAAAAAACACAACTTGACACCACAACTTGAGCAAGCGTGAGCAACCGGGAAAAAATGAAAGAAATTACTCATGAAACCAATTGAAAGGTTCACGAAATCCGCTCCTTAACCAAACACACCAACATGTTGCTCCATGTAAGTATATTGCACAAATTACCAGAAACCTTAAGATATTTGTAATTCATCGAGAATGAAACTGTAATCCATCAAGCTCAAATACCTTAATAAAAGCAATTAATAGTTAAAAGGAAAGAGAAACAACTCACTTCTTCCATCTCCGCTGTAACATATAATGGTAAACTAGAAAGCATGCTTCTATCTCCCACTAACAAGGAAGAAATACATGTTAAATTCTTATAGAGTATGGCTAGTTGTGGGAGCTGCTCTAGTCAAGGTTGCTGGAGTCCGCGCAATGTACCCACACAACAAGGGATCTCTTCGCAGCTTCGAAGGCAGTGGAGCATTCACTATCATCATGCTAAACTACTACAAAGCAGGCTCCGTTATTGTAAAATAACAATTCCAAGATGAAGGTCCTTGGATATTGAGCATAGTAACAATGAAGCAGTTGAACGTGTGTTGAAGTTAATAAGAAGAGAAACTCGGCACATGCTCAGCCGTTTAAGAAGGCAAAGGGCATCGGAAATGTTTAGAAATGCTAAAGACAAAGGTAAGGACATTGAAAGTGTTCACGTAAGGTACGAGATATTTATGGAGACACTGTTTTTCATTCAGAGTCAGATATATCTAATGAAAGTAGGTCTGTTTTGGAACAAGATTCTGACTACTTAGGCTTTGAATCGCCTCCAATGCAAGGACGTAAGGTGGTTGTAGCATCTGAACCTAAAGACGCAGATTCTGACTCATGTTCAAAGGGTGTTTAGATTATTTTTAGCAATCTTAGTATAAGACTTGGTATGCAATGAATTGTGTTTATTTATATTTTAATATTGGGATGATTACTGTGTGGGAAATAATAACATTCTGATTGTATATAAATGTTGTACTAGTAAAATCCCATATTTATCAGTGTTATTTTGTGTCTTATTTTTAGTAGACAGATGAAGCGCTTATTGTTGTTATTATTAGTTCGAATTTTTTTGTTTGTTATCAACGCCTTATGCTTCGCTTCATGCATTGCTCACGTAGTCATACAAGGAAATTTATTCCATTATTGTGGGTTTATTCGATGCATATGAACTTGAATACATATGCAAATATAATTGATTACTATGACTAATCGTGAAGATGATATAGGCGCTAGTCTGAGGGATAGAGATGGATTGCCATCTCATATGTATGAGGTAAGCAGTTGCTATAATGTCGTATTGGTCTGAACATCGTCATTGTTTCACTTTATAATCTTTCATTTTTGTCGTTGATGTAGGGCCTACGGGTCCAGATGCACAGGATGGTGGCTGTTGCTAGTGAGATGTAGTGATGCTGTACCTCTCTTGATGCGTATATCGAGAGATGCCTCCATGCACGGGGATGTTCGAGAGAGGAGCCTACGTCCTCTGGGGATGTAGGAGTGGTGTGCCGCCACCCCCTCATACATCTTTGGACCATGGGGGGGCATCGACCAAAGATCCTCACACCTGCGAGGGCGCGGGTGTGGAGGTGCCACTAGATGTGGCTGAACCTTCTGAGAAAACCACCACTTGCACCTTGGTTCCAATCCCAAGCAGAAAGAGACGAATAAAGCAAATGGCAACAAAGCTTTCGTCTTCGTATGTAGTGGAGTTCAAATTCCCTCCACTCGAACATGACGGAAAGCGTCTCTATTTAAAAATTCCCTCCACTCGAATATGAAGGAAAGCTTTCGTCTGTGACTATATTTATCTTTCTCGCGATGATGAGTAAGTACTTCGTTACACTATGCTTATACTTATTATTGTCATATTTAAACATTCATTGTCATCATGTATGCGTATGTGGGGTCTACAGTTACCTAAACATAAGAATTCCTGTATGGTTGTCACATTTACTTTGTTCGTTCCCTGCACTAAGTCGAATGACTTCTTTGTTTGTATAGCATGACTGTTGTCGATCTCGACAGAATTCATGTTACCATAGCTGAGATTCACGGCTTGATAGACAAACACATGATTGGGAGCTCAGTATGTGGGAAGCACTACGTTGTAACTTTTAATTACAATATGATATTTATATCCATATATGGTAAGATAACATAATTGCGTGTTATATGGAAATCAGGTCGTGGCTACCCATGCTGTTTGCTTAATGAGGTGACAGCTATGTCATTCTGCAAGCATTCGTAAGCAATATTGCGGCCCCTACGTCAATGTAAGTATATTGTCCAATCTTTGAATTTGTTTATTGTTCTTGCTCATGTAGAGTGTTGATGTTATTATAAATTTTAGGAAGCAATAATAAGCTACCAAATAACTGTGAAGGCTGCATACCAAAAATTCTTCCCTATTGATAAGACTGGCTGTTTGCTTCATGAGTGCCACTTGGTGTGTAAGTTTGCATTTTCTATCGTTGGGGTGCTTTCTTGTCTATTTGAAGTGTTTTTCATAGTAGCATTATTAATGGAAACCATTGTATTTGTTTCCATGCTTTGATTGTCTTGTAGCATTTCGTCCCTGTCTGTCACAGGAACCACTGGTTCCTTATTGTGTTCAATCACAAGGAGACAACGATCGAGGTGTTGGATTCGCAACGACACTGGCAAAAGCAATAATATAAGGGTATCATCAAAAGTCTGGTGCGTAATAACTATCATTGCACTTTACAAGTAGTTAGCATTGGTTTATGTTGGTACACATAACAAAACAAGTGGAGATTTACTCTTTCTATCTGCATATGCAACTCTATAACTTTGAATTTCCTTCTAGGCACTTAATGAGTACCTAGTTCATGTATGCAGGGGAAATTTTTTGATAAATTATTTAGTACATATGTCCATGGACACTCAATAGGAATTCCCCGTTGACCCGTCCACTATCCATCTATGCCTACGCAAGCGAACGAGTAAGTGATTCGTTTAAGATTGTGTTTTAGCAAGCCATTATATCTTTAACCTTCGTTTTGCATTGTGTCATGTAGCGTTGATTGCGGTGTGTTCCTACTTAAATTTATGGAGTATTGGGATGGGCATGCATTGTCGCAATTTGCCCAGGCAAGTATATAAATAAGACCATAAGTCATAGGTTCGTGTTCTTTATTTCATTTGCTATAATGATAAAGTTTAATGCAATAGCTGAATATCCAGCTATTTCAGATGAAGTTGTTGGCTGGCCTTCTGCTTAATCCAGAAAACAAGTTGAAGGAGCAGATCCTGGCCCACGTGCTCCCTTCTGAGCGTGAATAAGGTACGTCTCATATGTTATTCGACTAAGATTGATCCCTTTCATCTTGTACGTGCAATCTGACAATTTGGGAGCCTTGTGTTTTCTTCCTCCTCCTTCTAGTAAGTGGTTGCCATGGATGTGCAGCATATTATAGGTTCCAAAAGTGATCTAGGGTTCAATGAAAAACCATACAACATATTGAGATGGTTATCATTTTATAGGAAATATTATAATGTGTAAGACTTTTTGTACTCTATTTGTCCAATCGAAAAACCAGCCAATGAGGTCCTTCATGAAAATCTAATTTTGATAGTTTATTTCAAACTGGAGATTTGAAATATATATGTTCCTGCTATATATAAAGTGAGAAGGCACTTGGGGAATGTGTTGGCATTGCCTTAGAATATAGCAACTGAAATGTTTTAGATAGACTTCAGAAAATTTTCAGATACATTTCTCAAAAGAGAATTATCTTAAGTGGTGACGTTGTAGGGGACCTTTTCAATAAGCCTTTTGTTGTTATTTCCAATTACACCTTCTTTACAACCTTGTTTTTCTGTACTTTAATTGAGGAACTGTGAGACATGGATTCGTCATCTCGGATGACTTCCTATATCGTCACGCGGGGATCGATAAAATGTTAAGAGTCGCCACCATCCATCTTAAGGTGTGAATGGACACCAAAGGGTCATTTATGCCAAATAGAGCCCAAGTAGCTCTAATATAAGGAAAAATCCAGAGATCAGGTAAGGGGAATTATTTATGAGCGGGGGAAGGTGTTAGGCACCCCCACTCATCCGTCTAAGACGGTTGCCACATGTTTGCTTATGCTAAAGATTGTTTGCTAATAAAAAAAGACAAAGGATGCTTAAAAGTAAGCAAAATGTAAGTGATTATTCCACATGAGTAGTCCAATAAATATGAACTCTCTCCATGGATATATCACCTCTTAGAACTTCATGAGTGAATAAAAATCAAGGTAAAAATTGAAGCAAAACCAATTCAAGGCAAATCTGGAAAAATTAGATCAAAAAAGCTCGAAAGCTTCGATTAACCATAACTCACTCAATTTAAATCCAAATCCAATGAAACCAAAGCCATTTGAAAACTGGTATATAGTAGAATATACAGTAAAAATTTCAACTCAATCCGATTCAAAATTAGAGAGAAATCCACATCTGAAATCTGTTGTTATAACTTGGAAAAAGTGTTAAGTAGGCCTTTTCAAAATCCTATTCGTGGAGTTTGGCTCAATAAAAATCCATGAAAATTGGTATGGAGGAAGTATGTGGTGCCATCTTTCCAAAGAAAAAAACCTCACACCAAACTCTACCCAAATGTGGCTTGTGTGCTCTCTTGAACAGGCCTAGAAGACCACAGATTAGCTCTGGACTACGCCGGCGAGCAGCTCTGAGTCCATCAAGCACACAGGCCTCAAATCAAATAAAAATCTTCTGAAACCAGTTGGAAATAAAAATAGACTTCTTAAGGAAAACTCAGAAACTGGAATCACTCAAAACGGATTAAAATTGAGCAAATGGTGCGCCATCAAAGCGGCAAGTTCAGCAATCTGGGCTGAACTGACTTACAGACTTTGAACAGATGGTGTCAAAAATTGGCTTCATAAAAGCAAACGAAATTTTCCAGATATAAACTAGACATGCTCATCTATCACATGTCTTTGGAATCACTCAAAAATTCATCCGGAGGATGAAGTTACAAGCATTCTAAGACAGGCCACAGATGCTGCCCTATTTTGAAGTTTTTGAAGAGAAAAGCCAAACTAGTGTATGTGTGCAAGTGAATTCGACAAAAACTCTTAAAAATCAACAAAAACCATCTCATGAAGTTCTAAAATTCATTCTGAGGTCTGGGATCTCAGATTTTCCATATTGAACATGGAAAGTCCAAGATCTAGCCTATTTGATGTAAAAAGTGAAAAGTGTGTGAAGAGGTGTGGAAAATCACATTTCTAGGAGAAGATTGGGATCCATTGCTATTGAGAGCATGGATCCTTGCATCCTCTCCATATTCAAATCAAAATCACATCAAGCACAAAATTATCATAAGATCAACATGCTATTCAAAGTAGGTTCTAAGCCTAGAGGGTCCATTCCAACATCTTTTTCCCCAGGCTCTCTCTTCACGTTTTACGGCTAGAGAGGATTCCCAGGTACTTTGGATGTGGTTTGGGGCTACAAGCAATCACCAAGGCCTTACACTACAGAAAGGTAGAAGGAGAGATTGCTGGAAAAGTAAAGAGGAAGCTAGAAAACCAAATGGAGCTTTACCTTTGGTAGTTTGAACAGTTGGGGCAGCAATCCAGCAGAGTTTTCCCTCTTCTTCCAGAGCCTCCAAGCTTCAAATTCTCAGCCATTTGCAAGAGGAGGACCCCTCTATTTATAGGCCAAGCCAAGGGTAGGCCTAAAAAGCCTTCTAGATTATTCCAATTCTCCTCCAAGGCTTGAATTGGAGTAATTTAGCAAGTTTCGGAGGGTGAAATAGGGAGTTCAAGTCCCTGAGAGAGAGGTAATGTGCGTAAATAAGGCTCAGAGATCGAGCCTTTTCGCAAATGCACAAAACAGCCAAAACCGTATACTCAGTGCGGTTTCTACAGAACCGTCTTATATGTGCGGTTTCTATCAAAATTCATCTCAACCGCACATACAGGGCGGTTCAATTCAGTTACGCTCGCTATGATTGCTGTCGACGTGGCTCAACGGCCGAAGCTTCTGGAAGCCACATGGCAGCTCACGCAAGAAGCATGAACCTCAACCGTGCTGTGTGTGCAGTTGCAACCGTATATACAGGGCGGTTCAGACCAAATTCTCAAAAACCGCACATATACCACGGTCAGCACACTTTTGGTTGGTTTTGAGCCTTAGCTGCACAGGCCAGGCTTATTTACATGTAATATCGTTTAAGTAAATGTCCTCGTATTTTTTAATCTCCATTTACTTAAGATATTACATGTAAATAAGCAAACACCCCCCCCCCCCCATTTGAATCTATTAAAAATATTTCCAGACCCAAATTCCAAGTGAATAAAAAGTCAACTTTCCAGTTCCAGGCTAAATTCCGATTTTTCAGGTCCGGTAAAAGATTCAACATGTTAATACCAAGGTATTCGTCAAGATTAAAAATCTCAAAAAATTCATTTATGCAATAACATTGCTAAAAACCTGATTACCGGGAAAAATTATCTTCAAATCTTGCTTTAAAAAATATTTCATTTTCTGGGGTCAAAAGTCAACAAAATTCAACCCAAAAAAGTTTGACTTTGCATAAAAAATTGAATTCGGGCCTTTTCCTTTGCGGCTTTGGATTCAAATGGGTTAAGGATCTTAAACCCAATGCTAAGAATTGAAAATTCAATAAAATTTTTCTCTCCTTCAAGATTTATCAAAAATCGTGCAATTTTTGGGTGTCTACAGGAACACCACTAATTAGGTGGATGAAGCAAGAGCCAAAGCAGTAGGGAAATATTTAATATTCAAGGCAAATATCAGTTATTCCATATTATCTTTTTGTTTTACTAATTTTTTTTTATTTTAAAAAAGGGGTTGATATCTATTTTCTGTGCCATAGTCTTGTGTTGGTTGATTGGTTGTCTTGGACGACAAATTTGTTATTCTTCTTTTTTTTTCCCTCTATTTAGTTGTCAAACATATGTTCCTTCTACTTGATATGTTTCTCCAATAAAATATTTTCCTTCAATTATTTGTGAGGAATAGTGTATATGGTCCAGTTTTGTTTATAATCTCTTTTCTCTTCCTCATATGTAAAGCTAGTGATATATAAAATGGATATGGCACAATTCCCTGTTCAATTTTTTAGTCTCTGTTGAAAGTTAAATAATGCTTTAACCTTTAATCAAATTTAGTACTTATGTGTTTTGTTCCATAGTCAAATGGCAGCAATTATGGTCTAGAAATATATATATATATATATATATATATGATTATATACATTTTTGCATGGCATTTATTCATTACTTTTGTATTTGTAGATTCTCTTGGGCAGAAAAACGTCAACACGCTTCCTTCGTCCTTGGTATGAAACTCAACCATGATTGCACATTTTATAAATTTCAACAATAACTCACTTAAGTTCCTAATTTCAACAATATATTGTTGCTATCACAGGGAGCAGCAGAAGAAGAAAATGATGGAAGTTGTAATGTTGGATACCTCGAAATAGAAAAAAAATGAAGTGCCCAGAAGATTTGCATGTACATCAGTTCTAATTCTCATTTGTTGTGCAATAGATAGGAAGAAATGTCCAAGAAGAGATAATTTCCTAGAAATACAAGACAGTGCTAGTTTTATGACATAGATACAGATGAACCATAAATCAAAGAGTACTAAAAGTGCCCTCTCAGTGAGTTCATCATTCATAAGCAAAAGAGAGTTCTAAAGCTTTTTCACAAATTGAAAAAGATGTATTGCTTCAATTTTGTATTGAATCCAAAGGGGAAGCCGTTTGGTGTACTTCTATTGTTTATTTGTAGGAGTGCATGCAATTTCCAATTCTTGACAACATTTTAATATCAGTTTCAGTCATCATGTTTATAATGTGCAAGCATACTGATAGCATTGTTTCCATGTCTTTCTTCACAGCATTGTATCTTCAGTTTCAAGCATCATGTTTATATTATGCAAGCTCACTGAGAGCATTATTCTTCTGCTTTAAAGAAAAGCAAGAAATCTGTTCCTATGATCCATGTGTTTTGAATCTTTGATTCTAGTTAAAAACATGTTGAACTTAGAAATAGACCGTAGAAGTATGTAGCAGTTAAAAAAGAGTTTCCTACGCAATTGCAATGCAATATAGTATAATCAAGCAAAATTAACATTACAAAAATTCTACACATACGACAATCCCCTTAAGTCAGTGCTTATATCCCCCTATGACCATGCTTGTATCCCCGTAAGATTATGTTGGTATCCACCAAAGATTGTGCATGTATCCCCTTAAGTAAGTGCTTGTTTCCCCGTTAAGTAGAAGCTTGTATCCCCTGATGCTAGTGCTTGTATCCTCCTAAGTAGAAGCTTGTAGCCCCTAAGTAAAAGCTTGTATCCCCTTAAGTCAGTGCTTATATCCCCTTAAGTAGAAGCTGGTATCCCCTTAAGTCAGAGCTTGTATCCTTGTTAAGTAGAAGCTTGTATCCCCTTAAACCAGTGCTTGTATCCCCCTAAGTAGAAGCTCGTATCCCCTTAAATCAGTGCTTGTATCCCCCTAAGTAGAAGCTTGTATCCCCTTAAGTCCTTGATTGCATCCCCCTAAATAGAAGCTTGTATACCTCCTAAGACCCTAATTGTATCTCCTTAAGTAAAAGCTTGTATCCCCTTGTGCGCACCTGATTTCGGTCGCACGACAAGGCGCACGCAAAATGATGCGTGCCCCGGGATTGTTTGGAGTCGCCACTGCCTGATGGGATGCAGGCAGACACCTGGGTGCCTAAGTTTGTTTATTATGGCTTGGTCTGCGGCTTGAGATTTTAAGTAGGTTCTCGGTTGAGGTCTGGGGAAGTCCTTAGACACCCCAGTCCACCCCGTCAAGTGACGGGTCCCATAGGTTTCCCTGGTTTGAGTCAACTTTAGTCTCTCACTCACCCGATTCCTATTCCAGCATTTAATTTGGTTAAGTCTGGCGGGACTGCCAAAGTGGTGTGGGTCCCTTTACTTGATTTTATCTTCTTTAGTTAGAATGATATGGGTCTGGTGGGGTGGGCCCCGTTGGAAGGCTTACGGTATCCCTTGGTGGGCCAAGTGTGGCCCACATGTTCCTTGGTGGGCCAAGTGTGGCCCTTTGGACTTTGATTCAATTTGATTTGATTTGATTTTGAAGTTCAAGTTGGATTATTTAGTGACTTCCATGCAAAATGGGCCGGATTGCTTTGCGGGCCCCTGGGTGGGCCACACAATGGCAGCCAAGTGATTCATTGGTTTTATCTTGCTTAAGTTTCAAAAAATGGGCCAAGCCTAGGCTTTAAAACCCTATCCTGGTCTGGTTCAATGGGCTTGGTGGGCCCGACAAGCCCTGCCCGTGGTCTCGGCTAAACCACAACCTAATTTAAGCATGCATGCCCCACCTAGGGCTTGGGTTGGCCTCAAGTGGTCCGGCTCACTCAAATCTTTTATTTATCTTAGTTAAGCAAAATTGAATGGTTCTGGCTGGGTGAGCCCCGTTGGAAGGCCCACTGGAAATCAAATCAGACTGGGTGGTTTGGGTCCCATGTTGGGTTTCCGGGTCACCCGGAAACCCTGTTGGCACACTTGGTTCAATTTGAGAATGTTACCTACAGTTAGCAAAGTTTATAGAATATATACAAAATTGATACTTTGTCAGGGAGAAACTAGCTCGTTATACTGGGTCCAAGGGGAGGTACTTGTGCCAAGTAACGAGTTGGACGCGCGGCGAATAACAGGGTTGGGCGCCCCCCACAGTATGGTAAAGGGCATTTCTGGGTTTTTTAAAAAATATAGCAATTCGGCCTTTTTTAGGGGTATGCGTCGACCTCAGGCACTAGGCGCAAGTTCGGCGAGGTGTGCGGACCGAAAAACAAAAAAAAAACTATCCGCGGGCGAAGTGGGCGCGAGCTGAGCGCACCCAAAAAACAAGTGGGCGCAAGCTGAGCGCACCCAAAAATCAAGTAGGCGCAAGCTGAGCGCACCCAAAAATCAAGTAGGCGTGAGCTGAGCGCACCCAAAAATAAGTAGGCGCGAGCTGAGCGCGAGCTGAGCGCAAGCTAGGCACGTAGCTCGGCGGATACCAAAAAAAGGGTCTGCCTGCGAGGTGGGCGCGAGCTGAGCGCGAGCTCAGCGCACCCAAAAAGAAGTGGGCGCGAGCTGCGCGCGAGTTAGGCGCGAGCTCAGCGCACCCAAAAAAGGTGAGCGCGAGCTGAGTGCACCCAAAAACAGGAAGTGGGCGTGAGCTCAGCGCACCCAAAAAGGAAGTGGGCGCGTGCTTAGCGCATACCCCGATTCTCTGTTCTTTTTTTCAAACTCCATTTTTAACTGGTTTTTAAGCTCTTTAACCCCTCCCAGGTGTTCCCCAGACTCCCAAGAGACCTTCGAACACAGCTCAAAATTAATCTAACCTAAAATATCCTCACCACTCATCACTCAAATCTCTCTGCAAACCTACAAATCCGAAAACGAAACACTAATAGAACCTGAATTAACATAACATGAATAATCAAGAAGAAAACCGGGCGCTTTATCGAGATACAACAGAGATGGAGAACTCATGGGGGAACATGCTCCCCCTTCGAATCAATCAAGCACGAACAGCAAATAAATTGACACACCCAGAAAACCCCCTAGTCATGCTTGAAAGCTTGAAATGAGCTCATTCTTGCTTGTATTAAACATGGAACATTACCTTGTTTTAATCCCTTGCAGGGTATGCCGGAGGGTTCCTTGGAGCGCACGAGCAATCGCTGGAGCACCACCTCTCCTCACCAACTGGTCGTCTTCTCGGTTGTGAGGTAATCGGAGAGGAAGAAGGGAGGGTTTTTTAACTCAGGCCAAGCGAGGAGAACTAGTTCTTCGTGGGAAGACCCAACCCTGGAGAGAACCAATGAAGAGAGTGAGAACTCTCTGCCCCGGAAAGAAGTTCGCCAGAGAAGAAAGTCGGCACCGAAAATCCCGAACCCCAAAAAAATGCCGAACCCTTTGCAATGAGGGCTGCCGCGACTTTTATAGGAGAGAAAAAAGGGGGTATCTGCTAAGCTTGCGCTAAGCGCAAGCTTAGCGCATAACCCTTGCCACGTTCGCTCGAGTGGCCAAATGATTAAAAACATTTAATGCGGCCGCTCGTTTGTTTAAAAAATCCGAAAATTAGGATATAGTCCCTGGGATATTTGGATTTAATATTATTTTATTTCGATATTTTAAAATATTTTCAGATTGGTCCATGGGATCTTTTGAATGTTTGGATATTTACGGATTTAATCCCTGAGATATTTTCCTGCGCAACTCGCCACGTGTGCAGCTTTTTGCCACGTGCGCAGTTTGCCGATTTTGCTGCTCGGGAATTTTGTCAGCTCATATTTTCTTCATCCGGGCCCCGATCTGGGCAAACTCAGTTGCGTTAGAATCATACCGGAGCCCTCTATCCAATGGCATGGGGGTAAGCACCTGGATCGGGGTTTATCAGAAAGTCAACTTTTGGCTCCCCCTCAAGTTTGACCGCTAGCAGAACCTTCATCCGGACTCCGATTCATGCAAACTCAGTTGCGTTGGAACCGTGTCGAGATTCTCTATCCAATGATATAAATCAAGGTGGCCAAATTTATCTTGATCAAAAAGTCAACTTTTTGTCCCCTCGGGGTTTGAGTTTCTGCCATGGTTTTCATTTTTAGCACTTCCAGGGCTGCAAAAATAAGGTGCTTACACCCCCTAAGTAGAAGCTTGTATTCCCTTAAGTCCCTGATTGTATCCCCCTAAGTAGAAGCTTGTATCCCCATAAGTCAGTGCTTGTATCCCCTTAAGTCCTTGCTTGTATCCCTTTAAACCAGTGCTTGTATCCCCTTAAGTTAATGATTGTATCCCCCTAAGTAGAAGCTTGTATCCCTTTAAGTCCCTGATTGTATCCCCCTAAGTAGAAGCTCATATCCCCCTAAGACCCTGATTGTATCCCCTTAAGTAAAAGCTTGTATCCCCCTAAGTAGAAGCTTGTACCCCCTTAAGACCCTGATTATATCCAACTAAGTATAAGCTTGTATCCCCTTAAGTCCCTGATTGTATCCCCTTAAGTAGAAGCTCGCATCCCCATAAGACCCTAATTGTATCCCCCTAAGTAAAAGCTTGTATCCCCCTAAGTAGAAGCTTGTATCCCCTTAAGACCCTGATTGTATCCCCCTATGATTATGCTGGTATCCCATTAAGATTATGCTGGTATCCCATTAAGTCAGTGCTTGTATCTCGTTTGTTACATATCGTTCATACATCTAATGAGTAGAATTGTGTTGTTGAAAGGGATTGATGAATGTACATCATGACATCGCCACAATGTTATGAAGGTCCAATTGAAGTGCAATGGCAAGGTATGCCACAAATAAATGCAAGTGGGTCTTGAGTTCGGCCGATTCAGTCGCCTAACATAGAAGGTTTTGTTTATGAGTTGTAGGAACATATGATGTTTCATCGTCTAGATTTTCTTCAACACAGTTCATAACTGATCCATTTGATCATATTAGATTTTCTTCAATTTAGAAGCTTGACTTATATAACGTGGATTAATGGACTGGTTGACTATCTTCGTTTATGTACATGTGGCATATATATTATGAGAAAATTAAGTCCTATCCGTGTTTCTTCCATTACTTGTGCCACATAATTTCGTCCAAATTATTTGGTATTTGATGTGAATGAGAGCTAATTTCAACACGCAATGGCCCTAAGATCTTTCTGTATCATCCCAAAGATTATGCATGTACCTCCTTAAGTCAGTGTTTGTATTCCCGTAAGTAGCAGCTTGTATCCCCTTAAGACCCTGCTTGTATCCCCCTAAGATTGTGTTTGTTTCCCACTTGGAGTGGGCGTTTACCGTAAGACCATCATTGTACTCCCATAACAATGTCAAGGTTTGGTATGGGACACCGTGATTGTGCAGATACTTTATTGTTCTCTCATAGGAGCAAATGGAACATAGGTGTGCTAGCTTCGTTTTTAATAATGCCAGATATATGGCATGCTCATTAACATCATAACGTACCAATACGGAGGTTTCTTTACTCAAGTTTTCTACTACAGTCTGATTGATAAAATTCTGCGTCCCACATTAAAAGTTTAGGACTTGGTAATTACATGCATTTTTCCGTTTTCATACATTGTTGACATTGAAGTCCACTAATCAGTTTCATTCCTTTCGCTTCATGTTGTCAAGGTCATGCAGCAGTTGTCGATAGATGTCTGCCATCCTCCTTGCATGGTCGCGATCTTCTTCTAGCAATCTATGTTCAATCTCACATATAACACTTCTGTGCTGACAGCTATTGCTATTCCTTGCAGGAGATTCCCCCGATCCGCCGCTAGCTCCGTCCTCCAACCAAGAAAAAAAGTTGCAACCGTGTTCCTCCTACAATAGACATGAATATCATAGAAATGAAATATCATTATCACCTGTTAAAAACAACATTGTATTAGAGCTATTGACAATTCTTGTCCGTACTTGGAGTGAGCAACAATAAAAATGGCGACCGTAATTCTTTTTGGTTTTAGCGGTCATGACTCGGCATGGACCCCTTCCACACTCACAAATGTGGAGCTCATCGCACCATACGAAAAAGCCGCAACTATTATCGCCATCACCCTAATGAATGTAAAGCTTGTTGGAAAGTATAAATTTTATATGCCATAAATTACACATCATGTGAAACTTACTAGACATGTGGCAAAATAGCATCCTGAATTACTCGATGTATGCAATTGTCTTCGTTTCAACATCCCCTTCCCACATGGGCACAATGTCTATTGGACATCCCGAACTTTATCACAGTTAGATTCCATGATTTGGACTTGCAAAAACTGTCATATGATTATATATAGAGAATTCAATGTCATTGTGTTTTTTCAAATTATTGAAGACAGCACAGTGTAAGCAGTCCAAATCATGTCTCAATAATTATGTTGCCAACGTGAAACATGTTTCACCGCGTATTACCTTAGGAATGCGTTTCACGTTGGCAAGAATAGATGTATTACCATCGTGCTTCGTTGTAAAACCCCAATTCTTCACCTAATAAATAAATAAATAATAAATACAATAAAATATGAGTTAAGTCCTAATTAAAATAAAAAGTGAAGATTTAGAGGATAATTAATTCAAATAAGTTCTAAGTTGAAGATAAAGAAAGAATTTTAATGAAATTAGCCTAAAAGAATAAAAAGGGTATTTTGGAAATTTCCAGAAAAGGGTAATTAGTAAATAGATCATCAAATAATAATTAGAATTAGAAAATAGAAGAAAACAAATTATTTTGACAAGTTAGAAATTAAAAGAAATTAATAAAAGCCTAAAATAGGGACAAAGGGTAATTAGGAGATTTCACGTCTTAATTTGGAGAAAATAAGGTTTTAAGTGATAGAAATGTTTAATTAAATATTTTGCACGAAATTAGGTTATTTTCATGAGTTTAGATAATAAGAAACTTAATTAGTATTATTTAAGTTGAAAATAGAAGGTGGAGAAAAAGTAGGAATTAAATTAGAAGGATTAGACATTAACTAGACCATGGTTGGGTTAGCCCAAATTTAATTAGCCAATTAGGGTTGGTTTAGGATTTCTAAAGCCTAGTATAAATAGGAGACTAAGGTTAGAAGAGAGGTAATTTTCGTGGGTTTCTTATGGAGAGAAAAGAGGGAGAGAAAGGAAGGAGGTCTCTAATGGAGGTGTCTGACCAGCCACCATCAAAACGCGATCGGGGAAAATCCGTACGGTGGATCGCCTTCATATTTTGAGGTTTTGTTCGTGACTGATAAAACTACATTGTGAACGGTGGAGATTTGAATTGGAAGAGTCTAGCTTGGTACGGTTGGGAGCAACATTCTGGTCCAGAATTAGAAGGTGCAATGGAAGAAGGATTTAGCGTATAAGGCAAGTAGTAACCCTTGGAAAACGTGAGGAATTGCATGATTTGGTTTTCTGTGATTTCATATGGTTGAATGGATTAGTCGAAACAGTATTTACATGGAATCAAGTTGTTTATATTTTAGAGTTTTGTGTTCTTGAAGAATTTGCTAAAGTAAGGAAGAAACTTGGTTTGATCATGAAATAAATTGTAGGATGGTATTTAATTAATAAGAATTGATCTAGAAGGCTCTAGGTATGTTTTAGAATGTTATTAGATTGATTTAGACCAAAGAAACATATGGCAAAGGCATAAAAATCAGAACTTTAGAAATCTGGAAAATTCTGTTAAAAATTGCACGAGCGCCTAGGATCGCCCAGCCCTGTAGAGGTAGGCGCTCTATGCAGAATTTGTAGATTTTGGGGATTTTGTAATTCGAATAAATACCCAATAATTCTTATGATTAGTTAAGCATGTTAGCATCTTTATAAGGACCTAATTAAGCTATAAAAATTATAAAATTAATTGGGAAAGATTAAGCAATAAATTGAAGGATTATAATGAAAGGATTATTTATAAAAGAGTCAAAGGGTATGGATATTGCTAGAAATAATACTACTGAAATTTATAGCTTATAAATATCTTTTAAACTTCATTCTAGGTCTGTAGAACATGCTGGAAAAATAAACTACAGAAAATTCAAATAGAAACTAGCTTAGGTGCTAAGGTAGGAAATTGGATTCTAATAAAGGGATTAAGAAGGAAAAGATCAAGCATGATTTGATTTACTTTTATTTGAGCTTTATATAAGAATATTGGCTACTGGAATTGCTTAAACTCAGATTTTATCGAATTTATGATACTTGAGTTTTATTTTGAATATAATTGGAAGAATTGCATATGTTATTCTGAAAATGCCTATAATTGGATTTGTTATGATTGAATCATGGATTTCACATGGAATGGAATACTTTGGTATGGATTGATATGTGGTATGATATTGTTCTCTTTAATTTTACGGTTGGGTGATACGGCTTCTGTGGTAGAGTTGATACTATCTTTTACGGCAGAGATGGGTAATCCTCTGTGTAGAGATGTGTAATCCTTTACAGGTAAAAGTGTGTATGCCTCCTACATTAGCGTGTCCTCCCGTATGTGGTTTTATCGTGGTTTGTGTCAGTGGGCTTAGCTGTATATGGATCCATAGTTTTGGCTGGTTAGCTAAGTTGTATTTAGTTTGGGTTGATTTACTCCTATATTGCGAGCGCGCTTCCCTTTGCAAGTTAGTTTGCTCTGGGAGGGTCCTATGTCTGGAGGGACACCCCGGTGAGCCGCTGGTGATTCCCTGTACATGTGGATAAGCGACCACACTCCATGTATTGATTCTGGTGCTGCATGCTGGTGGTACGTCCAACTCTGCGGGGTTCGTGCGCAATAAGTCGGTGACTACGGCTCTTGCCTAAGCTGCGCTGCATGGGGCTTGAGTATCATCAAGTAGCACTGCCCCTAAGCCGCACGGTGGAACAGCATTTAGTTGAGTGTCATCTCAAATACTTATCATCTTTGTGAGTCCTGCAATGGCACGTGTTTTGTCGCTTTTGTCGGTTTTACCCCGTTAACATCAAGCTACTGGTATTTATACATGATCATATGTTTCATCGCCTTATTTGTAATTGCCATGAATAACTTGGATTTCTCGTCTTATCGTTGATTAATCGAATACCTCATGACTATTTGCTTATATTGGACTGTTTCAAATTGCATGCACCTGCTACTTGCTGAGATGTAAATCTCACTCCGTTTTCCCCTATATTTTTCAGGTTGCTTGGAGAGATCGCGAAGATGGGGTTTTAATTTGATGGGTAGAATTATAATCGGTATTAATGTCACATGTTAATTAGATAAACTTAATTGTAAATTGAATTGAATATATTGATTAAAGAATTGTTTATTTTATTTGGCCACCATAACTCTGATGTAATTGATTTATAAATTTTAAAATTATTGTGAATCTTGGTATGTATCTGACCCCAGCTTCGTGGTAACATCTCGAGTTTGATTGTTGAATCGGACTTGGGTTGTTACAGTAGCGAACCGGGTTCGGGTTGGGTGCTGGTTTGCACTGACCCGGGTTCGGGGCGTTACATTCGTGCTGTGTACGGTGAAGCCCGGCCATGTGTTTCATGCCGCATACGATAATCGCTCAACGTGTTTCGCGTTGGCACCACAACACCCGGCACGTTCTTCACTATATATATGCATCTCAATGTATCTTAAATCGTATTCAGTCCTTCGCAAGGCGGCATTCCACCATGTACAAGCTACATTTGGATAATTATGATCTATATGGTGACCACAACTACGGCATAATTTGGCCATATGACATTGATTATGAGCGTAAAAAACGAGATGCACACTTATTCTTTGAGACATTGAAGCGTGAGTGGAAGTTTGACAATAATCTAAATGAGTGGTATGCGGAAGACCTGCGTGAATTTGGTGCACCAATCCCCAAGCGACGTGTTTTGCACATGCCCCGCACAAACGCGCAGGCATATGAAGTGGCTGTGAATCGCATACGACATGAGATGTGCAAAATGTATATGCAGAAGTCTCACTACTACAATCTCAAAATTCATCGAGAAGCAGCGGAGGACCAGGGTAAAGGTCTGCTATCTAATGAAGTAGTTCAGTCCATCTTGGCCAATCCAACGTATCTGTAAGGGTCGGACATGTCAGACGAAGAGTGAAGGATCGTGTTCCGAACCCTATATGACTTAGCTTGTAGGCTATATCCCCCTATGATTGTATCCCCTTAAGTTAGTGCTTGTATTCAATGCTGAATTAGCTTTAACATGCCCTGTTCAATTTTTTTGGGACGGTTTGTACCAAGCATCATCATTATGATTAGTATTATGTTGTCTCTCTGTTGCAAACATTGTAGTAATCTAATATTCATAACATTTCGTAGCAGAAATCACCATATCTACAAATATTCTTTTTATTTGGTTCCATATGTCTCATTTAGTCCCTCATTCTCTTGTTAAATTAGCTTGGGTTTCCAAAAAAAGTGGATTATAATTGATCAACCATAACAAATAGCAAATGTGATGGCATCTAAACAACCACCAAAATATAAAAGACATGTTGAGCAATGAATAACATTATAGCAAAAATTTGAGAGTAAAGCTATAGAATCAATGATTTTTTAAAAAGTTGAACATCACTTGGACTACATATCAATTTAGTATTCTAATCCTAAAAGCAACCACATAACAAGATCAAGTCATCCAAATAACACATCAGGAATTTTTATGATTATATCCACAAATCCTCGTTCGATTCCATCAAAAGTTATCATCAAGATGTCCATATTCCAGTCATCCAAACATACATCAAGTTTCTCCATCAATAGCATGGAAAATAGAACCCATCTCCACAACTTCCCATTGCACCCAGCCTCAGTCCTAGCGGCCCATAAAGTGCTAGAGGAAGATCTGTATTTGCTCGTCCATATTCTGCTGCGTCTGTGACATCCTATGGATCATGCTCCTAAGCTCATTGCGGTTTCTTTCCTGGGCCCAAAGATTCTATCCACATCTCTCCTCACGTAATCCAAGTCTTGCGAGCTATTTTCTTTCATCTCATGGACCTTTTTAACTAATGCCTTTTGCCTTTCCTGCATATCTTGAAAAGATGCTTGCTGGCCTTCTTGCATTTCATGGAACTCTCTAGCTAATGCCTCTTGCTTTTCCTGCATAGCTTGGAAGGATGCCTACTGGGATTGTTGCTTAGCATCCAAGCGTTCCATAATAAAGGACATATCAAATGAAGATGACTGGGTAGAGGGAGATGGATTACCACTTGCTGCACCTCGTGAGGCAGATGAAACCTAGGCCTCACTACGCCTAATAGTGTTGGGGTCCAAGTGTCAGACATGGAAAATTAATTTAATGACTTCCTCATCATCACACGAGATTCATTAAAACAAGGAGTCCCCACCATTCTTTTTAGGTGTGAATGGACACCAAAATCATCAAATAAAATAAAAAAGACAAAACTAGAGTAAAAATAACTATATTTTAAAATACAAAAAAAAAAAAAAACAACCAGAGATGGGTAAGGGGATTAGGTTATGAAAAGGGGAAGGTGTTAGGCACCCCTATTCATCCACACAAGGTGGTTACCAAGTATTGTTCATGTTAAAATAAAGAAGGCTTGTTTAATAAAAAAAGCATAAAAGTAACAAAAGTGTATGGTTTTTCATATGAATAGCCCGATTAATTCAGAACCTTCAATATGATCACACCATTCTAAGGGTTTCATGATTGAAATAAAATTGAGATAAAAATCAAAGAAATAAAACCCTCAATCAACCCATGTTGATGAAAAAAATGTCAAAAGGGAGAGTTTAGACCATAGGATCCTCTCTCCAAGATTAAAACAACCGAGAAAAACACCTCATGAAACCCTAGAGGTCACTTTCAGGCTTTTGGTTTCAAATCTACCATATAGATCATGATAGATCCCGAATCTTAGTCTAATATCACAAAAATCCAGAAAACAGTGATGTAGATGCAATGGTGTGAAAAATCCCAACTGCAGGAGGAAAAGAGGATCTCATGCTATAAACAGCATGTATCCATAGGATTCCTCCAGATTTAGAATAAAATCATTAAAACATTAATAGAATAGTAAAAGCAACCATATATCACAGATTACAGTACAGAGGGGCCTATCCTATGGATCCACCTGTTCTCTTTTCCCCTAGCTCTCTCTTCACGTTTTACGGCTAGAGAGGAGTCTTGAGGTACTTGGAGATAGGTTTGGGGATACGAACACAATCAAATAGCCTTATTCTACAAAAAAAGAGAAAAGAACAGATTATATGGTTCTATTCTAAGAATCCACCTGTTCTCCTTTCCCCTAGCTCTCTCTTCACGTTTTACAGCTAGAAAGGAGTCTTGAGGTACTTGGAGGTAGGTTTTGGAATACAAATATAAACTAGGCTTTATTCTACAGAAATGGAGAATATTAGACTATTTCTAGAATTAAAAACAGAAAATAAAAGAGAAAAGGGACTTACCTGGATTGAGAAAGCAGAGAAGCAGGGGTTCCCTTCTTCACTTGGAGCTCTTCAAGCTTCAGATTCTTGGCCCTTTGCTTGAGGAGATGCCCTCTATTTATAGGCAAACCCAAGGGCAGGATTGGTCCCAAGGGATATGCCAAAATCTTCCAATTGAGTTAAAAAAGGATTTAATGTAAATCCATTTAACCACAGAGGATAAACAAGAGGATTCAAACGGATAAACAAGAGGATTCGAATCTCCTAGAGAGATATTTGAGTGCAGATAAGGCTCAGAAATCGAAAAAGGATAAATTCGCTCAAAAAAACCCGTGCCTGTATATATAATACGGTAGTGCCTTGCCCGTATTGTTAATACGGGCACGGCATGACCGTATATCATTTGCGGGCGTGACCAGACCGTAAATAAAATACGGGCAAGACAGGTTTTACCATTTTTAATAGTTTTTCGACCTGTTTCTGCATAGACAATACTTATTTACATGTAATATCATTTAAGTCAATGTCCTCATATTTTTTTGATCTCTATTTACTTAAGATATTAAATGTAAATAAGCAAACATCCCCCTGTTTGAATCCATTAAAAATAGTTCCAGACCCAAATTCCAAGTGAATAAAAAGTCAAATTTCCAGTTCCAGGCTAAATTTCGGTTTTTAAGGTCCGGTAAAAAGATTCAACATGTTAATACCAAGGTATTCGTCAAGATTTAAAATCTCAAAAAATTCATTTATGCAATAACATTGCTAAAAACCAGATTACCGGGAAAAATTATCTTGAAATCTTGCTTTAAAAAATATTTCATTTTCTGGGGTAAAAAGTCAACAAAATTCAACGGGAAAAAGTTTGACTTTGCACAAAAGATTGAATTTGGGGGATTCAAATGGGTTAAGGATCTCAAACCCAATGCTAAGAATTGAAAATTCCAATAAGATATTTCTCTCCTTCATGATTTATCAAAAATCGTGCAATTTTGGGGTGTCTACACCAAGGTGGCACGAAGAGGAACAGGAGGATCAGATGAGGACGAACGCACTCCCTTCGCAAGAAGAATCCTAGTGATAAGCACATCAAATGGAAGTATAAGAGGTAAAGATTTGGAGTTCTGGATGCCTACATTGGTATTGAAAATTGTGGATGCCACACACACAGTTTTTTTGTTCCATAATGCATGGAGTAACCGAGCTCTTGACTCAGTTATGTCGGAGTAGTGGTCGGTGGGTGCGAGGTTGGAACACACAAACAAATTCATAACTCTTATATAACCATCGAGATGACTGTGCGGCAATAATTCACCCTTGGGAAGACCGTAGTATATGTTGATCAACTCACGATGAATAACAAGCAACAGAGGGTAAAATGAAGGATTGTGGTAGTCAAATTCGGGGTTTTGTACAATTTCCAGACCCAGATGCTCACAGATGAGCTCCCTAGAGAAATCAAAAGCCTTTCCCCTCACCAAAGCAGATATTTTTCCCTCAATGCTGAGATGAATATCGTGAAGGTTGGAGTAAAACTCTCTGACGAGTTCTACATATGCAATCCCTTCAATATTGGTGAATTTCTTCCACCCGTGATAGGAAAAGATGTTATAAATGGGCATATTCTCAAATAAATCAAGATTGACTCCTCTCTAAGTTAGAATATGTCTTTGACCATAGTAAGTACTATAATTGCTCTCGCCAGTGCCGATGAAGTGACTTGAGGAAGATGAAGTGCTTGAGGGTCCACGTTGAGAAGAAGAAGAGGATCTTTGCTTCTTCTTAGGAGCCATGAAACTAGAGCTTTCAGTGTTTCTAAATGGTAAATGGTTGAGGGATTTCTAAGCTTCTAAGAATCCTGTAAATGGTTCGGGCTGTGCAGCATGGTACTCCTCTACACTATGAGCAGATTGGTCAATGTAGACTACCTCGATTGTGCAGCCAATCCATCCCAATACACCTTTGCTTCCTTTGTGACCTATAGAAGAACAAGTTTAAACATAAACAGGCAAAGGAGCACAATATGAATGGATGAAAGCAAACTTCAATAACTAGACATAGAGTGAACTTTGCTACACATGGAATATACAAGTTTATTTGATGAGTTAATCATGCATTTCAGTTTGATTCGTATTTTACCTGATGCATATGCGGTTTTTGATTATTCCGTTTGCATCTGGATATATAGTTAGTCCTATCAAGTTTACAACAGAATACAACAATTAACACGTCAGAGAAGATTGTGTTTTCTCATATGCAATACATTATTTGAAATTGCCAACTATAGCTAACATGCTTACAGGAAGCAAACCCAGGGAGTAAATGGCCGCTTCCGTGCCGTGGATGAAGTGGAGGCTTCATGGCCTCTGGCTGCAGCTACTTGCCTTGTTCTCCGTGCCATAACTTGTTTCTACACAATCAAAAGTATGTCAATGGAGAAAGGGTATATCACTAGTGTCAAGTACCGAATTGTATAAATGCAATAGAAACAAACACAACATAAATAAATAACATACATGTTGAAATGATCGGCTCGTAAAGAATATTTTATTATCAACATAAATAGAAGTCCTGAAGGTTGTAATGCCTTCACTGTTAAAAAGTATCCAACAAACAAATAAAATTTATTTTTCAACACAAATAATTAAATAATTGTTCAAATGATCGTCTCGTAGAGAATGACTGTCTTAATCCAACACGAAACATAGGATCCTTTCTTAATTGTCCACAGTCGAGTACTTCAACTCTATCTTCATGGTTTTGCACCTGCATATGATTCATGATTGTCAGAAATTAAATTATGCATAATAAATTTGACTTGTTATAAATACAAATAATATCTAACAATCTTCATACAAGCGTGTGATGCAAAAGCGCATGGTTGCTAGATTGCAGCTCTACATGTAGAGCAGTTATGTCTTGCCCCATGGCAACGAAAACAATGTATCAGGCTCTTGTCTTGGAATTGAGACTCAATCCGCTTCTGCCTTAGACGGCTAGGGCATCTAGAGATCTTAGGTGGCAATGTCAATTGTGGTGTATCACTTGAATCAGCACAGGCTGAATAGGAACATATTTTATGTCGGACATGTCATGAGATGGTACTGGATGCATTAACTCGGCATATATCCGCTCCTACGTGCTAGTGTGGTAAGCATTGTTCAACTTAGTCATAGAGACTGAGGTTCTTCATTTTCAAGATAGCACATGTATGTGCACATGGTATGCCAGTCATCTGCCACCGTTTGCAGGTACACTCGTACTTATGTAGATCGACATAAAAATCATCATCACAAGTTCTAACTTCATATTCGAAATCTAAACATCGCAATACACCATAACCAAGAGCCCGAGGGAATTTGCTTGGATTTTATTTTCAATGTGACCACAAACGGGAGTCTTCCACTTGGCAATCGCATCCTTCTTCCGCACTAACATCTCTTTCAATTTAACCCGATGTGCATATATAAAATGTAATACGTGCTATTTACATTCCTCCACCATCCATGCATTGAAAGACTTTGCTAAGTTTGAATTCAACTTGTCCTAACACCTCTTAGGAAACAAAGCATTTGCCCAATGTTCAGGCCCATTGGCCTTCACCCAATCATACATCTCTACGGAAAATAATTTCATCTTATCCATTGCCTCCTCATAATCCGCTGGCTAGCGTGCATAGGCAACTGAATCCAATATCCCCAAAGCTTCTTTTCTCTTTCTGCCCAGATGAAATGAATTGATTAATTTGCTGAAATTTTCCTTCAAGTGTCGGAAACAATGTGAATGGTTTTGAACACCAAAGGTATTACGCACGGCATTAATGATTGCTAGATTCCTATCACTTATAATCACAACGTCATGTCTACGACCAATAGCACTATGAAGTCGATCAAGAAACCATGACTAATCTTCATTATTCTCGGACGAAACAATTGCGAATGCGATTGGAAACATGCCATCATTGGCATCGAGTGCAGTGGTAGACAAAAGAGTTCCTTGGTATGGCCCACTAAGGTGTGACCCATCAATGAAAAGCGGGGGATGACATCCAACTGAAATTCCTCTCAATGAACATCCGTATGCAATGAATAACTGTTTGAATTTCTCGTCTTCTGTAGCAGTCCAATAGGCCAATGTCCTTGGGTTTGCCTGCATCAACCGTTGACACATCCAAGGTATAAGCTTGTATGAATCTTCTGCATTCCCATCTATCTTCTTCTTTGCCTTCTCCTTACTCCTCTAACTTTGATGGTAAGTTAACCTCATTTCATGATCATTATGGAAATCTTGGGAAATTTGGCGTGGGGCGTAACTTGGGGAGTCCCTAATTCTCTTCTCAATCACACTTGCCAACCACTTTGATCTCACCTTAGGCTTAATTGATACATCGTCTTGTGCCAAGTGTTTGTGTGTATCTACAAACGTCATCACCATCATCGTGTCTATCTCTTTCACGCGACTCGCGTTCAATTTCCATGTGCAATCCCTAACAGAACATCTAATAGCCATATACAAAGGACTATTTTTCTTGAATACATATCTAAATCTGTGAGCAAGGGCATGCTTATAGATTGATTGCCTTAAGGCATCAGGACTTGCAAATGTCTGGCCCTCAGCAACAATTTTCAACTGCTATAAACTTGACACAAGTGGAGCTATACTGTGCGGTGCAATCAACAGTGGAATCCCAATCTATGACGTCACTGGCGTCACCTTGAGGTGGCAATTGTTGACTTCCTGTGGAGTTCCTCCTAAAAATTAAATATTTCTATTATGATAAATTCACAAAAAAAATGCTAAATTGAATTATTGTAGTGTAATATGAATCACCTTGTAAAAAATGGATCATCTAGTGATGGGCCCTCACTGGTTAGTAGATATACGTTGGCAGTCTTCTCATTGCCAGTTATCAATTTTGATAGCCCTATTTGGTTGGTGAGCACAAGTAGTTTGCTCTTGTCTAACATAAGTGAGTACTTCACAGGCACTTCCGCTAGAGATAAATTGAATAATGTACATCCATCATTCACAAAGTCCTCATATTTTATACTCTCATTGATCATTAAGGCATCTATCCTACTGTGAGACACGGGAAAAAATCTCCCACCGTCAACACACGGGGCTCTACGTAAAAATGGGAGAGTCGCCACCATTCAGAATTTTGGGGTGAGAATGGACACCAAAGAATTAAAAGTAAGCAAAAAAGAGACAAAAAAAAAACATTCTAGGATAAAAATAACCCTACTTGAAAATCAAATCCAGAGATGGGTAAGGGGATTAGATTATGAACGGGGGAAGGTGTTAGGCACCCCCATTCACCCACATAAGGTGGTTGCCAAGTGTATGTTCATGCTAAAAGAAAATAGAAAGCTTGCTAAAAAATCATGTAAACCTTGAAAAAGGAGAAATATGTGATATCTTCACTTGAAAATCCAAATGAATTCTAGATCGTCTTTTATGTTATTATTACTTCTGGAATGTCACAAAAAGATGGAAATCACAGCAAAAGTGGCACAAAACCAAGTTGAGGCAAATCCGGGAATTTTGGTAAAAAGTAAGGTCCTTTGTCTTGAAATCATTCAAATCCCATTTCAAATTGATCCAAACCAACTCCATTTGAAAGATTATGGTAAATGAGGAACTCATACAAAATTTCAAGTCAATCCGGTTGAAATCCTAGGAGTTATGCTCCTTTAAAGTTGCTGCTGGGGATGATTAAAAGAAACAAGTAGGCAACTTTGGAAAATCACCTAGAAAAATCTACTTCATAGAAATCCGTGAAATTTGGTATCAATGAAGTCTGTATGGCCATCTTTCAAAAGAAACTAGCCTCATACAAAGACTCATTCGGATGTGCCTTGGGTGGTCTCTCGAACAGGCCCCTAAGATCATAGATTTACCCAGAAAAGTACAAATGAACAGTTCTGAGTAAATGGGCTACCAATAATTAAAATGGAGTCAAAAAATTATGAAACCAATTGGATTTGAAAATAGACTCCTGAAGGAGTACCCAGAAACAAAAATCATTTCAATCGGACTTAAAACGAACACATGGCGCTCCGTCGAAGTGACAAGTTCTGTATTTAAACCTGAACTGTCCACTCAACTTCGACAGAGAGGTGTCAAAAATCCGCTTGATAGAAATTTATGGAATTTGGGGGACATAAGCTAGACAGCCTCACCTTTCCCATGGTTCTAGAATCGCTCCAAAATTCATCCGGATTATGAAGTTATGAGCGTCCGAAGTAAGGGTACAGGTGCTGTCCAGTTAGGCCTTTTTTGATTAAAACCAATGCAAAAATGTGACAAAGTGTGTGAGATTCGTGCAAAATGAACACAAAACCTTCAAAAATCATTTGAAAACACTCCAGAATTGATTGAGGCCATTTATTTTAGATTTATCATAATAAATGCGATAAACCCCAAATATGAGCCTATCCTGCCAAAATGGTGCTATGTATGTGCAAGTGTGAAAAACCAAACAAGATCAATAGCATGCATACATATTCATCAAAACAAGGTTCTAAAACAGCCTACGGTTCCGTTCCATTATCGTTTCCCTCTGTTCTTTCTCCCCGTTAAACACTGTTCTTCAAGATAATCAAGGGTACTTTGAATATGAAACGGTTTACCATCAATCAAAAGGCCTTATGCTTCATAGGTTCTAGCACTAGGGTCAATCCCCAGTCTCGTTTCTCCTAGATCCCGCCTCCACGTTTTACGGCTAGGGGGAGTCTCGAGATACTTTGAGCCGGGGAAGGATTTTCACACACAAAGAAGGCCTTATTCTACAGAAAGGTAGAAGAAGAGATCTAGATCTAGGAATGTAAATACAGAAATTAAAGAGAGGTTTGAGGCTTACCTGGATTTTGGAAGCACTTCCGCAGCGGTTTCCCTCTTCTCTTGGAGTTCTTCTTTACGAGAATTCAAAACAAAAGTTAATTGCCATTTGCTTGAGGAGGAGCCTCCTATTTATAGGCAAAGGTTAGGGTTAGGGTTGGTGAGAATGGTAGACACAACATAAGGTCTATAGCCCACCAACCTTAACCCTAAGGCTATTTCCGAGATTTCCCCTCATTTAATGAGGGACATGATGGTAAAAGTGAAAATCTCTCGGAAAACCCTAATTTTGAGCAAAATTAATGTATCCGGTATATCAGGCCGGATACACAAGGGCTTTAATGTATCCGGTATATGATACCGGATACAATAAAGCCTTCTTGTATCCGGTAGACTTCACCGGATACAAAGAGGGGTACTTGTATCCGGCCTGAGTAGCCGGATACAGGTAAAAATTCATTTTCTTCAATTTCTGTGCTGGTTTTCAAGGAGATAATGATTTTTGATGATTGTTTGTGCAATTTGGGGTGTCTACAACTGCCCCTCTTTGCGGGAGCTGCGAAGCAGTGAGCTGCAAAGATTAGACAAGCCCAAATTGCACTCCCTTAAGCATGATTTGCTTGATTCAATTCAATTTTGTAAAAAACAATTTCTGAGTGAAGATTTGCCAAAAAGCCCTAACTTTAAGAGGGGCATCTCTCCAAGAGTTCTTAAATTCCACTGAGCTCTTGTGGCTGTGAAGTGGATTTTAAGCCCAAAAATAAGATTTTTTGAAAACTGATTTTTTTATCAAATCAAATTGAAAATCGAGTGGATATCTTCCTTTTGACCAGCACATTTCCCAAGGATGTCCCAAATTCCACCGAGCTTTCGTGGCGTTGAGGTGAAATTTAAGGCAAAAATAGGATTTTGCGAGAAAATAGTGGACTTTGTAGCACATTTTTGCTCTTTTCCTTTTATTTTCTTCTCTCTTCTTTTTCTTTTTCTTTTCTTTTTTTTTCTTTTCTCTTTTTTTTTCTTTTCCTTTCCTTTTTTTTTTCTTCTTCTTTTTCTTTTTTTTCTCTTTTTTTTTCTTTTTTTTTCTGTTTTTCTTTTGTATCCGGTGTAGCATACCGGATACACCTGGCCTTGTTTGTATCCGGCCTGAGTGACTGGATACATCTGATTTTATAAGTCGCGGGCGACCGCGACTTTCCCCATTCCCTTCTTCTTTCTCCGATTACTCAGACTGGATACATCCTTCTCCTCCTTCGTCTCCGACAGCTCCCCTTCCTTCTTCGGTCACTTTCGACGACCCCTTGAGACCCGGTGACAACTGTTGATGCCGGCGACACCTTCATTGCTGCGATCGAGCCCTAGCTCGCCGTTTGTGGGGTTTTCCTTATTTCCGCTCGATTTTTGCTCGACCAAGCTCCGGTGATTTCACGGCTTGGTGTCAGGGTGCTGATTTCTTTAGAGTTCCTGCGACCAATCCGACTTACTCTTCGGCAATCAGGTTTTCCATCGCTAATCCAACAGTAAGTGCAATTCGGGCATCTTCAATCGAAATTCTTTTCTTTTGTTTATCTTGAATGCCGAATTGCCACTGTGCGCGCGTGGGAAATGTGGCACGGGGTAATTCGGAGTCGCCACCCGCCTGATGGGGTGCAGGCGGACACCTGGGTGCCTAATCTTGCCTATTAGGGCTTTTGGTCTGCGGCTTGAGATTCTAAGTCTGTTCTCGGTTGTGGTTCGGGGAAGTCCGTAGACACCCCGGTCCACCCCGTCGGATGACGGGTCCCGTGGGTTCCCTGGTTTGAGTCAGCTTACATTGGTCTCACCTGATTCCTAATCCGATATGCAATTTGGTTAAGTCTTGCGGGACCACCTGAGTGGTGTGGGTCCCTTTAGTTGCTTTTATCTTGATTACTTAGGTGATCTGAGTCTGGTTGGATGGGCCCCGTTGGAAGGCCCACGGTATCCTTGGTGGGCTTAGTGAAGCCCGTGTACCCTTGTGGACCTCAGTCTAGCCTAAGAGGTCCTTTGGGCTTTGGTTAGTTCAACAGATTTTACTTTAAGTTAAGCTTCGAAGATTAAGTGTTTTTCATGCACAAGTGGGCCGGACTGGTTTGTGGGCCCCTAAGGCGGGTCCACATGGTGGCCAAGTACTTTTATTAGATTTATCTTTTTAAACATGATTCATGCTTCATAAAAATCTCTTAAAAGAAAAGAAACAAACCCGATAAAAAACAAACAGATACAGATGCATTAACATGTTGAAAAAAAGGGGGTGATGGGAGCATGCTAGCAAGTATAGCAATGTAAAAACAACAAGAAAACAACATGTAGACATACATGCACTTTCCTCCCCCGACTGGGCCTCCGAGCCGGCACATTAACATCCGAAGAAGGGAGAGAGGAGGGGGGTTTACAGGGATACATCAGAGGAGTTAAATGAGGAGCTGGTTCCTTACAGGAGTGTCAGGTACCCCATGAGCACTTGGAGGAGCAACCAAACCCTTGTCTTCTTCACGGGGTCGTACATGAGGTCTCCCTTACCCTAGAGACCTCTATGTCACCCAAAATGGGGAGCAACAGAATGCGTAGCAAGGGAAGGAAACACAACAGTTACGATGACATGCATACGACTCCTATTTTTATACATGTAAACAAGTGCGAAACATTACCTGGAGTTCCTAAGTTCTGGTGCAAAGCGGTGGCTTCTCCTTGAGGTGGCACGAGCGCTGGAACTCTCCTCTCTTGCACCTCCAGCAGCAACCGACCTTCGTTTGTTTGCGTGAGGATGACGAAGATGCAGACTGGGGGGTGTTGGCTCAAGGTGGGGAGCTTGGGAGGCCGAAGCCGCTAGGACCGGTAGGGTTCGGGTGGGGGAAAGAGCTTGGGCACAGCACCTAGAGCTAACCAAAACTCCCTCTTCGGAAATCCTTTCACCCAAAACTTTTCAACACTTACCTTTTTTTTCCGAAATCTTCCAACCCTGTGCGCGAGATTTCGCGCGGGTTATATAGGCAAGAAAAAAGGGTATGCGCCCACCTTGGCGCCCAGCTCAAGGTGGGCGCAAGCCCGCTCGCCACGTCCGCGCGAGCGGCATAATGATGAAAATCATTTAATGCCGCCGCTCGCCGAACGTAAAAATCTAAAAAATTCGGATTTAGTCCCTTGCAATTTTTGATTTAATCCGATATTCTCGGATTTTCACGGATTTAGTCCCTGGGATATTTCGTTTGTTTGGATATTTACGGATTTAATCCCCGAGATATTTTCCTGCGCAACTCGCCACGTGTGCAGCTTTTTGCCACGTGCGCAGATTGCCGGTTTTGCTGCCCGGGAATTTCGTCAGCTCATATTTCCTTCATCCGGACTCCGATCTGGGCAAATTTAGTTTCATTAGAATCGTATCGGAGCCCTCCATCTCATGACCTAGGGGTAGGCCTCTGGATCGGATTTTAGCAGAAAGTCAACTTTTGGCTCTGCTCAAGTTTGACCGCCCGCAGAACCTTCATTCGGACTCCGATTCCTGCAAACCCAGTTGCGTTGGGATCGTGTCGAGATTCTCTATCCAATGTTATAAAGCAAGGTACTTGGCACGGAATTCGAGGAAAAGTCAACTCTTGGCTTTTCCTTAAGTTTGACCGCCCGCAGAACCTTCATCCGGACCCCGATTCCTGCAAACTCAGTTGCATTGGAATCGTGTCGAGAATCTCTATCCAATGAGATAAAGCAAGGTGGCCAATTTCATTTGATAAAAAAAGTCAACTTTTCACCCCTTGGGTTGACTTTCTGTCCAGGGTTTGTATTTTTGGTTTTTTTTTTGGGAGCGCAAAAATGAGGTGCTTATAGCCACTTCCACATAATTCTGTGATTTGCTTTGTTGGTTGGATTTGGTTCTTTTGTAAATGATTGCTCATTCCTCCATGGTTCTTGCCGAAAATTGAGTAGCAAATTTGTTCCAATTTTCGGTAACCTTCATTGCCAAGCTTGAGCTGGCATTTGTGATTGGTGATGATCCATGCCATTGCAAAGTTTTAATTTCTGCTTGACTTGATTGGGATTTCTGCTAGTGAGGAATTCTGACTGAATTGATCACTTTCAAGGTTCCTGATATCTTGTAAATTTGCTTTGACTGCCATTTCTTGAATTATCTGCTAAGGGAGACCCAATTACATGCTTCTTTGATTGATACCATGCTGGCATGATCACCTTGATGTTTTTTCTTATTACTGCTTTGTTTGTGCCAAACTTCTCATGTATTGTATTTCCTTGTGTTTTAGCAACCCTGGTAATTCTTGATGATTTCCGGGACTAGCTTGTATCTGGGGAACTATAACTTCTGTATTTTTCTCAAATCTTTCCAGAAACACTTGAACTGAAACAGACAACCAAATTAAGTTAGACTTTCTGACAATAGCTTTGAAGAGACCAAGGTCTTAATAAATTCAAACTGAATGTAAAGCAAGGTAGGATTCCTGATAAATTTGAACTGAATTTAGATCAAAAGCAAAGTAGGATACTGAATTTCTTAGGACACTTCCCTGTTGCATGTAGATGGCTAGGAGTCGTTCCCGAGTTAGAGAGGAGGCTGACCCTGCTGATCAGCCTTCCACTTCGCGGGCTCGGACAGAGGCGAGTTCCAGCGCCACCCTGTCGGAGCCGCTGGATGTCTCCAGGGAAAGCTCTGCTGAGGTAGGCTTTCAAGTTCTTCTTTTCCTCCTTCTATTCTCTTCCTACACCAATCCTCACACCTTTCTCTTGAAATTTAGCCCGTGGTTGCACCGGCTCGGGGTCGAGGCAGAGGCCGAGGCAGAGTTCAGGATCAGGCCCTTGAGGGCGAGAGAGGCCGTGGCAGAGGCCGAGGCAGAGCCAGAGGTGCGGCTCAGGAGGGTGTTGCTGTGGCTCTATCAAGGGTCTCTGAGGAGCTGAGGACATCTGTGCATGATACAGAGCTCCTTCGTGGCTTGGATAGCCACCCCTCCATGTGCATCAGGGCAGATGTGCCGCTTCCATATCATTCTTCCCATCTGCGGGGTAGTTGGGGGAGATTTAGTGAGTTAGCTCAGTCACTTTCCCCGGCACTCAGGCGGGAGTTTGGGAGGTGTCACCTGGACCATTTCCTTAGCATCCCATCCTTCAGAGCAGATCGTCCACTCATCTTCGCCATGGTGGAGAGATATTTCCCGGAGACTCAGTCATTCCATCTTCCGGACGTGGAGCTAGGGATCCGCCCTTCAGATTTCGTGATGATAACCGGTATTCCTCTGACGGGGCGGACCATCATCTTGGAGCGACCTTTTGTGGAGGATATTGGCCTCCTCCTGGGATATCCGGCCCTGCCTCCCGCTGCTTGGGATGGGCGGAGTGGCCGTCTCTCCATTAGTTGGCTGCGAGAGAGCCTGGCTCGAGATTTTGAGGGGAGACATGCGACCATCTCCGTGGAGGATGCGGATTTCGTGTCTATCTTTCGGCATGTTTTCCTGCTGATGCTTGGGAGCTGCTTCTTTCCGGAGGATACGACCAGTGTCAGCCCTCTCTTCTTAGATGCCTTGAGAGATCTTCGTCAGACCCGCCAGCTGGCATGGGGTCGACTTATCTATGGGACCGTCCTGGCCGGGTTGTGTCGAGCGGTTCGAGGCCTGGCATCTCCGAGAGGTGATGGAGTCAGCAGCCGGTTTTTCTGGCAGATTCTACAGGTATTGAATTCATCTATCTGGTTTAATTCCTTAGGCTTTATTTTCTTGATCTCTGACTGATTTTTATTTTGTCAGGTGTTTATGTACACCTATATGACTTTCTTCCGTCCATCCCCGGTACCTGAGGTCGCGGATTTTCCTATGGTTTTGCGATGGTCGGCCCAGGTCCGAGATGCTGATAGGAGTCAGCCCCGCACCGCTCGGGTGCACTTGGACCGTGCCCGCCGACCTGATGTAAATCCTTTATCCTTTTCCTTTTATTTCTTTTCCTGTATCTTGACTGCATCTGACTATTTTTCTTTTTTGCAGCTCATCCTGTCTCGATTTGATAACGTGGACGTCGGAGTGGCCCGTGAGATGGCGGTACAGGACGCCTTCGATAGAGATCGGCGACGTCAGCCCTACCAGTGCTTCCTTGGGAGGCTTGGTAGGGTGATGTACTTGGGAGAGCGCCTGTACTTCCAGCACACCGGCGCACTTCGTATCCCCGTTATTCCTCCTCCTGTGGGTCCCGACACACTCCTCCCTAGCTTTGATGTTGATCAGTTCGATCACTTCCTGGATGCAGAGGGGCTCACAGTAGCTGGGGATTACGACGAGTGGTTCCAGAGGGTATCTATTGGATGCTTGATGGATCGACCCACTCGTGCCGGGGTGACCGAGATCGGCGGGATCTGTATCCGGATCCATGAGGACACAGTAAGTCTTGTACTCTTCATATTTTCATCTTTTCTTCCCTTATGTATTTCTGACTCAACTTCTGTTCTGGTTGGCAGGTACACGAGCTGGATACTATCCGGGATCGGTTCGAGAGCCAGCGGGCCGCGATCGATGATATGATCGCCGAGCATGATGCGGTTGTGGCCCAGAAGGATGCTCGGATCAGGGAGCTGGAGGCCCTAGTTGCTAAGCTCCAGGCTAGATAGGTATCTGGTCCTCTTATATTTTCATCTCTTTAATTTTCCTGTTTCTGCTATTCTGATATGCTTGTTTGACTTGTGCAGGGTCCAGTCCATGATCAGGATGCCTTTTTTGAGCATGATTTCCTCATTCATGACCCGTCTCCTGCTCGGGCTACTGATCTTGTGGATGTCCCAGCTGCTGATCCTGGTGATGCTCCACCTACTGATGCCCCGGTTGCTCCTGCGGATGCCCCGGCTGTTCCTTCATCTCCAGTGATGGCTCCTGAGCCGGAGGAGGTCCCTGCTGCTGACCCAGTGGATCCGGATCCCCTAGTGCCTGCTGTAGATATCCCAGGTATGTTTCCTTTAATTCTCCTTCTTTGGTTCATTCTGATATCTCAATTTTCTGATTTTTTCTATTGACCCAGATACTTCTGTTCCTGGTCCTTCCTTTGATGCTGCTGGGCCATCTGGATTTGCGGGAGTGGAGGCTACTGTAGCTGAGGGCCCGGTTGAGCCGGTTGCTGCTGAGCTAGAGGCTTCTTCTGATTCTGTCCCTGTTCCTTCCCCAGATACATCGGACTATTGCATTGAGTACCAGCTTCAGTCCTTCATAGGACGGAGACCACGCTACATGGCGGAGCGTCTACTGTCCTATTATAGGCGCCGATCATCTCGGGGGAGAGGTCGTAGAGGAGGACGAGGCAGAGGTCGTGGGGATGATCCTGCACAGCAGTAGGAGATTAGGATTTTATGTATTTTTCCCCACTTTACACAGAAAACTTGGATATATATAAGAAAAACTTTTTTTATTCAGTCTCTCTCATATTGCTCATCTTTGGTTTTCAGTTTCTTGCAAATATAACATGTAAGCAGGTAAAACAGGTAAAAAATTCGGATTTTCCTCCCTTTGCTCTTTTTTTTGCTGTTTTTCTTTGTATCCGGTATATCAGACCGGATACATTGATTGCTCTTTGTATCCGGTATAACATGCCGGATACACATGATCCCCTTTGTATCCGGTATACTTAACCGGATATGAATAAAACCTTTGTTATCCGGTCTGAGTAACCGGATACATTAAAAGATGCTATAAATGCAACCACCCTCGGGATTTGCGTATTTTTTACGAGTTTTTGAGTTTAGAAAACCCCTTTTTCGCCTTTTTCTTCCTCCCCTTGAGTTCTAGCTTGCTCCCATCAACTCCAATGGAATCTGGATCATCTTCTGCCATGCCATTGTCTGTCCACACTGCTTCCCCTGCAAAACAACCTTTTAGATCAAAACCCCCAAATCTCACTAGGTACAACCCTGTGGATTCCTTTTACACAAGATGGGTTAACTCTATGACCCTAGATGAGGAGAGTAGATGGGATTCTACTAATCTAGGCCATACCCTACTTATTCCCAAGGTTCCCTTCAAGTGGGAGATTATAGAGGCCATGATTGGTCATTGGGTACCCGATCTGAACCTTTTCCATTTTGGGACCCATGAGATGACCCCAACCATTGAGGAGGTGGAAACCATCCTGGGCTTGAGGTTTCATGAGAAGGTAGTGAACCCGCCTCTTAGGCCTAGTTACAAGAAGGAAGCTTCTACATTCTTGGGCATATGGAAGAAGGACTTAGGGGATTCTGACACCCTTTTGACCCTATCTAAGGCTTTTTTGACTGAGAAACTTTTGAGGAGGGAAAACAAGGAAGCCCGGTTCAATGCCTTGACCCTGATAGTGGTCAACCAGCTGCTTTTCCCACGAGATGATGATGAGGTGGACTTGGCCTTGATTTCAGTGATATGCCAGGTTAGGGAGAGGGAGAGGTTGGCCCCTATGATTTTGGCTAGGATGTATCAGGCCCTGACTGATTGCTACAATAGGAAGTCGAAACGCTTCCTAGCATGTGCACAGATCCTGCAGGTAAAAAAAAACCTTTTTTTTTTTTTCTTGCTTTTTTTTGCTTTCTTTTTGCGTTTTTGCTTTTTTGCTTTTTTTTCTTTTACAATGTACTGATATATCTCTCTTCCTTTCCAGCTTTGGCTACTGGATCATCTGAGTCAGATTGAGGAAATCAATCGACACTTCTTCCCGGGCTTGAAAGTCCCTATCTTGATGAGCAACCGGGGTTGTCCCGACATTCCAGGAGGCAAACAGGGCTGGTTCACTTTCTTGGGTTCACTCCAGGATGACTAGGTGAGGTGGCCTGGTACCTATCAGCCCAATGCAGAGACCGTGATCAGCTTCCGAGACCGTAATTTTCTGATTTTGGCTGGTTTGAGACATGCGGTGCTCTACCTTCCTTTGCGGGTCCTTCGTCAGTTCAGAGCGACCCAGGGGATTATAGTACCAAGTGGGTATGAGGATCATCTTGGGCCCCTTTCTTCAGCTACCATGAAGCTGAATGCCTGGTTGATGAGTGAGTGGTCCTATGTGTGCTTTATGCGTGGCCCGGTCTTCTCAGAAGCCCATGTGAAGGATTATCTCTTCTGGATCAAGGAGCAGATACAGAGTTAGGCACCGGTACCCGAAGATCCTCCTGCAGTCCTGGTTCCTACTTATGAGGATATTTTAGAGTCTGAGAGAGCTTCTCATAGGCGGCTTCAATAGATATGGGTACGGGAGGCCCAGGAGCTCAGGATACGAGGCCTTGACATGGAGAGGCAACTTGCCGAGCAGGTATCCCACCGTCTTGCCATGGAGATGCAACTTGAGGAGCATAGGCAGGCCCGCTGTCTTGAAGTTCGAGCCTTGAGGCAAAAGCACCAGGATGCTCTTGCTGACCTTAGGAGCATGAGGATTAGGCAGACTCTTTCAGATGATGTCATTTCCTTCTTGAGTGATCCTGCTGCAGAGGGGGCTTCTGGAGTTATCGCAGCTCAGGCAGCTCGGATTCGGGAGCTTGAGGAGCGGCTAGGAGACAGAGATTAGCTTTATTTCCTGCACATTTTTTCTTTCATACCTTTGTACGAAATTGAACTACAATAGTGGAAAGCCAAAGTATTTAATTCAAAAATAAATTTTTTATATTATTGGCCTCAGAATGCTCAGATGCTTGTAAAAACAAAGGTTTTATGAAAAGTATTTGATTTCTCATCACTGGCCAAAGTATAGTTTTTCCTTTTTATATATATTTTTTATTTTTTGAAATTTGGTCCATGCACTTAATCACCCATAATTAAATGAATTAAAACCAGGTTAAATAATGAAAAGAGTAGTCCAAGTAACACTGAAGGATCAAAAACCATCCATCTTAGGACCTTTAGAGTCATCCCCGAACGCCAAAATTGACCCCATTCTGCTCATGCTGACTTTGCTTCAAGCTCAGATCTCCATGATCAACCCAACCACTGGTTTTTCCTTTATCATTTTTTTGTTCTTTTTTTTTATTCTTTTTTCTTTTTTCTTGCCAATATTGCCCTTAGCGCCAGTTACGGTTTTCACTAGGGCCGGCTTCTGTATTCCGTCATCACCAATCTTATTCTGACATTTGAATGAACAAACTAAGATCATCGATGGCTTAAAAATAGGACGAAACAAAGGCTAGGCTCGGTTTATGAAAGAAAGGGTATTAAAGGCCCAAAAATTTTCAAATGTGGAAATAGGTCAACCGGATTTACAGTCATGATGAATTTAACCCTTTTTCCCCAAATTGCACTTTTTGCATCTTTTTTCACACTTGGCTTTCATTTGCCATTTTTCATTGCTTTTTTTTTCTTTTTTTTTCTTTTCCTTAACTTTGCCCCAATTGGCTTTGCCCCAATTTGCTTTGCCCCAGTATAAGACTGTAAATCCGGTGTAGGTTTATCAAAGAAACGAACCGGCTCAACTTGGCTAGACTAGGGATTAAAATTTTGCAGGGAATAAAGAAAAATGGCCTCGGATCATTTCCTAGAAATATTCACTCAAGGAAAATACCTTTTTACTGCATCAGAGTTAATTGGCTCAGGAAAATCTGACCCATCCATTTCTGTCAAGATAAGTGCACCCCCTGATAGGACCTTCTTGATGACATAAGGCCCTTTCCAATTGGGCTTGAACTTACCACGAGGGTCTTCCAAAAATGGTAGAATTTTCTTTAGAACTAAGTTTCCTTCTTGGAAAGTTCTGGGCCTCACTTTCTTATTGTAGGCCCGGGCCATTCTCCTTTGGTACAACTGGCCATGACAAAGTGCTTTCAATCGCTTCTCTTCTATTAGGTTGAGTTGATCACTTCTGGACTGTATCCATTCAGCGTCTTCCAATTCCGCCTCCATAAGCACTCTAAGTGATGGGATTTCTACTTCCACTGGCAAGACTGCTTCCATCCCATAGACCAGGGAATACGGGGTTGCCCCAGTTGAAGTCCGGATCGAAGTTCTGTAGGCATGTAGAGCAAGTGGCAGCATTTCATGCCAATCCTTGTAGCTCACTACCATCTTCTGAATAATTTTCTTTATATTCTTATTTTCTGCCTCCACTGCCCCATTCATCTTTGGCCTGTACGGAGCTGACTTGTGGTGGGTGATCTGAAACTGCTCACACATTTTCTTCATGTCCTTGTTCTTAATATTTGAAGCATTGTCTGATACTATGGCACTTGGCAGTCCATAGCGACAAATAATGTTGTGCTTCAAAAACTTAATAACATGGTTGCTTGTGATGTTCGCATATGAGGCTGCTTCCACCCACTTAGTGAAATAATCAATGGCTACCAGGATGAATCTGTGTCCGTTCGATGCCTTAGGTGAAATCATGCCAATGACGTCTATGCCCCACATGGAAAAGGGCCATGGTGATGTCATGTTGTGCAACTCACTTGGGGGTGCATGCTTGTTGTCTGCATATATCTGACATTGGTGACACCTCCTGACATGCATACAGCAATCATGCTCCATGGTCGTCCAATAATATCTCAGCCTCAGGATCTTCTTTGCCAGCATGTGTCTATTCATATGGGGTCCACAGACTCCTCCATGTACGGTCTCGATTAACCTCTCTGACTCAGCCTTAGCAACACACTTGAGCAGGATGTCATTGTGTGACCTCTTGTACAAATGTCCACCACTTAGTAGGAACTGACCGGTTAATCTCTGTATTGTCCTTTTCTCTGTAGAAGTGGCATTTTCTTGCAATTTTCGATCATTCAAGAAATTTTTGATATCTTGAAACCATGGTGCTTCTTCTTCGGGTGCTCCCTCTAGAACTAGACAGTAAGCCGGTTCATCCCTGACCTCAATTTCCAGTGGCTTGATGTCTACCCCTTCTGGCATGCTGACCATGGAAGCCAATGTTGCTAGAGCATCTGCGAATTGATTCTTGGCCCTTGGCATATAGTTGAAGGAAATTCGAGTAAAATTTGTGCTTATTTCTTCCAAATACTTGTGATAGGGGATCAATTTGTGATCCTTGGTTTTCCACTCACCAGTTGTTTGGAAGATGATAAGACTCGAATCTCCGTATACGTCAAGTTCCTCCACTTCATGATCTATGGCAGCTTGCAACCCAATTATGCATGCTTCATACTCTGCAATATTGTTGGTGCACTGGAATCTTAGCTTCACTGCAATCGGGATGTGGGACCCATCTGGCTTGACCAAAACTGCCCCTATTCCGTTCCCATTCATGTTGGCAGCCCCATCAAAGAACATCTGCCAAGAACTCTCACTTTCCTCCTCTTCAGTAAACAGAATTGCCTCATCTGGAAAGTTGGTCTTCAGAGGTTGGTATTCTGGCAGAGGATGTGCAGCCAAGTGATCAGCAATGGCTTGACCCTTGATCGCCTTCTGAGTGACGTACGTGAGGTCAAACTCGGACAGTAGTAGTTGCCACTTCGCCGTTCTGCCAGTCAGTGCCGGTTTCTCAAACAAATACTTCAAAGGGTCCATCCGGGATATCAATAGTGTGGAGTGACTAAGGAAGTAATGCCTTAGCCTTTGAGTTGCCCACACTAGAGCACAGCAAGTCTTCTCCAATGGTGAGTACTTGGCCTCATATTCTGTAAATTTCTTACTCAGATAATAAATGGCCCTTTCTTTTCTATCAGTCTCATCATGCTGCCCCAAGACACATCCCATTGACGTTTCCAACACTGACAAGTACAGGATTAGCGGTCTTCCTGGAGTTGGTGGCACTAGCACAGGTGGGTTCAGCAAATACCTTTTTATTGTGTCAAATGCTTGCTGGCAGTCCTCATTCCAGACCGTCGGGTTATCCTTCCTCAGAAGCTTGAAAATTGGTTCACAGATAGCAGTGAGCTGTGCTATGAACCGGCTTATATATTGAATTCTTCCAAGAAAGCCCCTAACCTCCTTCTCTGTTCTGGGTGCTGGCATTTCAATGATGGCCTTGGCTTTAGCCGGGTCGATTTCAATTCCTCTTCGGCTCACAATGAACCCGAGTAACTTCCCTGATGTAGCCCCAAAGACGCATTTTGCCGGGTTAAGCTGTAGACTGTACTTCCTGAGCCGATCAAACACTTTCTTCAGATTGATCAGGTGGGCCTCTTCTTTGCATGATTTGGCAATCATATCGTTCAGGTAGACCTCCATCTCCTTGTGGATCATGTCATGAAATAGTGCAGTCATGGCCCGCTGGTATGTTGCCCCAGCGTTTTTAAGCCCAAATTGCATGACGGTATAGTGGAATGTGCCCCAAGGTGTGATGAATGCTGTTTTCTCTTGATCTTCTTTAGCCATCTTGATCTGATTGTACCTGGAGAACCCATCCATGAATGAGTATAGGCTGTGTACCGCAGTATTGTCCACCACGATGTCTATGTGTGGAAGCGAAAAATCATCCTTTGGGCTTGCCTTATTTAGATCTCTGTAGTCCACACACATTCTGACTTTCCCGTCCTTCTTTGGCACTGGCACTATGTTTGCAAGCTACTCAGGATACGTAGAGACTGCTAGAAATCCTGCTTGGAATTGTTTGACTACTTCATCCTTGACCTTTAGAGTCCATTCAGGCTTCAATCTTCTCAGCTTCTGCTTGATTGGCTTAACCCCTAGCAATATTGGCAACTTGTACACCACCATGTCAGTGTCAAACCCTGGCATGTCTCGATATGACCAAGCAAACACATCCTTGTAGTCGGCCAAAAACCGTGACATTTCATCTTGCTGCACATTAGACAAGCATGCCCCGATTTTCACAATTTTTGGGTCATCTTCGGTCCCAAGATTTATGGATAAAGTCTCCTCAATATTAGGTTGGACCCCCTTTTCATGATGTTCCAATTGGTATTCAATTTCTTTTGGAACGTCTTCTTCTTCGACCTCGGTCTCTTCTTCGACCCCTATGAGGTCAAAGTCGAGCTCGAAGTTGAAGTCATATTCAACCTGGTCCAATTCAGTTTGATTATAGGGTTCATAAGTGGTTTGGAACTTTTTGAAAAAATTAAATTTTCTAGAAAAATAGAAAAATCTTTTTGGGTTTTTTGTGGGCCTTCTAAACATAATTACCCTGAAGACGATGGCCCATTAGAACCTTCAAGGAAATGGCAATCCACTATTGGAGTTTTTTTTTGGAAGCCGCGTTAGTTTGTCAAACAAACACTACTTCAAAGGTAAGGGGAGTCTCCTCCCAATTGTTCATTACAAAATTTTTGGGAGCAGGGGAAATAGGGAAATCTTGCTCCTCAAACCTAGAATCCGATGCCATCATCACCGGGTGGGTACTGCCCTTTTCTGCTACAGGGCTCAATCCAGAAAGGACCTCCTCTGGAATCTTGACTGCGACCCAGTCAATAAATGGCAGTTCCATGTCTGCCCCTGTCTTTTTGCCTTCAGTCATGGCGAAGAATGCACCAACATCCTCAGAAAAGTCCACCTGCTGCTCTGGCTGTGGCCCAGGCCCATCCACTATCTCAAGTATTGGAGATGGGTTGTATGGTTGCAAGGCCGAAACATAAGGCTTTTGAAATGGATTGACATTTCGGTACGGGGGTTTGGACTGGTCCGTGGGAGGAAACAGTTGGATTATACAGGAGGGTCTGGGGAAATTCACCCTTAGATGCGGGAGTTTTCCTCTGCTTCTGCTCTCCTCTTCTTCATGCTTTATTCTTCTCCAGCCTCTGGGCTTGAAGCCCAACCCTACCTTAGGGATCAGTTTCTTAGCCGTGATTGACTCAACCATCCCCTGCAGATTGATCCCCAAGCCTTTCCCTGGATGAAAGTGGTATTTCTCCATCACTTTCTTGACCATCTTTTCTGCAGTGGTCCCCTTTTCCTTCTTTTTCTCACACCCCCCAGGTATGTAATTGACCGCCTCAAATTGGAATGAGTGGAATGCAATCTTGTCAACAGTCAAGTCCACATTTATCAAGGGTACATCAGGTGACACAATGGGCGGCACCAAGTTTTCGGCTAGGACTGTTATCACCCTTTGCCCTCTTATATATTTCACCATTTGGTGGAGCGTGGATAGTATTGCCCTAGCCGAATGTATCCACGGCCTTCCTAGGAGCAGATTGAAAGCTGCAGGTATATCTATCACTTCAAATGTGATGTTAAAGATATTCGGCCTAATTGTGACCGGCAGTTCAATCTCCCCTAGGGAGTGGGTCTTGGAGCTATCGAAAGCCCTCACTATCCGCCCATTTCGTTTGATCCTTGACTGGTCCAGACTCAGCTTGGTAAAAGTGATTAACGGGTAGACGTTTAACGCCGACCCGTTGTCAATTAAAACCCGTGCGATCATGCAGCCCTTACAAAGCACTGTCATGTGCAAAGGGTCCACATGATAACACCCACCTGGGCTGATCTCTCCCTCAGAGAAACTTATCACATTATGTGACAAGATTTGACCAACCATTTTGCCAAGCTGGTCTGGATCAATTGTCTGGGATACATGTGCACTCTGTAGCACCCTTAACAATGCATCCCTATGCTTTTCCGAATTTAGCAAAAGGCCCAGTATTGAAATCTGAGCCGGGACCTTGTTTAGCTAATCCACAAGATTGAATTCACTTTTCTTGATTATTTTTATGAGGTCTGCTGCCTCATTTTCTGCACCCTGGGGGGTGTCTTCTCCTATTTTTGCCTTTCCTTTTTGTTTTCTTTTTTCTTCATTTTCTTTTTTTTCTTTTTCTGCTTCTGTCTCCTTCTCCTTCTCTTTACCCCTTGCACATCTCCCGGACCTCGTCATGAGGTTCACCTCCTCCTGGTTCTGGTTCCTAACCAATGGAACTGTAGCCGTGATTCCCTCGCTGTAATTCCATGGTACAGCGGCCTGTGAATAAGCTAATTTAGGGATGTTAACCACTAGTGGCTGGAGTTTGGACCGGGATGTATGAGCCGGTTTAGGGATAGTCTGGGCTGGCTGAACATTTACAACCAGGGGTTGGAGCTTGAATTTTGTGGGGACAGAAGAGGTGATGGAAGCAGTGGTGGGGTCAAGGTTGATGACCAGTGGAGCCTTGGACGGCTTGGATGGTGAATAAATGGGTGGACTGCAATTGAAGACCAATGGAGGCCTTGCAGTATTCATCTGGGCCATGAGTGAAGAGACCCGGTTTAGAGAGGAACTTATGTCCTTAGCAGCAGGATTATTTCTTTGGGAGACCATGTTGATCTCCTCTTCTTCATTTTCTTGGAAAAAACGGACCTGGACTGTGGTCCCTACGGGTGCTATAAGCTGAGATGGGTCAAAGGCCCTTCTCGTGGTGGATATGGCAGTGATGGAGTTGGATGGGCCTGCCCCATTGTGGTACGGCAGAGGGTTCTGCACGATATCATTCCCCGACGGGGCGGGTGCAGCAGTGTTGAACACCAAGGCCTTCTGGTCCAACAGGTCTTGGACCGCATGCTTTAGCATCCAGCAAGTGTCAGTAGAGTGCCTCGGTGCACCCATGTGATAGTCACAAGTGATGGCTGGATCAAAATTTCTACCCTTTGGGGCATTTGGGTTAGGCTCCTTCAGAGTCAAGTATTCCCCTTTCAGCAGGGTTGGCAGTAGTTGGGACAGAGATATCGGGAGAGGAGTGAAGACCCGGTTTCTCCTTGCTGCCATTCAGGCCTCCCGCTCTTCCTTAGTAAAGGCCCTCCTCTGGTTTGCAGGCACGGAGGGAGAGAAATTGACATTGTGCGGGGTCTGGTACAACTGCTGGGCCTGTTGGGCCTGCTGGGGTGCAGAGATGTTAACATGGAGGGGTTTCTTGGCAGGAGGCCCCTGGACCAAGTTCACCTTTCCTTCCTTTCGGGCCCCTGTCTTCTTGAACCCGGTTCCCTTCTTCTGGGCCATGGATGCAGAGGGATCAGACTGCCCAGTTAGCGTAGAGTAGTCTATCAGCCTTCCTGACCTGACCCCTTCTTCGATCCGTCCGCCACTTGCACCAGGGCTGCAAAGTTGGTGGTAATCTGACCCACCAGATGGTTGTAGAAGGGTTGCCCCAGTGTGCCCATAAACGTGGAAATCATTTCTGGCTCTTGCATAGGTGGCCTGAACTGGGAGGCGGCCTCTCTCCACCTTTTGGCATACTGCCGTACTGGCTCATCCTTCCCTTTACTCATCCTCATCATGTCGTACCGGTCCGGCACAATCTCAGAGTTAAACTTGTACTGATCCAGGAATGCGTCAGCCAAGTCCTTCCACCTCCTGATCCTTCCATGGTCCACTATAGCGAACCACCTAAGAGCTGACCCGGTCAGACTCCTTTGAAAGAGTTGGATCAGTATGCCATCGTCTCGGCCAAACTGGCATAAGGCCCCGCAGTATAGTTTGAGATGGCTCATAGGGCAGCCTGTGTCGTCGAACTTGTTGAAGTCTGGGCACTTGAATTTAGCTGGTAGGCATACGTCTGGGTACATGCAGAGATCATCAAAAGCTCCAATGAAAAAGTCTCCCAGCATCTTGGCCAGACCAGCCACTTGCTCCTGCAGCTGAGCAAAGTCTTGAGCAGGTACGGTGGCTTGGGCTTGGTTTTCCTCAATATTCATGGCTTGAGCTTTGGATCTGGTCAAGGGAGCAATGATTGCAAGTAAATGTACCTGGATGGGGAAAAACAAAGAAACATGTCAGTTTCCATTTGATTATGAGTCACACCCCTATAAATATAGACAAGCAAGTTAGGTGAACACAAGTTTGGATTTATTTGTTTTTTTTATATTTTTTTTATTTTTCTTTTTTGCTTGGAATATTTTGGGGCTTCCAAGTGTCCCAAAAATTTTTGGTTTTGATTGGTAAAAATAACCAACCAAAGGTTTTTTGGAATATTCTGAGGCTTCCAAATGTCCTAAAAAATGGCTTTGAATGGTTCTCGTGACCAAACAAAGGTTTTTGGAATATTCTGAGGCTTCCAAAGGTCCTAAAATTTTTTGACTTTGAGTGGTTCTCGTGACCAAACAAAGGTTTTTGGAATATTCTGAGGCTTCCAAAGGTCCTAAAAATTTTTGACTTTGAGTGGTTCTCGTGACCAAACAAAGGTTTTTGGAATATTCTGAGGCTTCCAAAGGTCCTAAAATTTTTTGACTTTGAGTGGTTCTCGTGACCAAACAAAGGTTTTTGGAATATTCTGAGGCTTCCAAAGGTCCTAAAAAAAAGACTTTGAGTGGTTTTTATGACCAAACAAAGGTTTTTGGAATATTACGAGGCTTCCAAAGGTCCTTAAAACTTTTGACTTTGAGTGGTTCTCTTGACCAAACAAAGGTTTTTGGAATATTCTAAGGTTTCAAAAGGTCCTAAAAATTTTTGACTTTGACTTGATTGGTATGAAAAGACCAACCCAGGGTTCATGGAATATTTTAGGGCTTCCAGAGGTCCCACTTTTTTTTGGATTTGATTGATAAAAATAATCAACCAAGGTTTTTTTTTTCAAATTTGCTGAATTTTCTCAGTTTTCAAGTTCAAAAGTTTGATTGACACATGTTTGTATTGAATTGATATCAAAAAATATGACACCTTAGCTTGTTCTTTGAGTTTCAACATTTTGTTTAATCTTGAAGGAATATATTTTTTTATTTTTATTTTTTTTTATTTTTGGAGCATTTTATGCTCTTTTCTGGGTGCCTAAGGATGATCCACAATGTTTTAGGCATTTTATTTTGAAAATTCGGGCTAAAAGAACCAATTTATTCATTTTTTGAATGTATCCGGCCTGAAGTACCGGATAAGGCCATGGCTTATTTTATCCGGCTATAGTGACCGGATACATGCATACACCTTTGTAACCGGTATTATGTACCGGATACGAATAGAGTTGTTCTTAACCGGCCTGAGTTACCGGTTATTGCCGAAATGGCCCTTTTTGACTCATTTTTTCACCAGATTAGATTTTTTTTATTCCCACTTGATGTTCACCCTAATTTGACCTTCAAAACTTGCCCCAAATTGGGCTTGGACATCATACTTGCAAAATCCCCAAATTCATGAAAAGAACATGGCTTTACCTTGCCATCTTGTATTACCTTCAATATGGTATTCATAGTACCTTGGTCTGCAGAACATGCAAACGGCCTTCCCACATTTACACCCAATTCCCCAAACGCAATTGTGTGCTTTTAGCTGAAAACTTGTTTCTTCACCTTCAAGCGTATGGTCTTTGGGTTTTGGCTTAATTGGCAACTTAGAACTCAAGTCTAGTAATGCCCAGAATCGAATCACAGATCCCATTGTCATCACATCATTGACTCAAATTCTAAGGTAAATGTTTTCACTTTCGCTTTCCGAAGTCACGACCTCGGTGCGCCAAGCTACACACATTCATGGTTCAACTTCCTATAGGTAAAATGGTAGGTTGTGCAAAGTGTTTATTGTGCTCAAGTGCATTTGAAATTGAGGTAACATTCACAACGTCCCAGCCCCTTGCCACTCTTTTTCCTAGCCATGCATACAATTCCAAGCCAAGGCATATGCAATTATCATATTGAAAGCAAAATACAAGCCAATCAAGATGGTAAACATCCAAGCATGCTCATGACCCAAAAGTGACTCAAAACATGTTTTTGTACAAACAATTGGAACATGGAAAGCATGCTTGACCCCAAGAGCATTACCCGGAATTTCCAGATTTCCATGCTATTTTTCATGCTCAACGTGTACCATTTCTACCCCAAATTGATGCCTAAAAATTTAGCACTACTTGACATGATACAAGAAAGGTTTTGATGGTAAAGACATGCTTGAAAACCCCCAAAATATACACTAAAATTTCCAGATTTTTTTCTTGCTTTCATGCTCAAGTGACATTGTTTTATGCCCAAATCAAAGCTCAAAAAAATACAGCACCTAAATGCATTGCCCAAGAGGTGTTTTAATTAGGGAGAACATGCTTGAAAAGTTCTAAAATAGCTACTGAATTTCCAGATTTTGTATTCTTCCTCTTTGGTGCTCAACATGCTTTATTCATGCCCAAATTAAAGCCTAGGAATTCAATAACTAAAATATGGCATAAGAAAGGTTTGAGTTGGGGAAAACATGCTTGGAACTCCCAACATATATTTTACTGAATCCATGCACTTCATTTTCATGCTCCAAACATGGCACTAAAAACCTCCCAAGACAAGGTACAAAAATATAACAAGTAGGCATGCACACCAAGATGAGACCATAAACATGATCTTAAGCATAACCATATACACATGCCTTTATCCATGTAGATTTCAAAGTATCCCAATCAGATTTCAAGATACAACAATATGCACAAATAACATAAGCAAAATAGCAAGCATTCAAAAGTAAAGAAAGCATGAACAAAACACCAAAATTGGCTTAAATCCACAAGTCCCCAGCAGAGTCGCCAGTTGTGAGACACGGGAAAAAATCTCCCACCGTCAACACACGGGGCTCTATGTAAAAATGGGAGAGTCGCCACCATTCAGAATTTTGGGGTGAGAATGGACACCAAAGAATTAAAAGTAAGCAAAAAAGAGACAAAAGAAACATTCTAGGATAAAAATAACCCTACTTGAAAATCAAATCCAGAGATGGATAAGGGGATTAGATTATGAACGGGGGAAGGTGTTAGGCACCCCCATTCACCCACACAAGGTGGTTACCAAGTGTATGTTCATGCTAAAAGAAAATAGAAAGCTTGCTAAAAAATCATGAAAACCTTGAAAAAGGAGAAATATGTGATATCTTCACTTGAAAATCCAAATGAATTCTAGATCTTCTTTTATGTTAATATCACTTCTGGAATGTCACAAAAAGATGGAAATCACAGCAAAAGTGGCACAAAACCAAGTTGAGGCAAATCCGGGAATTTTGGTAAAAAGTAAGGTCCTTTGTCTTGAAATCATTCAAATCCCATTTCAAATTGATCCAAACCAACTCCATTTGAAAGATTATGGTAAATGAGGAACTCATACAAAATTTCAAGTCAATCCGGTTGAAATCCTAGGAGTTATGCTCCTTTAAAGTTGCTGCTGGGGATGATTAAAAGAAACAAGTAGGCAACTTTTGAAAATCACCTAGAAAAATCTAGTCCATAGAAATCCGTGAAATTTGGTATCAATGAAGTCTGTATGGCCATCTTTCAAAAGAAACTAGCCTCATACAAAGACTCATTCGGATGTGCCTTGGGTGGTCTCCCGAACAGGCCCCTAAGATCACAGATTTACCCAGAAAAGTACAAATGAACAGTTCTGAGTAAATGGGCTACCAATAATTCAAATGGAGTCAAAAAATTATGAAACTAACTGGATTTGAAAATAGACTCCTAAAGGAGTACCCAAAAACAAAAATCATTCGAATTGAACTTAAAACGAACACATGGCACTCCGTCGAAGTGACAAGTTCTGTATTTAAACCTGAACTGTCCACTCAACTTCGACAGAGAGGTGTCAAAAATCCGCTTGATAGAAATTTATGAAATTTGGTGGACATAAACTAGACAGCCTCACCTTTCCCATGGTTCTAGAATCACTCCAAAATTCATCCGGATTATGAAGTTATGAGCGTCCGAAGTAAGGGTACAGGTGCTATCCAGTCAGGCCTTTTTTGATTAAAACCAATGCAAAAATGTGACAAAGTGTGTGAGATTCGTGCAAAATGAACACAAAACCTTCAAAAATCATTTGAAAACACTCCAGAATTGATTGAGGCCATTTATTTTAGATTTATCACAATAAATGCGATAAACCCCAAATATGAGCCTATCCCGCCAAAATGGTGCTATGTATGTGCAAGTGTGAAAAACCAAACAAGATCAATAGCATGCATACATATTCATCAAAATAAGGTTCTAAAACAGCCTAGGGTTCCGTTCCATTATCGTTTCCCTCTGTTCTCTCTCCCCGTTAAACACGGTTCTTCAAGATAATCAAGGGTACTTTGAATATGAAACGGTTTACCATCAATCAAAAGGCCTTATGCTACATAGGTTCTAGCCCTAGGGTCAATCCCCAGTCTCGTTTCTCCTAGATCCCGCCTCCACGTTTTACGGCTAGGGGGAGTCTCGAGATACTTTGAGCCGGAGAAGGATTTTCACACACAAAGAAGGCCTTATTCTACAGAAAGGCAGAAGAAGAGATCTAGATCTAGGAATGTAAATACAGAAATTAAAGACAGGTTTGAGGCTTACCTGGATTCTGGAAGCACTTCCGCAGCGGTTTCCCTCTTCTCTTGGAGTTCTTCTTTACGAGAATTCAAAACAAGAGTTAATTGCCATTTGCTTGAGGAGGAGCCTCCTATTTATAGGCAAAGGTTAGGGTTAGGGTTGGTGAGAATGGTAGACACAACATAAGGTCTATAGCCCACCAACCTTAACCCTAAGGCTATTTCCGAGATTTCCCCTCATTTAATGAGGGACATGATGGTAAAAGTGAAAATCTCTCGGAAAACCCTAATTTTGAGCAAAATTAATGTATCCGGTATATCAGGCCGGATACACAAGGGCTTTAATGTATCCGGTATATGATACTGGATACAATAAAGCCTTCTTGTATCCGGTAGACTTCACCGGATACAAAGAGGGGTACTTGTATCCGGCCTGAGTAGCCGGATACAGGTAAAAATTCATTTTCTTCAATTTTTGTGCTGGTTTTCAAGGAGATAATGATTTTTGATGATTGTTTGTGCAATTAGGGGTGTCTACACCTACCCCTTCTATATGACAAGGAACTGGTTTCTTCGTTTATAACAATTTCCCCTCCAAAATGGAAATAGCATCACAGTTGCTTCCCTGACATATCTGTTAGAAATTCGTTAGGCCATTCAACATTCTACCCAACCCCTGACAATCTACACAGTTATAACTTGCCCCGGTGAACAATGTAATGGCAACTTTCATAATCAAGTTAATCTAGCCACGCCACACTCTCCATCAGACAATAAACTTAAACCACATTATGATACGGTGAACCATAAAGATCATTGTGACAGGAGTGGACAACTACAATTTGAGAAAACTCACACCTAGACAAGAAGGATCATATCACGGCAACGGTTCAACAGTAAAGTAAAAAACTTAGCATAAAAATGGAATCAAATATAAAAACATTAACAACTTTTTTTAACATAATGACAGCATTTCATTAAAAATGAATAAGAAAAGGATCATACAACATATAGCAGTACATGAGATAGTGAATAATCACACATAGCCCTAATAAGACCATAAGAGGACTCCAAAGGATAAAAAAACAAGTCTAAAAAAGATAGCCCGCTGTAACACCTTCTTATATAATTACATAATACTCAGAACCTTTCAATGATAAGCTATATCCAATGCAAACCATTACCTTAGGATAATGCATGTATCCCCATAAGCTTGTGCATGTATCCCCTGAAGTACCAGCTTGTATCTCTTTAAGACATGTTGATTTCACATATAAGATTACGTTGGTATCCCCTGAAGATTGTGCATGTATCCCCTTAAGTCAATGCATGTATTCCCCTAAGTTTTCGCTTGTATCCCCTTAAGACCCTGCTTGCATCCCCTAAGCAACAGCTTCTATCCCTTTAAGACTCTGGTTGTATCCCTCTAAGATTACGTTGGTATCCCTCAATGATTGTACATGTATCCCTTTAAGTCATTGCTTGTATCCCCATAAGTAGCAGCTTGTATCCCCAAACCATTACCACACTTTCTTATACTAACCCAAGACAAACCATGGGGAAAGTATAAGGCTAAGGACCATCTCCTCCCAAATAATACCTGCTTTAAATATATTCCCCCTATGAAAGCCCCTAGCAAAAGGACCATCTATGCCCATGTTACAAAAGGCATTTAGTACGTGTCAACCAGTATTATAAGCTGCTACATTAAAAAAGAAAAACTCGACCTATTTGATTATTCAAGATGCTTATCAATTTGAAATAAAAGCTCCTTTCTTGCCTGAACTTTGGCATATGTATTGGTTGGTTCTCACAAAAACTTTGGAATGTTTGAGATTGTACATGTGTCTGTGTTGGGTTTGTGTTTGTCACTCTACATTGTCGGCATCCTAGTCTATAAGACAGAATCATTAAATTTCATTCTGAAGTTTTGATAGGTTTGAAACAAAAGCTCTTTAGCTATTGAAGTTCCTTTTCAATATTTTGATAGTTTGTTGATAAATATTCCAAACCACCTCAGGTTCTTCCTGGTATATGTATGGTTTGTCTTGATCTCTTCCTTTTTGTTGGGATCCTAGAAGATTTATTACTGAGTTGGATGTATAGCATATGAAACAATTAGAGATGTTCCTATTGACAACAAGTTATAGATTGTTAAGAGTCTAAGGCCCTAGTTCTAATGGTTTTTTCTCCTTGAGAGTTCCTTTTCCAGGTCCTTTTGTATCTCCTTGGATATTCCTCGTATATTGTGTTAAAAGACATAGTAGTTGTGTCAAGTGTGGGGTGTGTATCTAGGTGTAAAGATTCATCTAATTTCAACATCAAAGGAGATAGAGACTGTCCAGACTCATCTAATTTCCGCATAAGAGGATACAGATTGTCCATGTCCTGTAAATTTGGAACTTATTTAGGTGAAGCTGTACAGTAATAATATGGATTATATATGCACAACATCAGTTTTGATATGTTGAAAGCTTGATAAATTTAGTATATAATGAAGATAGGGCAGAGTCCTGTTTAGAATGGAGGAAAATCTATTAGAAAAAACTTGACATGATTCTGCAGGAGGCCTCATTTGACTCCACCTACTTACAGGCAGGTTGAAGAAAGCAAATCCTTAATTCACAAATCATTAAGTCAGCCTGGAAAAAGACTAAATCAAAACCACAAAGAAGGGAAAAAGAAACTGGGTCTGTACTAACAGATTGAGCCACTGTTTCAACATTTCCAGCATAAATTATTGAATTCCAGACAAAGGTATCAAGTTTTGGTCAAAACTGCTATATGATTGGTTTCAGCACATACAATCAAAAACCTAAATACCCTGTTAGTTGATGCCACATCATAGTCTCTCCATTGTATTGGTAGATGTGAACCAATGCCTGATATCTATTGATGTCAGCAAGGTCCAAGATTCATTCAAAACAAAAAGTTCAAAATGTGCTATCAGCCATCGAACACTTCAAGAAATAAACATTGAACTATGATTGAAGGAGGCAAGTCAAGCCGATAAGAAAAAGATTGGTTATCTAAAGCATACAGCAAAGGGCTATAAAACAATGGGGATGTATACTGTGGTTATTTCTTGAATACGTTGTTTATGCCATAGGAAATCATGTTTCTTATCTCAAATTAATGCACCCATTTTTATTGACTATGATTGATTTTGGCCTTGTATTCTATAAGTTCTCTTCTAATAGTTTCAAAATCAGATCTACACTGTCAAGCGTTGTCCACATCCTAAATGTTACCAATCCTTGAAGATAGTGGCTACCGTTGACGGAATTTCTCGTAGACAACCTCATTAGGAGTCATTCTGGCCAAGTTATGTCATGTAATGAACTAGTGTACCACCAGCAAACATTCTTAGGAAAGAAATACTTTAATGCACTTAAGAGTCCATAGCAACGGAAGTATAATAATGAACCTTGAATATAATCAACAAAAACCTTTCCTACTCGTTCAGTTGTGTATGGATGTGAGAGAGCAAGAAAATAAGCATATTAGACCACCTCTCTCCCACCACAAAAATGGCCATTCTTTCCATAAGGAATCATAAGCCCTCTTTCTTAAAAAAAATCAATCCTTATACCCATCCACACCTTATCTAGAACAAGCTATTCTTGTACAAATCCAAGGAAAGATTTCTACTTGCTCCAGTTACATCGAGAAGGATCAACTCGATGATATATCTTCATGCATTCTTAGAAAATGTAGGAATAAAGAAGTCCTTTTATAGGTCCACCTAAAGCTGGAGAAATTAGCTTCATGAGCATCTTGAGATATGAATACCTCAAATTTCTATTATAATGAGAAATCCACCACTGACCACCCTTCACGATAAAGGTTGAAGACTCACCATCACTACAGTTGAGTTAGAACTAGGTTGCAACAGCGAAAGCTTTACAGTATTAGCAAGTTTGGGATTGCTAACACCTTATTTCCATTTTTCTTCAACTTAAGTGGGAATGGCCTAGTGATGATAATTAACTCAGCTTCTACTTGAAAAATAAACGGATAGATCAGAAAATTTAATCTCTAGCACCATTTCCATGAACAATTATGGATCAAGACAGCCACCAACTTGGAGAGCCGTCAGTCTTACTCTAGATTTTGTAAAATAATGAATGAAAAAAATTCAAAATCTTATTCATAAAACAAGGAAAAAAAAATAAAGAAACTATATGCAAAGCTTGTTTAATTTGATTCAAATTATATTTGAAATATATGATTTACGAAATCGTTATTCACAAAAGAGCAAGTGTGCATAAAAATGCAATGAATTGCCAATTGAAAGCATGGCATAATGCCATCATCATCTACACTATATATGATTACAGATAAAAAGGATATCAAAACGCAATTGAAGAAACATAACGACATTCCGATTATAAAATTTACGGCAAAAACATACTGGAATTCTCCAAATCAAACCTCTTTTCTCACAAAACGCAAAAATTGAGTAGAATTGTGTCTCCATACCGATTAACAATTTAGGGAAAAGTTTTAGGAACCAATAAGGGGATATAGCATACCCGATTTGGAGCGGGTGGTCGTCAAGGAGGTTGGATTCTGCTTTGAATGGGGTCACGGGAGACCTCATGAAGGGCACCTGCAGAAAAATGCAAGGCACACTTGCGTTAATTATGGCAAAGATTGAGAAACCGAAATAGGGATGGGGCATACTTGATTTGGAGGGAGCGGGTGGTCATTGACGAGGTTGTTGAATGGAATGGGGGAAAGGACTTCGAATGTGGTTGCCGGAGAGTTCTTTCAAACAGGAAGAACAAATAGACAAGGGGGTTGACGAATGGGTGTCACTGAAGAGCCTATTAAGGGTGTATGAAGAGGGCGTACAAATGTGGTCGCCAGAGAGGAAGGCATGCTTGCGTTAGTTAGGGCAAAGATTTAGAAACCGAAATGGGGATAAAGCTTACTCGATTTGGAGGGAGTGGGTGGTCGCCGACAAGGTTGCCGAACGGAATGGGGGAAAGGGCTTCGAATGTGGTCGCCGGAGAGTTCACTCAAACGGGAAGAACAAATAGGCAAAGGAGTTGACGAACGGGTGTCTCCGAAGAGACTATTAAGGGCGTACGAAGAGCGTGAACGAATGTCTATGACCGGATAAGGTGGTCGCTGGAGAGGGTGGCCGAAGGATCCAAAGAAATTTGAAAGGAAGAAGAAAGCGGTCTCAAGTTCTTGGCGCAAAGAGAACGAAGGGTGAAAGAGAGAGGAGAGAGGGACCCTTTAGTTTGCTGACGCCGGGGGGGGGGGGGGGGGGGGGGGGGGGGCGCAACATGGATTCAAAACAATCACTGATGACATCCCCCAAATTTCGCAAATATTGTTTAAAACGCAAATAATGTTTAAAAGTTGCTTTTTTTTGCCAATAAGATATTTCGTACCATGTTTTTGGCAATACTAGGCAAAAGGTGCCCCATTTGATAAATTTCCCTTATTAGTTTCATTTTAATAGCTTAGAAATTATTTTACTAGGCGTAGATTACATAGGAACTGGCTGTAGCTTAAAAGGATTCTTGGATTGGTCTAGAAAATCCTCTAAATAGGCTATTTAATTAGGGAAAATTAATTTTTAGTGGTGCTTTTTTAAACTATTTGAGATTTAGTCCTCAAAGTTTTGAGTTTTAATTTTTAATATAACTTTATCAAAATATTTAATTTTTAGTACCATTTTCACTATTATAAATAAATTCTTCCAAAATTACCCTTATACAACTCATTCCCAGGACTTGTACAAGCAATAAAATGACTTGTAAAAGTTATTTAGATAAGTGATGTAAGGGCATTTTTGGAATAGCTGGTTGTAAATAGTGAAATGGTACTAAAAATTAAATATTTTGATAAAGGTACATTAAAAGTTAAAACTCAAAACTTTGAAGACTGAATCTTAAATATTTTGAAAAAGTGCCTTTAAAAATTATTTTTCCCATTTAATTACTCATCGTCAACATTTGAAAAGATGTTAATTTTCAGTATAAAATTTGTATCTTAATCCAAAAACAGTTATATATATAGAATAAATATTTAGATTTAGTATCTAATGAGAGAGTTATTGATAAATTGGTGTGTAGAACTTAAAGAATTACGTTTTAGTTCAGATTTTAGTTAAATTCAACAAATAAGTTCAAACCATAATAAATTATTACATTTTAGTCACATTTTGAAAGAAGAATCAAAATTCAAGGAAAAAGTGTTTAAAAGTGATTTTTAGGATTTATAAACTACTTTAAAAATAGGATAAGGTCAATTTAATAAAAGTAAAGAGAAAAATTGTAATTTAGGTGAAATTTAGCATATTGCATGAAAGAGAATTTTGGTCAATTTAATTAAAAGTAGGGGTTTTGTACGTGAATGGTTGTGTGACTGCATGATTTATTTATTTGCATCAGGGAATCCTAAATCAGATTTCATCGATTATATATGTATCGTAAGTTTCAAACAATGATGTTTATCCCTGATATTAAATATTTCATCCGAATTCCACTAGCATGGTTTCCAAATTGCATTTATAATATAATATTATTATTTTGTGAAAAATATGCATATTTGATTAGGTCAACACACACTGGAGTATTTATAGTTTTGATTTATGTATATGGCACCCTTATTAAATTTGCGTTACCCTGCGATAAGTTTAACTTATCAAAAGTGGGTTAGCAATTTATCGGTTAGTAAGGGCCAAATGAATTTCACTATTTGATCTCAAGAGAGATCCTTATTATGTTTTGGATATTGAGTAGTTTGTGTGGATGCTTAAAAAGATAATTAAAACTTGAGTGTGTGAGGGCTCATCAGTATAGCAGTAGAGGGAGTCGTACTGATTGGAGCGACGAAGTTGGTTGAGTTAAGGATTCCTCCCGGCATGTTTTTATTTATTTTGTGATGAGACCTAGTTGAAACGTTTGATTCCTTTCCGCATTATGAGCGATGTGATTAGTGTTTCAAGGTAGAAGGGGATTTACCTGAAATGTGTGTATGTGGTGATCTTGTGATCCAAGGACTGTGCATCCTAGTCTGAATATTATAGTTATAGTCCGGGAAATGTCTATATTTTTGGCTGGACATTATTTTAATTAGCCTTGTGATATAATATGAATAGTTTATCGGATTAATCGAATTGGTTTGGTTCTAAGTTATAACTTGATTTATATATTCCAGTTAATGATTATTGTAATTCTTCTAAACCTTGTTGTGGATTTATATTATTTAGTGGGATACGGGGTTGTCTCACTTGCACTTGATTACTTGTGAAGTATTATGATTTGAGATATATCTGCATGTGTATTTAATTTACCATATGATGGCTTACTGGGATCTCCGATCTCATTTAGTTTATTATATATAGATTGTTTAGATTCCAGAGTGTTTGGGTAGATCCAGATTTAGAGGTATAGCGGTTATCATTATATTCATTGTATTTAATTGTATTTCATTTCAGTGATTTTACATTTTGAGATTATGATTTCAAGATAGCTATTATATTAAGTCTTTTGCTTTATCATTATTTGATTTATTGTACTCAGATATATTTGATGAGCATTGATTATCTATTGGTATCGGATGATTGGTAGTGTTCATAGATGAGTGAATTTGGATTTATTGTCTTAAAATTTAATTAATACTCGAATTTACTTGTTGCCTGACATATCAATTCTAGTAATTCTGTGGTTTAACCCATAAGATATTGGAATCGAACTGGTGTATGTCACAAAAATAAAACTACTTGGAGTTTTAAGATTTATTATTTTGGAGATCCAAGGATTTGTAACTTAGGGATTAAGTAGTCCAATTAACATGATAGATTAAATAAGAGCTTATTCATCTGATATATTATAGAGGTTAGCATTTCATGCAGAAACCACTTAGGTGAAAAATGGTCTAGAAGTAGAACAAGTTGGTTGCTCATAGGTTCAGGTGGATTTGACAAAGTGATTAGTCTAATTAATACAACAATGAGTTATTGTGTTTTAATAATGTAAATTCGATGGCTTTATGGGTATAACTGTTAGGCCGAACCTACTCATTTGACATGGACTAGCTTGGATTTTACCCAACAGATATTAATTCAATTAGTCAGGTTAGAAATTGCTCAGCCCACGGGAATGGTGGTCCAGTGATATTGTGGGTTTGTGGAGGAGCTTGGAGGGCCGGAAGTCTTATGGTAAACACTGGCAGAACCACGTGAAGCTTAGGGGGGGCAATCCCCCCCCCCCCCCCCCCCCCCCCCCCCCCCCAACTTTTAGTTTTTTAATAAAAACTATGTATATTTTATATATTTATTAATTAAAATTTATGTTTTTGCCCCCCTAAAATTTTTGGTTTGCCCCCCCAACCCATTGAAATTTTTATATTTTATGAGAATCCCCTCTAAAATTTTTGATTTGGCCCCCCCCCCCCCCCCCCCCCCCCCCCCTAACTTTTAGTTTTTTAATAAAAACTATGTATATTTTATATATTTATTAATTAAAATTCATGTTTTTGCCCCCCCCCCAACCCATTGAAATTTTTATATTTTATGAGAATCCCCTCTAAAATTTTTGATTTGGCCCCCCCCCCCCCCCCCCCCAACTCATTGAAATTTCTATATTTCATGATAATGCCTTCTAAAATTTCTGATTTGCCCACCTCCAACTTATTGAAATTTATATATTTCATGACAAGTGTTAATTAAAAATTTTTTTTGCCCCCCAAATTTGAAGTCCTGGTTCCGCCACTGATGGTAAAGTCTGTCCCAAGGACTGGATCTCCACTTACAAAATTCATTGTGTTCTCATGGTATTGCAGTGATGGTCTAATTCCTCTGAAGATGAGTTGATTTATAATTACGACTCAATCCGAACATTTACTAGCGGGGAGGAAGCCACGATGGGTACTTCCGTACCTTTTGTTCGTGATCGACGCTGCTAACTCAAGGAACCGTCGTTCAGTACTCAACTTCCAATGACATTAGTTCACGTTGGTCATGCGGGACCCTCATTGAAATGGGATTCCGTGCATAATTGAAGCTTGACGAGATTAGGGTAGTCACTGGGTCCATCTTTTCTTGTCAATCACGGCACGACTTTGGCAGATGTGAGGGGAATTCCAGCAGATGATGAATATGGAAATGATGACCTTGACCCCTGTTGCAGTTAATTAATGGCCACAATTGACATTAAATTAAAATGGGTCCTTCATAATCTGTTTCCCACTTTGTAACATGTTTCCATTGATATTTATATATAATCTTTCATATAAACTTGTTCAAAGGTTCATATCGATTAATTTGTATAAGTATCCATTCTATAAATTCACCATGTGTCTGGAACCAGATTTGAACTTGTGACATGAGGATTTCCCATCCTTTGCTCTACTAGCTGAGTTATCTTGATCATTACCGGTGCATCATATTCATCACAGTAGAAGTGTTGCTCCAAAAATGGGCCGGTGCGGACACGTGTCAAAGGTGGTGATGTGTCTCTACGCGGGCGTGCCAGTATCGTTTGATACAATGATTTTCGAGTCGATTCCTGACCCCGGGCACCTGTTCCGAATCTGAACCGGGATCGGTTCAGTCGTACTGCAAGTTAGCTGTAATAAAATCGGTCAGGCGATGGTATGAAGACTAGGGGTTCGGTCTTCGTTTCGGGTTCTTGTAAGTGTTTGAAAGCAAAAGCAACTAACGGCACACAAATCCTTTTATTATAAAATCGGCCAAATAGCCGAAAGCGACAACAGATAATCCTCAAAATGGAAACAAAAGTACAAAAGAAAACCGACAGGGCTCGCAGGACCGGCCTGTCCTGATCTTATAGCCGTAATCGGGTATAAGCGCAGGAGGAAGGGGGCGGCTGCTTACAAAGTCGGTTCATGGGGTTCACCTTGGATTGCTGCTTACCCGAAAATACACAAGTCACCTGGCGTGAACAGAGCGAGTCTCGGGACCGGCTGCTCGGGATTCTGTAAAGACAGAACTGCGAGTCAGGGGCGGCCTCAACTTACTCTCCGGTGGCAGGATTCTGGTGTTAATCGGAGTAAAGAGGGGTCGAAGATGTCACTGCGACTGGAAGCAGTGAGAGAAGTCCTAGTTTATCCGTCTGTATTAGAGGGGATAAAGGATCACGGATGATCAAAATAATATAATAACCGGTTGCGGTTGTGTGGATTGTGTCCTCGAGCTCTTCGAATTGGTGCCTTTTATAGCCGCTCCTTGACGGTTGCTCAACATCCTACTCTCGCACGATCTTCATGGCGGTTGGTTATCTTCAGTTCTCTGTTTCAAAGTGATAACCGCCCGGCCATGATCTAAAAATAGTTCTATTCTTGAACGGCCGATGGCACGATCTTCTGATATTTATGTTTTTGTCGTATTGGCTTGCGTGGCTCGAACCGCATTCTTCTGTATGCGTGCTGACGTGGCCGGCTCAACCCTTCAAAGTCTACGGGTCGTGGCCTAACCAAGCCACCTAGGCACCACGTGTCCTTCTCTTATTCGTCGGTTATATAGGGTGTAAACATTGCCCCCCTACTTACTTGTGACGCCGTCATCGGCCGGTGTGATGAGTAAGTATTTTCGGGTTTTTCAAAATTTGTCCGTCGTTTGATGTGAAAAGATCGCGCCGTTTCCCTACGATCGTAATGATGAAACCTTTCGGATTTCATCTTCTATAAAGTACCACAGCCAAGATTTTACTTTACCCTTTCTTTTTTGCTGTTTGTCTTTTCTTCTTCTTTGTCTTCAATGGCGGGTACTCTCATATACTATCCTTCTACAGTCGAAGCTTTCGGCGGCTCGATATCTGTAGGACCCTTCATTTGCGCCAGTAATGCTCCTTTGGAGGCCCCAACTGAGAAAGTGAGGGGTCCTTTACTCTTTACTGACGAAGAGAATCTCCATCTACCTCTTCGCTTTCGAAATTGGCCGACTGCTTATCCTGAATGTAAAGCCTGGGTTGACCGCATGAAGGATCGTTTTGCCGTAGTTTGGCGTAAGACAAGTATTTACGACATGATTATCTTTTCCTGTCGCTCTATTCCCTGCAATCGCGATCTTCTCTGTGCCATGAGTTCATTCTGGAATGCTCAGACCAATACCTTCAATTTCCCTTGCGGGATGATGACTCCTACTGTCATGGATGTCTGCTTTATTACTGGTTTCTTCGCGACTGGGCATGAGATCCGGGTCGGTATGGCGGACCTTAAGGATTACCAGCATTTACCTCCGATGGAAGTGGGTGACAAAGGGAAAGAAGTAGAAAAGAAAAGAAAGCAACCCTCAACGAAGAATAACAGGGCTTTCAAGAAGGCACGATCTTCTCGGCCAAAAGGTATTGTGTTGTCTGAGCATGAACCTCCACCGTCAGAGAGTGAATCTCCACCAACTTCAATTCATTCTTCTTATCGGTCTTATATCAAGGACTGTGCCAAATTCCGGCCTCCAGCTTATGCAGATGAGGTGGAACATTTCTACTTTCTCCTTTATTTTTTCTGCAACTTTGTATTCTGTTCCAAGGCTCAAGCAGTTACCAAAGAGTATTACTCATTGGTCAAGTTAATTCTGGGTGAGTATGAAGTTGCCCTTGCTCCTTACTTTTTATCGGTTTTATACCGTTCTCTTCAAGAGTTTGTTCATGTTTTATGCTCAAGTACCGATCACTCCCAACATGCCTTCTGATTTTGGTGGCTACGCCTGTTTGGATGCCACTCCAGCTGTTCTATCTTTTTCTGATTGTTTCCGTTTCTTTTTCAATCTTCATCATTTTCCTACTCCTTTTGAAGTCTCCGCAAATTCTCCCGGTTTCCTTTCAATGGCAGATGACATAACTGACGAGCAGCATCTTATCTGGGCCAGTTTTCTGAAGGCTCGAAATTTAAATTATGCTGTGAAGTCAATTAACAAGAAACCGGGGTTTGAGGTATACTTGCCCAATTGTGTCGGCCGGCAATTTCAATGTGAACAGAGGATCGCCTTATTTGATGTAGATGGTTTGTTCACAATTAATGCCAAATCTGTTGATCGGCCGTCTGTCACTGTAGCCGAAGCTGCCAACATGGAAGATGCTTATAGAGTTGCTGCTGTTGAATTTTGACTTCCCTTTCTTCCTCGTCGTCACGACTGTCGCTGTGATTTCCATGTTTGGTGGAAATCTTTATGGAACAACATCTGCTGTTATTCGGCCGATTATTATCTGGAAAGACTGGGTCTGTTTGAGCCTCTGGCTTCACCTATCCAAGAAGGTACATTCTTATCTTTCTTGTTTCTGATCCGCTTGATGTTCACTCAGTTTTTCTGTCATTAGGTAAAGTTCCGCCTCTAGCTTTGGAGGCTAGTCCACTTGAACTTTTGGCTGAACCTGTCCAAGAAGGTATCAGTTCAGCTATTCGGTCACCCGGTGAAATGCCGTTTCTTACCTTGGAGGCTCATGCTTCCCCTTCCGGGGAATTGGCCGAAGATGATGCGTTGTCACCAGAATGTCCTCTCTCGATTGTCCCGTATGAAGATGATGAGGATCCCGATGATGTCCCACTACGACGGCGTCCTCGGAAGGTACTGAATCTTTATTGCTCATCTTCTTAATTTTATTTTTCGTTCTGACACCTCATTCTTCTAGGCTTCGAGTTCCTCGGGTCCAACTGCTTTTTCTTCCAATGTCATGGAATCTTCTTCGGATCTAGTTGTTGATCCCATGTCTGTTTTTGATTCGGCCAATTTCTCTGTTCCTACCGAAGCATTAGATTCTCCTGGTAGTGTCGTTGCAGCAGCCCCTTTAGCACTTTCTGAAGGTCAGGAGCATTTATCCATTCGAGAGGTTTCTTCAGAAAGAAGTCCGTCTCCCGACTTACCTCCTGGATATGAGCAGAGTGCTGCCTTACCGGTAGTTGGGATTGCAACGTCTACCATTTCTATTGGGCCTTCCGGCCCTTCTGCCTTGGCCGATATTCCTCCTGATTCTCCTGTTGCAGCAGCGGAAGTTGATATTGATCGGTCGAAGCAAAAGCTTATTGACTTGGGGAGTTCCAGTTCATCGCTTATTCCTTCTTTTGCTGCGGGATCACTCCCTGGTGATGGCCGATTGGACACTATATTGAACGATGTCTGTTCTACTCTCTCATCGGATGGTTCATCTGAGCCCTTATCTCCAACGAGTATCCGATCGGAGATTACCCGCCTCCTCTCTCCAGGAATAATTGGTATTTCCGAAGAGACTCTTACCCGTGTGATGGCGTTGGCTGCACAGCTTCGGGATCTCTCTTCTGTATCTCCTGACGTCAAATCGGTGTTCTCTCAACTTACTCTCCTTTACCCCTATAAAGTTGTCTTTGACCATCTTTCGGCCAAATTACATGAAATGAGTAATACGGCCGATTCTGTTGATGGCCGATATCAACTTTTGCAACAGTTGAGGAATGAGCGCGAGATTTGTCATCATCAGTTTACTGAAACGGTCCACCGTATAAACATTATTGATGATGATATTTCGGCGGTCGACTGTCAGATTGCTGAGTTTCAGTCTAGGAGGTCTGATCTTGTAAATCAACGGGAGGAACTTCTTCGTACGAATAACGCTATTGATGACACCTTGAAAGAGAAGACCCGTCAGTGCATCGAGATCTCCCACGAGCTGAAATCGGAGATAGAGTTGGCTCGAGGTTCCTCTCTGCTTCGGTCCACTTTGGTTGAAGAAAGACGGTCTGCCCAAGAGTCTTTTGACCGTATATATTCTGCCATTTTAAATACTTCTTTGTAAAGCATTTAATGAATTAAACTCTTTTTTGGAATCCATTTTGCCAACTGTCCTAGCCGTCAGAATCGGCTCCTTTTTCGACAAAGTCATCTTTTCAATTTGATTTGTCCGTATGATCTTTACCCTTAAAAACGCTTTTTTCGAGAAGATATTGAGCCGCCGTTTCGATTTCTTCGGGAAGGCGATCGTACTATCAACACATTTTTCGGGAATACAGCAGTCTTATCAACGCTCTTCTTGATATTTTGAATCATTACGAGCTCTCCTTCCTGCAGATGTTTCCTTGCTTCGTTTCATCTTCTTCTTCCTTCGAGCTTTTCTTCTCTGGTTTCTGGTATCGATCATGGCGGACGACAACCCTAATGACTTGAATCTGTTCCTTGATGGTGAGGATGGTCCTGTTCTTGGTCCATGCACTGATGAAGATACGGAAAAGGCCCCAAAAGTCCTGCACTCTTCCTACCACTTGATCGGCGCCTCTGATCCTGTGAGATGGGGTAATCTGACTACTCTTCCTCGTTCCTGGCCGAAGTGTTCCCCTGAGTGGAACAAATGGGTTGAGCGGTTACGGTCTTATTATATGGAGACCTGGGTTAGGCTAGGTTTGGCGGAGATGATCTTCTATTCCACCTTCTACATTCCCTTCAACCCTATTTTACTTGGGGTAGCCTCATTTTTCTTGTGTCGGGGTTCCAACACTTTCTCTTTTTACCATGGACCTATGACACCTACCCTGTTGGATGTTTGCTGCATCACATGTCTTTCGGTCCTTGGGGAAGAAATAGATTCTACCCTGTCCGTTTTCTCATCTTCTGTTTTTAACACCGCTCATGCTTCTTCTGCTTTCGGCACCTTCGTCCGTGCTGAGCGAGTTTCAAATACCGATAATCCTCCTTCCCTTCAAGAGCATTGCTCTTTCTTGCTGTTTTTTCTTTGCCATTTTTTCTGCTGTGGCCCATCTGCTCAGATGGTAAAGGAGTTTGCCGGTATTGCGGTAGCCCTTGCCCAGGGTCGCCGTCTGGCTCTAGCCCCTTTCTTTCTCAGCCAGGTCTACCGTGGTTTACACAGTCTGTCTTCCGGCCGATTAGGGGTTGCCAGTGGCCCTCTTTGGTTCTTACAGTTCTGGTTTTACGAATACTTCCCCGGCTTTTTCTGTACAGCCGTAGACAATCCTTTTCCTAATTATTATTATGCCGGCCATCGCTGGCTTACCGCGACGCCCATGCAATTGTCTTTCACGGCTGTTCTTGATTTCTTCTTGGTAGGTCTACAGGAAAATAATCCTCCTTTATTCCATCGCTTTTCTTTAGACCAATTTCATGGGTCTCCCCTTTATGCCGCCATCAATTCTTCTCCAGAGGCTCGCCGACGTGCTACGGCCAGTTTTCTTATTGCCCGGGAGCTCCCTTTTGGCTTGCATAACCGAGATGCTCCTGCCACTTCTAGAAGAGAAGGGGTGGAAATATATCTGCCGCATTTCGTCAGTCGGCAGCTTGGTTATGGCCAAGGCATTCCTCTGGTGGTGTTTTCATCTACCAATGGTGGCTCTCGGTTTGTTTTGAGCCCTAGTTATCTGTCATTAGCAACTAGTCGGTTTCGCGATCTTTCTGATCGTTTCCGCAACCATCCTCTTCCCCGGGAATCTTCAGTCGAACCCTCCTTTCGTAGATGGTGGGCTCAGCTTTACTCTGACTTTGTCCGGCTTGATTCAGAGTCGTATATTGCGCTTTTTCGACCGAATGCGGTCGATATAGCGAGTATAGGCAAACTTCGCGGGTATTATGAGGCCCATTACCCAGGTAACTTTCTTTTATGTTCTTGTAAACTGATCTTTTCTATTCGGTCGTGTCTGACTTTCTTTTTCTTTATTAGCTGATCCTCGATCCTCCAATGTGAAGAGTAAGAAAAAGAAAGCCGAGGCGTCGGTCACCTTTAACTGGAGGCGACCTTCCAAGGCTTCTGCCAGTCGGAGCAACCCTTCCTCCAAACATTCGCCTTTGAAAAAACGGAAGATTGGTGAGGTATCGGACGGTCGTGCTTACGTTACTCGTTCCGGTTTGCGACTCCGAGTTCAGCATCCGGGTGAGCGCGTCGTCGTGGCTGACGATTCTTCGGACGAGGAAGAAGATATCGATTTATCTCGTCCTCAGCATGGGCCCCCAGTTCATTCTGGAAGTAGTGGTAGATCAACTCCCATGCCGACTCCTCCCCGTGCATTTCATTATGTTAGTCCCTCATCCCGTTCCTCAACTCGATTTGTCACTCCTCCGACCGATCCGTCGCCTAGTGCATCTAGGCCGGCTCCTTTCTGTCCTTGTCCCGTGGTGGATGAAGCCGGTCCGTCCACTTTTCCTGGTGCTGCTTCCTCGGGTTCTTCTTCTGGTGAATTACCTTCTGAGCCAAGAATTCCTGTGGTCAAAGAAGAAAACTATAGACCCCTCCCTGGTACTTGCTTCGGATTTGTCAGATTTTGCTTCATGGAAGTAGACCGTTGTCTTTCATCTCCAGAATTTCATGACCTTCGTCCAGCATTTCTTTCGGATTTTGACAGTTGGAACGAACTCCGCTCTTTTGTTCTTCGTCGGCCTGAAGAACTTTCTGACGAGGAATTGTCAGAAGTTCGATTGTTGATATGCAAAGCCGTAGTGATGAATTCTCGCGGGGATCGTTCAACCGGAGATCGGCTGATGTCCATGCTTGGTTTTTATAGTGCCGTGCCGCAGCTAAGGGAAGCCATGGACTTTCTCCGTTCTATCAACGTGAGATATTCCGATTTTCGTCAAGAAATTCGTGCTGTATATGGTCATAATCGCCAGTTGGAAACTTTGAGGTGGTCTCTTCATAAAAATTCTCTTGGCCAGGGCTCTATTGCTGGTGACCCATCAGATACTGCTCCGGACGACTTATCTCGGCTACAATCTGAGGAACATCATCTTAAAGAATCTATCCAGACTCAGATGCTGCTGATCGAATCTAGCCGTCACCGTTTGGAGGAGCACATGAGGGATGAAAGAGAGGTGGAGGTACGTCGAGTTGAGATGCAGTTATTATTGGAGCGGGCGAAGTATGATCATGCCCGATTTAAAACTTGGTTGGAAAGGTAAGGTTATAAAACCTTTTCTAAACAATTATACCGTTTGTTCGGTATTCACTTTTTTATGATAATGCCATATGGCTGGCATTTTAAACTTTATTCAGCCGACTTCTCGGCTTTTTATTAAACTGTAGTTTTTTGCATGCTTTTTGGATGCGTAACATACTCGTTTTATTTCATATCTACTGCTCGTCATAGAAAGATTAGAACTTAAAAAAGGAATAAGAATGTTTTTATTTCAACATTGATCTTTCATACAACCAAAGCCGAGCTCTTCTGGCTCTTTCATACAATCAAGGCCAGATGTATCAGCCGGGGCCTGATAATACAGCCGGGACCGGTATGCCCCTGAAATTGCTCCGCACGCCAATCATAGATGGTGTTAGCGAGGGGCAATTTAACCAAAGGGGCAAGAGGAAAGAGGGGGGAATGGCGACTACTCCGACTGGCATAAATGTTGGTCGGAGGAGAGAACTCTCGTCTCTACCCAGAACTCGGTGGTCGAAGACCAGCCGTGATGGGGTCAGCGAGAGTAGAGTCGCCTTTTCCGATCCCGCCCATTCTCATGAAGTCATCGGCTTTGTTGACTTCTTCTTCTCCGATCGTCTCCGTCGTCGGCTCTTAATCTTTCGCCATTTCTTCTCTTCTTCCCTTTATTGAAAGAATGGCGAGCATTGCCTTAGTATTTATAGACAGATCGTTAGAAAGAAGATCAATGGGTCTGAGCGGATCTCGAAGAGATTTCCTATTTTAGTCTAATCCGCACTATATGTCGGCTCCTCGATTTGACAATGCCATTTATTTGGCGTTGCAGGTACCGAACAGTAGATATTTTATTTTATTCCTGATTTTCCTCAGGTTTGTTATTGATTTCGCGGCTTCCCCATAGAGTGGGAAAGTACCGTTTCAAAAACTGGCCGTTGATAATCTTCTTTTCTTGGCCATCCAATGACTGTATATGGTATGCCCCCCCGGGCAATACCTTGCTGACTTGTAATGGTCCTTCCCACGTGGGGGACCATTTTCCATACAAGGAATCTTTTTTCCCTATTGGCAGCAGGGTTTTCCACACTAAATCTCCTTGAGCGAATGATTTGTGTTTTACTCGTCGATTATAGGATCTTGCAATCCTTTGCTTGAGGGCTCTCTGCCGATCCAGGGCTAGCCTCCTCATCTCTCCCAAGTCTTCTAATTCAACTAACATTGCTTCCGTGTAATCCTTGGGAGTGAAATTATTCTGAATAGCCACCCTTAACGATTTGACCGTGATTTCGGCCGGAATAACTGCCTCATGACCAAAGGTCAAGGCAAAAGGGGTAGTTCCAATAGACGTCTTGTAAGACATTCGATACGCCCACAATGCTTAAGATAAGAGTTTATGCCAACTCCTTGGCTTATCTTCAATCATCTTTCTTAGGATATTTTTCAACACCTTATTCGTTGCTTCAGCTTGTCCGTTTGCCTGTGCGTAATAAGGTGTAGATTGAATCATTCTGATGCCATATGTTTTGGCAAATTCAGTCACTTCTTGTCCTACAAAAACGGTACCTGAATCGGTCGTGATGGTTTCGGGGATTCCGTATCTGTGAATTATCTGTTCCCTGATAAACTCAATCACATCCGATTGTTCCACTTTTTTCAAAGGTTTGGCTTCCACCCATTTGGTGAAGTAATCAGTGGCTACTATGATGAAGTTGTGTAGACCGGTCGAAGGAGGATACACTTTTCTAATTAAATCCATTGCCCAACCTCTGAAGGGCCATGGCTTGAGTATGGTTTGCAATTCAATGCCGGCACCCTCTGAACTGGTCCATGTTTCTGACATTCCTGACATCCTGCAGCGAACATCTGACAATCTTTCAAGATTGACGGCCAGTAATAACCATGCCGACGTAATAACAATCGCATCTTGACTCCTGCTTGGTGTGCGCCACAAATCCCTTCGTGTACTTCGGCCATTATTAATGTGCGCGCGTGGGAAACGCGGCACGGGGTAATTCGGAGTCGCCACCGCCTGATGGGGTGCAGGCGGACACCTGGGTGCCTAATCTTGTCTATTTAAGGCTTTTGGTCTGCGGCTTGAGATTCTAAGTCAGTTCTCGGTTGTGGTCTGGGGAAGTCCGTAGACATCCCAGACCACCCCGTCGAATGACGGGTCCCGTGGGTTCCCTGGTTTGAGTAAGCTCTCTTGCTTGGTTCTCACCTGATTCCTAATCCAGCAGGTATTTAAGTTAGGTCTTGGCGGGACCACCTGAGTGGTGAGGGTCCCTTTAGTTGATTTTATCTTTGCTTAACTTAAATTGTCCGAGTCTGATTGGGTGGGCCCCGTTGGAAGGCCCACGGTGTCCTTGGCGGGCTTGGGTGAGCCCATGTGCCCATGTGGGCCTCTGTCTAAGCCTAGGAGGCCCTGTGGGCTTTGGTTAAGTGTGTTGGTTCTATTTGGTTTGTTCAAGTTGGAGTTTTATGTGATTTCCATGCAATGAATGGGTCTGCATTGATTTGCGGGCCCCTGAGCGGGCCCCCATAGTGGATGCCAAAGTATGTTGGATTTGCTTAAATTTGCCAAGATGGGCTGATCACTGGGCTTGGGGCCCGTGATCCAGGTTTGGGCTCGATAGCCCAGTTCTTTGAAGTCTAGGGCTTGCACCCTAACTAGGTTCAGTTAGCGGGCTTTGGCGGGCCCGATAGGCCTTAGCCCTTGGTCTCGGCCAAACCATGCAATTCGTATATTCATTCCACACAACAAGGTTCGGGTGGGCCGCATTGGGTTTGGCCCACCCGGTTCAATTAGTTCACTTTATTTAATCTTACTTATTTGCATGCTTTGGGATTTACTGGGCTTGGTGGGCCCCGTTGGAAGGCCCACTAGTGTATCAAGTTGGACCGGTGGTCCAGGTCCCAAGTTGGGTTTCCGGGTGACCCGGAAACCCTGTTGGTTCAGTGGTTTTGGTTCAAATCGCTCCAAAAATTCGGCAAGGATCAAAATTATACAAAAATGCATTTTTGTCGTGTATCCGGCCTTAGTTGCCGGATACACACAGGCCCTAGGTGATCCGGCCTGAGTTGCCGGATCACCTTAAAAGGGCCTTTTTCGGGGTTTGGCCATTCGGGATGGCTTCCAGGGGTTCTTGGGGTCTTTCTATGAGTCGTGTGGGCCCTTGAGAAGGCCCACATTGGTTCAAGTTTTGGGGTGGTACCCCATTTGATCCCTTTTGGGATTTCTCCACATGATCAGGAGGACAAGGGGGAAGGCATGGTGCTGCTGCCCCTCCCCCACTTTGTCAAAAAGAAAATGCAGCCAAGGGACAAAGGTTCCAACACCCTCATCCAAGTGTTTCCATGCTACCCGCCAACATGCAATCGAAGCTCCACCCAATCATGCATCTCCAGCTGGAGGTTCTAGGCTCTTTAGTGGAGGTGGAGACACTCCCTTGAAGATGGACAGCAGCTGGTAAGTCCTCCCACAGCAGCAGCAGCAAGCAACCTCTCCTTCTTGACACTTGGTGAATGAGAGTTGAGGAGGAGGGAGGAGGAGAAGGGGTGGAGCTGCCTTGGGGTGGTGGTGGTAAGGTGGTGGAGGTCAATGGGTGCTGGAGAGGGAGGGTTCAGATGAGCAAAGGTCGGGCAAGAAGGTCTAAGAACAGTGGAATCAACCAACCATTGGAAAGGGGGCTGCTGCCCCCTTTTATAACAAAACTTAATGTATCCGGACTTGGAGTCCGGATACACTATATACCCTGTGTATCCGGCCTCCAAGGCTGGATACACTAAGCCTCATGTGTATCCGGTCTTGAAGGCCGGATACAAAACATAATAATTGCCAAAATTTAATTCTGCCGCGAATTTGTCGGAGAATCGACGCGAATCTCGCCGAGCAAATCTTCGTATCCGGCCTTGGAGTCCGGATATACACAAGGGTATGTGTATCCGGTATATTTGACCGGATACAAATCGAAAAATTACGGATTTGCCCTTCGACTTGACCGATTCGACCGATTTGAAACTTTTGGATATCTACGGATTGCCCTGCACGAATTTTTGTTTAGTCCTTGAGATTTTTGGATATTTAAGATTTAGTCCCCGAGATATTTTGCTGCGTTGGCTTCCACGTGTGCAGTTCCTGCGCCACGTGTGCAGTTTCCGGCTTTTGCTGCCCGGAAACTTCGACAGCTCATATCTCTTTCATCCGATCTCTGATTTGAGCAAACTCAATTGCGTTGAACTCGTATCGGAGCCCTCTGTTCAATGACATAAGGTTAAGCACTTGGCACGGGGTTCGAGGAAAAGTCAACTTTCGGCTCATCCTCCAGTTTGACCGCCCGCAGAACCCTCATCCGGACTCCGATTCCAACAGACTCAGTTGCGTTGGAACCGTGTCGAGACTCTCTATCCAATGGTATAGGGAAAGGTACTTGGCACGGAAATCGAGGAAAAGTCAACTTTCGGCTCATCCTTAAGTTTGACCGCCCGCAGAACCTTCATCCGGACTCCGATTCCAACGAACTTAGTTGCATTGGAACCGTGTCGAGATTCCCTATCCATTGAGATGAAGCAAGGTGGCAGATTATTACTTGATCAAAAGGTCAAATTTTGACCCATTAGGGTTTGACTTTTTGACCAGGGTTTGCATTTCTGGCTCTTTCGGGGGTGCAAAAATGAGGTGCTTACAGCTGCCCCTCTTTGCCGGAGTCACCTTGCGGATGAACGGCAAATAGAAAAAGAATCTCGTTTTTGCGCCTGGCATTTCTGTCGACACGGTCGACGAGCTTAGTCCTTTGAAGTTTTCATTTTGAAAGGGAAGCGGCCAAATCATGTGGCGTCACTTCCTGGCTTCAGAGTTTCCTTACCCTTTGCTGTTCGGGTTTTTGCAGGGCAACTCTTCAGCTTTTTAGTTTAAGTTTGAAAGAGATTAGATTGGACTTGAGCTCGCCAACCCGTTTCGGCGTCGATGCCAGACACTTGACAATATTCTTTTCTTCTTGTTTGTTCCATTAAAGCTTTTAGGTGACTTCAGGCTTCTGATCCATTTTGTGCCTTTTACTTGAAGCTTGCTTGAATTTTTCTGTTTTTTTTTTTTTTTCTTTTAAAGATTTGATGGCCAAGGGTTGGGTTAGGATGTGGACCGAATGGAGAAAGGAGGAAGGAAGAGTGGAGGAGGAGCTGCTGTTGGTGAGGAGGTGCTTCCAGCGCTATCCAGTGCCTCAAGGGAGCCCACACACCTGCTCTACTCTATTTACAAAAGTGTGAAATCAAAATTACAAAAGGGGCCATCTTGCCCGATGATATCTTCTTTTATGTCATTCTTCTTCATGTCTTGTCATTCCTTCTTCTGCAGTGCTCTCTGATTGGCTTTCCCCCTTGTAGAGGCTCCCTAGCTTGGAGTGACTGTTGCTGGGGATTGGGCAGGAACCTTTTTTCTTATCGCCTCTTCTTTCGGGTCGAGCCTTGTTAGTGACAAGCATGGGAGCTCCCCGGGGAATGATGCTCCGCTGGGGATAAGTGGGGATTCCTCACGCTGTCATTTTCCTTCATAAGGCCTTCTCCCTCTGCTTGGGTGCGAATTCTTCATGTTCGTTCAAGCTCTTGTTGAGTGCGAGAGGCTCCACCAGGGATTGATGCGAGCTTACTTGCCTTCTTTCCGCTCTTCTTCGCAAAGCCGGCCTCTTCAGACTGGGCGAGGCTTGAGAAGTCTACATCATCAGGCATCACTCTCTTATTGCTTGAGAGGACTCTACTGGGGGTGTAAGGGTGTCGTCCCTTGTTTGCTGACGCCTTTCCACTGGGGATTTTTGGAGGTTGTTATTCTCCGTTTACTGAAGGAACTCCGCTGGGGATTTTGGAGAAGATGTCCGTTATCCCACTTTTTCTGTACCTGTGAAGGCAGGAAAAGACAACATGTTAGCCGTGGAATAGCTGGGGAATGCAAAACACTTCTTTTATTCTCTTCTTGCTCTGAGCCTTTTGCCCATCGCAGCCAGAAGCGGCCTTTGCCAAGGTTAAGAAATTATCAACTCAGGTTAGTAGCCCAATGTGGAGCTCAAAACAGTTGAGCAGAACAATTATAGAGAAAACAGGTGTGTCAGTGTGTGCCTGTGTTTGCAATATCAAAGAAATTTCCCAAGGTCAGACGGGACTTGGAGTGCTTGGTATTTTCAGAAGCATTGTCATCACAGGCCACTGTGGAGTCTTTGACTCGGGCGCAACCTGCCGGTTCGGACCCCTTAGATCTATGCAATTTTCTCAGTGTACTGTCTGCCACTGTCACTGCGCTCGTCTGTACCTTGCTCTGCTTAATCCAGATGTGCTTGGCCTTTTTTTTCTTTTTTTGTTTTTTTTTTTGGGACTAACCACACGACGCCCCTTTTTCGGGTTTTCACTGTGTCTAACCTTTCTGGGAGACCCTGAATTCCATCATTGCTGACTTAACTGTTTGCCCTGATCATTCCTTTCGGGATCCGAGAGGTCTTAGAGATGGGACGAAACGTAGGCTGGGTCTTGGTTATGAAAGAAAGGATAGATGGCTCAAAAAAGCTTAATTAATTGGGTTTGCCAAGTGTACTATTTTTATTGTTGATGAGACTTACATCCTAGCTTATTTGTATCTCTATATTTTTTTTGGGTAAACATTTCCCCATTTTCTCTGTTTCTTTTCTTTTTTTTTTCTTTTTTTTTTCTTTCTTTTTTCTTTCTTGTTGTATTTTCTCTTCTTTTTGAGGTTTTTCTGGGCAAGAATGCCCGGTTTCTTTTTGCTTTGCCAGGAATGCCCCATTTGGTGTGTAGAACACTTGCAATGGGTTGAAAGAATTTTAAGGCTCAAAATTGTCTGACTAGGGGAGAGTTTTAAGGTATTTGGAAGGATTTACAGTCTAAGGAGAGTCAAGGATGGCCTCTCTTCATTTCCCAATCAGAATGATCTTAGGCGTAGTACAGTTTGACTGCGTCTGCATTTATCGGCTCGGGAAAAATTGCCCCGTCCATTTCTTGTAGGATAAGTGCTCCTCTTGACAGGACTTTGTGGACTACGAATGGCCCTTCGTAGTTTGGCTTGAATTTCCCTCTGTTGTCCTCTTGATGAGGAAAGATTCTCATTCGATTTTGTGGAGCCACTTTGCTCCAAGGCTACCTTATCTCTTGGTGTTGGGAGACGTTTTGCTCCTTCTGTCCTTGCTCATTTCTTTCTTTGTCTTGGTTGTATTTGAAACTGCCTCTTCCCATCTCTGACTCATCTATCAGCAGCTTTGGCTTCCCAAGATTCTGTCAACCAATGTGTGAATACACTATGATGACTTTTTTCCGCGTCCCATGTGTGAATACACGGCGACGTTTTCTTGCATCAGCGTGTGAATACGCAGTGATGGCTTTTTCGCGTCCCATGTGTGAATACACAGTGACCGTTTTCTTGCATCAGCGTGTGAATACGCAGTGATGGCTTTTTCACGTCCCATGTGTGAATACACGGTGACGTTTTCTTGCACCAGCGTGTGAATACGCAGTGATGGCTTTTTCACGTCCCATGTGTGAATACACGGTGACGGTTTTTTGGGAGATACCTTGTTCCTTTTGTCTTTGTCCATTACTTATCCTGACTTGGTTATTTCCTTTTTTCTTGCTTGATTGCATTCAAAATTGCCTCCACCAATCTCCAATTCATCCGCTGGCGGTTTTAGTATTACAAACTTTGGTTATGTTGGGGCATTCCTTCCCCAATCTCGGACTCCTCTATTGGCAGCCTCGGTATTACAAACTTTGGTTTATGCCATTCCTTCACCAATATCCGACTCCTCCGTCGGTGACTTTGGCATCAATTTGTTCCATGTCCAATGTGTGAATACACTTTGAGGACCTTTCCACGTCCCCTGTGTGAATACACGGTGCGGTTTTTTTCTTGCATCAGCGTGTGAATACGCAGTGATGGCTTTTTCACGTCCCATGTGTGAATACACGGTGACGTTTTCTTGCATCAGCGTGTGATTACGCAGTGATGGCTTTTTCACGTCCCATGTGTGAGTACATGGTGACGTTTTCTTGCATCAGCGTGTGAATATGCAGTGATGGCTTTTTCACGTCCCATGTGTGAATACACGGTGACGTCTTCTTGCATCAGCGTGTGAATACGCAATGATGGCCTTTCTGCGTCCCATGTGTGAATACACGGTGACGTTTTCTTTTGATCAGCATGTGAATACGCAATGATGGCTTTTCTGCGTCCCATGTGTGAATGCACGGTGACATTTTCTTGCATCAGCGTGTGAATACGCAGTGATGGCTTTTCTGCGTCCCATGTGTGAATACACGGTGACATTTTCTTGCATCAGCATGTGAATACGCAATGATGGCTTTTCTGCGTCCCATGTGTGAATGCACGGTGACATTTTCTTGCATCAGCGTGTGAATACGCAGTGATGGCTTTTCTGCGTCCCATGTGTGAATACACGGTGACATTTTCTTGCATCAGCATGTGAATACGCAATGATGGCTTTTCTGCGTCCCATGTGTGAATACACGGTGACATTTTCTTGCATCAGCATGTGAATACGCAATGATGGCTTTTCTGCGTCCCATGTGTGAATACACGGTGACGTTTTCTTGCATCAGCGTGTGAATACGCAGTGATGGCTTTTTCACGTCCCATGTGTTAATACACGGTGATGGTTTTCTTGCATCAGCGTGTGAATACGCAGTGATGGCTTTTTCATGTCCCATGTGTGAATACACGGTGACGGTTCTTGCATCAGCATGTGAATACGCAATGATGGCTTTTCTGCGTCCCATGTGTGAATACACGGTGAAGTTTTCTTGCATCAGCGTGTGAATACGCAGTGATGGCTTTTACACGTCCCATGTGTGAATACACGGTGACGGTTTTCTTGCATCAGCATGTGAATACGCAATGATGGCTTTTTCACGTCCCATGTGTGAATACACGGTGACGGTTCTTTCTTGCATCAGCGTGTGAATACGCAATGATGGCTTTTCTGTCTGTCTCAAGTTCTGTTAGTACCTGTAGAAGTTCATGTGAAATTTAGTCAATTAGAATTTATTTGTTTTATGCAAAATTATGTGCAAATTCAAGTAATTTCTCCTTTGTTGAAACCTTTTGGGGATTCACTAAATGTTCGGATTTTTATTTCAGAAGTGGGTCCATGGCGGGACCAGTAATCTTTGGGCCAGCTACCTGACACTCTCATTTAGACTTAGGAAAATGTGCCATCTGGCACTCCCTGTAAGTGTCTCAACATCCTGGCCTTCAATGGCATGCCCTCGGTTGAAACGAGGGGAGTTATTTTGGGTTCAGGGGGTTTCTTTGGTACTTTGCCCTGGCTTTTCTTTGATTTTCTCTCTCTCTTTTTCTTTCTCCTTTTCCCCTACCCTTGGTCGGGGGTTGTGTAATGGTTTTTCTCTCATTGGTTCTCTCATTCGGGTTCAGTGCCTTGCCCAGCCTAAAGGCCTTGTCAATTTCCACGAATCACGATACAATGATCAGAGAGGACTTATTAGTAGGATGAAATGTAGGCTTTGGTTCCAATGTTTAGAAATGAAGGATAAGCGAGCTCAAACCCTATATATCTCCACTCTATGGGTAACCTTTATGTCTAGCCAAATTTCTTCTCTGTCTTTTTTTGGTTCTGTCATTGCCAGTTCGTCCAAGATTCAATGTTATATTCTCTGTAATCAGAAAGGGCTTTGCAGTGGGACGAAATGTAGGCTGGGTCCAAGGGTCCAGAAGGAGCGATATGAAGGCTCAATTTTGATGAATGGGTTAAAAGCCATGTCCTGTCTACTTTCCTTGTTAGGGCTTGCTTTGTCTTCGGCTCCCCCAACTTTGTGTCCAACTTTGATATGTAGTTACTTTCTCTTTCTTCCATCTTTGTTTTTCTCTTCTTTCTTTCTTGGGTTCTTTGTCCCTAACTTTTGGCCCTTGCCTTCGGGGTTTGCCCCGACTTTTTCTTCTCTTTTCTTTTTTTCTTTTCCTTTCTTTCAAGGGATTGCCCCAATTTTTCCTTTGAAATCTTGCTTTCTGGGGTTCTCCCCTTTGTTCTTAGGGTGCTTTGCCCTATCTTCACCTTCATCCTTTTTGTGCCTCCGACTGTACGAAGCTTTATACCCCAGTTTTGAAGACAAGACATGGTAGGTTCAATGAAGGAATTGTTAGGCTCAAAGTTTTTTGCTAGGGTTTCATCTTGTATCAGATGATTTTTGGAGAAGATCAAGGATGGCCTTTCGTCCTTTCACAGAGAATGTAACACTTAATTATTTTTGCACGATTAACTGGCTCAAGAACCATTTTCTTCTTTGTTCATTTTGTTTGCTTGCTTTTTTTTCTTTGCTTTTTGACTTTGCCCCAATTCGGGGTGGCTAGACATAACGTGGGTTAAAAATGAGACTATCAAGCTCAACACGTTTGACTAGCGGCATTCATTTGAGGTATCTCAGCCAAAAATGGCCTCTCATCATTTCATTGGGTTCATTGATCCTGGATCATATCAGTGGCCTGAGACTGGTATGGGCACCTTGCTCTCTCTCTTTTTTTTTCTTATATTATAACTTGCCCCTTTGTTTGGCACGGTAGGTTTCAAATGTGATGTTGGGGGGATCCCTTAGCTATGTTGAGACCCCCACAGTTTGTGCTGTTTGGCACGTTCCATTTGTCAAATTTGAGTATTCAGGTTTGTCCCGAGATCACGGTCATGCCTTGGTGTGGTCGAACACTTTAGTGATTTTCCAAAAGGTTTCATGAGTTTGCAAAACAAACATGTTATCGAGTTCAGAATTAGAACGAAAAGAAAAAGATAAACAGCAAAGAGCAGCAAACTATGCAAGGGGTGGCCGATGCGAGTCAGCGTTCTTGGAATTCAATTGCATATACCAAGATTTTTTAATCCAACGGAGGATCAATTTTGAGTTCCCCAGCTTCAAGAAGATCTTGGACTGCATGACGAAGGCTCCAACATTCCTCAGTATCATGCCCCGGTGCCCCTTTATGGTAACCGCATGCCTTAGCTGGGTCATACCCTCTACTTGCTGGTGCCCTTCTATTTGGTGGAACCTGCTTCAGGTGTCCTTCTTGCAACAAGGTGGGCAACAATTCTGCCAGGGTATATGGGAGTTGTGTAAACACACGGTTCTTTCTTTCTTCCTTGGTCAAAGGTTCCTTTAGCTGAGCTGGGGCGACACTGGCATGGGGGTGGTCGCTTCCTCTCTTGCGCTTGGCAGATCGGACATGGTTGATCGTTCCTTCATATCTTATGCCTTCTTTCCCTCCATGGGAGGACCCTGTCATGGAGCCTCCTATCTTTCCAGCCTTGACCGCATATTCGATCCTGCCTGCCGCCATGATTAGGTCAGTGAAGTTCGCAGCACATTGTCCTAACAGCATTGTGAAGTATGGTTGCCCCAGGGATGGAATAAATAAAGAAGTCTGTTCTTGTTCAAGGAGCGGAGGTTGCACCACACTTGCTAGTTCCATCCATCTTTTAGCGTAGTCTCTCACAGACTCGCTATTCTTCCTTGACAACCTTTGCAATTCTGCCCGGGTTTGAACCATTTGGCTATTCAAACGATATCGTTGGATGAACACGGCGGCCAAGTCGTTCCATGTCTTAATTTTGATTTTATCCAGACTCAAAAACCAAGAGTGAGCCGCGTCAGTCAACGACTTCTGGAAGAACTGTATCATGATCTGTTCTTCCTTGGCATACTGGCACATGTCGCCAGAATATGATCTTAGGTGGTTCAGTGGGCAACCCGTGCCATCGAATTGATGTAGCTCAGGACATTTGAACTTAGCCTGGAGCTGGATGTCCGGAAAGAAGCAGAGGCTTTCAAGCGTGGTCTCGCTCTGCACTGTACTGGGTTGAACCTGTTTAAGGAGTTCTCTCATGGCGGCCATTTCTGCCTTGCTTTCTTCTCTTACTGTTGCCAATTTTCCTTCAAACTGCACTTCCTGAGTTCTGTACCAGTCTTCGTCATCCTGCCCTAGTTGAGCTGGTGCAAACTGATCCTGCTGCGTGATGTGGAAAGGCGCTATTGGTGGTGGTGGTGCCAAGGGAGGGGGACTTGCCGGACACGGCGGTGGTGCCCCTTCCGCTTGTGGCGGGAATTGTGGCTGCGGCTGCTGGGCGACGGGTACCACTGGCAGGGCCTGCCTTAATTCTCTCAGTTCTGTCATCAGTTCTTGGATGATGGAACTCATGCTATCCATTTTCTGCTGCATCTCATTGACCACTTGGGTATGACTGGACTCTGCCGGATGCTGCCCTGGCGGCATCTGTTCTCCTTGCTATTCCATATCGAACCTTCTCCTCGAGCTTAACGGGTACGGACTTCTGAAAGCAATTTTTGGTACCTGGTTGACAACTAACAAGTATTAGTGCAACTTTACACAAATTGTTTACATAGCTTTATCTGATTTGTTTCTTTTATTGATTTTTCTCATCTGATGTAATTGGACTAACTGGTCTATTTTAGCTACCCTAGGGCAACAAGGGAAGAGAACCTGAATGAATCTGAAGACTGATCTATTTTGGTCGCTCGGAAGCGACTGGGAAAGAGAACCCTAGTGACCAAATCTATTTTAGCTACCCGCAGGTAACTGGGAGAGAGAACCCTATTTTTAAAGCTGATCTATTTTAGTCGCTCGGAAGCGACTGGGAAAGAGAACCCTAATAACCGAATCTATTTTAGCTACCCGCAGGTAACTGGGAGAGAGAACCCTATTTTTTTTGAAAGCTGATCTATTTTAGTCGCTCGGAAGCGACTGGAAAAGAGAACCCTAATAGCTGAATCTATTTTAGCCACCCGTAGGTAACTGGGGGAGAGAACCCTATTTTTTTGAAAGCTAATCTATTTTAGTCGCTCGGAAGCGACTGGGAAAGAGAACCCTAATAGCCGAATCAATTTTAGCTACCCGTAGGCAACTGGGAGAGAGAACCCTATTTTTGAAAACTGATCTATTTTAGACGCTTGGGGGCGACTGGGAGAGAGAACCCTAGTGACCGAATCTATTTTAGCTACCCGTAGGCAACTGGGAGAGAGAACCCTATATTTTTTGAAAACTGATCTATTTTAGACGCTCGGGAGCGACTGGGAAAGAGAACCCTAATGACCGAATCTATTTTAGCTACCCGTAGGCAACTGGGAGAGAGAACCCTATTTTTGCAAACTGATCTATTTTAGTCGCTTGGAAATGACTGGGAAAGAGAACCCTATTTTAGACGCTTTGAGCTCTATGTCTTGGGTGTTTTTAAACACTTGCTGGGTTTTGCGATCTCCATGGGGGGATGCAAATAAAGGAAATTAGGTGGTCGCAGTGACCAGGAATATTGCAATTATTTAAGAAGAGGTGGTCTGTCTGAGACCGAGTTGCCCTATTGGAGGGAATTAATTCTTTTATTCCAAGTTTTTGTTTTGTTAAAATTCAAACAATATAGTAGCGTGAAAATGAAACCATGCTTCAATGCCCTCAGTCTCTTAGTGAGTGGACCAGTCAAACTGCTTAGGTTGTCTTGGATCGGGACTCCCTGCGGTTTCCCAAACTGGCTCAGAACCCGAATCGGGTAGTACGGCACGGCATGGGTAAGGCCTATCAAGGCAAGTCCCTCTCTCTTCTTGAAGGCTAAAATGGGGTGTTGTATGTGTCCCCCCATCGAATGTCTATTTCTCCCTTCAGGTGGAGAAAGTGGTTGAACCAATCCTCACGAGTGGGTAGGTCTGGTCGGATCTCTCTTTGAGCCAACCAATGTATGTTGTCACGGACTAGGCCGTAGTGTGCACTGACAGGTGATAAAACCATCAGGTGGTCTTGCAGCCAAATGTGGAGAAGGGGAGCGCACCCTTGAAACCTCCGGGTTCCATTTTTGGACAAAGTCAGGGAGTGAAATAACTGAGCTAGGATCAGTGGCATGATTCGGTACCCTGTCCTGAGTTGATCCACAATTTCCATAAGGACCAAATTAATGGTGTCTCCCCCAGTTGGAAAGAAGATTTGCGACAGAACCACAAGGGTGAAGGTGTCAAACCAAGCCCGAGGTCTTTCCTGCTTTTTGTTTCTTATCTTTTCAGCAAGGAATGTTTTAGAGACCCGAGTAAATGATTTGTCACCTCCTAAGGTCTGGAATTCTCCCCTTGAGAGGCCAAAGAAAGTGCAAGCTTCATTCTTGTAGCTTTCTTTGAGGCTTGGCCTAGCGGGTTCTCCTAAGTCACGAAATCGGAGGAACAGGTCAAGTTCCTCAATTGTGGGAGTCAACTCATTGATCCCGGATCGAAACACTGAAAGCTGGGGATCCCAGAAAAGCAGGGCTGCTTGGATCATATCCTAGTTAATCGGCACATTTAACAGGGACAAAGTCTGTCCCATGTGGTATTTGTGCTCCCATTCAATCTGCTCACTCCCTTGGAGCTGCCTTGTCCAAGAACGGATCCAGGGGGTATCCCAGGCGCACTTCTCTATCCTAGGGAAACGGGTTCTCTCAGATGAGGATGAAGATGCCATGCCGACTATCTGATCGAAATTCCAAATCAGTTTAAGGTTCCACACCAAACTCTTAATTAGTCCTAAGATATGCATAATTTTAAGTAAAAGAGCTAACCACTAGCAGTTCTAACATGCTTCACAAGATAAAGCAAAACAAAACAGTGCGGAATTTAACTCAGGCACACATGGTGTGTGGTCCTAAGGGTTGGCGCCAATGAAGGCGCGACTCCTAAACATACTTGTGTAGGGGAACACATTCAAGTCCTGATCAGTCTTTCTGTCTTTCATCTGTTCTTTCATCTGCTTTCGGCGTTGGACCACAGGGATAATTACAACTTGCCATCGAGGGCGAATTTTTACAAGACATTTACAAAAATTGCAAAGAATTCATCCTTAAGGCTGTTGGGAGCCAAAAGGAAGGATACAAATTGCTTCTAAAGCAGGTAGGCTAAAAATCCCTAGATCTAGGGTTTAGTGCTCTGGCATGCTTTCATCTGTCTGTCTGATCTGGCCGGCTTTCGTCTGCTCTGAAAAGACCAATCTAGACTTAAAGTGCTCCCAGCGGACTCTAATGGGTCAAGACCCATAGCATACAGGACTCCATGCATGGATCTGGGGTTGTTCCCCTGATCAAAACTAGGTGAGTTTCCTAAATTAGGGCTGAGGTCGCCCATGATCTATGGTTTACTCAATTTGATGCAAAAAGGCGGGGGTTGCTGCCCCTAATGGACTCTGGATTTTATTCCAATTTTACTCCTCTTATATTTATCATTCACATCCTACTCACTCTCTCATGCTCAACGCAAGGTTTATTCAGAAACGTTAGGTGGGGGAGGATACCCAGCCCGAGACATAAGCCTACAAGGGTCTGGACCAGTACTGGATCTTCGCGTGCCACGGCAAGAAACCAGTGGTGCTAATGGACTCCAGAAAACTGGGGGGATGGGTTTACCCTGCTTTCCCCGGCAAGCCACGGGAGCGTAGGTGCTAATACCATCCCAAAGATCAGTTCATAGGAATCAGAAGGGTAGGCTGCTAGAGAGGTCTAGGTTCGGTAAAGAAGTAGCAATATCCGATTCACTCATCTATCAAAGGTCGGATCATTCACGCATCCTCCCTCGTGCGTGTCACCCCATGCAGTTCTATCACATTAATGCGGGAATAAACAAACCATCCACGGTGTGGCGGTCTGCCCGTGTGTGCAGTTGGGCTGCGTGTTGTGTCTACATGGGTGAGTTTTGTCTGGACTTTAGGTGATAAAGGAATCCTTACTGCCTCGTATAGTAAGGTGCAGAATTGGCACGTATTACGATGTCCTGGGAGAATCCCCAGGTAAGTGGAGGGTCACAGGGGACCACTTAAATTCCACTTGCCTTAGGCAATTATCGCGTCCTTGTGGCAGGACTCCCCAGAACACGTAGTTACGTGTATTCCGTGCCTTGCTAAGCGAGGTAGCAAGAGTTCCTAAACATCCCCTAAATCCCTCTTACGCTGACTCGGTCTAAGCAGGGTCCTACTGGGCTGAGTGGTCCCCAGTGGAGTCGCCAGGCTGTGCGCGCGTGGGAAACGCGGCACGGGGTAATTCGGAGTCGCCACCGCCTGATGGGGTGCAGGCGGACACCTGGGTGCCTAATCTTGTCTATTTAAGGCTTTTGGTCTGCGGCTTGAGATTCTAAGTCAGTTCTCGGTTGTGGTCTGGGGAAGTCCGTAGACATCCCAGACCACCCCGTCGAATGACGGGTCCCGTGGGTTCCCTGGTTTGAGTCAGCTCTCTTGCTTGGTTCTCACCTGATTCCTAATCCAGCAGGTATTTAAGTTAGGTCTTGGCGGGATCACCTGAGTGGTGAGGGTCCCTTTAGTTGATTTTATCTTTGCTTAACTTAAATTGTCCGAGTCTGATTGGGTGGGCCCCGTTGGAAGGCCCACGGTGTCCTTGGCGGGCTTGGGTGAGCCCATGTGCCCATGTGGGCCTCTGTCTAAGCCTAGGAGGCCCTGTGGGCTTTGGTTAAGTGTGTTGGTTCTATTTGGTTTGTTCAAGTTGGAGTTTTATGTGATTTCCATGCAATGAATGGGTCTGCATTGATTTGCGGGCCCCTGAGCGGGCCCCCATAGTGGATGCCAAAGTATGTTGGATTTGCTTAAATTTGCCAAGATGGGCTGATCACTGGGCTTGGGGCCCGTGATCCAGGTTTGGGCTCGATAGCCCAGTTCTTTGAAGTCTAGGGCTTGCACCCTAACTAGGTTCAGTTAGCGGGCTTTGGCGGGCCCGATAGGCCCTAGCCCTTGGTCTCGGCCAAACCATGCAATTCGTATATTCATTCCACACAACAAGGTTCGGGTGGGCCGCATTGGGTTTGGCCCACCCGGTTCAATTAGTTCACTTTATTTAATCTTACTTATTTGCATGCTTTGGGATTTACTGGGCTTGGTGGGCCCCGTTGGAAGGCCCACTAGTGTATCAAGTTGGACCGGTGGTCCAGGTCCCAAGTTGTTGGTTCAGTGGTTTTGGTTCAAATCGCTCCAAAAATTCGGCAAGGATCAAAATTATACAAAAATGCATTTTTGTCGTGTATCCGGCCTTAGTTGCCGGATACACACAAGCCCTAGGTGATCCCGCCTGAGTTGCCGGATCACCTTAAAAGGGCCTTTTTCGGGGTTTGGCCATTCGGGATGGCTTCCAGGGGTTCTTGGGGTCTTTATATGAGTCGTGTGGGCCCTTGAGAAGGCCCACATTGGTTCAGGTTTTGGGGTGGTACCCCATTTGATCCCTTTTGGGATTTCTCCACATGATCAGGAGGACAAGGGGGAAGGCATGGTGCTACTGCCCCTCCCCCACTTTGTCAAAAAGAAAATGCAGCCAAGGGACAAAGGTTCCAACACCCTCATCCAAGTGTTTCCATGCTACCCGCCAACATGCAATCGAAGCTCCACCCAATCATGCATCTCCAGCTGGAGGTTCTAGGCTCTTTAGTGGAGGTGGAGACACTCCCTTGAAGATGGACAGCAGCTGGTAAGTCCTCCCACAGCAGCAGCAGCAAGCAACCTCTCCTTCTTGACACTTGGTGAATGAGAGTTGAGGAGGAGGGAGGAGGAGAAGGGGTGGAGCTGCCTTGGGGTGGTGGTGGTAAGGTGGTGGAGGTCAATGGGTGCTGGAGAGGGAGGGTTCAGATGAGCAAAGGTCGGGCAAGAAGGTCTAAGAACAGTGGAATCAACCAACCATTGGAAAGGGGGCTGCTGCCCCCTTTTATAACAAAACTTAATGTATCCGGACTTGGAGTCCGGATACACTATATACCCTGTGTATCCGGCCTCCAAGGCTGGATACACTAAGCCTCATGTGTATCCGGTCTTGAAGGCCGGATACAAAACATAATAATTGCCAAAATTTAATTCTGCCGCGAATTTGTCGGAGAATCGACGCGAATCTCGCCGAGCAAATCTTCGTATCCGGCCTTGGAGTCCGGATATACACAAGGGTATGTGTATCCGGTATATTTGACCGGATACAAATCGAAAAATTACGGATTTGCCCTTCGACTTGACCGATTCGACCGATTCGACCGATTTGACACTTTTGGATATCTACGGATTGCCCCGCACGAATTTTTGTTTAGTCCTTGAGATTTTTGGATATTTAAGATTTAGTCCCCGAGATATTTTGCTGCGTTGGCTTCCACGTGTGCAGTTCCTGCGCCACGTGTGCAGTTTCCGGCTTTTGCCGCCCGGAAACTTCGACAGCTCATATTTCTTTCATCCGATCTCTAATTTGAGCAAACTCAATTGCGTTGAACTCATATCGGAGCCCTCTGTTCAATGACATAAGGTTAAGCACTTGGCACGGGGTTCGAGGAAAAGTCAACTTTCGGCTCATCCTCCAGTTTGACCACCCGCAGAACCCTCATCCGGACTCCGATTCCAACAGACTCAGTTGCGTTGGAACCGTGTCGAGACTCTCTATCCAATGGTATAGGGAAAGGTACTTGGCACGGAAATCGAGGAAAAGTCAACTTTCGGCTCATCCTTAAGTTTGACCGCCCGCAGAACCTTCATCCGGACTCCGATTCCAGCAAACTTAGTTGCATTGGAATTGTGTCGAGATTCCCTATCCATTGAGATGAAGCAAGGTGGCAGATTATTACTTGATCAAAAGGTCAAATTTTGACCCATCAGGGTTTGACTTTTTGACCAGGGTTTGCATTTCTGGCTCTTTCGGGGGGTGCAAAAATGAGGTGCTTACAATTAACATGGCTTCTGTTGGGTTGACACATCTAAGTGGGATGTCCTCAATACTCTTTTTATATAACTCATCGCCCAGAATAAAATAGTTGGCCGCTTTCCTTATGGTCGATCTGCTAGTCTTTATAGTAGGATCCTTAAGATATCCCTAGATCTCACCTCTCCAATCCTGTCTTATTGTCTGGTTACAACATGCTAGTGAATCCACCAGAAATGGTCTTTTCTCGGAGTTGGGGAGAGATTGTATGGTCACCGTTCTAACTGAATCGCGCAGTCTGAGTCCAGATGCCAACTGGGCCAGTTCATTAGCTCGATAGTTTTCCTTCCTTGGCCGATGTTCGAATTCAATTCTATTGAACTGCTGGGCCAAGAATCTCGCCCTTCGTAGCAACAGTACTAATGACTCGCTATTGCAGTTATATATGCCCTCCATTTGCTTCAAGATGAGTTGGGAATCCCCAACAATATTAACCGCTCGAGCACCCATTTCCCATAGAATTTCCAACCCTATAATCGTAGCTTCAAACTCTGCCTGATTGTTTGTGGATAATTCTTCAAGTTGAAACACATGCTCGTGCTTGTCACCAGTGGGTGAGGTTATTACTACTCCGATCCCAGATGCAAACTCCGTTTTTGAACCATCAAATTCCAGTGTCCATGGTTGGAATTCGGCATAGCAAAAACTGGCATGAAATACTGGGATATCCAATTCTTTTTCCTGTACACCAGATGGATGATCAGCCAAAAAATCGGCCAATGCTTGTCCTTTTACCGCTTTCTGCTGTACATATTTGAAGTCGAACTCCATCAGAGTCAGGGTCCATTTTCCGAGTCTACCACTCACTGTAGGCCGAGTGAGCATGTACTTGACCACATCAGTGGCCGCTATGACGAAAATTTCTTTGGCCGACAGGAGATAATGTCGTAATTTGGTAGCTGCATAATAGAGTGTGAGACACAACTTCTCTAGATTAGTGTACCTTTCTTCCACCGGAGTCAGGAATCTACTGAGGTAATAAATAGCCTGCTCATATCCTTGATCGTTCTCTTGGGCCAACAAGACTCCAACTGAATCGCTCGCAGCCGCTATATAAAGTTTTAGCGGCCGTTCTTTTGAAGGTGGCACCAAGACCGGTGGGGTTGCCAAATACTGTTTGATGCCTTCAAAAGCGGTTTGATGGTCCTCATTCCAGATAAACTCTTCAGTATTCTTGATTTTCAATAATGGGGATAGGACCCTGATCTTCCCGGCCAGGTTTGAAATGAATCTTCTCAAGAAATTCACCTGGCCGAGCAACCTTTGTAGCTGTTTCTTATTGGCTGGTGGCTTGGCTTCTATGACCGACTTTGCCTTATTTTTATCGACCTCAATTCCTCTCTGGTGTATGAGAAAGCCTAGGAAATTTCCGGCCGATACACCAAAAGCACACTTTAATGGATTCATTTTCAAGCTGTACTTACGAAGTCGTTTAAAAACCTGCTTTAAATGCTGCAAGTGGTCCATTTCGGTCTGAGACTTTATCACAACATCGTCAATATATACCTCAAGTATTTGACTGATCATGTCATGGAAGATAAGATTCATTGCCCTTTGATAGGTTGCGCCAGCATTCTTCAATCCGAACGGCATAACCACCCAACAATAAGTTCCTAATGCTCCTGGGCATCGAAACGCCGTTTTAGCTACATCTTCTTCGGCAATAAAGATTTGATTATATCCGGAGTGGCCGTCCATAAATGACAAAAACTTATGCCGTGATGCATTATCAACTAAGAGGTCTGCGATCGGCATTGGATATTCGTCCTTGGGCGTTGCAGAATTCAGATTGCGGAAATCAATACATACCCTAATTTGACCATTCTTCTTAATTACGGGTACAACGTTTGAAAGCCATTCGGCGTATCGTATCGGCCTAATAAACCCGGCTGATAAAAGCCGTTCTATTTCAATCTTCACTTTACATACCACGTCGTCACCCATCCTCCTTGAAGGTTGTCTAAATGGTTTAAATTCTGGCTTGATAGGGAGCCTGTGCTCTACCATTTTTCGGTCCAATCCTGGCATCTCTTGGTAAGTCCAGGCGAAACAGTCCGAATATTCGGTTAGCAATCGTCTCATTTCTTGTCTGACCGAAGGTGGTAGTAGCTTACTTATGAAAACAGGCTTCTGTTCCGCCTCTGTCCCCAGGTTGATTTCTTCTAATGGATCTTGGGTATCTACCTTCAGGTCTTCTAATTTGGCTGGTGCTGCTTATAGGTCGGCGAGAGTAATCTCATTCCGGTCTTGTACCCTTTCATCTTCTTGTTCATTAATGAATTCGGCCGAGTTTATCATTATCTCGCCGTTTTCCAGCCATTCTTGTTCCTGCTGCAACTTCCCTATCTTTTCTTCCTTCATGTAAGCCGTCATCTTTCTTACGACGGCTTCTACGACTTCTGATGGTTTAACCATCATTTGGTAGTTCTTTGAGTTCGGCGACTGCAGCTACCTCTGTAATCTGTAGTTGCGCCGTTTGTAGTATAGCCGAACTTGAAGTGATCGGCTGCCCATTTTTGTCATATCCACTAAATGAAATTGGTTTTACCCCTTCGTTATAAAGGGATGCATGCGCGGCATTAGAATCCACGGCAAATGGCCGCTGGTCGGCTTTTACTTCTTCAGTCTTGCCATCCTTCCAAAACAGCAACGATTGGTGCAAAGAAGATGGTACACATTTGTTCGAATGGATCCAATATCTTCCCAGCAATGCGTTGTATCCGGCGGATGATTCAATTACGAAGAATGCCGTAAGAGATTGCCGTGTCCCAACCGTTAGTTCGATTGGGAGGATTCCTCTAGTTCCTAATTTCTTCAATGTGGAGATTGGGATGAAATTTATTGTTGCCCCATTATCAATTAGGATTCTATTGATAGGGATCCGGTTCATGTGTGCCTTTATAAATAAAGGTTTCAGATGTTGAGTCATGGTTAAGGATGGTTCAATGAAACATACCTCCCCCACCAGACCGATTTTATCACCATCGGCCGGTTTCTGGTCTTTTTTCTCCTCTTCGAGATGTTCTGGATCAATCACATACAAAGCTACTGGGTCTTCCTCCTCTTGGATCTCTTCTAACCGTGGTAACTCCATGCTGGCCCCAAAAGTCATAGGTAAAGTGAGGACCATGTGACAGTCAAGCGGTATCGGGGGCATCCGACCGAAACAGATTTCGGCGATTGATGCATCCGCACTCAAAGGAGGTTGACTCAGCGACTCACTGATCTCGTCTTTGGGAGTTTCGAGCGTCAATTCCTCTGTTATTTCTACCGTAGAAGGAGTTGAGATCCTACTGTACTCTGTTAACATTTGTTCAACTAACAATTGTTCTCCTTCTCCTCCGGCGAAATTGTCCGTCAATTCCTCGTCTGAAACCAACCTTTCGGTCACTGCATTGGAATCATGTTCGAGCGTAGTATCTGGAGGGATTGGTGACTCAAGCGGGATCTTTTTGAGCCTTTGTGGTTTCGGAATACGCCTTTTGGCAACAAACCTAGACGACCAATATGGCTCGGATGATCCAGTACTCTGTTCCTGGTATCGTCTCTTAGCTTGCTGTCGCTGCCAGCGTCGCTTCTGCGTTCTGGTCAGTTCTGCGATACTTGCCTGCGCATGGAAAGGAAATTTAGGATGAGTCAATCTTTTCCAGTGACCATCCTGCATAATAGGTGGTTTTACCATTCTGGGTTTGACCTTGTTTACCATCCTATATTGTTCGTGAGTCATGTAGCCGCTATCCCTAGCGGCGCTATAGGTGGCTGCCGTCCTTGTCGGCGAGCCTACTTGTCTTCCAGAAGTTAAATACAAGGGTTTCTTGCCCCCCTGAGTGTGGCGTGCATCTTCATATTTGACTGATTTCCCTTTGTATTGGGAATACCGGTACTCTGCTATCACTTTTTGCTTGCAGTCTTGGCAAAGGAGGCCTGGTGACATTTCTATTTTCTCCGGAATCTTGCATGATGTATCTTTATTAACGGAAGATTCCTCTGAGGATTTAGCAACCGTTTCCGGTCGCTTCTTGGCTGCAGCTTGATTGGAAGACAATTCAGAAGGAATCGAAGCCAATTTCTTTGTTGTTTTCTCATTGAGCTCTGGTCTCCTGTCTTCTTCTATCCTGGGTTCGTGTCTGGGCTTATGCCACCACTCACCCCAGATTTCACCCTTCCTCTCTTGACGCCATGACCGTCCTTGTGTAGGTGGATACCTCCAATGGTTTCTTGGTCGTAAATTCACCTGGTTTTGCACTGGTTGTGCTGTTTTCCCCCATTTCCCTGAGGAAGATCCATCCAGGTCGATTTTAACTGCTGGAGTGCGTTTTGGCAAACCAATGGTAACCATATTCGCTGACACCTCTTTAGGGAATGGTTGTGTGTCAACCTGCATCTTTTCTTTGTCGGTTTCTACAAACTTTAGGAGCCCTTTATCAATATTCTCCTGTATCACATTACGAAGCACAGTACATTCATTAGTTTCATGAGTTTTCACCCCGTGCCATTTACAAGCTTTACTCTTGGCGGCCACATTGGCTGGGATAAAAGGATGGTCTTTGGTCAGTCTGAAGAATCCTTGTTTCAAAAGGTATTCAAATACTTCAGCCGTCTTATTTATATCAAAGGAATAATTTCGGCTAAAAGTACTCGTCTCCTTTGTTGCTTCTGTATCCTTGGTTTTTCGGATAAGAATCGGACAGGTGATTGACTGTTTTCCTACGACTTCTACAACTCCGTATTCAAAGTTCGGGTCTTTGTAATAAGACCCGTAAGACGAGACTTTCTTTTCGTTGTTTTCCTGTAATAGCCACTCGTATTTAGTGGCTCTGGCCGACAACTCAAATAAGTCTTCGAACTGTTCACCTTCGAATTTCTTTCGAAGTTCAAAGTGTAGTCCGTTTAAAGCCAAATTTGCAAATTCCGATTCTGGTAAAAGAATTCGGCATTTGTTTTTCATATATTTAAAGCGAGCAATATATTTATCGGCCGATTCCCCCGGTTGTTGTCTTAACCGAGCAAGATCAACCATGGTCACTTCGGGCTCCGTACGATAAAATTGGGAGTGGAATTTCTCTTCCATCATTCCCCAATTTGTAACTGAATTGGCCGGTAAGGTAATATACCATGTAAAGGCCTGTCCGGTCAATGAGTTTCCAAATAATCTAAGTCTAAGGAAATCATTACCGGACGCCTCTCCACATTGCACCGTAAATCGGCCAATGTGTTCAATGGTAGATTGTTGACCTTCTCCTGAAAACAAAGTGAATTCGGGAATTTTGTATCCCCTAGGAAATTCAAATTGTTGGTCAATCCAGCCTGGGTAAGGTTTCCTATAAACTGGCCTAGTCATTCGTCGATGATATTGATCTCCGATCATTTCTTGAATTACATTTTGGATGTAATTACGGTTTACGGCCATATTTCTTACCCCGATATCTTCTCTATGGTTCTCCTGTGCTTCCCTTTGTCCCATGGGTCGCACCTCGATCGGAGGCACATTGGGATGAACTGGGATAGCAGGAGGTATTTCTCCCCTAAAAGCGGTGGTGTTGGCCTGTTCGTTTCGGCCGTTTACACCTAGGTTCATGATCGGTGGCTGCTCCGGGATATTTATCCTTTCGTGAGCATTTGACCCAACAGCCGATGTTTCGGCTCGTTCGGTCATCATGACCGGTCTTGCCATTGTAGAGAAACCTTCCTGTAAAACCGCTAGGATTCTACCATTATCAGAAGAAATTTTGTTAATACCTTGGCCAAAGCCTGCCATTTGTTGGCTGAGACCTTGTATGGCCTGAATAAGTCGCTCATTAAGGTCCGGCTGAGAACTCGAAGGTCCTTCTTCCGGGACCTCTGAAGCATAAAGAGGATTTACCTGAGATTCGGCAGGTTCCTCTGGCGCTGCATTTTCAGCATGCCGAGTACTTCTTCTTGCCGCCATTAGTGCTCTTTCAAAGACTAATGGTCCCACCGGGCGTGCCAAAAAGGGATGTTGCTCCAAAAATGGGCCGGTGCGGACACGTGTCAAAGGTGGTGATGTGTCTCTACGCGGGCGTGCCAGTATCGTTTGATACAATGATTTTCGAGTCGATTCCTGACCCCGGGCACCTGTTCCGAATCTGAACCGGGATCGGTTCAGTCGTACTGCAAGTCACCTGTAATAAAATCGGTCAGGCGATGGTATGAAGACTAGGGGTTCGGTCTTCGTTTCGGGTTTTTGTAAGTGTTTGAAAGCAAAAGCAACTAACGGCACACAAATCCTTTTATTATAAAATCGGCCAAATAGCCGAAAGCGACAACAGATAATCCTCAAAATGGAAACAAAAGTACAAAAGAAAACCGACAGGGCTCGCAGGACCGGCCTGTCCTGATCTTATAGCCGTAATCGGGTATAAGCGCAGGAGGAAGGGGGCGGCTGCTTACAAAGTCGGTTCAGGGGGTTCACCTTGGATTGCTGCTTACCTGAAAATACACAAGTCACCTGGCGTGAACAGAGCGAGTCTCGGGACCGGCTGCTCGGGATTCTGTAAAGACAGAACTGCGAGTCAGGGGCGGCCTCAACTTACTCTCCGGTGGCAGGATTCTGGTGTTAATCGAAGTAAAGAGGGGTCGAAGATGTCACTGCGACTGGAAGTAGTGAGAGAAGTCCTAGTTTATCCGTCTGTATTAGAGGGGATAAAGGATCACGGATGATCAAAATAATATAATAACCGGTTGCGGTTGTGTGGATTGTGTCCTCGAGCTTTTCGAATTGGTGCCTTTTATAGCCGCTCCTTGACGGTTGCTCAACATCCTACTCTCGCACGATCTTCATGGCGGTTGGTTATCTTCAGTTCTCTGTTTCAAAGTGATAACCGCCCGGCCATGATCTAAAAATAGTTCTATTCTTGAACGGCCGATGGCACGATCTTCTGATATTTATGTTTTTGTCGTATTGGCTTGCGTGGCTCGAACCGCATTCTTCTGTATGCGTGCTGACGTGGCCGGCTCAACCCTTCAAAGTCTACGGGTCGTGGCCTAACCAAGCCACCTAGGCACCACGTGTCCTTCTCTTATTCGTCGGTTATATAGGGTGTAAACAAGAAGACTTGGGTCTATGTATCTTTTTTATCTCACGATTCAGCAACAAATCAACCCATCCAATTGGAAAAAAGAAAAAGAAAAAAAAAACCAACTACGGATCCCATAGCACCCATTAACTAAAAATCCATAACCCCAATTGCTATTTAAAATATCTCTCATGCACCGTGCATCAATCAATTTTGATTCATGCGGACTATTTAAAAAAATCATTTCCGGAGAAAGAATAATTTATTCTCTTGAAATGATATTTTTAAGTTGAATAGACAAATCACAATGGTTCAGTGCATGGGTGCACGGGATATTGGGTGTAGACAATTTCTATTCGAAAGATCATAATTATTTCTTTTATTTAAGTTTTTAGAGATTAAATCTCAGTGGATAATTAAGTTATATTGAAAATATAAGAATATATATACAAAATATTCATTGTTATTGTATAGAAAGTTATATTAGTCATTTAATAAAAATATGTCAACAAATTTTAGTGTTTATAGCATGATTTTGATTGAAGTGGATAATTAATAATTAGAAAGTTATATTGAAAATCCAGACCCAAGACTTTTCCAAGGCATTGAAAGGCTCTTGAGGTCATTTAATAAGTCCAAAATGTAGAGATAAAAATAATTAACTGACTGTTTTTCTTTTATATTTTGCTTTGTACATGTGTATAGATAGACTAATGTTGAAAAGTACACCATGATAAAAGAAAATTCAAGATCCAGACTTTCCCTGTGGAAATCAGACAGGTACAATTAAGATTTGTTTGAAACCAAGCCACATGGTGCGTGTAGAGAATTTTATTTTCAGGATTTCCGTGGAGTAATAGACACGGCAGTTGAATTAAATATGTATGGTTCTGGTTCAGGCCTTTATATACAGGGCCATAGCAATTGCAATGTTAAGTCCAAGTGTATTACTAAGATGAAGAAAAAAAAAAAAAATCAGAAAGTGTTTTTACTTTGATCTTTGTTCTTTTCCATGGCTACATCCTATGGAGGAAGTAATGAGCTAGGAACGGTTGCTACGTTGCTACTTCTTGCACTGCTGATGGTTACCATAGAAATTACAGGACTCTCTCTCTCTCTCTTTATATATGAGGGTAGTTCCTACCCATTTAGTTATGTTAATTAAGGCCACCTTAACTAACTAAATTTCAAGTTTCTTACATCTAGGTTACAGTTATCTTCAAAATACTGCCCAATTTTTCTAGTTCGGATGGGGGAGGATACACAATTGTTTTTATTATTAATACTAGCCAAAGGCATGTGCAATATTACATGTACGAAGAAAGAAGTAGATGAGAGGGAACGGTCTTACAACTAATTATTAAGGCTCCGTTTGTTTTGATGTAAAATGTTTTCCGGAAAATATTTTCGGGGTAAAGTGGGGATTTTCAGGTGTTTGTTTTCATGTAAAATACAATGTAATGTAAAATAGTTTTCTTAAAAAATAGTAATTTTCCGGAAAACGACTTATCTTTCAACATCACGTATGTCGTTTTCCGGAGAATGAAATCACGCTTGATATCGAGCGTATCTATCTATTACCAATAAAAAAGAAAACTCGAGCTTCTATCGTTATCCTTCTAAGCCATCTTCTTTTCTTTCAAATCTCTTTCCGAAACTATTTGGCCAAAATCCTTCTGGCATCACTTCCCTGTAGACACCCCAAATTGCACAAACAATCATCAAAAATCATTATCTCCTGGAAAGCCAGCACAGAATTTGAAGAAAATAAATTTTTGCCTGTATCCGGATACTCAATCCGGATACAAGTACTCATTCCCGTATCCGGATACTCATACCGGATACTTGTGAGCCTTAGCGTATCCGGTACCATGTACCGGATACCTTAAGGCTCTTTGTTATCCGGTCTGACATACCGGATACCTTAAGTTTGCTCAAAATTAGGGTTTTCCGAGAGCTTTTCACTTTTACCATCATATCCCTCATTAAATGAGGGGAAATCTCGGAAATAGCCTTAGGGTTAAGGTTGGAGGGGTTTTAGACATTAAGTTGTGTCTACCAATGACCTTAGCCTTTGCCTATAAATATGAGCCTCCTCCTTGAGCAAATGGCACACAACTCTTGTTTTGAATTCTCGCAAAGAAGAACTCCAAGAGAAGAAGGAAACCGCTGTGGAATCGCCTCCAGCACTCAGGTAAGCCTCAACTTTTCTTTTTATTTTCTGTCTTTACATTCCTAGATCTAGATCTCTTCTTCTACCTTTCTGTAGTGTAAAGCCTTGTTTGTATGTGTGGAAATCCTTCCCCGGCTCAAAGTATCTCAAGACTCCCCTAGCCGTAAAACGTGAAGGCGGATCTAGGAGAAACGAGACTGGGGATTGACCCTAGTGCTAGAACCTATGTAGCATAAGGCCTTTTTGATTGATTGTAAACCGTTCCATATTCAAAGTACCCTTGATTATCTTAAAGAGAACAGAGGGAAACGATAATGGAACGGAACCCTAGGCTATGCTAGAACCTATTTTATTGAATCTATATGCATGTGCATGGATCTTGCTAGGTTTTTTTCACTTTTGCACACATATCACTATTTTGGCGGGATAGGCTCATATTTGGGGTTTATTGCATTTATTGTGATAAATCTCAAATAAATGGCCTCAATCAATTCTGGGATGCCTTTCGGATGATTTTAAAGTATTTGTGTTCATCTTGCACGAATTTCATTTTTATCAATTTTCGGACTTGGTTTTACTCAAAAATGGCTTAGCTTGACAGCACCTGTACCCTTACTTCGGACGTCCGTAACTTCATCATCCGGATGAATTTTGGGGCGATTCCAGAACCATGGGAAAGGTGAGGCTGTCTAGTTTATGTCCACCAAATTTCATGAATTTCTATCTAGCCGATTTTTGACACTTCTCTGTCGAAGTTAAGTGGACAGTTCAGGTCCAAGTACAGAACTTGTCACTTTGACGGACCGCCATGTGTTCGTTTTAAGTCCGATTCGAGTGATATTTATTTCTGGGTACTCCTTTATGAGTCTATTTTCAAATCCAGTTGGTTTCATAATTTTTGGATTCCATTTGAATTATTGGTAGCCGATTTACTCAGAACTGCTCATTTGCACTTTTCTGGGTAAATCTGTGATCTTCGGGGCCTGTTCGGGAGACCACCCAAGGCACATCCGAAGGGATTTTTGTATGAGGCTAGTTTCTATTGAAAGATGGCCATACAGACTTCAATCACACCAAATTTCGTGGATTTCTATGTAGTGGATTTTTCTAGACAATTTTCCAAAGTTGCCCACTTACCACTTTTAAAAAATCCCCAACAGCAACTTCAAAGGAGCATAACTCCTAGATTTTTCATCAGAGTGAAGTGAAATTTTGCATGAGACTCTTGTTTACCCTAATCTTTCAAATGGATTTGGTTTGGGTCAATTTAGAATCGGATTTGAATGATTTCAAGGCAAATGGCATACTTTTTACCAAATTTTCCGGATTTGATTTAACTTGATTTTGAGCAACTTGAGCTTTGATTTCCATCTTTTGAGATATTCCAGAAATGATATTGACATGAGAGAGGATCTAAAATCCATTTAGATCTTCATGTGAAAATATCATACACTTGTTCCTTTTTCAAGGTTTCTCATGATTTTTAGCAAGCTTTCTTACTTTGTTTTTTGCATGAATATACACTTGGCAACCACTTCGTGTGGATGAATGGGGGTGCCTAACACCTTCCCCCGTTCATAATCTAATCCCCTTACCCATCTCTGGATTTGATTTTCAAGTAGGGTTATTTTTATCCTAGAATTTGTCTTTTGGCTATTTTTGTCTACTTTTGAACTCTTTGGTGTCCATTCTCACCCCAAAATCATGAATGGTGGCGACTCTCCCAATTTTTGCGTTGAGCCCGTGTGTTGACGGAGGGACGATCACTCCGGTGATTTTTTCCCATGTCTCACAACTGGCGACTCTGCTGGGGACTTGTTGATTTAAGCCTATTTGTGTATATTCATGCTTTTTCTTCACTTTTTGAATGCTTGCTATTTTGTTTACTTTATTGGTGTATATTGGTGTATTCTAAATCTGATTGGGATACTTTTAAATTTTACATTGATGAAGGCATGTGTGTATGCTTGGATATGCTAAGGATCATGTTTAGGGCCTTACTTTGTTGTGCATGCCTACTTGTTTTTTGTTTGCCTTGGGTTAGGAGGTTCTTAGTGCTATTATTTGAGCATGAAAACATTGAGCAAAAATCTGTAAATACAGTAGCCATTAGGATGGTTTTCAAGCATGTTTTCCCTCATTAAAACACTTTGGTATCATGTCAAGTAGTTGCTAAATTTTTTGGGCATTAATTTGGGGTATAAGGGAAGCACTTTTGAGCATGAAAATTCTGGAAATTTCAGTGTATATTTGGGGAATTTCAAGCATGTTGTACCTCATTGAAACACTTTTGAACCATGCCAAGTAAGTGTTAAAATTTTAGGCTTCAATTTGGGGTAAATGGTACACTTTGAGCATGAAAAAGAGCATGAAAATCTGGAATTTTAGGAATGCTTTTGGGTTTCAAGCATGTTTACATGATTTAATTGTTGTTTGTGCAAATAACATGTTTTGTATACCACTTTTTGGGCATGTAATATTTTTGTGCATATTTGGTGCTTGCTTGCTTGTATTTAGCTTCATTATTTTTGTCATATGTACCTTGGCTTGAAATTGAATGCATGGCTACGAAAAAGAGTGGCAAGGGGCTGGGACGTTATGAATGTTACCACAATTTTAAAATTGCACTTGAGCACTTGAAACAATTTGCACAGCCTACCCTTTACCTATTAGGAAGTTGAACCATGAATGTGTGTAGCTTGGCGCACCGAGGTCGTGACTTCGGAAAGCGAAAGTGAAAACATTTACCTTAGAATTTGAGTCAATGATGTGATGACAATGGGATCTGTGATTCGATTCCGGGCATCACTAGACTTGAGTTCTAAGTTGCCAATTAAGCCAAAACCCAAAAACCATACGCTTGAAGGTGGAGAAACACGTTTTTGGCTAAAAGCACACAATTGCGTTTGGGGAATTGGGTGTAAATGTGGGAAGGCCATTTGCATGTTTTACAGGCCAAGGTATAATGTGAATACCATATTGAATGAAGGTAATACAAGGTGGCAAGGTAAAGCCATTTCCTTTTCTTAAATTTGAGGAATTTTGCAAGTGTGATGTCCAAGCCCGATTTGGGGCAAGTTTTGAAGGTCAAATTAGGGTGAACATCAATTGGGAATGAAAAGAATCAAATCTGGTGAAAAAAATGAGTCAAAAAGGGCCATTTCGGCAATAACCGGCAACTCAGGCCGGTTAATAACAACCCTGCTCATATCCGGTATATATTTCCGGATAAAAAGGCATATGCGTGAATCCGGTTATGGTAACCGGATACAATAAGGCATATTATTATCCGGAATGTTATACCGGATACGTTCAAAAATGCACAAATTGGCTTTTCAGCCCAAGTTTTCAGAATAAAATGCCTAAAAACACTGTGGATAATCCTTAGGCACCCCGAAAAGAACATAAGAAATGCTCCCAAAAATACAAAAAAAAAAACAAAAACAAAAAAGAATAAAATAAAATATTCTTTCAGGATTTAACCTAAGTTTGAAAATCAAAGAGGAAACCAATGTGTCATATTTTTGACACCAACTCAGCTCAAACATGTGTCAATCAAGCTTTAGAACTTGGAAATCTTCTAAAATGTATCAGATTTCAAATCAAAAAAAAAATGAAAACCTTGGTTGGTTATTTTTATCAATCAAATCAAAAAAAATGGGACACTTGGAAGCCCTAGAATATTCCATGAAAACCTTGGTTGGTTATTTTTATCAATCAAATCAAAAAAAAAAAAAAATGAAAACCTTTGGTTGGTTATTTTTATCAATCAAATCAAAACATTTGTGGGATACTTGGATAGAGTAGTCCAAGACACCTTTGGTTGGTTATTTTTATCAATCAAATCAAAAAAAAATGAAAACCTTTGGTTGGTTATTTTTATCAATCAAATCAAAACATTTGTGGGATACTTGGATAGAGTAGTCCAAGACACCTTTGGTTGGTTATTTTTATCAATCAAATCAAAACATTTGTGGGATACTTGGAAGCCCTAGAATATTCCAAGACACCTTTGGTTGGTTATTTTTATCAATCAAATCAAAAAAAAAAATGAAAACCTTTGGTTGGTTATTTTTATCAATCAAATCAAAACATTTGTGGGATACTTGGATAGAGTAGTCCAAGACACCTTTGGTTGGTTATTTTTATCAATCAAATCAAAACATTTGTGGGATACTTGGATAGAGTAGTCCAAGACACCTTTGGTTGGTTATTTTTATCAATCAAATCAAAACATTTGTGGGATACTTGGAAGCCCTAGAATATTCCAAGACACCTTTGGTTGGTTATTTTTATCAATCAAATCAAAACATTTGTGGGATACTTGGATAGAGTAGTCCAAGACACCTTTGGTTGGTTATTTTTATCAATCAAATCAAAACATTTGTGGGATACTTGGATAGAGTAGTCCAAGAGACCTTTGGTTGGTTATTTTTATCAATCAAATCAAAACATTTGTGGGATACTTGGAAGCCCTAGAATATTCCAAGACACCTTTGGTTGGTTATTTTTATCAATCAAATCAAAACATTTGTGGGATACTTGGATAGAGTAGTCCAAGACACCTTTGGTTGGTTATTTTTATCAATCAAATCAAAAAAAAAATGAAAACCTTTGGTTGGTTATTTTTATCAATCAAATCAAAACATTTGTAGGATACTTGGATAGAGTAGTCCAAGACACCTTTGGTTGGTTATTTTTATCAATCAAATCAAAACATTTGTGGGATACTTGGAAGCCCTAGAATATTCCAAGACACCTTTGGTTGGTTATTTTTATCAATCAAATCAAAAAAAAATGAAAACCTTTGGTTGGTTATTTTTATCAATCAAATCAAAACATTTGTGGGATACTTGGATAGAGTAGTCCAAGACACCTTTGGTTGGTTATTTTTATCAATCAAATCAAAACATTTGTGGGATACTTGGATAGAGTAGTCCAAGACACCTTTGGTTGGTTATTTTTATCAATCAAATCAAAACATTTGTGGGATACTTGGATAGAATATTCCAAGATACCTTTGGTTGGTTATTTTTATCAATCAAATCAAAAAAAAATGAAAACCTTGGTTGGTTATTTTTATCAATCAAATCAAAAAAAATTGGGACCCTTGGAAGCCCTAGAATATTCCATGAAAACCCTGGTTGGTTATTTTTATCAATCAAATCAAAAAAAATTGGGACCCTTGGAAGCCCTAGAATATTCCAACTCAAAAAAAAAAAAAAAAAAAAACAAAAACAAAAACAAAAAATTTTTCTGGCTGGTGTTCACCTAACCTACTGGTTTACATATATAGGGGTGTGACTCAAGCTAAGTGGAAGCTAACATGTTCTATTCATTTTTTCCTCAGGTACATTTACACTTATTGGCAATCATTGCTCCCGTGACCAGATCCAAAGCAAGAACAATGAATACTGAAGAGAACCAAGCCCAAGCTACCGTCCCTGCTCAGGACTTTACTCAACTGCAGGAGCAAGTGACCGGTCTGGCCAAAATGCTGGGGGACCTACTGGCGGCTCAGGCCCAACAGGCCCAAGCCCCGAACCAGGCATCTACTTCCCATCAGGCACCACCACCTCAAGCCTACATTCCGCCTCCGGTTCAGCCCATGCCTGAGCCCATTTCTGAACCAGTCCCTGAACCCATTCTGATCAGGGAAAATATGGCGGAGTCTGAGAAAGAGCTGGAGAAAGAAAAGGCCCGAGATGAGATGGAAAAGAAAATGCTGCTGAGGATAGAAAGAATCCAGGCAGAGCTGAAAGAGGTGAAGGGGGGAGGCAGCCATGCAGGCACCACCTTCGAGGACCTGTGCATGTACCCGGACGTCTGTCTACCGGCTAAGTTCAGGTGCCCGGATTTTGACAAGTTTGATGGCACGGGCTGCCCATTAAGCCATCTGAAACTATACTGCGGGGCCCTGTGCCAGTTTGGCCGGGACGATGGAATACTGATCCAGCTCTTCCAGAGGAGTCTGACCGGGTCAGCCCTTCGGTGGGTCGCTACAGTGGACCATGGAAGGATTAGAAGGTGGAAGGACCTAGCAGACGCTTTCTTGGACCAGTACAAGTTCAACTCTGAGATCGTGCCGGACCGGTACGACATGATGAGAATGACCAAGGGCAAAGATGAGCCGGTACGGCAGTACGCCAAGAGATGGAGAGAGGCCGCCTCCCAGGTCAGGCCACCTATGCAAGAGCCGGAGATGATCTCCACATTCATGGGCACACTGGGGCAGCCCTTTTACAACCATCTGGTGGGCCAGATCACCACCAACTTTGCAGCCCTGGTACAGGTAGCGGACCGGATCGAGGAAGGGGTCAGGTCAGGACGGCTGATAGACTACTCTACTCTGACTGGGCAGTCTGATTCCTCGGCCTCCATGGCCCAAAAGAAAGGGGCCGGATTTAAAAAGACAGGGGCCCGAAAAGAAGGGGAGGTGAACCTGGTCCAGGCTCCTCCAGCCAAGAAGCCACTGCACGTCAACATCTCGGCACCCCAACAGGCCCAGCAGGCCCAGCAGTCGTACCAGACCCCGCTGAATGTCAACTTCTCTCCTTCTGTGCCAGCTAACACAAGGAGGACTTTTTCTAAGGAGGAGCGGGATGCCTGGTTCGCAGCAAGAAAGAACCGGGTTTTCACCCCTCTACCCATATCGCTGTCCCAACTACTGCCAACCCTGCTAAAGGGTGAGTACTTGACTCTGAAGGAGCCTAACCCGAATGCCACTAGGGGAAGAAATTTTGACACATCAGTCACCTGTGACTTCCACATGGGTGCACCGGGGCATTCTACAGATACCTGCTGGGTATTGAAGCATGCAGTTCAGGATTTGTTGGACCAGAAGGCTTTGGTCTTTAACACTGCTGCACCGGCCCCGTCCGGGAATGATATTGGGCAGAACCCTCTGCCGTACCACAATGGGGCAGGCCCATCCAACTCCATCTCTGCCATATCCACCACGAGAAGGGCCTTTGACCCATCTCAGCTTATAGCACCAGTAGGGACCACTGTCCAGGTCCATTTCTTCCCAGAGGAGGACGAAGAGGAGATCAACATGGTCTCCCAAAAAAATAATACAGCTGCTGAGGACATAAGTTCCTCTTTGAACCGGGTCTCATCTCTTATGACCCAGATGAATACTGCAAGGCCCGCATTGGTCTTCAATTGCAGTCCACCCACTTGTTCCCCATCCAAGCCGTCTAAGGCTCCACTGGTCATCAATCTTGACCCCACCACTGCTTCCATCACTTCTTCTGTCCCCACCAAATCCAAACTTCAACCCCTGGTTGTAAATGTGCAGCCAGCCCATACTATCCCTAAACCGGCCCATACATCCCGGTCCAGACTCCAGCCATTAGTGGTTAACATCCCTAAACTAGCCTATTCTGAGGCCGCTGTACCATGGAATTACAGCGAGGGAATCACGGCTACGGTTCCAATGGTCAGGAACCAGAACCAGGAGGAGGTGAACCTCATGACGAGGTCGGGGAGATGTGCAGGGGGTGAAGAGAAAGAAAAGGAGACAGAAGTAGAAAAAGAAAAAACAGAAAAAGAAGATGAAGAAAAAAGAAAACAAAAAAGAAAAAATAAAGTAGGAGAAGACACCCCCCAGGGTGCAGAAAATGAGGCAGCCGACCTCATTAAAATAATAAAGAAAAGTGAATTTAATCTTGTGGATCAGCTAAACAAGGTCCCGGCCCAGATTTCAATACTGGGCCTTTTGCTGAATTCTGAAAAGCATAGGGATGCATTGTTAAGGGTGCTACAGAGTGCACACGTATCCCAGACCATTGATCCAGACCAGCTTGGTAAAATGGTTGGTCAAATCTTGTCACATAATGTGATAAGTTTCTCAGAGGGTGAGATCAGCCCAGGTGGGTGTTATCATGTGGACCCTTTGCACATCACTGTGCTTTGTAAGGGTTGCATGGTTGCACGGGTTTTAATCGACAACGGGTCAGCGTTAAACGTTTGCCCGTTAATCACTTTTACCAAGCTGGGTCTGGACCAGTCAAGGATTAAACAGAATGGGCGGATAGTTAGGGCTTTTGATAGCTCCAAGACCCACTCTCTAGGGGAGATTGAACTGCCGGTCACAATTGGGCCGAATATCTTTAACATCACATTTGAGGTGATGGATATACCCGCAGCCTTCAATCTGCTCCTAGGAAGGCCGTGGATACATTCGGCTAGGGCAATACCATCCACGCTCCACCAAAGGGTGAAATATGTAAGAGGGCAAAGGGTGATAACAGTCCTAGCCGAAAACTTGGTGCCGCCCATCGTGTCACCTGATGTACCCTTGATAAATGTGGACTTGACTGTTGACAAGATTGCATTCCACTCATTTCAGTTTGAGGCGGTAAATTTCATACCTGGGGGGTGTGAGAAAAAGAAAGAAAAGGGGACCACTGCAGAAAAAATGGTCAAGAAAGTGATGGAGAAATACCACTTTCACCCAGGGAAAGGCCTGGGGATCAATCTGCAGGGGATGGTGGAGCCAATCACGGCTAAGAAACTGATCCCCAGGGTAGGGTTGGGCTTCAAGCCCAGAGGCTGGAGAAGAATGAAATATGAAGAAGGGGAGAGCAGAAGCAAAGGAAAACTCCCGCATCTGAGGGTGAACTTTCCAAAACCCTCCTATATAATCCAAATTTCTCCTCCCATAGACCAGTCCAAACCCCCATACCGAAATGTCAACCCATTTCAGAAGCCTGTCGTTTCGGCTTTGCAACCATATAACCCCTCTCCAATACTGGAAGCAGTGGATGGGTCTGGGCCACAGTCCGAGCAGCAGTCGGACTATTCTGAAGATGTTGGGGCCTTCTTCGCCATGACTGAAGGCGAAAAGACAGGGGCAGACATGGAACTGCCGTTTATTGACTGGGCCGCAGTAAAGGTTCCGGACAAGGGCATTTCTGAACTGGGCCCCGTAGTAGAAAAGGGCAGTACCCACCCGGTGATGATGGCATCGGATTCTGGGTTTGAAGAGCAGGCTTTCCCTATTTCCCCTGCTCCCAAAAATTTTGTACTGAACAATTGGGAGGAAACTCCCCTTACCTTTGAAGCAGCGTTAGTTCGGCAAACTGACGCGGCTTCCAAAAAAAAACTCCAATAGTGGATTGCCATTTCCCTGAAGGTTCTAATGGGCCTTCGTCTTCAGGGGAATTATGTTTAGAAGGCCCACAAAAAACCCAAAAAGATTTTTCTATTTTTTCTAGGAAATTTAATTTTTTCAAAAAGGTCCAAACCACTTATGAGCCATATAATCAGACCGAATTGGACCAGGTTGAATATGACTTCGACTTTGAGCTCGACTTTGATCTCATGGGGGTCGAAGAAGAGACCGAGGTCGAAGAAGAAGACGTTCCAAAAGAAATTGAATACCAATTGGAACGTCATGAAAAGGGGGTCCAACCTAATATTGAAGAGACCATATCCATAAACCTTGGGACCAAAGATGACCCAAAAATTGTAAAAATCGGGTCATGCTTGTCTGATGTGCAGAAAATTGAAATGTCACAATTCTTGGCAGACTACAAGGATGTGTTTGCTTGGTCGTATCAGGACATGCCGGGGTTGGACACTGACATGGTGGTGCACAGGTTGCCAATTTTGCCAGGGGTTAAGCCGATTAAGCAGAAGCTGAGAAGATTGAAACCTGAGTGGACTCTGAAAGTCAAGGACGAAGTGGTCAAACAATTTCAAGCCGGATTTTTGGCAGTCTCTACGTACCCGGAGTGGCTTGCAAACATAGTACCGGTACCAAAGAAGGACGGGAAAGTCCGAATGTGCGTGGATTATAGAGATTTGAACAAGGCAAGCCCAAAGGACGATTTTCCGCTTCCACACATCGACATTCTGGTCGATATAATCAGATCAAGATGGCTAAGGAGGATCAAGAGAAAACAGCATTTATCACACCTTGGGGCACATTCCACTATACAGTCATGCCATTTGGGCTTAAGAATGCCGGGGCAACATACCAGCGGGCCATGACTGCACTGTTTCATGACATGATCCACAAAGAGATGGAAGTCTATGTGGACGATATGATTTCCAAATCATGCAAAGAGGAGGACCACTTGATCAATCTGAAGAAAGTGTTTGATCGGCTCAGGAAGTACAGTCTACGGCTTAACCCGGCTAAGTGCGTCTTTGGGGCTACATCAGGGAAGTTACTGGGGTTTATAGTGAGCCGAAGAGGAATTGAAATTGACCCGGCTAAAGCCAAGGCCATAATTGAAATGCCAGCACCCAGAACCGAGAAGGAGGTCAGGGGCTTTCTTAGAAGGATTCAATACATAAGCCGGTTCATAGCACAGCTCACTGCTATCTGTGAACCGATTTTCAAACTTTTGAGGAAAGATAACCCGACAATCTGGAATGAGGACTGCCAGCAGGCATTTGACACAATAAAGAGGTATTTGCTAAACCCACCTGTGCTAGTGCCACCAACTCCAGGAAGACCATTGATCCTGTACTTGTCAGTGTTGGAAATGTCGATGGGATGTGTCTTGGGGCAGCATGATGAGACTGGTAGAAAGGAAAGGGCAATTTACTATCTGAGTAAGAAATTCACAGAATATGAAGCCAAATACTCACCATTGGAAAAGACTTGCTGTGCTCTAGTGTGGGCCACTCAGAGGCTAAGACATTATTTCCTTAGTCACTCCACACTATTGATATCCCGGATGGACCCGCTGAAGTATTTATTTGAGAAACCGGCACTGACTGGCAGAACGGCAAAGTGGCAACTACTATTGTCCGAGTTTGACCTCACATACATCACCCAGAAGGCGATCAAGGGTCAAGCAATAGCTGATCACCTGGCTGCACATCCTCTGCCAGAATATCAACCCTTGAAGACCAACTTCCCAGATGAGGCAATTCTGTACACTGAAGAGGAGGACAGTGAGAGTTCTTGGCAGATGTTCTTCGATGGGGCCGCCAACATGAATGGGAACGGAATAGGGGCAGTCTTGGTTAAACCAGATGGTTCACACATCCCAATTGCAGTAAAGCTGAGATTCCAGTGCACTAATAACATAGCAGAATATGAAGCATGCATAATTGGATTGCAAGCAGCCATGGATTATGGAGCAGAGGAACTTGACGTATATGGGGATTCGAGTCTTATCATCTTCCAAACAACTGGTGAGTGGAAAACAAAGGATCACAAATTGATCCCCTATCACCAGTACTTGGAAGAAATAAGCACAAATTTCACTCGAATTTCCTTCAACTATATGCCAAGGGCCAAGAATCAGTTTGCGGATGCTCTAGCAACCTTGGCTTCAATGGTCAGCATACCAGAAGGAGTAGACATCAGACCACTGGAAATTGAGGTCCGAGATGAACCGGCTTACTGTCTCGTTCTAGAGGGAGCACCAGAAGAAGAAGCACCATGGTTTCAAGATATCAAAAATTTCTTGAACAGTCGGAGTCTACCAGAAAATGCCACTGCTATTGAGAAGAGGACAATACAGAGATTGGCTGGTCAATTTCTGCTAAGTGGTGGACATGTGTACAAGAGATCACATAACGACATTCTGCTCAGATGTGTTGCCAAGGCTGAATCAGAAAGGCTGATTGAGACTGTACATGGAGGAGTTTGTGGGCCCCATATGAGTGGGCACATGCTGGCTAAGAAGATCCTGAGGCTGGGATACTACTGGACAACCATGGAGCATGATTGCTGTATACATGTCAGGAGGTGCCATCAATGCCAAATCTATGCAGATAACAAGCATGCACCCCCAGGTGAGCTGCACAACATGACATCACCCTGGCCCTTCTCTATGTGGGGCATAGATGTCATAGGCATGATCTCCCCTAAGGCATCGAACGGACACAGATTTATCCTAGTAGCGATTGATTACTTCACTAAGTGGGTGGAAGCAGCATCATATGCAAATATCACAAGCAACCATGTTATTAAATTTTTGAAGCACAATATCATTTGTCGCTATGGGCTGCCAAGTGCCATAGTATCTGACAATGCTTCAAATATTAAGAACAAGGACATGAAGAAAATGTGTGAGCAGTTTCAGATCACCCATCATAAGTCAGTTCCGTACAGGCCAAAGATGAATGGGGCAGTGGAAGCAGCAAACAAGAACATAAAGAAAATCATTCAGAAGATGGTAGTGAGCTACAAGGATTGGCATGAAATGCTGCCACTTGCTCTACATGCCTACAGAACCTCGATCCGGACTTCAACTGGGGCAACCCCATACTCCCTAGTCTATGGGATGGAAGCAGTCTTGCCCGTGGAAGTAGAGATCCCCTCACTCCGAGTGCTCATGGAAGCAGAACTAGAAGAAGCCGAATGGATCCAATCAAGACATGATCAACTTAACCTGATAGAAGAAAAGCGATTGAAAGCGCTTTGCCATGGACAGTTGTACCAGAAGAGAATGGCCCGAGCTTATAATAAGAAAGTGAAGCCCAGAACTTTCCAAGAAGGAAACTTAGTGCTAAAGAAAATTCTACCATTTTTGGAAGATCCTCGTGGTAAGTTCAAGCCCAATTGGGAAGGCCCATATGTCGTCAAGAAAGTACTGTCAGGGGGTGCACTCATCTTAGCAGAAATGGATGGGTTAGATTTTCCTGAGCCCATTAACTCTGATGCGGTAAAAAGGTATTTTCCTTGAGTGAATATTTCTAGGAAATGATCCGAGGCCATTTTTCTTTATTTCCTTCAAAAATTTTAATCCCTAGTCTAGCCAAGTTGAGCCGGTTCGTTTCTTTGATCAACCCAAACCGGATTTACAGTCAAATTGGGGCAAGGCCAATTGGGGCAAAGTAAGGAAAGAAAAAGAAAAAGAGAGGAAAAGCAATGGAAATGGCAAATGAAAGCCAAGTGTGAAAAAAAAGAAAAATGCAAAAAAATGCAATTTGGGGAAAAAGGGTTAAATTCGTCATGACTGTAAGTTCGGTTGACCTATTTCCACACTTGAAAATTTTTTGGGCCTTTAATACCCTTTCTTTCATAAACTGAGCCTAGCCTTTATTTCGTCCTATTTTTAAGCCCTCGGTGATCTTAGCTTGTTCATTTAAATATCAGAGTAAGATGGGTGATGACGGAATTCAGAAGCCGGCCCTAGTGAAAACCGTAACTGGCGCTAGGGGCAATATTGGCGAAAAAAAAATAAGAAAAAAATAAGAAAAATGAAAGAAAATCAGAGGTTGAGTTGATCATGGGGATCCGAGCTTCAAGCAAAATCGGCATGAGCAGAATGGGGCAGTTTTGGCAGTTGGGGATGACTCTAAAGGTCCTCAGATGGACGGTTCTGATCCCTCAGTATTTTGTGGACTACCCTTTTCATTATTTAACCTGGTTCTAATTCCTTTAATTATAGGTGATTAAGTGCATGGACCAAATTTCAAAAAATACAAAAAAAATATAAAAAGGAAAAATTATACTTTGGCCAGTGATGAGAAATCAAATAATTTTCATAAAACCTTTGTTTTTACAAGCATCTGAGCATTCTGAGGCCAATAATATAAAAACTTTATTTTGAATTAAATCCTTTGTATTTCCACTATTGGAGTTCAATTTTGTGCAAAGGTATGAAAAATGTGCAGGAAATAAAGCTAATCTCCTAGCCGCTCCTCAAGCTCCCGAATCCGAGCTGCCTGAGCTGCAATGACTCCTGAAGCCCCCTCTGCAGCGGGATCACTCAGGAAGGAAATGACCTCATCTGAAAGGGCCTGCTGGATCCTCATACTCCTAAGGCTGGCCAAAGTATCCTGGTACTTCTGCCGGATCATACGGACCTCAAAGCAACGAGCCTGCCTCTGCTCCTCCAGCTTCTCTTCCACGGCAATGCGGCGTGAGATCTGCTCCTCAAGTTGCCTCTCCAAATAGGCGCCCTGTATCCTGAGCTCCTGGGCCTCCCGTACCCATATCTGCTGAAGCCGCTTATGAGAAGCCCGCTCAGACTCTAGAATGTCCTCATAGGTGGGAGCCAAGACTACAGGAGGATCGTCGGGTACTGGGGCCTGAGTCTGTATCTGCTCCTTGATCCAGAAGAGATAATCCTTCACATGGGTTTCCGAGAAGACTGGACCATGCATAAAGCGGACATAAGACCACTCCTTCATCAACCAAGCATTCAGCTTCATAGAAAGAGGCCCAAGACGATCCTCATATCCACATGGGATGATAATCCCCTGGGTCGCTCGGAACTGACGAAGGACCCGCAGAGGAAGATACAGCACTGCATGCTTTAGGCCTGCTAGGATCAGAAAGTTGCGGTCACGGAAGCTAATCACTGTCTCCGCATTGGGCTGATAAGTACCAGGCCATCTCACCTGGTCATCCTGAAGCGAGCCCAAGAAGGTGAACCAGCCCTGTTTGCCCCCTGGAATATCGGGGCACCCCCTGTTGCTCATCAACAAAGGGACTTTCAGACTCGGGAAGAAGTGTCGATTGATCTCTTCAATCTGGCTCAAATGATCAAGTAGCCAAAGCTGCAAAGGAAGAGAGAGGTGTCAGCACATTGTACAAAAAAAAAAAAAAAAAAAAAAGAAGCAAAAAAGGCAAAAAGAAAGCCAAAAAGCAAGAAAAAAGAAAAAGAGAAAAGAAAAAAAAGAAGGAAAAGGAAAGAGCAAAATTGTGCTACAACTTCTATTTTCTCTCAAAATCCTATTTTTGTCTTGAAATCCACCTCACAGCCACGAGAGCTCTGTGGAATTTAGGACAACCTTGGGAAATGTGCCTGGTCAAAAGGATGATATCCACTCAATTTTCAACTTGGTTTGATAAAAAATCAGTTTTTCAAAAAAATCCTATTTTTGGGCTTAAAGTCCACTTCACAGCCACAAAGGGCTCAGTGGAATTTAAGAACTCTTGGAGAGATGCCCCCTTAAAGTGAGGGCTTTTTGGCAAATCTCCACTCAAAAATGGTTTTCTACAGAAATTGAATTAAACCGAGCAAATCATGCTCAAGGGAATGCAATTTGGGCTTGTCTACTCTTTGCAGCTCACTGCTTCGCAGCTCCCACAAAGAGGGGCAGTTGTAGACACCCCAAATTGCACAACCAATCATCAAAAATCATTATCTCCTGGAAAGCCAGCACAGAATTTGAAGAAAATAAATTTTTGCCTGTATCCGGATACTCAATCCGGATACAAGTACTCATTCCCGTATCCGGATACTCATACCGGATACTTGTGGGCCTTAGCGTATCCGGTACCATGTACCGGATACCTTAAGGCTCTTTGTTATCCGGTCTGACATACCGGATACCTTAAGTTTGCTCAAAATTAGGGTTTTCCGAGAGCTTTTCACTTTTACCATCATATCCCTCATTAAATGAGGGGAAATCTCGGAAATAGCCTTAGGGTTAAGGTTGGAGGGGTTTTAGACATTAAGTTGTGTCTACCAATGACCTTAGCCTTTGCCTATAAATATGAGCCTCCTCCTTGAGCAAATGGCACACAACTCTTGTTTTGAATTCTCGCAAAGAAGAACTCCAAGAGAAGAAGGAAACCGCTGTGGAATCGCCTCCAGCACTCAGGTAAGCCTCAACTTTTCTTTTTATTTTCTGTCTTTACATTCCTAGATCTAGATCTCTTCTTCTACCTTTCTGTAGTGTAAAGCCTTGTTTGTATGTGTGGAAATCCTTCCCCGGCTCAAAGTATCTCAAGACTCCCCTAGCCGTAAAACGTGAAGGCGGATCTAGGAGAAACGAGACTGGGGATTGACCCTAGTGCTAGAACCTATGTAGCATAAGGCCTTTTTGATTGATTGTAAACCGTTCCATATTCAAAGTACCCTTGATTATCTTAAAGAGAACAGAGGGAAACGATAATGGAACGGAACCCTAGGCTATGCTAGAACCTATTTTATTGAATCTATATGCATGTGCATGGATCTTGCTAGGTTTTTTTCACTTTTGCACACATATCACTATTTTGGCGGGATAGGCTCATATTTGGGGTTTATTGCATTTATTGTGATAAATCTCAAATAAATGGCCTCAATCAATTCTGGGATGCCTTTCGGATGATTTTAAAGTATTTGTGTTCATCTTGCACGAATTTCATTTTTATCAATTTTCGGACTTGGTTTTACTCAAAAATGGCTTAGCTTGACAGCACCTGTACCCTTACTTCGGACGTCCGTAACTTCATCATCCGGATGAATTTTGGGGCGATTCCAGAACCATGGGAAAGGTGAGGCTGTCTAGTTTATGTCCACCAAATTTCATGAATTTCTATCTAGCCGATTTTTGACACTTCTCTGTCGAAGTTAAGTGGACAGTTCAGGTCCAAGTACAGAACTTGTCACTTTGACGGACCGCCATGTGTTCGTTTTAAGTCCGATTCGAGTGATATTTATTTCTGGGTACTCCTTTATGAGTCTATTTTCAAATCCAGTTGGTTTCATAATTTTTGGATTCCATTTGAATTATTGGTAGCCGATTTACTCAGAACTGCTCATTTGCACTTTTCTGGGTAAATCTGTGATCTTCGGGGCCTGTTCGGGAGACCACCCAAGGCACATCCGAAGGGATTTTTGTATGAGGCTAGTTTCTATTGAAAGATGGCCATACAGACTTCAATCACACCAAATTTCGTGGATTTCTATGTAGTGGATTTTTCTAGACAATTTTCCAAAGTTGCCCACTTACCACTTTTAAAAAATCCCCAACAGCAACTTCAAAGGAGCATAACTCCTAGATTTTTCATCAGAGTGAAGTGAAATTTTGCATGAGACTCTTGTTTACCCTAATCTTTCAAATGGATTTGGTTTGGGTCAATTTAGAATCGGATTTGAATGATTTCAAGGCAAATGGCATACTTTTTACCAAATTTTCCGGATTTGATTTAACTTGATTTTGAGCAACTTGAGCTTTGATTTCCATCTTTTGAGATATTCCAGAAATGATATTGACATGAGAGAGGATCTAAAATCCATTTAGATCTTCATGTGAAAATATCATACACTTGTTCCTTTTTCAAGGTTTCTCATGATTTTTAGCAAGCTTTCTTACTTTGTTTTTTGCATGAATATACACTTGGCAACCACTTCGTGTGGATGAATGGGGGTGCCTAACACCTTCCCCCGTTCATAATCTAATCCCCTTACCCATCTCTGGATTTGATTTTCAAGTAGGGTTATTTTTATCCTAGAATTTGTCTTTTGGCTATTTTTGTCTACTTTTGAACTCTTTGGTGTCCATTCTCACCCCAAAATCATGAATGGTGGCGACTCTCCCAATTTTTGCGTTGAGCCCGTGTGTTGACGGAGGGACGATCACTCCGGTGATTTTTTCCCATGTCTCACATTCCCGTAGGTTTTCGGTTCTATCAACAGAGATGGAGTTGATCGTTTAAGGAAGATACATCATCTGCATAACGTTGTTAGAGACGATATTTCACTCATCTACTATCTTTCTCCAGCATCCGTGCTCTTCCCCTCAGACATATTTTTCTCTCTGCCGAGCTTCTTCATTAACAGCACCGGAAAATAGAGAGAACGGTAAGTTCACATTTTCTTCTCATGCACCTAACTTTTCTTCTTCTTCTTCTCCTTCTGTGCAATTTTTTTTTTCGATTGAAATAGTAGATGTTAACCTCTATTTAATGTCCATTCCCATCTTTCTTCGTTGGTGGTTTTGATGTTAACCTCATTCTTTGTGTGTAATGTTATTACAATTGGAGGATTGGGTGTAAGGAAATGAGAGCTTTGCTTTGAGGGAATTTTTCTTTTAGATGCCGATTCTCTGTTTGAGGAAAATTTTATTTTAGACTTGCACGTATATTCTTTATAATGACTTCTATGTTTTCTTTTGTATTACTTGTACATATGGGACATCTTTTCCAGTTATAATATGTACTGGCAAATCAAATTGTTACCAGAACCTCTATAATCCCAAGTCCATTAACATTAATTCCGAGACGCTGCAATTTGTCGCTGGATGTGTGTTGTTCAGAACGCCCGTTTGTTCCGTTTGAATCAGACGAGGTGAAATGGTTCAACTCTTGACTTCTTTTATTCTCTATACAATGTTTGAATCTTATCGGTTTAATTAATTCAATTTTACTTTTGTTATTTTGATCCGCCGACTGGTTTGCATAATTACAGTGAAATACGAAGAAATTTTCCTTGTGAATTTTTCGGAGTCTTTGTTTTTTTGTTTATTCTTGCTATCTAATTTGTTTTTTTTCTCAACAATTGGAAAGGGTAGGCTCTGGCAAATTTATCTTTGTAGCCACCATATTGGAGCTTTTCCACATGGTGATCCCTCATTAGATTTCATTATATTCCTCTTTCATGAATTCATCTCTGAAAATATCGGTGAAATAGTAGATGTTAACCTCTTTCATGAATTCATTTGAGGATGTCACAGCAGTATTTTCATTTTCCAAATCCCAATGAGCTGGCTTTGTATATCACTTTTGTCAATTTGAAATGCAAGTGTGCAAACTATGAACAATATATTTAGGAACTACATCAGAGCACAATTTAAAAATTCTTCTACTGGAATGTAGTTATAGAGTTTGGAAGGAAGTTTACAACTTAGAAACCTTATATCTATCTAAAGGAGGTAAGTTGATTTTAGGACGGGGATTGGGGACAACCAAGGATATCACTTTTTGAATTAGTCCTTGGTCTGTCTGCTTGTTAAGAAAGGAGCGTATGGGTGAGAAAATTCCAGAAATTTAACTTGGCACTTTTTAGGAAATGGCTATGTAGATTTAAGGAGGAAGGGAAAATTTTGGGATAGATTTATTATGCCAAAGAATGAAAATTCTCATGGAATGGACTTTCTAAAAGAAACATCCGAGGCTTTTTCCTATTAGTGTAGAGTGCACCTTTGATTAGGCTTGGTGATAGAATCATATTTTGGGAGTTACGTGTACTTTGGTGTCTCAAATCTAATGCACATTTTCCTAACTTAGATTTGGTGTTGTTTGATAGAGGACCATGGGTTAAGGCCTACATGACCTTTCAGGATTGCATCATCGTCCAGAAACTGGAGTTCAAGCAGCCTTTGTATAACAGGGTGGGATGGGTGACTTATTCAACCAATTTCATTTGTGCCAGAAGGTTTGACCTTTCATGTTTGAATGTTGATTTGGAAGGTGATTGTGCCTTCCAAAGTAGCTTTCTTTATTTGATAGCTATTTCAGACAAGTTTTTGGCAATTGATACTTTATTTTCTTAAGCTAGTGTAGACACCTGATTTTTGCACCCCAAAAATGCAGAAAATAAAAATTTTAATTAAAAAATCAAATCCTGAGGGGCCTGAAAATTGACTTTTTAATCCAAAGAGAATTGGCCATCAAACTTCCTATCATTGAAAAGAGCATTTCGACACGATTCCAACGCAATTGAGTTTGCTAGAATCGGAGTCCGGATGAGGAAGTTATGAGTCGGTCAAACTTTTGGGGGAGCGAAAGTTGACTTTTTGCTCGACCCAATTCAGCTACTAAACTTAATCCCAGTGGATAGTGGGTTCCGAGCTGATTCCAACGACATTAAGTTTGCTTGAATCGGAGTTCGGACGGAAAAGTTATGGGCAGTTAAAGTTTCAAGAAAGCTGCCCATGTAGCAAAAACAGCAGCAAAAAGCAGAAAAATAAATAAAATAATTGTTTTTAGAAAATATCTTAATTTTTAATAATATTTTAATAAATATCTAAAGATATTTAGAATAAAATAATAATAAATCGGAATACAATCTTTTCAAAAAATCAAATTTAATAAAAGGTTTGAAATCCGGCATTTAAAAAACGTGCTTGCCCGTATTTGAAGTGTGGGCAAGGCATGCCTGCATTTCAAATACGGGCAAGCGGGACACACATCCTGTACAGCGGGACACGCGTCCCGTATGGCGACAGTTGGCAGATTCGCGAGATTTTAAAATGTGTTTATTTCGCCCGCATTTGAAGTACGGGCAAGGCATGCCCACATTTGAAGTACGGGCAAGGCATGCCCACATTTGAATTACGGGAAAGGCATGCCCGCACTTCAAATACGGGCACAATTTTTTTGCCTATAAATAGGGGGCCAGCCCCCCCATTTGTGTAGGCTGGTCCCCTTGGCCATTCCCCCTCTCTTTTCCTGCCTTTCCCATGTCCGACCCCTGTCTAGGCTTTGCCAAAATCCCGCTAGCCCAGAAATATCCCCATTTTGCCCTTAAGCCCTGCCAAAACCCATCCTTTTTATCTCTTCAGCATAAGAAGCTAGTGGGCCCCTTTTCAAACCCATTTCAGGAAATCAACAGGATCGCGGAAGTGCTGTCCAAATCCATCCACTGTTCCCACCTTTTCTATCTCTCAACCCAAAGCAAGGGACCCCCTTTTTCAAACCCATTTCGGAGAATCAAAGGGAGTGCGGAAGCGCTGCCAAAATCTCCTGGAGAACTTCCACACTTCAAAATAAGGTAATAATAGCACGGTGAGAGTTTGTTGATTTTATATTTGATATATATCAGAATCAAATCGATTAAAGCATCATTTTTCCTTCTCTGGCTTAAATATGCTTCCTTGTTGTTATAATCTAACTCGATTTGCTTCCTGTGCACAACTTGTAAACTCTCCTGGTGAGAGAGACTCATATATGCGAAAAGATGGGAGGAGAGAGCTCTATGTAAAGAATAGAGTCTCATTTTAGCATTTTTGCTCTAACCCTTCTTCTGCTCACTTGATCGCCATATTTTGGGAGGGGTTTGTCCTCCTTAAGAAATCTTTTGTACCCTTAACCCTCTATTCCCTCTTTCCCTTCTCAATTAAGTCTCTGCAGATTTGTGATTTAAGCAAACGTTGAAGAATTGAGCACTTTCCTTTTAACGAAATGCCAAGAAAGGAAGGTGTGAACCAAGCACATAGACAGCAGTAAAGGTGCTAAAATCACCAACCGAAATCGGTGGAAGGCGAAAAGGAGTCGACAGCACAAATCCTGAGGCCGCGGAGGCGTTTTTGGAAATTCGGGCGAAAATCGTAGTTGAGGTATGGTTTAGGCTCGCCCGTATTCAATATACAGGCAGGCCTGAACCGCACTACATTTACGGTTCAGCCTAGCCCGTACAGTAAATACGGGCAAATTAAAAAATAGCTTAAAAGTCATCTTTTTTGGATCCGATTAGACCCAATCTGACCCATTTTAACATAATCTGACCCATTGGGCTTCTTGGACTTTTCCAAGCCCATTTTGAGACCGTGAGCCCAACGGGCCCGCCAAGGCTTCGTGGGTCCTCCAATGGGGCCCACATCCCGTCTGGCCCAACCAAGGCCCATTTCAATAAATGGGCTAAAGGCCACTTGGTTAATCGCTCTTGGGCCCAATCTAAGCCCGATAAGCCTTAAAAACTTAAACCCACTAAATTGTGTAAGTATAATTGAACCTTTAAACCAAATAGACAAATCCAATCAGGGTTACCCAATAACCCAAATTGGGCCTTGGGCTTGACTTAAGCCCAATCTGGATTCCACTGGGCCTTCCAACAAGGCCCATACCAGACCCACTTCATTAATTGATAAAAAGATAAAATCAAATAAAAAGGGGACCCACACCCTCAATGGTCCCCACCAAACTAAATAAGTGTGCATGTTGGCCTAGGAATTGGGTGAGAACTAAGTTGACCAAAACCAGGGAGACCCATGGGACCTGTCAATCGATGGGGCGGGCTAAGGTGTCTTCGGACTTCCCTAGACGTAACTGAGAACTTGTTTAGATCTCTAAAAAGCCGCAGACTAGAAAATTAGGCCCGGATAGGTGCCCCTTTGTGTTTACCTGCACCTCTCAGGCAGTGGCGACTCCAAAACAATCCTGAGGCGAGCATCACTTCGCATACACCTCGTGTGCGGCCCAAAATCGGGTGCGCACAACTGGATTTTGCTGAATAAGTTTGATCCTTTGCAATCTTTTTGAGTTGGGAAAAGAAAAAGGGTTGAAGCAAAAGCACTCTGCTATTTGATGTGTCTATTAGCGATCTGATAGATTCTCTGGAAAGAAAGGAATGGTTGCATATCTAAAGATAGGCATCTGGGAGACTAACATTCAATGCAAAATGGATGCTAGGCATTGCCTTCAAAATTTGGGAATTTCATTTTCAGCTTTAACTCTTGGGTTGGATCATATGTATAAAAATTAGTCTGCTAGTGTATCCTTTTTTTCCCCTTTTGGTTGTACTTTAGGTAGCCCACTGCACACACTATGTAATGGCTGGAAACTAAACTTACACAAGTAAGGGGAAAATAGAGTACTGTTTTCTTTTTTTTTTGGTAGTACGGTTTTCCCTTTTTAATCTTATTTTGTACAAATTCTGTTCCTCAAGTTGCACAGAAAACAAAATAAATATCAATTAGTAAAGTTTCTTAAATTTGTGATGCTTTATCAATTAATGTGTGAAGTTT